>CM061355.1:48319153-49569153 GCA_030867105.1 Liasis olivaceus | reverse complement strand
AAGGGCATTTTTGTCAGAAACCTGTCAGACAAAATTGGAGAATGAAAATATACCTTTCCACTATTGCACTGAAAATTCAGTTAATTCCCAACAGTCCTCTCATTTCTCCATCTGAAATTCCCAACACTGTAATGGTATTCCAATTTACATAAACTGAATTGGAAAAAGCAGGAGCCATAGCCTATCACTACTATACTACTATTCTGGAGAGCCTTCAAGTTATAATTTGTTGCATGTAAACTAAGACTGACACTATGTTTACTATTACTATAATTTCACTGTCCTATTAATATTATTGCTTGTTATTTTACTGATTTTATATTTTAACTGGATTTTACTGTATATTTGGTTTCATTTACACTGTAAACCACCATGAGTTGATTCATGACATCAACATACTAATATAATAAATATTTTATTTCTAATTACTTCACTAGTTGTTTTATTAGGTATCCTTTACTTTCAGGAATTGAGACCAATCTTGGATTTCAACAGCCTAAAAGGTAGCTCAAGCTGAGCAACTGATTTAGATGTTTCCCCTGCAGTGTAATTCCTGCTGGAAAGAGAAGGGAAGCTAAGTGGCCTGTTGTTCAGCCAGAGTTTACATAAGGCTGCCCTTGTTGTAAGCACTGATGGCAACCATGCTGCAGAAATGTGTTAGTGGGAAAGTTTGCTGATCTGGTTTGTTGTCAATTCAAATCACATTAGCAGCACCCAAATAATTAAATATCTAACTACAGGAAGAATCCACAATGGTTTGCAGGAACAAAATATGAACAGTTCACAAGGTTGTTCACTGTCCAGCTGAAAAGATTCTTAGGCTTAAATAGTATCTTGGCAAGAGTTAAGTTAGGGTGCTCTTTATATTTATAGAGAAGAGGGGGGAAATCATAGAAAAGCTTGCCTGGTGATTTCATGGTCATCAGATTTTCCAAATATCCATCTGTGTTCTTCAGGAAAAATGTTCAACACTACCAAGAAATGTTATGTGTTCTTTCCTGCCCCCTCCCCCCAACTTCCTGCTGTTGTGTAATACAGCTCTAAGCTACCCTAAGATCACCTATAGTTGTAATTGCTGTAATGATAACAATCATTCCTACTGATCCTTGCTATCAAGCTCAGATATGTGAGCGCAAGCCAAACTTGCACATCACAAACTGAAACAAAACTAGTTATGCTGGTTGACTAAGCTGAGACAGGGATCTTGAATTAACACACAACAATGCCTGTATTTCACCACACTTCCCATCAAATATTTCATAGGAAAAAACTGAAAGATTCTGAGATCATGAAGATCATTCAAGAGTTAGAAATCCTTGGTTCAAATCAAAGTGCAGGCAGGAACACACCAGGCTCAGATATAGATCTCCCTCTCCCAGCTCTAATATGTAAACTGGATATATTAATGCTTGGCAGTTGCAAGTATTACTGTAACACATATCTGTATTGGGAGAAAAAAGCTACTCTTATAACGCTGTGACTTCTATATTATAACTTGGGAACTGTGGTTACTACAGAGCTACCTAATGAATTCTTGACTAAAGCAGGATTAGAAATTATATCTTCTAAAATGTATTATCCATTAAGAAGAAAGAACTTATCATTCAACGGTAGGGCACATGCTCTGCATGAAACAGAAATGGGTGTCAGCCCCAAAGGGATGCCTGGCCACTCTTTCCATTGACCTGAGGACAACAGCCAATTGATCTCTAGGAACAGACAATCCCTTTCCCTTTCATTCTTTCTGGCACCACTCCCCCGTCCATCATGACACCTACCTTCCTCATCAGGAAGGTAAAGCTTTCTGCTGCGAAGTTCCTGATGTGCTGTTTGCGATGAGCCAGAAGGGTACTGTACAACCTGTAAATACAATATTTGCATGTACCAAAAAAAGAATAAAAACCAGCCAGGTCAATTCATTCTTCCAGTAACATTGTGCAGAATCAACCATCTAATTCAGGACTGGACTTATTTTTTGATCTGAGGGCCATACATACATATGGATAAACAGAACACATGCACAAAAGCAAGGGAGCTCATAGGAGTGCGAAAAGATGACCACACTTCACTTGGGTAGGGAACAGACTGGTGACACAAACTGCAAGGGCTTCCATGAAAGCACAGGGATGGAGTGGTCAGAAGATGAAAGAAAAATCCATTCCTGCTGATATATTCCCACAAGCTCCCTACACACACACCCACAAATATAACAGAACAGGAATTAGTTATTCATTCATTATTCTGAACATTTATTACAGCTTAATATCATGCACACAAGGTATTAAACTACTATGGATATTAAAAGGTAAGTGGAGCAATAGATCTTTAAATAAATGTTTAAAGGTTCTGTAGTCTAAAACGGTTAAAATATTCATGCCAAGGTATTTTAAATAAAATCCACAATGTACCAGAACTGGGTGAATGACTCTGGGCCAGGCACTCTCTCAGTAAAATGCAACTCACAGGGTTATTGTTATGGAGAAAACAGGAGGAGGGGGGCATTATGTACACAATCTTGAGTTGTTCAAAATAAAGGAGGCATATAAGTCTAATCAATAAATAAATGTTATGGCAAATATTTTCTTATGGAATCATGTTTAAGGTAAGTATTTGCTTTTGGATATGGTGAAAGCTTCTGGTCCATTCAGGACTTTGGCTAAAATTAATGTCATAAGAATTAGGCCACATGTTTAAGGTTAGTGATAGATGCTGATGTATGTTATGATTGAGATTTTCTTCTAGGGCTAGATTCAGAGCATTAGGAAATGGTGAAGTGAGGGTTCTGGTTCACTGAGGACTTCGGTTAAAATTAATGTTACAATAATTATTAGGGTACATTTTAAGCTTAGGGTAGACTAATATGTATATTACTATTGATATTTCCAGGGTTAGGTTTATTTGCATGGCCAGTAGGATGAATTTAGGTCCAAATGATGGGAGTTAATAAGACCCGTGTACTAAAATTCTCTGTAGTATTTTTGATCAAAGGCTTACCCGTAAATATTGGACATGTCCTTCACCATTAGTCTCCATAAGTATTTGTAAAGGTAAGAAAGTGATGTAAAGGCCCATTCTAGCAATTCTGTGTCCTGAGTATCTAACAGACTTGTAATGCAGAGAAAAAAATCTTGAAAATGTGGATAAAAATCCGTCTGAAGATCACGGGCCAGCTGTACCACCAAACTAGATTGAAAAACACATAGCAGAATTATGACTTGGTTTGCACATTGTATTAAGCTGTGGTTTGTTCAACTGAATACACTTTAATTGGACAGGCTCATATAATATGTTCAACTATAAACCATTATAATAATAAGTTTGCATGGGGCACTATGTCAAAATGAAACAAATAACACTATGGCATAGATCAACGTGTGAACTCAGCCTGTAAGAAACATACACATTCAACAGTAGTTACAAATAGCTCTGCAAAACCTTGCTGCCCTATGGTATGCTCACACTGCAATGTATTTACAGACTGTATTCTTACAGCTGAAACATTCCTCAGCTACAGATAATATCACCTACAACAGCTTCAAGGAGCAGATATAATTAGTATCATTCCTACACTACTAAATACATTGTCAGTTTAATATGTCATCCATATGTATTTAGTATATAATTTAACATACGTTTTTCCAACTGGTTGCCATCCTGATCTGTTGGACCCACTTCCATCATCATTTGGTCATAAACATCCACAGAGATTATACCTGCTGATGTCCAATACATCTGGAGAACACCAGATTGAAGAGGGCTATTCTACATTAAAATGTGATGTAGGGCCTGTGTATTATATGACTCATACAGACTGGCTTCACGCACTGCATGAAATCATAACTAATTGATTTTACTTAATGCTCTAAACCAAAATTAAAGAAGTCACATTATGGATTAATGCATTGTGTGAATCCAGCTAAAGTGTTATAAATAAAATAACAGAAACAATCACTAGGATTAAAAAAAAATTAAAGACTTTTAGTACCACACAATCAGTATTGTCTTTTTCTTTACAGATAAAAAACAAATGCATTCTTGTCTTCATTTTGTCTCTGTGTAGAAAATATATCTCGGATGACAACGTATACGTACTCCAAAAGGGGTTGAAATGCAAGACTGTTTTTCACTTGCAGGTGGGTTTTCAAGCTTTTTACAATGTCATTCTGATAGTACACTATCTGGTTGAAAGACTGGCATTTGTTGACTACTTGTCTGTAGAATGTCACTATGTAAAACAAAATAAAAACATTAGGGGAAAAAAGTAACAATGAAGTAATCAATAACAGTTACAAGTAATTCAAAGGATAGTAATTTTTTTTTGGTCAGGTCTAACTCAAATACTAGAGCACTCTGCAATATTATATACACTCAGAGAAGGAAGGTCCTATATTAAAAATGTCTTGTATCCTAAATGTATATAGGACTGTAGCCACTGTTTATTTTTTAAAAGCCTGGATGAGTCCAAAAAAAATGAACATGATTTCTCCTTTCTTCCTGTTCTTGTGCATATCACAAGTCTCCCAATTTTAAAAACTCAAAATTGATACGTAATTGTAATATACACACATGGAGTTGGAATCCTTGAAGAAATTGGATTTTTTTTCTTGCAACAGCAGCACATTTTTAAGGAGCATCCTGTATGATTCATTTATACAACAAAAGCTATACGAACCAACTCAACTATCTACTTATACTGATGTAATATGTTAAGGGCTGAGAAAAGTAAACTCAATGAAGCTTATGGCTGGAAAACTTTCAATAGTTAAACTGGAAAGTGCTTGCTCCATATGGAAGGAAATAAACACTTATTTTAGAAAACGAAACAGCAGGTGAAATTTGAGAAGGTATATGAAACTGAAATAGGAGCATTACTGCTGATGTAGATCTGCGCTCCCCAAAAGCTCAAGTCCACTTTTTTGGGGCAGCATAGAAATGGGCTCATGCCATTGTAATCAGAGGGAACATATCTACGATACACTATCTACTAAGGTACCCCAATTGTAAAAAGATTGCAACTATCAGGTACCTAGCATTCCAGCAATACAGTGGGCATGTCATTAGCCAAAAATCTTCAGAGTCATTCTTAAGTCCAATTACATCTCTATTCTGCTGACAATTCCATGACAGGATACGTTGCTAAGGTGTAGTCATCTTCCATGGAGTCTATACTGCCATATATACTGCGATACTGGCACAATACCAAAACATGATGATCCTGCACTAATGCAACAGTTACTATATTCCTCTCTAAAATGCTTGCTAATAAATGGTTGCTAGCAAAACAGCTAATGGGGCTATAATGATCCAGTATGGTTTATATTTATGTTATGTGTCATTAACAAGTAACATTTCACTTATTTAGATATTTATCAATTTACGGAAAGAGATGCACATTATTTTGGCAGGCAGCTTCTACAAAATACCTACTTAATCTAATCTTAAAACTGCAAAACCATCATAGAAAAATACAGCACATCTGCTGGTGTTCAATATAAACACATATTATTAATTCTGTATTAACTTATAGCTTGATCAGCTACAAAACATTATAAAGATATTACAAGTTAATGTGTAAGTAGCAATTTAGTTATCGGGCATATAGCAATAAAAAGGAAATATTTAATAAAATCTAATCCAAAAGCTAGCAATTCTTACAGACCCATACTCATTAAAGTACAATATTATATACATTCTGTTTACTGCTTTCATAAGTAATAGCAATACTGTATGTCTTTATATAGGATAACTCCATAAATTAAGGGATAAAAGGGTCACATATATTTATTTAACTTCATAATAAACACACACACACACAAATACTATATATGTGTTCTTAACTTAAATTATTTTGTTATGAATGCCTTTTCATTCTTATCAGATAGAACATTCAGAAAAAAGGTAAAAATAAAAGATCTAAAGAGGGCACAAGGATACTACTTCACACAGCTGAACTAGTTAGAGAAAAGGGAATTTTTTAAGGTTCCCTGAAAAGCATTCTGCCGATCTAGAGGATGCACTGTCTCACTACATCTGTACCGATAAAAATGTGCTGGGCTGAAGTTTACTTAGGACTTTAAGCTGAAGCCTGCAGGGACTGGAGATTAAATCCGTGAATGAGGATCTCAGATGGACAAGCACTAAAAAAAGAAATGGGAGATTTGCTATAGTGGAACCTGTTAAACAACCCAGTGAAAAATTAGTGGCTCACAAATTTAATGGTGTTTAGTGTATGAGAAGTAAGTCTGAGCTTTTACACATACAGGAAAATATGATATATTTGATACAACAGACCTGATGAAATGAATCCCATGACCAGAATGCAAGAGTTGAATACAATGAATTCAAAAGGAACAGAAGCAGTAGAAAGGAAGAAGTTGCTTTGCATTTTAAAATTATCCATTCTTGCTCAAAAATCTAAATGAATGAATTAGGCAATGCTGTAGCAAGCTCTAGGGTTAAATTAAGTGGAAGAACAAATAAAGCAATAGTGGTTTCGGTGTCCATTACTGGCCATCCAACCTAGGGGGAGATATGATGACTTCCAAAAGCAAACTGCAGATCTTTAAAAGATATAAAGTAGAAGGTGACATTCGATGTCAAGAAATTACTTGACATTTGTTGGGAAACAATTTTTTCCGACCATAAGCCTTCTAGAAAGTTCCTGGCTATCTTTCTAATAACTCTCTTTTATAGAAGGAGGAGGAAGACACAGAAAAATAACAGCTATTCTTGACTTGATGCTAACCAAATAGTGAAGACTAGTTTAGGCCCTGGAAGTAGCAGAAACAATGGGAGAAAGTAACTATGTAATTTTGAATTCCTGGTTGTAAGTACTTGAATTTCTGAGTTGGAAATTTAATATAAAATGCAACCCTTCCTCCCCTTTTACTACTTTATTGTTTTTAAGAGAAGCTAAATGTTGCAACCACATCTATACAGCTTTTTAAACAACAGAATTGGTTTTGCCAGGAAAACTGCAGGGACTTGTCCAGGCAGTCTCCAAAGAATCGGTCACGATTTAACGGATATTAAAAAAAACAACACAGAATTGATTTGCCATTACTTCTTCCAGGTTTGAGTTAGGAGTTCCTTCTCCTAGGTGGCTTCTGTCAGGCCTGCAGAGCATCATCTGCCCTTACTCCCCTAGTCCATTACTCTTAGATTCCCTACTCAACTTTCAATCTTATCAGCAAGGATGACACTACGGAAGGTCATGCTTCTAGAGAAGATCATCAGAACCACTAGGTTGTGGTTGTAGCAATGTAGCAACCTTTTGTTGTTGCTGTTATATATTTTCTTTGGGCTGTTCATGATCCCTTTTTGTCTTCTGGTCTTGTTTTGTTTTTTACTTTTTAACTGTAAGCCGCCCAAAGTCATTGGGAATTGGGTGGCCTATGTAATTGTATGTATGTATAAATAAATAAGCTTTATCAGACACTTCCTTCTAAACTAGAGTTATTATAGTACCCCTTATAAGTTCTAATACCAAACTCAAGTTTTAATGGTCTAACCTCGATAACAAAGGCTTCTAGCTTTCTACTAGGTCCAGCTGAAAATATGCAGTCATCTACAATACAGACTCTTCCCTTACTGCTTGGCTGATCGAAAAGACCTGTAATTTATTACAATGGAGTCCAAGTCAGGTTGCTGTAATCCCCAAAATGGTTAATTCTTGGGTGTAGCGAAAAACTAATTCTTCAAACTACAGTGGAACCTCAGTTCACGAACACATCTGTTCACGAACAATTCAGGTCCCGACCAGCTCAGGCCGCAAAAATTTACCTCCGGTCGCAAACGCTGGATCGGGTGACGAACAGGATTCGCGGCCATTTTCCCTCCCGTGTCACATGGTCGCGACTTCCTGTAGGGAGGGGACTCTCCCTCCAAGCAGGAAGCACGGCCATTTTCCCTCCCGAGCAAGGTTAGCTTTCTCTCTCTTCATACTGTACTTTGTGTCATATTTTTGCGTTTTTTTTTTAAAAAAAAACATGGTTCAGAACAGATTAACCGTATTTACATTGAACCTTATGGGGAAATTTGACTCGGGTCGTGACCAGAAATCGGTTGGCGACCAAATTTGGGGTCGGAATGGATTAACTGTATTTACATTGAGCCTTATGGGAAAATTTGATTCTGGTCACGACCATTTTGGGTCGCGACCAGAGTCGCGGAACGAATTAAATTCGTGAACCGAGGTTCCACTGTACAAGTAAGATGGCTTATTTATCACATAAAAATTAACAAAACAAGCTACAGATCCAGAAGTAACTTATCTGTCACATCACAAAAGGAAATACAATATAAAATATTTGGGGGGGGGGAAGGGTGTACCAAAATGCCGTGTCAGATTCAGCTCTCTCCATTTCTCCAGTCCTTCATGAAAATATGTCTCAACCTCCTATCAGAATGAAGCATATACTTTAGTCAGTGGATAGACATATTATTCTCCAGAGAATAAGGTATGTAAAAAATCTTGTATATGATAGATCAATATTTTATGATATCTGAAGAAAAAACTGAAATATTCCAGTGGTTATTCTATTGCATATACAAGTCTTTGCAAAGGTATGCCAGTTAATTACAATAAGAACTGAAAATCCTAATAAATCAAAGACTATGGCAATATCTTATAATCCAATGGTAATGATTTGACAGCAGGAAGCCAAGTGATAATTTTTGTTATAGTAAGACACTAATTTCCTTCTGTTGCTTGTTTTGACTGGTTTACTACAAAAAAAGAAAAACAAGAGTGAAAAGGAGAGAGGAATAGGAACATCAGGGAGGGACTGCTTTCTACTGTTAATGTAAACTGGCACTTAATTTAACACACATACATTCATAGCTAGATTTAGCTTTATACTGCATGTAGTCCTAACCATGTGAACACTATATAAAGTAATGGGATATGCATGCAAATTTTCCTTGATATTTTAAATTTTGTTTTGCCCCTTTTATAACAAACAAATCTTATTCAGAAAACAAAGCTGATTTTGACATGCTGTAGATCTGCATAAAAATGGGGTCTGCATCTATATGATAATCACTGTTGAATTGAAAGCAATACTATTTATCATAGCTTTTAAGAGTCAACAATCAGAATCCATTCAAGAAATTTTCCCGAATCAAGGAACAGAGTCCCATGACAACAATTCTTCCATGATGCCATAATTACAGCATGGAAGCTGATCCATATATGTCCAACTAAAAAAGGGTATTTGTGCTGCATTAACTGCCCGCCTCCAGCCACCAAAGAGATTTATACATATAACACACAGTGATTTGAGATGTGGTATGATGAGGCCCAAATGTCTTTCTGCCACAGTTCTCCATCTGTACAGTGGAGCTACAGCACTTCTTTAATGTATACCTCAAACTTTCTATCAATAGTAGCACTCAAGGCAGCTAATTGCATCGTGGGAATAATATAAGGATGTACCAGAAAGAAGGGATAGTAATGATGGAAGAAAGGAAGGAAGGAAGGAAGGAAGGAGGGAAGAGCAAGGATGTCAGCTAGAGATAAAAGGATCAAAATGGACTATTTCAGCAAGTATACAAAATAATAAGACAGAGAACTGCTTCTATCACTAAGAAATATGATATATGGCAATATCCTCACAGAAACAACATGATTTTAAGACAACTATATTGGTCTTACCTCAGCATAGCTTCCTGTTCTATCAATGCGATGTATAACATCAATATTTACATTGCTTAAACGTTCTGAAAAAGTGAGAAACTGCAAGAGAAACACAGAAGATACTTTGGCTGAGTATCAATAACATTCAGGAAATCACACTGTAAAAGAATACTTTGTCGTATGGGTCAAATCTGATGCAACCGTACCTTTAAAATATTTGACTCATTATATGACATGGTGCTTATGAAAATACATGGCCTATACACACATTAGAATCTTCTGATATTGACACACGTGAATGTAATTTTTTTTTTTGCACTTGACCACATGTTCCACATTCCAGATTATTACACTAATAATATTAATAGCATGCTGTAAGCCAAAGATACTGACAAGTTTGGCTGAAAAACTTGCTCCAGTCCCCAAGTAGGAGTCTTGCCAATCTGGTAAGTAGTTGTCTGGACGAATTTCCTAATTTCAGTAAGACAGCCTACCTGCAGATGATTCCTCTCTTAGACTAAATATTACTATACTGTATATGCTATTGGATGAGCAACCAGAGTGGGCATTATTTTAATTCGCAAACTAATTATTTAGCTAGCCTTTAGCACCAGTAAGAACATCTGTTAATTTCAAATACGTCAGTATGAAACTTGTGTCACAATTTCAGGTCTAAGATCCATTAAAATCAGTGACCGTATTCAGGATTAAACTAACAGCAACTCATTCATTAATTATCCTTTGCGGTGAATCAAATATTAAACTAATCCGGCACCCGTATCTCACCCGATGCGTGTTCTCAGTCTTGTGAGCCGACGATTTGGTCTTCATGTGTTCGAAAATTAAACAAAAACAAGCTACTTTGAGAAATGAAGGCAGTATACTAAGCAAGTCGTCCCGCAAAACCAATTTATTCGTCAGTCGGACAGCCGTACACACACGTGCACTTCAGCATCAGGAGGCTACCATCTTGACTGAGGGATTCTGGGATGCGAGCATCATGTGACGCGGAAGCAAGAAAACGGAGAACTGGAAGGAAAACTGTGCGGTGGCGTTGTTTTACGAAGTTTTTTTGGGGGGGGGTTCCGTGTCAGATACTCGGGAAGAATCTGGTGTTTTTCGTGAGCTCCAGCTCACAAAAGGTTATGCCTTTTAATAGCATTTGTTAGTTGAAAAAGGTGCTACCAGACTCCTAATTTTTGCCGCTATAGGCTTATAGGGCTGTCCTTCTACGGTGTCTGGTGACCGTGTGCGTCACTCAGCGGCAAGCAAATGTGCTTGCGAGATAAAACGAAAGGCCGAACCGAATCCACCAAGGCAAGTTTTAAACGAGCTACTTGGGGGTGGATTCTGAAATAGATCCATAGACAGAGTCGTTGGGAGTTGAATTTAATATAGATTTAATACACAAATAAACATGTATCATGGAAATCGTGTACTATCGACTATCTTTGCTATCTGGTTGGTTTGGGCTGGGCGTTCGTTGGTTACTATGGTTTTTGCACGTACATTTCTAAAGTCATGGAAAATCTACAATTTAGTCGATTTACAGTAATTAAACAGAGCTACAACTAGGGCTTGAACTTGGGGATTAAAGCAGGCTGACTTCACCTTTCCAGAGTGAGAGAAATGATAGGCGGCAAAGGGAGTATTGAGATCAAGATTCTGGCTCACTCAGTCCTATGCACATTTGCAGATTTTATTTATTTATTAGTTTATGTCCCATCTTTATTCACCTTTGTTTTGTACAACTCAAGGTAGTGTACATAACGCTCCCGCCTCCTATTTTCCTCACAACAACTCTGTGGAGCAGGTTGGGCTGAGAGAGAGTGACTGGCCCAACCTCCTCCACTCAGCTTCTGTGCCTAAGGGAGGACTAGAACTCGCAGTCTCCTTGTTTTACACTTTTAACTATTCTATTACATTTTTGCTTAAAAATAAACAAAAAGTTGATGTGCTTAGTATCTGGATACCTGATGACATAATGATTTCAATTTCAGTTAGCTTAAACTGCAGATATATTAATAAAACTTTTGTCTAGAAGCAGTAGCGAAGCATGGAATGTTGGTGTAGGAGGAGGAGAAAAACAATACACAATGTGATAATCTAACGCCTGCCACCTTTTGGGGCACCAGGACTGCTTTCTAAGCAGAGGCATGAAACTATAGTGTTTTTCCATAGCTCCTATATATTACTAGAAGAAGATGAATCAATTCAATAAAAGCAGGAAGTACAACTAAATTCCTATATGTGTTTTTTTTTACTTCCTGAGTAAGTAAATTCAACAAAAAGTTTAGAAGCAAACATAATGCAGCACAGTGTGACAAAATTTAAAAGGCCACAAAAGAGTTAGAGCCAGCGTCTATGAAAGAGCTCAAGAAGCCATTATCTAGAAGAGAAGCATGTCCATATCGAATCAAATAGTTGACATATCAAATTTCTGAGAACAGGAAAAGAAACCTTAGGGATTAGAAAACAAACCTCAGAAGAGTGAAAGGAGAATGAGCGCAAGTGTGATAATGAGGCCAAAGGATGTTCTTTTTCAATATAGCTTTGCAACTAGCAGAACTCTGTGTTTGTAACTCACTGAAAGATTCTAGCTGCTTTAGTACCTAATACATTAGGGAAAATAGGGAAAGGAGTCCCACTGAATGGTGTGTGCAGATTATCCCATCATAAAATCCTGTTGTCTTTAATTCAGCTGTGCAAAATTAGCTTGTTCAAGATGCCTGGTCACTGTCACTTGTGAACAGTTGATCAAATTAAGTGGAAAGAGCTTGAGTATGTGCTCGAAGAACAATGAGAAAAGGGAGTGCTTGATTATAAGTGGGACTCATAAAACAATAGGACTAGTTTAAAAATGGTATAACAACAGCTAACACACCGTGGGGCTATTATGGAAGACCATTGTACTGGCGAGAGGAAAGATGATTTTTTTCCTCTATGCTCTCTTGTTCTTGTGCATAGCACAGTTTGGTGAGGCATTAGGTTTCTAAAGCAAATCTCTGAGCTTCCCACTTCCTTTCCCACTTCCCTCTGGCTTTTTTTCAGAGCTTTTTTCATCTTCTGAGGCAACCTAGTCAAGAGTATTATCTCTTCCATTGTCAGCCTTCTGTGGTATGGAAAGTTTGATTGTAAGAGCTGGTACTGTCTCACAAAGCTTTTGGTAGCTGATAAGCAAGAAGTGTAAACTATAAATATGCTTAAATAGAATTTGCAGTAGTATACTATATGACTTTCAAACCCTTCCCAGGGCTGTTTCAGTTTGGGCCTGATTCCTGAAGGAAGAACATTAGCCATCACAATCTGGGAAAACTTTGCTGTTGTTTGCTGTTGCCTTTGATGAAATGGAGCTCCACTAATTGAAGAAATGAGAGATTCTGTTCTGTATTCAATCCCTCTATTGAATGTTGACATCTCATGTTTTGTTGCCTTGCCTGTGAATGTTATATTTTGCAACTGAAGTTACTCTTTTGCTTTGTTTGATAAATTTATTTCAGCTTCTATGTTTTACTGCCTTCCAATCCACAAACCTACTGCCCCATTTAACTATGGCAAAACCCCTACAGGGAGAGAAGCAAAGGAAAAGAAGCATCAACAACGACAGCAATTGTGGTACTACTAGAGCAAATCTTACTTATGGCTAACTCTTCAAATGTAATTTGTTTCAAACAGGCTTCTTGCAATAAAAAAAATATTTGTAAAACAACAACAACAGATTTAACTCTAGGGTTGCATAAGGAAACAAACAGTTCAAATAGACAACTGATTTCATTTTATTTTTTAAAAAGACTTTGGACTCTAATTTCTGCTTTTCTAGGGTAATCTCAAAACAGTTATATAAAGCTGGGGAAAAGTTTAATAGAGACAATACTAGGAGGCAGACTGTAATTGTCCCAGTTTAATCACAGAAGAGTAATACAGTAGAGATGGCAACAGCAGACAATCACTAACCTCAGATTAACAAAAGAAGGAATTAAGAGAACGGTTCTCTATATAATTATCTTCCTTGTGAACATTTCTCAGTTCTTTCACTTGAGTTAACCTATAGTTAGCAAACTGGTTAAATCATAAATCTGTTTTTGTAAAATTAAAAACCTTAAGCAAACAAGGGGACAGTTTCTAAAGCCAAAAGGATAAAGTTCAGGTGGGTGTAGCTGATTGGTCTCTTGCCATTAAGGATTAAGCAGTGCTTGGGCAAAACTGGATGTAACATTTCAGCTTTTTCTTTCCCAGAACTGAACTTTTTCAGAGAAAAAGACTTGCTCTACAATTGTACTTTTTGTGAGGGTAGGGGGAAAACCAAAACCTGAAAAAGTACATTTTCAAAAAATATGACATTGTGATAGATACATTTTACTTAATCAATTTATAGTAAATAAATATATAAAAAACTAGTAAAAAATACAGAAAACAATAGAGAGAAATTATGAGTGGCTCCAAGATAAATATATAGCACACACACACACAAAAACATTGAACAGGGGCTCAGCCTTCACCTTGCACCAAAGCCTGGGGGAATAGCCATGTCTTTAATAGCTTCCTGAATGTCATCAGGATGGGAGCCATCTGGATCTTTGGAGGAATATCATTACATTAGCAGATAGATTTTTAATCCCCCCAAAGAGAGCGGGAAATATTAATAAAGGACACTAATTATAATTCTGATGACATTCATAAGGACCTTCTAATTTTCTCTATATATTACACAATACATTTTTAAAAGCTACTCCCTAAACCCCTTCATGGATCACTGCCTTGTCGTGGCAAAGGGGCTTGCATAACTCAGTGAAGCCATGAGCTATACTGTGCAGGGCCACCCAAGATGGACAGGTCATGACAGAGAGTTCTGACAAAATGTGGTCCACTGGAGAGAAATAGCAACCCACTCCAGTATCCTTGCCAAGAAAACCCCATGGACAATGTTAAAAGGCTAAAAGATATGACGCCGAAAGATGAGCCCCTCAGGTTGGAAGGTGTCCAATATGCTACTAGGGAAGAGCAGAGGGCAATTCCAAGTAGCTCCAGAAAGAGTGAAGCGGCTGGGCCAAAGCCGAAAGGACGTTCAGCTGTAGATGTATCTGGAAGTGAAAAGAAGGTCCGATGCTGTAAAGAACAATATTGTATAGGTACCTGGAATGTAAGATCTATGAACCAAGGCAAGCTGGATGTGGTCAAACATGAGATGACAAGATTGAACATCGACATCTTGGGAATCAGCAAATTGAAATGGACGGGAATGGGTGAATTTAATTCAGGTGACCATTATATCTCCCCTTCATGGATCACTGCCTTGTCGTGGCGAAGGGGCTTGTGTAACTCAGTGAAGCCATGAGCTATACCGTGCAGGGCCACCCAAGACGGACAGGTCATGACAGAGAGTTCTGACAAAATGTGGTCCACTGGAGAAGGAAATGGCAACCCACTCCAGTATCCTTGCCAAGAAAACCCCATGGACAATGTTAAAAGGCTAAAAGATATGATGCCGGAAGATGAGCCCCTCAGGTTGGAAGGTGTCCAATATGCTACTGGGGAAGAGCAGAGGGCAATTCCAAGTAGCTCCAGAAAGAGTGAAGCGGCTGGGCCAAAGCCAAAAGGACGTTCAGCTGTGGATGTATCTGGAAGCGAAAAGAAGGTCCGATGCTGTAAAGAACAATATTGTATAGGTACGTGGAATGTAAGATACATGAACCAAGGCAAGCTGGATGTGGTCAAACATGAGATGACAAGATTGAACGTCGACATCTTGGGAATCAGCGAATTGAAATGGACGGGAATGGTGAATTTAATTCAGGTGACCATTATATCTACTACTGTGGGCAAGAAACCCTTAGAAGAAATGGAGTTGCACTCATAGTCAATAAGGGAGTGGGAAAGGCAGTAATGGGGTACAACCTCAAAAACGACAGAATTATCTCAGTGCGTATCCAAGGAAAACCATTCAACATCACGGTAATCCAAGCCTATGCCCCAACCACTGATGCCAAAGAAGCTGAAGTTGACCGGTTCCATGAAGACCTACAACACCTTCTAGAACTAGCACCAAAAAAAGATGTCCTTTTCATCATAGGGGATTGGAATGCTAAAGTAGGAAGTCAAGGAGTAATCGGAATAACAGGCAGGTTTGGCCTTGGAGTACAAAATGAAGCAGGGCAAAGGCTAATAGAGTTCTGTCAAGAGAACAAGCTAGTCATAGCAAACACTCTTTTCCAACAACACAAGAGACGACTCTACACATGGACATCACCAGACGGTCAATACCGAAACCAGATTGATTACATACTTTGCAGCCAAGATGGAGAAGCTCTATACAGACAGCAAAAACAAGACCAGGAGCTGACTGTGGCTCAGATCATGAGCTTCTTACTGCAAAATTTAGGCTTAAATTGAAGAACGTAGGGAAAACCACTAGACCACTCAGGTATGACTTAGATCATGTTCCTTATGAGTACACAGTGAAGGTGATGAATAGATTTAGAGGATTAGATTTGGTAGACAGAGTGCCTGAAGAACTATGGATGGAGGTCTGTAACATTGTACAGGAGGCAGCAACTAAAACCATCCCAAAGAAAAAGAAATGCAAGAAAGCAAAATGGCTGTCTGATGAGGCTTTACAAATAGCTGTGGAAAGAAGGAATGTGAAAAGCAAGGGTGAAAGGGAAAAATATAAGCAACTGAATGCAGATCTCCAGAGAACAGCAAGAAGAGATAAGAAGGCCTTCTTAAATGAACAATGCAAAGAAATCGAGGAAAACAATAGAATGGGGAAGACTAGAGATCTCTTCAAGAAAATTGGAGATATCAAAGGAATGTTTAGTGCAAAGATGGGCATGATAAAGGACAAAAAAGGCAGGGACCTAACAGAAGCAGAAGAGATTAAGAAGAGGTGGCAAGAATACACAGAAGAACTATACAAGAAAGATCTTAATGTCCCTGATGTCCATGCTGGTGTGGTCACTGACCCTGAGCCAGACATCCTAGAGAGTGAAGTCAAGTGGGCCTTAGGAAGCATTACTAACAACAAAGCTAGCGGAGATGACAGTATTCCAGCTGAGCTATTTAAAATACTAAAAGATGATGCTGTTAAAGTGCTGCACTCAATATCCCAGCAAGTTTGGAAAACGCAACAGTGGCCACGGGATTGGAAAAGGTCAGTTTACGTTCCAATTCCAAAGAAAGGCAATGCCAAAGAATGCTCAAACTATCGCACAATTGCACTCATTTCACATGCTAGCAAGGTTATGCTCAAAATCCTACAAGCTAGGCTTCAGCAGTACGTGAACCGAGAACTACCGGATGTACAAGCTGGGTTTCGAAGAGGCAGAGGAACTAGAGATCAAATTGCTAACATTCGCTGGATCATGGAGAAAGCATGAGAGTTCCAGAAAAATATCTACTTCTGCTTCATTGACTATGCAAAAGCCTTCGATTGTGTGGATCACAACAAACTGTGGCAAATTCTTAAAGAGATGGGGGTACCAGACTATCTTACCTGTCTCCTGAGAAATCTGTATGCGGGCCAAGAAGCAACAGTTAGAACAGGTCACGGAACAACTGAATGGTTCAAAATAGGGAAAGGAGTATGACGAGGCTGTATACTGTCACCCTGCTTATTTAACCTATATGCAGAGTACATCATGAGAAATGCCAGGCTGGAAGAATCACAAGCCGGAATTAAGATTGCAGGGAGAAACATCAACAACCTCAGATATGCAGATGATACCACCCTAATGGCAGAAAGTGAAGAAGAACTAAAGAGCCTCTTGATGAGAGTGAAAGAGGAGAGTGTGAAAGCTGGCTTGAAACTCAACATTAAAAAAACTAAGATCATGGCATCTGGACCCATCAATTCCTGGCAAATAGAAGGGGTAGAAATGGAAGCAGTAACAGACTTCATTTATTTGGGCTCCAAGATCACCGCAGATGGAGACTGCAGCCATGAAATTAAGAGACGCTTGCTCCTTGGGAGGAAAGCTATGGCAAACCTCGATAGCATATTAAAAAGCAGAGATGGCACCTTGCCGACAAAGATCCGCATAGTCAAAGCTATGGTTTTTCCAGTAGTAATGTATGGCTGTGAGAGCTGGACCATAAAGAAGGCTGAGCGCCGAAGAATTGATGCCTTTGAACTGTGGTGCTGGAGAAGACTCTTAAGAGTCCCTTGGACTGCTAGGAGGTCAAACCAGTCAATCTTAAAGGAAATCAACCCTGATTGCTCATTGGAAGGATTGATAATGAAGCTCAAGCTCAGATACTTTGGTCACCTAATGTGAAGAGAGGACTCTTTGGAAAAGACTCTGATGCTGGGAAAGATTGAAGGCAAAAGGAGAAGGGGATGGCAGAGGATGAGATGGTTAGATAGCATCACTGAAGCAATGAGCATGAAACTGAGCAAACTCAGGGAGGCAGTGAAAGACAGGAAGGCCTGGCGCAATGTGGTTCATGGGGTCACGAAGAGTTGGACACGACTTAACGACTGAACAACAACAACAACTCACTAAAAACAAAGAAATATGAAACGAAGTCCATAACTTTTATTGGGTCAGCAGCATATGTTTACCAATAACTTTTAATATACATATTGTAAAATAATAAAAAGAAAGAAACATCAGGTTTGTCCTGGAAAGCTTCTCAGGAAGCAGTTAAATAGGCAATCAAGAAGTCAGAAATTTGTGATAAGTCAGTTTTTATGGCAGTAAAGCTAAGGAGCTATTACAACAGAATTTCAGTGGCATTTATACAATCAATGTTCAAATTGCTAGTGCCTCTTTTTCTTGACCACAATATATAAAGAGCCAGAAGTAATTATTTTGTGTGTAGGAGATACAGTTTCTAGTTGTCTTTTTCTATTAATAGCCTGTTCTAATACAGTTTTCTTTCAACCATGTGAGAACTAACTTTTACAAGAAATCATCGTCTGTACGTTTATGAATGCATTCAGCCCTATAGACCTAAGCAAAACAGTTTGGCTTTTTAAATTTTATTTATTTATTTATATATCAAATTTGTCACCACCCATCTTGTTAAAAAAAATGACTCTGGGCAGTTTACAGAAGGGCTAAAATCAGTTAAAAATACAGTATAAAATAGACCTAAATGAATAAGAAATAAATATAGTTGAAGAGTTGATGTTAATTGGCAAGTAGCTTGGGGAGTGTCATCAGGGCACTGGCCATCCCCAGGGTTGATTAAAATTCTTGTTGCACCACACAAGCTGGCAGAGCCAGGTCTTTAGTCCTTTCCAGAAAGGTGGGAGGGTAGAGGCCTGCCGCACCTCTGGGAGGGTAGAGGCCAGCAGCACCTCCAAAGGGCAGAAAAGGCTCTCCTCCTGGGCTCCGCCAGCCGACATTCTCTTGCTGACAGAGTCCATAACATGCCCTCTCTGCCTGACCGGGTGGGACGGGTTGATGTGATGGGGGTGAGGTGGCTCTCAGGTAACCTGGACCCATGCCATGCAGGGCTTTAAAGGTAATAACCAACACCTTGAATTGGACCCAGAAGCAAACTGGGAGCCAACGCAGCTCCCGCAGCAAAAGTGTTATATGCACCCTTCTTGGGGCATCCAAGATTGCTGTGTGGCCGCATTTTGAACCATCTGTAGCTTCCGGATACTCTTCAAGGGTAGCCCATGCAGTAGTCTAACCGAGAGATGACTAGGGCATAAGTGACTGACTAGAGAGTCTGCTGATCAAGGAAAGGGAGTAACTGGCACACCACAAAAGTTGGGCAAAGACCCTCCTGGACATGACTGCCACCTGCTCCTCAAGCAGGAGTTGTGAGTCTGTCCAGGGCAGTGCAACCCTGTCCAAAACCAAAGATGGTAAATCCTTAGATACAGAGAGGCCTCCAGTCCACAGTAACTCTGTCTTACCAGCCTGTTGCACCCCAACCAGACCCCCACAGCCTCCAGGCACCACGAAAGGGTGGTCACAGCATCACTTGCATCACCCGGGATGGAGATGTATAACTGGGTATCATCTGCATATTGATGATACCTCATCCCATAGTGGCAGATGATCTCACCCAGTGGTTTCATGTAGATGTTAAAAAGAAGCGGAGACAGTACTGAACCCTGTGGTACCCCACAATGGAGAGACCATGGGCTGGGCCTTTTGCTCCCAATCAACACCGATTGGGATCGACCTTGGAGGAAGGAAGAGAACCAGTGCAAAACTGTGCTGCCCACTCCCAACTCCCTAAGTCAACCCAAAAGGATACCATGGTCGGTACTGAAAGCCACTGAGAGGTCAAGAAGAGCAACAACTACCCCCATCCCTCTCCCACCATAGATCATCCATCAGTGCAACCAATGCCATTTCCATCCCAAATCTGGGCCTGAAACCTGACTAAAAGGGTCCAGATAATCCAACTTTAATACAAATTTAGTTTTACTTATTAGCAGACCATGTTTACATCTATCAGACTTAAGCTAATCAGAAAGTTGAAGGTAATTCATTTTAGTGAGTCTACTTTGAAGCTGAATTCATATATCATTCCAGAACAACATTGTTCAGCATAGTTTATTAACTAAACTATAATTGGCTGAGTTTACACAATGTATAAGATGTTTAACATAGTTTATAACCTCATGGGCTCATACACTGCCAATCAAATCACATTAAAAACATACTAACTTTGCCATGCAAGCATTAGCTTGGACAGGTGCAATATGAAGAATCATTCACAAATGTTCTCACTGCTTCTAGAGAAACTGGGGAAGGGACTGATTCATCCCTACATTGGTACAGGTGGAGGAAGTGGAGGAATCTATTTACCAGCAGAGATTACATAGCAAACAGACAAGAATGAACACCTTCTGAGATCAAAGATGGTATCCCTCAGTCAATTTAAATGAATGAGATTTAGAGTTCACAGAGACTATAGGTTCCTGCCTGCTGGAAAAGACTCTTAAGAGTCCCCTGGACTGCTAGGAGGTCAAACCAGTCAGTCTTAAAGGAAATCAACCCTGACTGCTCATTGGAAGGATTGATAATGAAGCTCAAGCTCAGATACTTTGGTCATCTAATGCAAAGAGAGGACTCTTTGGAAAAGACCCTGATGCTGGGAAAGATTGAAGGCAAAAGGAGAAGGGGACAGCAGAGGATGAGATGGTTAGATAGCATCATTGAAGCAATGGGCATGAAGCTGAGCAAACTCAGAGAGGCAGTGAAGGACAGGAAGCCCTGGCGCAATATGGTTCATGGGGTCACGGAGAGTTGGATACAACTTAACGACTGAACAACAACATAGATTCCTGTCAGTGTACTTAATCCTCTTGTGTAGCTGAACCCTGGTTCTCAGGACATCACATTACAAGGTGATGTCTGGATAAAGGAATCCACTGCCTTGAATAAATAATCTTAAGAGATGGTTGCTGGCTGGGAGCCGGGGTGATTATGCTGTTCCACGCCCCGTGGTCGCTACTTGTATTCCACGGTTGAGAAAGTCTTCCTGGTCTGGACCGGTTAGGGCTGTTCTGTGTTTCCCTCCCCTTTCGATGCCCGGAATGATGACACTGCTGTGGTGCTGAACCCGGGGATAAAAAGGAGCCTTTCCAGTAGGTCCCTCCTCAAGCACAGAGAAGAGCTGGCCCTTAGTTGGCTTGGTTTCCAACCACCTCAAGGAGGCAGCCCGGAAAGGCAACAGGAACCAAGAGCGGTATTATTTGCTGCTGGGCGAGGGGCAGGGGACAAGAAGGAAGCGAGCGGGCAAGTGCCAGCCGGCGGGTCCCGGCCAGAAAACAGCGGCTCCCGCCCGAGGGAGAAAAGCAGCAGTCGCCGGAGGCGCGCGAAGCGAGGGTCGCCGGCAAAGCGAGCATCCCACCCGCAGAGCGCGCCGAGTCTCGCCGGGCGAGGGAGACACCCACGCAGCGCGAGTGGGAGAGGCGCGCGCGGGGAGCGAGTAACGGAGGCAGCCGGTCCGGAGCGCCACCGGACTCCTTCCTCCGCTCGGCGGAGGCGCTCGGAGCCCAGCCATGGCCACCTGCCTTGAAGTCGGGGGGTTCACCGCCTGGGACTATGTGGTCTTCGGGTTCATGCTGCTCATCTCCGCGGTCATCGGGCTGTACTACGCCTTCGCGGGAGGCGGCCAGAGGACCCGTGAAGAGTTCTTGATGGGGGGCCGCAAGCTGACAGCCTTTCCCGTGGCGCTCTCCCTAACGGCCAGCTTCATGTCGGCGGTGACGGTGCTCGGCACCCCCGCCGAAATCTACCGCTTCGGGACCATATTCAGCCTCTTCGCGATCACCTACATTCTGGTGGTGGTCGTGAGCGCCGAGGTCTTCCTGCCCGTCTTCTACCGGCTGAACATCACCAGCGCCTACGAGGTAGGGAGGGAGGGACCAGCTTAGCGGCTTTCTGGAGAAGCACTCGCCCGTTTCTCCCGGGTTGCTGACTTATTGTTTTATCCACATACTAGGCGTCGGTTGTCCATAAACAATTACTGTCACGTTTTTTTTCCACTCCATCACTCGTTTTCTGAGATCTTCAACTAGGAGACCTAGGCTAGGAGATGCTGAAAACAGTCCGGGCTTGTCCCATGGAACTGGACTCTCCAGCCAAATCTTCCATTATCGTGTGATGTTGCGGCAGCGTCTTTGCCATCCCAGCCGGCATAATAATAGTTTAGAGCAGCGTTTCTCAACCTCAGCAACTGTAAGAAGGGTGGGCTTCAACTCCCAGAATTCCCCAACCAGCACGCCTCCACCCATCTTAAAGTTGCTGAGGTTGAGAAACGCTGGTTTAGGGGGCACAGAGCAGCTTGCACACGAGTGTTTCCTCTGCTACTGTGTTATACAGCCTCCTAGATTCTGCTGCCTGAAGTGACTGCTTCCCTTTACCAAATGGATTAACCAAATCAATATCATTTTGTAATCGTAATCTGAAAATATTAAATCAAGAATACTTTGAAATCCATCTGTAGGTCCATTTATACTTTCCAGCTAAGTGCCTACCTTCTGAGTGAGGCTGTACATATGAATGCATGTTTCTGCAAACATCTGTGAATACAGTATGCAGTGTATGAGGATAAGATGGAATTTATGTTATCAAGATGTGGCTATTTATTGATTTTTATATTGATTTATATAATGTTGATTTTTTGCTGTAAACCACTTAATTCATATTGATTGAAGTTTCTTAATATATAATATTATTAATACAATAATATTACATATTATAATATTAATATATTATATTATATTAAATATAATAATATAATAATATTAATATGTTTTTGAAATAAAATAAATAAAATCATCAAAGGCTTGAGATTCTAACCTTTTTTAACAGAAATAAATCTGTTAAATAAATAAATAAAACAAATAAATCTCATTTGCCAAAATCAAATTTCAAATCCATTTCTTTTCTGCATAAGTCACTCAACACAAAGCTCTTATTGGGTCACAATCATCATAAAGCCTTGTGTTAGATGCAACAGTACAATTATATACAGAATAGAGCTTGACAAGTAATGCAGATTTATATAAACAGTATAGAATGACAAAGGTTGGCAGAACAAACAATGCTAATTTAACCAAGATTGAAGCAATAGATAACTGCAAAATCAGACATTTTCTCCTTTAAAGTAATAATTCTTCAGTAAGATGTTAACTCTTCCTTCAAAATTACACAAGTATTACATAATATTTGTTTATTACAGTACCTAGAAATGCGATTTAATAAAAAGTTGCGTCTGTGTGGAACAGGACTTTTCCTTATACTGACGGTAAGAAAATTGATTTATACATTTCTTAATGTTTGAAGTTTATAAAGTAAATTATATTATTTAATAGGTCTTTGCAGTAGATTACATAACTAGGAAGTTTAATATACAGGTGAAACTCGAAAAATTAGAATATCATGCAAATGCTAATTTATGTCAATATGGCAACTCAAAAGGTGAAACCAATATATGAGATAGATGCATTACATGCAAAGCGAGATATGTCAAGCCTTACTTTGGTATAATTGTGATGATTATGGCGTACAGCTTATGAAAACCCCAAATTCACAATCTCAGAAAATTAGAATATTACATGACATCAATAACACAAGGATTGGAAATAGAACAATATCGGACCTCTGCAAAGTATAAGCATACATATGTACTCAGTACTTGGTTTGGGCCCCTTTTGCAGCAATGACTGCCGCAATGCGGTGTGGCATGGATGCTATCAGCCCGTGGCACTGCTGAGGTGTTATGGAAGACCAGGAA
Source organism: Liasis olivaceus (assembly GCA_030867105.1). NCBI lineage: Eukaryota > Metazoa > Chordata > Lepidosauria > Squamata > Pythonidae > Liasis > Liasis olivaceus. The sequence goes on along the minus strand of CM061355.1, from coordinate 49,545,302 downwards.
GCTTCAATAGCGGCCTTCAGCTCTGCTGCATTGTTCGGTCTCATGTCCCTCATCTTTCTCTTGGCAATGCCCCATAGATTCTCTATGGGGTTCAGGTCAGGCGAGTTTGCTGGCCAATCAAGCACAGTAATCCCATGGTCATTGAACCAGGTTTTGGTACTTTTGGCAGTGTGGGCAGGTGCCAAGTCCTGCTGGAAAATGAAGTCAGCGTCCCCATAAAGCTCGTCTGCAGAAGGAAGCATGAAGTGCTCCAAAATCTCCTGGTAGACGGCTGCGTTGACCCTGGACTTAATGAAGCACAGTGGACCAACACCAGCAGATGACATGGCTCCCCAAATCAACACAGACTGTGGAAACTTCACACTGGACTTCAAGCATCGTGCATTGTGTGCCTCTCCATTCTTCCTCCAGACTCTGGGTCCTTGGTTCCCAAATGAGATGCAAAAGTTGCTCTCATCAGAAAAGAGGACTTTGGACCACTGGGCAACAGACCAGTTCTTTTTTTCTGTAGCCCAGGTAAGACGCTTCTGACGTCGTTTGTTGTTCAGGAGCGGCTTGACAAGAGGAATACGACATTTGAAGCCCATGTCCAGGATCCGTCTGTGTGTGGTGGCTCTTGATGCACTAACTCCAGCCTCAGTCCACTCCTTGTGAAAGTCCCCAACACTTTTGAATGGCCTTTTCCTGACAATCCTCTCCAGGCTGCGGTCATCCCTGCTGCTTGTGCACCTTTTTCTACCACACTTTTCCCTTCCACATAACCGTCTATTGATGTGCTTTGATACAGCACTTTGGGAACATCCAACTTCTTTTGCAATTACCTTTTGGGGCTTTCCCTCCTTATGGAGGGTGTCAATGATGGTTTTCTGCACAACTGTCAGGTCAGCAGTCTTTCCCATGCTTGTGATTCCTACTGAACCAGCCTGAGAGACCATTGAAAGGCTCAGGAACCCTTTGCAGGTGTTATGGATTCATTAGCTGCTTAGAGTGGGACACTTTGAGCCTAGAATATTGAACCTTTTCACACTATTCTAATTTTCTGAGATTGTGAATGTGGGGTTTTCATAAGCTGTACGCCATAATCATCACAATTATACCAAAGTAAGGCTTGACATATCTCGCTTTGCATGTAATGCGTCTATCTCATATATTGGTTTCACCTTTTGAGTTGCCATAGTGACATAAATGAACATTTGCATGATATTCTAATTTTTCGAGTTTCACCTGTAGTGTAAATAGTAGTTGTAAAATAAAGTTGGCTTTAGAAAACAGATGTGGAATTATGAACTATATTATTTATACTGACTAAACTGAAGTATGAAGTAAGGGGCAATCTTCACCCCCAATGACAAAGGGAGTTTGATTGCTTATTTATGTTATAATAGTTATTTAAATAAATATGCTAAAGAATTTTGAACTAAACATTTTGCACTGAAAAATATTTGACTTATATCTACAAACTTTTATTATATCCTGTAAGGTGGTATGTTTGCCAATTAGCCCTTTCTTTGGAATATACCTTGGATTTCAATCTAAAATAATTTAAGGGTGTCTTCAGTTATCTTCCATTCCATTCTTCATTATCCCAAACATTCTCTGGAAGGTTGAGGTTCTTTCCTGAACAATATGAGATGGGCTACAGCAAATTTCTTGTCAACTTCAGGACTTAACTATCACATAACTTACTTTACTTCTCAGAATTGTGATTATCAAAAGAAAAACAAATGTTGTTAATCTGCTTGAGAACTTTGGACTTATGATCATAATTTATGACTATGAATGATCCCTGAACCTTTTTGAAACCTTTGGTTGTTCAGGAAATAAACAATATTCTTATAAGAATCAGTTGCTTTGCCTGCAGTAATATTCCAGACAATAATATTCTGCATTGTATCATGATTATGATAGTTTTTTATTTATTGATTCTAAAAATGAAAACTATTCTTATTTAATTGGTATTTTGTGTAAATACTATTGAAACCCATCACCTTTATCAACAAGTCTATCTTACATTGTTTGGGTTTAATTCACCATGCAATTCACTACTGCTTCCAAGTAGTTCTTGGACTACTGAGATTAGGATTTTGTGTTGTTTCGTTTCAGGTAATTTACACTGGAATGGTCATTTATGCTCCAGCCTTAGCTTTAAATCAAGGTATGTTTTTTATTTATTTAGCATCAAATAAAATTAATGCTAGCAGTCCAGGACAATTTTTAAAGTTTTCGGATTTCTCCTGATTCTGAACATGTTTATATAACTGAAATTCCAATATCAGAAAAGTAGGTATAATTGTTTTGAAAAGTGATGTAACTAAATTATGCTACTTGGGTTGTAAATAGTTTAGGTTTAATGAACTCTAAATATTAAATGAAGATTCACATGGATTCTAAAAGTATTACAATTCTTGAAAAAATATGTGGTCAGTTCACAATTAATCTTGTGCAATATTGCATTATATTTGTAATACAGTGCAAATGTCTGCCATAATGATTTTCATGCTTATTCACCAAAACCTAAATGTTTATATTCTGCATTATTTTTATAATGGATTTCAACACATATATAATAAATATATGTACATATATTTTTAGTCAGTCTTCCATCAAAAAAATTATCAGACTCACTCTTCAGTTTCAGTGCTTGTTGTACCTTTTTATGTAGACTTACAACTGCATCTTTCCAGAAGGGGCTCTCTGTTTAAGAAGATAATGGAATCCCAATGTATATCAGTTAATTCTTAAAATTATGATCAACGTACTTTGAATTAATCACTTTCTGCTATTTTTTAAAATTCTTTCATACTTTTTTCTTCTCTAGTTACAGGAATTGATTTATGGGGTGCAGTTGTTGGAACAGGAATAGTCTGTACTTTCTATTGTGCACTGGTATGTCTACAATTATTCTGAAAATTGCTACAACTGCAAATGCTTCAATTTAAAAACTTAATTGAACAAATTTATTATATTTACTTATATTATTATTATTTTAAATAATGTGCATTGAGCAAAAGTATTTGTATGGCTTGGATAAGAAATGCCTTTAAAATCTTAGGCTCCAATGAACCTAAGTATTATATTTCTTTTAATATTAGTTGCCTTGTATTTTAATCTGTGTCTGTTGTTCTCCATCCAGGGTGGACTAAAAGCAGTGGTTTGGACAGATGTTTTTCAAGCTATGATCATGGTAGCTGGATTCTTATCTGTGATTATACGTGGTACAATATTACAAGGTGGTTTGGGAAATATAATAAATGACACCTACCATGGAGAAAGGCTAAATTTCTGGAAGTAAGTATTTAATTTATTTCAGCTGCAGAAGAAACTTTCAAATGTATATTATTTGTTTTGTAGTTAATTTAAATCATTTGTATCAAATAAATAATACTGTCCAGTAATATGTCTAGAATAAGGCTGTTACTGATCAGTATTAGAATGGTTAAAGTGTTGGACTAGGATTAGGAAGATGAAAAATCACTGAGTGACTTTGAGCTGGTCACTTTTTCTCTGCTCAGACTTTTTCATAAGGTTACTATGGGGGAGTTGAAATAAAAGGAGATCCCCAAGTAAATTGCTTTGAGAGGAAGGTGGGATATAAATCGAAGGAAGGAAGGAAGGAAGGAAGGAAGGAGAGAGAGAGAGAGAGAAAGAGAGAGGGAAAGGAAAGAAGGAAGGAAGGAAGGAAGGAAGGAGAGAGAGAGAAAGAGAGAGGGAAAGGAAAGAAGGAAGGAAGGGAGGGAGGGAGGGAGGGAGGAAGGGAGGAAGGGAGGAAGGAAGGAAGGAAGGAAGGAAGGAAGGAAGGAAGGAAGGAAGGAAGGAAGGAAGGAAGGAAGGAGGGGAACAGGTTTAAAAAAGGCTTTTATAAGGCAAACAGCTTACCTACCTAGTGCAGCACTCTTCTACCACATTGCTTTTGTTTGTTGGGGGGATCCAAAATAGTGCAGTATATTGTAGGACTACAATAGGTTGGGATAGATGGAAAAAATAGCAGATTGGATATCCTATTTTGTGTGAGCACTTTTGGATACAATTTTAAGATTTATTCATAAGAAAACTCTGCATCTTCAACGATGTAATTCCTAATGAAATATATAACAAGTTTTGAATTTGTGATCCATGCTATTTAATATTTAACATTCCTTAACATTTTTGCAAATTAAGTTTGAGAACTTAAATATTCATAGAAGGAAAACCTAAAGCAGTATTTAAAAGACAAATGAATAATTACCTAATATTGTAAAATGCATTTTTTATTTAATATAGCTTCAATCCTAATCCTTTGCAAAGGCATACATTCTGGACAATTGTTGTGGGTGGGACTTTCACCTGGCTTGGTATATATGCAGTCAATCAGTCTCAAGTTCAGCGATACCTTTCCTGCAAAAACAGATTTCATGCAAAATTGTAAGTCAACATGTGCTTTTTGTCTTGCCCAAGGATTTTCATTTTAAATTGCATTCTCAACATAGAAGTCCATTAATGAAACAAGAAATCAACCTGAATGCTTATAAATGTACTATCTGTATCTTACAGCCTTTTTAAAATGCAAAACTTCTAGTAACAATGAATTTAGCATTAATAGGACATTCCATTGAAGAGCATATATTAGAACTATAACAATCAATTATCAAATTATATGTTACTAATATTATGAAAATCTTAAACAGATATGGAACTTTGATTTTGTAAACTGTGTCTGATTTAACACCCATTTATGATTTATTTTATAGAGTCCTTATGAAGGGCATAATATAACGCTATGTTGACATAGACATAATTAACCATCTTATCTATCTTTTAAAGCAAAGAGCTAATCTTGCTGTTCAAGATGCATGCTGGCAAGATGATAACAATTAAAAAAGAGCAGTGTTTTGCATTCTGTTTGGAAGTTAGTTCTCATAGATTCATTCCACTTACTTCTTGGCAACAGTATTTTAAGTTTCCAAACTGGCCTAAAGGCAGCCTGAAATAATACCTCATAGTATTCAATATGATGTACTTGGCACATTATTCATTTATTTTCCTAACATCTTACTCTCAGGGGTACAATCACAATAATAAGAATACTGCAATATTTTAAATCCTTACAAAAATAATTAAACACTGGGAAGAGTTGTTTTAATTCATAAGGGGAAAACTCCCTGAAATCCTGGAGAGCTAGATAGTGATTTGATTCAGTAAAAAACAGCCTCATATGTTAATTAAAATCATGATATAAATCTTAATTTGAGACCATTTCTCACTCAAGTAAGTTTCTGGTCTGTGACTACATAATCATTTGGTATCAAAAGGAAAAAAAAACCTGAAATCATTTAAATGAATCAAGTCACTAAAGATAATTGAAAATGCTCTTTTTATCACTGAGAACCAGATCAGAAATTTCTCTGCCATAATTATAAAAACAATTATAAAACAAGAATCAACATACTCACAAACATCTAAAAATTACAGGACACATGTGGTTGAAGCCATCATTTTTTCAACACTTCTAGGTCTATGTCCAAAGTTTTTTTTTTAAATTCAGGGATGAATAACCTGAGGAACCAGAGCACATGCTGCTGTAAACCATTTTTGTGGCTCTGATGCAGCTTGAGGAGGAGAAAAGGGGAAGAAAGTTTATTACTGAGGCCCAAAGCCAATATGCTGGTGAATATCCAATGATACAGCTCAGCCAAGGGTTAGCAGAAAGAGGGGATTCTTACACACAAATAAAGTATAACATTTTATTTTAGCCACACCTCAATACATAGATAATAATATAAATAATGATTTACATTTGCTGGAACATTTGTATAACTTCTTAGCCAAATAAAACAGTACATTCCTATCGAACAAAGACTTTTTCTTTGCCTGCCAAGGAGGAAATAAATGCAGGTACAATGCAATGCATAGTTATATAATGCTACAAGATTATGACATTTCCACACATTTTCAAAGTGAAAAAATTGTTATTTCCTTATAGATCTCTTTATTTAAACCTTGTGGGACTATGGATAATTCTTCTGTGTGCAGTGTTATGTGGATTAACAATGTACTCCATTTTTAAAGACTGTGACCCCTGGACAGCAGGATGTGTGTTAGCACCAGACCAGGTTTAGTATTAAACATTCTTAATCCATGCCAAACAAACATCAGAGCAATGATTTTCAGTTTGATATTGGGATATGATTTGATTACAGGGAGGTACTAGGAGTAATCGTAATAAATCCCTTTAGAAGGAAACAGCTAAAGAATGAATAATATTAAATATTTGGATAATGTCTCCCAAAGGATGCCTTGCATAATTGAAGAATTAAACGAATGTTATATTTTTATGCCAATTTTAGGCCTTTTTTTTACCTTCCTGGAAAAAAAACTATTTTTACACATATCTTTATTACAAGTGGGAATTAATGTAAGTTTAGGTCTTGTAAAGGATGCAGATAAGAATATAGGAGAAAATAAACAATATAAAAATAAAAGTATAAAATATATGTGATATTGGCATTTTTCAGCTCATGCCTTATTTGGTAGTGGAAATTCTACAACAGTTTCCAGGAATGACAGGCCTTTTTGTCGCTTGTGCTTACAGTGGAACATTAAGGTAAGTTAATTCAAAATTCACCAGACAGAGAAGTAGGGGTGGTGGCAATGGAGTCAAATGACAATTGTATTGTCATTGAACCCAAGGAGACTTACTTCTCAACAGAGATATATGGTTGCATTGTTAGTGGGATTTCCAGGTAAAAACCTGTATTTATTTTTCCTTTAAAACAATTTTAAAGGAAAAATGGCTGTTTTAAACACCCCACTACTACATATAAGGTCATATAGCACAGCTTCACTGCTTAAACAATAGGAATGATTTTAGGTGATGAAGACCTAAGGACACATACTCGTTAGTATGTGTGTTAGTTTCAATGTGTTATTGTATTTAATGGGAATATTGTTGCCTTTTAAGGTGACCTAGAAATGTTTTAGCTAACAACAACAACAATCCAATTAGTAAATTAAAAAAAAAACCCACTCAGAAAAACTTCACAGAGAAATGAAAGTCACTGGATCGGTACATTATGCCAAACCAAAATTTGCTTGGATTTTCTTTAGCATAATGTGTGAATCCATTGTGATTTATACTGGCCATGGTTTATTATAACATACATATCAGGTCAGTGATTTCTTTATTTATTATACAGAATTGTTTCTTTAAGGTTTCATCAGGACCTACTGTACTTTGATCAGAATGAAGAGTTTTTAAAATTATGGCCTTTTTTCTGAATATCAGAACAGTAGATTCTTTCAATTATGGTAGTTATTAAGCTGCTTAACTTTAACATCAGTAATAATAACCACTATAGTAATGAGCTGATAGCAGGTGAAATACTGCTTTAAATTGGTATGAAATTAAATGAACTCTATTTTTCGCTCCTTAGTACAGTGTCTTCTAGCATCAATGCTTTAGCTACTGTGACTGTAGAGGACCTCATTAAACCTTATTTCACATTCACTGAACTTAAATTGTCTTGGATTTCTAAGGGGATGAGTAAGTGTATATTAATATTTATTTTAAATTTAATTTATGTTAAGGGATAAAATCTTTTAGCTTGTTTTTAAAGTGACTTAGTAGATGTTAAAACATTATAATTAACATTTATTGAAATATATTAACTATTATTATTTTGTAATATTATACATAAGCTAAATAACTATATAATTCTATTACTACTGTGTAAAAGAATATATGCTGCAAAGAAAAAAACTATATGGTGAAAAAAGCATTATTATTATTATTATTGTTGTTGTTGTTGTTGTTGACAAAGAACAACCTGACTTGTCTACTGCTTAGAAGATGGCTCTGTAATCAAGGGGAAATAAAGCAAAATTCATATAGCAAAACTTGCAACAAAAGTTGTGCGCTATATATATTTTTTAATAGGATTACTATGTTTAGTGAATTTGTGAATTGCAGCCACAAAATAAAAAGTGTTATTTGACCTCTTTCATTCAATTTTATGACATCATTCACATAGGTTTGTTTTATGGTGCGGTATGCATTGGAATGGCTGCCTTGGCGTCATTTCTAGGAGCTTTGTTACAGGTATCTTTAATAATTTCTTTGTTAAGGTTAATCTGTCTGGAAAGCAAAGCAACCATTACTTATTTCAATGGATTCTTCCTTTTTATACTTCAAACTGCTTACTTTGATTGTAGTATTAGCACTGAGTAAGCATCAATAGAGGAAGCCAGTACAGTCCATAACCTTCAATGAAGAGGCCTTCATCCTGCAGTGAATTGATTCGGCATGAGCACAAGACAGCCGCAGCTTAAGGGTACGGTTCAAACACGTGCTATGTCAGTACTACATCTACAAACAAAAGTCCAAGTGCATTGATTTGGGCACAGTATAAATCAATACGAATCCAAAGTATGCAATGGTTTGCTTTTCTTCCTTCTTTCATTTTCCTTTGTTTGTGTCTATGTGTATGTATTGTTTTAAAAGCTATTTTTGGTGGGGCAAATGATGGCAGAGAAGATATAAAGGAGGGGAAGAATTTTCTCATGGGCCATTTCTGCATTCCAAGGCGTGTTCCTTTCAAGTGATATTTGCCTCCAGTTTGAAACATTAGAACCCAAGCAATTCCGCATGGGCAATTTGGAGCGGGGAGATGGTTTGCAAGGAAAGGATTAACTATCTCCTCTCACCACACTTCCCCCTTACTAATTGTATCTTAATATATAATGTTCCCTATCAGTTCTACAAGTTAATGTAATATTACCAACCTGATACCCTCCAAATGTGCTAGGAAGGATCACAGTTTCCCAAATGCTTACCTATAATGGTTAATAGCCGTGCTGGCTGAACATTCTGAGAGCGGAGTCCCAACATATCTGCAACGCATCAGATTAGAAAATGCTGATTTAATAAATAGTCACTGTTGTGGTTCTGAGTCATTTTTTTCCGGTTAGAAAAGCTGGATAAGTGTATTGTAAATGAATATTATATTTTCATTTTAAATTATTTAAATGAAAATGAAGATATTTAGCACTGTTTGAGGATTTTAATCATATATACAACTTAATGTTTTCCTCAGGCAGCGTTGACCATTTTTGGCATGGTTGGTGGGCCTCTCCTGGGACTCTTTTCCTTGGGCATCCTTTGTCCCTTTGCCAACAGTGTGGTAAGAAGGTCTTCTATTTACACTACTATTTATTTAATTGCTACCCTGCCTTCTGATTCAAGACATTCCTCAGAGCAAAGAACAAATTACAGTCAAATGTACTTGAAGCTATTAAATGTATCTATTCAAACCACAGTGACTTGTAAGTACTTTGGTGAATATTAGCTTTCCTATGCTTTGATGTACTATAGGAGCATGATTTTTGTCCCAGAAGTAATATGAACAGGATGAGTTAGAGACCCTTTTCCTTCTACCGTTCTAAATTATATTAAAAAGTCCTGTGGCTGCTTTTAGTTAAGAAAGTAGTATGCATAATCCTAAATATGCTACTAATGTAACATCTGACTAATCTCTAAAAGTACAATGTTTAAAATGCTTAGAAATTACAGTGGCATGGGGGGAATAAAATAATACATTTTATTTCTTTCACCTATACTTTTCTTTAAATTGTGAACAGGATTCTATTTCTTGTTTTACAGGGTTCATTTATAGGTCTCATCTGTGGATTTGCTTTTACCCTCTGGATTGGAATTGGAGCTCAGATTTATACGCCGCTGCCATCTAGGGCCATGCCGCTACATCTTTCAGTTTCAGGCTGTAACATGAGCAGCCTAAGCATAGGAGGTCACACCTTGTCTTCCCCAGACCTGCCACCTTTCACAACTGAAAGTAGTGAGAGGTATATAGCAAATGTATTAACCATCCACTTAATATGTCACATTTAATTATGCTAGGCATAGTAAGTCTTTTATTGCTAACAAATATTTTTATTTTTGCACAGTAGGATTTGAAACCCACTCAAGTACAAGGTTTTCTGTTCACATATTTGCAGGGTATATTAAGACTTTGCAATCACATGCAGAGAAAGTGATAGTTATTCAGTTCATTTCCATTGCTGTTGATTTGTCCAGTGCTGTTAATTTGCTTCTGTTACTGTTTTGATACATATACATTATTTGTTTTTATACACACACATTATTAAAAGTACATTACTTTTACAGAAATATATACTTAAATTCATAAGGAAAATGGCAAAACCCCATAATCTTAGATATTATAGAATAACTGATATATCTGTTGGGATGGCTTCACGCATTCCACTATGCCATTATTTGTTTAATCATGGTTCACTAAGCCACAATTGCTAATGTTTACATAACATATTTGCAATCAACTATGATTACCAAATTGCCGTGACTGAATTAACATATTGCACACAGCCAAAGTCAAACAAACCAATGATAGCTTAATAAGTTAGGTAAACCAGGACACCATGTTGTGTCTCTTGCAGAGAAATACCATGTCCTAAAGACCTGAAGACAAATCTTTTGTAATGGCAGATACAATGATAACAAGCTTGGGATTGTGTTTTTATAGTGACTGCTTTTAATCTGTGTAACTTCTTCAGGTACAGAGAAGAAAAGCCACTACCTTGCTTTGGTTTTCCCATAGCCTGAAAGTCCATCTTTAGGCTTACTTTTGAGTAAAGTTTTTCTGTGACTATAATCAACAGTGTGCACAAGGGTGGCCAAAGTCTGGTAGAATGACAATGTTGTGCTGTTGCAGTGCAAGCTCTGTCTGCTTGGTTTGTGCACCGTACTGTTGCATGCACAAGGCTGTTTTCTTTGTATGAATGAAGGCAGCAAGAGCATGTTGACTATAACTGCCTTACTGCTTTGCTAAACTCTTTTAAACAGTTATATTTCAAATAACATTTTCATTGTGAGATCTTATATAAATTGTGGAAATAGGTCAAATAAATTCTATTTTTGCCCCCTAGATCAATCCTTGCAGATAATTTGTATTCCTTATCCTATTTGTACTTAAGCACAATTGGAACTCTGATGACAGTTGCTGTGGGAATAGTCAGTAGCCTCTTGTCAGGTAATTATTCTTCTATTTTGATTTTATTAAAGTGTAGGTTGATTTCCAGAAGAACAGAATTCAAATACCACTCTATATAAAATCATATCTGAATTTATAATATCAAGAAATGTTAGGATTAGGTTTCTGCTTTGACATAGCATCAATATCTGGATTTAAAGAATCCAGAAGTTAACTATCCATTAGGAATCAAGTTTTAATTTTTGGTTTGTTTATAATATTAATCTTTTAAACCTTGAAAGTTATTTTTCCTTCTTCTGTAATAAAAGTCTCTCTATATTTCACAGCCTGGGCAAGTAAAGTACCTTTACAGTACAGTATTAATTAAAACAATATACACTGCTTTAGAGTAATTGGATTTCTTAAACCGTAACAATTTTTTTCAATCTTGTTCAGAAGCCTGAAAGTCAGACTGCTTTAATGAATAACAGAAAGGTGTTTACCCGAGCTGATACAAGCACTTCTAAATCATTTTCAAAATGTGCACAGCCTAATATAGTTACTTAAACAAATAATTTGGTACATGGCAAATCTTCATTTTATTTTAAATTGTAATTTATTTAACTGTCTGAACCTAACCTAGATGTCTGCAAATTCAAATCAGGTTGATACATTTCAAGATTACTTCAGATGCATGAAAAATGGTCTCACTGTCATGAGTACTGATTATATTACAGAACACAAACTCCACATCAAAATAGAATTATTACATACCTTATAGGAGGTTGCTTGAATAGCATCTGATTCAGACCTGAGTTGCATGATGTGTGATGGCTGCATAAAAATGTACTGTATTGTGAATTTTGTTCATTTCCAGCCACAGTTTAAATTCTGTTATCTTTACATCTTTAAACAGATAAGGGCTAGGATATTAAAGAATGGTTGCTGTCTTGTGAATTCCCTGCTTTTTTAGATCATCTGGAGCAGTCTTTTCCAACTTGTCACCTTCCATGTGTTTTGGACTATTCCCAGAATTTCCAGCCTGGCTGTGGTGTAACACAGGTTGGAGAAGACTGATTTGGGAAGTGTCTGATATTCTACCAGGAGAAGTTTGGCTAGTAGAAATATATAGTATTGTTTCTTTCTGTTGTCACATCTAAACTTCTCAGTCCACATGGTTCCTTCTGCATCAAAAAGCTTTTTGTTGCACTTCCCTTTTGACCTAATGGATATTTGACTCCTTGTCATACATTTGCACTATTTTATCTGAAGTTTCTTATTAGCTTGATGTCTTTATAGATTTTAACTGAAGCAAATAGGTAGGATATGGATTTGTAATAATGAATGAATAAATAAATAAATAATACAATTCAAAAAACAGAAAGAAACAAGCACATTACAAATAATCATTAGATATGGTGAGGCATTTACGTTTTTTGTAACAGGATTTCAAGATATGCCATCTAATGTTAATACTAGTGTTACTATTGTGTACAGACGATAATTTAACTGTACAAATTCTACTCTGTGTGAATGTATTTTAACTAACCAAATAGATGTTTTTCAGGAGGACTTCAGCAGAAAGTGGACAGAAAATTATTACTCAACAAAGAGGACCTATTTTGTAACTCCTTTTTTAAATCAAAACAAGTACGTATACATTATTTTATTAGACTCCAGACAGATAAGGATTGTAAAGAAACAAAGAATCCAAAGATGACAGAGGTGTCCAGAGATGTTTGAATAAGAAAAGGCATTCTGATATAAACTCTTGCCCCAAGCTGCTTAAGGGTTGAAGGTAGCACCAGCACTTTGAACTGAGCACAGAAACATCGCAGCTGTTGAAGTACTGGAATCACATAATTGTATAGATTTGTCCCCTAATTAGTGAGATAGTAATTCTATTTGATTAAATTAAGAGTCCAAATTATCTTCAAAGATAGGTCCAAGTACAATCCATTGGAGAGGTCAGAATTATGATACTGTAACTTATTTCTAAAATGTAGTTTTGCTGTTACCAATTCTTTTTGCCCTCAATATTCATACCATCAGAATTATATTTACTCCTGGCTATTATCTGAATGAATAATTGGACACTGTCAGAATGACACTGGGAGATATGTTTAAAAGGCATCTACATATTATAAATGAGATTGGTCACTAAGTTTTTTTTTTTACAGCCAGCTATGTACTTTAATCTCACCATAGAGATTTCATGAATTTATTAAGACATTTGAGATGACGTTATATAACTTAGAATTTATAAATAGTTATTTTTTTAACCTTTAAACTTAAATTAATTCTGCAGCTTTGAATGGTCACCCCATTTTTGCCTTCCTACATAAATTGATAGTTCCAAGAAGCAGTAAATGCATAGTTTACATTTGTATCTAACCTAGGGTATAAATAGTAAATTTTATATATTTATAAAGTTTATAGCCTGTGGGAAAGTAAATTTGACCATTAAAATGTTATTATAATTTTCTGGCTAAGAAATATTATTACAAAAAAGATCAATATTTAAGAGGTCCTGGATCTTAAAAATACCTAATTCTTAACTAGCTTTTGTTGAGGGTTGAAGGATCTAAGGATAAAGCAGAAGAGTCCTCTACCAGATTCTGCCACTGGCAGTGATGTCCACAGCAGGAGGTCAAAATCTGCAACATGGCAGGTTTGGCATCATGATCTAAACTCTACCTCTTTTGTACATGCATTGACCTTGCATGCAAGGACGGAAAGGGCAGGGCTTTGACTGCAACATCATGCCCACCATTTTGCAGATTTTAACACTCCCACCCTGATGGACAGTTCTGGCAATTGGAAAATTGTATTATGTCCTCTGCTGCATATAAGCAGTAAAAAAACCACCCCAACAATTATTCCCCTCAGTGGATCCACAGAGTGTGTGTCAAAATGTGTTAGATGATCAAAGCCTGGTTCCATTTGAGTTAGGCTATAGAGGTTTTTGTGCAGGGCTCTCTTTTATAAATAAAACTCTTCTTTAAGACATTGTCTAACCCCCTAACAGAAAGTCAGAAACAGTCCTTTTTATGTACTTTGTCTTAATAATGAAATACTTGATTAGCTTATGGAAATTTTATTCACAAATTGATTCTGAAAAGCTGAAATAATTTGCAAGTATACTGTTAAATACCATTTCTTTGGTGGCTAAGAAGATACTTTTATATCTTTTATTAACTGCGTGCAAAATCTAGCACTACTTTGGTTCAGCTGAGCCTTCAATAAAGTTCAACAAGAAAGCAACAATAACAATTCCTGTATTAGAAATCTGTATTTATTTCCTTAAGCATTTTGGTTAATTTCTGTATCATGTATAATATAAAATATCAGAAGTCTTTCACTGAATGAAGCTATGTGTTACTGTAAAAGCTAACATGGGGAATTGAGTATACATATCTTTATTCAAGGAAAGACTTTTCAGTCCCCTCTGAAATTTTGTCCCTTCTAAACTTCCAAAAGGATAGTGTTCCAAAGAAGAGGGGGAAAAAATCTTGTACTTTCTTGGTGAGAGCCTAGCTTTCAGTTTATCATATCTGAATTAAGACCTTGTTTTGAAATTGTAATAACTGAGAAGGAGAGCCTTTGCTTGAGATATTTAGGATTTAAACCTTTTGTTTGTATACAATCAGTATCTAGTCTTTGGCTTCAATATAGAAACTGAAAGCCTATGAGGATGTTATATTTCCATATGTCTTATTTACATGGCAGCAGATGAGCAGATAAATTCTCAACTAGTTGAAATAACAGACTATTTTCAAGGACCATCTCATATAATACACATTGCAATAATCTAATCCTGCAGTTGTCAATGAATGGTATGATCAAATGTTGTCTTCCAGTAGTAAGTGCAGCTGATGTATTGACCCAAACTGGTAAACATTATCCTGGGCCACCACTGTTGTGACTTGGGTATCTAAGAACAATGCTGGATGTAGGAGCATTCTCAAAAGTGCATCTGGCCACTCAGGGGATTGTCAAGCAATAAGAAGCACTATTCCCAAAATGCTAATTAAATGAATATCTTAAAATTAAAATCTGTTTTGTTTACAATTAAATATAGTCTCTCATGAGTACTTCATATCATGTGTTCACAATATGTGGTACACTGGTCATTACTTAAGTACTGATGGAGAACTACAGTTGTTCTTGTAATATAACTGCAAGGTTATTAACAGTTATTTCAGGATTTGAAATTACCAAAGAACTTTGTTGATTATTGATCCTTTTTTGAGCACAGTTCAGTGGCTTGTTATTAATCCTTAAATCCCTGCATGGCTTGGGACCCAGATATCTAAAATAGTTTTTCCTCTCTTCCAGGAGTTCTGGAACTTCTTTCCCAGGATAATTTACCTGACACCAATATTACTATAATTTGGTCACTAGGCAAAATCACATATACTTACTCGGATGTTTACATTTATTATTACATATGTTGTTCTTTATTATATTTTATTCTAAACATGTATTTTGTTTTCCAGGAAGAGAAAGTAGAAGTTTTAAACTGGAAACCATCCAGTGAAGGAACTGACAACCCAGCCTTCAATCATATTGAAATGAATATCACAGACAGTAAAAAAGAAAATGGTATTCATATGTGAAAATGGTCCTGGACACTGTGCTGAAGTTGGCAGCTATTTCAAATGTATTATTATGAAATAGGGCTAAAATTTTGCTCATGAGAATACAGTAGTCATTGCTCACATAAGAAATTTCATCCTAACTAGAACTTTTGTCAACACATATCTTAACTTCATTCCGTATTATCTGGGACATTGTTAAAGAATACATTGTGCAAAAAATAATTGAAAAATATGGAAACAATAACAAACCTGACACTGCTGATTTCAGAAGATGTGAAGCACATTTTGGAAATTAATACCTCAGTCTTATTGTGTGCACAATGGAAACTATGTTATGGATATTTTTTATCATTTCACTGACTATTGCCTATAATCTGTGCATATTTGGGAGTAATCTCAAGTAACTCAGTGGCACTTAACTTCTGAGAAAAAATACATAGAATTGCATTGCCATGTTTTATTTTCCAAAAGGTCATGATGCTTCACTTATTTCTACTATTTTCCATTTATTTATTCCTGTTTCTCAAAGATAACATGAAATCTAGATCGTATATATGATTTTTAAAAAGCAGTCTTTGTATATAAAAATAAGATGCAAAGAGGATATGGGCCATGTTTTTAGCATCACCCAGAATGTTGCACATTTCTTCATGCCCTTATTTTTGTATGTTAACATAAATGATTGTACATCTGTAGACCTCATGTGGAACTTTATTCTCCTGGATCCTTTAATGGTCAGGGTTCCAAAATCTCAGAAAGACTATGTATATTGAAGGCTACACAGAGACTTCCCTGTTCCAAATGTCTTAGTTACAGCATCAATCAGAGTGCCATAAGAGGGCTGATGTTATCAGGTTAAAACTAAAGAAATAGCCCTACAATTCTTTCAGCTGATTTTACATCCTGATGCAAACTTGTGAGAGATGATCCAGTGTGAATTATTGAGCAGAGATACTATTCGAATGTAATCCTACATGTTTACTCAGGAATAAGTATTTTTATATTTAAAGGAGAAATATTCTTAACTAACTATAGTTGGGATTGTAATCCCAAACCTCTTGGTGCTACTCAAGTTGCCTGTACCTTCTGCTTAAAACATTAAAAACTTTAAAAACATTTTTGTTGCTGGGAAGCAGCAAAGTTCCATCCTCCAATCATGATACCATCCTCCTTTTCCTTACCAAAGAATAGATCTGGCTACTCCCTGGGTTCAAAGTATTGGAAAAAGAAAAAGTGGAACAAGTTGAAGATTGGAGCTTTTCAACCAAAGCTGGGAAAGTTGGGATGGCTGGGGGGGGGGGGGGAATTCAAGGGGATGGCTGAAAATGCCAATGAGCGTTTAAGGATATACAGTATTTGTGTGATGGATTAATGAGGTATGTGTCTGTGAATCTCTGAATGGCTGGTTGTCTGTGTATGTAATAGAGACGATGTGTTTAGGAGCTAACCAGAAGAGTAAACATACTTTTTAAGGAGTGATCCTCTTCTGGGTTTTATCTGTTGACAGTATGCGTGTGTACAGGTAGTCCTTGACTTATGATCACAATTGGAAGTGGAACTTCTATCGCTAAGTGATATGATCAGTAAGTGAGTTGTGCCCGATTTTACAACCTTTTTTGCCACGGTCATTAAGCGAATCACACGGTTAAGCGAATCCAGCTTCCCCCATTAACTTTGCTTGTCGGAAGCCCCTGGGAAGGTTGCAAATGGCGATCACATGACCCTGGGATGCTGCAACCATTGTAAATACATGCTGGTTGCCAAGCGCCCGAATTTTGATCATGTGACTGCAGGGACGCTGTGACAGTTATAAGTGCAAGGACCAGTCATAAGTCACTTTTTTCAGCACCATCATAACCTTGAATGGTTGTTAAACGAATGATTGTAAACCAAGGACTACCTGCATGTGGGAGAAAAATCACTTGGGTATGACCTATCTGCGGGAAATAAATTAAGGCTAATTAATTTCAGAATAATGTATTTAAAGTTATTTTGGGGAAGTGGGATATCCTTTCTATGAAATAAATCCTTTTTTGGAGAATAAAACTGTAAGTTGAAAAAACTGTCCTTGACTGCTAATCTCAACAGTATGGCTTTTTATTTTTGTAGTGATGGTTCCTACAACACTTCCTAAAAGAATCCAGATATATCCATATATCTTAATATATTGAAGGCTCCAATTTAGTCTATAAAAAGGGAATTATTTATAATTTACCATCCTGAATTTTAGGCTATAGATAGATTTAAAAAAAAATCACGTATTTAACCTTTCAGACTCTGCTTTCATAAATTATGTTGCTGAATTTGACATTCTCCTACTTCAAGAAACCTGGCTAGATAACAGCTTGCTTATAAGTGGATATAAGTCCTTCTCACTTGCAGCAGCTCCTGGAGCAGGATGAGGTGGATCGTGTGGTGGCTTAAGTATACAAATGTCAACTAAGATACATTCAAACATTATACAGTTAGACTCAGTGGAGCGCTATGCAATGTCTGTGCTGCTAAAACGTAATATTGTTCTGTTACTATTGGTCAATGTCTACCTTCCACCTTCTCAAAATAAATCCCAATTTAACAGTTTACGAACCAAATTTGAAGCATACATTACCCTTATGTTTAATAACCCTTCTGCTTATGTAATCATTTCTGGTGACCTGAACACAAGGGTGGGAGGAAAAGATAAGGCACTTTTTACTCAGTTCCACCAATACCCTCCAGAAGTAGTTACAATCCCCCCTCTATCAATCTGGCAATCTAAAGATTAAAAAGGGGATTACAAGAGGTAAGAGGTTGTGTTTATTACAAACAATTAACGAGCTAATTGAACTACTTGATTACTGAACTACTTGACTGATTGAATGGATCTATCAGTAGTGATTTCACTGGCAAATTCTCTCACTGGGTTGGCTTAAGACCTTCCCTGACTGATTATATTTTAATCTCATGGAATTTAATTACTCTTGTACAAAAATTTTATCTAGACAATTGATCTGATAGTGACCATCTTCCAGCTATCATGGTTATAAAAGCATCTGACAATTGCTCTCTGGAAACAGAACCCACTCCAATTTTGGAAACAGTCCTAGAGCCAGGGCTGATCTGTCTGAAGCAGCATTATAATTCCATTCTACTACAGTTAAAGAGAGGTCTGGGAATTCCTTTCTGCAGACATTCACCCAACTGATTCAGTTACTCCAGCCAGTGGTCTCCACCCAGATATTGAGGAAGAGAAGAAAGCATGGGGGCAAGGCTTATCCTTCTCAGCCCTGGTTTGACATGGAATGTTTTGAGGCCAAGAGTAAACTGAATAGGAAATTCAAATTATATAAAGAGAACCTAGCTGAGCACTCCATCCAGGACTTTATGCTCTTCAAGAAATAATACAAACATCTATTACAAAACAAGAAAAGAGAATTCACTAGGGCTTCCTGGCAGCAATTGATAACAGCATCTTAAGCCAGAAATCCCATATTCTGGTGCCTGATAGCTTCCCACCCAGTTAACAGGCCCCTTTCACTTCCCCACCTCTTACCTGCATCTCCGTGGGAGGACCACTTTAGAGCATTATATTCACAAGAAGAGTCTCCTAAATTCGACTTAAATCTTAATGCTAACCTGCTCCCTAATTGGGCCTAAGTTTCAAGTGCTGAAATAAAGACGCTTCTAAATCAGCTAAAGCCTGGTAAAGCTCCAGGCAATGACTTTATTACTCCTGAAATACTATGCAATAATTTGGAATGGTGCACCTCAGTTCTTGCTTCCCTGTTACTTATATTAATTGCACTGCACAAATCCCAGAGGACTGGGGCCTAGCCATCATAGTGCCCAATTATAAAAAGGGTGCACGAGACCTGCCTGCTAATTATAGACCTATTAGCCATTCATTCATTCATTCATTCATTCATTCATTCATTCATTCATTTTTCAAATTTGTCACCGCCCATCTCACTACAGAATGACTCTGGGCGGTTTACAGCAAAAGCAGAATAAACATTAATTAAAATTGATAAAAAATAATTAATTAAAATATACTACAATAACAAACTTCCTATATATTACTTCCAAGAGGCTGATGTTAATTAGGTGTTAATAAATTCACTGAGCATCTTCAAGGCCCCAGTCATCTCCAGGGTCAGTTGTATCTCTTCTCGCCCCACACAAGTTGGCAGAGCCAGGTTTTCAATTCCCTCCTGAAAATTGGGAGGGAAGGGGCCAGCCTCACCTCTGGGGGGAGAGTATTCCATAGGGCAAGGGCAACAGCAGAGAAGGCTGTCCTCCTGGGACCCACCAGTTGACATTCTCTCACTGATGGGATCTGCAACATGCCTTCTCTCCCGGACCAGGTGGGATGGGTCGATGTAATGGGGGTGAGACAGTCTCTCAGGTAACCTGGACCCATGCCATGTAGGGCTTTAAAGGTGAAAAATTGGACCCGGAAACAAACTGGAACCCAGTGCAGCTCCCACAGCAATAGTGTTACATGTGCCATCCTTGGAGCACCCAAGATTGCCTGTGTGGCTGCATTTTGAACCAGCTGTAGTTTCTGAATGCTCTTCATGGGTAGCCCCATGTACAGCACCTTGCAACAGTCTAAACGAGAGATGACCAGGGCAAGAGTGACAGACCAGAGGGCCTCCTGATCCAGGAAGGGGCATAACTGGCATACAACATGAAGTTGAGCAAAGGCCTTCCTGGCTACAACTGCCACCTGCTTCTCAAGCAGGAGTTGTGAGTCCAGGAGGACCCCCAGATTACACACCGGGTCTGTCTGGGGCAGTGCAACCCCATTGAGAACCAAAGATGGTAAACCCTCAGATACAAAGGAACCTCCAATCCATAGCCACTCCATCTTACCAGGGTTCAGTTGAAGCCTGTTGTTCCCCATCCAGACCCCCACAGCCTTCAGGCACCTTTAAGTATAATAAGAAAGCTCTTATTATACCAGACACTTATACAACAAATCAGTTGACTGGATCGACCTAGAGCATATATTGGCAGATGAGAAAGCAAGCTTCAGGACATGCCCTTATACTTCAATATCTGGCTGAAAAATACAGATCTAAAACAAGCTCAATATTATATACTGCCTTTATTGATTTTAAGTCCACATTCAATCTAGTTTCCAGAACAAGGCTATGGACTAAGCTTATGAATACTACCATTGATAGATGGTTATTATTGTTTAATTCTAGAATCATAGTTCGATGTGGTATGTAAGACCACCATACTAATGAGATTCCAACTTACAGAGGAGTGAGGCAGGGATGTATTTTATCTCCCCTGCTGTTAATCTGTACCTAAATCCACTTGTGGCCAAAATAAATCAATTAGAACACCACTCCCCAAAACTAGCAAACAGACATATTGCAACTTGGTTGTATGCAGATGACCTAATACTTCTATCACAAACATTAATTGGACTTAAATGAGCTATGAATGCTCTGGCCAATTACTGTTCAGAGGAAGCACTTGAAATCAACTATAGTAAAACTAATATCCTGATCTTTGCAAAGAGACCTAAACTGCACACCTGGAAGATAAATAAATAATATTGAACAAGTGAAACCTTTTAAATATTTGAGCATAGTTTTCCATAGCTCCACCAAACACAATGCACACCAAAATTATATTATACAAAATGCTCAAAAAACAGTGGCTGCAATTCAATCTTTTCACTTCACCAGAGGAGTACAGCATATCCCAGCAGCACTGAAGCTATATTCAGTTAAGGCTCATGCACAACTACTCTTCCTTACGCTTCCTTTACTCCTCTTGAAAGGGTCCAAAGGCAGGGCTGTCAAAGTCAAAACAGGTGCATGGACCTGTATCATAGCACACTGGTTGAAGTTACTGTTCTTTCCCACAGGTTTGAGTTCTTTCCTTATTGAGGACAATTACAAATCAGTATGGTTCAGGACAATCTCACAAAAACTTAAACATCTTGGCTTTTCCAGGGAAGCATTCCTAATGATGGGTTATTAGTGCATTTAAACAACATATCAAAGACCTGGAAGCCCAACAGGACTAGTCTGCTCTACCTAAGAACATTTTCCTGAGCAGTCAAGCCCCTTTTTACAAATCAGTGAGATACTTACACCACATAATTGTTTCCAAATTACAAAGAGCACTAATGCACATTTAGTGTACACTTCAACACTCTCCCTACAGCAGTTTTGGGGGGCCGATACACAAAAGTTCCCTGGGAGCTGAGACTGTGCTCCTGTGAACAAGGGGCTGTTGAAACTACAGCTCATGTCCTGCTATACTGTACCCTCTATAAGGACTCAAGGATCTACCTTATACTCCTTACCTGATACAGTAAAACTCCCAGGAAATTCTGGCTTTTTTTTATGTACAGTTGTTATTAGATCAGTATAATTCAGTCTCTTTGAACGTAGCTAAATTTTGTTATACTGCCTGTACAATTAGGCAGACTTTTATTATCCACCAACGAACCCACCATCAATTGTAATATTTTATTTTATCTTGTTTTGTTTTTACTTTATTTTTAATGTGTTTTTGTTTGCAGTTCTGGTCAGAGACAGTAATAAAAATATTCATTCATTAAATCTAGTAGATGTCATAAGTAAGTTTACTATAGCAATGATTTTACTAGAAATAAGAACTGCTTTTATTTTGAGGTGCTGTGGAAGTATCACTATGGCTCAGACAATGCTGCTGCTTTAATTCCAGGAGTTTGTTTGTTTGTTTATTTATTTATTAAATTTCTCCCCCACCCATCTCCCCCCAATGGGGGACTCTGGCCGACTCACACAAAACATTAAAACCATAAATACATATAAATACATAAAACATCAAAATTTAAAAAAACATTACTAAAAAAGAGGAAAAGGAGAGTCCAGGAAGATGAAAAAGAATTATATGCTTTTGTGGCAAAATTTACTTGAAACAGGTGAAATAAACTGGGATTTCTTATTACATATTCTATTTTATTTGAAATATGTTGTAAGAGGCCACAATCCAATATACAATCCTAGGTTTGAATACTGTAACAGCTCACTAGGAGGTTCATAGAGTGATCCTGACACTCAGTTCTTAACCTAATTATCTCACTTCATTGTTGTAAAGAAACAACACTATGACCTCCTTAGAGGATGAATTCAAATATGATATAAATGAACGTGCTGAACCCTGTTAAAAAAAGTTCTATTTGCATAAAGATAACATAATAACTTATTAAAACATCTGTAAATAAAATTTGTTTTGAAGCATTTTGTATCTGAAAATGCAAAATAGCTTTCTGCTGTTTTAAAAGAACTTTAACCAAGATTTAAACGCATGGCAGACAATATGTGGAGAAAAAAGCCTTCTTCTTTAACTAATCCAAAAAATAATTACATTTTTTCTACCGCTCTCGCTTCGCTATGGTTAAAAAACAGCGTCCAGAATACTTGGGACAAGAAGCACTTGAGAAATATTCGTCCTTCCAGCTGAAAGACATTTCCGGATCACATCTGAGTATCAGAAATTCTGCCTGGTCCACGTCTAGTTCCAAAAGCTGGCTATTTTGCAAAGTCTTGGCGAAGGAATAAAGGTACACAGGGGAAAAAACCCACACAAATATCAGTCAAACGCGCCATGGGACTAACAGGGAAGGTGTTAGGGCGAAAAGGCTGTTCAGCTCAGTTGGGGACACGGGATGAAGAAAGGCAGGCGATCTGATAAAGACAAATAGCTGGGAGGAGAAAAAGCCGACGTAGAACGGAGTGCTTACAACCCAAGGGAAAAGGCTGGCGGAAAAGCGCACCAAAGAGGAAAAACCGCCCCGCACGCCGCTCCCCAGGCTCGGCGAGGCGCTTCTAAGCCGCGGGGCGGTTGGCGTCGCGTGTCTTCCCGGGCGCGCGGGGAGGGGGGCTTGCGTTGAGTTGGGCTGTGGGGAGAAAGGAGACCTTCGGGGTGGGACGCCGGCCTTAGACCACCCAGCAGGTCTGCATCTGCAGACGCTGCTCCGTAACGGAAGATCCTGTGCCCCCTCTCTCCTCTAGTCGGCCCAGTCTATCGGTTGCCCTCCAGTGGGCCGGGTTATCATGTCGACGATCCCCTCTCAATCCGATTTTGACGTACTGAGTCAACGTTTCACCACCCTAGACTATGTCATCTTCTCAACCATGTTGCTTTTGTCGGCGATAGTCGGCATATTCTATGCCTTCGGGGGAGTATTAAAATCTCACAAGGACTTTCTGATGGCGGACCGCAACCTCAGTTCTTGGCCTGTGTCATTTTCCCTCACGACCAGCTTCATGTCGGCCTTGACGGTGCTGGAGACTCCGGCCGAAATCTATCGCTTTGGAAGCGTTTATATCATCTTTGCTCTCTCCTACGCCATCATGGTGGTGATCAGTGCCGAAGTGTTCCTACCTGTCTTCTATCGACTGGGGATCACAAGCACTTACGAGGTAGGAATAGTGGCCATACTCATACACCGTGGTAAGCCATAATTCGGTTCAATAAGCACAATTGCTCAGGTTTGTATAACATGTTAAGCCTTAAACAAAGCCCAGTGGGTGCATTTACATCATGTGTTAAGTCATAACTATACACATCCCATTTTAATGTTAAAACCTTTCCAGTATCTTCGTGGAGCTGGACTTGTAGCTTAAGATTTCCATCCCTCTTCTAGCTGAGTTTGCAAGATAAAATGATCTTGGCTATTCAGTTTCATACTGAAACTGCACATGGACCCAACAGGAAAGGTTTTAATTTCTGAATCTTTCTTGGATTTGAACCACTGGTTTATATTAAACTTACAAATGGTGAAATGCAGAACATCTCAGGACCACTGCATCTAACAGTTCTTATTTCTTTGGGAAGCCCACCTGTTGGATATTGGGGCAAGCCCTCTGTTATAGTGATAATTTTCATAGACCTCTCTTCCACTGCTTTTTTCAGTTCTTAAAAATCAACAACTGTTGGCACAATTTATAGTAGTTAATCTTATAAATTAACAACAATGCTAAAAAATAAAACTGCTGTCCCCAGTTATCTAAGGATGAAATTAATTTAAAATGAAATTTCACTTTTCTTGAAACTCGGTGGAATTTATTATCTTGCAAAAATAATCTCTTAGAACAATTTAATTGGCTGGCTTCTCTCAAAATAAGTCCTTCAATTTCTGTTTCAAAACTATAATTTATCAGGATTTCCTGAAAAAGAGGTGTCTTCTGAAACAGGAGCAGTATATACTGTGGGTATATTATCAATTTACTTCCCTCAACTTTGTCATTATTTTTTTTTTACTTTAGTCATCTCTGTCTGTGGCAGTAAAATGCAATCTTTGCACATAGCTCCCCATTCTAAAGCCAAATAGAAACCAATACTTGATCCTAACCCATACCAGCCCTTTTGAATCATAGGGTTGGATGAGTCCCTTTAGACCCCTGAGTCAATTTCCTGCTCAGTACAAGAATCCCAAATAAAACATCCCACGTAGATGGCTATGTGGCCTCCACTTGAACATATCTAGTGAAAGGAGCACTTCACAGGCTTTTTCCACTAATTTAAGTGGAATCTTCCTGTAATCTAAATCTGTTTTATGTCCTGCACTCTGAAATGAAAGAGAGCAAATTTTCTCATTCACCCTTTGGAGTACCATATCATATTCTCCACTGGCATCAAATATGATGTCCAGAAGAGGACGTAGTACTCAAAGTGGGATCTGACCACAGCAGAATAAAGTAGAATTATTACTTGCCATATTTTGGATAGTATATTCTTTTGTTGATGCATCTTAAAATTGTTTTTGCCTTTTTTCTGCAGCCATGTTACGCTGCAGTCATTTTCAGTTTACAGTCAATTATTATTCCAAGATATTTTTCACAAATACCAATACCGAGGCAAGCCTCACCCTTCCTATACCTGTGCATTTGATTTTTGTTTTCTAAGTGAAAAACTTACCACTTTCTGCCCTCTGGAGTATTAGCTATCCCATCTAACTTGATAATCTGCTGATTTAATAAGCATTCTCCTCTTCAACAGTTTCATTAATAAAAATATTGAAGAGAAGAGGACCAAGGATCATTGTTTTGTGCTATCCTACTTGATACCTCTCTCCAATTTATTGATGAATACTGTGCCCTTTAATCAGCTATATATCCACTTAATAATCATGCCATCTCATCCATTCCCTGTTCACTTATTAAGTGTCAAGCTTTATACTTGGCATGACTGTCCAAACACTTAGCCCCTTATTCAGGAATTTGCAGAAGGCTCACAGACAGGACTCAGGAAAATTAGGCTCTGTATTGCAGAAAAGAGTGAATATATATATATATATATATATATATATATACACACACAGACACACATACAGTTTGTGCATGTGTGTATATTGTGTATTGTGTGTGTGTATATATATATATACATACAGAAAAAATATATACAGTATATGATTTGCTTTAGATCAGTACACAAAAATCAAAGCCTATATCGGTCTGTGCATAGGTTTAAATTCTAGGGTTTTTCCTCCTGCCTTTCCAAGACAATGGATACTTGGCTGTTTCCTTGATTGCTTTGAAAACAGTGGACTTAGGGCAACATGGCAGTTCTCTATAGTCTGGGAACTTCTGGTTTCTGCTGTATCAGCTTTGTTCTTTACACTGCTTGCTTTGGAACCTGGCTGCCTTATATTTATCTTACAGTGTCTGTTTATTCAGCAGAAACGAGCACTCAGTTTCTCACAGTGGGCAATCAGCAGCCCTCAAGATGCTTCCATTGTAATCTGCAGCTATTCAGAAAATGATTGTTTGACACTTCACAAATCTACACACAATCCTTCACAACCCATTTCCTTTTCTTCCTCCTGTTGAATTCCCTGATAAATTTGTGTTAATTCTTCTGTTTGCTTTCTTGTTAAAGTTGGGGCATTAAAACTGTGGTGTAAAAAACTCTCTAGACTTTATACATATTTATTTTTAAGCCCATTTGGTCATTTTCTTATAGAATCATGATAGTATCACCTTTTCACAGCTTCAGCACATATTCATATCATGTTTAAAACATTTTAAATAATTCTGAGAAATAATACAATCTAAACTTCTATAAAATATATTAAAAACCTCCCTTGAGTCTATAAATTAAAACTAGCATTATATTGATTTTTGAGGTATTACATGGAAATGCCAATCAATTACTCCTCCTTTAATTAAATTTCTACCTGTTCATCTCACATTATTTATTTATTTATTTACTTCCAAAATTATTTATGGGTACCCTTTTTGCTCTAAAGCAAAATTCTAAAATTTAAAAAGAATATTCTATTATAGAACAAGGTAAGCAAAGAGAAAAAATGCCTTTAAAAGTATATCCGACAATGGAATTACTCACATTTAAGAATGTTCAAAAACCAACCAGACAGAAATATTTCAGCAGCTTGTTTAAAATTTATCAAGGATAGGTTAGGGAGGGATAAAGTATGATGAAGGAAGGGGAAGGAAGGCACTGGGAAGATCAAGTGGGCAGATAGACTAGTGGTTTGGAAGAAAGAAGATGCTCAGAAGATTAGCGAGTGGATGGGCCAGTTGGGTATGCTGTGCAACAATATTTATGCATATAGTTCAAGACAGCAGCAGCAGCAGGAGGGGATTGATAAGGAGAAGGGAGGCCCTGGGAAGTTCAGCAGGCAGACTGGGACATAAGCCAGGTGGAAGAGGGGGGAGATGCAGTAGCCTTCTTTTACTCAGTCCATAAGACCCTTCCAAATTTTGTCTTGGCAGAAACAACAACAAAAACAACAAAAATCTTCAAGGTTTTGATTTGGCTGAACTGCAAAAGTCCAGCTGAACTATCAACATATAATGCTCCTGTTTCATATATGAAACCAAGTGCATCTGGTTTATGCACACCTTTCTTTTCTTTGACTGATGTCAAAAAAAGTAAGCTGAGTCACAATATTTATGTATATAGTTTCATTGATGAAGTCCGAATTGTATCAAGGAAGTCATAGTAAATTAGCTGGAATTTATTCACAAGTGAGCATCCTTAAGCACCACTTTCTTTTTCCTCTATACATTACATTTTACTGTACACACATACATTTATTCTGTTTTAAAAACTTTCCTCTCTTGCAGTACTTGGAGCTTCGGTATAATAAGTATATGCGTATTCTTGGAACAACGATGTTTATAACAGTAACGGCAAGTAGAAGCACAAAATGTTACAGTATTGATTATCTTTAAACTTGAATGTATTATGAACAGTAGATTTTAAAGCTGTGTTACTTATTTGCAGATAATATATAGATGGTGTTATATAAATTGTGTGCTCTTGGTTTAGAATTAAATTGGCTTTTAATGAGTTAATTTATAAAGGGTCATGTTTATAAGGAAAGGCAGATTCCATGGTAATAATTATTCAATATCCTACTTGTTCTTATGTCATCATATAAGTTGGTTTCTTCTTTTTTTTACTCAATCTGAAAAGCTTAGACCACCCTATTAGAACTCTTTGGGTACAGAGGATTTACTATAAGAAGTCAGGTATAAAAACAATAGTTGCCTAAGGAAAAATACAAAGCCGTGGTAGGGTCTTACAGTCTGGGTTTTCTTCTTACCTTGCACTAAAATTGTGCTGGTCAAAATTAACTTTTAGTACAGTAAATTTACCTAATAGTAGTCCTTGTTTCATATTATATTCAGTATAAACTAACATAAAACAAATATTTCTGAGAATACCCATTTACTTATGCTTCTTTGTTTTATTTCTGCAGATGTTATACACTGGAATTGTTTTATATTCTCCATCATTGGCTTTGAATAAAGGTAATGTGAACATTTATGTCTATACTAGGAGATGAAGTTAATGAATATTGGGTGAGGTTTGCAATCTGTGTGTGCGCTACAGTTGTGATTATGGGTTTTCATATGTGCTTCTGGTTATCTTTCCTTCAATTAAGTACATATTCTAATACTATCCTAGAAATATTTCAAAAACTATATATGTCTTTTTCTTTTCTCAGTTACAGGATTTCGGTTGTGGGGATCAGTAATTGCAACAGGATTAGTCTGCACCTTCTACTGCACAGTAGTATGTTAACAAATCTCTATAATACACATTCTATAAATTATTAATAAAGCAATCCAAGTTAGATTTAATACATTACATGTTTTCCGTATTCTCTCACTTGGTAATTTCAAATAGGCAAGCAGATAGAATTTCGTGTTTACAGTCTTAAACTAGGGAAAACCCATCTTTCTTAGGTGCTTTAGAGTTAAGTTGAAAAGCTTCTATTTAAACGGCTTGCCTTCTCATCATGTAAAAATTTCTGTATTATATAAAAACCAATCCATAAAAATATTTTTTCTGTACTAATATTGTGATATAACATTACAATTAAAGAAGAAAAAAGGCCCCCCAAAGAATATCACAAACACAGCAACTCCTAACTGCTGTGTTTATGATATTGTGTTTTCAGAAAAGAATCTGACATATTATTTAGAATATAAATATTAATTTATTCAGTTGAAACAGACCTAAATACTAGAATATAAATGAAAGCCTGACTCTTTTTAATTTTCTTTTCTAAAGACAAATGGATATAGATATGATCTGATAATGATTAGTGGGCAGTTTGTGCAAAAGTAGAAAAGTTTGTTATTGAAGCACTTCCTTGCCAGATTCAATATGCATATTGACATAGGCAGAACAGATCTTTTACTATACTTTATACCTGCTGTTTCCAAATAGGGTGGCCTAAGGGCAGTAGTCTGGGCAGATGTTTTCCAATATATACTGATGGTAACTGGGTTTGTAGCAGTGCTTGCAAAGGCTGTGATCATTAAAGGAGGATTTGGTCCTATTCTATATGATGCTTACCAGGGAGGAAGACTAAAAACTTGGGAGTAAGTATTCTTTTGCTTGGGAAGTAATATAAATGCAACTGATACTAAAAGTTTTTTTTAAGTTTATGAATTTATATTTGAACAAGTGGACAACTAATATGAACCTAATGGTTTTAAAATAGTAAATTAACAATCTATTTACTAATAAACATTTTATATCTATATAGCCGACTATGACAGGCTGATTTGGGTTCATTTTTAAAGAATAGTTTTTATATTATATCTAGATAGAAATATTCTCTCTTCTGAAGCTTAGGAGCTTACTGTCATCCTTTTAAAGTGACAGTTGAATGCTTGTCTCTTCACCCAAAGCTTCTATATATGAATGTCAGATTAATATTAGAGAGTGGTCTTTCTTCTTAGTGGTAATCTTTTGTATTAGAAGAAATAGAAGATACTCTTGAATAACAATGTAACCCAGGAAGAAGAGCTTCTATCTTGTTCAGACTCTCTGTATACTAGTAATAAAAAATAAATTATTTTGGGTTTCTTAAAAAGGAGGCTTAATTATCAAGGTTTAAGCATTATTTTTCTCCTAGTAAGTTTAGAAAAGTTGACCAAGAGATAGGAATTTCTATTAGACTGTATGAACCATAGCAACAACATTCTCATGGCAACTAATTGTACAAAAATCCTAAATCCTTGCCACCACCCTTTCATGATGAGATGCGACTGACTCAGATGACTTACACAGTATGTTAACATAAAAAGTACAGGTAGTCCCCAGTTTAAGAACGAGTTCTATTCTGAAGGTCCGTCCTTAAGTTGAATTTGTACATAAGCCAAAACAGTGTTACTGCATAATACTGTATAAGTAGTATTGTGTAATGAACTCAAACCATTGTGTTATTTAACTCAAATCATTGTGTATTTAATTCAAATTTTGCTACAATAGGCTCTGTTCTTAACTATGGGTCATCTGTAACCCAGGCGTTCTTAACCCAGGGACTACCTGTATGTCGCATGGAATGCCACAGTCACTTCAAAGTTTTGTAGGTAGTTCCTCAGAGAAAACTTTCTTCCCCAATATTTTTCAGATCTGCATTACATGCCTTGCTTATGTGCTAAGATTAGAAATTAGCCTTCTCTGTGGCCCCGTCCACAAAGCCATAAGAAATTTTTTTTGCCAATGTGTTGTCCTTTACCTTTCTCTGTTTGAGCCAACTAACATTTTCTCCAACTTGCAAATGGGAAAGCAAACAATGGTAGCTAGTTGGTGTTCCACCCCTTTCTTTATGGGGTGGAGCATTTTATATTACTGTAACATGTTATAGGCAAAATAGGAACTCCTTCTAGATGATGGCATTGGTTTGACAACATGAGAAGTGTCACCTGTAAGAGTGACTTATTTAATTATTTATAGTTTCTATATTTCTACTGGGAAAAACATGAATTTTTGTTAAGATCAAAAGTCTGTTTTTTTCTCCACTGAACTCTTGAGTTCTTTCAGTGACAATATTTAAATTGTTTTCTTGTATCTTCTACTTAGCTTTAACCCAAGTCCTTTGCAAAGGCATACTGTGTGGACCATTGTTATTGGTGGCACTTTTACTTGGCTTGGCATGTATGCAACAAATCAAAGTCAAGTTCAACGATATTTTGCTTGCAGATCACAGTGGGATGCCAAATGGTAAGTCTGCATGTTGTAATGTGAGGGTTCTTTGTTTTCCAGGGACTGGACACCCCACAGCATAGTAAATCTGTACAAAATGCTTTACTACAGCACATACCTTCCCCAACAACAGACTATTGCTCTCCACCTATCTAGGACTTGCAAGGTGATGTTGCCATGTAAATATGTCTTTAATACTCAGCCCTTTTATACTTAGTTCAAGCTAAAGTCTATAAAGTCTGTATAAATATATAAAGTCTATAAAGTGGCATACAACCTTTGCCTTTTTCCAAACATTCTTACACTAGTTGAGACGAGGTGCTGCTTCTAGTTGCTACTGAGCTCCCAGCAAAGCTCCAGGCAGGACTCCCACCAGGATATGCTGCTCACCATAACTTGTGGTCCTGGCAGTTGAATGATAGTCTTCTTGCCTGCTTGTAATAGCTGCCAACCTTCAGAAGTCGCCTCTGCTTCCCCATCTGTATGCTGTTGCTTATCACCTTTCCACCTATTCACACACACTTTTCAATTTGTCTTGGCATTTGCTTTTGTAAGCTAAGAACCTGGGTGGGGGTAAGGCTGCCTCTGGATGTCAGCACATCCTTGAAAATGCCAGGGTGTGGCTCAATTATAACAGGCAGCTGGAACGCTGGCTTGGATGCTTGCGAGTAAAGTTTGAGTTAGGGAAATGAGGGAAATGGGGTGAGAAGTGTTTCTGCTTCTGCAAAGCACAGAGAGCAACCTCAACTTCACACCCTCACATGGAAATGCATTGTTCCAATCCAAAAATCCTTGTAGTAGTAGGATATGTATATATAAGCATTAGTGGTTCTCTTCTGCAGTGCTACATCTTGCTAAACAAAAAATAGGATTTTCATGTCTGTTTCCACATATGGAATATCCTTGCTGAATTCTTTAGTATTTGGCTTAATTTGTTATTTCTGAGGAACCTGACCCTATATAGTTGTTAAAAGTAGTAATGAAGAATGGCGGTATGCTACTTTTTAATACTGGCATGATCAATTGATGTAAGCTAATTTTAATACTAGGGAATTCCGAGGGTGAATTTTCCTATTTAGTTGAAAGCTTAGTTAAAGGAAACAACATGAACTTTAAATCAGGATCTGCACTTACCAAATCATATTTTCAGATCTTGTTTGAATGAAATAGTTTCCTCCTTTCATGTTATGCGTGTGGGTTGGTTTTTTAAGAAAGATGAAATCTCTCTCTCTGTGTATATATCATGTTTTTATTTTGATTTATGTTCAGTGTGTTAAGTTTGGCTATGTTGCTTAATTGTTGCTATGTTTGTATGCCACCCAGAGTCACATTATGTGAGATGGGTGGCTATATAAATTTGCTAAATAAATAAATAAATAAATATAGAGAGAGAATGCCTGTGTATGTGTGTGTGTATGAATATGCACACCCACACATGCACACACACAGAGCCAATGTGGTATAGTGCTTGATGTGTTAGACTAGAAGAGAGAGAGAGAGAGAGACCTATATTCTAGTCCATGTTCTAGACCCTTAGCCATAGAAGCTCACTAGGTGACTTCAGGCTAGTCACTCTTTCAGTCCAATGTATGTCACAGGGTTTGGGGGGGGTGAGGAATAAGAGGAAATGGTGCTATTTTTTCTGCCCCAAACTCCCAAATGAAAGGTGGATACAAATCTCATAAAGAAAACAAAAGTACAAAGCTAAATGGTCTTCTATTAACTATATTTGCCATTTAAATCCATTTTTCATTGAACTTTTGGTCATCCTTTCTTGCATTAGGACTAGCATAATGTTTTAAAAGTATAAAAGGAAAGCACTAATACTTCATATTTTGCTTAAGATAAAAAGATTACCGCATAAAAATGTAGCATGAGAGTACGTCTGTATGGTAATATAATTTTAGACAGAAAAGAGCTTTCTAATCTTCCAAACTTATAAAATTTTGTTACAGTGCTCTGTATCTGAATCTTGTGGGACTCTGGATAGTTCTGATTTTTGCATCACTGAATGGACTATCAATGTACTCAATATACAAGGATTGTGATCCATTGACAGCCGGAGCTGTATCAGCACCGGATCAGGTTTAGTATTCATTACAAGTGAAATATTTGTCATTTGGATTTGTTCTATCTTTTCTTGCATCTTCCTTGTAAATAAGTTAAGGTTAGGTTATTTATCTATCTAAATCCATGAAGGAAGAGAATGCTGTATTTCTGGAGTGGGTAGAAATTTAAAATATATGTATTTTGTGGAAAGAAAGAAAGAAGAAATTTGTGAACTGTTTTCAGATGTATCTGATGCAATATAACAACCACTGTTAACATTAACTATAGCTTCTCTCTGTTTGGTAGCTAAAACAAATTAAAGTTGTTGAAGAATCTGTTGCAGCATCTTATGAATACCCATGTATCTTCCTTTTAAGAACTAGGCTTCAAATTAACATTGACTTACCTTTGGTCTGAAACTTGAGAATACTCTTTTATACATGAATTTTTGCTTTTTGAATAGCAGGGTAGGATGTTTTAGATTAGTTACATCAAGGATCTTCTAACTATCATTCATACCTCAAAGAGTTTATAGATTTTTTTTAAACTGGTTTGTCTTTGAAGACCATTCAGAATTTCAGCTTTCACAAATGGCTTGATGTATTTTCTATCAGCCGCTGCGTTAGGGAATATATAGTATCTGTCCTAGTTCAGCTCATTGTCTAGCTATTAATTTTCAAGGGCAATTTTGAATGTTTATGGTCGCAATTTATCTTGGAAATACTTTAGTCTAAGGAATACAGTCTTTCCTGGTCTTATACTGGAGGCCAGAAGAGATTCAGGAGCAGCATCTATTTTTTTCCTTTCTTCCTTCCATTTGTTTTCTTTTTAAAATGATGTCAATGGAAGGAAAATGAACTCAGTCAGTTCCAGGGCTGATGTAGGTCACGCCCAGTTCTGGGAATATGGAAATGTATGAATATAAATCCATATCTTCTGACATACTAATGGAACAACCCTTAGTCCATCTGTTTTTTAATAGTATTAACATTGTATTAATGTCTGCTAATGTCTAGGCTGTTGAAGTTTTACTTTGGCCTAGGCAGGGCCATCCAATGTTGGATTTATCTTTCTGAGATCAATCCTTTTATCAAACCTCTATCTACCATTGGAGAGAAAGATGCATAAATAATTCTAAAGCTGCTGGGAGACCCTCCCATGGACCATATAGTTATAGTTTTAAATATTTACTATCAATTCTCCATTTTGTGAGAGAATTCAGAGAAGGATGTTATGGAATATATTTCAAATCCTGCAAT
This sequence comes from Liasis olivaceus, assembly GCA_030867105.1. Taxonomy (NCBI): domain Eukaryota; kingdom Metazoa; phylum Chordata; class Lepidosauria; order Squamata; family Pythonidae; genus Liasis; species Liasis olivaceus. The sequence goes on along the minus strand of CM061355.1, from coordinate 49,510,946 downwards.
TATCTCAGAATTTATTCTACTAGATTCATCTCATTGCACTTTTTGGAGGCTGTTACTGTTTCTCTGAATCCTTCTTAAAGTGTGGTGCTCAGAATTGGACACTAAAAGTGAATCTGATGAAAACTAAACACTGCTCTTTCCCATGACTTGGAAATTGTATTTCATCTAATGAAGCCTAAGATTGCCTTTGCCTTTTTTCATAGCCAAATCATACTGCTGACGTGTATTCAGTTTACAATCAACTATATTCCAGGATCCTTTTCCCAAGTTCTTTTACTGAGGCAGCTAACCTCCATCCTTTACTTGCACATTTCATGTTTGTTTGTTTCCCTAAGTGAAGAACTTTGCATTTATCTCTATTAAATTTCAGTGTTCTTCCTTTCAAGCCTTTTTATCTAACCCATGAAGAACATTTTGAATTTTATTTCTGTCTTCTACAAAATTTCACCCAATTTTGAATTCAAATTGGATAAGTGTTCCCCTCCATGCCTCCATCTAAGTCATGATAAAAATGATTTCTTAACAACTTTGGGTGGTTTATAAATTAAAAAAAAAAATCCATATAATTATTTCATTATTTTTAATGTTTACAGATCATTCTCTTTATGAGATGCTGAAGAATCTTCCAGGAATTGATGTCAGACTTGTCTTTACTTCCCCAGATCTCCATTTTTCTCTTTTTGAAGATTAGAATATTTCCTCTCCTCCAGTTTTGCACTTTATTAGTTGTCCAGAATTCATCAAAGATCATATATGAAGGTTACCCAAGCCAAAATGTAGTTCCTTCATTATGCTGGGGTGCAATTCATGTGGCCCTACCTATTTAGTAAATAAAATGGAAGGTAAATAAAAACATTGACAGAGACTACCTCTAAATCTCAAGCTTCAGTTGTTCTTTTTCATCCTGTTTTTTTTAATAATTTCTTGGATGAGAAACATTTTTATTGGAAAAGGTGGAATCAAACTAGGAGCCAACTGTTAGCATTTGTCATCTTCAGTGAGCAGCTGATATACTGATTATTTTACTTATTTTTTAGATTGAAATTCCACTTCTTGTTCAGGAGCTTAAGGAAATCTACATAGTGCCTATCCTCTTTTTTTCCCTCTCCCAAGAAAGCTTTGGAGCTATTTTAGACAGAGAGAATGACTGTCCCAAAGTGCCCATGTGAACTTTTGTGGCTCAGGGTGGACTAGAACCTGAGTCTTCCCATTCCTAGTTCAACACTTTAACCACACCACCATATTGTCTCTCATTATAGTGGAACCTCGAGTTACGAACGCCCCTCCTTACGAAAATTTCGCTATACGACCAGCTCCAGCCGCAAAAATTTGCCTTGCCGTGCGACCTCCGCCTCGCGATACGAACCGGATCCGTGGCCATTTGCCCTGCTGCCACGTGGTTGCGGCTTCCTGTGGGCGAGATCGCGGTAGCAAGGAAGCTTGCTCCACGAGGCAAATTTCCCCATAAAGTTCAATGTGTCAGCCAGCTTGCACGGCTAGGAAATTCCCCAGGCGTGCTTTAGTCAATTTCACCGCTCGAGCCCTAGCGCAGAAAGAGGAAGTGCTAATGAAATCTGAGCGTGGGGGGGGGGGAAGGCTTTTGTCACGCGCGCACAGCCGGGAGCGGGAGCTTCCCCCCCCTTCCTCAAATCTTTCCTTTGTCCATAGCCCTTGGCATGGTGCGCGTGGCAAAAGCGCAGTGAAATCAATCAGCGCGCGGGGGGAAAGGCTTTTGTAGCGCGCACAGCCGGGAGCGGGAGCTTCCCCCCCCACTGATTCCTCTTAATTCCGCTCTTTCCTTTGACAAAAGTGCAGTGAAAGCAATCAAATCAGCACGGGGGTGGGGGTGGGGGAAAGGCCTTTGTTTTGCGCGCACAGCCGGGAGCGGGAGCTTCCCCCCCCAACTGATTCCTCTTAATTCCACTCTTTCCTTTGACAAAAGTGCAGTGAAAGCAATCAAATCAGCCCTAGCGCAGAAAGAGGAAGTGCTAATGAAATCTGAGCGCGAGGACAAAAGCCCAAGGAAAGCAATGACTACGCCAAGGGCTATGGACAAAGAAAAGAGCTGGGAATTGAAGAGCAATCCGTGAGCGCGCGCGGGAAAGCTCCCACTCCCAGCTGTGTGCAGGACAAAAGCCCAAGGAAAGCAATGACTACGCCAAGGGCTATGGACAAAGGAAAGAGCGGAATTAAGAGGAATCAGTGGGGGGGGGAAAGCTCCCGCTCCCGGCTGTGCGTGCGCGACAAAGGCCTTTCCCCCACCCCCCCACCCCCGCGCTGATTTGATTGCTTTCACTGCGCTTTTGTCAAAGGAAAGAGCGGAATTAAGAGTAATCAGTGGGGGGGCCACGCACTGATTGATTTCACTGGGCTTTTGCCGCGCACACCACGCCAAGGGCTATGGACAAAGGAAAGATTTGAGGAAGGGGGGGGAAGCTCCCGCTCCCGGCTGTGTGCGCGCGCGACAAAAGCACCCCCCCGCGCGCTCAGATTTCATTAGCACTTCCTCTTTCTGCGCTAGGGCTCGAGCGGTGAAACTGACTAAAGCACGCCTGGGGAATTTCCTAGCCGTGCAAGCCGGCTGACACATTGAACCTTATGGGGAAATGTGCGTCGCGGAGCGACCAAATTCGGAGGGCGGATTAGCCGTATTTACATTGAACCTTATGGGGAAATTTGCCTCGCGGCGCGACCAAATTCGGAGGGTAGAACGGATTAACCGTATTTACATTGAACCCTATGGGAAAACGTGCTTCCCGTTGCGACCAATTCGAGTTGCGATCAGAGTCACGGAACGGATTAAATTCGTAACTCGAGGTTCCACTGTATTTTCCTTTTATTTTATTTTGAGCATACTTAATTCCCTTTTTGCTGTTTTTAGCAACTTATTCCAACTTTAGCTCATTCTGAGCTTTATCTTTCTTTTTTTCCCCAAGTTAATTGTTTTATTGTATTATAAATGGTGAATAATACATTACTGAATACAGATAATAGCTAAGTACAGTGATCTTTATACAATAGAAACTAGAAATTGGTAATACTGTGATGATTTAGTCCTGTGAAGATGTGTGGCATGTGAAGGTGTGATTTAGTCCTGTGAAGATGTGTGAAGATGTGTGGACTTCAACTCCCAGAATTCCCCAGCCAGCATGCTGGCTGAGGAATTCTGGGAATTGAAGTCCACACAACTTCAAGCTGCCAAGGTTGAGAAACACTGATTTAGATGACTCAAACCTTTAAAGGTCAGGAAAAAGTTTATATCAATGTTAAATATGATTTCTAAAATGTTAATGAAGGTTGCTTAAATTGTACAATTAATGCTAAGTATGACACTGATAAACAGTTGCAAAATGCAATGAATTATTTTATAATATGAGAAAGGTTTCAATCTTTGAGCTTTATTTTATTTTATTGTTTTACTTTATTTTTGTGCCTTCGAGTCCATGCAGTTTTCATGGCAAGATTTTCAGAAGTGGTTTGCCACTGCCTGCTTCCTAGGACTAAGAGAGAGTGATTGGCCTAAGGTCAACCAGTTGGCTTTGTGCCTAAGGTAGGACTAGAACTCATAGTCTATTGGTTTCTAGCCTGATGCCTTAACCACTACACCAAACTGGATCTTTTTTTTTTAATAATAATTTTATTAAAGTTTACAAATACAAAGATAAAAGACTAATACAAACTCAGAAAAATATAAAACGTGAAGAAAAGAGAAAGAAAAGTACAAAGAGAGAGAGAAAAAGAGAAAAAGGAAAAAAAATAAGAAAAATATATAAAATAATGACTCACCCCTCCCTTCAGACAAATGTAAACAACTTCAGCAACTTAACACTTTCTCTAGTGTTTCAATAAAAAAAAACTCTTCTTCCTGTATTTCATCTCTTATCAATAAACAAATTGTAAAAACTCATCATTCAGTCCTATTCAGCAAAAGTCCATTAAAGGCTACCAGAAATAATAACATACATATTTTAACCTTAATAAAAAAATCCACTTTGTATTCTAGCTTATTACTTTCTTTGAGAAATAAAGCAAAATAAATCTCTCCCTCTTTATAAACAAAACTTTAAAGCCTCATTCAGTCCTGGTCAAAAAGAAATTCCATTAATAACTACCAGAAACCCCAACATCTATATTTTAAGCCTGGTCAAGTAAATTGACTTTGTACTCCTTCCGTTTACTTTTAAAAAGCTTGATCTGTAATCCTTTCAAATAATATCCCACAAGTTGATTTCTTATCATTTTCTCTTTGTTTCCTCTCAGGAACAGCTTTAGTACTTTAACACATTCCTTTTGTATATTCAAGATAAGAAGGTTATCCAAGTCACTCTTTTGATTTATTTATTTGTATGTCCCCTTTAGTTATTAAAATATCAGCCAGTTTCATTTGTAAATCCACTGTGGCATCTTTTTCCATCTTGCTCTTATAGTCTGTAATTTTTTAATCCATTTTCAAATCCAGTTCACCTTTTTTTCAAATCATTCTTGTAGTCTGGCATTTTTTCAAAATCCATTTTCAAATTGTGGGGGAGATGGGCGGGGGAGAAATCCAATAAATAAATAAATAAATCCACACAAGTCAGCCTCAGTCTCTATTTTGTCCAGTAAAGTCTGTTCCTCTTCTGTAGCCTCTGTTAGATCCATTTTTATAGTGGCAGACAGTCTTGAAAGTAATTTCTGAGTATATTGTTCCCAGACAGCCTTAATTTCTTCTATAGTTAGATAATATTGCTCCATTGTATTAATTGGTCTCTTCTCCTTTAATTGTAATCCTTAGTTCTCTCTGGTTCCCTCTAATCAATCTTCAAAGTTCCCTCTTACCGTATGTTTATTTTCCAATCAGCAAAACTTTCCCACAGGAGGATTTCTTACAGTTAATTTCAAAATCTTCATTTATACTTTTATAAAATTTTAAGCAACCCACAGGAAATATTCTTTCAAGTCTGTCTGGCTACTTAACTTTCCAAAATCAACATTCTAGTCCTCTTTTCTGTTTTCCAAAAAATAATTTTTTTCTTTTTAGTCCTTCAACTTACATGAAACTTCTTTCATCCAGGATAGACGAAAGCTCTCCCGGCGTAATGAAACTTGCCCTTCAAAAGTTTCTTAACATCCAGAAGATCAATAACAAACAATTTCTTAAGGTAATTAAGAGAGGAAATGAGCGAACCCAGTATCCTTTTGAAGCCGCCAAACTGTGGTTTAGGCAAGATGATTTTCCCCTGGCTCCCAGAGCTCTCAAACCCGCCAGAGATCACTATACTACTATCTCTTCGCGGGGAGCCTCTGTATGGAGCAAACTTATGGGTGATCCTAGTCCTCTTCTTAATCCGGAGAGGGGTTCCAAGGAGCCAGTCCATTCACCGGCTCCTCTTTCTGCTGTGCCTTTGCTTCCCCAGAAGTCCTACACCAAACTGGTTCTTGAGCTTAATACTGTTTTGTTATTTATTGTTATTTATAAACATTAAAAAATAGGGGGAAAGAAAGAAAGAATGAGATAGATAGATAGATAGATAGATAGATAGATAGATAGAAAGAGAGAGAGAGAGAGAGAAAGAAAGAGAAAAGAAAGAAAGAAAGAAAGAAAGAAAGAAAGAAAGAAAGAAAGAAAGAAAGAAAGAAAGAAGGAAAAGCTGTTTGAAAAGGTAGATAGGTATTTAATTTCTAACTTCCACCTTTTTTTTTTTTTTTGCTCTGATTGATTTAAAACGTTTGGAGACATTTAGACCTCCTTAAAAACAATACTTTAAGTGTTTGTATTTGCCTTGCTGTGTGATGTGTTGCGTATATGTAAACTGTTCTTGCTTGAATTTCGTTAAACTTCTGTTATGGATATACAGGTAGTCCTCGGTTAAAATCAGTAATTGAGATGGGAATTTCTGTCACTAAATGATGTGGTCATAAACCACAATGTCAGGTGACTGCATTGCTTAGCAATGGCAATCCCTGAAATCACTGTTGCCATTATTAAGTGAGGATAGCAGGTTGTTAAGCAAGGTCCTCCTTACAACTTCCTGTTGGCTTCCAACAACCAAAGTCTGTGGGGAAGCCAGCAGGAAGTTGCAAGTCCAGGTGGCTTGCAAGCAGGCTGGCAGGCAGGTAAGTGGCTGCGGGTGTGCGGGTGGCTGGTAAGGCGTGGCGTGAGCACAGAGGGCCTGGGAGAGGGTGTGTGAGGGTATGTGGGTGGCTGGCACAGTGCAAGCACTGCAGGGCTGGGGGATGGTACATGAGGGTGCAAGCACCCCAGAGCTGCAGCATGGTCAGAAACCCCAAAGCCATGGTGTGGCAAAAAGCCCCAGAGCCTCAGCCCCTCCCCATGTGTTCCTGGGATTTTTTGCTCAGTGGAGGGGAGGCAGGTGAAGATGATGTAGGTCAGCTGAGGGGACAGCGGTAGGGTGGTTGTAAATGTGGGCTGGCTTGAATTTTTATTATGTGACTGCGGGAGCGCTGCAATGGTTGTAAGTTTAAGGTCTGGTCGCAATTCCATTTTTTCAGCGCTGTTGTAACTTTGAGCAGTTGAAGAATGAATGAATGTTAAGCAAGGACTACCTGTAAGCTGTTAGTTTCTCCATTGCTACATATTCTCCAAGTTTAAATTCCCAGTCATATATCGTCAGTGTTGTATCTTTCTTCCAACGTTCGGCAAAGTTTATCCTCACAGCTGTGAGCATATATCTCAGAAAATTATGGTGTTTCTTGTTAATGCATTCTAGGATTATACTTGGTAAAAAAACTGATTTCATTTCAGATGTAATTTCTAAAGTTCTCTGGATGGTCCTATGTACAGTATGTCTTTCCAATACTTTTGAGTTTTTTTACACATCTGCCACGTGTGGTATAATGTTACTTCTGCTTCATGACATTTCCAACATTCGTTACTGTATGATTTGTCTACCTTGGAAATTATTGACCCATTTGTGTGCCATCTTAAAACATTTTATACCAGTTTTCTTATAGATTATAACTTGGAGTAAATTTTATGGAATTGGTCCACAATTCTTTCCATTGTTGTATTGTGACTGTTTCTCTGAACATTTGCATCCGTTTCATCATGCAATTTTTAATTTCGTCTTTCTCCGTATCATATCTGAGTAGGAGTTTATATATGCATGCCCTAACAGATGGTATTGATTTTGTATAAGCGTTTCGGTTCTGTCAAGGGTGTTCTTGGATGGTGTTGAAATAAAGTGAACACACTGATTTAACACTGGTATGGCTAAGAATATTGTATGGCTGCTTCACTCATCAATGGCGGACAAGATGAAGGCACCATCGAAGAACTAGGCAGAAAAATATGTTGTTAGGGCATGTTTATGCCACATTTATGTCATGGAGAAAGGCTTTTCGTGTCTTTAACTGTAAATCAGGCTTTGCATGCTATGCAAAAACAGATTGAGAATAAAGTCACATGTTTGAGGAAAACAAATTGGTAGGGTAATGGAAAGGTAGCTAGGTAGCTTGTTAGTGAATGTTATGTTTGTCCAAAAATATTATACCTTTTATTTCTGATGTAACTGGCTTCCCTTTTTTTTCATATCAAGCTTATTTTTCTTAACAAGTTTTACAAAAAGAAATACAGAAAAATGGTGAAAAAAGTAAGTTAAAACATATAAAAAACAAAAGAAAACAAACATTTTTTGAATTTTATTTTATTTTATTTCAAAATACAAAATATTGAAAAAACATCTAAATACAGTAAAAAAAATACAGTTGAATGAAACTATTCTTAAACTTAAAAAAGGGTAGAAAAACCAAACGAAGAAAAGAGAGGAAAAAAACTCCCCTACATTACAACGTATCAATAGTCACTGGTTGTCAGGCCCAGCCCAAGAATAACAGTGAAACAGTCCAGTTGAATTAAGTTCCTTCATTTGCTTACACCAGTGTTGTCCAAACTTGGCCACTTTAAGATGAGTGGACTTCAACTCCCAGAATTCCCCAGCCAGCCATGGGGAATTCTGGGAGTTGAAGTCCACTCATCTTAAAGTGGCCAAGTTTGGACAACACTGGCTTACACCATATAGATGGAATCTTGCCAGACTAAATCTATACTATTGCAACTGGTGGATATACTGTACCCTGGGAGATTCTAGGGAGCGGCTACCCTGACCCTTGTATGCTTCCCACGCTCCCCCTGTGGACGGGGTTGTCTTTTTGTCTCTTTTCCCTTCCTGGAATGCACCCCCTCCTTCCTGATAGCCTTGCTCTCTGTTGCTATCCACCACACTAGTTTACTAATAAATACCATATAGTACTGTAATGTAATAAGTACAAAATGTTATTGTAAAAATATTTTGTTTTAAAAATATTGTAAAATATCTTTAAATGTTAAAAGAAAAGAAAAACTTATCAAAAACAGAAAAAAAGGGGGAGATTCTCACTCTTTGTTACATATCTATCAATTGTTGTTGTTGTTCAGTTGTTAAGTCGTGTCCGACTCTTCGTGTCCCCATGAACCATATTGCGCCAGGCCTTCCTATCCTTCACTGCCTCCCTGAGTTTGCTCAGTTTCATGCTCATTGCTTCAGTGATGCTATCTAACCATCTCATCCTCTGCCGTCCTCTTATCCTTTTGCCTTCAATCTTTCCCAGCATCAGGGTCTTTTCAAAGAGTCCTCTCTTCGCATTAGGTGACCAAAGTATCTGAGCCTGGGCTTCATTATCAATCCTTCCAATGAGCAATCAGAGTTGATTTCCTTTAAAATTGACTGGTTTGACCTCCTAGCAGTCCAGGGGACTCTTAAGAGTCTTCTCCAGCACCACAGTTCAAGGCATCAATTCTTCGGCATTCGGCCTTCTTTATGGTCCAGCTCTCACAGCCATACATTACTACTGGAAAAACCATAGCTTTGACTATGCGGATCTTTGTCGGCAAGGTGCCATCTCTGCTTTTTAATATGCTATCGAGGTTTGCCATAGCTTTCCTCCCAAGGAGCAAGCGTCTCTTAATTTCATGGCTGCAGTCTCCATCTGCGGTGATCTTGGAGCCCAAATAAATGAAGTCTGTTACTGCTTCCATTTCTACCCCTTCTATTTGCCAGGAATTGATGGGTCCAGATGCCATGATCTTAGTTTTTTTAATGTTGAGTTTCAAGCCAGCTTTCGCACTCTCCTCTTTCACCCTCATCAAGAGGCTCTTTAGTTCTTCTTCACTTTCTGCCATTAGGGTGGTATCATCTGCATATCTGAGGTTGTTGATGTTTCTCCCTGCAATCTTAATTCCGGCTTGTGATTCTTCCAGCCTGGCATTTCTCATGATGTACTCTGCATATAGGTTAAATAAGCAGGGTGACAGTATACAGCCTCGTCATACTCCTTTCCCTATTTTGAACCATTCAGTTGTTCCGTGACCGGTTCTAACTGTTGCTTCTTGGCCCGCATACAGATTTCTCAGGAGACAGGTAAGATAGTCTGGTACCCCCATCTCTTTAAGAATTTGCCACAGTTTGTTGTGATCCACACAATCAAAGGCTTTTGCATAGTCAATGAAGCAGAAGTAGATGTTTTTCTGGAACTCTCGTGCTTTCTCCATGATCCAGTGAATGTTGGCAATTTGATCTCTAGTTCCTCTGCCTCTTCGAAACCCAGCTTATACATCCGGTAGTTCTCGGTTCACGTACTGCTGAAGCCTAGCTTGTAGAATTTTGAGCATAACCTTGCTAGCATGTGAAATGAGTGCAATTGTGCGATATTTTGAGCATTCTTTGGTGTTGCCCTTCTTTGGAATTGGAACATAAACTGACCTTTTCCAATCCCGTGGCCACTGTTGCGTTTTCCAAACTTGCTGGCATATTGAGTGCAGCACTTTAACAGCATCGTCTTTTAGTATTTTAAATAACTCAGCTGGAATACTGTCATCTCCACTAGCTTTGTTGTTAGCAATGCTTCCTAAGGCCCACTTGACTTCACTCTCTAGGATGTCCAGCTCAATGTCAGTGACCACACCAGCATGGACATCAGGGACATTAAGATCTTTCTTGTATAGTTCTTCTGTGTATTCTTGCCACCTCTTCTTAATCTCTTCTGCTTCTGTTAGGTCCCTGCCTTTTTTGTCCTTTATCATGCCCATCTTTGCACTAAACATTCCTTTGATATCTCCAATTTTCTTGAAGAGATCTCTAGTCTTCCCCATTCTATTGTTTTCCTCGATTTCTTTGCATTGTTCATTTAAGAAGGCCTTCTTATCTCTTCTTGCTGTTCTCTGGAGATCTGCATTCAGTTGCTTATATTTTTCCCTTTCACCCTTGCTTTTCACATTCCTTCTTTCCACAGCTATTTGTAAAGCCTCATCAGACAGCCATTTTGCTTTCTTGCATTTCTTTTTCTTTGGGATGGTTTTAGTTGCTGCCTCCTGTACAATGTTACAGACCTCCATCCATAGTTCTTCAGGCACTCTGTCTACCAAATCTAATCCTCTAAATCTATTCATCACCTTCACTGTGTACTCATAAGGAACATGATCTAAGTCATACCTGAGTGGTCTAGTGGTTTTCCCTACGTTCTTCAATTTAAGCCTAAATTTTGCAGTAAGAAGCTCATGATCTGAGCCACAGTCAGCTCCTGGTCTTGTTTTTGCTGTCTGTATAGAGCTTCTCCATCTTTGACTGCAAAGTATATAATCAATCTGGTTTCGGTATTGACCGTCTGGTGATGTCCATGTGTAGAGTCGTCTCTTGTGTTGTTGGAAAAGAGTGTTTGCTACGACTAGCTTGTTCTCTTGACAGAACTCTATTAGCCTTTGCCCTGCTTCATTTTGTACTCCAAGGCCAAACTTGCCTGTTATTCTGATTACTCCTTGACTTCCTACTTTAGCATTCCAATCCCCTATGATGAAAAGGACATCTTTTTTTGGTGCTAGTTCTAGAAGGTGTTGTAGGTCTTCATAGGACCGGTCAACTTCAGCTTCTTCGGCATCAGTGGTTGGGGCATAGGCTTGGATTACTGTGATGTTGAATGGTTTGCCCTGGATACGCACTGAGATCATTCTGTCGTTTTTGAGGTTGTAACCCATTACTGCCTTTCCCACTCTCTTATTTACTATGAGTGCTACTCCATTTCTTCTAAGGGTTTCTTGCCCACAGTAGTAGATATAATGGTCACCTGAATTAAATTCACCCATTCCTGTCCATTTCAATTCGCTGATTCCCAAGATGTGGATGTTCAATCTTGTCATCTCATGTTTGACCACATCCAGCTTGCCTTTGTTCATAGATCTTGCATTCCAGGTACCTATACAATATTGTTCTTTACAGCATTGGACCTTCTTTTAGCTTCCAGATACATCCACAGCTGAACGTCCTTTCGGCTTTGGCCCAGCCACTTCACTCTTTCTGAAGCTACTTGGAATTGCCCTCCGCTCTTCCCCAGTAGCATATTGGACACCTTCCGACCTGAGGGGCTCATCTTCCGGCGTCATCTCTTTTAGCCTTTTAACATTGTCCATGGGGTTTTCTTGGCAAGGATACTGGAGTGGGTTGCCATATCCTTCTCCAGTGGACCACATTTTGTCAGAACTCTCTGTCATGACCTGTCCATCTTGGGTGGCCCTGCACGGTATAGCTCATGGCTTCACTGAGTTATGCAATACCAAACAGTAATTAAAAGTTTCTAAATCTAAATGAAAGACTTTAAATAATTCTCTAAAGTTACAAAATGTTATAAAAATGTCATAAAATCCATGACAAAGGAGAACATATTGTGTCATTTTTGATTAGTGGATAAAATTTCCTTTTCAAAAACATAAATTACACTGTTCTTGAATCTAATCTTTAATATCAGAAATAACACTACTTTTCCAATTTTTCAAAATAATTCTGTTAGCAATACCCCAGGCCTGTTATACGTTCTTACCAAAATACCGAATCACCTGTATTATTTTGGCAATTAAATAGAATAATTAAATAAAATTACCAAAATGTCATATAAAAATAATTTCTACTTAAAACCCGCCAATACAATATCACTAGATTACTTAATAAAAATTGCAAAGAGTTTCAGAATTAAATAAAAAAAGCAAAGGAGAAAGTGGGCAGTCCTGATGGGTGCTACATTGTAATTCAAATGTATCTGAAATCAGTCAGTTTGTTACAACTCTTGTATAGGTTTGGTGAAAATAAATTTCCATCCATTTTGTAAAATGAACAGGAACCCACATTTACTCATCACTTTCATAAATTAATTAATCTGTGCCATAACAAGGCTGGCTTACATAGCAGATTAAAAACAGCTGAACTCATATAAAGAAGCACGCCTCTGCCACCTGCATAAGGCTTTGTATGGAGCACACCATATGCACTTGGAAGGAGAAGATAGCATTTCATTTTGTTAGGTTTTTTACAGATTATTGAAATACAAGTTCTACTCGGGGCCGCAGCAGCTATTTCAGAAATGTTACAGTCATATATAGGTGAAACTCGAAAAATTAGAATATCGTGCAAATGTTCATTTATGTCACTATGGCAACTCAAAAGGTGAAACCAATATATGAGATAGACGCATTACATGCAAAGCGAGATATGTCAAGCTTTACTTTGGTATAATTGTGATGATTATGGCGTATAGCTTATGAAAACCCCACATTCACAATCTCAGAAAATTAGAATAGTGTGAAAAGGTTCAATATTCTAGGCTCAAAGTGTCCCACTCTAATCAGCTAATGAATCCATAACACCTGCAAAGGGTTCCTGAGCCTTTCAATGGTCTCTCAGGCTGGTTCAGTAGGAATCACAAGCATGGGAAAGACTGCTGACCTGACAGTTGTGCAGAAAACCATCACTGACACCCTCCATAAGGAGGAAAGCCCCAAAAGGTAATTGCAAACGAAGTTGGATGTTCCCAAAGTGCTGTATCAAAGCACATCAATAGACGGTTATGTGGAAGGGAAAAGTGTGGTAGAAAAAGGTGCACAAGCAGCAGGGATGACCGCACCTGGAGAGGATTGTCAGGAAAAGGCCATTCAAAAGTGTTGGGGACTTTCACAAGGAGTGGACTGAGGCTGGAGTTAGTGCATCAAGAGCCACCACACAGAGACGGATCCTGGACATGGGCTTCAAATGTCGTATTCCTCTTGTCAAGCCGCTCCTGAACAACAAACAAGGTCAGAAGCGTCTTACTGGGCTATAGAAAAAAAGAACTGGTCTGTTGCCCAGTGGTCCAAAGTCCTCTTTTCTGATGAGAGCAACTTTTGCATCTCATTTGGGAACCAAGGACCCAGAGTCTGGAGGAAGAATGGAGAGGCACACAATGCACAATGCTTGAAATCCAGTGTGAAGTTTCCACAGTCTGTGTTGATTTGCGGAGCCATGTCATCTGCTGGTGTTGGTCCACTGTGCTTCATTAAGTCCAGGGTCAACGCAGCCGTCTACCAGGAGATTTTGGAGCACTTCATGCTTTCTTCCGCAGACGAGCTTTATGGGGGTGCTGACTTCCTTTTCCAGCAGGACTTGGCACCTGCCCATACTGCCAAAAGTACCAAAACCTGGTTCAGTGACCATGGGGTTACTGTGCTTGATTGGCCAGCAAACTCGCCTGACCTGAACCCCATAGAGAATCTATGGGGCATTGCCAAGAGAAAGATGAGGGACATGAGACCGAACAATGCAGCAGAGCTGAAGGCCGCTATTGAAGCATCCTGGTCTTCCATAACACCTCAGCAGTGCCACAGGCTGATAGCATCCATGCCACACCGCATTGCGGCAGTCATTGCTGCAAAAGGGGCCCAAACCAAGTACTGAGTACATATGCATGCTTATACTTTGCAGAGGTCCGATATTGTTCTATTTCCAATCCTTGTGTTATTGATGTCATGTAATATTCTAATTTTCTGAGATTGTGAATTTGGGGTTTTCATAAGCTGTACGCCATAATCATCACAATTATACCAAAGTAAGGCTTGACATATCTCGCTTTGCATGTAATGCGTCTATCTCATATATTGGTTTCACCTTTTGAGTTGCCATACTGACATAAATGAACATTTGCACGATATTCTAATTTTTCGAGTTTCACCTGTACATTCTGGAACTCTGTGGAAATTCATCTACTTTGTTATTAATGGTGTTGATAATCTTTGAAATAGTAGTATGTCAGTAAGAATGGCACTTCCAGATTGATACTATTAGTTGTCTAACTAATAGACAACTCTAAATTTTTAATTTTTTTATACTTTTAATACTTACTAAATTAAAATACATACTAATTTCTCTTCATATAAAAGTATCTGAAGTCAGGAAAAATTGATTAAATAGAACAAAGATAGATAACCTGATCCCAGCCAAATGTATGACTAGAGAATCCCATAATTCCTGAGGAAGGGAATTACATAGGCCAAATATGAAATTTACTTACATTGCAGTTTGTATTTGAAGAAATACTGTAGTTGAGACTCAGTACAAAGGAAGTTATTTTCATTTTCAGTTAGATAATTCTATTTAAAACATGTTAATGGAGCCAGATAGATCCTCAGCAAGATTTCAGAAGAACGATGTAACATGCATTGAGATGTCATGATGCCAGTTCCATCCATTATGCAGCATTGCAACATATATACAAAAGGAGCAGAGTTTATGTAGATTATGTAGATTAACAACTAAATTAGCAAATAGAGGATATTATGTGTTTGTGTAAATCATAAGCATTGAATGCTCTGATGATGTAGCTGAAGTTAAAAATATTTGAAGATTGATTTTCAGCTATAGACTGTAAAGAGCAAAATAAAAATACAAGTTTAATATTTGTTAATTGTGACTTTTTTTTAGCTCATGCCATATTTTGTTCTGGATATTCTGGAAGATTATCCAGGAGCGCCAGGACTTTTTGTGGCTGGGACCTACAGTGCTTCATTAAGGTAAGCTTTAAGTGTGACATTATAAATCAAGATTATGATCTGAATAGGAAGGTAGTGATCTGAAAGTGAGGGATCTACCATACTGTAATAATTAGATCATTATCTGCTGAGATTTAGGCTTTCGTAGTCTTTTGTGTCTGCAAGGATGGGAACTAATTAGAATAGTCCACTCACAGAGCTAATGGATTCTAGTGGTTTCTAAGGATTGAAATTCCTGTTGAAGCTTTAGTCATTCTCTGGAACATAGATTTGATCAGGGCCATCAATACATTTGTCTATGAATACTTTTCTTCCTTAGTAGAGCCAAACTAGTTCTGGTATATAGTTTGGCTGAAAGCCTAAAGCAGTCAGGACAGTTACTGGAACATAAATTGCTCATATTTGTGACAACTTGAATACTGATAATACACTGTTTAGTCCAATTGTATGGGAGCACTTTCAGTTTATGAGGTCGGAGGATGTGGACAAGACATTTGTAGCTGTACAAGCATGCTTTCTTGACCCCTGCTCATCTTGGCTTACATGAGCTAGCCATGTAGGATTGACTTTGAATCCAGAGAGTGGTAGATATATCTTTTTGGGATGGAATAGTGCCACTGGCTTTAAAGGAGGTAGTGGCCCATCCACTCTTGAAAAAAACAATGAAGCACTGTAGGTCCCAGCCACGAAAAGTCCTGGCACTCCTGGATACTCTTCCAAAATATCCAATACCAAATATGGCATGAACTAAAAAAAATCACAATTAACAATTATTAAACTTGTATTTTTATTTTGCTCTTTATAGTTGAAAATAAAACTTTAAATACTTTTAACTTTAGCTATGTCATCAGAGCACTCAACACTTATGACTTACACATATACAAACACAAACACTTATTATCTTCTGTTTTCTAATCTAGTTATTAATCTACACAAACCCTGCTTGTGACCCTTAACTACTGGTATCCATGATACCCTTTGTTGGCAAAAGTTGTTTCAAAGCATGATGTATGTGCAGTTGTAGATTTTCTCTGAAGACATCAGTTATCTCAGCTATTTATAGTCTGGATTCAGGCCTCATTTTGGGAAGGAATCAACTATGGTCATTTTGTTAAATAAATTCCTGTGAGAAAGGTACAAAGGGAGTGACTGTTTATCCTGCTGATCTTTGATGCCTTTGATAACAATATTCTAGAAGAATGATTTTGGGAGACAGAGGTTGGGATGCTGTTTACAGTGGATCTGTAGGGATGGTCTCAGAGGGCAGTACCTCCACAACTTGGCACCTATGCTGTACGGTGCCACAAGATACTATTTCGTCCTTGGTTTGTTTGTCTGTTTATTAAATTTATAAGCCTTTTGTGAGGTGCAATATTGCAGGGAAAAGTACTGTTTTCATGATGAAAGTTGTTCCACTGCTAGATGCATATCATTGGGTACAATCATTAACTGCAGAAACATGAAAGATGTTTGTGGGCATCCTACAATAGGGATTCATAGTTAGTTGACTTTAAATAGTGCTCCAGTTCTTTGCACATTTTTTTCATGGATAAATCCCATTGAATTGCCTTAGGAATGCAACATTGGGAAATAATTTATTGAACTTGGCTGAAACTGAAAGACAAGGTAAGCTATGGTATTGCATCAGTTATACCATATGTATTTTGAATTAGCTAGTTCTGAATGGAATGTCAACTTGGTAAGTAAGCTGTCCGTCAGTTTTATTACTATGTTTTATATCAAACAGTCTGACATCAAATTTTAAAGGATTATTTCACATGTATGAAGACATAGCTAGTCAATTGGTAAACTAACCTAGCCACCGAGGACTTTTAAACAGAACATTTACTCTAAATAAGTGAGATATCCTTTGAAACAGAAGCATCGTTCTGCACTTAGAAGAAATTAATTAACCCTCCAAAACAGGGTTCCTCAACCTTGGCAACTTTAAGATGGGTGGACTAACTCCCAGAATTCCCCAGCCAGCCAGTTGAGGAACCCTGCTCCAAAAGGAATGTAACAAAGGAAAACCCATGGAAATAGCAATACAGTCTCTCTTTGTATGCACATGCAAACAGATCAAGGTAAACACAACAATAACAACATCACATCAGTCCACCAGCTGCCTCACCACACAATGGACACAGAAGCGTAACTTTGCAGGTATGTGCTCAGTTTTTGCTAACCAAAATACATAAGAAATACTTTGAATAATAGCAAATATTATTTTTTCCATAATTATTAAACAATGGATCTTAAAGATCTGAAAATTGTGGTAAAATAATAAAGAGGCATCCCTTAAAAGGCAGTTCTAATCAGGAGACTCTGTAGTTCAGGAATAACCCTTCCAGGGTCCTGTCACTTAACACAGATTGTTAACAGATTACCAACTAATCAAAGGTCCAGTGTAGATGACAAAAGCCAAGAGTTTGGATTGCTGTGGGATTGTCTGGAGGTTGAGTCATGGCAACTGGACTTCTTTTCTTTTTGGTAGAGACACTTCGCTACTTGGACAAGCAGCAAAACGTCTCTACCAAAAAGAAAAGAAGTTCAGTTGCCATGACTCAACCTCCAGACAATTCCACCTGGATGACTGAGAATCATCATTAATATATTGCTGTGAGATATAAATGAAGTAAACAAATAGGTCTGTATTTTTCTGTTTCTCAGATAAACTTCATTTTTCTTCTCATTGTCTCATTTTTAAAAAATATTTATGACATAATAGTCAATACAGGATAAATATTAACGATGTTTAATTTTCTATTTCTTAGTTCAGTATCTACCAGCATCAATGCATTAGCTGCTGTAACTCTAGAAGATTTTATTAAGCCTTATTTCACACTGTCTGAAGAAAAGTTATCATATGTTTCCGTGGGAATGAGTAAGTTTACCTTTGGTATTTTCTCTACTTTGAAAATTGATTCTAATTTTTACTCAGCTCTTAATTCAGGTATGCACAATTTTCTGAACTGAAGGCTGGATTTAGTCTTCGACTGAAATGATCAGGGCCATAGTCCAAAAGGTAGATGGACAAAAAGAAGTGAGTGAGGACAGGCCAAAAGTCACATTTTATTTAATATTAATATAATTTATGTGTAAATGCTGTAGAATCTTATTAAGAATAGTTGCCATGATTATTTCTCCTCCTTTTAATATCTTTCTGATTTGTCATATTATGAAAGTATAATTCTAGGCAGCTCTGAGGATTCTATTTGAAGCATTTGAAGCTATAGATGGCCCTTAGTTCCAAAGTTGTGCACCCTGATTTATTTTTTAAGTATGTTATTGTGCTAAATTATCATAGCAAAATATCGTCTACATAAATGTAAAATATTGATGATAATAAAAAATGTAAGGAGAAAAAAAAGTGGAGTTAAAAAAGATTATCAACAGAACATTTCCAAATACTTTGATCATATTACTTAAATTTTTTCTTCATTTATGCTTTTGTCAAACGAAACACAGAACCAAACGTTGACAGATAACACAAATTTACAATCCATGGTTTTAAGTCAAGATTTTTCCATCCACTGAGGCATACTAACTTTTTTTTTGGCCATACCCCATCCCTGAAAATCATCAGTTAAATTTTGTATAAAATTGGCTTGCAAAAAGAGTAGTTAAATTAAAACAGCATTGGTGAAGTAAAACATGCAGTATTTTTGAAATGCATTGATTAAATTGTGTGTTTATTTTATTTATTTATTTATTCAATTTGTATGGTTGCCCATCTCAACAAATGACTCTGGGCGGCAAACAATATTAAATAAAAACAATTCCAACCCCAAATATAAAAATTAAAATATACAGCGGCCGAGGAAGGTATCACAGTTGAGAGTTCCTAGCGCAGCCAAGGTGGGGCCCTGCACACACACAGGGACCCATTTAAATGGCTAACTGTAAGAGCTTAAAAAAAAATCTGATTCCGTAGGGCTGATCAATATATGTTTCATATGCATCACCGGGCAGATCTTTATATATCTAAATCAATGTCTAACAATTAGTAGTTTGATTTTTTTTTTTTTTGGCCAAGAGAAGAACATGGCTTTTTATTGGTTATCCAGGAAGCAACTCCTAATACTGGGATCCTCTGCCTAATAGTATCAATGGTTTGTATAAATCATATAAACTTCATATAACTTTATCGTCTAGGTCTATTATTTGGTATAGCATGCCTTTCCATGGCTGTATTATCGTCAGTTATGGGTGCTTTATTACAGGTAAGATCTTAATGGCTTCTTACATTAATCTAAAATAAGTTTATATTTAACATATATTTCCAAAAATAATGTCAACATTAATAGTTTAGAGTTCTGCTGGTAGTGCAGAAGCAAAGCATTTACCATTGCCTCCATTTTCCCAATGCAGATCTTTATATGATTTAATTTCTTAGTTTCTTCCATTAATTACTAATCAATGTTTTATGCTTTCTACCTATGAATGATACATTTATGGAAGAGCCTTTGATGAAGAAATTTGTCAAGAGCTTTTTAAAAGTCCATCACTCTTATCAACACACTTACTGATACTCCCGAAGAATTCTGAAAAGTTCCCCCATGATTTGTTCTCCTGATTTCAGTATATCTGTCTTAGCTATTTTAGTCTAGATCCAACCCAATGGCTTCAGTTTGTTGGGTATAGCTACCTTCAGGATGCCCACTGTGAGTAGAAGAAATGAATGGTTGTTTTCTGTATTTATAAAAAGTGTGTAATTTTCTTTTGCTTCTTTCAGGCTGCGCTCAGTGTTTTTGGATTAATTGGAGGACCTTTATTAGGAATATATTCTTTGGGCATCCTATTTCCTTTTGCAAATTCTAAAGTAAGTGCTGGTTACATATCCTATTGATATTAAATGGAAGAGTACGTAGAATCATTCTCTAACACTTTTCTATTTTAAAGAGTATACAGTATATTACTTATGTCTTCATTCCTGATAGCTTTATAGAAGTATGTACGTTTTCAAAAAAAATTTGAAGCCAGGAATAAAGGTAGTCAGGATCATCTACTCCCACTCCCTTCTTTTTCCTGCATGCAACATTTCTCTGCTTCCTATTCTTTTTTGAAGCAAATCATAGAATTCCAGTAGAACCAGCAAAGTATTTTTACCTTAAACCAACATAGAAGCCCAGTGTATAATCAGGGGGCAAAAAAGAAAAAAAAAAGTGAGACCATACTCTTGAATGTACAGACTACAGAACAACACTGTATGTCCAAACTACCTCAGAATCTAAAAGGCTGAGTAATAATAGTCTGCTTAATCTGAAAAATGTGTTTTACTAGATGTAAAAACTTATATAAGCAAGGCATAGCTGGTGAAAATCAGATTGAGGTTTGTTTTTGTTTTTTCCTTTTTGCAGGGCCAGAGTCTAGATTGCCAAGAGTGAATAATTAGAAGCCCTCTGGCACACATTTGTTGAAATGGTAGACCAACCCAAATATGGGATACTCATATATAACATTTCAAACAGTGTGTATTACTTTCCTCATACTTCCTTGGCTTACAAGATCTTGCTGTTGAAGCTTCCTGGAAAACATGCTTTTGCCAGTAGAGTGACAAATCTAAACACACTCTTTTTTTTCTTACCACCAATGCTTTCATTTAATATTAATATAGAGTCACTTCTACCATAAAGATACTTGAATGCAGCAAAATGAAGTCCCACATGTTTTTTGAAGATTTCTTCAGAAATAAATTGACTGGATAAAAGCCAATAAAATAGCAATTCTGGTTAAATAAACGTATTGGTTTATTAGAGCAAGCCTATTCACTTGGCAGTTAAAAGCAGGCTTCAAGTACAAAATTCCATGTATTCCTCAGCATGCACGTAGATCTTGTTCCTTTACAGGCTTCTTCTTTGTTGTATATACAAATGGGTCTGCCTCCTCCATTGTAACAAAAGGGCGCCTGTAATTGCAGTAGACAGCTGGATCAAGGGCAGAAGCCATGCATGAGCAGGTTGCATTAGCTTCCAGTTATAAAATTAGAGTTAGAGGTATCTCTTCTGTTAATGTTACACTTAAACTGTATGTAATTTTCTGCTTCTCAGGGTGCATTCTCAGGTTTTATTTGTGGATTTTGTCTAATAATGTGGATTGGAATTGGTGCTCAGAAATACCCACCAGCACATCACAGGACAATGCCATTACCTCTTTCAACTGCAGGCTGTCAAAGATCCAATGTCAGTGCATTTGTATCATTAACCGTTACTAGCCCTTCGCCAGCTCCTCCAAGGTATGCCCAAGAAATCAGCCCTAGATTTAAGTATCCTTGGATGTTTCATACTTGTATGTAGTATTAGTTTTGGTATTGTATATATACATACATGTGTGTGCGTGTACGTGTGTTCTTTTGTTAGATTTATATTCTGCCTTACATTCTGGAGCACAAGCAGCATACATACCACTCCCTCCTCCTATTTTTCCAAAAACAACCAAAAGACCTTTGGGCTGAGAGACAATAACTGGTTCAAAGTTGCAAGTGAGTTTCTGTGGCTAGAGGGGAGCCTAGAACGTGAGTCTTTCTAGTGCCAGTCTAGCACTTTAACCACCACACCACATTGGCTGTCTGTGGAAGTGCCAACTTTCTGGGAGGCAGGGCAATATGGCAACAGAGTAACAGCTCTTTTAGTAACCTCCTTTTTAAAAAAAATTTTTTTTTTATTGTTAGAATAATGAAATACAAATGAAAAAGTCAACTTTAGATAGTAACAGTTGAATAGCACAAAAACCTACTAAGCATAAATAAAAACGTTATGGGAAAACTTTCTAGTAACACATTCTCTCCTTCCCTTCCATTTGTTTCCCAGCTGCTGACCAGAATCTAGATATTTATACTTTACGCTGAACATTAAAGATTATTGCTAGTATCTGTGTAAGTCCTTTCATCTATTATTTTTATTGGTCTCATATTTTTTTCCATATTCCATATGTCTAAACATCTAACCACTACTGTGTAATGTGTAGTATATATGGGAGTCATTCTTACTTAGATAGACTTTCATTGCTGCATATTCTCCAAATTCTAATGTCATCAACAGGGCTCCTCTTTTCCAGTGTTGTGCCAAATTTGTTCTTGCAGCTGGCAACATATATCTTAGTACATTGTGATATTTTTCATTTATGTTTTCTTGATTATACCTAATTAAATTATTTATGATTTTGGTTCCAATTTTATTTTTAGGATTTTCTGAATATTTTGATTTATTTCTTTCCAATAGATATCCACCACATATGATAAAATGTTCTTTCTTTGTTATGGCATTTCCAGCATTTATTGATACATGATTTGTTTATCTTGGTAATTATTGATGGAGATGCATGCCATCTGTAAAGCATTTTGTACGAATTTTCCCTTAAATTATAACTTGGAGTAAGTTTTATTGATTTTTTCCCCTACTTGTTCCCATTGTTGTATTGTGATTATTTCTTTGAAGTTTTGTATCCCCTTTATCATTTAATTTTTGATTTGTTCAATCTCCATGTCATATTTCACTAGCAATTTATATAAACATCCTATAGGTGATTTTGGACTTGTATAAGTGTTTCAAATTCTGTCATCTTTTTCAAAATCCCTCCCTCCCTCCCTCCCATCCTAGAGATCACTTTTTATTCTTCTGGTAATTTGTAAATATATCAGCCATGTTAAATTCCTACCTTCATTGAGTAGTTTTTGTTGTGTCTTTAGTCTGTTTCCTAAATCTGGATGTAACATGTTGGCATATGTGATTAAAACTTTGTGACTATAGTTGTCCCTGGAGTGAAGCTCATGGTGAAGATGCTGGACTTATTTTGGTGTTTAGAAGATTCCTTATTTTTATCAAATTTTGTCTTATAATGTGTCCTTTCACATTATTTGCTTCTTTTGCTTTATTATAACATAAGTACCTGTGAAGTCCACTGGCTAAGCCAGCTCCCTCTATGATTGATATTCTGCTATTTGGGGATATTATCCATTCTGTTATCCATGATAGACAGATTGCATGATCATATAATTTGAGGTTAAGAAATGCAAGACCACAGCTTTCTTTTGAATCTTGCAGCATTTTAAATTTTACTCTTGGGTTTTTTCCTGTTCCATATAAATCTGTTGACTTTTCCTTGCCAATCCTGCAAGATTTGTTTGAGAGTGGAATTGGTGCCATTTGGAATAAAAAGTTCATCTTAGTCATATGTTCATTTTTACTATTGCTATAAGTCCTAATGAAGAAAATTTTAGGTTTTTTCCTTATTTCAAGATCCTTTTAAAATTTCTTTCCATAATGGGTTATCATTGTTCTGAAATATGTCTTTGTTGCATCTTGTCAGATAAAGTCCCAAATATTTCACTTTTTTTTAATCTCACAATCAGATTCTTTTTTCCAAAGTCTTCTTCTAGGTTTCTATATATTATTATTATTATCTTTGTTTGCTTTTCATTGATTTTGTAACTGGAAAATTCACCAAATTCTTTGATTGTATTTATCAGTTGTCTATGGTTGCACAACAGTTAGTACTACATTCTCTGCATAGCATTTCAAATTGTATTCCTTTCCCTGAATTTTAATCCTAAATATTAGTTTGTCTTTCCAAATCTTTTCCACCAAAACTTCTAGAGCAATTACAAATAATAAGGGAGAAAGTGGACACCCTTGGCTGGTGTCTTTGCTTAATAGAAAACATGTGGTGAATGTTCCATTTGATGTGATCTTTGCTAATTACCATTCATATATGTTCTCCACCCAAGTTTTAAATTCTTCTCCTGGATTCATTTTGTTAAAACTGCTAATAAGAAAGGCCATTCCAAGTTTTCAAAGGATTTTTCTGCATCTAAAAATATTATTGCTACCTTCTTTTTCTTACTGTTGATGCGTTTATTACAAATCTAATAGTGTCCTTCATTCTCCTAGCTTTTTCTTTTAACTATCTTCATTTTGTTTTAGTTTAGTGCATTTAACAATTTTACTTATTCTTTTCCTTTTATTTTTCCTTTATTTTCTTTTAAATATATTATTATTATTTAGTAATTTTAATATTAAGGTTAGAAGGCACTTTAAAACCCTGGAATCCAATAATCTCAGACACCAACTGACAATGAAAGGTAATAATAGTTATAAATCAAACCTCTGGTTGGGGGATTTCTTTCCTTATTCAGTGCTAATTGTTTTATCTTAGCTACATTAAATACCACCCACTTTTACATGTGGATAGAGAGAGAAGGAAGTTGAATTGCATTAGAGGAAAATATTCTTGTAGGGGTAAAAGATTTATATAATATGAAGAGAATTGTAGTATTTTTAATAGACAATTAGCAATTAGCAATCTGTATGGTTAGATATACCACTTCTTATGGAAAAGGTATCTTTCTTTCCTATCTGCCACATAGCATACCACATTGCGATTCTAAACTCATGGGTATCTCTACCAGTGTATGCCACCATATATGGCTATATTCCTCTGAGCTCACATAAGAAGTGAAGATTTTCCATTCTGTGATCTTTTCAGATCAAAAAAATACTATATGATTGACAGAATTCAGAAGTACAACAAAGCATGGCATTTTCTTTTTGCCTCTCTTGCTGCCTCTACCAGATGAACACCATGTGTCCTCTCAGACTATTCCAAATATTTCTGTCCTGCTAAGCTTGGAAAGAGATATCTAGCAGCAGCGTTTATCAAGGCTCAGCTTTAGTCTTGCATAAAGTTGATTACAACTCCAGTGACATCCAGCTGGAGGGCACATTGGCTTGTTTTTACAGTGCCCTGAAGCACATACAGTTAGTCCTTGCTTAGCGACTGCAATTGGAACCAGCAATTCTGTGGCTAACCAAAACATGACATGACTGCAACAGGCTTACGACCTCACTTCTGCAGTAGCAAATCACCATGGGTCATTAAGCGAGACGTCATGTGACTACAACTTGGAAGCTGGCTTCTCCATTAACTCTGCTTGTTAGAAGTTGATTGTGAAGTGCGCAAATGGCGATCACGCAACTGTGGGATGCTGCGATAGTCATAAATGTGAGGACTGGCCACTTTTTCAGTGCCATCATAACTTCAAACAGTTGCTAAACAGGGCAGCTGTTAAGTGAGGTCTACCTGTAACCAAAAAGAGGTGAATACTCTTCAGTATTCTGAATGAGTACTAGATTAACTTCACTGCAGCATTAATTTACAGTCTGATATTAAATGCTTATTTACTGCTAGTTAATATAAAGGGATGTTAATTTTGCCTCTACCAAGGGAAATAGTGAGATTTTATTTTCAACATGTTAATGGTCCTAATATAGAAAGGGGGATTTTGACCAATATTGGATCAGTTGCTATCCTGACCCACTTTCTAGCACCACTTCAGCAGTAAGCAGAGAAAACCTCTTACTGCATGGCAGTGTAATTACTATGTCTGAGCTCAGTTTCATTTATACCAATCAATTACTTAATTACTGAACTGTTAGGATATATATATAATCCATAACAGTGTTTACACTGTTCAACTCTTTTCAAATGTCCCCCGAAATTTTCATATCTGTGCCTAATCTGCCATAGGAACAATCTCATCATCTCCAAATATCTCTTTGTATTTAGTTGAGACCTGTTGCTACTTTCTTTGGCCCTGTGGAAAGCTTTTGCCTTTCTTCTCATTTTCTCTTTAAGAGTCCTGTCAGAGTCTTTTTGCTCCATTGCATGCTTAGTTTTATAATCCAGGCATTAGTCACTCAGTGAGTGACACACTGCTGATTTCAGCATGGATTCCTACCTAGGTCTTTTAATATGGAAGAACACAGAAAGGTCTTTGATCTACGTAGAGTGTCTCCACCATTTGCCTCTACTATAAATTAGCAGTGAGTCTTCTCATATTAAGCTTCAGATTGAAATTTAATTATCAGGAGATAGAATCAACAAATGGCAATGTGTAGCCAGTCTAGGTTCAAAGCCAGAAGATCTAACAAAGGGAGAGGATGAAATCAGAAATTGAAAACTTAAAGAAACAAATTGAGGATACATATATTGGAGTCCAGACGCCAAGGTAACAAGCACAGCAACTTTGAAAGAGTGGTCCAAAATTTTAAGAGCAGAACATCAAAATACCATGGATAGGAATCAGGTTTATAACATTTTCAGCATTGAATGCATATTGACCAGGAGAATGTATAATTGGATTTTGCAGCCACTTCTCCATTTCTGCTGATTTCAGATTAGCTAGTGTTTCCCAGAAGTTCACTTATATTTCACAATATATTGAACGTGGAGGCCACTGTGTGTCTTTTCAACATGCAGCTTCCTGCATTTGCAAGGTCCCTGGAAAGGCCCAGAATCTTCTTGCAGGTCCTCTTTGGGCTGGATGAAGTGGGAAATGTCTTTATTATCAACTGTTCCTTGATAAGACAGTGATATTTTATTAGCCACTGCTGCCACCTCTGCAGATAATTTATCAAATTGACATCTCCTTATGTAGGTGTGGATTCATTCCATTAAAACAGTATCTTCATCAACAGCCTTTCTCTGAGAAAAATTATACCAGATGGTTACCTGATTGCAACTGTTAATATTCACCAAATATTGCAATCTGGATCTTTGGATTGAGCAGCGGCTGGTTTTGGCAGACTTCATTCATTAATGATCTAATATGTCCTATCTGTTTCCAGGTAATTAACTTATCATTCAACCAGATATGTGAGTTGAGGGAAAAGCTTTTCTTTTTCTTTTTTTAACTAGTGATTCTTCAAGTTTTCATTGTGAATTCACCCAACTGTTCGGGTGCTGTAGTGTCTTTCTTGCCTTCAGATGACTGCTGCATTGGTCATATAGTATAAACAGAGAGTAGGAGTGATTTTCTCTAAATTTACACTATTAAAAAAAGGGAGGGGGTTCTTACAAAAAGCTTTACTCTGGATAGTTCTGAGTAGAGCATTCCTTAAGTGCAGCATGTAAATGAATACACAGTGATCATGTGAAAACCACAGTTTAAGATAAATAACTAGTTTTTTCTAAATAAGTAACCAGTTTTGCTTCCATGTCTTGCTCTCTGTACCCCAACAGGTTAAATCATAAGTCAGATAGGGCATCATAAGGAATATATTTGGAACTAGCTATTACTCAACACATAAATTCAAATAAAGGTAGCTTTAAGGAGGTGTGGTTTACTCTTATTCAGTTACTTAGAAATGTAAGTTTTGTGAAAATGTGGGTCCTTCATATGAATATTATCTACCCCTTACTTGATTAATAATTAATTACCTATCCATTCATTAATATATTATTCCATAATGTCCTGTGCGTTGTAACCTAAGGCAGTTTAAATTTGTAGTTTGTTTTAAGTGGTCTGTAATTATCAGAACAGAAAAGGAAATACAGTGGTACCTCGGTTCATGAACTTAATTTGTTCCGCGACTCTGGTCGTGAACTGAATTGGTCGTGAACCGAATCAAATTTTCCCATAAGGTTCAACGTAAATACGGTTAATCCGTTCTGACCCCTACGAATTTGGTCACCAACCGATTTTTGATCGCATCCCAAATCAAATTTCCCCATAAGGTTCAATGTAATTACGGTTAATCCGTTCTGAACCATATGTTTTTTTTTTTAAATGCAAAAATATGACACAAAGTACAGTACAAAGAGAGAGAAATCTAACCTTGCTCGACGCGACTTCTAGCATGGAGGACAGGAAGGCGGGTGGGGAGGCAGTTACTGCTTGGAGGGAGAGTCCCCCTCCCTACAGGAAGCCGCGACCACGTGTCACGGGAGGGAAAATGGCCGTGGATCCTGTTCGTAACCTTATGCGGAGTTCGCGAACGGAGGCAAAATTTTGCGACCGGAGCTGTTTGTGAACCGAATTGTTCGTGAACAGAAGCATTCGTGAACCGAGGTACCACTGTACTAAACTTTTTTTCTCTTTCAGATCCTATCTTCAAGAGTACTGGTATTCAGTGTCATATCTATATTTCAGTACATTAGGTGCTTTGATTACATTTACTGTCGGAACAATTATAAGTTTATTAACAGGTAACTCTAATTTTTATTTGTGGAAATTCATGTCCAGTTTATTAAAAATTATCTTGCAATCTTTACTGATGTTTGTATTATGACAGTAATATTACATATAATGTAAGACACACATAAGAATGTCATATAAAAGGCTGTTTGTCAGTGTTTTTCTTGAATAAGATGCAAATTAGCAACTGTGACTTATTTGATTTATAAATCAGTTTTAAGTAGAAATATGTACTTAAGATGGCTAACTATGATTAAAATACAAAATTTAAAAAGTTAAAACTAAATTTGATAAACAATCAAATGAAACTTCTTTCCTTTTCTTCCGTGTTCATTTCCCCAAAGGTCCACTTTTGACATTAGCAAGTAATGGTCTGTCACACATTTAGATTACATATCACCCTTTTATCCTTCATTAATTTTCTCAATCAAGCATGTTTTTAGATTTCTTCCTTTGCCACAAATAGATATGACTTGTGTATTTGTAGCAAATATTCCTTTTTTAAAGCAGATATTCATCAAGCGCCATTTTAATTCATTCTTGGGTCTTTGAAAAACCTCATCATTTTTTCTATACTCTCTTCTTGTTCCCACCTTTGGTTAATGTCACCAAACAGAATAACTTTTCTTCCTGGATTGCATTCATTCAGAACTTCATAAATTTTTTCCCAAACCTCATCCATGGTTCTTTTATTATCACCATTCACCAGAGCATAACATGGAGCTATTACCAATCTATTAATTCCTGTTTTCATACACATCCAAATTACAAATTCCTATTTTCTGACATACGTTTAGTCCTTTCATTTGTAATTAAACATATACTTTCAATTCTATGGAGGTATTCATCAACTACTTTCTCATATATATCAACCTCTGTTGCTCATAATGTAGAGGGAATAGGGAGTGGCCTTGAAGGATAGAAGGAAGAGCCACTGCCAAGGCAAAGGTCAGATAAGTGGGGCTTAAGCCAAGCCAAGAAATAACTTGAGAAAATGTCTCAGACAAGCCTCTTCTTAATTCACATGAAAATAAAATGAGGGAGGGGTGAAGCACATTCAGACTTGCAAGATTGTTACTATAGCTGTTATAATAAAAGTAGCACTGGTAATTATTTTAGGGGGAAAATCTTTTCTTGTCAAATACAGTAAGTACAATATATTAGGCCTACTGATACTCAGTAGTGTGTTTGGCAACTGGCAAACAGATGCCAGGTATAAAATGCCTATTCATTTTGTATGACATTGTTTTGTAAAGAAATTTCCAAGTTTTATTTTTCCTTCAGAATTTCATCTTTGGAATGTTTAAAATGATAATGAAGCTGATCACATCAGTGCCTAAACTGCAGAATGTTGGTTCATATTGTTAAACTTCCTTCTAGGAGGTTTAAAGAAGGAGGTAGATCACAGACTTCTGTTTAGAAAAAAGGACTTTATGGTGAACATTCTGTATTGGAAATCCAAATTTGTAAGTATAGTTTTAAGAGTGCTATTGATGTACCCTTTTCCAGTTAGATAGTATCCAGATAGGATATTTATAGCTTTAAATTTAAATACTTCATATTAGATGTCCTGTGCAAATGTGTGTTTTCAGGGCAGTTCAGTACCCTTGTCCCAAATATTAATTATCGTAATACTTAATGTAATACAATCTACTAAATATACAGGTGCTAGATTCAAGATAGGGTTTACCTAAACTACATCACTCTTCTGCACTTCATGATCAGATCACAGTGAGTTAGAACAAGAGGATTTTGAGTACAGGTAGTCCTCGACTTACGACCATTCGTTCAATCACCAAAGTTATGACAGTGCTGAACAAAGGGACTTATGAGTGGTCCCTGAAGTTAAGGCCACTGCAGTGCCCCCATGGTCATGTAATTGCGATCTGGGCTCTTGGCAATCCATTTGCAGTTATGACTGGTTGCCAAGCATCCCACAATCACATGATCACCATTTGCAACCTCCCCTGCAGGCTTCCCCAGAAAGTCAGTGAGGAAGCCAGCAGGGAAGGTCACAAGTCACCGGGGTAAGTCTCCCCCACCCATGCACCCTCCCCAGCTCCTCTGTATTCATCCTGCACCGGCCACTTGCACACCCTTGTGCACCCTTCCTAACCTGTGCTGCACCCCACATGCCCTCCCTGACCCACATGGCATTTCTCACCCCCCCACACCCCCTTCCTGACCTGCATCACAGCCCCATGCACCCAACCTACACTGCACCATGTGCGCTCCCTGACCCACACTGCACCCCTGTGCTCCTGACCCATGCTGCATCCCACATGCCCTCCCCAACCCACATGGCACCTCTCATGCTCCCCTGTGGACCCTTCCTGACCCACACCACACCCCCATGCATCCTTCCTGACCCATGCCATACTCTCCCCAACCCTTATGGCACCTCTCATGCAGCCCTTTGCACTCCCATGCACCTTCCCCACATCCCTATGCACCCCCTCACTCCCTCCCCCACCTGACAGCAGCCATTTATCTGCCTGCAGACCAGGACTTGCAACTTCCTGCTGGCTTCTCCACTGATTTGGTTGTTGGAAGCTAGCAGGAAGTTCCCTCGCTTAACAACCCATAATCCTCAATGATGGCAACCAGGACTGCAGAGATTGCCATTACTAAGCGATGCGGTTGTGCTTTATGATCGCATCGCTTAGCAATGGAAACTCCAGTCCCAATTGTCGTCGTAAATCGAAGACTACCTGTATTCTCCAACCCCACTTATTTCAGTGGAATTTAAGAATATGTAGTAATAGAACTGGGCTTCAGATTTGATTCCAGAAAGATGATTCAAAGAACGAAGGAATGAGAACGTAGCAACTGTCAGCAATTCTTTAAAGTAGATGCCATATTTTTTTTTTCCTGGGATCACAGGGTACCTGCAGAGGTCAGCCTCTTGCTCAAGTAAAGCATAGTGCCTGCTTTAAAAAGTTGCAGAAAGGTGCTACCTTTCTGTTTTTACATGCTTTGAGGCATCTGGAATAAAATCTGAAGTGCTACATATCCCTTTTTAACAATACTCTGAGATTTTGAAGTCTCCAACTTTATTGGACTTCTGTAAGTTCTTGAAGAATTGGCTTTTTCCCTGAGTATTGGGCCAGGGGCCATATTGTAATGATGGAAGTTGAACAACTGGATTTTCCTCTGTTTCCTGCTATTTTTTTCCCTGTTGGTTTTACTTTTGGTTTTAATCTTGTATTAGCTGCTCAGAGTCTCAGTTTGTGAGCTGGGTGGCGATATAAATCAAATTGATAAGTAAGTGTGTGGCCTTGATAAAGGAACAACAAATATTAAGTACTCGATATGTTTATATTTTTAATTTGTATTACAGTTGCAGGCAACAGAGCAGGTTGCTCCTGAAAAAGCTGATTCAGAGGATGAAATAGAACAGCATTTCTAGAAAAGAACTTCTGTAAATGAAAAGCATGGAATGCAGTAATGCAGAGTGTATAGCAATCTTTGGTTTTTATTCAGTGATATTTGAAGTGGAAAATTTGTTTTATTTTTCAATAAATTATTGTTGAAACCATTTGATAACCAAAGTGTAAGCATGCTTTTATGGTAAACTAAATTCTCTGGAAATGCAAAAACATTTATTATAAAATAGAGTTAAAAGTTTAATATATAACACTACATTATCTGTTGAAGAACCTTATTAATACTTCATTAACGTCCATTTATTGAAGAATCTTAAATAAATTGTTTGGTTTATGCGTCTATGTAAAAGACTGTTAATGCTTTACAAATGATAAATATTCTAAATTTTGAAGATACGTTTTTATAGTAAATATTGTTAAGTAACAAAATATTCACAGTACAAATAGCAAAAAGAATTTGTCCTTGTGCAAATAGATGCTTTGTGTGATTTTTTTGTTTTTCATCTCTTTTCCAAATAAACTTTGTAATTTACAGTGGATAAAAGTCATCCCACTAACTATTATATGGCAGAACTGTGTGCAGAGTTTTATTTTTAATGAAAAGCAGTTGAGGCAGATTGCAAATGTGATTGGAAGACTAGTATGTTGAAATTACAATCTTCTACCATTCTGCCCATATGCACAAAAAGATTTTTTAGATCAGGGCCTTCTTAGCTGAAAATCAATGAATGATGCATCTCCCTCAACTATCCTTATTAAAAATAAGCAAAAAGTCAGTGTAAATATGATACTTGGTTTATGTCTAGATTAGGGTTTTTTAAACTGTGTTCCATGGAACCCTGGGTTCCACAAGAACCTGATGGTGTTCTGTGAAAGATTAAGAACACAGTTCCATCTGGGGTGTCCACATCAATTTTCCCAAGGTACAGCAGAAGAGGTGGGACTTGTCAACTTACGTTTTGCCTCTTGATTCAAGATTTTGAGATTTATTTTTTAACTAACAGGTTTCTTAGCCTGAAAAAAGTTTGAAAACCCTCTACCCCTGGCCCATATATTTCAGATTCTGCACCATCTGCAGTTTCCAATGCTTGTTCCCTTAAAGTACTGAGAATAAACAAATGCAATAAACATTTTCATCCTTCCTTTTCCATTTCTGAAAAGTGAATGCATACTTCGGACCTCTTTCTACTTTTCAGAAAGCCCTCAATATTTTTTGGTATTAACAATAACAAATAAGAAGCACTTTTTAACATTCCACTATTTTACTAAAAGCAACTAGACCAGGGTAAAGCAGAAGGAAAGAAGGAAAGAAGTCAGAGGGCAGATGGCCCTTTTGGGGGTTTGGTTACTTTGTATTGGATATTTCAGTGGGTAAGGATCAGAGATCCCACTCACCTTCTCCACTAGGTTTATGTAGTTTCTCTCTTGTTTCAGGGCACTTGTATCCTGTGCTTGACCCATTTTTTCCCCCTTGCAAAGCAGAGAGATTGCTTAAACAAACTATCCTGTGACTTTTTTCTGTGGTGCAGGGCTTCCCTAATAAGTGCTAACTGCAAGTTAACAAGCTCTGCTCTGTGATCTTAATTAGTTAATTAGTACTTTTGTATGGTGCTGCCTCGGGGGACACGGTGGCGCAGCGGCTTAATGACGCTGAAAGTTGCCGGCCAGAAATGGCTGACGCTTCGGCGGTTCGAGTCCAGCCTTCGCGTTAACAGGGTGAGCTCCTGTTTCCTCCCCAGCTCCTGTCAACCCAACAGGTCGAAAACTCACGTGAGTAGATAAATGGGTACTCTCACTCCGGTGGGAGGAAAAATGCTGGCAGCGCCTTGCACAGAGAGACGGGACCAGTTGCTGGTAAGCGCGAAACCGCGCTCGCCCGAAAAGGGCGCAAAGCAACGGAAATCCCGCCTCCTGTGCTCACCAGCTGGGCTATGCTCTAGGAAGGAGGCTCTGGCAAACCACTTCTGAAAAACAATTGCCTTGAAAACTGCAAGGATTTGTCCAGGCAGTCACTGCAGGGTCAGTAATGACTGAGCGCAGACCAAAAAAAAAATGGTGCTGCCGCCTGAAATTGACAAGATCCCTGCCTTGACCTTAATAAGTTAATAGCTGACACTTTTGCTGGCACTATCACATTCTTTTCAATGTGAATTCCATATTGCGTGCTGGTTTACTCACTTGTAATTCCTTCCTCTCCAATGAATGTAAATACAAACATAAATTTCCTTCTTGTTAATCATCCAGCACCAGGGTGAGCATTCTAAAGGGCAGAGGAATGGGAAAAGGGCAATAAGATCTGTCTCACAATTCCAACTTCCTTGTGAGTCTAATTCTGGAGACCATCCTCACTACTTGGGCTCACCAAGGCAGATTGAGGAA
This sequence comes from Liasis olivaceus, assembly GCA_030867105.1. Taxonomy (NCBI): domain Eukaryota; kingdom Metazoa; phylum Chordata; class Lepidosauria; order Squamata; family Pythonidae; genus Liasis; species Liasis olivaceus. Next base: position 49,477,387 of record CM061355.1, on the reverse strand, counting down.
GGACCCCCTGGCACTGGCTGGCTGGCTGGCTGGCTGGCTGGCTGTATGTATGTATGTATGTATATATGTATTAAATTTATATGCCACCCATCTCCCCCAGACAGTGACTCTGGGCGGCTTACAATTAAAAACCAAGACAATAAAAACATAAATACCTCCCCCCCAATTAAAACAAAATAACAATTCTAAAAGCAATATACAAATCAAGAAGATGGGGGAAGCAGTATCAATCATCCCACAAGCCAGTTCCAGCAATGTAAGCTCCCATCAGGCCTCCCAGGCCATCCGGCATAGCCATGTTTTTACACCTTGTCAGAAGGCTAGGAGAGTGGGGGACAATTTCTTAATAAACTTTCTTAAAAGTTCATTGCTGTCCCGGTGTCTCCCTTGGTGTTCTCATTCTTTGGTATCCATCCTGCAAATTCTAAATTAAGCATTGATGCACAAATTACCAGCAACAACTTGAAGCAATAATTTCCAAATAATGGGATTTATTATTAAACCTTTTTAAGCAGGGAAAGGCCATGGATGAGCAAGAGTATATGAAACATCACTTGGAGCACTTCAAAGTAGCAGCACCTAGTTAACCAATAGTGCTGCTGCTTCACTTTGAGATGGACTAATCATCTGGGAGGAGAGGTTCTTCAAGCTATTCTTACTGCTTGGGAGTAGAAAGGAGTGGATCCTGCTAGAGATCTTTTCAGCTAGATAGAGAGGCCTAAAATCAGCCTAAAGGCTGGATATTTTTTCAGTCTTATTGCAAAATCATAAAATCATATAACTAATAAAATACAGTTTAGAAAAGGAATAGCAAATAACATGGTATACCATTAATTCTTAAAAATAAAAAAGAAACAAGGAAATTAAAAGGGAAAAAAATTAAAATATCTCAATTTGTCAGTAACCATTTAAATCAAGTTTAAAACAAAATCAGTGATGCGGGGGGGGGGGGGGGGATCCAGCCTGGCAGATTAAGACTGGAAAGACATGCCAAAATGACCACCAAATTACAGGGAATGTCTGTGGTTGGAATTTTTCAAGTTGCCAGAGAAAGGGTTCCTGATAATTATTCTAATGCTGGGAGCAAGCAGTCTCTTAAGACAATCTGGACTTAATTGAGTAATATTTTTTAAAAGACAAAATTATAACAGACTTCCATAAAATATGCTTTTATTGTTTGAAAAATAACTAAGACACAAAAGCAAAAAATTTATTCATAACTTATTTTAAAGTTTATTATAATTAATTATAGGAATGCTAAATATAGCTTTATGATAATGATATTCTATAAGTGTGAAAAATTGACATTTTTCATGTTTTTTATTTTTTGCTATTTACAAATAAACAATCTCAATATATTTTATATATATATATATGTATGTATGTATATGTATGATATATAGCATTTCTTTTAAAAATCATATGTAAACAGTATGTCTAATGTACATAACAGTAAGAAATGCTACTATAATAGGCTTTGTTAATATATATTACATTAATAAGTGATAATGTTATGTATATTTCTATTTCCAAACTCAAAAATGTGACATGAAATATAATACAGAAAACAGCAATCAGGCTGAAAAATGATCCAGGGTGTGTAAGTTAGGTTTATTTGTTTGTTTGTGTGCTTATTTTAAAAACTGGTCTTACATATTTCTTTTTTCTAGATTCAAAAGTAATCATATGCAGACTGCCTAATTATTTTGAATAATAAATTCCTTGAAATATTTTGCCCCATTTGCTGTGTTAAAATTGCCCATGTATTGATGTTGCATCATCTCCATTTTCTTGAAGACAGGGTTCTTATGGATCTGAGAAAGCAAAAGAATATAAGTCTACTACCTGCAAATATAAACAACACAATATCCAGTTATTATTTTAGATTGTCAGAATATTGCATTGTTCCCCTAATCTAAATGAAGTTAATGAAACTTCAGCATGTATAACTTGCCCCCAGTCTCGAGCAGTATCAGTATGAAAAAAGGGAGGTGGCCTTTCTCCTTCTAGTGGCTTGCATTCACAGAATGTTACTGCTTGTCAAAAGGATTTAAACAATAAAAAATAATCTCCCCCAGCTCTATACTCATACAACATAAACAAAAATCAGCTGACTTCCCGGTAAAACGATTATGTCTTAACAGTTTTGATTTTCACCTTTCTGTTCCAGTTAAATTATTAGGGGGCATATGCATATTTTATAGTTAAATGTATATTACAGTACCTAATTCTGAATCTCTAAACTTGAATTAGGACTGTACCATGGTTACTAGAATGCTGAAAAATAAGAGTTGCAACTTAATTTAAAAATGGATAGCTAATGGCAGTAATATATTTCTCTAGTTTTTTCCTCTAGCTCTTTTTTTGCAGCTCAGGGGACATAGCCAAACTGCAAGTATCTACCAGGTAGGTATTAGATACTACCGAGTATTGTGTGCCATTCCCCTCCTCCTCTTTATTTTTGGAAGAGGAGGTCTGTGTATACCACAGTATACAGGGTTAGGGTTAGGGTATACAGGGTGAATTGGTCATATTTCAAGACCCAAAAAGTATTAGCAGAAAGACCACATATATGTCAAAGAAAGAGAAGAGAGATGCTGATATCTATAAAGTATACTGGAGCCACATGAAGTATGTTAGTGCAAATCCATCCTTGAAATATTAAAGAAGCCACTTCCTCTGGAAGAAGCACAACTACTGTTTCAAAAGCTTTAAATGGCTACCCATGCATATGTATGCCTGCATACCCAGAATGCTTTACTAGTAGATCCAGCAGAAGTGTGGTCTGGGCATGCACACGTGGTGGACAGGCAACAAGTAAAAAGCCTACAAAGTACAGGTAGTCCTTGTTTAACAACCACAATTGGGACCAGCCAATTGGCCGTTAAGTGAAGCAGTCACTAAGTGGAACCACAACAATGCTTATGATCCTATAGCTTTCCTTTGCTTTACAGACCTACGGAGGTTGTAAATGCGAGGATTGGTTGTAAAGTTACTTTTTCATCACCACCGTAACTGCATATAGTCTCTAAACGAGGCAGTTGCTAAACAAGGACTGCCTGTAGTGTGCCAATCCTTTTGCAGAATACAGCTGCTTTAATGCTTCGAGGAGGGGTGCTTCAAACTCTCTTCCACAGATGCTTTGCACAGCCCTGAAAGATAGTATATTGCTGAATCCTACTCATAGTTGGATATAGCTATAGTATACTATATCCTTTAATACAAATACATTAAATGTGGAAAGTGTGCAGGTTACTGATTTGTGTTCAGTATCCCTGCTCAGTGTCCTTATAAAACCCTCATCTGAACTTTTAATTATGTGAAAGTACAGAGTTCTTCAGATCTACTGCGGAATTTACTTTACAACCTGTATTTAGAAACACTCACTCAATTAGTTATGGCCATTCCTTGTGGTAAGATTTTCCATTTTTTTTCCTCTCCTTCTGTTCTTTCTGGAGACGTTCAAGTTCGGCTTCATACATCATTTCCTGAATCAGATATTTTTCTCTTCTCATACGATCCCTCAGATCTTTGGGAAGGTCTGGGATTAAATAGGAAATCAAGTGTTTTATGCAAAACACAAGGTGCTGTAAAAAAAAGTTTTAAAAGCAAGTGAATTCACTTCACCTGATCACTTTTAAAATAATGTTTATTATTATTAATAAAAATAATGAGAATAAAAATACAATTATGTCTCCACACACTCTTTACAATATTTCTCTATTCCTTTTTTAAAAAATTTCACTCCATCTCTATTAAGCATACAGTACTTAGAACATCCTCACATTCTGAAGACACCAAGGACAACTACGTACTCCTTACAGTACTCAAATGGCAATGTCAATTACTGGCTGGTCTTGCTGTTCAGCATTTATTCAGTTCACTACAATAAAGAAATAGAGAGGAGGAGGAGGAGGAGGAAACAATCCAGACACATTTAAGTATTTTAAAAATTTTGATTTTTAGTACTGTATTCAGAGTAATGCAGTTAGTTTAGCTAAATTTCTTCTACTTACTCTGAAATTTTTGGGCAGTCAAAATGATTTAAATACTGCAACTATATCATTATAAAAATATTAATGTAAAATGTTACAGAGTTAGACAAAAATAGTACTGTGAGCCATCCTAAGTACAAACAACAGCTCTTTTTGGATTAATAGACCCACATAGGAAGACTCATACTGTGATTAGTGAATTGATATGAATGGTGCTTTGAAAAAAAATAATTTCAGCAACCTGTAGCGTGCATAGCTGTTGAAAGAGAAAAACATTGAGCACAGGCCTCTATTAGGCGACCAGGGTACCAGCATTAATAGTATCAGCATTTTATACCTTGACACCAAAGAATTAAGCTGCAATTCAATCATTTTTAAATTTTATATTTGGAAGACTGCATAACTGAAACTTACCTCAAAAACAATAATAAAAGCCAACCGTGCAGCTAAGACATGCCAGAATTGTAGTGTGTAACCATAGGGCACTGGAGAATGAGGAGGATCACGATAGTCTCTGTACCTGAAAGGACAACCCCCCACAAAAAAGATAAATTTCGTCTATTATGATGCAAGATAGCTATTAAATGTACATCAATACTGCTAGGATAGTAAGACTCTCTAGGAGCCTCTGTTCACCACTGATCCCATTCATACCTGACATTAAAGTTATTGAAAGGGTTATGAAAAACTTGGAGCTAGGAGGCCATGAGTTTGCTTCCACTTTTAGCTGGTGCTTCTTAGGTGATTATTAATGCAAGAAATGTCCAGTAGTCCCAGTTCTTTCCTCGACCCCAGGGAAAGCTGAGCTGCCACAGTGGATCTGACACTGCACTAATTTTCCAAGCTGCAATGCCTGTTGAAACTATGTTTTTCCTCTACATTTGTTAATTACCATATCTATCTCAAAGGAGACCATTCATCCAAAAAGAAAGAGTCACTCTCCCATCTTGTCAACCTCAGATTGCCACTCTCAACTGAAACCAATTCTGGAGATTCCTTCCAAGCAATAAATGAGTATCTGGCACATTTGCGTATGCATAGGTGTGTGTGCGTACACTGTAAATATAGTATATGTATTGTTACAATAATGGCACTGCAAAAAGACTCGGTATATATGAAGGGGAGACTCCATAATAATGCTATTAAATAGATTCTGATTAACTTACATTGACCTATCATTAGTTGACTGATTCATGTAGAAGTTCAGCACTGTGTATTGATTTAATGTGAACATCTCTTGAGTTTTATTTAGGTTGGGGAAAGGCATATACAGGTAGTCCTCACTGAGCGACCACAATTGGGACTGGCAAATTGGTTCTTAAGCGAAGCAGTCACTAAGTAAAACCACAACTGTGCTTATAATCTTACTTCAGCTTTCATTTGCTTTCAGACCTCTGAAGGTCACAAATGCGAGGATTGGTTGTAAAGTTACTTTTTCATCACTGCTGTAACTGCAAACAGTCACTAAATGAGGCAGTCACTAACCAAGGACTAACTGTATACTTTTCTCCAATATGCCAACCCTGAGATCCTTAGATCTGTGCTAGTGTATGATAGTATTCACCCAAATCTGAAATTATGTTTAAAATTATATTATTTCATTAATACTGAAGAAGAGCTGATACAACCACTGAAAAACATGCACTGTCTGATTCCCAGTACCTCCTGAGATTCTAGACAATCATTAACAACAAGATGATTTATACCATTTACATCTGAATAATGTTGCTTGCCATGAAAGAGAATGGTATGATGTTGTAGATATCTATATAAGTAATAATTTGAAGAAGAATGGTATACCACACCTATCTGTTATTGTCATCCTATTCCACTGAGTGCATAGCTTCATGAAGGACATATGGAATGGTGAGGAAGAAGGGGGACACCTGCCAAGCTAGTGAGATCAGTCAAAGCAACCCTGGCGATCAATAGGTTATGTCATCATGTGTCACAGTCAGATTGCCACATTTATCTAGGTATATGGCTGTTTTTTGCCCTAATTGTGCTTCTTACCTATTTCTTCTGTTTCCACCCCTCTTCTATCTACATCTTGCTCTTCTTCATTGTCTTTTGGTCTTAAAATCCAAACACAGGCTCTGCATTACATCTAAGGGCTGTGTTATATTTTCATAACAGATCTAATGTGACTACAGGTAGTCCTTGGGTTACAATGGCAATTGGGACTGAGAACTCTGTTGCTAAACAACGTGGTTGTAAAGTGCAACATCACATGATCATGTCACTTAGTGATGGCAATTCCAGTAGTCCAAGTTGCCATTGTTAAAGGAGGATCGCTAGGGTTGTTTAATGAGGACCTCCTGTCATTGCGACCTGTGACTTCCTGCTGCCTTCCCGATTGACTGCATGTGAGAAGCTGGCACAGAATGTTGGAAATCGTGATCATGTGACCACAAGGACACTGTGAGAGCTGGAACTCCGAGGCCTGTCATAAGTCCCCCTCATTCAATGCCATGATAACTTTGATCAGTCACTGAATGAATGGTTATAACCCGAGGACTACCTGTACAATTCACGTCTTAAAAGGCAGCTACTAATGGTCCATGGAGCTAATAATGTCTCTGGTTTTTGTGCGAGGAGGATATAAAAACAGGCAAGATGTTGTAGCATCATGACAAAGCCCCACCCTTTTGTACATATGCACGACGCTGAATCATATACAAAAGGGGTAGGGCCTCAATCATACCACTATCACTGTCTTGCCTCTTTTGTCCCGCCCTGCAGATGTCACTGGATAATGTTCTAGCTCTATTATTATAATAAATAATAATAATTACATCCATTCAGCATTTTAGGAGTTTGTTTCATATATATTATCCAATGTATATTATGCACTACCTTTTAATAGGTTAATGTTTTTACCACCCCATATTGCTGTGATGCAGACCTAACTTCCTGATGTGATTTCAGATGGCTTAAAAAGCTTTTTTGTTTAGGCAAGTATTTAAAGTTTTCTGTTTCTGAAAATGGCTTTTTTAAGCTACTTTTGCTATAGCTCAGTGTAGTTAATTTTTTTTTTGAAGGTGTATATTGCTTTGAATAAAAATAATAGTGGTAAAGCAGTAAAAAGTTCTGATAGACATGGCAGTATTTTCACACACATTTCTTTACCTGCAATATTTTAATGGTGCATCAGAAAACTCACTTCCATTTGATGAGGGTTCTGAACGATATTCAAAATCAGACACCAGAAATAGTGATAAACTTGCATTAACATAGCCAACCATACACCTAGAAAGCAAGAATGTTTTTACTCAGAAATCAGCCTTCTTTCACCAGATTCTATAATAAGCACTCATGAAAACTCAGGTCCGTATTACGTAGATTATTCGCTAACAATGAACATGCTAGCTGTTGGTCCTAATTCTGTATTGATGAAAATAAAATAGAAACTATCCACCAAGCTGCTGAGCATTTACATTTGGGGAAAGATGAGTAAACAACTCTTCCAAACAATATTATTTGTGTGTTGAGATAAATAGTTATTGTGATTTTTATTATCTGGAAATACTCAAAATTGTTTAGATTTTCTAAGGAGTTCGCTTCTTTTTGTTTCATAACTTCAGGAGGAATATACTGATTCTCAGTTTAATTATTTGTTTTGCAATCACATGTTATATAAAAGAATTTTAAAAGAAATCCCAGTCAATGGAGAACTACACATGGGATACTAGTTAGTAACAGTCAGTGAATATACTTTATTTTGGGCACTGACCAATTTTTAGTTAATTTAGCTTTAATGCCAATTGAGCTGAACAGCTATAAGGAAAAGACACCTTTTTTTCACAGTTGGAATGAAGAACAAACTTAACAAAATCAAATTTATAGAATATCCACTGAACTCAATGGAATCTTAATTAATCAAGGCTAATTTATATTATATTGATTTCAGTTGAACTATTATACATGGGATGCAGTATGGATCCAACCTTTTCTTTATGTTACTATATTCTTCCTGAATAATACTATTTATTTTCAAACTATTATAATAAATAGATCTTAGTTAAATATTTGTGAATATGCTAAATATATACTTCTCTCATGCTGTTTTTTTTTTGTATTTTCAACCCCAGTTGGTTCTACACAGGTATGAATTTTTTACACTTCCAATCCTAATCCTAGGAAAAAAAATAACATGTAACAATTTATATCTAACTACATGATGTCATTTGTTGCAGAATTGCCTTGTCTTAGAATCAACTTTATTTGCCCTCAGATATACCATCCGATTACAACATCATTAGTTATGAGACTTCATTGTTTCCAAAATTAAAAAAAAAAATTAAATTGCCATCCCACCCCTAGTAACACCCTCTTTTGCAATGAAGTGGGATGATACAAACAACTCAAGCTCTGGATAGCCCATCATCGGAAGAAGGGCAGTTTTAAAAAAGCCCCTTGACGGGGCAATCTTCTGCCAGGGATCAGTTGATAGCTACATCTGGAATAGGCTTCAAGCACTTTCTGCTAGCAGCTCTGATGGATTAAATAAATACATAAGTTTGTTGACTTTCTTATAAAATGTGTTATTTTATCTGCTATGCCTCTTCCAATTCTGACTACACCTCAGAGGCAAATAGGTCAACCCACCTTGGTCCTGAGGTACCAGCAATTACTTCAGCCTTAGGAAAACGCTTCCCACTTCCGTCTTAAGGACAGGCTGACACTAGCAGCTTAAGGAGAAAAACTTCACATAATGCAGTTTCAAAAAGTTTTTTCCTCAGAAAAAGAATGCCTTGCAGCCATACATTGCTAGAAAGAATAAGAATAGTCCAGCTCCCCACACTCAGCTTTAAAGGAAAGAATTTTATAGAAATTATAGTAAGAGAATATTGTCTTTCCCTCCTGCCTGTAATCAAGTGCCAAATCCTTGATTTCTTTCATGAGTGCGCAGAAATGCATATCACAAATTTTAACTTTAACTGCGTCTTTTATCCTACTGTGACAAAACTCATTAACATCCAAAATACATCCACCCATAAGAAAATTTAACAATTTCCAAAATAGCTTCCTGTATAGCAGGAATGCAAAATGTAATAGATCTAAATAGTTAATGAAAGAAATGCTGCTTAGCTTATTCTGATTCAGACATAGATTATGTCATCTATGCTCTTTTGCAAACCTATACATTAGTGAGGGGTTTATAATATTTATTTCATAGAAAAGAAATATCAAAATAGAAATATATTCCTCATATCACAAAGGAATATATGAATATACTATTTTACTATGGTGGTGTTATTTGGTATTTTAAAAAGTATAACTAACTTTAATATGACCATCGTATATTGGATAATCTTAAACCAAAGTTGTTTGTTCAGTTATTCACATCGGAATATTTGTTCTTTCTAAAAGGTTGCTTTGTGGCCTGCCTTCATTGCTTTCCCATAAATAGTTAATACAAGCTGGATGTGTTGAAGATTTAGTCTCTTTCAAAATTACTCTACTTTTGCAATAGAGTCAAACAGCAGTATAATTTGGGTGCAGAGAAGAAGTCTGACATTTGTCTGTAAATATCTTATAAAAAAAGATTCATATTCCTATCTATGGAAAACTGGATGAAATCTTAGACATGTTGCTATGAGTAAAATTGCAATAGACATTTGGATTACTTTGTAGCATGTTTCTAAAAAGAAAATTTACTTTTGTCCAGCCTCTCCTTGACCTGCACATGGTCCATATTTGTAAGCATAAACAAGCCGCGGGATGAAATCTGAAGTCACAGCAATAACAAATGCATTTGTGATGACAGAAAGAATTCCAATGCCTTCAAGAATTCCATACCAGATTCCTAACAAAAAGAAAAGAAAAGCCATGTCAGTTTCAGGTTCTGCCTCAAAATAGTTAGCTAAATGTAGTACTTATACATTACTTCAATCAACATTGTGTATGGTCCAGTTCTAAGTAGGTCCACTCTGAACTATGCCCACAAAATGGCACTTGCTCCCACATAAATGTCTATAGCAGATTTCCCCATTAGATGTCTTCCCAACTGAATTAAAAAATCAGAAAAAGTCTGGTAGCACTTTTTCCCATTGATAATTTTTATTAGGTTTTTGAAATGTGTTAGTTGGAAAAGGTGTTCCCAGACTCCTCTTGATTTTTTGCTACCATAGATTAACTTGTCTGTTGTCCTAGAATGTCTACAAGTGTATTAAACTAAAAGCTCTGCCACCCTGAGCCTCCACATCTGTCACCCAACAAATCTGGAAAGCACCAGGACAAGGAAGTGTGATGTATAGGATGCAGCCTTTGTGTATCATGATGTTCCATCATTGAACATAATGATGATCTATAACGATGGTAGCACAACACCCTGCTATTTAAGGAGAAGCTCAAAACAGAAAATGTGTTTTGGTTTGAACTGGAAATGCACACATTGTGTCTTGGAAGTTCTGCTGGACATTCTGGAAGAGCTATGGCTCAGCAGAACTAAAACTCAACGTTTTGGTGGTTCTGGGTTTCAGCCAAAATAAAATCTGGACAAGTAGGACAAGGCTGTCACCTTTCCCTTTTCTCCTCCCCATGGGCTATGCATTGGCCCACCTGCTGATCTTCACAGTGCCTTCCTTTCCTTTCCTTCTTTTATACAACGTTTGAAGCCAAGGACATTGACAGCAGCTAAGGGGAAGTAGGGAGAGAAAAGTCTTTGAAAAGTTCAGAGGCAGGCAAGCTGGTTGAATATGACATGAAGGGTATTGGAAATTAAGTGGCTATCAAATTGGTCCACCAATCACCTTATCTTTCCATCACCCTTCTTTCCTCACCTCCACTTTGACATCACTGTGTCACCACTGATGTTCTTGGCTCCTTCCCCCCTCCCCCATTTCTCCCTGGTACACACTTTCTACTCCAAGCTTGGACTGAATACTTATTATGGTTTGGATACAAACAATTGAAAACCACACGTATTTGTTTTGTGTCCCAAACATTTTCCATATTGCTACAATTCAGTGCTATAAGTATGGGAGAATTGGAAAGACAAGGTCCAAGATAGCAAGCTTATTAAAAATGGTCTCTTAAAAGTATGAAATACCTTGTGGTATTAGCTACCTGATCCTTAATTAGTTTCTGATTTTTTTTTCCTGATGGGAAAATGTGCAAATAAAATTGTCTCAGAGATAAGCCATTCCTTGAAGATTGTTCCTGGAAATTGCAGCTGGGAGGATATATGTATATTTAAATAGTCTATGTTGTTAAAGAAAGGCTTTATACCAATAATGAGATGGCTCATTTGGATTACGGCCCCACTTACTGTCCAAGTAGTCACTAGGAGTTGACTGAACTTGAGAGAATCTTTGGCCAGCTTAAGTAGCAACATCTAACAGATCTGGGCTGATCTTGATACAAAGCTAAACAACATTGGACCCTGCTACTTGGATGAGGCAAAACCTGGTAAGTTAGCCTGAAAAGTTGAAAAAACATCCCAGTAGAAGACAATGCTAAACTACTTCCGTGTTGTTGCCAACAAATCACAGGGACATGTCCATATAGTCACCAGGAGTTGAGGGAATCTTTATTTCACCATTGACTTGCCTATAATTAATTTGGTGTTTGAGCTGAAAGAAGTTTCCCTTCTCCTGGTAGCTAGAAGGGTGCTCTCCCTTCCCCCTCCACACACATACTTCCAACACACAGTTCATGGATAGCATCTGTGCCTTGGCTTTCTTTATGCCACAGTGTTGTTGCTGTAATTAAGAAGATGTTCAAATGTTACCTGTCTGAAAATATTACCCAAGAGTTCTACATCAAACTTTTCTCAGTGACTAGATGATCTTGAATTACAAAATTCAACTTCAATTTGCTACTAGACTAACATTTTACACCCATTAAAATTTTTGCTTACCAATATCTTTTGCTCTGGAAGCTAATGGCCGTCTCCACTGGGTGACAAATTTGTATGCATCAAGGCGTATTTCAATGATATTGTTCAGTAAAGCCAGAAATGGGGCAAGTGGAAAAGCTGCTACAAATATAGTTGTGAATCCAAACTGAAGGACTGTGAAGGAAAATGAGAGGGAATGTCATATTTAGTCAATATATATATATTTTTATAAATGTATGTATATTTGTGTACATATGTGTGTGTGTGTATACACACACAGAGAGAGTATATCAGCATCAGTACCTTTGCTTACTGTTGCATTGTACCATTTTAATAAATCCCTCTTGCCACAATTCACAATTTTTAATATGTTGTACATGACCAAACCCCTTCATGGATCACTGCCTTGTCGTGGCGAAGGGGCTTGTGTAACTCAGTGAAGCCATGAGCTATACCGTGCAGGGCCACCCAAGACGGACAGGTCATGACAGAGAGTTCTGACAAAATGTGGTCCACTGGAGAAGGAAATGGCAACCCACTCCAGTATCCTTGCCAAGAAAACCCCATGGACAATGTTAAAAGGCTAAAAGAGATGACGCCGGAAGATGAGCCCCTCAGGTCAGAAGGTGTCCAATATGCTACTGGGGAAGAGCGGAGGGCAATTCCAAGTAGCTCCAGAAAGAGTGAAGCGGCTGAGCCAAAGCCGAAAGGACGTTCAGCTGTGGATGTATCTGGAAGCGAAAAGAAGGTCCGATGCTGTAAAGAACAATATTGTATAGGTACGTGGAATGTAAGATCCATGAACCAAGGCAAGCTGGATGTGGTCAAACATGAGATGACAAGATTGAACGTCGACATCTTGGGAATCAGCGAATTGAAATGGATGGGAATGGGTGAATTTAATTCAGGTGACTATTATATCTACTACTGTGGGCAAGAAACCCTTAGAAGAAATGGAGTTGCACTCATAGTCAATAAGAGAGTGGGAAAGGCAGTAATGGGGTACAACCTCAAAAATGACAGAATGATCTCAGTGCGTATCCAAGGAAAACCATTCAACATCACGGTAATCCAAGTCTATGCCCCAACCACTGATGCCGAAGAAGCTGAAGTTGACCAGTTCTATGAAGACCTACAAGACCTTCTAGAACTAGCACCAAAAAAAGACGTCCTTTTCATCATAGGGGATTGGAATGCTAAAGTAGGAAGTCAAGGAGTAATCGGAATAACAGGCAAGTTTGGCCTTGGAGTACAAAATGAAGCAGGGCAAAGGCTAATAGAGTTCTGTCAAGAGAACAAGCTAGTCATAGCAAACACTCTTTTCCAACAACACAAGAGACGACTCTACACATGGACATCACCAGATGGTCAATACCGAAACCAGATTGATTACATACTTTGCAGCCAAAGATGGAGAAGCTCTATACAGACGGCAAAAACAAGACCAGGAGCTGACTGTGGCTCAGATCATGAGCTTCCTACTGCAAAATTTAGGCTTAAATTGAAGAACGTAGGGAAAACCACTAGACCACTCAGGTATGATTTAGATCATATTCCATGTGAGTACACAGTGAAGGTGATGAATAGATTTAGAGGATTAGATTTGGTAGACAGAGTGCCTGAAGAACTATGGACGGAGGTCTGTAACATTGTACAAGAGGCAGCAACTAAAACCATCCCAAAGAAAAAGAAATGCAAGAAAGCAAAATGGCTGTCTGATGAGGCTTTACAAATAGCTGTGGAAAGAAGGAATGCGAAAAGCAAGGGTGAAAGGGAAAGATATAAGCAACTGAATGCAGATTTCCAGAGAACAGCAAGAAGAGATAAGAAGGCCTTCTTAAATGAACAATGCAAAGAAATCGAGGAAAACAATAGAATGGGGAAGACTAGAGATCTCTTCAAGAAAATTGGAGATATCAAAGGAATGTTTAGTGCAAAGATGGGCATGATAAAGGACAAAAAAGGCAGGGACCTAACAGAAGCAGAAGAGATTAAAAAGAGGTGGCAAGAATACACAGAAGAACTATACAAGAAAGATCTTAATGTCCCTGATGTCCATGCTGGTGTGGTCACTGACCCTGAGCCAGACATCCTAGAGAGTGAAGTCAAGTGGGCCTTAGGAAGCATTGCTAACAACAAAGCTAGTGGAGATGACAGTATTCCAGCTGAGTTATTTAAAATACTAAAAGACGATGCTGTTAAAGTGCTGCACTCAATATGCCAGCAAGTTTGGAAAACGCAACAGTGGCCACGGGATTGGAAAAGGTCAGTTTACGTTCCAATTCCAAAGAAGGGCAATTCCAAAGAATGCTCAAACTATCGCACAATTGCACTCATTTCACATGCTAGCAAGGTTATGCTCAAAATTCTACAAGCTAGGCTTCAGCAGTACGTGAACCGAGAACTACCGGATGTACAAGCTGGGTTTCGAAGAGGCAGAGGAACTAGAGATCAAATTGCCAACATTCGCTGGATCATGGAGAAAGCACGAGAGTTCCAGAAAAGCATCTACTTCTGCTTCATTGACTATGCAAAAGCCTTTGATTGTGTGGATCACAACAAACTGTGGCAAATTCTTAAAGAGATGGGGATACCAGACCACCTTACCTGTCTCCTGAGAAATCTGTATGCGGGCCAAGAAGCAACAGTTAGAACTGGTCATGGAACAACCGATTGGTTCAAAATAGGGAAAGGAGTAAGACAAGGCTGTATACTGTCACCCTGTTTATTTAACCTATATGCAGAGTACATCATGAGAAATGCCAGGCTGGAAGAATCACAAGCCGGAGTTAAGATTGCAGGGAGAAACATCAATAACCTCAGATATGCAGACGATACCACCCTAATGGCAGAAAGTGAAGAAGAACTAAAGAGCCTCTTGATGAGGGTGAAAGAGGAGAGTGCGAAAGCTGGCTTGAAACTCAACATTAAAAAAACTAAGATCATGGCATCTGGACCCATCAATCCCTGGCAAATAGAAGGGGTAGAAATGGAAGCAGTAACAGACTTCATTTATTTGGGCTCCAAGATCACCGCAGACGGAGACTGCAGCCATGAAATTAAAAGACGCTTGCTCCTTGGGAGGAAAGCTATGGCAAACCTAGATAGCATATTAAAAAGCAGAGACGTCACCTTGCCGACAAAGATCCGCATAGTCAAAGCTATGGTTTTTCCAGTAGTAATGTATGGCTGTGAGAGCTGGACCATAAAGAAGGCTGAACGCCGAAGAATTGATGCCTTTGAACTGTGGTGCTGGAGAAGACTCTCAAGAGTCCCCTGGACTGCTAGGAGGTCAAACCAGTCAATCTTAAAGGAAATCAACCCTGATTGCTCATTGGAAGGATTGATAATGAAGCTCAAGCTCAGATACTTTGGTCACCTAATGCGAAGAGAGGACTCTTTGGAAAAGACCCTGATGCTGGGAAAGATGGAAGGCAAAAGGAGAAGAGGACGGCAGAGGATGAGATGGCTAGATAGCATCACTGAAGCAATGAGCATGAAATTGAGCAAACTCAGGGAGGCAGTGAAAGATAGGAAGGCCTGGCGCAATATGGTTCATGGGGTCACGAAGAGTCGGACACGACTTAACGACTAAACAACAACAACAACATGACCAAAGGCCAGTAAAAGTGTACAGTAATTAAAAACTAAAGGCAGAATAAGGGACACATACAAAGCTTATGATTTCTATACAAAAGTAAACATGTTTCTTTGCAACCTGCAACTTTAAGACTGGAATCATTTAGATGATACACCCAAGGATAAACAGTACACCCGCAGATTTGCAGACCACATTGCTGTTTAAAATGGCAAAGTACAAATCAAAGTATACAATAATGGCTTATCATCTCCAAAATAATTAAAAGAAGCCTAAGCTTCTAGGTCAAACCAGTTCCTCATTTCAGTACCTCCTCTTTGTTGAGGCTATAGTTTGAAATGTTAAAGAAGGGATAGTATGTAGCCTTAGGGTCCACATGCCCTGACTAACCTAATTTCATCTAGTCTTGGATCTGTGATTCCTGAAAATTTACATCACAGTGCCACAAGACATGTTTTTTTTTGCAAAATGGCTATCTCTCTGGAAATAATTTTACAGACTTATAAGAATGGATGCAACACTGTCCTGAAAGATTTTATTTAAAAAAACACATTACTACAGTATTATACAGCAAGGTTCCTCAACCTCAGCAACTCTAAGATGGATGGACTTCAACTCCCAGAATTCACCAGCCAGCCATGCTGAAGTCCACCCATCTTAAAGTTGCTAAGGTTGAGGAACCCTGTTATACAGGATCATGGGTAAAATATAAATATCACCATATTCAGGCAACATAAAGAGAATTGTTCATACTCATTTCGAGGTATTCATCAAAGAGTCCGTAGGCATTCAAAGGCAGCAGGTTGTAGTCCTTCTCCCATTGTGGTAAAGCTGCTTTTTGCTGTGAACCGTGCTCTTGCCGCAGTCTTCGTCTGGTCCACCAGTTCTGAATTATCCTGCATATGTGAATGTTATTTTTACATACTTTCCAAATCACTTAAATTACAGCGTTTTCATTTTTGCCATACATATGCTTGTCTTTACACAGTCCCAATAAAAACAGTCACAGAACAGAAACAATATTAAAATAAGCACCTTAACATCAGATTGCAAAAAAAAATGCACACGGGAAGAAGAAGAAGAAGAAGAAGAAGAAGAAGAAGAAGAAGAAGAAGAAGAAGAAGAGGAGGAGGAGGAGGAGGAGGAGGAGGAGGAGGAGGAGGAGGAGACGATAAGTAAAATAAAAATGATGGCAGCAACAAACTATCCACAATACTATTTTTACTAATCCATAGACCAGATTATTTAGCTGTTTTGTATATCTGTACCATATTTGCATAAATAAATAAAATTATGAAACAAACAAAAAAAGAACTGCAGCCATTCATGTGCTAAGAGAAACAAGAGACAGAAGAAAGTAGGTATTAAATATAGTTACATTTATTCATGTTACAATACCTAAAGGAATACTATACATGTAAAATTCATAAACAATATATGGAGTATTACAAGTAATAATCGTTTCAGCTGATGGTGTCGATAAACAGATCTTGTGTATTAGAGACAAAAACAAATATTACTGGGCTGTCTTTTAGCCTTCAGATAAAATATAAAGGAAAATGAAATACACTCTTATTTGGAGCTGATAGATGAACTGGTGTGACTTCCCTTGCATAAGGTAGCTGACTGTCTAAAATGATCAGAAGAGGAAGTTAGTTTAGATACACTGAATTCCTTAAATGAAGGAGCATTGTCTGGGACTGGATGTTCAGTAAACTAAGAAAGTAGTGAAGCTAGCAACTATATATTAGCTGCTAATAAATCAATTAAAAGGTAATGCAATGAAAATAAATATGCGAGTATTATACTGTAGCCATAAACTGTCTTCTAAGCTTCGATATGGAAAATATATTCTTGTCCTTATTTGCAAATAAGATGTGAGAGTCAGAACGAGAGGAATTAAGAACGTGCTCTCATCACCAGAGCAACGAGGAAGAGATAAGAGGATGAGACTGGCCCCTCCCTAAAGAATGCAAGGGAGGTTGGAAGGGTGACCCTGGAAATTACTCTCACTCTGAGATTTCTGTAACGGGACTGAAGCCAATAAACCTTGCTGGATTGAATCTGTACTGTCTCCTGGAGTTTCCTGGGCTAATCCTGACATAAGTTCCATTTAAATTAGTAGGATATCCTTCTATCTAAATACAGCATGGATAGTATTGATCTTGCATGATTGTTTCAATAGGGTTTAAAATGAAGCAGTAGTATAAGCAGCAATCAGATCTTTCTAAAATCAACAATATTATTTTAGTGAAAAACTGTGTTTCACTGCAATTTATTCCATTTTTAATGAGTAAACAATCCTGAAGTATTTTAATCCTTTAATTGCTTTTGCACATTACCGGAGAGTAAATCACACTGAATTTAAAGAGGCATAGTTCTTATTAAACATGCATAGAATTGCTTTGTTAAATTATTAAAATGTATTAGGAACAAATGAATGAAAATAAGGAACATGGGGTGAAATGAATCAAATCACAGTCTTCAAAATAAGTCAGCTGAACCAAGTGAGAGTCATCAAAATCATGTCAGATTTTGGGCACTATATATGATACACAATGATATACATTCACCGATATAATCTAGCCAATAAATATCTTACAACCCTGTTATAGCCTAATATCATTACATGGCACTCAAGCACTAGATTATGAATGAACAGGTCATACTGCCCAAGAGGTATCTACCAGCAAGGCTTCAGTATTCTATACATTTTACAAACAAGCAACCATTAATATGTTTACTTAAAAAAAAACCATACGTACGGGTAGCCTAATTCCATGAAGTTGTTCCAAGTCTGCTTTAGCACCATTATAATACCCAACTGCATACAGAGATCAATAAGGCATCCACTAGGGTGGCACTGCAGAAGAAGCAGGCAGCAAGGGAACAAAGGGAAGTTAAAAGCCATGCTGACCGGGAATGATTGGAACGGAACCCCAGCATTCATGTTGAGGAAGGCGGCAATACACGTTTCACAGAACTCAGCCTTGTAAGTTGTATCCTTATTTTGTACATCTTCCAATAATTTCAGTAAACTGAGAACAGGGTGCTTAAATGTGTTCTTTGCTTGTGCCTTGCTGCCTAAAACTGCACCAAGATATTTATGGAGGGAGCTTTTACATACTGCAATCTAAATTTATTATGTGCATAAGTGCATATGCTGGGTTGGGAGATTCATAGCCCATAGAGGGATTTTTGAGCCAGAGAGGCCAGGATATGACCTTTGGACCCCAGGTATACCAGTTTTAGGTGATGTCTTGCATAGGCATTTATATCAGAAGGTACAAGATTTGAAGTGGAGGAATCAAGGAAATCAGTTTTTATCTGTATAACTTATCGGCTGTAATGTTTGAAAACCTTCCCAGACCTAATAATGATTAGCTGTGCAGCCACATATTTTTACTTGCTAGGAAAGTGACCTCTGGAGAATGGGCAATGAGGTCTGTGGACTGGTCAATTTGGGAGTGACCAAAACCTAAGCTTTACTGGCATCTGCCTATTGGCCTGGACAACCCAAAGCAGGACAAAGCCTGAACAGTAGCAATCAGTCAAACAGGTACTGTAAAGTATTTGCTTTGTCAGTTGCTACAGAAAGAATGGTAAGCTGGAACAGTATTATTATATAAAAGAATATAGGGTTGTAAGCTAAATGTTTGAACCAGAATTCTGTGCATGTTCTCAGTATTGATGAAGGATGTTGTTGCTGCTGCATAAACATCCTGTATATGCTTCTATACCATACAACATGTACAATTGTCATAGTTTTAGTAGAAATTACATAGTAATTGCATTAAGGCAGCCTTTTCTATATCAGACTACAACTTTATTATGCAGAGTGACAATGCAGATTAATTATGAAATATGTATCCCAATGTATATATATAGTCCAACGCATCTAAAGAAGCGTAACTCCAGGACTCAGGACCAGTAAAAGCATTATAGCTGTTTGTGATTTTCCCATGCTAGTTAATAGCAAAACTTCAGTAAAAAACACAACATGAGGAATAACAATACTAATAATAATAGGGCTATTTTGTGAACACAGGTGTAACTGAATCTAAAATTGATCCACATTCTTACTATAATTCTATATGCATTTATACAGGAGTAGGCCTCATTAACTCAATAGCAATTACTTCCAAAGAACTGCAGTTACTTCATAAATTATTTTCCAGTACTTTAGATATATTTTAGACACTATAAATTATGAGATTTTTCCAGATATGGTAGTCCCCAGTTTAAGAATGAGTTCCGTTTCCATGGTCTGTCTTTAAGTTGAATTTGTATGGAAGCTGGAACAGTATTATTGTATAAAACTGAATAAGTAGTACTGCGTAATGAACCTGAACCATTGTGTATTTAATTCAAATCATTGTGTATTTAACTCGAATTTTGCTACAATAGGCTCCGTTCATAACTATGGGTTGTCCATAAACGGGGCATTCTTAACCCAGGGACTACCTGTACTTTCACATAACATTTCAAAGCTAAGATTGTACATGTTGCAACTATGTACAATATGTTTCAATATGAATATAAAACACTTACTTCTTCTAGTCTCCATCTGTTTATCAGCCTGAGGTAGGCACCAGGGTGACCTGTAAACCTTCAATACAGGAGAGGTCATCATCTCTTTGTAGATACATTTTTGATCAAAACAATAGGAACGTAAGAGGAAAAGGTCAAATACGAGAGATGCGATTGTATTTTTCCATGGAGAAGTACATTAAATTTGCATTAATGTTAGTATTTGAGTGTACAATGTACCAATTGTTCTATTGAAAATAATGTTTGTGGTTTATATAAGGATCTAGATGTAACATAAAAGATATTTTTCCTATCCATGAAAAAGCAAATGAGGGCTACCAATACTAATTTTGTTGCTGATTTTGCTTGATAGATGACCATTTCAACCTAGCCATATCAAAATTTTCATGACAAAGCACAAACTAATCTCATGAACAAATGATAAATTTGATAGTTTTCAGGTATTTGTAAACATCCTGAAAACATTTTATTAAAAAAAGGTAGAACCTTCCAAATGTTTATTTAATGCTTTGGAGTAGTAAAAGAAAATAGGGGATAGAAAGTATAAAAGTGAAATTCTGTATTACCTTTTCATTCTTATTGTGTGATAAATATTCTGAGGGACTGTCAATACATTACACATACCCTATTTGTTGGGTGCATGCAACAGTAAGTTAGCTTGCAACATAGCATGTAAGCTAGAGATCCTAGCCTGTGTAGAATAGCCTGAGCACACTTGGAATTAAACTAGACTTTAGTTATGCTTGTGAAATAGTGTGCCAAATGCAGGTAGTCCTTGCAATACGACAGCAATTGGGGCTGGAATTTCCATCACTAAGTGATGCAGTTGTAAACCATGATGTCACATGACCACACCGCTTAGCAATAGCAATCCTGGCAGTCCTGGTTGTTGTTACAACCCAAGGACCATGTGGGTCATTAAGCATGGACCTCACATGACTGCGATGTGAGAAGAGGCAGGAATCCAGGCAAGCAGGTGCTGCTGGTGGGCACTACAGAGTGTGTGCAGGCAGGGAGGAGGCAGGTGTGGTACCAACTGCAGGCAGGCAGGTGCTGTGGGCAGGTGCTGCAGAGTGCGGGCAGGTGAGTGAAAAAGTGGGAGCAGGAGCAACTTGTGGGAGCGAGTTGCAACCTCCTGCCGGCTTCCTCACTGACTTTGCTTGTGGGAAAAATGATTGTTGAAAAAAATTGAGAACAATATTGTAAAGAGGAAAATATAATTACAAAGATGAATGTAATAAATAACTGTAGTCAAAAGAGAGAAAAGAATGGCTAAAATTAAAAAAGAAAGAGAAAATGCAGTGTGATTTTGATAGAAATAAAAACTGTTTTGACAGTTGTGAAAATAGCGAAACAGGGGACCACTAACAGAGTAAATGGAATTAAGGATTTAAGTGAGCAAATGATTTGGGATGAAACTGTAGTGAGAAAATGCTGGAAGGTATATTTCAGAAATTTTTATGGGAATGAAAATAATACTTCAGAGTAGAACTGAAATGAATGCTAAAATATTAGTGTCCAAGAAAAAAATGAAGAAAAGGAATCAGAAATACTGTGCAGACAAAAACTGATAATGTTGCATGTGCAGATCGTGGAAAAATATTAAAATATGGAGGTGATTTGCTTACAGAATCACTATATGACTAACAAGAAATGAACCTTAAAATTAATTTAAGAATGAACCTTAAAATTAATGTATTAAAGACCAAAGTAGTTGTATGGAATCCTTGGTGTTCTCTGAGCTTGGTTGTTTTCTTGCAGATGTAGTTGTGTTTGACAAGGAAATGGAGGGAATGATTGCATGTTATACTGATATAAATGGTGAAAAAGTACAGCAAGTAATTTAATTTGTACGTTTATTTAAAGAAGCAAAAATGGCTGCTTATAGTAGTATACTTCCATCCACTTCATTATAAGAAAGTGTGAGTTGGTGAGTTGAGTGTATGAGGAGAAATTTAAAAGGAAGACGAATGCAGTGGGAATGATTTAATCAAGAAATATGAATTTAGAAGAAATAGTGTGAAGAATGAATAGATGCTTAATGAATGTGGACTGAATACTAAAGTGGGTGATATGATGCAATACAAAAGTGGTATATGATGGAAGTAAAGCATGCATGAGAATAATTGGAATGCTTAGTTAATGACTGAACATTGAACAGGGAGTAAGATAATATCCTATAGTTGTTTAGTGTTTTTAAGTACAAAAGAAGTGTGTTGAAGGGGCTTGGTCCTATAGACAGAATGAATTAATGATTAAGTCACAAAACAAATATATGAAGGAAGATTGAATGGGTTGATAGTAAGAAGATAAAGTTGTCTTGGATGGAACTGATAAGCTGTGACATTTAAATAACAAAAAGCAATGTATGAATCAATGTATGGACACAGTGAAAGCAAGACAAAAAGTTATGGAGAGATATATGAATGGGATAGGTGTGAATTAAATTTAGTTAGATATGTTTTTCTTTTCTCTTATGTTCTGCCTTTCATTACTCTTTCTTACTGATTTTCTGCATCTGCCATAACATTGCTTACCCACAAGGGTGGTATATATGTTTGTATGTATGTAGTGTTACAGATGATACAGAACACATTAGACAATGTGACTCCCTAATGTTTCCTGTGTCATCACAGTTAACTTACATTTAGGAAGGTTTGAGGGACATACTGTATTCTACGACTCATACTTAGCATTAATTCAAAGCAAATTATTTTCTTGATAATTTTCAACAATTTTCCAAACAAGCAGATAACATATTAATTACTCTTACCTTCCAAGGAAAAATGCTATATAAAAGGTAGAACTGTTCAGATTGACAAACTGAAAAAGAAACATTTTCAAAGTGAAGCTGTTTTCCCACTCAGATTCAGTACGAGGCTGCTCTGTAATGAAAAAGGAAATTGTAATCAAGATATTTACTGAAATTTGGATGCTGGATTTGGGGAAACTGCATGCACCCTACAAGGCTAGAAATATCTTTGTAAACTTGGTTACAGATCTTGCTTACAATGCAGTCCATATTCAGGGAAAGCACTAGTCTCTGAGGGATAGGTAGTGCAGGCAGATAGTATCCACTGGAAGGAATCTGCAGGTTCTGCCTGCTTCTTAGAGAGAAAATTTTATGCTTTCAGTTTTCTAGTTGGAGATGCTTGTAAATGAATAGAGAGAGAGCATCTGGACCCAGAAGTATTGAGGGGCTTTTAAAAAGTGCCAAACATACATGAAATCATTACTTCATGGACATGAAATGGGGTGTGAGTGGTGGAAGCACTGATTGAATACAATTTGCTGTGTTCCTCTATTGTTCAGCTGGATTGGCTCATGTAGTATTCTCAGCAACTCAACAGTAGTTAGGACCCAAATAGGCCAATTCAAAATTTTCTGATATTTTGTGAAGTGAAAAATATGATGATGTGGGAGGAATCAAAGTCTAATAGGACTTACACATACTTGGCTATATGATCTAATTTTAGAAACAGATGCCAGTACAGATGCTATCTGTAACTAGATAGCTGTAAGAAAAAGTACTAAGATTATAAACATTCTACTCAGATGTTCAACAAATAAACATTGTTTTACCAAAAGAAGGCCTGGCTCCTACATGGTATCTCTTGCATTTGGTCCTCTTGTACCTTCTACCATAACCCTAACAGAACACATTCTAAAATGCTGGATGATAGGTTTCAAAGTGAGTTCAGTTTGGAGGAACCTTCCTTCCCACTGCAAATTAGTAGTGCCTGAAAATACAACACTAATATGTCCCAAAGATGCTAGCTGAAAAATTCAAGCACCTAGTTAGCCAATGCATGCCACATACATCCTTGGTTGTAAGCAAACTCTGAGAAATAAAGCAGCATGTGTATTCTTTAATGTATTGAGGGGAAAATTTCAATCTTGAGCCAAAGAGTGACCTCCTTGTGACATAGCAAAAACATCTGCAGCTTTTTACAAAGTCTGTCCCATACCGATGGCTCTTAAATAGATGGTGCAGGTTTAGAACCAGTTCTGACAGCCTATTTTGTGCAGTTTAGGGCAAAGTCAGTTGCAATCCATTCTAATCATGTGAGTAGAGCTTTTTCATATACTATATATGAAACTGTATTACATAGGGATTCAAGTGTATTATGCAGTTACCTCCTTTGCTTAGTACTGTCTGCTTTACAAGGCCTGAAAAAGGAATTGTTCCAGGTCTTATTCCTTTGCATCCTTGCTCTGTAGGATGGGTAACTGGGTGAATGGGCAGATGGGCATATGGATAGGTAAGTAGTTTTGATGGACACACACACACACAGTCATACAGAGACACAAATAATACAGCATACTGTTAGCTTCATTTATGCAATAAATGAAGGTGTATGTTGATCATGAAATGTATTATTTCACTTTCATTACTTACCTAAATTTGTCAGAAAAAGGGCAACCTTTTCATGCAACTGCAACAAATGAAAAACAGCATCTAAATTGATCCATAATTTTAATGTAATATATAAATCAGATTTCTCAAAAGAATATGAACATTACTTGCTTACAGCTTTCATTCCTTGCTTCTCTATTCCAGCTGTGATAATTACAACTTTGGAGGCAGAATCTTACTTTTCTTTTAAAAATGCCTTGGGAGCTAGATGGAGCATTTTAATGCCGGACTCTGGATATTCAATATTAGTATGCGTTTGTACAAATCTGTACTTCAAATCAACTGAGCCAGTGCTTGGGTCAGGGATATTTGAAAGTTGAATTATTTATGTTTTGTATTTATTATAAATGTAAATAACTGCTTTCTTTTAAAATTAAAACTCCAATTATTGGAGATAAAGTAGGAGCAGAAAAGAAGAGCAATTTATTCCTGCTTGAATATTTTTATGGCCTTGATCTGAGAAGAAACAGTGATTTCATCCAAAAATTCGTAAAGATGCACTAAAATGTTCAATTTCTTCTGTTTAGCAGACTGTTTATAAAATGGCCCATTTTCCATATTTGTTTCTCCAGATAATTTAGCATATATCTAATACATTCATGGTATAGAGAAAATGTATGTGGTCACTAGAAGTTGACACCAATTTGATGGCATACAGTCAGGACCAGAAATATTGGAACAAGGATAACTGTTTCGGCATTTGGCCTCTGTACACCACCACATTGAAGTTGAAAGGAAACACACCCAGATGGGAGCGAAGTCAGGACTTTCAGCTGTAATTCAAGGCATTTGACAAAAGTGGGGCACTAACCATTCAGGAAGTACAGCCACTGGCATACACACACCTCCATCGTTGGTGGCTCATAAGTAATGGAACAAACCAACATCATGACAAACATAAGGATCGCCTTTAATACCTGGATGAAAATCCTTTGCAGTCAATGACTGCCTGAAGTCTAGAACCCATGGACATGACCAAATGCTGAGTTTCCTCCCTCGAGATGCTTTGCCAGGCCTTTATTACAGCTGCCTTCAGCTGCTGCTTGTTTGTGGGTCTTTCTGCCTTCAGTCTTGTCTTCAGTAAGTGAAAAGCATGCTCTATTAGGTTGAGATCAGGTGACTGACTTGGCCATTGAAGAACATCCCATTTCTTTGCCTTGAGAAACTCTTGGGTAGCTTTTGCTGTATGTTTTGGGTTATCATCCATCTGCAATATGAAGTGGCGTCCTATCAGTTTGGCAGCATTTGGCTGAATCTGAGCAGAAAGTATAGCCCTATACACTTCAGAATTCATCCTGCTGCTTTTATCAGCAGTCAGATCATCAATAAACACCAGTGACCCAGTTCCATTGGCAGCCATACATGCCCATGCCATAACACTGCCTCCACCATGTTTGACAGATGATGTGGTATATTTTGGATCACAACCTGTTCCTTTCCTTCTCCATACCTTTCTCTTCCCATCATTCTGGTACACGTTAATCTTGGTTTCATCAGTCCAAAGAATCTTATTCCAGAACTGGGCAGGCTTTTTTAGGTGTTTGCTGGCAAAGTCTAATCTGGCCTTTTTGTTCTTGAGCATTACCAGTGGTTTGCACTTTGTTGTGAAGCCTCTGTATTTACATTCATAAAACCATCTTTTGACTGTAGATGTTGACAGTGTCATGCCTACCTCCTCAAGAGCGTTCTTGACCTGGCTAGGTGTTGTGAAAGGGTTCCTCTTCACCACGAGCAGAATTCTGCAGTCATCTACTGTAGTTGTCTTCTGTGGTCTTCCAGGCCTTTTGCTGTTGCTGACCTTTCCAGTTAATTCCTTCTTTTTCAGGATGTTCCAAACTGTTGTACTGGCTGCTCCCAATGTTTTGCTATCTCTCTGATGGGTTTATTTTGTTTTCTCAGCCTAATGATGGCCTCCTTCACTCGCATGGACACCTCTTTGGACCTCATGTTGAGAATTCCAGTGAACAGCCACCAAATGCAAATATAATACTCAGAACCACCTCCAGGCCTTTTATCTGCATAATTGGTCATGGGGTACCCAGGGAACAGGCCACATCTGGCTATGCAGCTGCTTGTCAGCCATTTGTTCCATTACTTATGAGCCACCGTGTGGGTATGTATGCCACTGGTGGTACTTCCTGAATGGTTAGTGCTCCACTTTTGTCAAACCCCTTGAATTACAGCTGAAAGCCCTGACTTTGCTCCCATCTGGGTGTGTTTCCTTTCAACTTTAATGTGGTGGTGTACAGAGGCCAAATGCCGAAAGTGTTATCCTTGTTCCAATATTTCTGGTCCTGATTGTATAATCAATCAATGTATTATTAGATTCACATAGGATTTGCACTGCTAATATCTAATTTCTTACATACCTTAAAAAAAGAGATGGTATTAGTTGACTTTCAGAATGCTTTTGATCAAGATACTGTATGTAGTTTTTATTGTAAATTGTGCTTAAAAAAAATCAAAAGTGAAGAACACTATTTTCCCAAACTATTTTTCCAAACCAAGTTAAATGGAATGGAAGGCTGTGACTTTATATTTTAAACAATTTTTGGTCACTGCCCTTTCTTTGGCCAAATATTTAATACTGTCTGCATCTCTTGAACAAAATGAGCTGCTGAAGAAATAGTCCATTCACGTAAAAATGCCCTATGTCTTACAGTATGTCTTCTTTCCTCCCTCCCTCCCTCCCTCCCTTTGAAAGTGCACTGAAGAGGAAATGTGGAAGTCCCCTTATTTAAACATATTTCCAACTCCTGCTTCTTAGGATGCAAGGTGTTATTTTTTGTGTGTGTGGTATGTGTGTACATTTGTAAAGCATTTTGTGAAGACATCTAAAATAGATCTATATAAGTAATCTTTTTAAATATAAACAGACTGTGGCTAAACTACCATATATTAAAAGCTAAGTTGTGCTATACTTTTGAGGAGCCTATTCCCTGTTACACAAATCTGACTACAACTAAGAAACAACCTAAACACAGATTGAAATTAATCAAGGTGTGAAAAAACCTCCTTACAAAATTCAGCAGCATGATGATGCAAAAATTGATGCACACTGCAGTCCCAGTTGTTGCAACCTGAGAGTTATTCTTGATTAAAGCCCACTTAAAGGCAGCAAAAGTGCTGACAGTCACAACACGATAAATAACAATGCCAAAAACAGCGGCGATCACCACACAGATCTAAGGAATTGAGAAAGGGGTGGTAGAAAGAACACATAGTATTGCTTAAAACCAGTACAGTAGCTCTCAAGAATTGAACAATAAATCCAAGTAATCTACAAATGTACTCTGATTTTCTTAAAAGAATTGAGGCATGGGATATGTGGGGATTTGTCACTGATTTGCTTCCTCATTTTAATGTGATCTCTTCCGATTATCAGTGTCATGACAAGAAAAATGTTCAAGAGCCCAAGTATCAGACCAACAGGGTCAATTATGCAATTTAATTTTTGGAAAATAGAATTTTATGTTTGTGCACTGTGGAGTCTTTCTTATAGAATACCATCCCTCAAAGATTTTTACTAGATCTATGCTTCCTTGAGATTCCAACAAAAGAGAAGGTCCTCTTTAAGCCAGGCTTTCTGATCTTTTAACATCAGCTCATATGTTGCAGTTGCTTTTATACTGTGCAATGTTCCCCAAATTGATGCCATCCATGTGTAATTAAGTTGGCTGGATTAGGGAAAAATGACATAAAGGACACTTCTATACAGCCATGATTTTGGTTCTCCAAATCTTTTCAATCATTTTTAAATGGCTTATCTTTACCTTACCCACCAATGCCTAGAACTTCCAATGAATCAACCATCACTTCCTCCAGCTGACTAATGAAGGAGAAGAAAAACTGACATTGAGCCAGCATCCCAGTCCCAATCTCTATTGTTTCTTCATGCTGTGTCCTCCCCTGGTGACTGACAACAAAAGGTTCCGTTGTCGGGAGGGTGAACGACAAACCTGTTCCTTTGCTCTGTTTCAGAAGCCATTTATGACTGCTTTTCAGATATGGGGAGGGGGAAAGATGGGAAGCCCGCAACAGCAAAATTGCCACCTTGCAGCCCTAGTGTTCACATTGCAAATTGTGTTCCCAGCAGTTCAACTGGTGATGCAACAGGATCAGAAATTAATCCACTATGCTGTCCAGTGGGACTGATGGTGTGTGGCTGTGCAGGCACAAAGCCAGTCTGGGAAGGTTACAAACACTGTATGTGGGGAAAAACCCAGTGTATATTTGGGAGGGATTATTTTAAATTTGACTGTAAGTCATTTTAAATGTATTTTTATGTATTTTTAATGTATATAATGAACTATATAAAAAGTTTTAAAAACCTTTTTAAAAATTAGGAATTTGTTTTTCATGAAGAAAGCCATAATGTTTAAAGAAATAAGAGCATGCATTTTTTTTGCATAGCTTTCAACAATGAAGTTATCTATTATAGCTAAAATTTATCTATTTAGCTGAATAATCAACGATCTTATTTTATTAAGTTTATTTTTAATCAAATTAAAAATGCTTTGAATTAACTAGGAATCATAATTCAAAAACACATCAAGGCAAAAATGAACCAAAACTGAATGCCAGGCACCACCCTAAAAAAAGGTACATCTGCTTTACTCACATACATACTGTACATGTCACATTAAATAACAAAGTAAGTAGATCTTTTTTTCTTGTAGTAATGGTGTTTTAGAAATAAGTAAATATAAATATATGTAATAGTTAAGACACGAAGTGATGAACAGAACAGTCTCATGGCCTAGCACAGCAGAGAAAGGAACCCCACCCTTCTGGAAGAGGTTAATATCAGGTCTGGACAATCTACTTACAACTATGGAAAGTTCCACTGGTATAACTGCAGTGATGGGAGGTGTGTCAGGTGTTGATGGAATCCAAGCTGTGATGGGATCCTAGCAGTTTTGGATTGATGAGACTGAAATGCTATTTATTTTCTAGAGAGCCCCAGGATAACCCCATTGCTACATCTGCTTGCCAGTTGGAAGCAATGGGAACAGGGGAATAAGATATAAGGAAGTCCAGGTTGCTCAACATTTCCTTCCCTGGCAAATATAAGTGACAATACTTTGGAAGAGGAGAATTATACTGCAGAACTTTTTAAAATGAATTACATGTAGTATTCAAGAATCTTGTTCAGATTTATTACTGGATCTCATATTTTTCTACAAACATTATTTTTCTTCCCAGGCAGCCATCCAAAAGAAATTTGATATTCAGGCTTACTTGGCAATATTTGACAATTTCACCTAAAGATAAAACTATCATAGTAAGCAACATTTTGCAGCCCTGAATGGGCAGAGAGGATTTCTCCCTTTTCTCTCTCAGTGAAGTTACTTAACCTTGCATCATATCCAATGGCTGGCAGTTTTCTCTAGTCTTTCTCTGAAGGATTCAGTTAGGCTCAGGTTCAGAAAAGCAATTAAACTAATGGTTTCTTAATTGCTTCTCTGATTAAAAGAGATAAAGAAATTTGCTTAATTGCTCTGCTAAAGTGAGATTTTATTACAAGAACACAACCTATTATGATGAACAACCTATTATGAAGGTTCAGAAAAGTCAATTAACACTGATATGCAACAGTAAAAAAAGAACTCAAGTCTCAGATGAGAACTGAGAGAATGAAGCAATGACCATTGCCATAAATGTGGATGTCCAATTCTTGGAATAGGCACAACACAGAATTATAGACACACAACACAGAATAATTATGCTTTGGGACCTACAGATATTGAAGCACTTATTTGATAGATACTGTTATTATTGAAAATATAGGGGATAATCAACAAAAGCAAGGAAATAATATTTTACTGAGCTTCATTTTTTAATAGATCAGAAGAAGCAAGTGAAAGCCAAATGAAAGCAGCTAATAACACCCTTTGGCTTTTGAAAAATCCTTAGTTCTTATAGAACAGGAACAACTCATAGTAACATTCAATTCCCTGTACTGTAAAATAAAGGCTGGTTCCATGTACAGTGGTACCTCGGTTCACGAACTTAATTCATTCCGCGACTCTGGTCGCGAACCGAATTGGTCGTGAACCGAATCAAATTTTCCCATAAGGTTCAATGTAAATACGGTTAATCCGTTCTGACCCCTACGAATTTGGTCGCCAACCGATTTTTGATCGCGTCCCAAATCAAATTTCCCTATAAGGTTCAGTGTAATTACAGTTAATCTGTTTTGAACCATGTTTTTTTTTTTTTAAACTGCAAAAATATGACACAAAGTACAGTACGAAGAGAGAGAAAGCTAACCTTGCTCGACGTGACTTCTGGCGTGGAGGACAGGAAGGCGGGTGGGGAGGCGGTTACTGCTTGGAGGGAGAGTCCCCCTCCCTACAGGAAGCCGCGACCACGTGTCACGGGAGGGAAAATGGCCGCGGATCCTGTTTGTAACCCGATACGGAGTTCGCGAACGGAGGCAAAATTTTGTAACCGGAGCTGTTCGTGAACCGAATTGTTCGTGAACAGAAGCGTCTGTGAACCGAGGTACCACTGTATTTTAATACTGAATGACCTCTATAAAATGAAGTTCAGCTGTTTGAAACAGACATATTTTCAATATTTGGAAAATACATTTTAAAAAATAATAAATTTTAATTAACTTTGAATTAAATGTTGAACAATAATTTTCAGGCTATCAATTATAAGATAAAGTTAAGCTCAGATAAATAACAGCCCTGAGGAAAACTGTTTAAATGGAGTTATCTAGCCTACATGATTCATTGTTTTGAAATCTAGAGCTACTAAAGTTATAAGGTTTTTTCCCCTTCACATGAGTATATTCAAAAGTGAGTAGACCTCCCTACCACAACCATTACCATCACCTTATGCAAGCAGTGGCATCTGCAGGAAACTATGATGATGCCAAATGATATGCGTGTGATGATGTCATGACATGAATGCTGTGATTACTTGTATCAGATACTCTGACACATGGCCATAATCATTATGTAATTATTAATTGTGTTGTCATTTGTCCCACCTTGCCCCTCCCCTCCCCAGCCAACACTCAGTCAACACCCAGTCAACACCCAGTCAAGTTCACATAATATATAATTGATTCTACTCTAAAAAATAGTAAATCTGAATTTTGCATTCAATATCAGCTTGGATTCTGGGAATAGGCTTTCCTTTTTTTTAAAAAAAAAGAATCTATAGCGCGTATGCATTAATGCATTAATATTAGAAAATAACACTTTCCTGTAATAGATTTCCCTTATCAGAGCTTTTTAAAAAACATGCTAGAGTTATGTTTCATTTTCATTTTTAAGTTGATCACTCCTAAATTTCATTTTAATTAAACATGATAGCAAATAAATGTTTCAGTAATAATATTACTGAATATTACTTTAAATCCCTTTATACTTCTAGAATGTAAATACTCTGTGACACAAATAATTTTAAGCAGGAAAACAAACAAAAACCAAAACCAAGGTGGCTTAATGGTGCTGTAAAATATACACACTCTCCACTTTGTTGACATTTTAAAATCTAGTTTTCAGGAAAAATGAATTAAAATTTTCAAACCATAAAAAATATTCCAGATGCAGAAACAATAATTCTACTGCATTTATCTGCAAATGCTTGATAAGGCTCAGGTTTTCCAGATATAGGATTCATTCTCTCTTTCTTGGAGTACTTGGCTTCAAACTGGGGGCGTATTTCTTCCTAAAGAATATAATATGAAGAATTTTAAAAAGAATTAGATATAATTGTCTAGAGAGCTCAAGCTTTTAATAATGTTATAAAGTTTTTATTAGTACATTATTTCATTCAATCTGGCCAATAGGCAGAGATGTTAAAAATATTTTAAAGGATTGCTAAGAAACTAATAAAAAGCTACTGTAGTTCTTCAGGGAGAGGTGGCAGATCTCTTTACAAAGCTATAGGATTCCTTTAGTTTTCGGCAGTACAGTACAGGAAGATTCTTCAAAATTCAGGAAAATTACTATTTCCTCCCTCTTGTGGCCTCTCACCACCAAAACATGACAGTAGAAGGTTAACTATGATGTGCTAACGAAGTGACTTGCAGCTATGCCAGAAAGAAATCCATGTGGTTGGGCACTAATAGAGAAGCTAGTGTCACAGAAGGACCCTATATGAGCTGTCCTCAGCTGTCTGGACTGCTTGACCTACTAAGATAAGCATCCTTGGCCCTGCTGCTACTTTTTACCACTATGACTCATTCACTGCACTCTCTTCTTTCTATGGCATCTGAGACTTATTTTACCCAACAGCTGTGCTTATGGGAGCTGATTCTGAGCTGCTGCTTTGCTTGATTTTGTAATGGGGGTTACCTTCTTAGATGGCCTAAGATAACACTGATGTTTGGTATCGCCTCTGGGAAACTAACATATTGGCCAATTACCAGTCCAAGCAGAGTGCTGACCTGGTTCTCACATGGGGACTGAAGGGTTCAGTCTTTCTTTTATGAATGCTGTGATACCAAAAGAACTCCAAATGCACACACAATCACATTTTACACATCTCTTCATGTATCTACAAACCATGCAGTTGACACACTGTGTAGTTAGGCCTTTATTTTCTTAGAAAAAATCTGGATTGGTTTGCTGTCAGTAAGAGAAACTACACTGTTATCTTAATATTTGCAACTAAAAATTATATTTTGCCACAAATACATTATTGAATCGATTCATTTTTGTGAACAGTGCTATTTAAATATGTATAAAACGGAGATTCAAAAGATTACACCAACAAAAATGTTAATATGCTAAGCCTAATAAAATAGGAGAATTGAGAACAGATATTAGCAATTAATACAAGCTTGAAAAAATGCTTAATTTCTATATTTAAGTCAGAGAAAAAGACGATAGCTCATTAGAGACTTTGCTTTTCTGCTTCTGAGAGCAAAGTTCTTACTTATTGAGAAAAAGATTTTTTAATCCAGAGTGAACATGTGCATCATGCTGCCACAGATCAAATTCTTTGATACTTTTGACGCCTCAAGTGCATCAGCAGGCAGAAGATTTTGGTTTTTCTCTTACCAGCACATGCAAGCACAATGTGAGCACATGTACGCATGTGCATTCACATACATTTGCCATGGAGAAGCTGTCAGTTGTGTGTGTTCCTACTGTGAAATGGTGCAGTCCAAATGACATAAGAATTCTGATCTGCAAAATCATGATGTAGCAAGTAAAGAGTGAGTATTGGCCCTGCACATTTCTCTTTCTTCTGCCTCTCCCCTCCCCACCCCACCCCACCCACACCTGTGTAAGGCAGCTGCTTTAATGCTGGTCTACTTAACCAGAGTTCCTGTTCCATTCAAAAATGGGGAACTCCAGTTAATGTCCAATTACAAATTAGGATAATAGATTGTAATTTAAAATTCCTTTTAAGAAATGGACATTAAATCAGAGAGCCCAATTTGGATGTAATAAGGAAGTCTAGTTTAAATAAACTAGGATCAAAGTGCTGAAGCTACCATGAAAGGCAGTAAGGGAAAGGCCTGCGCATAGCCCCAATGCTTACTCCAAACTTGCTATAGAATGATTGATTGTCCAAACTGTTACATGAGTTTGCCCTTTCAGCAAGAAATGGGCATAAGATTCCTCAACATTGCTTGGCCTTGTTTTTTTACAGCTGCCAATCATTTTATTTTCAGAAGTGCTTGACTGATTTGGGTCTTCTGCTATGACAGTGACTCAGCTAAAATGACACAGACTAGAAGAGCTAAAAGAGATGCAGGGAAACAAACTCTTATGCTCTATGTGGCAGGCAACCATTTTCAGTAATTTTGGTTTATATTACAACTGACTGGGTCTATTAAGTACACCTGTTAAAATTTTGACAAGTTATCTATACAAACCTCCTCTTCTTCCCAGTCAATCAAATCCCAGTCATAAGCAATTACTGCTCGTCTTCTTTTCCAAAATTCCAAAAAAACAGTGGCTACAGCGGAAAAATAGAAGGAAAAATATATCTGGTCTTATTATTGAAGCTCTGTATTCCCCTTTGCAGCTAGAGCCTGTGCATATCAATCCCTCTGATTAATGTGGTTACTATGTTAAAAAATGTTTAACCAAATACAAAATGGCAATGTGTAGCATGTAATGGAAAAATCACAGAAAGAGGAATGGTCTCTAAGCTTCTTAGCACTAGTATTTTAGTGTCCTCCATTCTTGGGAAATGTAGGAAATGAACAATATAGGAAGCTGTTTTACCCAGGTTACTCTCTTGGTACAGCTAGTTCAGTATTAACTGACTCAGAAGGGAAGCGGTAGAGAACACGTAGCTCTAACTGGACATGCACAGGTCAAAAGTGGGACCACAAGCAAAGTGTGGTTCTCTCCTCCTGAACACAGCCCTTCCCCTACCAATGTATGGCGCTGACATTTCAAGAACAAAAATTGTTTCTGATATCATCATCATCATCATCATCATCATCATCATCATCTGTCTGATGTGGTAAGTTATACAAAATGAGTAAGTTTGTATAGGTATTATTATTGGACAGAAATAAGTTTACTCAAATTCAGTAGTGCCTTTAATCCAGCTGGTTAACTAAAAGAAACAGCCATAATATTTCAGAAGATATTAACATTTGCTACTTTTCCTGATATAAATCTAAGACTATTAACACCACCACCAACAGGTAGACTGTACTGGTAGAGCACTGAATGAGTAGCAAAGGTTATACTGTAACAAGTGCAATATGCTAAAAATGTATTGTTAATTTGAGTTCAGGAAAGCAATTATTTTGAAGTATGAGCATGATGGACAGGTATTTTCTGAAACATTCTTAATTGACTGATTAATTATGCACCATCAAGTCACTTTCGACTCCTAGAATACAAAATTGTTATTTACATGTATAAAACAGTGTTAAGTCTATAGCATTTAAATCATGGTATATATGAAGAATGGAAGGAAGCTGACTCCCAGTCTTCTCTGTGGACCCAAGGGTTTTATTTTGAATCTTAGCATTTCTCTAGAAGTTTAGAATTGGTTGTTTAGTGACAAACTTTCCTAAAAAGAAAATGTCTTCACCAGTCCTATATATGAATACAGCAGGACAGAATTCTCAGTTTGCACAGAACGCTTCGTATTGCTCAGATTGTTTTTCTCAGGCAAGTAGTTCCTGCTGCTAGGAACAACATCCCCCCCCCCACCTCAAGATTCATATGGCTCCCTCCCATATTGATGATGTTCAAGAATAACCAAGCCTGGTTATTCCCCCAGACCTTGGGTTAGGATGGATGTAGAGCCCTTTTTGGATAATAATAGTAATTCCAGATTGTGTCAAGTGGGGATGAAAGTGTAACCCTTGTCATTGCCCCAACTCATGTCTCCTAAGCTGCTATTTCTCTTATAATGGTACTTATTAAATATATCACTGTACCTGGGAGCAACCAGCAGGCACCGAAACAGCATATGGTAGGAAACTGGAAGGAGGGAGGAAAAGGATTCATTCTTATATGCCATAATCCCAGCCTTTTGGTTGCATTTTCTTGGAAAAAGAAATTGGCCAGTTTTAAGCGGATGCTTTAAACAATGAAGGGAAAGCATGCCAACCGTGGCTTCTGGAATTCTTTCCAATATGAAGCAGCATGCTGTACCTGTGTGCACGTTCTCTCCAGGGGCTAATGAGGGTGTGTTTGTGTGTGTATGTGTATGTACATACGTATGTATGTTTGTTATACAGAGGTGGGGGGGAGAGAGAGAGACAGAGAGAGAGAGAGAGAGAGAGGTAGGTAGGTAGGTAGGTAGGTAGGTAGCTAGCTTCTAGGTGTATGTGTCTGTTTCTGTTTTCCCCTTGTGCTGTGTCTGTGAATTTCAGTTTTCCCTGGGAAACCCA
Organism: Liasis olivaceus; assembly: GCA_030867105.1. NCBI lineage: Eukaryota > Metazoa > Chordata > Lepidosauria > Squamata > Pythonidae > Liasis > Liasis olivaceus. The sequence continues at coordinate 49,441,144 of CM061355.1, read as the reverse complement.
GGATGGGGCTTAAGACTTCCAAGCTGCTGCCCGGCTTCCTCTCTCATAAGGATGAATGGGGGATTTTTTAAAATTATCCTTTCTCTGCAGCCCTGGCCAGATCTAGCCCATTTTCAAAGTCAATCTTTCTTTTGCTGGCTATTACCCTCACGCCAAATTTGGTCCTGTTCAGAGAGATATTCTGCTGAGAGCCACATATAGACATACAGACATAGTACTGAGCCCCTTCACATAATTTCTTTCCAACATTTTGCTGGGTTGAAAAGAATGAAAAAGAAAAAAAAAATGGTTTGTGCAATATATAATTTGGTCCTGTTGCATGATTTAGGTATTTTTTGGCAGAGATTCAAGCTGGAAGGCTCCCTGAAGATAAAGCATGAAAATCTATTGTAACTGATAGATAGGAATATGTGAATCAATATAAACCTGGTCAATGTCAGTGTAACATGTTTCCACATTTTATTTTGTGTTTTGTCAATTTTGTTTTGCACTTAAAAAAATCTGTGGGAAAAATCCTATAGAGCGTTATTCATATTTCATCTTAATACATGGAGCTTTGTATAAAACTTGTTCTAATGTGCCAACAAAAATGTTTTTATGTTACTTTCCCAAATACAAACCTACTTTTGGATACATCTTTCTAACATATGTTTTTAATGCAAGAATTTAAGTGGAGAGTGACAGATGATAGTGCATTCTGTTCATTGCTGCCCATCTGGATTACAACAGAGTCTGAAAAGATCATACCTTTCCAATCTACAGTTTAATTATGTGGCATGCTTCTATTATGTCTCCTAATAACAGAAAAAAAATTGCAGTTATCTTGCTGTCCTATACTGATCTCCAGGGAAGAAATGACAAACTGAAGACATCTCTGTAAAAAGCGGAGCCGACAACCGTGGCGGAATGAAGAGCCAGCAAGTTAGACCAGCTCTTCATAATTCCTCTCTGGACAAGGAGAGGACTTAAGATCACCCACAAGTGCTCCAGACAGCTGCTCCTCATGAGGAGACTGCAAGACAGTGATCTCCAGCAGCTTTAGAGCTCTGGGAGATGAGGGAAAGCCATCTTGCTCAAACCGCGGTCGGCACCTTTTGAAAGGACACTGGGTTTGCATACTTCCTTTTCTAATCATTTATGGAATTACTTGTTAACTGCTTTTCAGCTATTAGGAACCTTTGGATCGACAAGTTTTACAGCACTTATCCAGTCTAAATCCTTAGTGAAAGAAGTTTTAAAACAAGTTTAAGGACTTAATTTTTTTTTCTGGAATAAACAGCAAAAGAGTAATTAAACCTTTGATTTTAGAAAGTTATAAATGGACTAAGGGTCCAGATAAATTTGAAATAAGATTTTGAAATTAATTATAAAGAATCCTTCCCATGGAAAAATGCTTTTGTTTTGAATTAAAAAAAAAAGATAAGAGTTTAAAATCTTACTGTTCCTACTTACTTTCAAATATGAGGGGCAAATAAAAACAGAAGTGTTTACTTTTAAAGGACAGAAGAGGGGAGAAAAAGTACATACAAATATAGGTTTCCAAACAATCTCTGAACTGATGGATTTGGTTGACAGCTACAAGATTGTCCTATGCATCATTATCCTATACCTGCAATATATTTTGCTGGTGCTTAACGCAATTCTTCCCACAGGTACTCTTTATCAGTGTTTCTCAACCTTGGCAACATGAAGATGTGTGGACTTCAACTCCCAGAATTTCCTAGTGAGCATGTTGGCTGGGGAATTCTGGGAGTTGAAGTCCACACATCTTCAAGCTGCCAAGGTTGAGAAACACTGCTCTATATTGTCAAAAGAAGTAGCAGTATGTAGCTAACCCTAACTGGGCTCAGAAAATAAGTAGAGTTGGACCTGATTAACAAACCTATATCTGTACTGTATACTAGACTAGGAGTAGAAAAAACATCTCAGAAAAAGTCCATAGTGAACAACTTCTATCCTGAAGCCTGGAAAGCTGCACAGAAGTGTCCACATAATTCCCAGGAACCAAGCTTGATTCAAGGGCATCTTTTAATGACTTTTAATCTTTTAATCTGTTTCAGGAAATTGTACAGCCATGAGATTAAAATTCATAATGTGTTCAGTGGGATTCTTTTACATGACAAAAGGATGAAATCATTTACTAAGATTTTCATATCATTGAGCTAAGTCTGCTGAAGTTAAGCAGATTTTTCATGTAGTTATTGTAAACACAATTAAGTTGACATTATTCCCTCAACATCACTTACCCCACACTGCCATGAAAACAGCAAAAAAAACAGTTGCTCCATTGTCAAAAAGATGTGTTACCTGGAGAAAAATAATTGTAATGTAAATTCATTTAATTTTTCTTAATTCACATTATTTGTTTTCTGATTTGTAAACATAGCATAGTTCTAGCTATATCAATTTTTATTTCTATCTATTCTGCTTAGGAAATCTGTTTAAAGTTCAGTGGTCCTTAGCATTAATGTTAAGAACACAAGCTCTTCTTAGGGAAAGTTTTCTATCTACTGGTAACTGAGCTACATCATCTACCATAGAACTTCTCCAAAGAATGGTAAGTAAAATACCTTACTGAACCATAGTGACCTGTAGACATTAATAGCTTGCTGACCTCTCCTTATTCTCCTCTCATTGTATTTATCTATCAGCAACCATATACATAGCAAATCCTTTTTTTTTTTTTTTTACTATTTTAATATGCTTAATATTTTAACACCTTAAGATGCAAGCTCTTTGAAGGTGTTACATTCAACTGCACAGGCTTAAACTAAATATCTGTTCAATTTTTTTTAAAAAATGCAAGTAATGTTTTTAGATTATTTAGAATATTTTTTTAAAAAAACTATTGCTGGAAAAAGAAAAGCAGTATTTATTTTTACCTTGGCATACATGCAGCTATCTGACAACCTCATGAAGGGACAGTATTTATCACAAATCGGACACATAATAATCTCTGTAGCTTGGCAGATTTCTTTACTGAAAAAGAGAAGAGATAATAATTACTAACTCAAGTTCTAATTAGTATACTTCAGAATACTCCCATTATTTAGACACTAATGGAGTAGGAAAGAAAAGGTGGCTTTTTCTGTAATAAAATGTTTTCTTTTTGGCTCAAAGTTAATTTAAAGGTGCATCAATCAATAGTTCAACACATTAAATTCAACAGGTGTACAATCTTCTCCACATTTATATACCAATTCCCATCTATGAACATTACACATTAGATGATACTATTCCCTAATTGACTAGCTTCCCTAATCATATATTTCTTTTGCAGAACCTTGAGATGCTTCCCTATGCTGCAGACAGGAGTGATAGGAGAGACATAACTGGGGCATCTTTAAACTTCCTGTCTTCTTTGCTGTGACAAGAAGCAGTGATGCTACATTTTTGCTTTCCAAAGTTTCTTTAGACTTTTTCTTTTGCCTCTCTCATTGAAATTATTGTATTAAATTCTCCTGGGATGGTTAACTGTTTCATTATTTAGGACTTTTAGAATACTTTAGCCTGTATAATAACCTTTAACATTCCATCTTAATACAAGTGACACTCTGGGAGGCCATAATTTGTTACAAAGATAAGCATCATTACAAGTCAGAACACGAAAAAAACCTTATTTTACCAAAGAAAATTGCATACAGAACAAATAAATCAGAATGATGAAACAAGTGAATCAATCCATAGCGTGTAATGCATTTTGACTCTTGACTGTTAAGGAATTAACCATTTATCATTTACAGAATATTCTAGAAAATATTTGCCCCATTTTATTAATGGAAATCACTTTGGCTAATAAAGGAACAACCTAAATTAATGAAAGCATCTGAGAAAATGATAGAGGGTATGGGGACATAGAAGCAGGATAAAGAGATATAGGCAGAGGGTAAGATAGGAGCAGAGAAGGGAGAGAAAAAAGGTTTCTGATTAATTTTGTTAATCAGATTAAGTTATGTAAGTGTTCGAACAGGAAATAGCTGTGTAAATTTTTTTTTCACAGAAAATGAACACATGGAATGTATGATTATTATCATGAAGTTAAATCAATAAATCAATGTTTGAGAGGCAGAATGATACAGTGATTAGTGTTGGATTGGGTTAAGGCCTGTTAAACAAATAATAGGATTTTGCTGACATATGCAAAGTCTGTCAGCAGATGCAAAATACTGTATGGTTGCCCATTCAAAATAATTTAAGATTCACGTGTACAGCAGGAAAAAAAAGTAGCAGCTTTCCATACTGCAGGAGCAGAACAGCGATATATAATAGATCAGAAAGAGGAAGTGGAGGTAAGTAGAGATTATTAAAATAAATCATACATAGAAAGAAAGAAATCAACATATCTCTTAGGAGGGCAAGCCCTTTAGCAGTGCCACCACCTTCCAACCTATTCATAAAGATATTATCAACCATCTTCTGAGTCTAAAGAAAAATTAAACATAACCCAATTAGGAGGATATAGTGATTTTTTAAAAATAAAAAAGTAGCAATTAATGCAATTATTTTGGCAATCAGCACAGGAATATATACAATGTTTTCTTAATAAAAGAAACAGCTTGACTTCACCTGACTTGGCAGTAGTTCAGTGTGGCTACTCCGTATAAAAAGACAAACAGTCCAATGAAGGCAGCTGGAAAGAGCATTCCTGTATACCAGCCTAACCAGGCGAAGTACAGACCAATTTTCTCACCAAAATACCGCCTGTTCAAAAACACAAAAGCAACAGCATTATTAGCATTTTTGAAATAGAATTTAATATTGGTTCTTAATATAAAATGATTTTCCTGGACTACCCTGAACTATAGTTAGATTTGGAAACCCAGTGATTAAAAATACCAATGATGCTTTGCTTCCAAAGCAAAATAACACCAGCCTTAATTTAGGCCCAGAAACGTGTGAACTTCCCATGTATGAATAAGATCACATGCCCATATCCTTTCATCCTTATTTTAAAAAGAATATTGCTGTTTTATTGGTGCAGATGCATATATCAGTGCAGCTAAGTAAGCAATACTGAATATCACAATGCCACTTGTTTCAAAAACCAATTATCACTAGTGGAGTAATATTCAGACCAGTCCTTATATATAATAATGTCTGCCTCTTCATTCATCCAATCTTGTTTTGATAGATATGACAATGCAGTCTTGCCACTCTATGCCCAGAAGTATTAAAAATAAAGAAAACATTATTTTCATTAGATAATTTCAATTTCCCTGAGGGCTTGAAATGCATGCTTTGGCAATACTGCTTCTCACTTTGCTGCCTCAAGATCTTTAGGACTAATTTGCATAGCAAAATTTGTCACATAAGACAGTGTTTCTATGGATACAGGGGCCCCTCTGAATCTCAGTATTGCTCTAGGTGGGTTATTGCACTCCACTTCTTGCCATTGTAGGCATTTGCCATTTTATGACAAGTGATTCCAGAAATTTAACTGGATCCTAGGGTTAGAAGACTTGAGAATCCCTAAATTAGCTTTTGCAGAGCTGGATGCAGTAGCCATGAGCAAAGCCTCCTTAGGTTGTCTTCTCCACTGGTCAGCCCTGTCAGAATTATCTAGCAGCACAAAGATCACTTTAATCAGTGGTCTAGTTCAGCATGAATAACTGTACAGAACAAAGGGAAGTAAGTAGAACTCTCTCTGAATGGCTGGAAAGAGTTATACACTCCGTGCAGATATTTAATTGAACTTGCATTGTTTCCTGTGCTCCTGCTGTACACTCACTGTAAACTGTTTGAAATTTTTCATTGCACTAATATAGTATGTGCTAAAGGCTTTCAGGAATCAGTTCTCATATACATATCTTAATGTCACAGTTCTCACAAGAAGCAATATCTGTCAGAGGAGGCCTTCCTAAATAGAATTTACTATGTTAACTATCAGTTTGATATATCAGAAAAATGTGTAATGACCTATTACATCATCTTTGATATGATGTCAATATGCAGATGTAAGACTTCAGTTTTGTTGCCAGAGAAAGCAGCACCAGGACATATTTTTCAGCAATGTGACTTAAATATGATCTGGTAAACCCAATTAGTGAAAAGGTAACAGGGCAGATTAGTGTCCTGACACTCACAAGAGCCCCTGAGAGTTTCAAATACAGTGGTACTTCGGTTCACGAACGCTTCTGTTCACGAACAATTCGGTTCACAAACAGCTCCGGTCGCAAAATTTTGCCTCCGTTCGTGAACTCCGCATCAGGTTACGAACAGGATCCGCGGCCATTTTCCCTCCCGTGACACGTGGTCACGGCTTCCTGTAGGGAGGGGGACTCTCCCTCCAAGCAGTAACCGCCTCCCCACCCGTCTTCCTGTCCTCCACGCCAGAAGTCACGTTGAGCAAGGTTAGCTTTCTCTCTCTTCGTACTGTACTTTGTGTCATATTTTTGCGTTTAAAAAAAAAAAACATATGGTTCAGAACGGATTAACTGTAATTACATTGAACCTTATGGGGAAATTTGATTCGGTTCACGACCAATTCGGTTCGCGACCAGAGTCGCAGAACGAATTAAGTTCGTGGACCGAGGTACCACTTTACATACTGAGAATATCAAAAGCTCAAATGGGGCAATAAACTAATCAACTGAAATAAAATCTCAAAAGATATTTCAGTATTTTAGGTTTCCTATACATTCCCAATACATACTGATTTTTAAAAGATTTTACCGTATAAGATCCAAAGGTTGGTATTTATACCAAGCTCCCCATGAGGCCCAGCACTCATAAAGCAGATGCCTGTGGTTTTCTGCCCCATGAGTTCTTATGGAATTTTTACTTTTGTAACCACCCTAAAATACAAATAAAGAAAAATTAATAAATAAATATACATAAGTATCCATGGATAATGATATGTCAGAGCACCAAATTCATAAAGAGGAATTTAGCATTATTTATCACTGAAGTTACCTGTTATTACTCAAATTATGATTCTTAACTTGGGATCTACTTTATCTCAGAAACATAAGAAAGAGACTACAAACCTATATACAATTATCTGATAATAAACCTTATTGAACACAATGGAGCTTATATCTGAGTAAATCCCATATTTCAAAGAAGCAAACATAAATTTTACAGCTTCCTTTGTAAGAATACTGCTTGTTTTTTCCCCTTGTTTAGCCCCAAATCTTAACTCAGTGTTAAGATAAACGCGGTGTTGAAAAGGAAAGGCTGAATTTTATATTTCATAGCAAAGCTATACATACTACAGAAGTTAGTCAAAAAGAAAAAGTACTACAGTTATTATATATGTGTAGAAACCTTCTTCTGAAGTTCCATTTCTCTTAAAACATGTAATTTTGTCTAGCAATTGTACAAAATGGATGTTTAGCTACGTGCATATAGAACAGCTGTCTTGCATGTGCAAACATGCACCTATCCTAGACAAATATGTAGCAGGTCCGAGGATTGGGAATTGTAGTATATTGAATTATTGCTATTATTGATTTATTAATGTGGCTATGATTTTGCATTGTTACTTTGTTACCCTGGCCTGCCTATATAAATCTTGTACTTGCTGGAGTTATTTCTTCTGGAATTTCAATTAAGAAAGAATCAGAATAACCTATTCTGACTCAAGTGTCTTTTATTTCATCGGGAGAAAAAGCACAACAGGAACATACATGGGTAAATTCATAGTTTGATTGCAAAGGTTTGTTCCTGTGGGAACAAAATGAGCAAGTAACACCACTCCCTTGAAATTTCCACTGATGGTCCTGTATTTATATTCTTTCATTCTACTGTTCATTGTTTTTGACTTAAAAAAACGTAAGTCACCTTTTATGAACATCATCTTCAGAAATATAAATTTAAACCTTTAAATTATGCTTTCTTTGTGGGTTTTTTGTCATGATTTGTTGTGAATTTCAAAGGCAAGTATTTCTAGAAAAGAAACTGAAATTGCATTTTGTTTCATTTGTTCTTATGAAAAAGACTTTGCTAGACTCCCCCAGTAATATAGTGAAAATCAGAATTAATGGACCGACAATAATGGTGGGAAGGAATTGGACTTACGAAAAATAAAACAGAAAGAATACCTCATGAAGAGGAAATGCAGCTTCATAGGAGCCATTAGTAAGCAAACGATTGAGACCTAGAAACAGAAATATTTAACATATAACAGGTAAGGCTGGAATGAATATAATATATTCCACCCACGAATCAATCAATCAATGTAATAAGACTGCGTATTCAAAAAGTGGGCAGCAAGATTACTTTTTTAAAAGTGCCAGCTTGATAAGATATAACTTACAAATGGCCCACACACATTTTAGTATTTTTTTCTGAAGCATATTATTGAATTTAAAGGTACAAGAGGAAGGAGCAATTTTTGGTAGCTAATAATCTTATCAAGAAATAATATTACTGCTGCAGCATTTCTTAACTCTATTCTAGAAGGAAAGGTTAAAATGGAGTAACCTTTGCAGAAGTCCCACACTTACCAATTTTATTTTTTCCTTCTTCATATTTCACCCTTTGTAAAATATGATGAACAATTCTACTTCTTGTAGCGTTGTTAAAAAAAGTGTCTTTATTGTGAATGATAAAGCTATTTTGAAAATACAAGCAAGAAAATGCAATTATGTTTATGACAACAGAAAAAGTCTCATTAATATTTTTGACATGCCAGCAGTAGAGTATAAAAACATAAATAAATGAATCCTCTATAAAAGCTCTAATCAACTGCATTATTTTTTAAAATACTGTAAATAAAAGCTGTTGCTTATGAGAGGTTGTAGGATGTATAGTCACAATAGAACTAAATCAGCTTCAGTTATGTTCTTGCTCTTTGTAAGATGTAAGGACCATCCCAATTTATTTGGGAATAAAGCAAAAGATGAGATGACTCTCTTTGCCAATTCTATGCTAACCAAATTGGCCATTGAATCTTAATTCACTAATCCAGCCCAACTTGAGTGAAGAAGTATCATGTGATTCCTGACCCAGATATGACAACATTAGGGCTGTGCAATGCTTAGAATACAAAGACAAAAAGGTGTTCCAAAACACAGGAAAAGCTGTGGCTGCTTTAAAGAATTGCAGGTAGATGCTACATCCATGTCCCTGCACACACTGAAGCACCCTTTTGCCTTCAAATCCAAAATGCTTGGATTTGAAGCATTTCAAAGTCAATGAGCCCTAATACCAGTTAGTATACAACCAAATGTATCTGAAAGATGGGGAAACATCTCAAATGCCTAGCCCAAGACAAGTACTACCTGCACAGAATTATGGGAGACAAACTGGATAATGCAATTTGGGATTACAGGGCTTCATTTTATTCACTTTTTGAACACATTCCTTTTTAATTACTAGAACACATTCCTTTCTGAATACTAGAAAGACTATATTTTCATTTGTTATACTGTGGACTAAGAAATCAATAAAAGTGGTTGTCTGGATATCTGAAAATGCTCCCACTGTGACATAAAAAGGCAGAATAGAAGACATGCAGCAAGCTGTCATCTAAAGAATAGCTTTGACTGCAGCTGGGAGCAAGTCAGCCAATTAATTAAATTTGATCTATCCAGGTTGGAAATATTTTAGATTGCAAACTACAGCTTTGGTCAAATGTAATGATCTCCTTTAATAAAATTTAGGCAACACATTTTTATTTACTGGAAGATATGCAGATAGATTGAGCCTGTTTTACTTTGCTTTCCTATCATTGTTTCAGAACACTAAGAGGTAGGCCACTATATCAAATGGATATAGTCAATTTAAAAAATATCGTCCATGTACTATATAGATCAGAAAGATTCTTACACTAGGTTTTCATTTTTTTTCTTCTTGTGGTGGTAGTGATTATTATAGAATTCAACATGAAACTTCCAAGGATAATATAATTCAAAACTTATGTTCACATTAAAATGTCTTTTTCTTTCAAAACAATATTTATTAGCTACAATTAATTCAAGCATTAATGTTCCCTTTTCTAGTTATCTACTTCCTAAATACCTAACATCCTAACCACTATACTGCACTGATTCTCTAGTTTTTTTATTCCTAAAGTACACAGAAACTAAATGTTTCTATAAAATGGAATTAGATACATGTCTTGATCAGCTAAGGAAAAAGGTCCTTTTACAGATTTAATGGAAATCCATAAATGCATTTGCTATTGCTGCTAGAATGTTATATAAGATGCTTTGTAAAATGCAGATTTGAATTATGAACTATATGCAAAACATTGTAAGCATTTAAGTAGATCAGCTATATCAACTTTTTTATTTTGATGTTTTAGTTTTTACTTCATAATTGATATTGTAATATTATACTATATGTTGCATAGGATATATTTTATACAGAAAAGTTGGATGAAAGTGAAATGAAACAGATAGAACTAAATAAACACTAGCCAAGTATTTTTATTTAGTTATTGTGCACCCAGAGAATACTTAAATGGGGATTTTTGGGATTTTTTAGTATGTGCTAAGGACTCAGAATACAGAGTTTGAAAAATTCTGAAGCAGTACAGTATCCCATTTTTTACTCAAATATAAATAAAAATATTTTCCCTTTTCACATTTGCTTTGTTTATAACACTCACTGATGAATCCTTTGTTGACTGAATGGAGCAGTGTAGCAGTCATTTTCTTCCAAATCTGGCAGCCTTTCCTTGTCCAGACTCATTGGCTTTCTTGGTAACCATCCTCGAAACCTGCTTAATTGCTTCTCAATTCTGCAGGAGATGAAAAGGAAGACCAAACATAAAGATATCAATACATTTAAATGGAAATAAGCATTTTCTATACATAATTGAACATTTTTATGGATACAGGAGATACTAAATGCAATAATTTTACAGATATTAATCACAATTAAGCATGGGCAATTAACTTTGCCATGACTAAACAGCCTATACTTGTGTGTATGTGTGTGTGTGTGTGTGTGTGTGTGTGTATAAAGTTGTCAAACTAGCTTGTTTCAGAGCAGATAGCAGAGAATGATTCTTCAGATCCATCTCTCATAACCACATCTTTGCTTTGCCAAACACTTCGAGAAGGAAAAGGAAAGGAATAAAGCATGTAGATTTCTCTTCCTTTTAAAAGTCTTACAGATCTTCAGTTCAAAGGGCTGGTCAGAGCTTTCACAATTGTAGAAAGTAAGAAAAGATGCTATGGCAATAATCTCGGAATGCTTTCTCCACTAATTTTTAGCACAAAATTTCAATATAGCCCATTTATTAGCAATTTCATTTTCAAAAGGTTTAACTCTTTGACTGAAATTTTAATCTTAATTGAAAAACCACAGTAAATAAAAGACTTCCTAGAGCTATTACAGAAAGGTCTGGCAGCAGAACTTTAGGGAAATGATTTTGCTTCCATTTTCAACCTGCTCATATATCACAGAGAGTGATTTTAAAAAGCATTGCTCTCTTAGTTTGTTTCAGTAATACTTGCTTTGGTCCAGCTAAGTGATTATGAAAAGCTAAGCAGGGTAGTATCTGGTTAGTACTTGGACAGGAAACCCCTAGAAAATTTAGAATTGGAAGCTAGTCTGGGAAGTAAAAAATATTGTGGAAGAAAACAGTGCCAAATAACTGCCAAGAAAGCTGCATGAATGTACCAATGAAGACACCAAGAGCTGAGTTTTATTTATTTCAAAGAGACTCAACACTTATTTGAGTATGTTACAAAACATATGAACTCCCAGAAGGTGTCACGCAAACTGGTCTTCCATTCCCAATCCCAAGACTCTGAGCTTGCTTTTCAATTAAAGCAAAGCAGCTAAGGGGACTAGTCAGTCACTATATATTGTACTGTCCAGTCAAGTTTGAGACTGTGCAAATAGGATATACAGACAACGTAAACTAATAGCCACCGTTGATATTTGTTCTCTTGTGTTACATTGTACTTAAGATTAATGGCATTAACATCAGTGACATTATGATCTATACAGCAAATTATGAATGAAGCAAATTACTGTGTCATAAAGGGTGAAAGGTGAAAAAAGCCCCAAACATTTCATGATATAATCAATAAAAATAGAACAGGGCAATTTGTGGGCTTCCAAAAGTTATAGATTGCATCTTCCATGATAATGCACCATTATCTACACTGGCTACAATTGATAGGAGATAGAGGGATGTTCCCCATTTCAGACCTAAAATTGTCTGAATGTGGTTGTTTGAATACCTATTCCTAGCTGAAATGTGCTATCTGTATTCATAATTAATCATTGTTTTTTGTAGGATATTTTATATTATTACTTGGTGAATACTGTGTGAAATAAATTTACTTTAATCATAATTTATTTTCCAAACAAGTCTGTATCTTGTTTGTTTTTATCATATATTCAGTGAATCTCTGAGGTGCAGCTCTTTAACAGACTATTTAGTATTTAATTTCATTTACCAGAAGTATTCCTATCTCCATTTTTTTTTTGTTTCTTTCAAAATTTCCTACTGCTTTTATCTGTTATGCTTTTAATCATCAAACTTTGGCTTCTTAAGGAAAGGAAAAAAATAACAAATTTAAGATGGACAATGAGAGCTTTTCTCTAATAGTGAAAAGCAGATGCAAAAACTCCTTTTTATCTTAGGAACCAGCTGGAAGAAAAAAATTAATAGCCCCTAAACCTAATCTCTACCTACAAACATCCAAATAGCGCAAGCAATTGTATTCCCTGTGACATTCCATGGAAGTGAATGTTGGATTTTGAAGAAGCAGGACAGGAAGAGTATTGACTCTTTTGAACTTTGGTGTTGCAGAAAACTCTTGAGAATACCATGGACAGCCAAGAAAACAAACAAATGGATTATCTAACAAATCAACCCAGAGTTCTCACTAGAGGCACAAATGGCCACGCTCAAATTATCATACTTTGAATATATTATGTGGAGACCTAGCTTTCTGGAGAAGGCTTTAATGTTGGGAAAGGAGGAAGGAAAGAGAAGAAGACAACCAGCAGCAAGGTGGATTGACTCAGTTACAGTAGTGATGAGTTCATGAATGGAAAACCTGAAAGACCAGGTTAGGGACAGATCATCATGGAGAAAATCTATCTATATAGTTGCTAAGAGTTGACACTGACCTGATGGCACATAATCAATGAATCAATCACAACCTACAATTGTTAATTTCATTAATGGTCTCATATCCTGTTTGAGGATAGAACCAAGGGAACTGCCATTAGGATGGTGCAAGTACTTTGGATTTAATCTCAAAAAGCCGCTTTAATGCATGCAGGAGCATGAACATAGCCCCTTCCTGTAATTTCTTAAAGAAGCCACCCCTTACCTGAGATTATACAGCACTGGGAAGCCTTCATAGCCATGTTACAGACCTTTAGGTTAATGAAGTGGCATGCAATATTTATTTATTTGTTTGTTTGTTTGTTGTTTATTTGACTTGTCCCCGCCCATCTCACCACAACGGGGGGATTATCATCATATTTGAGAAATAAATGGTAATGTCTGGAAGAGCTCAGTTAAAAATTATCTTTGTAATTACTGCTTTTGCAGAAACAATAAGAGTTTAGATTTTTCTTCTGTGATTTAACTTTGTGATTAAACTGAATTCCAAAAAAAAAAAACCCAAAAACCCAAAAACCCACTAACCTGTTCAGGATCTTGTAGCGGCGATGCAGGTAATAGATTTTTCTCCTGGAAGAACAGCAAAAATGAAGCCAGTCGAGAAGAAAACCCATCGTCAGTTACAGTATGAACTAGCAAGGAAGGAAAGGAGATTGAAGATAGAATCCTGTAAGAGGTGGAAGAAGAAACTAAAAAGAGATTAACAGCCAGAACCACCAAAAACATCCTTGAATAGTGTCAGGTCTTGGGGAAATTGTGTGTGTGTGTGTGTGTGTGTGTGTATACACACACACACATGTATGTATGTATGTATGTATATACATACATGTATGCTCATTACTTTCCTTGTTTCCAATTAAGTCATGCACCTTGAAGCATTTTTTGTTCAATGAATCTTGGAACCTGAAACTAAATAAAATGCTAAGCTTTTATATTCATAATAGAAAGGTTTAAAGATGAGAATATAAAAGAAAATGCCACTGGGAAAATCCTTAGCACTAAAAGATTGTTATAATTATACCTGCAGTACATGTACAGGTGATGCTGGTGCTAGTGATGCAGTTTTCAAGAGGTTATTTTCATGCACAATAGTACTGTAGTGATACTGAGGCATGTAGTAGGTGTTTTCCGTACCAGTTTTTACATTTCTTATATCTGTGATGTGAGTGTGAGACTATGCTGGCTAGAATTGCTTTTGCATCCTCCATTAACAATGTGACATAGGAGGTTCATGTGACAGTGCTACTAATTCAGTTTAGTATTAAGTGCAAAATTTTGTGCTGAAGAGAAAGTAACACAGAGAGAAGATAAAGCACAAGATATTTCTGGCACTATGGGCTGAATGTCAGTTGCTTAATCAAGGGCAAGAAGCAACATAGCAGGGGCTTATTTACACTGCCACCTTTCCCAGTGACCATATGGCCAGCAACCATATTGAGGGCAGGAATGGAGGACATTGCTTTGTACTCACCCCCTGCCCACTGCAGTGCAACCTCTGGGCATGTCTTCCTGCTCCCCTTTCAAAGTCCTGTTGCCTGCTTCTTTCAACTCAAACACTGCTGTCTGGTTTCCCCATAGCGCTTTAATTTATTCTAGGCCAACACTTCACTTTGATTAGCTACCTTGCAGAGACAGGATCACCCCCTCAAGTGGCTCAGTGTTTGTTGCCTTGGAGGCATTCTGGAGTTATAGGTGAAAGATGGTGAAACAGTGCATTGGTAGACTTATTTAAAACAAACAAACAAACAAAAAAAGTCCAGTAGAAAAGTCACTCAGGAAAAGAAGAATAGTCATTAAAAACATTTCTGTTAGGCTATGAACCAGCAACCTTCTGTATCTCATATATGCTGTGTAAGTGTTATAATCACTTGCACTATTACTAGTAATAGTTCTGTAACTAGTAATAGTTCTGTAACTAGTGGAGTTAGAGATCTACAGCATGGCAATATAGAACTTTTCATTTCAATGTTGTTTGTTGTATCTGTACATGTGTGTGTGTGTATATGTGTGAGTATACACACATACACACTGCATACACACAGCCACTCCTCATTAAGTGATTACCTCACTCATGCAACCATTCGCAAATATGATGGTAATAAATGGTAATAAAAAATTCATTTTCCAACCAATGTGCACATTTACAACCAAATTTCATGCACCTGACAACAACACATGCCAGAGTGAGAGTAACACTGGTGAAGCTGTACAAGAGAACTTTATCTGAATGAGATGGCAGCAACCAGTGATCTTTGCAGCATCTCTCTCTCTTTTAGTCACGTGTTCACTAAGTGATCATTTCACTCAGTGACCTGGTTGCTGGAATGGAATGCAGTCGCTAAAAGAGGAGTGGGTATATATATATTCAGTTTAGCTTTCTAAGTCTGAAAAATGATTGGCAATTGCTTTTCTGGTACAGACAATCAGGAGGGCTCAGCAGCATAGCAACTGTCCAATGGTAGCCTGCAGTCTGGACAGAATATCTTGCACATCAAAGGATCTCAGCTTGACCAGAATATTCATAGGCTGATCTAGAGTCAAGCTGGCATGAGAACAGGACAGGAGCAGCTTAAGGGTGCAGTATGGATATGCCCCCAAACAACTGAAATTAGAAATTCTTTCTAGATGTGTTGGGATTAAAGCTATCATCATCTTACACTGCATGGCTATTGCCAGCTATAGTCCAACATATCTAGGTTGTGCAGCTAGATTGAAGAAAGTTGCTCTAAGAACACAGTGAAAGAACCTCTCTGTTCCTGCTGCACAAGTGAAGTCTGTTCAACTAAGATTTAATTTTAAATAAAAACAGAACTATAAAATTGATAACAGTCCCACTATATTAAGAATAGGTCTTAGGCTCCAAAAAAAATTACCTCACTATTTAAGAGAAGAAGTATTATTAAGAAAATTGAGATGAAATTGTCATAGGGCTTTAACGAAAGATTATTGTATTTCAAAGTCTATAAGAACATTACATGCTTAACTTAGCTGAGAAATGCAGTTTGGTTATTAGAAGCAGAGATGTCTTTTCCTTTTTGTATGTCAGAATTGCCCATGAAAAGGAAAAATGCATGATTCATTTATGAAACTCACTACTATAATATGAAATAATAGTTACTAAAGTAAATCCTATGCAGCTGATCAAGTATGGAAATAAACCAAATGGAGAGCTACACTGAGCAGAGAGGCCTCATATTTATTGGGCCTGCTCAATTTTCACACATTAATTGGCTTTTCTAATCTAGTATTCTATCATAAAGAGCTTATCATTTGGGGAACTTGGTACAAGTACTCTGTCTCACAGGCATCACAGATGCCCATATTCATGAGTGTGTACACCATCATTCTGTAACTGAATTCCCAAGTGTACTTCTAGAGATCTAAACTCAGAGGAGAAAAAGCAGTAGCAGATGGACAACACCATCATATTCTTTTCATAAATTTCCCCACAGCATACTCTGGTTTTTCTTCAGATCATATACCCTTTTCCCCTCTTACTAAAAATAGTTGGAAACAGAATGCTAGCCACAATGCACTTTGGTCAGATTCAAGCAGATATATGCTTTTAATAAATAAATGTTTATTTAATTTGCAAGACATAGTTGTTAAACTTATAGACACACTTTATTATCCAAACCTGAATAGTTTTTATACTATGAATAATAAAATCTATTAATATTATTAATAGATATTTTTTAATATTATATGTGATATTTTTCAGCATGTGTGAATTTTTTTATTCTACATCTCTCCGTGCTATGTTCCTTAATGTACCTTCTACTATACAATGCCCCTTGCAAACATAACACCTGATCACCTTTGCTCAGGGAAAAGTTTGCAGTAAAAATACAAAGTATTGAGTCAAAATTATTTAAGGGTTGTTTCACAGAAAAGCCTCTATTTTTCATAGCACAGAGTATGTGTGGAGCAGAAAAAGGTGTAATTTATAATGCAAAATCTGAAAAGACAAAGCAGTAGAGTGCATTCATCTAGATAAATTGATTTCATAATCATATTACAGTTTGAGTTTGAGTTATAATAATTTTAATTCTTTGGAATTCTAGTTTTGCTTTTTATATTTAAGTTTGCATCTTATAATGAAAATCCAGTCAATACTGAAATCATTACAGTTTTAATTCCAACATCATATGTTTGCAGGAGGGAGTTAAAATTTTAAAGGTCATTTTTTGCAATTAGTTCTGCATATTAATAGCTATTTAGAGCCTAATTAGATCAAGAAACTTTACATAGCGAGAATTTAATTTTTGTTTAGTGTAGTGTATCCTTCTGAAAGTTGGATTAATCATATTTCTTTTAGAAAACCGATATAAATCTATCGAGGTGACAGATGAACTAAGTTATTATGTTACTGTTAGCCAGCTGCATGTTAAACAAAAGTATATTGAAATACCACATTTCTCAAACAATATGAAGTAGGAATCAATTTTAACAATTACAAATATATTCTTGTAATGTATTTTATTTTAGAAAAAATTATACACAGTTAAACATACCAAAATTGTCATAATGACGTGTCAAATTAATTTGGCCATTATTGTAACACAACATGTTAACAATTCTTCTTAAAAATAACATAAATATTTAATTTCTTCAATGTGAATGTTTAAACATTTAGGTGAGCTTTGTTTCTAGTGATGCAGCATACATCGTGGCTGGTCATAGGCAATAAAAATGCCAGACGCATCTCAGACAAGCCCTTTCTGTGCAGCCACACATCCTTGGATGTTCGTCACCTTTCACTGATTGCAAAGAAATGCCCATTTAAAAAACAGCAGGGCGCGATTTTACAGGGGCTCCAGCAGTGAAGAGGCTAAAGGACAGAATAGCCCATGAAACTAGCAGCACTGCAGAATGTACCATATTAAGTCAAAGTCAAAATGGAATCAAAATTGCAGCTAAATCATAATTACTTCAAGTGAATCATAATCACTTCAACTTCATGTTCATGGTAAATTCTCCCAGAATGTAATTCAACCTACCTGAAAGGCATTCTTACATTCATAAGTTCTGCAAATTTTCCCAGCACTTCCCAAGGAGCATGCAACTTCACAAAGATGATATCACTGTTTGATGAAGATGACTGCAACAGAAAACAAGTTAAAGAATTTCTCCTGAATACATCAGTATAGAACAAAAGGCATATTACTTTATCATTCCTAAATTAAAGAGATTTTTACATTTTTGTTTTAAACTTCTGCAAACCCTGGGAATCTCCCAATCCTCCTGATGCTTCTTTCTTGAGGGTAATACCGTTTTAGCTGTTAGCAATAGAATAAATTATTCAAAGCATTGGTGAACAAGGAAAAGGTCTGTTTTAGTGTGGAAACCATTTAGAAAGTAGGAATATGATAACCCTAGAAAAATTAAACAGAATATTTTGAAAGTATCCCACAGAACAAACTGAGTGAAACAGTTTTGATATATTGTTTAAAAATCATAGAAAGTTTTAAAAAATTACTCTCAAATACTTCCTTAATTTAAGTGGTTACATTTAAATTACAGTTAAGAGTGTTGAGGGCCACAAAATTGTCTTTTAAGACCCAAGACTAATCTCCTTCAAGTGTTTCATTCACAGACTCATTAATGCAATGTATGAAAATCCCATTCAGAACCACCTTCCTGCAAGGTGATAAGATTGCAAGTTGTAGAATACTGGAGAGCTTGTACAAGTAATTATGCTTGTAAATCAGCTTTAGCATAGTAAAAACGTTTTTGTGATTTCCAGCTTGAGAATTCCCCAATTCCCTCATCATAAATTGATTTCAGAACACTGTTGAAATTATTACATACTCAATATGGTTGTGCAAAGAGTTGAAAAAGTGATTAAAGTCTGTACGAAGCACCCTTTGAAAGCTGCTTCATAAGGCATCATGCCTACTACCTCCTGTTTTTAAAAGTTAAGCCAAACAGGCATATTGGCTTGTTTTGCATTGATCCAAGCCTCTTAACTAGAACAAAGAGAAGTGATTGAAATTACAGTAAAACCAAGTGTGTAGGTTTTAAATCACATATATTGTGTTGCTCTTTTGAACTGATTAGATTTACTATTGAATTATCTAGCTATCATGCAGTTATAGGTATATTCGGGTTTATTAAGTGCACAGCCATAAGCCATTACACAAAGCTTTCACAAACCAAGACACAAAACCATAAAGTTAGTGTTCACTTATTTAATACAAAGTATATAGTACCTATATAAACAACATAGGTATTGGTTTTGTGTTTATCTGTGTGCTTTTTATAATACATTAAATTCATTCAAGCTCTGGCCAGAAAGAGTATTCCCTAACTTGGAATCAAGCAGTGAGTACACTTTCTAATGTAAGTACACCGAGTACACTTTCTAATTCATATTGCTCCCTTGCTCTTTAATTTCTACATTAATGATATGACCAAATGGATAAATAATCCAAACCATCATCCCCCTAAAATAGGGAATCGGAGTATTGCCTTATTGCTTTATGCTGATGACGCTGTAATTCTTTCCAGGACACCAGTGGGCCTAAAAAGAGCCCTGCGAGGTTTGTTACAGTACTGTAATAAAGACAAACTGGAAATCAATTTCCAGAAAACCAAGGTTATGGCTTTTTCCAAAAGACCAAGAACACAATCTTGGTACCTTAACGGACACAGTATAGAACAGGTGACTACCTTTAAATATCTGGGTGTGGTCATACATGCCACCGGCTCAAGGACTGCGCATTGCGAATATGCAGCTGCGGCTGGACAGAGGTCAGCTAATGCCATCCTCAAACTGTTACGTTCAAAAGGAGGACATTATGTCCCCGCCGCAATTAAACTTTTCCAGGCAAAATCGCTTGCTCAGATGCTGTATGGGACACACCTTGGACCCTCCTCCTCCTTCTTACTCCTGGAGAGAGTCCAGTCCAAATTTTTAAGAACTGCTGTGTGTCAAATGCCTGCTTACGCTTGGAGACTGGCCTACTAAAGGTTGAATCAAGAATTTGTTTGTCATCTTTAAACCTGTGGTTAAAACTTAACCTTTTCCCTCAAGGCCTTGCTCCATTAATTTTACAAGATAAATTTGTTTCTTCACGGACCAAGGCTGTTGAGTGTAGTTTTGCAAGGCTAGGCGTCTCCCTGACTTCGTTACTCCAGCTGGGCTTCGACAAGGCAAAACTGGACTTGAGACAAAGGGTGGAAGACATGGAAAGGCAAGCTGATCTAGGAAAAGTTCCATCGTTTATGGCCCCAGAATCTACCAGATATACTGTAGCCACCGCCAGATATCTCAGGCACCTAGAGGTAGTGAACTACCGGAGGGCCTTTTCACTTGCCCGATGTCATGTACTCCCTTCAGCTGTGCTGGACAGTAAATATAAGGGAGTCCCACTGGCTAAAAGGCTGTGCCCATGTGGCTCTGGGGAAGTGGAAACCACTGGGCATGTCCTCTTACGGTGTCCATTTTATAGAGAAATACGAACAAAATTTATTTCTCCAACAATCAGCAGATATCCCGGCAGACCAGATGCTGAACATCTTCAAATTCTCCTTAAAGATGAGTGTAGTAATGTTACAGAGCAGGTGGCAAGATTTTGTGCAGCAGCCCTTAAGAGCCGACGTATTATTGTGAACAATTGATATAAGCATTCTGTGTTTCTATACTTATGTATTTAAAAACTGACATTAACTCTTAATTTTAATGGTTCATAATGTGTAATTTTAGGCCGATTGAAGCCAGGTGTACAAATTATTGTAAATGATTTTATTTATAATTGACAAGCACCTTGACTAGTATACCTTGGATATATAATCCCTTATTTGGATTGGACATATTTTATGTCCTTCCCTTCTTTTAATATTGTACTGGTCTAATTGACTGTAATAAAGTAAATAAATAAAATTCATATTGTATTTATGAAGACCACAAACAGACAAGGGTGGTCAGCATATTCTAAGGGCCATAATGGAATACAGATGAGGAGACAGTCCCTTTCTAAGAAGGCAACAATCTAAGGCAGGTTGTTGTGTGCAGCACAGTTACAGTTTCCAAGCAATCTTTAAAGAAAGACTCACACAGACTGTATTAGTTAAAAATGAAGACTCACACAGCCACATCAAGATCTAGGGACATCTGCAGCTGGAATACTATATAAAATTCCAAACACCATACTTGAAAAAGGACAAGAACTAAAAAAAGTTCACAATAGGGCAAATGAAATGATCAAGGAACAGGTCAGCATCATTATGAGGAAAGGACAGAACATTTGGAATGTTTTAGCTTAGAATAAAGGTGACTAGGAATAGGGTCATGATCAACAACGGTATGGACAAAATGGACAATATTTTTTTTCCCTCTCAAAACACTAGGATCATTGGTTATCTAATGAGGTGATTGGAAGGAAATTTAAATTGGATAAAAGAAAGTACGTCTTCGCACAGCACATAATTATCACAATGCCAATTCATGCGGGACGCCATATGCTAGATCTGGTTTGTTTGTTTGTTTGTTTGCCTCAGAGCAAATACTATGTGATCTGAAGGTGGAGGACATTAACATCAGTCCTTTGTCATGATCAGGCCACTATCTGGTCACCTTGAAACTCATGTCCATCACTAATCTTTGTATGTTGCCATCTAGCAGTTAATAAATAGTATCTAGCATTAAGTACTAGCAATTTATAGTGTTATCTGGCAATCACTGTTGACGTTATAAAGTCTACCTTCATCACTGATGACAGGATGATGTTATAAATTACTAGTGCAGAAATAATAATTGTGAATGAAAAGGGAGTCTATTCTCTAAAAAAGCACAGCACCCAAGTCCTCTTCATGGATGATAACTCCTTTTGTTCAGCTGACTACTATTGCATATAAGGAAGAAAGAAAATTAAAGGACCAAAATAAATTGTGTTTAAAATAGAGCAAGAATACCAATTTAAACAACTTGGGAAATGATGATTCAAAAACAAAGTGAAATAAAGTTATATCCAGGATAATACATTAGCACAGAAAGTGTTGAATATGACTGAAAAGTTCTACTTAAAACTTAAGGTAAAAAAAAAATTAAGTTGAAACGTTTTGTTGTCCATCATTCACCCTAAAAAAAATGGCATCTTTCATGGTTTTTGTTTTAATTACATTTTTATATAACCGAAGCCCTGCCATTCAAACACATAGGGAGGGAGGTATTAAGCCTGGGTGAATCCCAAGGACAGATGGCTAGAGCAACTGAAAACTCTGAAGGGAGATCCTTTCTTAAACAGAACAAAACAAAAACCTAAGCTGGTTTGGGTAGATCATGAAATGATTATATTGAACCTATATAAACTGCTTGTTTACATCTCTTACATGCAATATTTAGGTAGTTTCCCCAAACCCTGAAAGTTTTCACAGTATTATAAATATCCAAAACATAAAACTGAAGGCAGTCAGAATGCTGGATGGTTACAAAGGCTACCTAGTGAGTCCATGGGCTTTTGAAGGCCACCATTCAGCCTTAATCTATTCATCAGCTTTTGTCTTACTATATAAAGTCTGATCCTTGAGAAAATTTACAAAGGCCCATCCTGGATATAACTTTATTTTGCTTTGTGTTTGTTGCATATCAGATTTCCTGTCATGTTGTTATATGCAGTTGGAGTTTCAAATATCTAACTTTCCAGACCTCATTTTGGATCAAGTTTTAAGTCAAATCAGAAAGCCACTGAATCAGACTGAGATAAATCAGGCCATTGCTTAAATCACTAGATTGTGTTTAATCAAATATATAGGTCAATGCACATATTTAGTTAATGTCTGACCCTCTTGAAATCAGCTATATATTATAAATTGCAATGAAATACTCTTACTTCCAAGCCCCCCTTACCTCTTTCTCCATCTGAAGTCCTTCTGCTCTGATATTTCTTTCAAATACTTCCCTTTTCTCTGCTTGTGAGTTAGATTTTCTGTACACCAAGATATAGTCAATCCGACATTTTCCATCCCTGAAGTATAACCCACTGGATTTATTTTTTCCTGGAATATCCTGTAAAGGCAGTTAGTACATTCATCAAAAAAACACTAGGGCTTTAACAGTGTTGGCTAGCAAAGGACTTCAGAACAAAATATCTGAAAACTACAAATACACCTCACATAACAACAGAACAGAACAGAATGTATTAAACACATAAGAAACTTCCATATAATCATGTCATATGTAGTTGTGATCATCAGACAGTGGCTCTCCTATTGTAGCTATTTTCTGAGTGTGCCTATTACATGTTTTTAAAATTTTATATTTTCTGTCCCAGTGGTGGCCTTGCCAGTTCTTTTTTTTAAAATAACTTAGATCCATTATAATTCAATATTTAGCTAATGAATTATTATAATTATAATTCTTAATTGTAATAATAATAATTATTATAATTGAATAATTAGCTATTCTTCTGAGTAGAATCTTCCAGGCTTGTACATTCTATTTAGGAACATTTATTAATTGTTCCTTCTCCATGGATACTCTAGGAGATGGTAGCACAGAGGCAACCTTTCTCTGCAACCCTTTGGAATTCTTTTCCCCATGAAGTTAGAATGGCTCCCTCCATACTTGTGTTTCAGAAACAGGTAAAGGCTATTTTTCTTTATCATGCCTTTGGAGGATAGGTAAAAGAAATGCTGACTTTTATTTTGTTCCTGGAGGTTATGATTTTCATGATTAGAGGTGATTATTCTACATTTGTTATTTTATTTTTAGTAGGCCATATATAAATAGCATTAAATAAATAAATCTCGCCCCGGTTGTTTCAGCCCACCCCACTTGGTCCAGCAGAAGGGGCAGGTTGCAGACCCCACCAGTCAAGGAATTCCGATTGGTGGGGTCTAGGCAGAGGGCCTTTTCTGCTGTGGCTCCCGCCCTATGGAGCATCTTGCCTCCCGAAGTCCAGTGTGCCCCCTCCCTCATGGCCTTCAGAAAAGGGGTTAAATCCTGGCTTTGCCAGAAGGCCTGGGGGCCGGATGGGGGCTCGCATCTGTGGAGATGGCTGGTGGGGTAATGGGTTCTGGCTCCCCCCCCAAGCATCTTGAAGGTGTTAGAGCTAAAATATACAGGGGGGTTTTAGGACATTCTTAATGTATGTTTGTATTTTAATTATTTCAGTGGCTTAATGATGCTGAAAGTTGCCGGCCAGAAACGGCTGACACTTCGGCGGTTCAAGTCCAGCCTTCGCGTTAACAGGGTGAGCTCCTGTTTCCTCCCCAGCTCCTGTCAACCCAACAGGTCGAAAACTCACGTGAGTAGATAAATGGGTACTCTCACTCCGGTGGGAGGAAAAATGCTGGCAGCGCCTTGCACAGAGAGACGGGACCAGTTGCCGGTAAGCGCGAAACCGCGCTCGCCCGAAAAGGGCGCGAAGCAACGGAAATCCTGCCTCCTGCGCTCGCCAGCTGGGCTATGCTCTAGGAAGGAGGCTCTGGCAAACCACTTCCGAAAAACAATTGCCTTGAAAACTGCAAGGATTCGTCCAGGCAGTCACTGCAGGGTCAGTAATGACTGAGCGCAGACAAAAAAAAAAATAATTATTATTATTTATGGATTTTAGTCACTGTTGGAGGGATTGGGGTGTTTGTTCTTTTTTGTTATTGTGAGCCACCCAGAGTCACCCGTTGGGGTAGATGAGAGGCATACAAGTTTAATAATAAATAAATAAATAAATAAATAAATAAATAAATAAATAAATATTTTGTTATTCCATGCACTGCTTTAACATGCTTGTTTTATTTTAGACTGTCAATTATATGACATAGCAAATGTTTACTTTCAACTCAAGAATTAGCTATGCTGCCTGGAGGGTCTGGGGATGCAATTCAGCACATAACCTGAAAGATACAAGAATGATGAAAACACTGTGATTTTATAGCATATTGAACCTACAGCTCTGTTTGAGAAGTAAATTGAGAAGTACGGCATTATTAACTCAGAGCTATCTTACATTCTACTTAAAGGAAACCCATAAATAAAATATTTGTATGAAAGTTCTTACCTCTTCAATTGATTCCAATCTGCTAGTATCATCTGAAGTACTAGTCAAGTTACCATGGTGAAGCAAAGACTCATCATCTTTGGAAGAGTTTGTTACTCCTTCTAATTCATCAAAGATAATATTGACATCCTTAGCTACTGAAAAGCAATGATGAAGAACTAAATGTTGGTGCTTTAAGTAATAAAAATATCAACTCTATGTACTTCAAAACTTTTGGAAATCTTTTCAAAACTACAAAAGGATGTGGCATGGAGGAGATCAACAGGACAAGGCTGGCCTTTGTAATAATTATATAATGTGTGTCTATTATAACAGATCATGTTATGTGAACAAGCAGAGCATCTTCTAAGTCACAGTGATTCACACATACATGCTCTGGGTTTTGACCCACAGTACAGCTTTTAAGTCCATGATAAATCATGGCAACCATGTAGCTTCGTAATATCTGACAGGAATTCCAGTGTCTGTTATTCATTTTTATGTCCACCCTACAGAATTTATTTTCCAAGTAGTATAAGACATAAACCCATTTTCTTAAAAAAGCCTTAAAACTGTACTTCAAAATAGTGTCAAACTTTTATATTTGGGATAGGAATACCTTCTATTGACTCCATTTAAACAATATAGTAATAATATTTCAATACATTTTTATTTTTCATTCATGAAAGAAACAAAAAACAAGCAAATAAATGATAGTGTTATTTGTATGATCAAGCTGATCCTAATTTGTTACAGGGAAACCTTTTTCTCCCCACTTCCAGTTAATCTGCTTCATGTTTATTCATGTGTATTGTATACAATTATTGCAGAATATCAGCTTGGGATGTATATATATGTATAAACACCAGTTATTTCAGAAAAGCAAAAAATGAGTCTTGTATAAGAACAGGTGGGATATAATTCTAATAAATATTTGTCAGGTCTAGTCCTCTTATTCACACTCATAGGTATATCTATTAAAATTTATTTGCCAGTATCAAGTAAATATTTAGTCCCAACAACTATTCTTTGTTTCTAAAAATGACTAGATATAACATGAAGGGTTTTTTTTTTGCTTTGTTAAACAATGATAATTATAGCAATAAATACATAATAATAGTATAAACAGAAAAAAGGCAAATGTCAAATACATCTTTTGAAGTTATATAAAAATAACTATAAATATATCAATTAACACATAACATTATAAACACATACAGCAAAACACCAAAAAAAAAGGGAAGAGAGAATAGGAAATGTATACTATAGACAATTGATCTACTGACTCATAAATCCTCTTCTTAAACCTCTCTTGACAAAAGGCTACAAATTTGACAAATGGCATGTATCAGCAATGGACTGCTAGCAGCTGTCATATAGTTTCATCTTTACATCTGTTAATATTCTTCTGACTAGCATCCTATCTCACTTCACCCCTGTGCATGAAGGATCCATAGTTCTTGATATCTTGGTAAATTCCAAATACCAGAGATATAGGAAAAGAGATTATATGTTTCTTTGATAATCAGCAATCTCTCAAAGGTCATGTTGATAATTCTTAGAATTTCAAAGCAAAATAGGACATGCCAAACCACGTGAGTTAATGTTTCAAGTATTTTGTTGTAGCTCCCATAGCAACCCTTATGGAACGTTATCTGCGGGGGTTCAATATACAGGAAGCAAACTTTTTTGTTGCATTAACTGCATTTTAAGATCAGGAGAGACTACTTTTACCATTTTTAAAACATCCTACCATTTTGCCAACATTTGCAAAAACAAGTTATTCAAGCTTATTCTACTTTTTGCTCAGGGAGAATGGGAATTCTGACATTCCTCATAGTCAGGCCTTAACTGTATTTAAAATTTGGATAAGACTGAGAATGTAGAAAATCAGATTCATATTTTCTAACAGGCACTTGAGCATTATACAGATTAATCCTACTAAAGAAAATTGTTTTATTAGTTTATGAAATCATTTAAATATTGAGAATGAATAAAAATAAGATGTGTATTTTAAAATATAAATCAGCCTCAGAGTTAAGTCAATCATAATTACAATTGTTATTTAGCTGTTCAATCTCTTTCAGTTCCTCATGCCCATGGACATAACCTCACGAGGATTATCTGTCACTAACTGCTTCTTTGAGTTGTTGTAAATTCTGGTTTGCATCATCAGTGATAGTCACCTTATCTTCTGTCAGCTTCTTTTTCAGTAGTCTCGGATTTTTTTCAGGCATCAGAGTCTTCTCCAATAACTCTTCCTTTCATATTTTGTGCCCAAAATATTTAAGGTTTAGCTTCATTATAAGAGCTTCTAGTGAGCAATCTGCTTTTATTTTATCTAATACTGAATGATTTGTTCTTCTGTCCAAAATATTCTCAACAGTTTTCTCCAGCACCCCAATTCAAAAGCGTCAAAGGATTTTTTTTTAATCCAGCCTTTCTTATAGTCCATCTTTCATAATATGGCACTTTATGCTAAAATATTTTGTTAAAGATGGCTTGGAAATGGTTTAGAAATCACAATGGTTAGGTTCACTTGGCACACTAAACTAAAGCCAGAAAGACACTTTATGGTTATATTAGTTTATTTAGTATGTCTATACATTCAGGTGGTGGTAAAGAAGAAACCGTAATTAAATCTTCTGAAGAAGATTGTGGGAGCATTTGGGTGGCACGAGAAGGTTGGCAGTGGGAGTGGGATCTGCCCAGTGGCTAATGCAAATGCTGGTCTGAGTCCTGTGGCTCTTGCAAAGTTTACCATGTTGGGTGGCCACAGTCTTGTCTCCTTCAGGGACTAAGGATTACAACTGCAGGGAAGTAGAAAATCTGTGCCCTGGTTGAACTGTCAGCACTTTTTTGCCTGTCTTAGTGCTTGTCATTTCTGCATTTACAGGGGAACTGGATATTGGGAATTCAAGGGTTTTTTATCATGTTGTTGGATGGATGGAAGAGAATAGTTACTTTTTTTAATCAGGGAGGGCTAAGAAGAGGATTTTATCTCTTTTCTGCATGAGAGGCAGAGGAGGGCAGGTGTGGCCTCTCCTGGTCACTTCACTCCAGTCTATAGGGATTCTGAATGGTTGTTTCAGATTGTATTCAACCTGGTAAGAACACACTGGATTTAGGGACACTTGGATGTTGTAGTAATGGTAGGAAGGTGGCTGATCTGATTAGTACTACTGGCCCACTGAGTACCTATGCAGAAATGAACCAGGGTCTTGCTAGGCAGTCTGTGCTGTGATAGTTGGCATTATCTGGGATTTTATTGCTGGGTAAGAGCTGGCAGGATTCTGGGGAAAGTGCTTTGTCACAGAGAATAGCATGAGTAGTAGCATTCCAGTTTTGACAGGTGGAAAGAGATAAGATAGGAGACTGGGGAAGGGCCACTCTCAGGAAAGACATTCTTGGTGTCTTGTACCAATTCTGTATTACCAAAACCTGGTTGGGCACAAAATGCAAACGTGCCCTCCTGGGTTTCAAGTGTGGCACCAGCTCTAATCCCAGGCGGGAAAGGCTTTTAGGGGCACTGCCCCATACATAACTGAATGTGAGAACCTATTTGTGTGGTTGGGCTTAATGAAATAAATGGGATTGCTACTTCTGTACTGGCCTCCCTGCTGGCTATCTGACCTTCTTGATTTGGTTGCTAGGCTGGTAGTGGAGTTTCCCAGGCTTACAGTCCTGGGAGACTTCAGTGTTCCATCCTTGGCCATAGAATCCAGAGAGGCTTGGAAATTCAAGGCTACCGTGGACCTGACCCAAGTCATTGAGGGCCAGTGGAAGTCACACATAAGATTTCTTTTTTGCCTTGGAGCAGTAGCAATGTGATCTGAAATTGGGGGATGTTTCTGTTTGTTCCCTTGTCATGAACTTATCACTCATGGATTACTTTGCAGTACTCCCTATCCATTACCCACCTCATGGAGGCAGGAACTATGCATTCTCTCTGCCCCAGGCACCTGATGGACCCAGCTGGGTTTCAGAGGCTACTTGGTAGAAATCCCAGGGATCTGGTGCACAGTTCAGGAAAGCCTTAAGTGACTACTTGGTATGAGAGGGTAGCTATGGCCTTAGACTGAATTATGCCTGTGTGGCTTCTCATTGTTCATGGATCCCAGAGGGCCCTTTGATTTTGGAGGGGCTCTGGGACATGAAATAACAGAAGAAACATATAGAGTGACAGTGAAGAAATACAAAGAGCAAATATGACTGGATTTGTAAGAGCCTCTGTTAGGGACTACACTGTGGTAAAAGCATCAAGACAGAATTACTTTGTTTCTCTTATACGGCCACAGATTGCCATTCAGCAACCCTTTTTAAGGTGACTTCGCTCTTGCTAGGGAGTGCCAGGTTGGAAGATCTCCTTCAGGGCTGCTGTGAGGATTTTACACAGCATCTGTCAGATAAAATTGGTCAGACTGAGTTGGAGTTGGACTCTGGTTGTGCAGAACCTAAGAAGTTGGCTGAGGCATGGTCTGGCATGGCTATCTGGGAAGAGTGTGATGCACAGGTGATGGCTTGTTTCAACCATGATTTGTTAGATAAGCCAGAAGGGCGGAATTCAGACATAATACTTAACCATAATCAAACAAACTGTATTATGACTTAGCATGATACATAAACCCATCCAGTGTAAATGGCTTTGGGTTGAGGCAATACAGAATAGGCAGAGATATATATTTAATGGCCTTCTCTTTAAGCTGGGGACTCCCAACATTAAGTGTAATAAATAACTATATTATTTATAACAGTGGCAGGTATACTGAAGACTAAATGTCTTTTCACCTGCATCATGGTCTAATGGACTCTATAGCTCCAATTAAAAAAAACCTTTAAAAAAAGAAATGCTATTATTCATTTCTTGTCTACTAAGTACAGGTTTAATAACAGCAGCCTATGACATAAAGATCTATCTTTAATTCTCGTCACTAGTTTTCTAGAACTATATCACAACATTAGGGAAATATAAAGATGGTAACAAAATAATCACCGCAACCCCTACTTATGAAAGAAAGCAAAAATGGCTCAGTTTAGCAAGTGAAATATTTCTAACAGCTTAATATTTCACTTTAAAATATATTGAGAAAGAATGTATACTTTTTCTCCATCATGCTAGAAGTCAGTTTATCGATTGGCACTAAGTTCAAAAGAAACAAAAAGAGGTATCATTTAACAGAATCCACTGATACCAGATTCAATAATGGCTGCTAGCTTGGATAGCAATAAAGTTATGAAAGAGGTATCTATCAATAGTTATAACAATGTTGGCTAACTGAAACTAAGCTGCTGGCACTATGGAAGTGGACAGGGTCCTTTGAAGCCTGTTCCCAACCTCTACTTTCTAGGGAAGGTTGTTAAGAAGGTGGTTGTGCTGCAGCTTCAAAGGGCCCTGGATGAAGTAGATTATCTGGATTCCTTTCAGTCAGGTTTCAGACCTAGGCACAGTATGGAGACAGCACTGGTTGTACTTGTCAATGACCCGTGAAGGGACAGGAATGGATGTGGTGTGCCAACTGAACCCACTCCTGGATTGTAAGTCCCTACTGACAGTCACTCGTGCTTTAGTCACCTCACAACTGGATTAGTACAATGTGTTCTACGTAGGGCTGCCCTTGATGACCACTTGGAAGCTTCAGCATGGATACTTAAGGGCATATCTCAGTAGGCCTATGTAACTTCTCTATTATGTGAGTTGCACTGGTTACCAGTCCACTTCTGGGTGCAATTCAAGGTGCTGGTTTTTATCTGTAAAGTGCTTCATGGAGTAGAGCCGTGTTACTTGCAGGACCATCTACTTACAATTATTTCTGCCCATCCAATAAGAATGGACAGGGTTGGCATGTTCCAATTCCCATTCCTTAGGCAATGTCATCTGGTGGGAACCAGGAGACATGCCTTCTCTGTTGCTGCTTCTACTATATGGAACCTCATTCTCCTGAGATTTGTCTGGCCCTGAGACTGCCTGCCTTTCAGAATGTATTAAAGTTCTGATTCGTTTTCAGACATTGGGTCTGGGAGAGGTCTAACTCACTGGATGTATTTTTTTCCTTGAATATCACATGTTTACGTTTCCATTTTGGCTTATGTTTTATGATTGGAAGATAAGGTAGAAGGCCTGTCACCTATATTGGCATATCAATAATCTTACCTCTAGAAATATTTTCCACACATTCATCTTTTGATCAGGCTTAAATACAAGAAGCATCCTTCAACTTCCATAATTTTAACCACTCTAGCTCATTTTTCAAATCACATATATAAATACATATTATATAATTAAGACTCACAAAACAACTTACTTTCTTGTATTGCATTAAGAATCTCTGAAAAGTCCACGTGTGTCTTCTGAGCATCAGGCCTTATTGGTATTTGTGTTTCCAGCTCACGACCATGATATTGCTCTCTTCTATCTAAAGAAATTGAAGAGATTGGGTGGAGTTTGCAACAACTTAGTAGTTACTGCAACAGCAATGAGTGGAAAAGATACCATGGCAGCACCTACTATTGTATAGATATTTTTCTGTATAGTGCAGAGAAATATCAGTCCAAGAACACATTAATCAAATTACAACGTATTTCTCACTCCCAGCAGTGACTATGGATCAAAATGACATGTGAGATTAGGTCATGACACAAATGACATGATTATCAATGTGTGTCATAACCTCTAATGTGAGTACCCAAGTCATGGAATTTGTGTGATGTCATTACACACATGTTGTTATTTGCCCTCCTTGCCTCCATAGACACTTTTCTCACTCACCTATACCTGCATTTGTAAATCAAACTGCAGT
The DNA here is from genome assembly GCA_030867105.1 of Liasis olivaceus. Classification (NCBI taxonomy): domain Eukaryota; kingdom Metazoa; phylum Chordata; class Lepidosauria; order Squamata; family Pythonidae; genus Liasis; species Liasis olivaceus. The sequence goes on along the minus strand of CM061355.1, from coordinate 49,409,327 downwards.
TTCAAAACATGTCACTTCAGCCAGCTAATACTGTTTAGCTTCAGTTTGCCAAATGAATACAAAATGTAGCATTACAATATACAGTAAAGAAATTATTTTGAATCAGGGAAAATTGCACTGCTTAACAATATTTTATAAAACATAACAGAGGCTAAATAACCCATTTCCCAAAATGTGTTATTGGGAAATCACCTTTTCACACGTGCGGTTTTAACAATTTAAGTTAAAAAGGCTTATTACTGCACACATATTGCAATACTACATAAATCTAATCAGGCTTTAACTCAGGCATAAATAAATTGCCTATCAAAGCTGTCAAAACTGACGACTGAAATATTCCTAATATATATTTGTAGCAGGGAAGAGCATTGGCATCAACAAAGGAAAGGGGGCAAATGATGACACAAGCATAATGATGTCATCACACAAATGCTGCCATATTTGCAAGTATGTCATCATGATGTTTGTGTGATGACAGTATTGTGTGCCTGTGACCATTTTGGTCTCTTTGGATCTATGGATACTGCTGGGGAGGAAGTGAGGTGTCTGTTACCATCACCCACACGAGTTTTCCAAATTCATCCCTGGATCGCCACACACTATTAGTAGTTGTATAACTCTAGTGCAAATTTAACACTGAAGTAATAACAAACAAAGGATTTTGAAGAAAGACAACAAAGGAAGGTTAGTTGCAATATTACATGAGGCTGAGATCCACATACCAAACTAGCACTCATTAAGTTGACCAAACAAAGAGATAAAGGGATAAAGAACGGGAACAAAAAATGAGCTACATAGTTGTGCAAAGGCAGCACTGAAGATAAGTAAAATATCCTGGCATAACTGCTCTCTGCTTTCCTTGCCAATGTTATATTTCTAATTCCAGTTTTCTCATGATTTTGAGGCACACAGACTGAATCTTAGGACCAATCAGACAAAATCTGTTTCTTGTCCTCCTTGCTTCTCTGAGAACCTTAAACCAAGACTTCCTGGGGACAAAGAAACTTCTAACTTCCTCTCCTTCCCATTTCCACTTTCTGTTTCTTATTGAAGGAGGGCAGTGGCTTAGAGTTATGGAGTACTTAAAGTTTCCATGTTCTGGTAGGCCACTCACTTAAGAGTCAAGAGTTAACATGCAGGATCCTGGATCTTCTACCTTCCTGCCTTTAGACTGACACTAGGGGAAAGAAGCTGGAGGTCTAAGGGCTCCAGCTTCAGTGTAGCCTTTCAGAAGTTTAGAATTCTTATTTTAAACACAAACCATAATAAAGCTTTAGCATTGGCATTTTATATTCTCCACATTAAGTGATCCATGTTCCATGAAGCATTATAAGGATTCATTTTGTGATTGCAAAATTCCATATTAGTTTTATAAATTATACCCCAATCGTTTTATAAAGTACACAAGTGCACTGGAAAATTAAGACAAACTAATACAGTCAAAGGTGGAACCCCGCCCCCTCCACCAGTAGTATGTAGAAGCATAATCATGTCCAATATTAGGTCTACCAGATTAAGGCTGCAAAAATATACATGACTACCAAGGATAGCACCGAAAAGGTAAAGTTTTCTATATGCTGGTATGATATCTGAAACCTGCAGCTAAGGTCATGACTTGTTTCAATCACAATTTGTTAGATAAGCCTTAAGAGCTGAATTCATATACTGTATAATAATTAAGCCATGAATCAAATGAACTACATTATGATACATGAATCCAGCCAATGTAGATGGCTATGGCTGAAGCAATACAGAATAGGTAGAGATATATATTTAATGGTCTGAAGGAGCTTCTCTTTAAGCTGAGAGTCCCAACAGTTAAGTATAATAAGTAACTATAATTTATAGCAATGAAGTATAATAAATAATTTCCTCAGGGTAAGTAGCAGGAAAATTTTAGTGCAGAAAATACTGAGGGATAAACGTGTTTCCACCAGCACCATGTTCTAATGGACTCTACAGCTACAACAACAACAACAACAACAACAACAACAACAAAGAAACGCAATTATGTATTTCTTGTCTACTAAGAAAAGGTTTGCAAATAAAAGCAGCCTATGACATTAAAAAAATGATTTTTAACTCTAGTTACAGTTTTTTTTAAATCATGTCCCAGCATTAGGAAGAGACAAACATGGTAACAAAATAATCATTGTAAACCCTACCTTATAAAAGAAAGCAAAAGTGTCTCATTTTAGCAAGGGATATATTGGACTGCTATAGATTTAAAACATTTTGAAAAAGAATGTATTTTTTCCTCCAACATGCTAGAAATCAATTTACTCAATTAAATTGATTGGCAGGAGGTTCAAAAGAAACAAAAGGAAGTATTCTTTCACAGAATGCATAATTGATGTATTGAAGTTATCTACACCAGACTCACTGATGGCCATTAGCTCAGACAGCAGTAAAATCATGAAAGAGATACCCATCCACAGCTATAACGATGTTGGCTGCTTGAAACCTAAGCTTTGACTATTAGGTGCAGGCAGATACACAGGCTGAGATGTAGCTATTGCTTCATAGTTACCCTGCTTGTTAACTTCCTAGAGACATTAGGGCTTGCTAAAGGAATGGATAAGAAAAACTACAGAATTGTAGTGCAGCTGCTAAATAAATTAATTTATGTTCTTTTTATTTATGTTGAAAAATTAATAAAGAAAACTATATTTGCATAATTTTCACTGCAAGGAACAGATGCTGTTCATTATTTTGCATAAACAGTTTTTGATAACAATTATGTTGCTACCGAAAAATGTAAACAAAGAACTTTCTGACTCAAATCACTTACAAAAAGCTCTAATGATAGAATAGATAACATTTTGTTATTAGTTGTTAACAGTTGTTAACAGTTGTTAACAACAGTTAGGAGTTAGGAGTGCTCAAAGCATATTGTCCTTTAATAATTCTTACTTGTAGGAGTATTGTAACACAGTATTATCACTGTTTTGCATATGAAGTGGGCATAGGGTAAGAAATAGTTAATTGCCAAAGACAAAGAAATGTACTTTTTTCAGTGAGATAAAATACAGCAAGCTTTGGAACAGGCATTCCATCCAAATGCTGAATCCAGATGTTTATCACATTGAAACTAACACAGTTTCCATATTCAGGTGCTCAACTAAAATACAGGTAGTCCTCGGTTTAAGAACGAGTTTCATTCCCAAGGTCTGTCGTTAAGTCGAATTTGTATGTAAGATGGAACAGTATTATTGTATAATACTCTATAAGCAGTATTGTGTAATTAACTCAAACCATTGTGTATTTAACTCGAATCACTGTGTATTTAACTCAAATTTTGTATAATAGTCTCTGTTCTTAACTATGGGATGTCTGTAACCTGGGGACTACCTGTATGCTTTCAGTACCTGATAACTACACACTTGACTTTCCAGCATTCTTACAGCAATGTGGCAACATTTGTCTCTGTTTCTCTCCTTTCTCTCTCTCATTTACAGTTCATACCGGCAGCTTGTCCCCTAGCAACTGAGGAGGTGGGTTTCCCCCAGAGCTCTAGTCCCCAACACCTATATGCAAGACTTGGCCAATGGGAATGCTGCCTACATCAGGACTTCTTAAGCTAGATACCTTTCAAATTTGATGTTTAAAATCGTAATAGCATTATGAAATATGCCAAAGTTGGATGAAATCAGCAGGCAAAGTTGACCCTTCTTCTAGTGTCTCCAAGTTTAAGTATGTTTAAGGTATTTTCTGTAAACTTTTTTAGTTTGAGAGCGTCCCCCCTCTCCTGCTATACATACTTATTCCCTTATGTTATGGGCAATGCTATGAAAATGTCATACAATATAGAGGCTGCCCAGTTTTAATGTATAGATCTGAAAGCTGAACCATCAAAATGCTGAATAAAAAAAAAATGCCTTTAGATTGTGGTGTTATAGAAAACTGTTGAGAATACATTGGACAAGAAGAGCAAATAATTCAATATTAGATGAAGTAAAACCAGACTGATCAATGGAAGTACAAATAATAAAGCTAAGCTTAAATACTTTGGGAGCCTAATGTGCAGGCAAGTGAGATCCTGATGCTTGGAAAATTCCAAGGCAATTGAAAAAGAGATTGATAGAATAGTATTAATGATGACACAAGCATGAGCATTCAAGAACTCAAAGAAGCAGTTACTGACAGACAATCCTGGTGAAATGATGTCCATCAAGTTATTTATTTATTAATCAAATTTATATGCCACCCATCTCACTGTATAAGTGACTCTAGGTAGCTTACAAGTAAAAAGAAAGCTATAAAAATCTTACAAAAATAAACAAAGTTATATAAATCTGATAAAATGTCAAAATAATTAATATAAAAGGGATGTGGGAAATTCAAATTTGGCATAAAAGAATGACTTGTTTCCCCTTCCCTATACATTTTGTTGTGGGGTGGGGCTATATACATGCAAAAAGTGAAATCATAGACCACTCTTTAGACAGGTAACTTAGAACATTTCTGAAAGATAAGGGCTAGGGCATTACAGGTAGTTCTCAACTTACGACCACAAATGGGACTAGAATGTCCATCGCTAAGGGATAACAGTTGTTAGGCGAAACATCACGTGACCGCACCGCTTAGCAACGGCAGTTCCAGTAGCCCCAGTTGCAGTTGTTAGGCCAGGACAGTACCATTGTTAGGCAAGTACCTTACGCTTCTCCTGCCCTGCCATGCTCGCTTTTGCTTCAACTCCTCCCACCCACCTATCTTCCTCCCATCTCTGCCCTTTTGGACACCCTGCACAGTGGCATTCCTCAGTGGTGGCAGCAGCACTGGGCTGAATTAGGGTTCCAGGGCCTTCAGCAATCTCAGCCAGCCACCACTGCCCCCAGGCCTCTACTTCAGTCCCAGCACAGCTGGCACTGCTGCTGAAGAGTGCCACCTGTGCCATGGTCAGCTGCCATAGGGCAAAACCCCAGCCACCCTGCTGCCCTGCGCTCCACAGGTCCTATCGCAGCCAGCTGACCTTCAGCATTTTCTTCTAGCTGCTGACAAGATGCACCCAGCCTGCCTTATGCAAGGCAGCTGCTGGCCATGCCAGCCCTTCTTCCAGAGGCCGCTCATGCCATTCTCCAGATTGCATGCAATGTTCTCCAAATCGCATGCCTCATTCCTGCACTGCTTCAGAAAGTCTTTGGAAAGATTCTGAGGTCTTCCATGGCTAAGCCTGGAAGCCCCAGGCCTCTAATTCAGCCCCAGTGCTGCCACCACCACTGAGAAATGCTACTGTGCAGAGCATCCAAAAGGGCAGAGATGGGGGTAAAATAGGTGGGTGGGGGGAGCTGAAGTGCCACTGCGGTCGTAAGTGCGGGCGAGCTGCCAAGTGCCCAAATTTTGATCATGTGACCACAGGAGCGCTGCAACAGCCATAACTTTGGATGCCAGTCATAAGTCCCTTTGTTCAGTGCCATCATAACTTTGAACGGTCACTGAACAAATGGTCTTAAGTTGAGGACTACCTGTAGAAGGGTTTTTTCCCCCCTCTACTGACACCAAAATCATGGAACGTGTAATACAACAGAGCAGATAGGTAATGTAGGGGGAGTAAACTGTAGCAAAAGAACCAAACTTTCAGCATTTCCATACAAATACCCAAAGCTTAAGCCTTATACTTTTCACTTACACCAGCAAAATGCTCCGGGAAGAAAGGAGTGATAATTATTTCCTATCATTATGACTGTGATGAGAGGTTATCATTTACAAAACAAAGCCTTCTTGTGTCCTAGCCTCCTCTCCCCAGTCTGGAACTGGTGTTAAATGGAATGCTTAGAAATAAATGTTTTCAATAAATCCGTTTTTGCAAACAGGATTACTAATGAGACTTAGGAGGTTTCATATTTAGATCTGATTGAATTTGGACAAGTCTTATTTTGATTCAGACATTTCTTGAATTTGTGTAAATCAGTGCAATTCAGTTTGGGATTTCACTTGAATCCAAAACACACTTCAACAAAATACCCACTGCTTCATAGGCAAAGGTAGCTAGGAGCACTGTACTCTTCACAAACTTATTTCAGAATGTAGGAACTATGCTTTTAATCCCTAAGAACATTTTTTTTAAAACTTAACCTTATTTATAGATCTAATTCATTGGCCTCTGTTTTGGACTCATGTTCTTAAATCTAGTTTTAATCATTTTAAAACTTTAGATTAAGTCATGTTGTGAACCCTTTCTGGGCCAAATGGCAACTTATAAATACTATTAATGTTTTTCTGCCTCTTGGCTAAATCCTCTGTTGGCTCTGTATGCCTGGTAGTCATCAGTCACCTGGACAATAACCACAGGGTGAAATGATATAACTAGGATAGGTAATGTTCTTTACTTATTTGAAACTATATGGGTATAGGTATGGTGGTGTAATTTAGTTATTGGGACTGAGGAGACTGTCTAATAACTGCACAATGGATCCTTATGAATATTTTGAGTGTCAATGACTTGAAAGTAATCATGAAAGAAAAAATAAAAATAAAAAATATGTTCTTGCTGCTCAGTAACTCTCACAGAATGGTCAGAAAGGCCCAATGATATTTTTAAAAAGATTTCCAGCAGCTACTGGTGTCCTCACTGGTGTGGAAGTCCTTTTGAAACATCTTCAGTCAAGCCAGTGCTGGGTTAAGAACACTGCCTGAGAAACAAGTGATTATGTCCATAAATTAGATAAATGTGAGTTTATCTATATATTACAGATATAATATACAGATAAACTTATCTAATTTGTACTTAGAGAAGAAATATTTTGGCATGGTTTTTTTTTAAATATAAAAGACAAGCATAACTATACTGGATGGTAATTTTTACTAGGAAATCTTAGGAAAAAAATGAAATATTTCAATTTCTTTAAAATCTTACAACCATCTCTGTTCCTGCTCTGATTATCAATTACTATGGCAATTACAAATAAGTATAGTTAAAAAAAACCATCAATCTATTAACTGATCTAGAGATTAATTCTATGAAGGTTTGATAGACACTCTAAGTATTTCATAGCAGGGATAAGTAAAGCACTCAGGAAAATAACAGAACTAAATACCTGGGTGATGAGAAATTGATGATGTAACAAATCCAGAAGAGGAAGTTTCCATGTTTATCGACCTTCTGACTTGTGGAAATGAAGAATGTCTAACCACAGATGGATGCTGTAATAACCAGTTACTTGCTGTACTTCTCCTGTGGTAGACCTGCACACAATTTTCAGCCCCATGAATACATATGTTTTTACCTACCAAAAAGGAAAATATAAAAGTTTATAGGAGGCAAACTCTGAATAAGCATATTACAGATTTTGATGTAGAATCTGAAATGAAAAATTTTATACTAATCTGGATTCATAATTTAGGTCTGAAAGTTTCCCAGTTTTAAGAATTACAGCTGTAATATATTAAGTAGATATATTGTACTTAAGAATCTAAGGGTACTTCCAGATGAATAGTTCCTAATGCTACCAAGTAAAATTCAATATGTAAACAAGGTGATGGAAAACAGGCACAATAACAACAGAGTTTATTTGCAGCTGATAAAATTCCCCACATCCATGCAAATATTAAAGATACAGGACCCTGTCTCTTTTGTAGAGTGTGTGGGAACCAGAAGGGGTCAATCACCTTATACCTTATGATTGCCCTCCTAGTGATTTTAAAAGATGGCAGGGGGATAATTTATCTATACTGGAGGAAAAGTCCTGAAAAGGAGCGTTTGGACTTCATTAACAACCTTCTTTAACTTTTTACCTTCAAAACTAAATCACTGTCTCACTGTATTCACTCACCTTATTTTTGACCACGGTTATCAAATCAAATTTATTGTAATAAGAAAAAATCAGCAATGAACATAGTTAATAATTCTATATACCTTTTACCCCTTCCTCTCTAATACTTTGATTTCAAAATGTCTTCCTGAATAAAATTAATTAACTGCTACCTTATTGATACTGGCTACTAGAAATGCTATATATATATATTTAAAAATATTTATTTCAATGCCTGAGCATATTCATGATAAATTTTCACTTCTTTAAAAAGAGACAGCACCACAGGTAGTCACAGAGATGATCTTAGCTTTCCTTCCCACTTTATTATATATTTATTAACATTCAGGGACATTTTTCAGCTCTTGAATGAATTAGGCAGCTTGGATGAAAGTACTTTTAATTTATTTAAAGCATTTTAATGTTTTAATTGAGGAGAGATGTCAAACTATTCTATGATTATACAGTGGAAAATGAAGACAGAAAGGAGAAATAAATGGGCAATGACTAAAGGAAGTGTGGCGGAAGGGCAGTAAACAGTGTTTTCTTAATTTGCACCTAAATGATCTAGATTTAGGGCTGAGTGGTGACCAAGAGAGATATATAGACCTAAAAAAGATGCAAAAATTAACAACAAAAATGTTTTGAGAACTGAAATAGCTCCCTTATGAAAAAAGAGTACAGCAATCAAGGCTCTTTAGCTTGAAACAAAGGAGGGTAATAGGAGATATGGTAGAGATATTTAGAACATGAATACTGGACAGATTAAATATCTATTAATAATGATAGCTGTTTACTACCTCCTAAATTATACACAGCATGCCTTAAATACTGATTGACAGTGGAAGGAGGTTCCTGTCCTCTAGCCCAGGCTGCTTAATGCATCCAAATGCTCATTGTGTAACACAAAATGCTGGACCAGATAGGGCTATGGCCTGATCCAACAGGGCACTCTTTACATTCTTAAAATCCTGCTTTTCTATTCTAACTTTAACATCTGTGTAATTTTTTAAATGCCATGCTAGCTTATCATCTTCAAAACATACTTAAATCTCTGTAAGCCCAAGGAGCTTTCCCTTTGAAAGTTCTAACTATACACAATTTCTGCACAGACAAAGACAGGTTCAGTTGCTGAGAAGGAAAACTGAACCATAACCAAGACTATTGTCCTTAAAGTATGATCATGGATAATTATTGTTAATTCTTGTGTTAAGTATTGTTGCTCTTCATAAAGCCTTATTATTGCTATATTTCTGTTTATCTGACTTAAGTTTAATTTGTAGTAACTCGGTATTTGAGTCGAATAATGTATCAGAAATCACACCTTATTTCTTTTTTACATTAAATATAGATACTATATGTGTAAGAATCCAAGGTGAATTGGAACAACCTGTTCCAAAAAAGGATTTTGATGGTACCAACCAAGCCAACTGCTAGACCCATAACTAGATTTTTTTTGTCAGGGATCTCTGTAAAATAGTACCATTCTTGAGATCTGGAATATACTCCCTTGGGATTAGCATTTGGCTCCATTTGTTTATTGTTAGCTGCCTTGAATGATAAAATTGATTTAAAAAGTGGGGAAATGAAGTATATACCATAAATTCCTTAGGCTGAGTAGAAGGCATTCAAGTAAACCTGCACTCAGTTTTTAAATTAAAACAAATTCAGATAATTTCTCAATTTCTCCCATTTTCAGCAATCAAGTTTTATTATCTTAATTTGCATTTGTCAGCATTTCCAATTCTTGAATGCGAATCTTAAGTCATGGAACAAGGCTGAGAGAAGGAGATGCTATACATGATCCTCCCATTCTGTGGATGGTCTTGCTTGCTGATTGCATTAGTTACTTGCAGCGAGAAACAGAAAGATGACAACTCAAGGCCTCATTTACCTCTGAAGAGATTGTGGAGTCCTTAGTGTTCTCTGAGCTTGGTTGTTTTCTTGCAGACATTTTGTTATCCAACTAGATAACATCTTCAGTGCTAGAAAGGAGTGGGGTTTCCTCTCCGTTTATATACAGTAGCTTGCCCCATCAGTGTTGGTGGGGGTGAGGTTTTCTCCTTGGTAATTCCTTGATTAGGCTGTTGTTTACTGCTTGATTATTTGTCTGAATTGGTAGTTCCCTGATCAGTGTATTGTTTGCTGCTTAATTGTTTTTCTGGTGTTAATCCTGGTGTTAATCCCTGTTTATCTGGGTGCTGATTGCTGGCGAGGAGGTGTTCTGGTCTTTTTGTTTCCTTTTTTAGCTTGTTATTATCTCTTCTGAATGGTATGTAAATGTTGTTTATCTCTATGTGCCTGTTGATGGCTGACTTGTCTAAATACCAACTTCCAGAAATTCCCTTATGTTTTTGGATTTAGCTTGGTCTAAGATGCTGACAGTTTCCCAGTGGTAACTGTGATTGAATCTGTCCATATGTTGTGAGACTGAGTTTTCATCATGTGTTCTGACTGCTGGAGTTCATGGATGTGCTCTGCTGGCCTTCTGCCTGTCTGTCCTACATAGTGGCAGTTACATGTTATAGATGACTCCTGTTTTTCCTTCTTGGGCTACTGGGTTTTTTTGGTTTACTTAAGATGTTTTGGAGGACTTTAGTTGGTTTGTGTGCTGTGGTGATGCCATGTGGTTGTAATAGTCTGTTGGTTGTTTCTGAGATGTTTCTGATGTATGGCAATGTTATCCTTTTCGTAGCTTGTGTTGGTTGTGCTGTAGTGGGTTAAGTGGTCAGGCACTTTCTGATAAAGTTGTGTGACTATCTATTCTGTTGGAAGATGTTGTATAAGTGGTGTTTTTTGTTTGTTGTTTTTCTGCTGTTCTGGAGCATTCCCTCCATGTGTTGACATATTGCCCTGGAGAGGAAACTAACTTATAAGCATTATTATTCTCCTGTACAATTATTTAGTCTGCTAATAAAATGACTTGTAAAGAAATCTAGCAGGATTTAATAGGAATGTTTCCTATTTTTCTATCCTCAAAGAATGTGGTTACATTTTACAGAAGATGCCTGCTCTGTCTGTGTTATCCCTGTAGCAATGTTGTCCATGAATTTTGTCATCCCTGCCTCTTTTATATATTGAAATCTTGTAACAATTATACCCAGATATAGAATTAGAAAGGGTTTTTAAAAGGTATCTTCTAGAGTAAATGTCATTTAACTTATCTTTAGTTTTGTAGCCCCTAGAGCCTCGTCTGAGCACACCACCAAATTTCAGTTGTGCAATTGCATCATCATCATCATCATCATGACAACAGCAGCAGCAGCAGCTACTCTGAGGAGCAAAGTTCATGAAAATTGTAGTGTAAGTTCTAGAAATGGTTTACCACATAAAAGCAAAGCAAAGCAAAGAAGTAACCTCTCCTAAAAGGAAAAACTTTGCCAGCCTGCCCACTTTGGAACCTTGTATCAGGATTTTCTCATGGGAAGAAAGTTCATCCTGTTAGCTTTACAAAACAAGTGTTGAGATAACAAAGTATCTTGTGATGTTATTATGATTTTGTCTACTGCCGCCTACTGAAATTGTGTATGTGTGTTAGTTATTCAGTAGGAGTGTTTTCAACTGGCACTATAAGGGAGGGTTACAATGCCCAACCTGTCCAGTGTGTGTATGTGTGTGTGTTTTTAGTCTTACAGTTAACCATGTAGGTTTATAGGTTATGTAGTCTTAACAAGTAACTAAGTAGTGAACCTCTTCTCTGAGAGTGTTTTTAGCTAGAGGCTTTGCAGTGATAAGTTTTGGAAGCTAATATGAGAAGAAGTTTTTGTTATATCCTATCTTTTGTATGCAACTTGTATTTTTTGAAGTTTTTGCATTTTTATCAATAAAGACCAGTTAGCTTATATTTTCTGACTGGAGTTTCTTTGGCGTTCAGGATATGGACATTGCTACTTGCAAGCTCTCATGCTGATGTGTATTTTTCCTGAGAGCAAGGTTTATGGGTCTTTTGCTGCACTCTGCTCAACAGGTTATGGGCCCAGAGCCCACAGATACCAGGGCTAAGAGCCCAGAGCACCCAGAGAGCATAGATCCCAGAGCCCAGGGTTCAGGACTAAGTTTTAAAGTCCGGAGGGGACCCAGTATGCAGAACCAGGACCAAGTGCCCAGGACTGAAGACTGAGGACTGAGGTCGGTGGTTCCGAGGAACAGGATTCCAGGCGTGAGGTTCCAGGAATGATGTCCAAGGCATGACTCCAGGCATGCTGAAAGTGAGGACTTAAATTCCTGAGTGACGGGTGATTTATGGCTTTATTACCCTGCCTGTGACTGTTTCGTTTGAGGTTTGGATTTTTTCTCTGTGGTTGTGTGCTTGTTTTAAGTGAAATATGGCAGCAGTTCCACCTACAGCAGTGAGCCTTCCGTTTGAAAGGTTGAATTCAAAGAATTACCAAACATGGAATATAAAGATAAAATCTTTTTTCATGAGAGAGGGGCTTTGGCGTTATGTGGACAACGCACCCCCGGCGGCACCCACGGATGCAGAGCAAGCTTTGATGGACCGTGCATATGGTAATTTGATTTTGGGGCTTGAGTCGTCTGAATTGGTGCATGTTCGTGGTTTGAACACTGCTAATGCATGTTGGCTAGCTTTGCGTGGGATCTATGCAAGGGAAACTGCATCTGCTATCGTGAGTTTGACAAAGCAGTTGTATAACCTTAAGTTGGAGCCAGGAGCTAATGTAATTGAGCACCTGAATAAGATGAAAACTTTGTTTGCTGAGTTGGCAGATCGTAATCTGGTCATTCCCGAGCAACAAAGAGCATGTATAATTCTTTCAAGTCTGGATGAGTCATTCAACATATTAGTAGAAGCCGTACAGACACTTAAAATCGCTGACCTGACCGTGGAATATTTAACAAACAGGTTACAAGAAATTCAATGTACACGTGACTTGCAGACTAATCCTAAGAAAAGACTTGATAACGTAAAGCAGCAACTTTCTCCAGCTGGCACGGAATGTGCGTATTTGGTGAGAAAGTGTTTTCGCTGTAATTCTACCAAGCATCTTATAAAAGACTGTCCTATGAAAAATCAGCCTGCTGAGAGTTCCAGAAGGTTTGTCCGTCGTGGAAAAGCAACAGTTAAGAAAAAAGGGAGTACTAGGCTGGTGTCTGCCTTGATTTCTAACAGAGACAAACGTAATGCTGATAAGTGGTTACTGGACTCTGGTTGTAGTGAAATCATTGTAAACAATGAGCAGTTATTGTTAACTAAATGTAAACCTAAAATTCAGCAGGTTAATTTGGCTGATGGTTCTGTAGCTAAAGTAACCATGCAAGGTGAAGTGTTCATACCTTGTTTGGGAGAAGTGGTTTCTGATGTACTCTGTGTTCCTACACTTGATTTTTCTCTTCTCAGTGTCCCCGTATTAACTAGCATTGGTTATTCTGTTACATTCCAAGGTTCTGAATGCTATGTTACAAAAGAGGGGGCTGAATGTGCAAGAGGGAGAATGGTTAATCAATTGTATGAAATGCTTCCTAAACAGGATGTGTTAATTGGAAGTTGTGCTGGTAATGTTCCTGTACATGATAAATGCATTCATTATTATCATAGAGTACTAGGTCATCCTGGATGGAAGTGTTTGTCAAAAATGGCCAAAGTGTATCCAGAACTGAGATTCAAGAAGTGTTCTAAGTTTCTTGATTGTACTGTGTGTAAGCAATCTAAGATAAAATGTGCCCCTGTCGCCAGAAAAAGCAGCAGGATTTCTACAAGACCATTTGCTCTTGTGCATGCTGACTTAGCTGGTCCGTTTCCTCCGAGTGAGGGGGGAGCAAGATTCATGTTTGTTTTAGTGGATGATAAAACACGTTTCACATTTTGTTATTTGTTGAAACAGAAGTCTGAAGCATTCTCTCGTTTCAAAGAATTTGTGGCTATGATTGAAAACAGACATGGATATCAAGTAGGGAGTTTGCAGACTGACAGAGGGGGTGAATTTATGAGTCTTGAGTTTAAAAAGTGGCTACGTAAGAAAGGCATTTTCCACAGATTAACAAATGTGGGCATGTCTGCTGAGAATGGCATTGCTGAGCGCAAGATTGGTGTTTTGAAAGTAATCAAAGATAGTTTGTTGATTGATAATGATTTACCTGCCCGTTTATGGGGTGAAGCTTTGCTGACCGCTGTGTTTCTTACTAACAGACATTGGAATTCAGCTGTAAATGAAGTTCCTTATTTTTTGTTGTATGGTAAACATCCATGCTTAAAGCATCTGCGTGCATTTGGAACTTTTGCTTATGTACAAATTCCTAAGTCTCAAAGAAGGAGAAACCAACCAAAAACACAGCGTCTCAGGTTTATTGGTTATTCTCAAGAATCAAAAGCTTATCGCTTTTATCTTGGAAAAAACCAGGTTGTTATCTCTAGAAATGCAAATTTTGAAGAGCCTTCTAATTGGCAAAGGCTGCATGCAAATTCAGAGGTTTTTCTGGAGTCACAGACAGACTTAGCTAGAGAGCAAACACCGCTTGTGGTATCCTCCTCTCCACAGATAAAGCAAGAAGCAGAAGCTTTAGCTGAAGAAGCAGAAGTTTCAGTTGAAGTAGAAAAAAAGGAGGAGAAAGAGGAAATACAGGAGAGTTTTGAGATTCCTCGTAGGTCAACAAGAATAACAAAAGGTGTTCCACCAGAAAGATTTATTATTCAACAAGTCAGAGTGTGTCAAATCACTTGTGAGCCACAAAATTTTCAGGAAATGTTATCTTTGCCAAGTGATGAACAAGATAAATGGAATGAAGCTATGGATACTGAGTTCAATGCATTAGTAAACAAGAATGTTTTTGAAATTGTTGATTTACCTGAATCAGAAAAAGCCATAGGTTCCAGATGGGTGTTTAGAAAAAAGCTTTTACCTGATAACACTGTTCAGTATAAAGCTAGATTGGTTGCACAAGGTTATTCACAAGAACAGTTTGTGAATTATAATCTTACATTTGCACCTACAGTTAGGCCTGAATCGTTGTGTGTAATGTTGGCCTTAGCTGCACAAAGAAATATGGTTGTCCATCATTTTGATGTAGATACAGCTTATTTAAATGCTGAGCTTCATGAAACTGTGTATATGAAGCAACCTCCAGGTTACACATGTGAGGATTTCCAGAAAGTATACAGATTGCGTAAAGCACTGTATGGATTGAAACAAGCTGGAAGATGTTGGCATCAATGTTTAGATAAAGCTTTGTTGGAAATTGGTTTCAAGAAATCAATAGCTGATCAATGTGTATATACCAAAGGAACTGGAAAAGAGTATACAGTACTTCTCACTTATGTTGATGATTTCTGTCTTGCTACAAGTTCTTTAAACATGGTACAAGAAATTTGCCAAGCAAATAGAGCAATATTTTAAATTGAAAGATCTAGGTATGTTAAAATACTACCTTGGAATTGAAGTGCAGAGAGCTGAAAATGGAGAAATCTATCTAAGTCAAAAGAAAAAGATAGAACAGTTGTTAGCAAACATGGGAAAGTTAGATGCAAAACCTGTAAAAACTCCAATGACTTGTGATTTTTTGAAAAATGAAACATGTGAAAAGTTGTGTGAAAAACCTGCACTGTATCATTCTGTGATTGGTTCTGTACTGCATCTGGCACAATGGACATGTCCAGATGTATCTTATGTTGTTGGGATTTTGAGCCGTAAGATGGCTAATCCTACAGAACATGACTGGCTAGGATTGAAAAGATTACTGAGATATTTAAAAGGTACAATAGACCTTTGTCTTAAAATGTCAACTAATGGGTTAGAAAAGCCTGTAATTTTTGTTGATAGTTCATTTGCAGAAGAAAGTGATAGAAAGTCCATAACTGGATTTGTTTGTAAATTTGGTGAATCTACAATTGCATGGAAAGCAAGGAAGCAAACCTCCATTGCCTTGTCTACTGCTGAAGCTGAATTCGCAGCTTTATCAGAAGCAATTTGTGAATTAAGATGGTTTAATCAGTTGTTCATTGATTTAAACATCCAAGTGTCATTGCCTTATACAGTGTATGAAGATTCCCAAGCCTGTATAGGGTTAGCTAAAACAGAAAACATTAGAGCTCGTACAAAGTATGTTGATGTAAAGTATAAAAATGTGAGACAAGCTATGTTAGAAAATTTCATTGATCTTGTGTATTGTGAATCTAAAACAAATCTTGCTGATGTATTTACAAAATCATTGCCTATTGTACAACATGAAGCAATGTTGGCAAACCTTGGGTTAGAACAAATGTAAATTGTTATTGTATTGCTGTAATCAGTTGTTTATACTATCCCGTAACACGTGTTGTTGTGTCGCAAACGGGCTGAGAGGGGTATCAGGATTTTCTCATGGGAAGAAAGTTCATCCTGTTAGCTTTACAAAACAAGTGTTGAGATAACAAAGTATCTTGTGATGTTATTATGATTTTGTCTACTGCCGCCTACTGAAATTGTGTATGTGTGTTAGTTATTCAGTAGGAGTGTTTTCAACTGGCACTATAAGGGAGGGTTACAATGCCCAACCTGTCCAGTGTGTGTATGTGTGTGTGCTTTTAGTCTTACAGTTAACCATGTAGGTTTATAGGTTATGTAGTCTTAACAAGTAACTAAGTAGTGAACCTCTTCTCTGAGAGTGTTTTTAGCTAGAGGCTTTGCAGTGATAAGTTTTGGAAGCTAATATGAGAAGAAGTTTTTGTTATATCCTATCTTTTGTATGCAACTTGTATTTTTTGAAGTTTTTGCATTTTTATCAATAAAGACCAGTTAGCTTATATTTTCTGACTGGAGTTTCTTTGGAGTTCAGGATATGGACATTGCTACTTGCAAGCTCTCATGCTGATGTGTATTTTTCCTGAGAGCAAGGTTTATGGGTCTTTTGCTGCACTCTGCTGAACACCTTGCTCCACCCTGCTCTGCAATTATGTATTTATCATGTTATCTGGTATCCAAATCAAGCTTTTTTAGCCCCTCCCCCCATAATTTTGTCAGTACTTTTTCTCTAGTTTCAGCACTATCACTGTGGACTTCTGAGGAATATTAATAGGCTTTGGAACAAGAGAGAAAAAAAGTAAAGGATGGGAAGGAAGGGAAAATGCCTTTGTCGAAAACATGCAGTGGCAGCTACTTCAAAGTTGCTCCCTCAGGTCCCCTCCAGAAACCTTCACTTATGGTAAAAAGTTTCATATATTTTTTGGTATGGTCAAACCTTCCCAGTTGAACAGGTATTTGGGACTATATCAACTTTTGCTAAAGGACATGAGTATTACAGCACATTCAATGTTAGACACTGGGGTGGGGGGAGGGGGCTGTAATTGTTAATCTGGCCTCTGTGCACCACAGATGGAGAGCTACCAGAATTGGCTGTAAGCAGCATTGTAAAGAGTTTCTAGATACTGTCCAGAGATGTTTCATCTTTGACATTAAGGAAGGAAAAAGCAGATATATAAATGCAGGTTTCAGATGTAGCTCCCCAATATTTTTACAGTATTATTCTATGAATGAAAAGCTACTGAATTAACTTTCAGTATTAAATGGAGAACTAACTTTATGTTCAACTACTGAAAACTGAAAATGATAAGAAGCAAACCTGAATATCAGAAATAAAGATTTACATTAGCTGCATAGTAAAGGCTATCAAATTAAAATTGTAATTTCTTAAGCAATATATAGCATTTCAGCTTGTTTAAGACCACTTGAAGGTAATTAGATTTTGGCTCAAATTCAGCCAATTAAGCAAAAGAGCCCTGGATCCATAAAGCATAAAGGTAAAAGCAGATGCTATTTGCAAAATTGTCATTGTACAGGATGATGCCAACCTTCTAAAACAGTTAGCAGTTAGTTGTCTTCATAATTTATTCAAGAGTTGATATCATTAATTTCTATTATATTGCAACATATGCAATATAAATATTCCAAAGATTGATTGCAGTTAGAGCATTTCCAAGCAGATATTGGATAAAAATTCTCCATCTACGAAATAAGTAAACAGTTTGGTCATAACATGCACACAAACAACTGTTAACTCATTCTGTTACTGAAAGAGTTCTTCTGTGTACATTTTTTCAGAGCTAAGTCCCATATGGGACTTGCAAATAATCTTGCATAGGATTGTAGTGGAAGATCTGTGCATATTATTTCTGGACCCCATTTTCAAAAGCAAAAGAAAATATTTTTAAAATTACTTAAAATCTTAAGCAAAGGTTAGAATTAGCTGAGATTATACCCAAGTATCCAAAATATGTCATTTCATACTATGGCAAACCTATAATGAACACTCACTTAATCAAAATAGCTGTGCAATTATTTGGAAAAGATACTGAGTTAACAACGTTGTATACTGCTGTCCCCAATTATACTACAGATAAAGAAATAGGAAAAGCTAACATTATATTAGAACCTCAAGGAATTTCTTGTACAGAGACCAGTACAAAGGGCTAAAAGTAAATAAGTATTTATGATATTAATGGTCTGAAGTAAATCTATGCAATAGAACTTCTATGATCCGATTTCTTAAACAGAATTAGAATTTTGAAGTAATTTGCCATTCTTACACACATGATGCAAAAACAGTATAGGATAATTCACTTCTTAGTATAAGTCAGTTTCTATGATGTAAACATTGTACTTAAACTGGAAGAGGTACAATGTCTGCTGAGAACTCATTTCCACAGTACTAAAGTCTTAATACTTCATTGTTAATTCACTAACAGATTTGTGAATCCTAGTAAGTGATATTAAAGTCTGTTCAAATAGAAAGTATCTGATAATAAATATTAAAAGTTAATTGTTTTGATAGCATTAAAACATGTTGCAGTAAAGGCTCAAATTTAGAACTTGAATTGTCAATGGGGGAAAATGCATTGTGATAAAAAGATAGTGAACTTCAGCTGCTTTTTATCTGTTATCTTGATCCAGGGACCAAGAAAGCATCCCTTGCTAATTTCAAGGGTCTGTTTCAGCTGAATAACTATAAATAATAAGACTATAAATAAAGATACATTAAAAAATATATTTTACACATGTACAAAGGCCCATCTGCCATTTCTGTGCAGGCATAACATAAACAAAGACATCCCTTAAAAAGCATAGACATATGAAACTACCACAGATACCAAAATTTGAGGAGAATACACAATTGAGGATAAAAAAAGTGCAAATAATGAGAACTGCCTATAATGGTCTTTTCTGAAAAGAGATGAATGCATTAAAAATTTAATTTGATTATATGCCATCAAGTTGGTGTTGACTCTTAGTGACCACACAGATAGATTTTCTTCATAGCAATCTGTCTGCAACCTGGTCTTTCAGGTTTTTCAATGGTAAAAAAAATAAAGTGACGGCAATTCAATCACCACATTAATACTTAAGCCTTTCAAGCTATTTTCCTAGGTTTATACACATACATTTTTAAGCTATAATAGATTCCACCATACTCATGATTTAAAGCACATGGACAATTCAGTGGATTGAGAAAAATTATCATTAAACTTGCTGATCTTTAGAAGTGAAATCTATTCTTTTCATTCACAATAAATTTTCATGTGTCTTTGTCAATACGGAGGTAAAATCTCACCTTAAACTAAAAGATTTGCATTTCTATAAATCTTAGAGTCTGCCTTAATTCAAATACTGTAAACTATTCATGAAGACAGATTATTAAACAGAACCAGTACTGATTGCAAATAGTAAGCAGTGAAAAAGATGCACATTTTTGCTGTTAGCAATACCTATTTAACAAATCAAGTACTCTGATTTTAAAATTCTAGCACTAAGCTGATAGTAAGAAATATTTTGAGTTCATCTTCTGACTTTCTATCTACATAATCAAAACACACCAGGCTTGGTTCATGAGACAAGCAGCTGCTGCTGCTGCTGTTATTGCATATGCTCAGAACTTGATTATTTTGATGCCACAACTTTCTCTTTTCAGACAAAAATACCTGTGTTCATTGAAGATGCAAATAGGCTAGAATGGCTGGCTATACCCTTAATTTCTATATTAGCGTCACATTGGACTAGATGCATTTGCATGTATCCAAACTTTGGGAATATGGCCAAAGAAGAGTGGCTGTTTGGCAAAGCCTTAATCTTATATGCTTTAATGAATACTATGTCATGATTGCAATCTCCAGTACCAAACTAAGTCTCTCTTGGGCACTCCCGCAATTCTTTCTTCCACAAGGGAAATACAGTGCCAACTCCCTGGAATTACTTGCTGGAAACAAAACTTTCTTTCTCCTGACATGTACTCTTCTTGTTGATGCATATTGAAGAAGCCCAACCAGTATTTTAATAGTTGTTGTGCTTAGTTACTTGGACAATAAATAGCTTCCTACCCTCTAGCTATACGTCTCAGCTGGCATTATGAAAATTTACATCTATGATCCAAACTAAAGCCTTAAAAAAAAAAGCTTAGTTTATAATCTTTCTTATATGAAGAATAATATGAAGAGTATTATTACTTGAGCAGATTGGCTTCAGATAATTATGGACAGCAGTATTTCAATCCTTGCTAATGAAAAGAATTGCATAATAAGGTATCTCCCAAAATCTCTATTGCAGGGGTGGACAGCACACAGCTTTTGAGCTGCATGTGGCCACCAGCATCTCTTTCTGCAGTCACAAACTCCCCATGGAGAACCCCAGAGTGACTAGGGCCAAAACCTTTGGACCCATTTTTCTTCTGGGAAGCAAAAGAGAAATCTTAAGCAACAGAGAACACACACCCAAAGTCACTGAAAGCCAATTACCATATCACTCAAATATTGTCAAGGTATCACTAACCATGATCTTCACAGCCTTCAGGCATGGCAGGAAGTTTTAGTTTAGCCCCCAAAAGAGTGTTCATTTCTGCTCTATAACAACATTTTTACAAGTTGTCTCCACTGCTGTCCAGAATTTTCACATGAATCTTCATTGTAATAAAGCATCATTTTAATAAAGGTTTTATAATATCCTTGACTTGCGTAAAAATGGACACTGGTCCTGGAATAAAAATTATTTCTAATAGAAATAATAAACCCAACTGAAGTAGGTCCCACTATTCATTCCTTTGCAGACAAAGGCGCACTACTGGAAAATGTTTTTGAACTTAGTGAAACAGAGTTCAGACATCTGCCTGTGTCAAGATGTGTTTAGCTGGGCTCATGTTTAGCCATAGAACATGGTGTATAGTATCATAATGTCTAGATTTATAAACACACTGAAACAGAAAGCCACACTGTGATTTAATGGGGATTGTGAATGCAGAGTATCCACTTACCAACTATCCCAAACTCAGTGTTCTTCCATAAATCTTTATGTGAATTTTCCAGAGTTATATTAGAAATTAAACTGCATCATAGGAACCAAAATTCTGTACCAAAGAATGATTGCTTTAAACTGTGTGCGGACAGATTTAAATAATTGATTTGGACTTAAATATAAACATTCAATTCACTTCAGGTAGAACTCTGGAGGGAGCTGTCCATGGTCAATTTGAGTCTACAGCTAACTTGAGATTCTGAGCCAAATGAGAATTTATTCCAGATGGATAACCTTCTTCTGACATTTTATTATTTTAATATATGTATGTATGAATGAACATTTCAAATAAAGGTATGAGCCATCAGCCATGCCACATGCAATTACAGAACAACCTATAACTTGGTGAGGAATTCTCTTAACTCTAGGGCAGAAAGAGAAAATGACTGACAATATCCTCAGAGATCTAAGACATTTCCCTCTGCAAAGGCAGACATCTATTCTGAGATTTGTTTAGAAGTCTGTACTTCCAACATTTATACTATTACTACAAATTGGTGAGGAACTTTGAATTGAAGAATTCAGTACTAGTATATTCTGTTATAAATTAATCCAATCTACATTTCCTGAACTAAAGTGCAGATCAGAATGTAGCTATCTTCTGGATTTTGTAGTTTTATGTGGACATATCCAGAGGGCAACATATTAAAGAATGTTACATAAGCAACTGCTAACTGCAGTATCAAAATAATAACTTTGTAAATTTGTTGTCTTTAAAATACAAAATCATATCCTCTAGGCCAATACTGAGGAATGCAGTTCTTCTTAGCAAGGAGAGGTGTTTGCAGCGGGGAGGGGGCATATCACAGAAGCAGCATTGAGCTTGTCACAATGCAAGGTCCACCCATTTCATAAATTTCCTCTGACTTCACACAAATGTACAAAAGGAGTGGAGCTTGTGTCATGCAAACCTACTGCTATCAACATTTTGACAAAAGCATCAGATCCTGCAGATGCCTCTGTTAGAAAGGGACATTTTTTAGTATTCTGTTGTTCAGCTAGGATAGGCAACAGCATTTTTGTTCATTTCAGTACTTCCTTATCTCTTTTTGGCAAACTGGACTCTCTAACCAGAACTGGCAAAAACCACTTGGTAATGCCAGAGACAAGGCTGCAATTCTGATGTAGGGAATCACATATAAATCAGATAAAACATGGAGCAAACTTTTCAGGATGAACTGAAGGATCCTGATCTTTCAACATATCTATAGTATATCTTCAACAATTCACAGTGCTCTGTCCTAATAATGCAAGGACAATACACGCCTAAAATTGGCAACATTGTTCTTTGTTTTGGTTATCTATCTTGTTTTCCTCATTCCTTAACTGGGGACTGCACATCATGCACTCAACTTGTCCTCCAAAAGATCTTTGTTGAAAGATTCAAAACATATAGACACAATGCCCAGTTAAAGAACAAGCTCCATTCCCAAGGTCTGTCCTTAAGTTGAATTTGTATGTAAGCAGAACAGTATTATTGTACAACACTGTATATGTAGCATTGTGTAATTAATTCAAACCATTGTGTGTTTAACTCAAATCACTGTGTATTTAACTTGAATTTTGCTACAATAGGCTCCATTCTAACTATGGGTCACCCGTAAACCGGGTGTTCTTAACCCAGAGACTACCTGTATCTCAAAAAAAGTGAAACTAGCATAGCATAGCATAGCATAGCATAGCATAGCATAGCATAAAAAAATTACAGATAGTTGGACACAAGTTACAGAAATTTTTCTCTTAAAAATAAGTCCAAGTGTGAAAAAGCCTATCACCCAAATATCCAAAGCCTGAGACGTGAAGTCTGATTATCTGTAATGTCTTCTCAGTTCAAAAAAGCAAACAATTTAGTTTGAAAAAGCATCCAGAATGCTATTAAAGTGCAAAAGCAATGGCTTATTATAAACTATTATTAAAGCTTTAACTATGAAGAAAGCATCAACACAAATCTCACAATTATAATAAAGGCATTTTAAACACGTTCGCGTAAATGTAAGTCCTACTGGGATCAATTGATTGTTCTTCAGAACAAGTGTGTTTAGAATTCTGATTCTAAACTATGAATCGATATTGATTTTTAAAGTAAAACTTGACATCATACTATCTATTTGCAGTGACCGCAATCATTTTTGCTCACTGAATGTAAAACATAACGTTTTTCATTATTTCTGCAGCAGCAATCTGTGCAGTCTTCAGGCAACTTGCAGAAAGAATTAACACCACGCTGTGCAGCAAAGAACTATCCTACATGCTGTGAGAGCTAAAACCTACAGTAGGTCCTCTGAAGCTATCTGTCAATTAAAAGCACTGATACAAATAAATATTTAAATAATACTATTATAGTAACACCTTTTTTTTTTTTTGCTTTTGCTTTCATATTTAATGAAGTCTTATCTCCCAGTGAGCTCTGCTACAGATGTGGTATCTGTTATCAGCATGAATGGGTCACTTCCCTGAGCTCAGGGACTGGACTAGCGTTTTCCTGCCACTGTCAAACAAGGCATTAAACTCTGTGGTGGATGTTGCCTTTTTGTTTAGACTTATATGCATTTCCAACATAAAAATAAACCTACAAAACCATTGCAGGACAGATTTTATGAGATAAATGCTCTATCTTCATCCCTCACTTACCAACTCTCTCTTCTAGATCTTCAGATGGAAGCAGAACCATAATTGCTGCTGCTGCTGGAAGTGTCTATTTCTGTTGGTCTCATAAGCAACTCTCCTTCTGTTTTAGTTCACTGGGCAAAGGTGGCTATAAGGAAGAAGCTCAGAGGAGGATGAACTACCACTTTCATTGACAAAAGAGCTGATGCCATTTTATTCTAGCTGGTAGCTCCTACAACAGCTTAGTGATCAGCCTCTGCTAGAATGGTGACACTTAAGAGCACAAAAACCTGGTGTTGGTTTGATACACAGATTTGATCAACCTTTTCCTGGAATACAGGTTCAATTGAGTGTGAGTAACACATATGGAATGAAGGATCTATGGAATTCCATGTGTTGTTGATTTATATTTTTCCATCTTCCTTAATTGTTGGTCAGATAATGATGGGGCTTATGAGAACTGGAATCCAACAATAATTGAAGGGCTACAGGTTGTTCCTTTTGTCTACACTACTCCCACCCCTTAAGGTATATAAAGCTGTATATTGAGTAGCATCAGTCAGCTTGCATATGTGTAGAGGAAGGCATTTGAACACTTTAATAAATAAATAATAGATATATATTCAAAAAGTTGGAGTGGGGAAAAACAATGTAGCACATCGTAAAACTTCTGGCACTGAAGGGTTGTGATACTCATATCATGAGGTTGTTTTTATTGATTTTTGTATTTGGTTTATTTGGTTGTTTGTTTGTTTAATTAAAACCCATCAACATATCTTAAAATGGTAGCAGATAATTATGATGGTTTTTCAGATTATGTTCTCACCCCTCTTCATGTGCAGCACACTTTCCCCTACAAGTTTGTATCTATATTTATCTGTAGATAAATACTCTGATAAATAAATACACTCTAGATAATACTTCCATGCTACACCTAGTGTAGGGTAGAGATGCACCAGCTAAGATTCTACCAATCTCCAAAGGTTTTTTTTATCTACAATTTAGGAATTGTATAATTTAGGAATTGTACTTTAGATCCCTAAAGTTTAAACAGTGATTCTCCTGAAATATATGCACTTGCACACTTAAATTTGCACAACAGTATATTAAACAGAGGAAGTTTCCATTTTTGTTTTACAGAATTGTTATATACTTTGCTTTTTCCCCTTCTTCCTACATTGATCGTAAAATTACTACTGAAATTCAGATTTTTAAAATATCTCTAATCCCATTTTTCAGGCAATAATATTTTTTTGAAAAAAAGATTCTTAAGAATACAAAAGCTTGCATCTAAAAAAAAAATCTAGCAGACTAATAAACATGTTGCTTTAATGTGTATTTGTATCCTATTTACGATCATTCAACAGAAAGTGATTTCCTATTTTACCTGGAATGGCTGTGTATGCATGACACCATGGTTAACTTAGTCATGGCTTTTTCAACCCAACTATCAAGGTCCATATGATATACTACACCCTAAACTAAGCCACATGGGTTCAGTTTGCACATGAAACTAAAATGCGGTCATCTAGTTTATAGGTCAGTATATTAGAATCAGAATTTTGGAGCTGGAAGATACCACAAAGATCATTTAATCCAATCCTGTATTGTGTGAACACAGCTAGTGTAGTTGCTTATAGTTATGAGGACCTTTTGATTCTAAGAGTGCTGTATAGAACATGCTGGCTGGGGAATTCTGGGAGTTAAAGTCCACACATCTTGAAGTTGCTGAGGTTGAAAACTGTAGTTTTCTAGAGTGCATCAGTCCACAACTGGATGTTTTCCAGATATATTGGACTACAAGTCTCAGAATTTCTATCCAACATGGTGAATGAGGCATCGTCCAAAATACCTGGAAGATGTCCTAGTTTGGAAAAGGCTGCTGACAATTCAGTATTACTGCTCCATTATATACACACACAAATAATGATATTTGCTAATGGAATCAGGGACTTCCATTATTTGCAGGAAAACAAACACTATTCCATAAACTGCATTACCTGCACAATATTCCAGATCAGAAATTTAATCTGCATACTACTTAAAGAGTCCCCAGGGATGTCTCTTTGGTTCCTTTGATTTCTCATGCTTATTAACTCAGAAAGAAATCCCAATAAGTTGAATGAGGTTTACTGTCAAACAGGAACATATACAATTGCAAAACATATTCCTTAAGACCATTATCTCACTGCTGTTAAATCACAATCCACTAATGGATAATACATCATTATTTTAATGACTATATAGGTCATATTGATGCTGGTGGCAACATCTAGCCAACCTTGCTTGAACCCCCCAAAATTAGGAAGAATCAGATGTAGTGTTTGGATGGGAGACCATAAGGAAATCCCATGGCTGTAACAAATCAGAACAATGAAAAAACATCATGGAAGAAGGCAGGGGCAAACCCATTCCATAGTGCAGCTGAGAACATGACCTGGATTAGTGAATGTGGTCACCAAGAATTGATACTGACTAGAAAAAATCTTTACTTTTACCATACAGTACAGTGAAGTTACTGGATCTCAGCTGCACAAATCCAAAAAAGCACTAGATGGCAGCAAAGGGTTGGTGTTTTCCATATCTCTTTGATGCCATTTAGTGATTGTCTGAATTTCTGCAGCCCAGATCTTGCAATCCTACCTTCAAGTCTCCAGAGAAGGGAAGGAATCAAATATAGCTAAAATATAGTTCCTATTGCACTTCCTAACATTTCATTTCCTAAGATGTGATGTGGCTATCCAAGTTGGCAGCTGTGGTCTTCTGTTGGGCAGGCAGTACAATGTGACCCTGAGTTGCCCATGAGCCACTTATACTGGTAGAAGACTGATTCATATGAAAAACAGCAAATACTTTTGACAGGAAGCACATGGATTCCTTTCAATATATCTTTGATCCAAGTACTGCACATTAAACTCATAATATCTGAAATGAAGTCCTGAACTTTATTTTGTTTCAGGATTTACTACTGCTCATGATAAAATGATATCATAGAAATATTTAAGCTGGATTTAAGCATCGCTGGCTGGGAAATTCTGGGAGTTGAAGTCCATCCATCTTAAAGTTCCCAAGGTTGAGAAACAATGATTTAATATGTAGTGAAAAATATTTTGTTGTATGATTTCACAGTAAGTTATGTACAGTACAAATATTTCTTTGCAAGAAAGAAGGAAAGTGTGAGGATTTACTATCTAGGGGGCTGCTGTTCTGTACTGTATAATGACTCAATTCTCCTTTACATGAAATTTCTTCATTTTTTAATTTAATTTAATTTAAATTATATTAAATAAACTTCACATTCAAGTTAAAGTTGTATGAACTGGCAAAGTAGGATCAAAACAATTATATTTTCCATTACAAAATATGTATCTTTTTCTTTCTTTTTGAAGAGCTGCAAAACATTTCAACTTTTCAGAATAAAAACAAAACCACCACAGGATTACAAATATACAAAACTTATCGGATTCGCTTTGCCTTCCAAAACTGACTTTCCTCTCCTCATATACACACAAAAAAGGTCACTGAATCCTTGATTAATTTTCTCAGATACCTGCACTTAACAGTTAGTGCACACGTGTTAAGGAACTGTCTTGAATGACAGTGATCAAGTGCTGATGAGAACACGTGTGTGTGCGCGCGCGCGCGCGCGAGCATATGTGTCCCACCCTCCCTACTTCTTAATATCCTGGAATTGCGCGAGTTGCTTTCCTTCCCTGTCCTTTACAGCGAGAGGCTGTGAAACAGACGCTGATCTGGCATGAGAAACCAGCAGTAACCCCAAACACACCATTTTATTTCTACGGGATTCCTCTGTATTGTTGTAGCACAGCAAACAAGCGCCTGTTCCATGCCTCCGCCGTCAAGGACAAAAGGGATTTCAGGCGAGGGACTTCGGCAGGGCTGACAGGAACACCACCAGAAGGAAATTGCACTGACTTCATTAAGCAGCTGAAGAAAATGGGCCAGCAAATGAAGGGCGCGAGGCTTAAGTGATCCGGAGGGGTGAGAACGAGGAGGAGGAGGAGGAGGAGGAAGGGGAGGAAGAGCGAAAGAACACTGCAGCAAATACACCTCCATCTATGCACACACGCCACTTACCACACGAATCGAAACATCAGAGGAAAACCAGCTTAGGAAGGGAGGCGTCCTTTAGAAAGACGGTCTTAACAGTGCGAGATTCAGGTGAAGCTGTGGCAGATAGCCGTCTGGAGGACGAAAGCAAAGCGAAGGAGGCAGAAGCCAGACTCGACGCACAGAAACACACACACCCCGCGGCAGCAGGGAAGTCTGTCCACTGCTTACCAAACCTGCACGCGGCGATTCGCGGTGCGGCAGTGGCCAATGCGGGGCGCAGGGCAGCCCCTAGAGCACTGCAGCTAACCGAGGCAATTGGGTCCTCCCTCCCCGGGACACACACAGAAGCTCCGCGCTGGGGCTCTCGCTTTGCCCTGCCGTCTTCCTACGCCCGTGACTATTTGCCTTGGAAGTGCGCGCGCGTGCGTTTTTCGGGGGGGGAGGGGGCGCGCGCTCCTGTGTGGAGGGGGAGAGAAGCTGGAGAGCGGGAAAAAGTGGCGAGAGCGACCCCGCCAGCGTCAGGCTTCTTGCTCGGCCAGCCATTGCCAAGAGCCAGCCGGATGGTTAACGGGAGCCCTGGCAGCCCGGCACTGAGGCGAGCGAGCCACGCGCATGCCCCCCCCCCCCGGGCTGGGATCAGAAGACTCCGGAGGCGCCGCTTTCCCGGCCTCCCGAAGGCGTTCGCTTCCCTTGCAGACGCACGAGCTGTCCGCTGGCCCTGCTCTCTGAGGGTGGGAACCGTAACCCCCAAGGTGCGAATGATTTTTACTTAGTTGTGCCACAGGTACTTCTCCTCCCACGCTGCAGTCGTCCCGGAGCCACCCAGAGGGCAAGGCGCTACAGGATGAGAAGTGGAATGGCCACGTTTAAATATCTAGCGGAAAATAAATACATGTCTCACACTACCGACATTATGCGTTTTTGTTTTTTGTTTTTGCCGTGGAAATATAAAAGTTTTGCAATCACATTACAACCAGAAATCCACTGTCATAACAAACTATGCACCCTTCAGCCCCGATTATATACACAAAGACTGGATTCTGTATAATTCTTATTTTGTATAGCATGGGGACTAACATGAGAATATGAATTACATGGTTGCATGCAAAATGATTTTATTGGAGGAATAAGAAAAGTATACGTTGGATCCATCTCATGGATGGAAGTATGTTGGTACCATTAACAAAAAATCTTGACCAATTTTTTTTAAAGTTCTCTTATCTGATACTGAAAAAAATATGTAACTATAAGTAGAATCTTGCTTCTCAAATGTCTGCTAAAAGGTTAGCATTACAGATTCCAAAATATCTTTTTATAATGTAGCATGTTTTAGTCACTTTAAAAAAAACAGACTTAATAATACTGGCGAAAGTATCTGGATTTAAATCTAAAATAGAATCTTTTGACACATGAAAAATATTAGTTTCCGTATTGCTGCAGGTGCAATTCCTAAAATAGTGGTTCATCCATTTCAAAGGCTAATGCAATAATTTTGCAATCAGAGGTCTGACACATATTTGTAATATTTCAGTAAAAAAATTATTCTCACGTACAAAAGTAATTAGAATATATACAGAAGCTATAAACGAATGCATGCCGGAAAAAGCTAAGATAGATATACATATACACACATATGCATGCAAACACATTCAGTTTGTATTCTGCAAGTATACACACATTCTTGGCCTTTGCTAGAATCAATTTGCTTGCTTTGTGTTGGATTACTGGTCTTTATGTGGTAACCCTGTTTTTTTAATAATTCAGCATTTAATAATAAATGCATTACTGCAAGATTTCTGGGTAATGATTAATAGGAAATACATTGATTTAGATTAATAGAGCTCTAGCTCTCTCAGATGGTCATAATATAGAGGTTAAGATGGAAGGTCCTACTCCACTGTTGAACACTTACAGAAACTTTCATCAGTATAAATCTACTGAAGGTAGTGTATCCACTCCTGATAGGTGATAGATTCCAAAATGAGAAGTTGCAGACTAGGATGGGCAGCGCAGACTTGATCTTGGACACTGTGGGAAAGCCTACAAAACAAGACTGCTGATCAATCACTGCTTGATTTTGTTTTTTTCATATTAGCACTCCTAGAAAAAGTGCTGGATACAAACATCACAATGCCTATTTAAAATATCTGTGCCTCTTCCAATCCATTGTGTCTGTTCAGACCTTCTGAGATTGCTGGAAACCTTTTGATGTGTGTTCAACAATTTCTCACTTGATACTGTTAAAGTCCCACTTTTCCAAAACAGTCATTTTGAGGTCTGCTATGAGTATCCTGGGAGGTTGAAACGCTCTGATATTACTTTATCCTTGTTTTAAGTCCTGATATCAAATTTATGTCCGTTAATTCTTTTGTGCAAAGTTTGTCCCATTTGTCCTACATATAATCCAGAGGGGCGTTCCTGGCAGATGATTGCAAATGTCACAAAAGCTTATGCCTTTTAATAAAATGTGTTAGTTGGAAAAGGTGCTACCAGGCCCTTGATAGAAATAATCCCCTAAGAAAAATGAATCAATGTCACCATATTGTTTCATAAATAGTGCTAGGAGTTTCCTATATAGAAGAATTCTTATGCCACACAAATCATGGGCAAATGCATAATTCTTATATCTGCACCTATATGGATCAGAACCAAGTTAAGGAAGATCCTGTACAAATTATATACAGATGTAGTTATCACCATGGCCTGCATGTATGAAAGTATGTCCTCCAATATATGTTAATGTGTGAATGCTGGAAATATGGTGTAAGCTCATCCCTTTGTAGTAGACTTTGTAGTAATATTCTTTTAAAAAGTTGCATGCAATGCTTAATTTAAATCTGCTACCTTGTTAGTCTTTACATAGATGCATTTTAAAGTAGGAGGCAGGAGATTTTTTTTCCCAGACTTGTGATATATTGGCAATTTCAGATAATTAAGAAATTGAGAATAAAATTATTTTGTTTGCTTAAATATAGAAATGTTGGTGTGCCTGAAGTTTAGCGCCAATGGATTCATCATGTCTGAAAAGACCTGTAACAGTGATAGTTCCCAAAACTATGTTAAAATGTCTTAGAAGACATCTAGCTACCTGTATCACTGCATTCTAGACCAGTTGTAGTTCCAGATGGTCTTCAAAGGCAGAGCACATTACAGTAGTCCAACTGGGAGGTATCCAAGGCATGAGAGATCACAGGCAGGGCCTCCCAATCCAGGCACTAAAACTCACAGCCATTCATTTGTGCTTGGGTTGAGCTAAAGCTTGTTCTTCCCCATCAGACCTCACCGAGCACTGGGAAAGAACTTTGACAACATTAATTGCTGTGCATTGTGATATTGCCACCACAGAGGGAAGAATGATCCAACATGATTATTACATTATTACAAAACATTTTTTTGTGCAGGCCATGGTTTTCCCTGTGAAACTTTGTGGAAGTGAAAGTTGAAAAAGCAGGATAGAAAGAGTATTGATGCTTTTGAACCTTGGTGTTGGAGAAGATTCCTAAGAATACTATGGGTAGCCAAGAAAACAAAATGGATCATGGTACAAATCAACTCACAGTTCTCACCTGAGGCACAAATGGCCAGGCTCAAATGATCATACTTGGGACACATTATATGATGACCTAGCTCTCAGAGAAATCTCTAATGCTGGGAAAGGTTGAAGGAAAGAGAAGATGATGACAAGCAGCAGGGTGGATGGACACAATTACAGCAGCAGTGGGTACACTGTTGGAAGACCCGAAGGATCAGGTTGGGGACACATCATCCTGGAGAAATCTATCTTTGTGGTGGGTAAGAGTCAACAGCAGCTTGACATCAGATAATCATCCATTCTGACAGTCAACACTAGAATAATATATTAATAGAAAAAATCTTATACCAGTTACTCTGAATGTTAATATTCACAGTCAAATTAATATTTACCTTTCACTGAAGCATGACACTTCTGGGAACCTCTCATTTGGATTATTGAAACACAATTTATATAGGGCTGTCTTTGAAGATACTACAGAAATCATAACTGGTTCAAAATGCTGCTGTTAAATCAGTCAGGATACAATATCCATCCTGAAAACACTACATTGGTTGCAAAATCAAAGCACTAATAGGCTTGGGCCCAGATATCTGAAGGCATAGGTATCTGCTCATTTATTAAATTGCTCTATATCCCATCTTTATCCCAGAGCTCATACACAGCACTCTCAAACAATTTGGAGTAAGTTGGACTAAAAGGTAGTGACTGACGCAGTGAATTTTCAAAACAGAGAATAGCAGCTCAGGGTTAAAACATTGGGATCTTGGTGCTCACTGAACTTGGTTTTCTTCTTGCAAACATCTCTTTACCAAACTAGGTAAGACTGTCAGTGCTTTGATAGGCAAGAATGGGGTTTGCTGCCTTTTATGTGTAGCAGATTGTTCTACCTGACTTGATAAACATTGTAGTTTATGGTGCCTATTTCTGATTGACCTATCTAAATTGGTCGGCTGTATTGTTTCATCTTCGATTGTTCCTACCTGTTGCATTGGGTCTCACTTATCTATGTGTTGTTTTCTGGGTCTGTGATAAGGGAAGATGTGTCCTGGCCTGTTTGCTTCCTTCTTGACCTTTGCTTGCTTTTTTGGAATAGTTTATAACCAAGTTTATCTCTATGTGTCTGTTGATGGCTGATCTATCAGAACACCAGACTTCTAGGAATTCCCTTGCATTAACAATCTAATAGCCAGGTAGTTTAGTCAGAAACTATAACAGCATTTCATACTATTTTAGTGATAAATTGCATCAATTTATTTGTTTACAAAGTAAATCAGAAAATATACAGCTCAGCTATATGGTTTTATTCATTATACAGATCCTACAAAGGGCTTGTAAACAGGATAAGTATTCCTTCTAACTCATGAAGCCTTTCCAAATTTGCTTCAGCTTCATCAGAAGGTAAAGAATTGTTCCTGAACTGGATGGGTTTAGCCTACTGGCGTAAAATCAGGTACAGACCCATTCTACTAGCATCTTAGGATCTAAGCCCATATAAAGGCTACTAAAAAGGAGGATTAAAGTAAGAAACTCAAAGAGGCCATTAATGGTTTTTCTTAATGTTATTCACATTATTGAATCTCTAAAATCAAGTGAAAGCTCCATGTCCTCTAAGTAGATAGAAAATAAGTCCAAATATTGGCTGGGTGAAGACTGAACAATTGTATATGAAAGCTGTTTTAGCATAGCGCAGCAACCAATGCAAATAGAAAGTCCTAACTGAGCAAAGGGAATCAGCATTTCCAGTATTTTTTTAAATAAATGGATCCTTTTCCTTTATTATAAATTGCATCAAATATTAAATATGAATGTCAGTCTTTCCACTATCCAGATAATTCTATGAGACTCAAAATGACAAAATGAGAGTCACTTTCACCTACTTTGCATGGTGAGATACCTTACTGAGGCTGAAGATGCTTCGGTTACATTCAGTAAAGTTAACATTAATTTTTTCAACAAGAGCAAATAATTATTTCTATTCTTTGGTCCTCAGTCTTGTATATTCATGGACGTTTATGTTTTTCAAACCTTATGATACTTCACCCTGACCCTTCTTCCTATTGCACCCAAGTTGTAGTACACTTTTGCCATATTTTTCCCCCCTCTGAATTCCGTCTCCCAAGAATTGATTCCATTACTGGAACAATTACTTTCTTTCAACAAGGATTTGAAATCTATTTAGGAATAAACACATCACAAGCCTTATTTTTCTCTCTCGTTTTACCACAACAGTGGTTACTTAGTCTTAAGAGAACTGCATATTTGCACCCATTCAGCTTTCATATCTTCTAAGTGTTGATTATTCCCTGAGAGATTTTGCTTTCTGGCACCCGCTCTAACATATGTTTGGGGTTCTAAGTCAACACATACCTGCAATGTGTCATGATGTGGTGCTATCCTGTATGGTCACTTCCCATAGAGCTACTGCTTTTGCTACCATTCTAGGTGACGAAAGTCTTCCATTTACAGCAAGTATTGTCTTACTGTACATATCTGATTCAGATATTTTGAGAAGGTCTGTGAGATTCTCTTTTCCTTGTGAGGTTTATGGGATTTGAACCAGGCAGAAGGCCTTATCTGTGTCCTTACTATGGAATATTGTTATCCCTAGAGGCTCAGAAGGTGCCTTCCCTGCTTGTATCCAGAAAGATTGTAAAAACCTTTCTTTTTCGTTGAGCTTTTGGCTCCTGTTGATCACTGAATGGACATTACTGTATAGGTGCATATACCTAATTTTTACATTTATTTTATTTCATAGACCAGCATCACATAATAACATGTGACTCTAAAGTAAAAATAAAAATCTTATTAATAGAATAAAATAAGATAAAAATAAAATTAAGGTAAAATTATAAAGTACAGGAATTAAAACCCAGGAAAGACCTATACAATTACAATCAATTTTACAATCAATAATATGCATGCTATAGTTAACTAGGATAGATAACTTTAAAAGGACACAAGTAGTGCTAGGATTTGTAAAACACTACAAGGATGTAAAGCTATGCTAACTTATACTGAGTCTAATACTTGCTGAAGCCCTGGTAGAGTTTGCTGGGATTATGACAAGTATGATCCAACCAACCACAACAAAGAAAGAGCAAAATAAAACATAGAATGGTATGTGTATATTTAAAAGGGGGGGAGGGGGGAATAAGTGCATATATTTGTTGTACTCTTAAATACTATTATTTTATTACTTGCATTATTTTTCATTCGTTTTGATTTTGTTGTACAGTGCCCAGGGTCACAAAATTAGGGAGGTTAAGAATATAGTAAATAGGTTAAATAAATAAAATTTCCATGCTCCAGTGTAGATATTTCCATATTATATTTCTATATTATCTATCCCTACAGTTACAAGCTTCTTGCTGATTATTGAATAGCTGCCATTTCCCCTGGGGTTGGCCAGAGATGATAAAGAACCTTGAATGGAACTGCTGATTAGTTTACACTGGTAAAACTTCAGAAAGTTTCTGAGGGTATTTTCAGTGAAATGGCTCCTAGCATTAATAATCAATTCTTTCATCTTTCATCCTTATTTTAATAGGAATTAAAATGATGAAAGCAGCAGTTGGGAGAGAAAGCAAGGATGACAAGTGGAACCAGAGGATGATTTTTTTAATCTTTAAAAATATTATAATAAAAAAGTTATGAATAAATAAAGGCAATACTATTCTTGGTCTCTATGATGCCCTGTCCAAAAAGAAGATGTAGACTATATTTTTAGAAGCAAATGAAAGAGAATTTAAAAAGCCATGAAATAGTAGTAATAGAGGAAATTACTCCAACATTTGTTGGGAAATTCACTCTGCCAAGTATGTTGTTCCAGGAAATCCTTTTCTTTTACATAGGATGATTGTTTGATTATGTGCCATTAAGCTGATGTCAACACAAAGATAGATTTTCTCTAGGAGGATTTGTCCTCAACCTGGTCCTTCAGGTCTTCCAACAGTTCATCCACTGCCACTTAATTGAGTCCATCACCTTGCCCTACTTAGATTAGTAAAAGACATAAGAGGTTGAATTAGATATAGTGTGCAAATTTGGATTTAAAGAAGCACTTGAGTATCTCTGCTCCTGATGTGTAGAAAGGTTCTTAGAATAATCTTATATCATTTTTTGATGAGGTAATGGATTGTGGGAACTCCTTAATGGAATGTGGAAACTCTATAGACATATTATAACTTAATTTCAGCAAAGTATTTAACAAATTACCCAATGAAATACTGATAGCGAGATTAGTGTGGGTTGGGTGGCATTACAATGAGGTGAATATGTGACTGGCTTAAAAATCAGAGTGTTGATAAACCATTCTCATCAAACTGGGACATTATAAGCTTCAATCTCGAGCCCTGCATTCTTCAATATTTGTTATTATTGACTTGAATGAGGTGCTTATCTTTACACAAAACTGGGTGGGACAATATTCTAGAAGACTGAAATACATTTTAAAATAACCTTGATAGGTAAGAGAAATGGGCCAAAATATCAGAAAGAAATGCATATTTATGCACGTAAGAAACAGAAATTAAGTGCTTAGGTATGAAATGCAGACGGAGACTGCAGCCATGAAATTAAAAGACGCTTGCTCCTTGGGAGGAAAGCTATGGCAAACCTAGATAGCATATTAAAAAGCAGAGATGCCACCTTACCGACAAAGATCTGCATAGTCAAAGCTATGGTTTTTCCAGTAGTAATGTATGGCTGTGAGAGCTGGACCATAAAGAAGGCTGAACGCCGAAGAATTGATGCCTTTGAACTGTGGTGCTGGAGAAGACTCTTAAGAGTCCCCTGGACTGCTAGGAGGTCAAACCAGTCAATCTTAAAGGAAATCAACTCTGATTGCTCATTGGAAGGATTGATAATGAAGCTCAAGCTCAGATACTTTGGTCACCTAATGCGAAGAGAGGACTCTTTGGAAAAGACCCTGATGTTGGGAAAGATGGAAGGCAAAAGGAGAAGAGGACGGCAGAGGATGAGATGGCTAGATAGCATCACTGAAGCAATGAGCATGAAATTGAGCAAACTCAAGGAGGCAGTGAAAGATAGGAAGGCCTGGCGCAATATGGTTCATGGGGTCACGAAGAGTCGGACACGACTTAACGACTAAACAACAACAACAAAATGAAATGGGAGTTCTGGACATGGCAATATCATCTTTGAAAAAGATCTTGTGTGAGCCTTCCCTTAACAAACTGGACTGGAAACAGCCATAAAAGATATTCAAGGATGCAAAAGCTTCTGATAAATAGATTTAACACAGCAAAGCCAATGAAGTCATTATAGAAGAATTCCAATGACTATAATATTTCAAATACAGGCTATATTTATAGTGAAATGGGGGTTTACATTCTTGTACCTCTTTCTCCCATCCATGTAGTCTAACTCTTTGGTGCTGGAGGTGTAGTTCCTAGTTGTCACTCATTTTGGTGATGGACTAGTCTGATTTCAGGCTGTTTTCTTCTGAACTTGTGAGAACTAGATTTCACATTTTGGAACAGTAGTTGATTACAAACTAAATATGAGCAAGAGATGGGTTCAAAAATGCAAATGTAGTTAAAGACTGCATAAATAAAAGTATACTTTCTAAATAGCAGGAAACAATTATTAGATTTTATTTTGCATTGATCAGACCCCATTCAAGTGTTGTGCTCAGATTTATACCCGCTGGAATAATTTCAGGGAAGGGCAATGAAGATGATCAGTGGTCCAGAAGTTATATCCTAGGAATACTGCTTGAAAGAACTGGGAATAGTCTTGAGAAGAGAAGGGGAAAATAGGATAACTACCATGTATCAGCAGGAAAATGCAGCAGTGGCAATGTGTGATTTTCTAAGCATTACCTAGATGATTTAGCAGCTAGATCTGAAAAGGAAGCAGCAAGAGCAGGACTAAAGAACAGTCCCTAAACGGGAAAATGGGAGGAAAAGAAAAAGTGGGAGTTGGGAGGATGACAGAAGCTGAAACTCTGAAGGTGACTGGACTGGAGCTGAAACGCTGAAGGCAACTGGACTGGGGCTAGCTATTGGTAATCCTGCCTAGAGGATTTACAAGAGGACTGGACGTAGGAACAAAGGTGGTACATTCCAGAAACTTTTCGCAGTTAAGCAGATGGCTTCTCATCATTAGGACTGGGCAAAGAGGGAGAAAAGGTTGTAAAAAGCCTCGATTTATAGGCTTCCTACTAATATTGTTTTTCCTTCCTGTAGTAAGGTTAATAGGAGAAGGCCTGTTAATTTTGTACCTTTAGAACTGAGAATAATAAACTCTGCTAAATTAATTTGTAAAAGTACCAGTAAAATAAAGAGACAAGAGCCCTCATTCATACACTGTGAGGTATGAAGAGGAAAGAATATTGACTAGAGAGTTCTTATAACTCTGGCAATAGCATGCTTCAACTAAAAGGATGTCACCCAGAAGGTGGTCAAGACTGATTTTCTATCATTGCAAAGCAGAGTCTATACAATAATGGATTTATATTACAGGAAGGCAGATTTCAATTTAATATTAGAAAGAACTCCTAATAGTAAAAGGAGTTTGACAATGGAACCAATTATCCATAGACTTTCTTGACAGGAAGCGTTTGAGCCATCAGCTGGATAGCACACGTTTTTCGTAGCTCCTGCCAGTCTAATCATTTTGATAGCTTTTTAATATTTTATTGGACTTATTTTTATTGGACTTTTTAACTCAATTTTGTTTGGATGAGACAACGGTGAAGACAAATGCACAGATAAAGGACTTTCTGTGGAATTAGATAGATATGGGAAAATGAAAGAAGCAGCACGGTGTTAGCCTGGGTTCCCTTCCTCCACTGAAGTCTGCTAAACAGCCAAGAATTGAAGATCATTTTGCATGAAAGGGGAACATAAGTAAAATAAATCTCCCTCCCACTTCCACAAATCTGAGGTATTAGAATGGGATCTTCAAACAGAGTTGGAAAAACAGTTATTAGAACTTTTCCTATCTGTTAGGGAAGAGCTAAATGGGAGCTAGGACTCCTGTAAGGGCTCCCCTCGAGTGTCGTCGTTCCATGAAATTGGCCCAAATACTTGCCATAGGGGATTTGAAATAAAGTCTAAAACTAAAAATGAAAAACAAAATCAGAATTTGGAGAGGCTTCCATGGGAAAACTCAATGGAGTTCATGGCAAAACAATGCTTGCTCACAGCGCAAACTGTTATCTCGATATTTGAGCAGCTTTCAGCCATAAAACATGAGCTGGATGTGATGAAAGGAGAAATAGAGGCTTTTGTGCAAAAGTATGAATCCAGATCTTTACTCTGACAAAAGCTTATGAAACAGATGCGGTTAACCCTCACACCTGGGACAAGTGTGTTGATAAAGAGCAAGCAGCCAAAGAAAAAGTTAAACTAGATAAAAAGCCGCAGCTCCCAAAGAATAACTCTCTAACTCTTGATAAGACAAAGAGTGGAGAATTTACACATACTAAAGATTCTTTGGATGTAAATAAAGCACTTCCATCTAAATTAAATCGCTCACTGCAAACACAACAGATTGTTCTCACTATTTGCATGAACAGACATAAGGTTGGACGCTGGAATACTAGGAAAGCAATTGTAACTTCCCTGGGTCAGCTTATTCATCGCCAACGTGGGCGGATTGATTTACGTGCTGTTGAATGGTTCCCAGGTGCTCCAAACTGGAAGCAGATCCTCTTGTCTTTCAAGCAGTCTACCATTCCTTTGATGCTATTTAAGATGAGGACATATTTAGCTGTGTTTCAAAATTTCCCCATCAGAGTCTTTTGTGACGAAAAGGTTCAACCCTTACTTACTGACATGCCAGCTCCCAAGGTTACTGTTCCTCCACCCCTGGCCTTGAGAGAGCGAGAATGTGGGAGTCAGCCTGCCCTACTTGATGAAGGTGTTTTCGATCCAACTGAAGCCAGCCTCATTAATGCTTTTGGCTCTTTACCAAGAAAGGAACAAGATAACATTTTGCTCAAGCTGGAAAACCTGAAGAAAACCTTGTTGGTCACAATTGCCACAGCTGAGCCACTTATAGACCTTGTGTCCCCAACTACTGATTTTAACTGTCTCCCCTCAGCGAACAAGGGACTATCTGAATATGACCCACCAAAGAACAGCAGTCCGGATCCCTTCCGGCCAATAGGGGAACTTGGAGCTGAGGAGGAGTTATTACCTACATCAGAACATTCTACTGGGGCTTTAGCAACAAATCAGGGGACTGGAGGGAGATCCCCGCCACCTCCAATGTCACTGAGAGGAATGCAGTATGACATAGCAACCCTGTCCCCAGTGCCACTGAATGAAGTCCTAGTAAGGCAAGATCAGCTGGATGGTGTCAATTATGAACAAGATCCTCAGGAGCTGATACAGGATTTGCATGAGGCAGGCCACCCTTCAGTAGAGGCCGTAACATCTGCTGTTGATTTCCCAGCTCAACATAACAGTGTTATAGCTCTCTTGTCAAAATCATATTTCGTGACTGGTTTCAAATGACTATGCATTTTCCTTTTTAACCTGGAACATTTCTGGATGGTCACTTCCGTCCAAAGACCAACTTTTTTTAAACTATGTGTCGCACTTTGATGTTCTCTTTTTACAGGAAACTTGGGCCTCTTCAGAGGTGGAGTTAGACAGTTATTGGGTTAACTCTATCCCGGCTGTTCCGAGTAAGGTTGGTGGGAGATCTAAGGGTGGTATTGCAACTCTAGTAAGCACAGCTCTACAATTCAATTGTGTGTCATTGCCTCCCTTACAGCCATGGGTAGTGGCTACCTTGCTTTCATCCAAACATATGGAAATTTTGCTTTTTAACATTTATATTCCTCCTTTTAATAAGAATGATTTAATTAGTATTATCTGGAAGCACATAGAAAATTTTATCTTTAGCTGCTTAGATAAACACCCCACAGCATCAATAATAATAGGCGGGGACTTGAATGCCAGGATGGGATTAAATGATCATGCATTATTCAATCAATTCAAGATACATTATGAGGAGAACGTATAGTTCAGTGTATTTGAGATGCGGTTCCTTTGTTTCAGGATAATTGTTACTTTGAATGAAAATTCATGAATAAAAGAAACTTGGTATGAACAAGTCTCTGTTCAGAATCAGTTAGTAGTGGGCTACATGTTAACATTTTATACTATACTTATTCTTCAGACACACAGATAAATACAAGATACATGACCATAGAGTACATTTTGGTAATGCATACAAATTTCAAATTTCATTTGAATATCCTGTCTTAAAAGCAGTTTGTTGCAAAGCCCAACAACCAAAAATTTATGGCAGAATTCTAAGAGAGAAGTGCTCCTAGAAAAGTATTTTATCTCTTTTCTACATTATGCAGTGCCTTGGCTATTCTATCCAAATCACGAAGCTCTTCTGCCTTGATAACTTTCATTCTCCATTATTCCCCCTTGTTTTTCATTTCTTTTTGATATTGACAATGCCTCAAAATTATCTGAACATTGTCCATTCAGTAGACAATTGCAAAGCTCTCATATTTTCAGTAATGATCATCCCACAATTTGTTTGGGTAATTTTCATATAGGATGCAATTTAGGAAGTGGCTCTGATCAATAATGTGCAATCTTCTGTGGAACAAGGACCACACTTGTCCTTTAGAGGCATGTTAGGAATGGTACTTTAAACAATAGATGGAGTAGGACAAAAAGTCAACTTGATTTAATTACAATTTAGTTCAATCAAGTTGAACTAATTACTTCTGGTTATTTAATAATTTTCTCCTTCTGTCACATTAAAAATACAGTTTTATGTTAATTTTTGGAGAGACACAGCCCATATATGAAGCATCAGACTGTGTGTTTATTCTATATATTTTAAACCACCATCTCGAATGTCAAACTGAAAGGTATGATCCCTTTCCCCAAATCCTTTTACCTGTGAGGTTTTCATTAAGTGGATCCTGACTGCTGCTGTCACTGCAAGAAGGCAGTGGAGTGACAGAAAGTGAAGCTGGGCAGGACAAAGGAGCAGATAAATTGGTCTGTGGGACATAATACTGACATGGGCCAGCATCTTCACAGAAAGAGAAAGGGAGAGGATGGTAAGCTTGAGAGCAGGGATTTTTCCAGTGAGAAAGTCCAACTGAGAACTGGCCAGAAGCATCAAAACCTGAAAATAAGCAAGGTATGCATTAATATAGGAAGAGCCTTATTGGGTAGACAAGGCCCATTTGATAAACATTCTCTTTGAAAGCACTAACAGGTTTGGGTTTTTTTTGGAAAACAAGAAAAGGATAGGAAAGAATCTGCCATTGTCTGCTGTTTATGCCCCAGATATCCAAAGGTGGGTTGTTTCTACTCATGTAGGCTCTATCAACCCATAATTCTTAAATATTACTACACCTTGATTTGAGCAGAGGATCGCACCTTTTGTTTTTCTACATCTATTAAATACACTATGCATTTTTCTACTGAATATGCTATCACTTCCTCAGAAATTAATGCTAGGGTTATGAAAAGCTTGTCATCTCTTTCATAGGTAAATAATACTGCAGATTTATATTCTGTTTAATTCAAATATCTACAGACTAGGAATCAGTTGCATTAAGCAAGTACTCTCTCTTTGAATAGAACAAAACAAAAACTATTAAATCAGCTTTGTTTTTATTTCTAGCAGCAACCAGGTGTTCCACCATTAAACAGTAACATTAGATTCTGAAAGATGATAAAACTTAATGAAAAGGTAGGTAATACGTTATATTTTGGTCTTATCTAAAATTGTTTATTTGCCTGTAGAACAGGCCCTAGGGGATAAGTCCTCTTTTCTCCTTTCATCTCCAGATTTGCTCCAGGGGTAGAGGGAAACTCTTGCTGAGTGAGCAGAAATCTGCACATGACATTAAATATAGCCTGGAGCATCTTTATATTTATGCCTAAGAACTGAAAACACATATTCAGTATTTTTTTAAGCCAGTCATCATGTTTACCATAATTCAGTTTAGAAATCAGTTATGAAAACTCAGTTTGCTACAAAGCAATTTCAGAATATATAAACTCATAGCCAAGTTATGCAAACATGTGTGCAGACTCTAACAATAGAGACTTGTTTCCCTAAGACTTTGAAAGTTAGGTTTTGGAATTCCCTTTCAAATGTGTAACTAAGATCTCCAACAGTTCTTCAAGTTAGTTATAACAACACTTTTACCTCTAATCATGCCACTATCACCAAAATAAATCTTTAGTACTTTATTAAAACTTGGTTATTTGGCTCCTATACTGCAAATACAGGAGTGGCTATCATTAAAGTTGTAAAATGAACAGAATAAAACACTTTATTAAAGAGAAAATAGGACATGATGATTTAAGTGTCCAGTTCTTAAAGACCTGAGGCTAAATATGCTTATTTATAGAGTCTTGATTGGATTTTCCCCAAATTTCATTGTAGCCAAATATTTATCATCACAAGCTGTTATTATAAAGCAACTTTCTGCCTTCTCAGGTTCTTCTAGAAGCTGTTTCTTCAAAATGGTTCATTTTAAGAACTGTCTGGTAATGTTCTCTGGCTTCCTACTGTTCTCCCCAACCATCTAAAGTCACGTTTTCTTTCTTAAGGGTATTTTTACATCAGACTGAAATGCTTGCTCCTGCCTGAAATTAGTTTGGATCCTTTATCAATTGACAGGCCTTTGCTGGTTTTCTAGCCAGAGCCTCTGATCAACCATGCCTAATTTTTTGTCTAATTCCTCACTTACAGGTATTTGTCATAAGGCATTTGAGCAATGGTGCCAAAGATCTTAAAAACAGCATAAAATCACTGAATGTTCACACTATTTTGAGAAGGGACTTCCACATTTCCACAAGGGGCTACCTGGGCTCTTTGAGCCAAGGATTATCCATTGCTGGTCTACATAAGCCATATCACCAGTCAGAATTGTTGGTCTCATAATCAATCTGAATTGTAACGTATTATGTGTTTGGTCCCTACCTAACCCCAGAATACCTTATCCAATTAATTAATGACCTTCTCTGAGCTACAGTCACCCTTTCATAACAATCCTAGCTATAAGAATTGTAACCATTTTATCCT
Organism: Liasis olivaceus; assembly: GCA_030867105.1. Lineage (NCBI taxonomy): Eukaryota > Metazoa > Chordata > Lepidosauria > Squamata > Pythonidae > Liasis > Liasis olivaceus. The sequence goes on along the minus strand of CM061355.1, from coordinate 49,366,041 downwards.
TAATACAGCAAATCAAATCCAAAGCTTCGGAAGAAAAGTTACAGTGTAAGAACTCTCCAAAGTCATTTGCCTGTTCTTTATACAAACTTTACAGAATATAAACAGATATTTTTTTTGGTCATAACGTCTTTGTGTAAAGTTGTTACAACATCTACTGCAAATCAATGGAACCACAAGTGTCAAAGTTAATTTTTCTGTAAACTAAAGGGAAAACAAAATGTGTCCAGTTTCTTACCTACTGTAATTTGGCTGATGCAACTATGGTAACTGGTTCCAACAGAAAGACTGCTGCCGCCGTGAGAAATGTCATTATCTAAAATAAAAATGCAGGAAAATATGTGTGTGTGTTTGTGTGTGTGTGTGTATACACGTAAAGACACATACACAAAATGGTTGTAACTAAAACTTTGTGAATAATTGAGTCTTCAGCTTTCCCAAACCCTCTTTGGGCTGGACATTTCGATGCTACAATAAAGAGGAAATGCATTCCAAACAAGAGCAAAGATATTGGTCGAAATGCATATACGCTAATGTAAATGCATATATGCAAACATAGAAACAATTTCTGTAATTTGTATAGTTCATCTCAGCATAGTGGGGTATTCTGTTCTCTAACAGCTCTTTAAAAAGAAGATCTTCTTTGTGCAGGACGATCCATGGCCATCCTGATGTTCCTGGGTACGCTTCCATGCGTAGTTCCCCCCTTAAATGATGGAATTATGATGACAATCCAACTTAGATGGCGTGTGTGCAGATGCACAGGGATGCCTGCTATGTGCTTTGGTAGGAAGATTCTGACTGGACTAATGCATGTCAACAATTTCTGTAATAAATTATACTGTGGAGTAATTTGTTCAGAAATCCATGAGTGAAAAGGAAATACTGTAAAATGTAGGGATCAGACTCAGCCTCTGCTGTAATTAGTAGCTATTTGTTTTTAATGATGATTAGTAGCTATTTGTTTTTCTACTAGTGAGAATCTTGCCTTAAATAGCATCCCATAGATCTAGCATGCCAACATTTATATGCCAGCAAGAGAAACAACAATTAATAAAACCTTGATCTGTGAAAATGCTACTCTTCCTTTACTAGGCAATGTGCACGCATACTTTCCAATTCTTCCAATTGATCACTGACAATATGTTTAATCTGGCATTAGTAGCACTAATGTTTTGAATAGTGTTTTTGACTTTTTTTTAAAGTATGCCTTCTTTGCAAATAAAAGATCAAGTGACATCCCAATGTTTCAAACAGCAGTACAGATAAAATGTGATAGAAATTTGTTCTAAATTTTAAGATTAACTTTTAACAGTGCTAGCAGAGAGATCAAAACAGTAGCATGAGCCCCAAACACATTTGCAAAGCATGCCCATGTATATTTACTCAGAAACAAATTCAATTGCATCTAAAACTACTTACTTCTGTGTTAATGTGTAAAAAAAAAATCAGCCTAAATTATCCTTTCTGGAATGCTCACATTCAGTTCCAGCATTTCGCTGGATTTGAAACCAAAACTCTGCAAGAAGAATTGTCTTAAAAATACAGTGAAGTCTTTTTTCTTCAGTCAACAGAAGTGAGTCTACTTTAACCATTAAATGGCTGTGTTCATGCAACATACTTATGTTTAACAAGTTATTTAACTTGTTTATTTTAAACTAATTTTCTGTGGTCACTCTACACAGTGAACTCACAGTAAACTGGATACATAAACATGCTTAAAATGTGACTAGCAAGATTGTGATTCAATGTTTCATATGAATACAACCACACAGCCTTGGTGCCGAGTAAATTCAAAGACAAGGTGACTTTTCATAATGCTCTTTCTTCCTACTGAAGCAAGGAACCTGGAAACTTCATACTTAGTTGCCACACAGAGTAAGATACCATAATGATCTCATATCTTCACACAAATGTAAGAACTTTACTGTTAATTAAGAAAATAGATTTAATAGTAAGAGACGTTTTACCATATTTAATCAGGGAAGCCATCCTGCTGCCTTTCTCGATGGGGTTGTCGACAGGGCTACAGAATATAGTCAAATCTTTCAGCGATGTTTGCAGTTCTGCTTTCTGGATAGCTCCCATTTTACAACACATCTGATTCCTTGTGCATCTGCCTGCTTGAAGCCTTTGCAAGCTCCTCTCTGCTTCTGAAAGCGGTACAGTACAGAGTGGCCCCATTCTAAGCCAAGCACTTCTCTGTTAAAGGACGTTGCCCCCTCTCTGTTGGACCAGCTGGAAGGGTGTTCCTCCTCCAGCAGGCTAGGCTATTTTTCTCCCACATGATGCAGATGACTGCTGCTCCTGCTGCTGCTATTCCGAAACTGACACCAGGGCTAATTAATTTTTGTAAAGTTGTTCAGAATGCTCATTTCTACCTGGGGGAAACAGAAATAGTAGGCTTTTATCAACGGCACAGATATGCAAAGGACAATTAGGAAGAGCTCTAATCCTTAAGCAATATTCCCAGTGCAAAATTCCCCTTTAGACAGGATGAACACACACTTGAGCAACAAATTCAGCACAAAGCTCAGTGAGGCAAATAAGCTGGTTTCTTGCCAAGATAAGGGCATATTGTATTAAACCATGGTTTAATTATGGATCACCTTATGCTCTTGGGAACCTTCAGTGCAGCAGAAATTTTTTTGTAGCCTTCCCCAGATCTGTGCCTTGCAATAATCCTGCCTCTGAGCTCTGCAGGCAGTTCCTTTGACCTCATGGCTTTTGCTCTGGTACAGTAGGTGTTGTCAGCTGTGAGGCCTTCTATAGAGAAGTGTGTGCCTTTCCAAATCATGTCCAATCAATTTAATTTACCACAGGTGGACTCCAATCAAGGTGTAGAAACAGCTCAGCAATGATCAAGAGAAATGGGAGGCACCTGAGCTAAATTTCAAGTGTTGTTGCAAAGGGTCTGAATACTTATGCCGATGTGATAGTTCAGTTCTTTCTTTTTCATACATTTGCAAACATTTCTAAAATTCTGTTTTCACTTTGTCATTATGGGGTACTGAGTGTAGATTAATGAGGAAAAAAAATGAATTTGAACGATTGTAGTATCAGGCTGCAACATAACAAAATTAAAAAAAGTGAAGGGGGTCTGAATACTTTCCAAATGCACTGTATGTGTGTGTTTATGTTTCAGATATCCAAAGTGCTGGCTTTAGGTGATTCCTTATTTTTTGTTCAGCTTACTTTAACTATTTATATGCCAGTCTTCAACATTCAGTGTTCCCCCTAAAAGAAAATATCAAAATATAAGCTCAAACAAATAAAATACGACAAAAAAACTCCACTGAAAAAGTTAAATATATAAATGGCAACATATATGACTATTATTAACAGCTGTGTTACAATATTTACAGAAGGCAGCTTCCCAGAGTCCTGGTAGTATCATAGCCTTATATGAAAAATGATACTGCCCTAAGTGGGATGCTAAGTGGATCAAGTGGTGGCAGATGGATCCCATGCTGCTTTGTATCAAGTGCAATATTTCAACATTGTTAGCTTATGTACTTGAAAAAACCTCTGAACTCATCCCTACATGACTACCATTCTCAGCAATTTTATGACTGAAGATTTCACAGATCTCTGAAACTGTGTATTATACCTTCGTCAGGGTCAATATACTCTGAACTATGGCCATTCATTTCATTTCAATCACTCGAGTCATATCTGAAGCAACCATAAATGCTTACTTTCAAATAAAGTGCTGCTGTCTGTGGTGAGCCCATCATAGCTGGGACTTAGCAAAACGCAGTGCATGGTGGTTGGTATAGTTTGCTTCAATTAAAAACAACAACAACCATGGAAAGCTTTTTTTAAAAAAACTAGGGCATAAAGAAATGTCTGCCCAGTGAACTGAATAGAAAAAAATAGTCTCGGAGAATTCTGGAATCAAGTCAATAAGATTAATTTTCTTTCTTTTCCCCAATACATTTTCTTCTGTTTTGGGTGAATAAATAGGTCACAGGTGTTTCAACACACCACACAGACATGCATTCTGCCGTGAAATAGAAAAGTGATGGAAAATATCCTAGACCCCTCAGGTATATTTAATACAATAGGAAAATACCAATACACCTTTTGACCATCCCCTTCTCAGGTACAGGTATGCCTAAAATGGACATTCATAGAGGATACTTTATGAGTGTTTTTTTTTTTGATATAGCGATTATCCAGCAATGTAATTTTCTAAATGAAAATTTTTTTAAATAATGCTTCTTCCATAGGTCCTCCACCTTTGGTCCTCCACACAATCATATTAATTGGTACAATTTCTCTTGCCTTGAGGAATTGCATTGTCCTCTTGCCTTGTCGCGATCAGAGCAAACCACTTGAGAATTGCTGGTCTTGAATTAGTGCTCTGAAGGCCAGTCTGAGAAAGGAACCAAGGAAAACTAAGCTTTATCCTTGGATCAGAGAGACCAACGTTCCCTCTTCACCCAAGTAGCTCAATAGGTGACCTTGTACCATTTACTCTCTCACAGAATTGTTATGTACAGGTAGCCCCTGAGTTAAGAATGTCTGACTTACCGACAACTCATATTTATGAACGGGCTGCCTATTACTAAAAACAGTGGATGGTGTTTTCCTTCCTTGAGCCGACGAACCATGAAACTGCACAATGTTTTCCTGAACTGCTAAAGCCGTCTGTTTTCAATATACAGCCTGTTTTCAGCAGTTGTCAGTGGTTCATGAAAACATTGTGTGACTTCAGCGGTTCATCAGCTCGAGGAAGGAGAATACCATCTGCCATTTTTTAGTAATAGGCAGCCCATTCATAAGTACATATTCTAACTTATGTACAAATTCAAGTTAAAGACAGACTTAGGAATGGAACTCATTCTTAACCTGGGGACTTAGATAAGATGGTAGGGTTCAACCAAGCATATTGCTCCAAATTCCTAAAAGGAAAGTTATGTCAGTTTCAGCCCAAGAATCACATGAGAGAGTCCGGAAATTAGCTCAGCTTCTTTATTAGCTTGCACCTAATAGACAGAATCTTGCCAGACTAACTCTAATTCCCCAACAAGTGCAACTATTACCATCAAGCCCTTAGGAAGGGGCCAGTCTCTTCCTCCTTACTTTCACACAGTCCAGCTGGGGGCTGAGAAGATGCTTGGAATGTCACTCCCCCTCCCTGTAACCTTGAAGCTCCATACCAGAATCCTCCCCACTCATGCCTTCCATCACAGATAGAATAAAAATATAATAAACAATGACCTGGATATGGAGCTTCCATGAGCAGAAATCCACATATGGAGTGTATCTATTGGTGGAAAGAAAACGTTCACCATTTTCATCTTCTTTTGCCCCTGAAAATCTGCTCAAGAGGAGATCTGACTGACTGTGATCAAAGCAAGACCATGAACATGGGGTCTGCAGGGTGTGGTCAAAAAGTCAAGATGGTGGCCACAATGAGAGCTCCATCTTTTTACTGTGCATTGCATTGAACAGTTTTATGATGAACAAAGTGGGCACATTTTTATTGCATTTTTGTTACTGGGAGGTGGTAATCTCTATTTTTAGGTATTTTTATTCTATGTAAAACACCTTTAGTACTGGGGAGTGATCATAGCCTCCAAATATTCATAGTTACTTTTTCCCAATTCTTGGGGAAAAGGAATACTCATCTGATACAGCTGCCCAAATTTATAAGCATAAGACATCAGTGGTTTCATGCAACACTAGTGGAAAAAGCTATTGATAAGGAGGAGAATGGAATTACAGAAATCATATAGCACAGGAGATACAATCAGTTCTTCCTTATATAGAACATTATGGAGGATATGGCAAGGATGTTTAGTGGCATGTATCTCTTTTGCTCATGCTTATAGATTAGTTAAATCCATTCCTTTCCCATCCTGCTTATATTAGTTAAATAGTTAAATTATTATTTTCCAGTGATATATACCTTGGCTTAAGATAGATGCATGATTTATAGTAAGTACGTTTTCTTGCTATTTGGTAAAACATTTCTTAAGTTTAAGATAGATGTATCTAACTTTAAGTTATATAATATATAGTAATAAATCCCTTATTATCCTTCTAATAGGCAGAAGGGACATAAAGGAACTGTTATTACTGTCCTCTGTTTCATTTAATAAAATCCCTGTATCTTTTCCCCAGTGATACACTTATTGTCTTTGAATCAGAACTAAACCTATTGCCTTGCACTCTGTTCTAAAAAGTGGGCAGTTCTAGACAGACGAATAGGCTGAACACTTGTTCTTAATTTATTCTTGTCTCGCCTTTCCCTGACGAGCTGCATACTTGCCCATGCTACATCATCATTCTCATCTACGGCGATGGACCAGTCTCTACTAAAGACTTCATTCTCTTCCACATTTTGAGATCAATTACTAAATTGCTATTGCTGGTAAATTTGTGGTGAACCAAAAAATTGACCTTATATTCCTGATACCGGACATGAATATTTCCAAGTTGTATTTTATGCTTGGAAATTCCAGTCTGCACCCCAGGAAAGTCAGTGCAACATTCACACTGATTTTTAGATTGCACTCTCAAAGTTAATACAAGGAGTCTTTGAAGTAGCAAAAATGCTGATAATTTATTTTTTAAAAAATGCTGTGGATGCATTGCTGTTTTGACACCAGTATTAAATACTTTCCAGGTATTACAAAGGTTCATTTCTGTAATGTGTATACATAATTTATGAGTCCCTTATTTCAATGCTAGACTCAGCGGAACAGAACTGCCATTGCACATACTATTCATCAGAACAACACTTGGTGGTAATTATATTTTTCCAGCTGCCATCACAGAGGCCAATGCAGAATGACTCATAGCATTTGGTGTATGGAAAGATGATTGCATCACTTTGGCTGAATTACTAAGAACAACTTGAACAAAGTATTTTTTTTTCCTATCCTATCAAATACACTGATTTTTAATAAAATATTTGATGGGCAGATAAAATGAAATTGATCTTTGTTTATTAAATGATTACAGTATTAAAATATTTAGTGCCTACCTTTTAAAAGCTCCAAGGTAGTTTGCAAAGCATTCATAGTTAGAAAATGTACAAATAATATAAAATGGATTCATCATATAGGCTGTAAAATTGGAATTTACTCAGGATAACTTTAGTGTAAAAGTACTGAATAGAATGTTGATGATATCCAATGGCAGAATGGCCAGACATGTTGGTTTGATCAGGAGCTGTCTCTCAAAGGAGTGATTTGCTTACGAAGTAGATGCTTTGAGGTAGAAAAGAGTTCCCATTTCTCTTCATTCAAATAAAATCAAAATTGTTTTTATTGATTTTGTTTGTTTAAATTGTTTTAAATTGATTTTATTTCATTTTATCTTCTTATATAACTGCATTCCTCAAGGTGGGGTTAGATAACTATAGTTCTCAAGATATTGCTAAATTACAGCTCCAAGCATTTCTCCCCAGTAGCCATACTGGAACGGCAAGAAATGCAACAATTCAAAGCCTATAGGTTGCCCAACTTTAGCATAGCCTGTTCCCATTGTGTAGTTGTTAGAAAATGTATCCTTACCTACACCTACTTGTAAATGGGGACAAGGGAAGAGAGCATAAAGAGTGGTTCATGAACTACTTCACCTCTTATTAAGCAATGTAAGGGTGTTCCTTTCTATATATTCTTATTTTTATTACTATGAATAATAATTTTAACAGTAGTAGTAAGAGTTGCAGGTGGAAAACCAACTTCCCAGTAAAGTGCTTGCTCTGCTAGGCTCCACATGGCCAGCAGCATGCAACTTCTTTTCAAAGAAATAAGGTAAGGAAAACATGCAGAATATGATTTCTGGAATTCTCAATTCTTTAATAATAGCTCCACTCTAGTATTGTCCACTAGAGGTCCCCAAACTGTCAAGAAGCTGTCAATTTACTTTAAAAAAAATCTTTCAAATAGATAAAGTAAATAAATCAGATTTTCAGTGAGCAAGAAGAAATTAATGAGATGGCAGCAGAATTAATTACTAATTTTGCAATGCTACCTTTATTATTTAGGTAGTATCTGAAAGTTTTAAGCAATATGTCATGGACCGTGTAGGAATGGAGAAGATACGGTATGGAAATATTTCTGTGACTTCAAGAAAAGCCCTTCACCTTGCAAGGTAAGATCATAATTATGTTCACCTTAGTACGTTCACATGCTAAGTTAAAATGTAGTGCACATAACACATGAAAGCATTTAAGGCCACTCAGTGCACCCAAAGCAAACACCACAGAGTATGGATAACAGAAGCATGCCACAGCCTTTCTATGTACAGTATCTGTATTAAGCCTACTAAAGTGTTTTTTTTTTTTTTAATGCAAGCTTTTGCATTCCTAAGAATTCATTTTCAGGCAAGATAGTAGCCTGAAAAGGGGCTTAGAGATTTTTTAAAAATCTTAATTTTAGTAGTAATTGTAACACATCAAAGTAGACCAAAAGGGCAGAGAAGCAAGGTGCATAACAATAATTGCAACTTCTTCTGACCAATATATCATTGTAGATTTCTATTACATCGCATACTGCCTAAGTGTATTACATATTGCAACTGTCATGAATTCAAAGCATATTTGGTAATGCAAATATGAGGGTTATGATATCAGCGCTGCAGAAAACTCTTTGTCACCATCTGCTGGTCATAGCCCTAGCAAAACTATTAAAAACCCAAGACTGCCAACATTTTAAATGGCTGTCACTAATAATAATAAATGGTTGCCAAGTCTGAAAAAAAATTAAAACTAAAAAAGGAAAACAAACTGCAAAGTTTAAGGATTCATATTTTGATACGATAGTTAGGCAACTATCGCATCAAAATGGCAAGGGGCCCATTTTGCTGATTGTACTCCAGATCTCAAAAAGGGAGCACAAGTTTTCATTACATATTTACTCATATTTTCTCATGCAAACATGAAAAAAAAATTGCTGTATCTCAAGAAAGCATTAGATATAACAATGATGCTGAAGTTAAATCAGGAGACATAAGAGTTGAAGATGATGCACCTGTCAAATGCTAGATGGCAGTGGCTATTCTGGAAACTTTTCAATCATAGAACGAGAGGTTTTGTACAACTTCAGGGGAGCAAAACCATAGAAGTGAAAAAAGTTATTAACCGATAGAATTCAGAGTGTGCCAACCCTACCTGTTTTTGTTGGATGAGCTATGATAATTGGAGACAAACAGTCCTGCAAATATCCTGGCCCTAGGCAATGGAGGTTTAACAGTATATGTGAGCACCAACACCTTGACATTTAACACTTAATATATATATTAAGCCTTTCGCCCGTAAGCTCACTGGTAACCAGTGCAGCTCATGAAGTAGTGGAGTTGTTAACTAATTAATGTCTATTGTGGCTTTATGAAGCACTTACAACATTTTTAAATAATCTTTTGAGCTGGGTTTTAGCAGACAATTTCTTTGGAAAATCACTGAACCCCAAACCTGATTTCCAAGCCATATGTTGGAGCATCCTACAGAAAATCCAATAGTCTCACTCCTATTCATGTGTAGAATCTGTTTCCCTCCATGTTTTGCAAGAACTACAGTATAGCTTGACACAAGCAAGCTATGGGCAACAATAACCAGGAAAGTCATCACACTATGGTTTCTAATAACAGTGTCATATCATGGCTGAGAGGCTAATCCTGTTAATGTTAGAACAAGCAGATTTATTTATTTGATTTCTATGGTTGCCCAATTAGCAAAAGTGACTCTGGACCACCTATAGTTTGAAGATACCTGAAAACAAGGAATTAAAATAAAATACAATATAAAATAACATAACATAATAAACCTCCAGAACTTAAAAACAATGGGCTAACAGAACAGAAATAACAATAATAAGAGAAGCAACTGAGAACAACACTTACCTCATTCAAAAGTCTTACCTTCTATACAGGTTCATCCTATGGCTTGGCCCAATACTCAGGGGAAAAATAAGGTTTTTTGGGCCTTGCAGGTTAGGGTCACCTGAACCCTGATTGAAATGATGTTCCATAGGGCAGGTGCTGCAACAGAGAAGTCACACCTCCTGGTCCCATTAGATAGCATTGCTTAACCATCTGCCAGATCTCATGAGAGGAGCAGAGACAAATATAGATTGGCAGTCCCAGTCTTGTGCCATTAAGGGCTTTATAGTTGACAACCAGGACCCCAAATTGCACCCGGAAGCTTATAGGGAGCCAATACAGCTCATGAAGCAATAGCATTCCAGGATACATTGAAGTGCATCTATAACTACTCATGCCGCTATATTCTGAACTAATTGCAGTTTCTGATTGGTTTTCAAGGGCAGCCCCAAGTACGACACATTGCAGTAGTCTAGATAGGAGATGACTAGGTCATGAGTGATCATAAGGCTTCCCGATAGTTCAAAATAAGTTCAACAATAGTTCATCTACTTTTGCATAATGACAAGGCATGACAGGGAATTCATTTGTAAAATGGGGAACTTATCCATTCCATATATAGATTTAATATTTAACATATGACTGCAGGATACAATGATATTTCTCAGACTGGAATTATAAAATCTTAAAGAACTGTTTTCTCCAATAAGATCTGGTGCCAAATGGAGGCTTTTTATGCCTTTTATTCTTCTAGGGCCTAGGTTTCCTTTCTTCCTGGAGAGTGAAAAATCTTAAAGCAGTAAGCTTTGCGCTTATAGCCAAGCACTCTGCTTCTTCAAAGTTCTCTTGAGATTTGTTCCTTGTACTAGTTGGCAGACATTGGCGTACAATAAATCCCTCTTGTGAGGCTAGTCCCTGGACAAGTGTAGGCTCAAATGTTCCTGCCTCTGCAACTTCCTCTTTAGATGTTCCTGGCTCAAAGGCTCCCTGTTGACAATCACCATAATTTGATTGGTATTTGACACCTCTGTTTCTATAGCTGTTGGTTTAGTGAATCACCTACACAAAACATATTACTGTTTGTCTTTAACCCTTGGATCCATGGTTTGAAGTTTTGTTGTATGAGTAGCAGTCCCTCTTCCCTTTTAGCACAACTCTTATATATAGGCAAACACTATTATTTATCAAACATTGTCAAGCAACAGATAAATTAATATAAACATAGTCAACAGTACAAATATTCTGTAATATCCAATACTTCCTTTCCTACTCTTTAAACCTCCCTGGTAAATTTGAAGTCTATGTCCTCAAATAGGTTGTGATATCAAATTTTGGAGAACTTCAATTTATATTCAATAAGGAGGTACAGAGCAGGTTCCAGCTGCAAGAAATTGGGATGTGTTGCAATAAGGATTCAACAAGCTGTAATTTGGGATTTTTATAGCTCTGTTTCACCTGTCCCTATGCTGTAGGTGTGGCTAGCAAGATGCAACTGCTTTAAAGATAACTTACACTGAATAGAGAGTAAAACTACTCTCTGATGTCCTGTTATACCAGTGCCAGAATGTGTATCCTGGGACCACTGGATCAGTTAGGCTTCTTCAGTGAAACCATAGTTAAATAAATATGTCTTAATGTGAAGTGCAGCCTTGTTTCCTCACAGAGGTTTTCTTATAATTACCATGCAAATAATGGTACATTAACGCATTCCCACCACTAGATGGGATATGTTCTCTGTTTAGCTTTACATTTCTACTTTTTTGGTTTCTTCTAATTTTTACAATCACAGATACTCATTTATCATTATTACTATAACTTCTATATTTACTGATAACTTAAAATATAAACATTTTGGAGCACAAATGAATAGGAAAATTTTGCATGAGAAGAACGGTGACAAGTGAGATCAAAGCTGCAAACAAACTGTACTTTACTGAACTATATGGAAAAACGGGGTCAGTTAGAAAGCTGAAAATAGGATGACTTTAGGCTGCCAAGAAAGCGATAACACATAACAGAACACTGAAGTCTCTAAGAAAATGACATGTGGCCTCTATGCTAAAGAATTTGTGAAAGGTTACAGAAGGCTTGTGAAATAAAGAACAGCTGGATGAGCTCCAGGAAGAGCTAAGCTGACTGATACTAGGAAAGACTTGAGAGTAGAGATATACAACCGTTGAAGCCACTGTTCATATCAACAGCTGAAGCACTTGAGGTCACGGATACTCTAACCATGGGCAAAATGCACCATAACTTTAGGGAAGAATTATTCTACTCTGTGATTGCATGTGAGTTTTAAGAAAACATTGCTAATAAACAATATCTTTAATAACATTGAATTGTACTAAATTTGGGGATTGGTCTCATGCTTGAATTGTTCAGTAGCCCACTCTAATGATCCTGCAGTACAGGACTGATATTCTGGCCTGTGTAGGCTGGGGAGTAAGTAGAATTGTATGTATGTATGTAAACTTGTAGACCATCAATATAAAACTCAATAAACAATCATGGCACCTGGGGAAGCACACTCCCATATATCCACACACCATCTTACTGGGTTCCAGCCTCATCCTACCTCAACCCTTGTGGTAAAAGCCAGCTCTTCAAGGCATTCCAGAGGGTGGGGGCCTGCCGGATCTTTTGAGGAAGGGCGTCCCACAGGCAGGAGCAGCTACAGACAAGGCGTGCTTCCTAATGCTTCCTGATGATAGCATTTAAGGGAAGGGACCTGGAGCATACCCATCCTATCTGACCTGTTGGGATGGGCAGATATCCTCAGGGAGAGGCAGTCCTGCAAGTAGCCCGGTCCCATGCCATTTAGGGGTTTAAAAATGATAACCAGCACTTTGAATTGTATCCATTAAGAAACTGGAAGCCAGTGCAGCTCATACAGCAGCAGTGTAATATAATACCTGTATAAGAGGTATTACAATTTTGATTGGTAGATTTTTAAAGCAAAATGTGGGGTGCCCAGAACTGTGTGCACTGTTGCATTGTGGACCAGTTGTAGTTTCTGGATGGTCTTCAGAGGGAGGCCCACGTAGAGCACATTGGGATAAGCCAACTGTGCGTGACCCGGGCATGAGTGACTGTGAGCAAGGCCTCCTTGTCTTCATTTTGTGCATAACTACTCTGTGTGCATTATGTTGGCCCAATTTATTATGAGACAAGAAATTCACCAGTGGCAAAGATTTTGGAACCACCAAACCAGAGAGAAAAATAAAACCTTCAGAGAAATGCAATAGAGACTTAGATAAAAATGTCTCAAACTATTATTTCACAACTTCATAAAGTTTATTTCTCACCACAATGGACGTTCATTTAGGGGATAGGACAGGGATGAAAATGAGATAGATGAAGTCTGATGGGAAATGAAATTGCTTTTTTGTGAGACTCATCATCTTCATAAAGGTAAAATCTTTTATTGAAAATTTGGTGTCAGGAGGTTTACATAAGTAGCAGTTCTACACGTATAAGTGTGTGCGCGTGCGCCTTCAAGTCAGTTTTGACTCCTGGCAACTGCCTGGACCAGTCCCTGCAGTTTTCATGGCAAGGTTTTTCAGATTTTTCAGTTTGCCGTTGCCTTCTTCCTAGGGATGAGAGAGAGCGATTGGCCCAAAGTCACCCAGCTGGCTTTGTGCGTAAGGCAGGACTAGAACTTGCAGTCTCCCAGTTTCTAGCCTGTATAAGAGGTATTATGATTTTGATTAGTAGATTTTTAAAGCTGATTGTTTAAGAAGTATTAGGCAAGGTCAGCTTTTAATACTTACCATCAGACTAAGTCATCAACATTTAGCACTCCTGACTTTATACAGTCCAAACGCAGGTTATTCAGAACAAGCACATAATCGTTTCCAATACCTGCATTATAGTATATGATCAGTGGACCATATAATAATTGGATGCATTAAACTTTGGAACTTTTTTTTTTAATTGTAACATTTTACCATCCAAATTATATTCTTGGATTCATAGTATTTTGGTAGAATACTTGTCCAAATTTAACTTAGTGGATATTTGGCACTCTACTAATCCTTTGTAATGAGAATATAGTTTTCTTTTTCCACATATAGGAATTGTTCTAGCTAGATTTTTTTCCTCTACTAATTCATTCTTTGATATCTGAAGTCAAAGCCTTGATGTAGATGTTATTACAATTTCAGACCATGCTTCTGTGAATCTTACTGCTTTTTGAGTGGCTTTTGAGTGTATCTCTGCTAAATGATACAAATTTTATAAAGCAGGGAACCATGCCTTGGCTAAAACATCTATCCATCCATCCATTTCTAACTATCTGAGAAACTCTGGGTGGCAAACAAATAAAAACAAAGAATTACATTAAAACAAAAACCAACTAAAACCACATTCAAGGCTCAGTAAAAACAAACTGTCAGACACACGCACCCATGCTGGAGCTCCCAACTAATGTCCCACCCCGAATGCCTGGGGGAAGAGCCAGGTCTTCATGGCCTTGCAAAAGGCCAATAGAATAGGGGCTACCCATATTTCAGAGAGAAGGCTGTTCCACAAGGCAGGTGCCATAACAGAGAAGGTATGCTTTGAGAGACCTCTAGATAACCTTGTTTATTAATGGTACCTGGAGCACACCCACTCTGCTAGAATATTGATTTGAAACTGAATTATCACTATGCTTAGAAAGAAAGACAATTAGTATTGCTCCCATCCATTGCCTAATCGATATATATCTTTGTCTTTGCTAAAAATGAACTAAATTTTCATACATTGCACAAAGCAACAATATTGTGGAAAGGGAGTAACATCTACCGTTATTAGCTTCTGGGTTTAAAACAAATTAGCAAAAATATTATTGTGCCATCTATTCAGGGTACAGAATAAAATGTGTCATTAATAACTTTGAATTTTAGTCAAAACCATACTAATTCATTAACAAAATATTAGTTAGATTTCCTTTTACACAAAATAGTTTTACCACATTGCTATCAGGACCTCATTATTACTTTTAATTCACTTCAAGAAAATGTTATTACAAATAAATCTATGAAACTGGTGAATGTTTTCCAATGGATTTCTTAAAAGGTAACTTTTGTGTCATATCTTGTTTGAATCTCTTTCAAATAAATCCCTGACTTTCAAATTTTAATGAGGCTATCACAGATATTCCTAAATATAGTACAAAGTTCTAATGATAGTGCATCCAACACAGGCTGGATTTATACAGGGCTGTCAAACTTCTAACAACATCCGACTTGTTCGGACTTTAATTCAAAATAGACAAGACCCTGTCGCTATAATAGTTTGAATGCTGAGAAAGCATTTGACAACGTTTTCTTGGAAATTTATGAAGTGGCTGTTAACATATTTTGAATTGCCTCAAGTTTTATATTTCGGATTGATAAAATTTATGCAGTCTCTAAATCAACAGTGATTAACCATTTGCTCTCTCCTTTGTTAAATTTATAAAGAGGCATACCTCAAGATGCCCTCTTCCTCCTTTTCTTTTACTTTGGCTTTAGAACCTCTTGGTGGCATAACCAGAAATTCTGAAAACATTAATGGAATCACAGTGGAGTCTGATGTAGTGGCTAAGGTGCTGGGCTAGAAACCATGCAAATATGAGTTCTAGTCCTCCCTTGGGCATGAAAGCTGGCTAGGTGACTTTGGGCCAGACACTATTCCATGGTTAAAGGTAGACTAGGACCTGGGTCTTCCTGTTCAACACCTTAATTATGACACGACACACCGGCTGGCATATAATCTTGTGATATGTACTGTAATCATTTTGAACTCTCTCCTTTCCCTTTGGAGATTTTGGGCAGAGAACTCTTCATTTGAAACAGAGTAGCATCATCTTGTTTGGCTATTATACATCATTGGAAGGAGAAGTTGGTAACCATCTGCAGCAATTCTTTGTTTATATACGTGGGGCAAGGAAGAGGATTCTGGGGTAATAGGAAATATTTTTGCAATTGTTCTCTTTACTACATACTTCACAATTATGTAAACATAATCTTAGAAATTATGATGATTAAGTTTGAAGTTGATTCATAAAAACATGCATGCAACGGAATTAATTAATTTATCACAGTAAAATATCCCTAGACTAGGACCAGTTGAGGACAGGGCAGCCAGGGTATTTCTAGCTCCATCACTTGCAGAGTGGCCAATTATTTATTTATTTTCCTTATTTTTGCCTGACTGAATACAGCTATTCCAACTCCTCTCCCACCCATTTTGTATATTCTGCCACATTCACCGTCTACAATCTCACCACCTCAGCTGGATTTTTCTGGATGCTAACTTAATGGCTAAAGGACCAAGCTGACTCTTGCCACTGCAAACAATCCAGTGGCAAGAGATCTCTTTGGATTTCCTACCCTGGACAGATATTTAATAAAACTCTCAGTAATTATTTTCCTGCTCTGATATAAAATCCAAGAATAGTACAGAGGGTGTGGCAAATTGTCATTCCCCCACCCAGTTTCACAAGCTTCAAACTGTCTATATACACAGAGGGACATAACTCAATTACACCACAATTGACAGCCTGTATGTTGTAATGTATGGCTGTGAGAGCTGGACCATAAAGAAGGCTGAACGCCAAAGAATTGATGCCTTTGAACTGTGGTGCTGGAGAAGACTCTTAAGAGTCCCCTGGACTGCTAGGAGGTCAAACCAGTCAATCTTAAAGGAAATCAACTCGGATTGCTCATTGGAAGGATTGATAATGAAGCTCAAGCTCAGATACTTTGGTCACCTAATGCGAAGAGAGGACTCTTTGGAAAAGACCCTGATGCTGGGAAAGATGGAAGGCAAAAGGAGAAGAGGACGGCAGAGGATGAGATGGCTAGATAGCATCACTGAAGCAATGAGCATGAAACTGAGCAAACTCAGGGAGGCAGTGAAAGATAGGAAGGCCTGGCGCAATATGGTTCATGGGGTCACGAAGAGTCGGACATGACTTAACGATTGAACAACAACAACAACAATGTTGTAATGATTATTGTTCAGCTAGGACTAGAGAGAACTCATTTAGCTAAGTTTCATGTGCTGATCATAACCAGTCACATGATTATCATGAGAATGAATTTGGTGATAACCCGCTCATTGGAATTAGAAAAAGATAAACATACAGTAAAGAAAATGTAATACTTCTTTTTAATTAGAGAAGGCAATGTATTTTTTACATCTTAAATAATGTATACCTTTATTATAGCAGTAGCTTTTATCATGAATGCAGAATGTTTTTGTTCTATTGTGCCAGTTCTTCAATATGAACTTTAACCTTGAACTACTTTCATGCACACCTCCATGAAAACACACATGGTTTCTAAACATAAATGTTCAGCTCCCAATAGAAGCCATATAGTTTGTGAAACTGAATTTTGCTATAGCTTTTCAATGCTTACTTGGTAACTACAACAACCTGCAAACCCATATATAGTATTTTACACTTAGCATTGGGAGGGCAGAGAGAGAAATAAAGCAAATGTCTATCCTGTTTTAAGAATAAAGACCGGGACCAACTTTAACCAGCTTTGAAGTCTTTCAAACCCAAACCTTAACTGAAAGCAAAAATGTGTTGCTAAATATATTACTTTTCTCACAGCCTGTGATAACAATTTGAGATGTTTTTGTTTCCAAATCCATACATTGTTGAAGCTAAGTGCAAAAATGAATATTTAGAGAGCCCTGTATTACTTTTGTACCCTAACACTATCCTGTATCCAAAAGATATATACACGCATTGAAGTGTCATTATTCAATACAGTTGTTTTCGGGTAAGTAGCTATAAGATTACAATCTCAGAGTTAGTCTGATTCAGCTAAGGAAATCTGTGTGTATAAGCAAGTCTGGAGTCAAGAAATATGGATATAAATTTGCAGTGCCTAAGAATATCTGACTGCATTTTCCCCCCTAAGATACAGAATATATACTAAAAAATGTAACTCTCGCCCACACTGAACCTCAAGGAGTCAGACATAATATATTTTGAAAATGCAACTAGAGCAGAGTCAGGATGTATATCTGACTAATTATTTCAACTCTGGCCAACAGTCAATTTGTGATTTTTTGTGAGGGCATGGGGAAGAAAACATTTTCATACACTAATAATTAATTTTAACTTGAATTTCAACTATTTGGTTCGACACTGAGTAGACTAACATTTTAACCAACAGTGAAATTATACAGTTAATACTTGAGAAGCTTTTCTTGACTCCTGGGGTGTGGGCAGAGGGGGAACACAAGGAAGTTACAGCAGTTTGTTTTAAAAATTGCCTCAAAATCCTATGTTAACAAGTACAAGTGTATTTTAACAGCAGTACAGATGTACATAGTTAATCATCTTGCCAGAGAACACACACTGCTGAATGCAAACCTAAAACTAAAAAAGTAGATCCCAGCTTACTTTTTCTTCAATGTTAGTTATGTATGTTGTAAGTAAAGTGATTAACGTAACAAGAAATAGATTCTAGAGCTAAAAATGAAATAATGTGAGAAATAAATATAAAAATCCTAAAGGCAGCTTATTTAAAAGGTTTTTCAGTTATACCTATGAATATAATCCATGCTTTTTGAAGTTGTTCTCTCACTTGGTCAACACAAGCAATTTCCTAGAAATCTACTGAGCGCTCTCCTCCCATAGAGAGGTTTGTCTATCACATTTTAAGCGTGCAAGCACTGTGCCTGCATAAATTTTAGTCCTTTCAGAAAAGCAAACATGAAAAAGTTACATAGTGCCAGTATCATCATTAAATTATAATTGAATTCATAATTTTGTTCACATAAGCCCAGCTGATAACAGTAGCCTTGAACACAACCCATAATAATTAGAATACACATTTGAGCCAATATATTCAGACTTTCCTGTGATACAGCTGACAAAGCACATAATCTGTGAAGGCACTAAAATTATTATCTTCAAAGCCAAGAACTCTTGTAAAATGTTCTTAGTCATCTCTTTGCCCTGAAAGTTTAAATGAAATTTAGCATTGTAGATTATTAATTTAGAGTTATTATTAACTCAGGACTAATTGACAGTTGCTTTTTTAGTTAGTAGTATGCACATACAATAGTAGTAAATACCAATTCTCATGCTCATTTTTGATAAAAGCCCTTATTAAAAACAAATACCCATGACAGAGTCAACACATGATTTTACCTGAATATATGCTCAGGAGATATCAATTTTCTCTGGCACATGTACCTAATAATACAGGCAATTTGCTATGCTATAGTTTTCCTTGGAGATGGTAAATGCCACCTTGTCTGTACAATTCATTAATATTTGCCACATGAAACTGAGCAATAAGTGATCTATTGGGTGCATCTTTATCACCTCAACATTAATGTAGGAAATGGACCCAAAAATACTTATAATGCAGATCATGAAAAAGTGCCTTCTTGTAATCAGTCAACTATTGCACTTGTGGGGACTAGGAAACCTTTTAAATTTCATTGTTCCAAAGCAGGCTTAGCATTTAAATGATTGTATTGTTATTTAATGTTAAGTTCACTAGTATAAGGTAGCTATTAGAAAAACATGCTGCAATAATCCGTTGCAAAATTCTGGGAACTTTACTTTCTGAGTTTCTTATTCCCAGTCACAACAAAGTAATTACCCTCCTGTTCTGACTTTACTGTGGGATCCTTTAACCTAATTGGAGTCCCTTTAGTTAGAACAGTTGTAGCTTTTCCTTTTAAAACAGGATCCTTAGTGGTTGAATTAAGATCTTTATCGTTCTTCTGGGAGACTTTGACCTGTGCCTGACTTTTGACGTTAGCCTTCGCTGTCTTTTTCCTTGTCCCATTTATGGTCGATGTTTGAGGAAGACGCACAACAGACAATGGCATACGATCAGAGTGTGTTGATGCATCAGCTGTTACCTGTGTTTTCATCCTGCTATTTTGGACCGCTCTCTTCTTAGCTGAAGAATAATTATTAATAGATGAAAATGAATTTTTACTCTTTACATCTGATGTAGATGCCTGCTTAGTTGATTTACTATTTGTAAGAGAGGAATTAGAACTCAGCTGTTTGGGGCTAGGAGCAGTTATCTGTTTGGCTTGCTTAGTTTCCAATTTCCCTCTGTGTGAGGAAAACTGTGTGGGCAATGTTTGACTGCTAATTTGGGAAATTATTTTTGCTGGCATTGTAGATGTTTGAGAGCAAGATGGCTTAGGCACATGTAAGTTTCTGTTAATTGTCTTTGCAGATTTTGCTGAGGTTTTTGAAAGAGGCTTACATTTGGCTATATTTTTGAGCCCAGCTGCAGTATTAGAATGATGTTCTTCTAGAGAACCGACCCTTTTAGCCGTTTCAGGCAACACGGAAAGTTTACTGGTTGAACAACCTAGAGCAGGATGTTGTACAGTTGGAGAATTCTGGGAACATGCAGGTTTGATAGATGATACAGTACATTTCTGAAGTGATTCAGAAGGTGTTAAAGCAGTTCTCCCCTGAGCCGATGATGAGCCCTTATTTACAGTTTGTCTATATTTTGAAACAGATGTAGGCTTATGAGAAGGCAGTGCTGACTTTTTTGAAACTGCTTTTGATGATTTGGAAAATGGCTGAACGTTACTTACTGAAGAGTCTTTCAATTTGGGGTGGCTCTGTGTGAACTGGTTTGTAGGTGAGGTATGCATTACTGCTCCTGAAGAAGAAAGAACAGTTTGTTGTGGCAATTTAGCTGCTGCTTGTTTCTTATTACCTACAGGAGGGTTTTTTGAAACTGAAACAGCGGCAGAGAGCTTTGAACTCTGGGCATGGTACGTACCAATGGCAGATATGGGATTCATGAGCGGAGGCTGCGGAGCTCTAGCAGATGAATCAGAAACTGTATCACCAGATGCACCTTTTTGAAAAGACAAAATCTTTTGTTCCAATGTTGCAAACTGAAGCACTCGGCAAGGATCATACTTGAGAAGAAAACCTTGAAGAGTATCCCAGCCGCCACCGACGCGTACCATTACATGTTTGCCATGTAACATCTAACAGAAGAGGGGATAAAAAAACAGATGGTATATTGGTTATAACTCATTGCACTTAGGCAATATACATATTGCATGAAATATTAGAATGCTTTTAACGTTCAGTTTTCCCAGGGGACAACTGATAGTTACCATTTGCCACCAATACCTAGAAAGCGATAGAGGTATTGTTCTTCAATAATGCACACCCTGAAAAACATATAAGCACAGACCAAGAGATGCACAGGAGTACAAGCTGCCCAGTATTGCAGCAGCAAAGAGAAAGAATGATTGCACAAGTATCCCCAGGCGTCAGAGACAATGGGACGTTTTCAGCCTGGGCACATGATATCACTAGGGTAAGGTACTGTCAATTAAATTATATTGTCATCTCTTGAAAAGGAATAATTATCCACCCAATTAAGACTGATACTTCTTAAATGACTGAGCAGAACCACTGAAAACTTACTCGTATAAACAGTATTTTGTCTCCCAGTCTATAGCGCCCTTCAGACAAATACTCGATTGAAAATCTATGAGAGCAGCTACAAGGAGGATCTTCAGCAATATGCTTAACCTATATTGTACAAAGATTTTGTTATCTTCTTATAATATATATTAACAACAACACTAAATGTGAATTACCCATTTGGCTGCAAAAATGATATCCAAAGAAGACCAAGAAATACTCATCTCAATTCAAAGATTCTTTCTTCAAAACTTCCAAGTAGAAAGTAAATTTATAAATTGTGGAAGAGACAGTGCATTTCAGTTATTTGCAATATTATTATATTTGTAGGAAATCAAGATTTAGAGTAAAATTCTAAGCATGCTTATTCATAAGTAAACTTCTCCAATGAGTCTTATTTTCTATTAATTAATTTTTTAGGCTGAAGCCTGAAGAAGCTTAGTATCATGCAAGGTTGTAACTTTTTAGAAATGATCTTGAGAAAGCTTGCATTGACAGACTAGGATTATCTATACCAAACAGCACTTTGAAAAGCCCAGCTACCATTATCTGGGCTAAATGAATATCAATAGTCTTCAATGAACAGATCCATACTTCAATTTAAGTATGACATATTTGTTATCTGCACTCTGGACAAGACCTACCCTGATTACATGAATAGTAGGATATTAAACTCCTTTGGTGCCAACTGAGTTACTTAGATGCCACTGATTAGGGCTCAGCTCTTGGGTGACCATGGATAAATGCTTGTTTCATAGTTTTTCCAAGGACAGTCCTATAATGTCTTTGATCCTATCTATCTTATAATCTCATTCATCCTGTCCTGCCATGTTGTCAGTTGTCAAACAGAACACCTAAATTTCCAGAAGCTAAATATAACTTTCCAAGAAGTAATATCAATAGCTGCTTAGAACTACATACAAAATGCTTACAACACTGCCTGAGATGATTAATCAACACTAATACATGTTGAGGTATAGTGCTTAGAATGGTTACTCCCTGAGTCAAGAGGGCTTTGAAGGTTCTCTCCTGCAATAATTCATGGTCTGACAAAATGGCTTGAGGCTGCATGCTAGTTCACAGTTTATAAAGCCATAAACAAGCAATAGATGATTCAAATATAGCAAAACAAAACAAAACAAAACAAAACAAATTTGCTTGACTGTAATCTTAACCAACATTAGAGAGACGGATAGATTTTTGAATGGAATGTGATTTGTAGATACCTGGGCTGGGTTCACATATCATGCTAAACATGGTTTGCTTAACTATGATTTGTAAGATAAATCATAATTGGTTGGTTTTGTACAATAAGCTAAACTTTAACCACAGTTAATCCACAATGATTGGGCTTGCACAACATGTTATTCCAAACCAAGCAAGCTACAGCATGATCAAGTCACTCAAAATTCCTAGAAAGTTTACATAATTCACCATAGCACAGTCTTCCAGTTACATCACAAATATTCAGATTATAGCTTCATAGGCAGAAATATACATGCTACTTACTGCTTCATGTAATTCTCCATGCTGACAGCACAATTTATAGGAAATTATAGGAGCTACACTATCAGAGGACATCAACAAAGTTTCTTCCAATTCAATTTCTTTCTCTAGCTTTACTAATACTGGTGGTTCAACTCCATATCTATAAAAAGAAAAATGCTAAGTGTGTAAGATACTGCATTTAGAATTTTAGTAAAATTCTAAAACAATAACCATAGGGTGAGAGTAGCTATTACACTTACTATGACATATGTAAAGCATGAGTGCTTGTAATCATTACTATCAAGAAAAAGGAGAATTAACTAGGCTAGCTATAGGACTGGCACCGTTCCTGAGCTACTTTTGGGAGTGAGGGTGGAACACAGGAATAAGGCATCCTATTTTCTGGCTCCTTCTGTAAAACTTGGTGCCCTAACTGTAGAGCTGTGACAGTGGTGGTTCTTTCATTATCTAACTCATTGGCAAAGGAAGACTTCCTTTTCCCCCTGTAGATGGGAAAATTCAAAATATCCTATGACACCTGGACTGCCTTCCCAGGGAACAGGATTAGAGGTGAATGGCTATGTTTTCATAACACTCTTAACTTAAATGTGATCTATCAATTAACCCAATTTTCAGGACTTGTACAGTACACAAAACCATAAACTAGTCAAGCACTAGCTAAAATGCACTAGGTTAGTTTGTAGTACAGTCTTATGAAAACAGCCAATCTCTGGGGCTAAAACCCTGAGAATCTTTAGGCAGATTCACAATGCATTCAAAGCTTCTAGTTGGAGAAGAGCGATGAATACACACCTTGATACAATGCGACCAATTTCCAGTAAGCAAAGGTATACTTGTCTTGGGTCTTTATGCAGAACTGTAAAAGAATTAGTGCAGGTAAGAAAAAAATTAGTTCAGTGAAACTCAGAGATCTGCCTGCATTCAATGACATGGAGCAAAGTCTGAAAGAGCTGTAACTCATATGTAAACATGGAACTCTGTAGTAGCAAGTTCTGTTCCAAGTAGGAGTACACAAAGTACTCCTTTGTGTACTCCTACTTGACACCCAGACCTTTCTCTAGCTAAAACTGGTTTGGAAATCTACCAGTGCAAGATTTGTTTCCAGTCCTGAGAGAGTTTGGACATTAATTGGTCCAGCCCCAGTAAGGCAGGTCATACATGAGGCACATCTCACCCAGCTCAATATTTTGTACAAGTAGCTTGTGGCAGGTTTACTACTGCAAAGTGAGTTTAGCCTGCTTTTTAGAAGTATAAAGATTCAATGGTACTTGTAACGATAAATGCAGTGAAACCCTTTTGAGGGTCAGACCCCTATGCCCCCACATGAAAATTGTTTTGAGGCACAAACCCACTCTTTATTTCACCCCAAAAGGCTTACAAAGGGATCCTTGCAGACCTTTGGATGAGGCTCTTTGCCAAAAATGTACAAAGCATACATTCATGCCACAAAACCAGCCACTGTAATCAGTAACCACTTTCAAAGTACTCTGAATTATGTCTTTAAAGCTGCAATATTATACAGGCTTGGCAAACCTAAAGTTTGCATGTTCCATCTATAGAAAAATTTAACTGAATGTAGATTAAAATATGTTGTGTAGGAACTATATGAATCCTACCATTCTTAGATGACACAGTGTGGTATAAGCCCTGGCCGCTGTCAATTACATTGCAAAACTGTTTGCAAACTGAACTTTGCTGCATCTTTTACAAACCATCCTGAATAATAATAGTTTTTAAATTTAAACACACCCACACCATGCAAAGCAAATACATGAAGAATTGCTTCAAAATGTATAAGCAATACCAAACAATTTAAGCAGTAATTTTATACAGGCCTAGGGCTTATAGCCTAAAAGTAGATGTGTATCTACCTTTAAAAGAGACAATGCTAAAAACTTAATTAGCAATACAACTTCAAGCTATTTTTTGTAATGTGCACTACAAGATTTTGCTCCATCTGGAAAAATTTGATTTGGCAGCTGCTAGTTACAAGGTCCAGCCTGAAACAACAAGAGGCAGGCATTTAACAGATTGTTAACAGCAAGTCCTTCATTCAACGGCCTAATTTATCAGCCAAGTACATATTATAAATCCTTTATTCAGAGATTCATAATCAGAGTCTTTACTATTATTCTGAGGAAAAATTCAGTAAGTTCACTGCACCCAACTCTTGAAAAATAGATTGGCAGTTCACATATTCATTAATAGAACAAACCCAGTTATACATATACTTTCAAAATCTTCTTGTTTTCATCTACTAGGATCTGGAATATAAAAAGCTTCAAAGCAGAAGTGGACTTTTTTTATTAGGCTATCTACCCCTTCTTGACTACCACACATTTGTTAATGTGCCTAGATTCCTCACAGCAGCACACCCCCAAGGCACTGAAGGTTGTGGCTTGTTCCATGTCTTATAGGGCATGACCCAAGAGATCAGCATGGGAGGCACTAAAAACAGTAATTGGACAGCTTGGAATTAGAACAAGAGAAAGGTATTTCTGTAGTAAATTAAGTGGCATCTAGGGTTATGGGGTTTTAAGTTGATTTTACTATTATTATGCATTAATTTTCAGAATAGTTTACTTCTAAAAGCTATATAAGAAAACACTTTCAGCCAGTCTCAAGTTATGAAGAAATAATCTTCTTTGTAAACTGTCAACAAAGCATAACCAAATTTATCAAGAGCAGAATACTTTCTAAGCGTGATTTAGTATTGTAGCTGAATCACACACAACCATTTTGACAATATAATTAATATAATGAAAATGCTAGAGTAGTTATCGTATTTCAAGAATTTTCAATATTGTGATGCATCACCTGCAGGCTCAATTCAGCATTTTAAAGTTACCAAGGAGCTGGTGAGCTGTCAATGAACACACAGAAGAGCATTAATAAAGCCAATTATCACATCAACATCTTCTAAAGACATCAGAATAGACTGATGCAGATTCATGTTGCAGAAATCAGACAATCCCAACATTTTTAGGGAAAAAAGCTTCAAACTCTATTGAAAAGGTGTTGCAACAGAGTTGTTAAATTTTTCAAACTAAATTTTAGAACTCTTATTGTAACTTCTGTTATCAGAAAGTCCCCAAAAGCAAAATCAAGATTGTTTTAATATTTCATTCTAAGGAATAGGTATTTTGCCCTGTTTAGTATTTTTGCATTTCTACACATTTTAACTGTGTTCATTAAACATATCAAGGTATTTCTCGATAGATTAGAAGGAACTGATTTATACAAACACCTCTCATCTTTTAAATTTAGAAGTGAGTAACAACTGATATCAGAAATTAGTGGTAATATAATTCAATAAAACAATGCAAAAAACATCTATAAGATCATCAATAAAAATTACCTAAGCCTTCGGATTCAAAGAGGTAAGTCTCATCCACTCCAATGCACCTACACCAATTCAGAAAGTTCGCTGTATTATCTCTGGCAAAGAAAGATCCTGAAGGAGCATCTTTTTTACAGGGAACTCTTCTCAAAGGGAAATTCTGGTAACAGGAAAGCAGTGGAGAAATTTTAACTGGAAACATTCCAAAAATTCTATTGCAAAGGTTTCTTCTAGACTAGAACTCGTAAGGAAAGGGGGGAGGGAGTTCCTTCTTTCTTTCAAGAAATATTACATTGCAAAAGAAATTAATCTCAATCGTACATAAATTAGCAATGGGGAAATTTGTTTAAAATAGTACTGTAGTAGACTCAGTTAAGGCAGGCAAAAAGGAAAAAAAAAGGCCATGCACCAAACTTTGGGGCATTCGCTTTTAGTTGTCAGAAAAAAACAAATGTCCCATTTACTCAGCCGAAAACATGGCTTGAAAAACACTTTAAAAACATATTACCAGCAAAAGATATGAGAAGGGCAATAAAGTGTATCACATGAAAACTCAGAACAAACCCTCAAGGATATTTATACCCGAAATACTGCTTCAGTAATTTAAAATTAGAACAAATCTGTCAGCAGCCTGAACATATGATTCACATTTTTCTAATGAATTTCAAGTCATGTACAATTTTAATCAACAGACTTTCATTATCATCTTCCAAATTGCTTTCCCTTTTTCACAGAAGCTGATCTGAGGCACAACGTTCATCTGTTCTGCATCATCTCAAGCCACCATCTGTACTATCCAAATAATATTTTACATCTGTTTATAATTCTAAGTGCATCTAATTTGTGTAACATTTCCTCCAACCTTTTACTATAGCTCTGGTATGTTCACCGATTCCTTCAGCATCCTTTTATGATAAATCACCTGACTCCCATCTTCAGAAGTCTTAAGTGCCAGCATCTGTACCAGCTGCAGCACGTCTTGTTTTCAGAGCCCCCTGCATGCCACTTCATGCTTCCCACAACTCTTTCTCATTAAATACCATTCTAAACCATCTGATTGTTATATGTAGATTTCCCATCCTCTGAAGAACACAGACTGTATTAAGTAACATGAAGCTATCACTGGGCAAAATGTACTTCATTAAGGTGGGAATATGTGCATTTACACAACATACTAAGCCAAAACTAAACAAACCACGCACTGCTTTACAGAACTGAACCAGATCAGTGTGTCCCAGACTTCTAAAAATCTAGGTACAGGAGTTCTAATTCAGGTAGTCCCCAGTTTAAGATTGAGTTCCATTCCCAAGGTCTGTCCTTAAGTCAAATTTGTATATAAGCCAGAACAGTATTATTGTACAATACTGTATAAATAGTATTGTGTAATGAACTCAAACCATTGTGTACTTAAGTTGAATCATTGTGCATTTAACTCAAATTTTTCTATAACAGGCTCTGTTCTCAACTATGGGTCATCTATAACCCGGGCGTTCTTAACCGGGAACTACCTGTATTCTTGCTTTATTTCCAGGTTAGTTCACATAAGAAGTTGACATACACACACTTATCATGGCATGGAGTGAACACAAAAGCATAAAGCAGAGTACTCTGTATAGGAGAAGGATGGATTCCAAGTATTGCTGATCTGAATGCATTACTTGAACATAGGATAACATTAGAATTAAAGTAGCCTTGGTATTAGGGTGAAATATGCAGTATCATACATTTTTTATGCAAGAACATTGTGGCTGCCTTCACACATTTGAAGAAAAATTATAATGGACTGTGCATGTCTAGTAGAATTATTTTATGTTTAATATTCTTAACGTGTAGAATATCAATTCTACAAATTCTTAATCTGCAGAAAAGCAAGCTATTATACTATATTTATTTGAGAGGAAGACTAAATTCAATAGTTTATATTTAAAATGGGGAAGTAATCTTAGATTTGCTGAGCATATATTAGAGGAGAAAATTTTTGCTAGTGTTCCTTTTAAACTTGCATGCAGGATTGTCTTCCTTTCAGGTAAGTACAGTATAAAATAAAATGCTGCCACAAACACACTTAATAGAATAATCTAATCTTGCTCACATGGCTTTTTATTAATTTAAATAAAAGTTAATTGCTATTTTTTAAAAAATGAACTTACCTTTAAATCATTTGAGTTACAAGATTTTTTAACTATGCTTTGAATGACTCCAATCAAAATGCACAGCAGTACCCCATTATCAAGTTCCTCCAATAAATGCTCTGCTTTAAGTTCAATATCTATAGAAGAGCCATGATTTTCATTAGTAGAGAGCAGATAAAACTCAGACTGATAATTCAGATATACATAAGCATAGCCTCAACCTAAATCCACTGGGGAATAGCCTCTGTAACACTGCCTTTTGATGTGGTTTACCTGTGATGGGACTGTGGCAGATGTCAAAACTGATATACAACGTCACAGATGTCATTCATATTCAGAGCACATGATCTTATTCTTGTATTTTAAAGTAATATTTACATTTCAGCCTGTATTTTGGGGCGCAGGTTAAACAACAGTAATTAAGATGAATATTGAGCCTTGTACTGTTCTGACTAGTCAATGTTTTAAAAAGCAGAGATGTGCATTTTAAATTTTTTTTAGGTAAGGCAGTATTATGTACTTTTAGCAATGACTAGACTTCTATAAAGGGAGAAACAGTAACATGAGTTGGCACCTTCTGTTTGTTTTCTACATTAGTGGTTTTAACTTCTATCAGCATGGACTCTAAATCTAACTCTATCCCTACATCTTTAACTACAGTAATTACAGAGATGGTTCTTCAAACAAACCCAACAAGCCAGATAGCCAGATAGCCAGGTCCTCTTGCATAGGAATTAGAGTTGCCTCATGTCGGACAGATATCCATTGGTCATATAGTAAAACATCAGCCAAGCCAGGGCCGTGCCTTGGAGTCAGTGGACTTCGTGGACTGATAGGTGGATCATCTCCAAACCACACCTAAGGTGGATATCAACAACTAAATTAGACTGTTTGGCTATACCTTCAGCACCATGCAACAACTGATCATGTTTGCAATCCATTGTGTGTCTCTTTAAAAAATGGAGAGTAAAGTCCATAACATTGTATGTTCCACAAATGATTCACTATTATTTTGGAGAACTGTAGCTGTATTAAAACCGAATGTCGGTTTTCCATTTGGCTTGTACAATCCATCTAGATTACGGTATACTTTGAAAATGCCAGTATTTAGTTTTCATTTTTTAAAAAACAAATAGCAAGCTGACAAAACAAGAAGCATAAAGCACCGTTATAGTAGCACATTAAATCTACAGAGTCAGTTATGTTCTTCAGATAGATATAATGATTTAGTAAATATCATTAATATTTCAATTTGCCTACCTGGACTGTATTCTGCATGGTAATTGTATGTTCCTAGGAATGGGGGGAAAAAAGAGAGACTTTCAACTAAAAGTGACAAATTGTACTTAGTTTATATCCATTCGTTTTTCTATAACATTGAAAAGACAGCCAACAGATCAACAGAAAGTAAACCAATACTGATTAGGAGTCACAAAGACACTTTCTAATTGCGCCCGTACTGTTTTTCTTATCTGGGATGGCTGTCCTCTTCCACTAAGCACACAGCTTCTGGAGGGACGTACATGGAGTGGTGAGAGGAGAAGGGCCACCTGCCCAGCCAGCCAGATCAGCTAAATCAACCCTGGCAATCAATGGGGTGACAGATGCCACAGAAAGATCACCCTCATATCCATTCCTACTTGATGGCTTGAGTTCCACATATAGGCTGATGTCAAAATACATGCCCTATCATAAAGTTGAAATTTAGATGCAGAAAATCTAAGGGTCTAGCCTTTCCATAGAAAATTATCAATCCTATCAATCTACTTAAAGTTAATTAAAATATTGGCATAGGAATAACTGTCGATATGAAATATTCATTGCTTGCACGTTTGTTTCCCATATATTTTAAACATATATTGATTTTTATATTTTTACATTAATCTGAGATTTTTTTAAAAATGATATACAGTAGCTGCAAATGAAGAACATTTGCTCAACTATTGCCAAATATTTAAAAGAATTCAAGCAGCAACTGAAACCCGAATTGTTACAAATTGCCATAGAAACACTTAAAATATATTAAACTCCAATGAAGTGAATAACCAATACCGTATGGGGAAAATATATATATCTCCACACTGCCCAATATTTTTGTATTGGAATGCAAATCCTGCAGTATGGCAATGTTTAGAACACAAGCTTCCTTTTAAATTTCCTTTTAAATTCATCTTCAAACCACACGTATAAAAGAATTTGTTCCTGTACCAGCATAGCTTAAGTGGTGAATTTAAAACTACATCAGAAATCTCAGATTCTAGCCAGCTGGGAAGGCACACAGATATCCTAAACAAATGCCATGATTTATTACTTGAACGTAAGAAACTCATGTCCTTCTCCTGATACTTCTCTTCTTTATACTACACAAAAAGGGCAGAAAGTAGAACAAATCTTTACTAACTAATGTATTCCGCTTCCCACAGTGAGTACCAGGGAATAAAGTTCCTTTACATAAAAAGCCCTTTGTCTTAACAACAAGCCAAAGTAAGGGGCTTCATTGACATTTCAGAAGGAAAAAAAAATATGGTTGCAGCAGCTACCAGAAATGCTGCTCTCATTAAATGATGGAATATTGCACACTTGAACAAGGCCCTTAACAAGCCAACTGCCACAGTAAGAAGAAAAGACTGCTCAGTGTGCAAGGCAGACTACCAGCTTGAACAAAGGAAAATATTCAAAAAAAGAACTATTAGAAGAATGTTCAGCATCTTTGTTTTTCAAGAATGCCTCACAAAGCCTGCCTGTTTTGGAAAAAAACTCCGCACACTTGCAACAAAATGTCAGAAGATGTTTGCATCAGCTCAATAACATTACATCTGTCTTTCGTATCAATTAAAATGCAGTCATGAAGTTCACAAATTAATGGCTGGAAATGTGCTTCTTACATGATAGATTTATCAGTGGGTTCACATATCAAATTAAGTTATGGATTGACTGATTTTTATGGAATAAGCTACAATGTTTCAGGTCGCACAATTCAATATGCCAAAACAGAAATCATTACAGCACAGTACACAGTACAGTGGCTTGCATTTTGTGGCTGAGTGTCTTGTGTGAGCCTGACAAATAGTTTGTAAACTAAGTTTCAGGGCTTAAGTTGTATGAATCTACCAAACTGTGGTTTATTCAATAAATCATGGTTAAACATTAGGGTCTTTTGTACAGAGCTGATGTTTCAGAAATCATATTCTTTATTTTTCAAATCAAGGTTTGGAATTTTGGGAACAAACAAGAAGTGCGTACATGCCTTCTTACCCTGTCCCCCCCCCCCCATGACCTTTAGAGAAGATTTCCAAATCACAGATTTATATTCAATAATCACAGGAAATTGTGGTTTAAGAAAAGCAGGAAGTCTTCTATGGGAAAAAGTAAGAAGAAAAAAGATACAGAAGTATGTAAGTTTCTTCCTCATTCTCTCTTTCACAAAATGGTTGGAAAATTAGGAACGTGATATCTGAATACAAAATCACAGCCACTGTGATTTGTAAATCATGGTTTATGACAGCATTACCTGTGAATCAGGCTACATGGTTTGTTTAACCAGTTCTAATTAAAATAAACCATGGATTAGAATAATAATACACAAACCCAGTCATAAGATGATGATCCTATGCATATACTTGAGTGGAAATGCTACTGAATTCAATGGACCAACTACAAAGCAAGCACGAACAGGAATGGGCCGCACATGCTAATTTCAGATAATCACTATCTTGTGGTACTCAACTAAATCTTTTAAACACTATTTGAATATTACAAGGGACTGCATATTAATTTCTGGTACAATTAAAGTACTAGCAATGACCTTTCAGGACCAGAAAAAAAGATACTTTCCCCTTCAGAGGAGTTCTTGTTTTAACAATTACTTTAACAATAGCAAGGGAGAGGACATTTGGGTAGCTATACCAACACTTTTGGTATTATTTATCTTTTCAAGGGAAACCTGCCTCACTTCTTAACTTTCTGGAAGTTGGGGGAAAAAAATCTTTAGGGATACATGGCTTTCAATATTTTTATTGTTCTTGTGAGACACTTCCTGCTATTTTCACACTTTATGGTTTAGCATTCATATTGTAAACAGAAAGGCTATTTTAAATCATTATTTGAAGTTCATTTCTTTGAACCTCTAGGAAAGAATGCAGGGTATATTTTTACAACCAAACAAATAAACAATTTCACTCATTTGTTGGGAAAGCTGGAGCTGTAGTGATGGACAAATGCTTCACCACTAGGTGAATTATTACAGAAACCATATATATAGCCACATACCATTATGTATATAACATTAGTCATCTGCTACGCATCTTATAACTACACCCACTTTTTTAGACTACTATATAAATCCATAATTAAAAAGAGTTTATTTATTAAACTTATACCTTACCGTACTGTAACAAATCTCAGCAGTTTATGGTTCCCAACTTTTTCCAAACTTCGCAACTTCATGATACTTGTGACTTCAATTCCCAGAATTCCCCAGCCAACATGCTGGCTGGGGAATTCTGGGAGTTGAAGTCCACAGACATCTTAAACATACCAAGTTTGAAAAATACTGCCTTATACCATTTGAAAATTACTAGAAGACCATACATTCTTTAATTCAGAACTTGCATACTCCAAGGTCAGTTGGGGTAAGGAACAACTTGCCACAGGCTGTATACTATGTCACATCCTTTCACTGTCTTTGACCCTCAGACATTTCATGTCATTGGGGGGAAAATTCAGTAAAAAGTCAGTATAGCTTCAATTTCGAGTTCCCCCCAACACGGTGTCTTGTTGGACTACAGCTCCCATTTTCCCAATATGCCTGCCGGAATGAGGGCTGTAGTTTAGTGCAAGATTGCAGAAAGCTGCTTTCTCCAGCGAGAAAACCCCATGTCAAGACTGTACGTGCGTCACGGCAACAGAGAGCAAAAGCTGAACTGATTTTCTTCCCCTTTTCTGGGTAAACGGCCAGCACTTTTCCATAGCCCTATTCAGCACTATCCCAAGGAAGCAAGGAAAGAAAAACCTTCAAGAGCATCCGTGCTGTACGGTTTAAGGCGGTGCATCCCCTACAGATGGAACTACGGATGGAGGCTCTACTGAACCCAGTACAGCACTAGCCAACCACGCTTCAGCCTAGTATGTTGGGATCAGTCCCAAACCTCTGCTCGCTGACACGCTCGGGGACCTACTGCGCTTCAGCCAGAAGAACTCGCACATCCACAAGCAGTCTGCTATCGACCGGGGAAACTTGGAGGTACTTACGGGAAACCCCCGACTCAGGACCCCCCACGCATCCTCTGCCGGGGGCGCACGTGGGATTGCGGCTGCAGCAGGGAATCCTCTCGAGCTCCGGCGCTCCCAGATTCATTCGGCCGCGTCCGCCCGCACAGTTCGAAAGGCCCAATCAGCTGACGCGGGGCGGAGCCCAGGCCGGAGGGGAGGGGAGGGGAGAGGAGGGAGGAGAGGTTTCGGTTTGGGTGGGTCCCCTGCGGCGTCCTGCGCGAGAGGCGCGGTCGCGGCGCTGGTGCTCGGCGTGGATTCAAACGGAAGGGTTGCAGCGGTCCTGGGGGCGATCCTGCTGCGTAGCGTCAGGTGACAGCCTCCGCGGATTGGTGTCTCGAGCGGGTGATGGGGGCCTCCTCAGCCGGGAAGGCAGGGGATGCGCGGCGATGGTGGCAGCCTTGCTGAGGTTTCGCCTACCTCTACAGCCTGTTTTGGAATCAGGGCGCGGTTGTTATGATTTAAGACTCCTCTGCATTCTTTGGAAAAACGCTTTCTACAGCAGAGAGCGCTGAGCGTGGAGGTGGCACCACCCAGCAGCCCTAACCAGTAAAGTCAGTGTGGAGACAGAATAACGGATCAGAAGCACCATCAGAGGTTCTTTATCCCTCCATATAAAGCATGTCGCAACACAAGACTATTCAAACAAGTATTTTATGGCTGTGCTTGCAACACGGTAAACTGTAAGCCTTGGTTAATAAATGTACTGGGTAGGCCAGTGTGGAATAAAGCCTTGTGTACTTTATCATGTATTGACTAGGTCATTGCATTAAGTTGTTACGTAGTTTTATTTCTTCGGTTTAGTTTGGTTGTGGACCCAAGTGTTGTGGTTTGTTACTCATGGTTTATGGTTTAGTGTGTTGTGCAGACACAGCCTACCTGGAACTCACTCTGCTATAGGAAACTTTGGGGCCCAAATCAACACAATTCCTTCACCCTCTGCTCTGACAAAGCTAACCCACCACAGGATTTAATTTCGCATACAGTGGGAAAAAGTAATTGTGGTGTCTCAACTCTAGTATGTTGAGACTCTGGTATGTTTAACATGTTCTGTAAACCTGGCCAATTGTGAACTGGTTGAAAAATATGGTTAAGCAAGCTATGGTGTAGTGTGGTATGTGCACCAGCTATGTCACTGCTATGAATCAGAAAAAAAATATTCTTCATTTAGGAGAATAGAGTCAGCACTGATGCCAACCAGTCTGGGTACACACACCATGTTGCTTTATGTACAGAGTTACTTTATCTAACAGTAGAAAAAAACGTTTATATTTTTCCCCAAGTGAATAGGGAAGGGAAATATTAAACTTGTATTTGACAAAGAGAAGCATTTAAAATAATCAGGAAATGTAAATTCCCACAGATGCAGACCTTACTGTTGAACAATATGGATGCCTTTGAAGTTTGCTATTGCTTGGGAAAGAGTGCTTGCTTGGAGATTTAACCCTTTTTCTAATATTTCAGCAGGGTTTTTCTTCTCTTTCCCTGCTAAATTACTTGCTCTTCTCCCCTCATCTCTATGCTATTCTTCCATTTCTTGTCATTCTCTTCCCTTAACTCATCTCCATTCTATTTCTTTCTTCTTTGCTCTTTTGGAAGGAAGGAGGGGAATGTGAGGATAATGGTTAGTTTCTGCAGATGGGGGGGGTCCATTAATTTTATAAATGGGATTCCTTATAAGGAGTTAATTGGAGTTAACTGAGATTAATTCAGTTAATATGGATGTATTTATTTGTCTAGACCTTGCCCTGCTTTGGAGTTTGGCTTGTGGAAGATACAGTGGTACCTTGGTTCATGAACACATCTGTTCATGAACAATTCGGTTCACGAACAGCTCCGGCCGCAAAAATTTGCCTCCGTTCGCGAACGCCGGATCGGGTGATGAACAGGATCCATGGCCATTTTCCCTCCCATGACACGTGGTCGTGGCTTCCTGTAGGGAGGGGGACTCTCCCTCCAAGCAGTAACAGCCTCCCCACCCGCCTTCCTGTCCTCCACGCCGGGAGTCGCGTCGAGTAAGGTTAGCTTTCTCTCTCTTCGTACTGTACTTTGTGTCATATTTTTGTGTTTTTTTAAAAAAAAAAACATATGGTTCAGAACGGATTAACCATATTTACATTGAACCTTATGGGGAAATTTGACTCGGGTCGTGACCAGAAATCGGTTGGCGACCAAATTTGGGGTCAGAACAGATTAACCGTATTTACATTGAACCTTATGGGAAATTTGATTTGGTTCACAACCATTTCGGGTCGCGACCAGAGTCGCGGAACGAATTAAGTTCGTGAACCGAGGTACCACTGTATATGCATGTACAGGTGAAACTCGAAAAATTAGAATATCGTGCAAATGTTCATTTATGTCAGTATGGCAACTCAAAAGGTGAAACCAATATATGAGATAGACGCATTACATGCAAAGCGAGATATGTCAAGCCTTACTTTGGTATAATTGTGATGATTATGGCGTACAGCTTATGAAAACCCCACATTCACAATCTCAGAAAATTAGAATATTGTGAAAAGGTTCAATATTCTAGGCTCAAAGTGTCCCACTCTAATCAGCTAATGAATCCATAACACCTGCAAAGGGTTCCTGAGCCTTTAAATGGTCTCTCAGGCTGGCTCAGTAGGAATCACAAGCATGGGAAAGACTGCTGACCTGACAGTTGTGCAGAAGACCATCATTGACACCCTCCATAAGGAGGGAAAGCCCCAAAAGGTAATTGCAAAAGACGTTGGATGCTCCCAAAGTGCTGTATCAAAGCACATCAATAGAAGGTTATGTGGAAGGGAAAGGTGTGGTAGAAAAAGGTGCACAAGCAGCAGGGATGACCGCATCCTGGAGAGGATTGTCAGGAAAAGGCCATTCAAAAGTGTTGGGGACTTTCACAAGGAGTGGACTGAGGCTGGAGTTAGTGCATCAAGAGCCACCACACACAGACGGATCCTGGACATGGGCTTCAAATGTCGTATTCCTCTTGTCAAGCCTCTCCTGAACAACAAACAACGTCAGAAGCGTCTTACCTGGGCTACAGAAAAAAAGAACTGGTCTGTTGCCCAGTGGTCCAAAGTCCTCTTTTCTGATGAGAGCAACTTTTGCATCTCATTTGGGAACCAAGGACCCAGAGTCTGGAGGAAGAATGGAGAGGCGCACAATGCACGATGGTTGAAGTCCAGTGTGAAGTTTCCACAGTCTGTGTTGATTTGGGGAGCCATGTCATCTGCTGGTGTTGGTCCACTGTGCTTCATTAAGTCCAGGGTCAACACAGCCGTCTACCAGGAGATTTTGGAGCACTTCATGCTTCCTTCTGCAGACGAGCCTTATGGGGATGCTGACTTCATTTTCCAGCAGGACTTGGCACCTGCCCACATTGCCAAAAGTACCAAAACCTAGTTCAATGACCATGGGATTACTGTGCTTGATTGGCCAGCAAACTCGCCTGACCTGAACCCCATAGAGAATCTATGGGGCATTGCCAAGAGAAAGATGAGGGACATGAGACCGAACAATGCAGTGGAGCTGAAGGCCGCTATTGAAGCATCCTGGTCTTCCATAACACCTCAGCAGTGCCACAGGCTGATAGCATCTATGCCACGCCGCATTGCGGCAGTCATTGCTGCAAAAGGGGCCCAAACCAAGTACCGAGTACATACGCATGCTTATACTTTGCAGAGGTCCGATATTGTTCTATTTCCAATCCTTGTGTTATTGATGTTATGTAATATTCTAATTTTCTGAGATTGTGAATTTGGGGTTTTCATAAGCTGTATGCCATAATCACCACAATTATACCAAAGTAAGGCTTGACATATCTCGCTTTGCATGTAATGCGTCTATCTCATATATTGGTTTCACCTTTTGAGTTGCCATACTGACATAAATGAACATTTGCACGATATTCTAATTTTTCAATTTTCACCTGTATGTATGAATATGCATATACAGGTATGTCACAGGCATGCATTTCTGGGTGGGAGCATATCTGTAGGACTGATTTCAGCTAGAGTTGGTAGACATAGATTAACCAAGTGGGGAAGTTGGGCATTGTGTGGGTGGTCTGTCTTTATGTTTTCTACATATTCGTTTTGGGATCAGGTTAAATTTGATCTTATCTTCCTTTTAGTAAATAGGATTATTGGTTTGGCTTAGTTGGGCATACCAGATCTGGGCTGCAAAATTGGACACTGGAGTTTTCTGTATCTCTTTGCTGGCATTTGTCTGAATTTCTGCAGCCTGGATATGGTAGTGCCTAGTTTAGGTATTTGGTTTTTAGGCCATGTTTAATAAGCCACAATTGGCACAGTATAGCACAGGTTTGCACAGTATATGAACCAGATAAATGGATTCTGTATTTTCTGTATTCTCTACAGAATGGGTAGTAAGTCTGAGGCTCTTCTTCAGAGAGAAGATCCTTATTTATTTATTTACCCATTTTATTTTTATCCCACATATCCTTCACAAACACAGGCATGGAGCATTTTCTACTTCAGTTTCCTCCTTTAGCCCTGTAAAGTAGACCAAAAGATGGTACCTTGCCTAAAGTCAACCTGGGAGTCTCAACAGTAGAGATAGAATGGATAAGTCACTTAGCTTCAAGTCAAGTTACTTATCAGTTCTATTACAATAATTCCAGCACCATATTCAATTGTTTTCTTTTTCTTCTGCCTAAAAATAACAGATTTGAGTCATCAAACAGTTGGCATATTATGGTACTTCCTTTGATGGGCAACTAGATCTGCATTCCCTTCAAGGCTATTTTTATATTCACAGAAAAACGGTCTTTTTCCAGTCTATGGACACTGCCTTCCATGGTAATTCTCCTCTGGGAGAATAGGAGATTCTGATTCTTTCAGATTGTGTTCCTGCCCTGTGCCCACCAGGTTTCTGAGCCAATTCCCAATTTGGAGGTCTGAAACAATGTATGTCTGTGAGTGTGAGACTGCTTAATGACGCAGGAAATGTAGAGTTTGCTGTCTACTGTTTCACAATACAAATGTCCCTGTACCTGTCACCTACTGTTCAGCCTAATTTTGAATATGGGTTTTCTGGTCTTCTGGAATAGTGCTGAACCCATGTATAAGTAGTATAAGCAGAATGAAGCTACTCTAAATAGTGCTGAATCAGTGTCCAAAAGTACTCTATCAGCTAATAGGCTTTCTCTGAACGTACTTGTGCAAAACTGGAGCAAGATTTGAAAGATGGCTAATGCTACCTATCTAGCCATCCTTCCCAGCCTTATCCTACATTAAGGAGAATGATTGGTGGATAGTTTTCCCATGAATTGGTGATATTTGGTGAGAAGGGAGGGAAGCAAAACCAGGGAATCCACCAATTTCTGTCTTTAATATGTCCTGCACATAAGGACAGCAGCATTTGCCAGCATTTTATCTATGGCAGGATAGATTGCACATTTTATACCGGTATAGTTTTCGATAGTTTACGATCGATAGATAGCACTTCAGCTTGGCTGTGTGAAAAAGCCCACAATCTATTAATTTAGAAGGAGTGGTTTGTGATGAACAAAGGTGGAAATGATCTAATGATTTTAAAAAGAAGTAATTGTAATAATTTCTTTATTTTTAATTTAATTTCAAAAGAAAGAACAGGAACTTGCTTCCAGTAAACAAAAGTTCACTTGTTTCAAGGAACTTAAGGACCAGCACAGTTACTCTATGTGAAAATCTTTTATATAAAGTTTAGTAAACAGTCACAAATGTAAACTCCAGTGAAGATGATTTACTGTGGATTCTTTTAAGT
Source organism: Liasis olivaceus (assembly GCA_030867105.1). Taxonomy (NCBI): domain Eukaryota; kingdom Metazoa; phylum Chordata; class Lepidosauria; order Squamata; family Pythonidae; genus Liasis; species Liasis olivaceus. The sequence goes on along the minus strand of CM061355.1, from coordinate 49,326,776 downwards.
GCTTTAAGAAAATATTTAATACAAAGACTCTGAAGCTGAATCCACTGATATTATGGAGTCACTTCTGTTGTCCCAAGTATCTGTGTTTAGGATGCAATAAAATCCAGCCTTATCACTGCACATCCCATATTTCACAAAGAAGAGGTGTAAATTTGTGATTGTTAACTCGCCACGACATCAACATATCTGCGTGATGGTGATTAAAAGTCCGCAGTTCTGTAAGGCGACCGAGGAGACATGCAAACTGTTGAGGATTATCTGTGTGATGAAGCTTGCAGAATTTTTGCAGAACTTCAAGCAGAGGCTCTTGAAGCCGTTCAACAGACTCTCTATCCTTTATGTATGGCCGATCTGGTTTTAATTTTCAAAGAAGATGGGGAACAATAATCATTATTTCATATTTATCAACTGTGAAGACCAAAGTGTTCAATTGTAAGTGAAATCTATCAGTTCTCTGTTCATGGGCCATTTTGTCCCCGTATATGCACAATTGTGCATCTGCAAAAACCTGCAGTGATGATGGGGTTAGTTTTACTAGTTAGCCTGATGTTATTGTTATAGAGAAGGTTGCAAACCCTGGTCCTGAGATAATAGAATAGAGAACAGAAATAATTCAAAATCCTGTTGTTGCAGAAATATTATCTGACATGCAAAGATGGTATAACAACTCTGGAATACTCTGCCTGCAGTACAGCTGGCTCCCCTCTCTCTTTATTTAGAAAGACCCTCAAAACTTTTTTATTCTCACAGGCCTTCAGCCCATAGTATTAAATATTGTTTCATATTTTGTTCTTAGTAGTGTTTCTTTTTGTGCTTTTTGCCCATAATCTTAGCAATTGCAGCAGTATACAAAATCTAAAATAAATGGCTAGAAAGTGTTTTAATTGGTTTTGTTATATTCTACCTTTGAAGCACAAAGTTACAATCCTGTCTCTATAAGATTTTAATTTAAAAACTCTCCCCTGCCTACAGAAATTAAGGAGCAAAGAAATATTTTTTTCATTCAGATCCCATTCCTATTTTCTTGCTGTCCTACCTTTGAAGATGGGTCAAGATTAGCATTTCCTAGGGATTGAGGAAATAACACGAATCCCACTGAATTCAGAGGAGTTTGCTTCTTGATAGACCCCTGTCTTTTTATGCCATTAGCCAGATAGTAATGTTCAGAAATGTGGAGTTTTAAGAGCCATTATATTAAATTTGTATTCACTTTTGTCAATATATCCATGTGTTTGACATGGTTGGCCATAACTTTACTCCAGGGAAAAAATAAGAGCTTAAATACCTGCTAGGTTTTTTGTTGGAGCTGTAGTGTGGAGGGAATCTTCTCCCACCTGCACCAGAACTCCAAATACAAACCCTGGTGGTTGGAGTCTAATGTAACACGTAATTTGTCTTTTGTTTTGAATTTAAATCAGGTTATTTGAAACATTTAATACAAAAATGTCTAAGATTAAACAATTGTAGCTCAATATTCCTACACAGAGTAACATTTTACAAGTTCCTTTTCAATATAGTAGAACGTTAGAAGAAAATCTTGTTCACAAAAGTACACATTTGGATCGTGTTTGGTATGAGAGAAGCTGGTGAAAGGTGAATTTAAAAATGGGCCAGATCTGGGCAGCGGGGAGGGGGGCTGCAGAGAAACCCTTTCCCCCAAAAGGGCGCCATGCATCTCTGCGGAGAGGTCTTCGAGTAGCAGCTTGGAATGCTTCTGACTGCTCCATTCTGAGCCCCCCTCATTGTGTGTACAGGAAGGAGCACGTGCAGTCCACCCTGTCTTTCCCATGCACACACATGTGCATGTGGAGAGAGCTGAAGCACATAGGCAACAGATATGTACTCACCCTGATTAAATCATCTTTTGCACACAGACACAGAAGACACACATGTATCTGCCCTGATTTGACCCTTACAGGTATATACACACAGAGAGATGCAACATATTTCCTGTGGCCACTGCTGGTAAAGAGATTGGAAAATTCCACAAGCCACACTCTGCAAGTTTTCACTACTTTGTTATTGAAACGTATTGGCCAAATATTTCTTCAGTTACTGTTTTTACATGAGAAATTAGTATGTTATCCTTTTCATGCCTCTTTCCTTTTTTCCTCAAAGTCTGTAATATAATTCAATATTGATATTCTAGAACAGGGTTTTTCAAACTGTTCCACCCTGAGGTCTGTGGCTTGAAACAGTTTGAAAGCCTGTTCTAAAACAATTGAGAAAGTAACATTACCTGGTGATAAGATAACTACTGCTGTAAGCAGAGCATATTCTTCTTGTGTCATCTTGAGTTCCCCAATACTTTTATAGAAATGGAACATAGGCGTTATGTATTCATCTGAGATACCTATATTACAAAATATTGAGAAGTTCTTAAATACCACCATATCAGGAAGTGACAATTGCAACATCCCCGGCCTCCAGCCCCAGGTTAGAGTTAACTTTATGTAATTAATCACATGTAAATTACACTAAACCAAATGTAATTTTTGTCCTGATCTACCTACTTTTTGGAGAGGCCAAATACATAACTACTCAAATATCACATAGTTGCATGGACAAGTCAATATTATTTACACAGCACCTTACCTATATTAATTATTTTTTCTTTTATGATGTTTTGGCTTCAAATAGATTGTGAAACTTCATTTCTTCCCATTTAGTAGATACAGAAATCTAGGTGAAAGTGACCTTTCCAAGTCTCACAATGAGATGCAGCACTTGCAACCAGTCTAAATTCAGTCCATAAGAACTTAACAAGCATACTAATTTAAAAAGCACTGTATCAATAGATTGTTCCTTTTATTTACAAAGATCTTTTTGTTTACAAATGTGAGTATGGATCAGAATGGAGCCAAATGATGTCACCCATATATAAGCGGGAGACAGTTTGATCATTGTTGTATTTGTGGGGTCCTTGGTGTTCTATGAGCTTAGTTGTTTGCTTGCAGACATTTCGTTACCCAACTAGGTAACATCATCAGTGTAAGTGAGTGTTGTTGCCTGTTTATATGCAGTAGCTTTCCCTGCCAGTTTTGGTGGGGGGTGTAGTTTCCTCCTTGGTGGTTCCTTGAGTTATTGTTTTCTGCCTGATTGTCTGATGCTGATCCCTACTTATCTGAACGTTGGCTGCTGGAGGGGATGCATTTTAGACTTATTGTTTCCCTCCTTTAATGTCTCTTTTGGATGGTGTGTAAATGTGATTTATTTCTATGTTTCTATTGATGGCTGATTTGTCTGAGTGCCGAGCTTCCAGGAATTCCCTAGCATTTTTAGATTTGGCTTGATCTAAGATGCTAGTAGTTTCTCAGTTAAGTCCACACACTTCAACACTGAGCTACAGATACTCTCTTCTGTTGTCTTATTTTGCAGAAAAAGGTTGTTCATTTGTGTATGAACTCTTCCCTTTAAGCAGGAAAACACCATACCCTGTGTTTCCAGTCCCGGTGCAGTCTGCCATTCTCCTGGAATGTACCGTCTGGTCATACCTAAAGTAATTTATTGGTCTGTGGTGATTTGTGGTGGTCTGGGCACTGTCAAGCCCCCAAACAACCCATTTAAGACTGAATAAGACCTTTCACAATTAAAAGGCTTTGCAAGGCCTATATATGTTTTAGTAATCACATTGGTCATTTTTCTCATTTAATGGGAACAGACAATGTGGAAAAGTAGAATATAACATAAACATTATAGTAGAATTATGATGCAATCCATGGTAATTACAGTTCAACACCCAAATTATGCAAGAACCTGAAAATCAACGAAGATGGAAAGTGGAAAAATCCTTTTTCTTAAAAAAAAAAACAACTTTAATTCTGTATCAGGTCTATTTCCCCTTGTTTTTATTTTGTTTTTATGGTTTCACTATATGCTATTTTATTCACAAGAGGGAGCTATTTTCCTGTATAACACAAACTCTTCTAGCACCAGTTCTGCAAATCTTATGAATGAGTATCAGTTAAAAAATTGCATTGTATATATATTTCTCCCAACTGAACTCAAACTGTAAAATAGATAAATGCAGTAGATTATTAATATTGTTTGTATTCATATAAAACTGTCAAGATCCTACTTTACAGAGGGCATTCCTCTATTAATCAGAAATGGAGAAATTGCAGCCCTGTTGAAGAACTACAGCTCCCAATATCCTTTGCCATTGGCCATGCTGATTTGGGCTACTGGGAGTTTTAGTTCAACACCACGTGGAATCACAAATTCCCTACTGTTGATCTGTTTGAAGAGTTGCCTAATTCATGTTCAATTTGAAGACGGTTGAAATGGCCTATCAACAGTGACCACCTCAACAGGAGACTGAGTAGCTCAATAGGATTTTTTGGTTGCCATCTCTTAAATACAGGTGAAACTCGAAAAATTAGAATATCGTGCAAATGTTCATTTATGTCAATATGGCAACTCAAAAGGTGAAACCAATACATGAGATAGACGCATTACATGCAAAGCGAGATATGTCAAGCCTTACTTTGGTATAATTGTGATGATTATGGCATACAGCTTATGAAAACCCCAAATTCACAATCTCAGAAAATTAGAATATTGTGAAAAGGTTCAATATTCTAGGCTCAAAGTGTCCCACTCTAATCAGCTAATGAATCCATAACACCTGCAAAGGGTTCCTGAGCCTTTCAGTGGTCTCTCAGGCTGGTTCAGTAGGAATCATGAGCATGGGAAAGACTGCTGACCTGACAGTTGTGCAGAAAACCATCATTGACACCCTCCATAAGGAGGGAAAGCCCCAAAAGGTAATTGCAAAAGAAGTTGGATGTTCCCAAAGTGCTGTATCAAAGCACATCAATAGAAGGTTATGTGGAAGGGAAAGGTGTGGTAGAAAAAGGTGCACAAGCAGCAGGGATGACCGCATCCTGGAGAGGATTGTCAGGAAAAGGCCATTCAAAAGTGTTGGGGACTTTCACAAGGAGTGGACTGAGGCTGGAGTTAGTGCATCAAGAGCCACCACACACAGACGGATCCTGGACATGGGCTTCAAATGTCGTATTCCTCTTGTCAAGCCTCTCCTGAACAACAAACGACGTCAGAAGCGTCTTACCTGGGCTACAGAAAAAAAGAACTGGTCTGTTGCCCAGTGGTCCAAAGTCCTCTTTTCTGATGAGAGCAACTTTTGCATCTCATTTGGGAACCAAGGACCCAGAGTCTGGAGGAAGAATGGAGAGGCGCACAATGCACGATGGTTGAAGTCCAGTGTGAAGTTTCCACAGTCTGTGTTGATTTGGGGAGCCATGTCATCTGCTGGTGTTGGTCCACTGTGCTTCATTAAGTCCAGGGTCAACGCAGCCGTCTACCAGGAGATTTTGGAGCACTTCATGCTTCCTTCTGCAGACGAGCTTTATGGGGATGCTGACTTCATTTTCCAGCAGGACTTGGCACCTGCCCACATTGCCAAAAGTACCAAAACCTAGTTCAATGACCATGGGATTACTGTGCTTGATTGGCCAGCAAACTCGCCTGACCTGAACCCCATAGAGAATCTATGGGGCATTGCCAAGAGAAAGATGAGGGACATGAGACTGAACAATGCAGCGGAGCTGAAGGCCGCTATTGAAGCAACTTGGTCTTCCATAACACCTCAGCAGTGCCACAGGCTGATAGCATCCATGCCACGCCGCGTTGTGGCAGTCATTGCTGCAAAAGGGGCCCAAACCAAGTACTGAGTATATATGCATGCTTATACTTTGCAGAGGTCCGATATTGTTCTATTTCCAATCCTTGTGTTATTGATGTCATGTAATATTGTAATTTTCTGAGATTGTGAATTTGGGGTTTTCATAAGCTGTACGCCATAATCATCACAATTATACCAAAGTAAGGCTTGACATATCTCACTTTGCATGTAATACGTCTATCTCATATATTGGTTTCACCTTTTGAGTTGCCATACTGACATAACACATGACAGAACATTTGCACGATATTCTAATTTTTCAAGTTTCACCTGTATGTTTTGGGGTGATGAATCTTGTCTTTGTTTTGTAGTGTATAAATAGGCATCCTACTATTACACTCCTTAGTTTCCAAGATCCATACAGATGGTAGAGAAACAATTTATGTGAAACCCCCAGGAAACAATATGAGAAACTGGGCTTAAACCTAAGCACACAGGTTTAACTGGATGTTGAATCACTCGTGAAATCTTTATATGGATTGCCTAATATTTCCTTTCTAGATGAAAATCTTAAACTCATTTCAATATGTGAAGATTATAGGGAACATGAGGACAAAGTTTTCATCTTTATCTATAATAAATTGAAATAGTAGAACAAAACAGAGAAACTCAAAGCCTGGCATATTTTCCTCAATGGTGAAAATTTCAGCTGCAGTCTATAAAAATTTCTTGACCTTCTGGCTAAGATCAAGTGTAGGTTTCTATGTGAAAGCCACATTTTGGTGATAGTTTAAATAACCATGCAATGCTCATAGAAATCAGCTCATAATATCCTGTAGGTATATTTCACTATTTGATTATGAGGAGTAGCTCTTTCTGACTAAAAGAGGGCTTTTATGAAAATGTAATAAATAGATTGGAAGCATTTCGTGCTGAAATGCTTAAACAGTACGGATGTGAATGAGACCTCAAGGAACTTCATGTTTGAGCAATAACAACCAACTTCAGAATGAAGGTATTCCTACTTCTTGAGTAAATATATGTGAATCAACTGACAGTTGTGTTCCAGGTAGATTAGTTGCTTCAGTGCTGATGGTGACTGGATTAACATAATACACTATGACACAGTATAGCTAACCATAGTTTATTAAACTATAATTGGCTGGGCTTATATAACATGCTAAACCATGAAGCATGGCTTAAAAACCATGACAATTGGGTTCAGACATGCTAAGCTAAAACCAAACAAATCATATTCCAGCTTAGTGTGAAATGCAAACCCAGTCATTATCCATAGAGATCTATCTCTTTTTTGACAATATTTTATTTTTTATTTGTTTTGTTCAATTTAGGCACCACTTGACTCCAAACTGATTCTGGGTGGTTCACAATATAGCAAACAATAAAAACAAAATACAGAGCAAGTAAGCAAGATAGGATCTAGTTACTCAGTACAAAAATGTAGACAAAAATACTTTCAGCAAGTGGCTCTAGCCATCTTATCCCAAGGCTTGGGAGAACAGTCAGGTCTTCAAGGACTTATGGAACACCAACAGGGTGGGTGCCATACACATTTCAAGGGGGAATCTTGTTCCAGAGGATAGGCATGGTGACAGAGAAAGCATATTTCCTGGGTCACAATAGATGGTACTGCTTAATCAAAGGGACCCAAAGTGCACCAACTCTGCTGGCTTATACTGGCTGGGCAGAAATCATGGGAGATAGGCAGTCCCTCAAATAACCTGGCCCTATGCTATGCTTTATTGGTAATGACCAGCACCTTGAATCACACCTGGAAGCATACTGGAGACCAATGTAGCTCATTAGTCATAACATGAGCATATGAAAGCATAGTCATCACCAGTTGAAGTTTCTGAGAGGTTTTCAAGGGTCCCATGTAGAGCACATTGTAGTAGTCAAGCTGTGAGGTGGCTGGGACATGAGGTCTGAAGGGCCTTCTGATCCAAGAAGGGGCACAACTGTCCCACAAGATGAAGCTGTGCAAAGGCCTTTTTGGCCACCTACTCTTTGAGCAGAAGCTGTGAGTCCAGGAGGACCCCCACATTGTGCACCACTCTTGAATGGGGAAGTGCTACAGATTCTCAGATCCAGGGTGCCCTAATATCCTAGCCACGTGATCTTTGTAGAATTGAGTCAGAGCCAGTTGCTCCCCATCCAGGCCCACGCAGCCTCCAGGCCCTGGGACAGGACCCCAATAGCATCACTTGGCCAGCCTGGGGTTGAAAGATATAGTTGGGTATCATCAGCATATTGATGATAATGAACTTCAAACCGGCAGATGATCTCACCCAGCAGCTTCACATAGATGTTAAACTGGAAGGGAGAGAATGTTGAACCCTATGGCATCCCACATAAGGGGGACCTAGGGAATGGCTCTGTCCTGCTGTGAACACTGACTGGAACTGGCCATTAAGGAAGGAAGAGATCCGCTATAAAATGGTACCCCTAATTCACAACCCTTGCAGCTGGTACAGAAGGATACTGTGGTCAGTGATATCAGAGCCACTGGGAAATGAAGGAATGCAAGGATGTATGCACCACCTCCATCTCAGCTCTGCTGTTAGTCATGAATAAGCATGATCACAACTGTCTCTGTACTGAAACCAGGCCTGAAAGCTGACTGAAAAGGGTCTAGATAATCTGCTTCCTCCAGGGTCCTCTGTAACTGTGTCCTGACCACCTTCTCAACAACCTTCCTTAAAAAGGGAAGGTTGGAAACAGGACAATAGTTGTCCAAAATCATTGGGTCCAAGACTGGCCTCTTGAGTAGCATCATTGCCCTTGTAAGATCTGCATCCTGAGTTACTTCTGCTACTCTAGTTTTAAAACAGTAAGGAGAAATGGGCCCTTAGTTTGTTTTTTTAGTTTGAGACCATGCCTTTGGTATCCCATCACTAAGTCCATATGAAACTATATAAATAATACTTCTAATGAATCTACAGTGGATTAATTTTTCAGAAAAAGCGTTTCCTACATTGAAAAACTTGATAGCATTTTCCAGGTTTGCTGTCTACTTCCTGATGGCAGGGGACAATATTTTTTGTTCATTGTTTGGATACATTTCTATTTATATAGTCTAAACAATTGTGTTTTTAGCATTAACTCATACCATTAAAAATATGAGTATGTGACCTGTGCTAGATATTATGGACAAAATACAGTATATTCTTTCTGTATTCTTTTCTTTTAATGCTTTTGATTTTATATTTCTTAATCATATAAAACTTCAGTCTAGAGAGTCTTTCCATTCTTGAATTGGCCTGTTGTGTTTTTCCATATGAGAAAATCTTTACTATGACATCAAGAAAGACACACATTTGTGAAAACTATCCTGTTGGTATTCTAGCAGCTTCATCCTTTAGGTGAATGGTAGATTCAATCTGTACTTGGTTACTAGTATAATTCAAAATTTATTTCTGTTTTCAGACTCATGTTCTTTGTTGTGTATCCTATTTTAATTTCCCTTCTTTGGTAATAATGTAATTCAGTTTATGTATTTATTATAGCTAGATGTTTAAATTAAGAGAGAAGAAAAACAGCTCTGAGGAAGGTGATTTGGGGCTAATTAATTATAACTAAGACAGCTGTTAATATGGATGAAGAGATCTTTCATCTGGATAGGCTTGAAGCCGCCAGTAGATATTAAATCAAAGTGCAAATGAGCTCTTGTGTCACTGGGAAGTAAACACATAATAATTACTCATACTGTTTTAGCTCATTCACAGTATCTTATCTATTCAAAGTATTTTTTCAATTCCAAATCTTTCATTAGAAGCCTTACTTCAATTTTTCTGAAATATTATATGAAATATATTTTTTAAATATTCTTCAAAATCCTATATAAAAGCCTACCAAGCTTTCACTTATTGCATTATTCAAGAAACTGTCCATTCCTTCCAATGCCTACCTGCCCAGTACATGGTTCAAGAAAGCTCTTTCTGTTGAAAAAAAAGCAGGTCCCAATATTTTTTGAACGGATTGTTTTCCACTTGACAGAATTTTTTAAAAATCTCTTGTTAATTCTCTCCTTGGGGTTTTCCACCTGGCATCTAGTTGCATTAGTTGTAGCTGCCAGATTTTTTTGGATCCAAATAATGCTTTTTTGTAACATTTTTAATGACCCGTATTTGCGTTTTGCATTTAATGGAATAAATTTTAATACAGCTGTTTGTGTATTGAAATCTTGTAAACGGCCTTGAAAGAATTTGCAATTGTAAATCAAGACAAAATCCAATAAATACAATTTCACTGCCAAACTATTTTTTTCAAATACAGTATTTGCTTTGGAAATGCATTGATTTTAAAAGCCAACAAACACAAAGCTATTGCACTGGACAGTCTTTGCAACTGAAATGCACGACTCTAAATGAGTATTCAGAATTACCAAAGAGGTCACTTAAAATGAATTTACTAATGCTACATCTCTTTTCTTGCCCATTCCATGGGCTAGCTTGAGTTTTGAGAACATTAATAAAAACTGGTCAGTAGCATAGGCTTTCATCCATGAAATAAAGAGGAACTATCATTACTGAACAAAAGCGTGTTACTGTTAGATAGAAACATTTATTTACCTAAATGTTTACTTGTTTACTGAATGTTTATGTAGAAGAAGTCAGGGCTATAAGCAAGAAAGTGTTCTATTTCACAAGCTATTTGGCTGATACTCATCCTCATCCTCATCCATATTGCCTTAGCAGGGGGATGCTAGGGCAAAAAAGTCACCACTAAGTTTCTTTATTACACAGAAATTCAAAATGCATAACTGTCTAGATGAAGGGAAAGCTGCTAAGGGAATTCAGCGGCCTGGGAATCATCCTTGTGGCAGGTGACAAAAAAGTGAACACCTCCTGGCATATTCATATTTTCAGCTTTTGTTGCTGCATTTCATGGATGCAGACAATAGGACTTATCTGACAACTTGACATTCACCTTCACGTAAAAATTGTTTCAACACAAGCCACAGAAATAATCCTCTAGATTTTGTTTTTCTGTCAGAAGTTCACATCCATTACACATTTTAAATACATTTAGTTATGGTATATAATATGCATTCATTAAAATGTGCAATTACATATTAAAAACCTCAACCCTTAGCTATAATTCTTAAGAGTTTCAACAACTGCCTGCAAGACAATAGAAAATGAAGTCTGCACAGCAAAGCAAGAACAAGATATAGGATACATTAACAGAAAAAACAATTTTACTAAAACTGTGGGATAGCAATGCCCTATACTCTATTAATTCTTGGACATATATCTAATAGTATAGTTGCTAACAGAGTAGCACAGAGCTGTATCTCTTAGAGTCCGAAATAAGGCCACTGAGCTTAATAGAACTTATTCCCATATAAATGGGTATAGAATTGCAGCCTAACTTCTGGATTTTTATCTTATACCTCCATTCATGCTTAGAGCATCTTTTTAAAAAGCAGCAAGAATTTTCCATTGTTATCTCCCACTGCAATCATCCATTTTGGCTCTTGAATGTGTGCTTTCCAAATATGAAATTATCAAGAGCATTGGATTTTTCCCAGGCTTTTGAGCGTGGACAGTGGGTTTCAATGCTAATAAGTTATGAAGGGTGAGAGACTAATTTATTCTGTAACCGAATTGTAAATGATAATGAAATTGTGTTTTGTACACAGAAAGATGCTGTAAAATTATTAATACTGGTCTGTCTTGTCAAACCAAACATATAGTGAATATCATACACATCAATCATGACCTAATTTATTGTAGATGAACTAATAATCTCAGTTTCTCCACTCAATTAGTACTTAGCAATTATAGAGCTTGTTTTGTCATTGCCATGCATTTGGGTGGGTGAGATTGTTTTACTGGAATTAATGAGATAGAAATGACATATCATTATCTAATTTTTTCTACATCCCCAAATATAGCTGACTGTAAAGGGACAAATTTGTTTTCAGTATGTGTATTTTTATAATTCAGCATTTCCTTGATATTCTTGGACTCAAGGCTGACTATCTACTGAATGCTGAGAAGCCTGACATTCACAAAAGGACTATGATTTTTTTGCTAAACATTTCAAAGAATAGTGAGTCTCCTTTTGCTATTAATTAATGACACCTACCACTGTTGCGAATTCTTTCTTCTAAGAGATCAGCATGTCCTCTAGGAAGTTTCCTGTTAAAGATTTCAGCTGATCGAAGGCACATAGCTTCTACTGCTGAACCCTTTAACAAAGCAATTTGATCTTCATGGTCCAGGGTTTGAAAACCTGGAATAAAATGTGAGAACATTAAGCTAGCAATCAGCAAAACAATTGCTTGGGTGGCAATGATACATTTTAGGATAACTAAAAGAGTTGCTACATCTCCTTCTTTAGTACAGAAAAGCAGCTATTTAATTATAAAGACATATTTGAAGGGTGTATTCTGTTTCAGTTCCCAAGCTACCAAGCAAGAATTCAAGTTTTTTCACATGTACACACGCTCATAATCTTATTTAAGATCACAAGATATTACTTTCAACCTAATTAGCATATTACAAATTAACTTCCTGTTTGTGGGTTAGAAGAGAGCTGGTTGTGTTATCATCTTTCAGTGTTTAATTGGGTATCTTCCAACTCTCATTCATTTCTTGTTCTTGCTTTTCCTTGTTCTAATTAGCTTACGTGAAGAGAGACTATGAAAAAGAATTTCATATAATACTACATCAAAAAATAAGGTATCATGTATTGGAAGAACAGTTGTCACATAAAGATCTCCATACTTACATCAATTTAAAGGCAGACTATTAATTTGGTCAATATCTTAGGTCTGCTTTCCAATGATGGCATTATTTCTGATCTGTGCTCACTTCATAAAAGCAAGAGATAGCTGGGTGAAGGTATTCTAGCCTAGCTTCCTTTCTTTTTCTAACCCAGAGGTAACCCCCCCCCCCCACTAGTCATAAACTGATCTAGGAAAGGGCTGGGTCAGCCATAGTGGACGCTTGTCTGTCAGATTGAATGGGACATGGCTCCACCAATCCCCAAGTAAGCCTCCTTATAGCCTTGTTCATTTTCAGTGCCCTGCTGTGATAAGTTATTAATTAAGTCAAACAAACATTTAATTTATAATACCCACCCTACTGAGGCTTAGTCCAGCTAGAGTTAAAATTGACATTTAAGCTAAATAACTGTAACCTGATACCATCTGACTTTACTAAGATTTAGATCAGGATAGCTCTAATTTTACTAACTACTTTTTTCAACATCTAGTTACAGCTGCTTCCACCAATCATTCTGCATTACTAAATAGATATGTTTTGCTTATTTTCTTTTTTTTAATAGTAATTTTATTAAGAATTACAATTGCAACAATAAAAACCTAATACAAACTACAAAAAAGAATAAAATGAAAAAAGTGCAGAGGAAAAAAATAGAAAATAGAAAAGAAAGAAAAAATAAGAATGTAGTGATAGATAGATAGATAGATAGATAGATAGATAGATAGATAAAGAAATTACTTCCCTCTTCATCACAAGTATAAACAATTTTGGTAACTTATCACCTTCTCTTAAAATACAACAAATTATATCTTCTTCCCATATCCCATCTCTTATCTATTAACAAATCCTTAAAGCCTCATCATTTCAATCCTGATGACAGCAAAAGTCCATTAAGTGTTACCAGACATAACAACATATCTATTTTAACCTTGATCAAATAAACCAACTTTATATGCCTTCCTTTTACTTCTAACAATCTTGATCTTTAGTCCCTTCAAATAATGTCCTAGAACTTGATTTCTTTTCATTTTTGCTTTGTCCTTCTCACAAAATTCTTCAAAGCTTTAACAAGCCTCTTTTGTAAATCCAATATAGGAAAATTATCCAGGTCACTCTCTTGGTTTGCTATTTGAATATCCCTTTTAATTATTATGACATCAGCCATTTCTTTTACATGTCCAGTGTAACATCTTTTTCCATGTAATTCTTGTAGCCTGTCATTTTTAATTCCGTTTTCAAAGCAGTCTCAATCTTGTCAGGTAAAATTGGTTCCTTTTCTATAACATCTTTTAAACACAGTCTGTCTATAGAAACAGACACTCTTAAAATTAACTTCTGGGTCCATTGTTCAAAAATATCGTTCAGTATGTCCAACGTTAAAATATCCTGCTTCATTCTGTATTTGTAAGTTGAATTTAAGTGTTCTTTAATTGTAATCTTTAGTTCCTTCTAGCTCCCTCTAGTGTCCAATTTTTAAAGTCTTGTGTGTTTTTATTTTAGAGGAATTCAAAACAAAAGCATTTTCCCACAGTAAGGATTGTTATAATTAATTCAAAATCTTATTTCAAATTTATCTGGACCCTTAGTCCATTTGTAACTTTCTAAAATCAAAGTTTTAATCACCCTTTTGCTGTTTATTAAAAAAAATTAAGTCTTTAAACTTGTATTTAAAACTTCTTTTGCTAAGGATTGAAGGAAACTCAGCTGGTACTGTAAAACTTGTTGATCCAAAGGTTCCTAATAGCTGAAAAGCAGTTAACAAGCAATTACCAAAAGTGATTAGAAAAGGAAGTATGCAAATCCAGTGTCCTTTTAAAGATGCCGACTGCAGTTTGAGCAAAATGGCTATTCTCTTGTCTCCCAGAGCTCTAAACCCATTTGTGGGTGATCTCCTCTCTTTGTCCAGAGAGGAATTACAAAGAGCTGGTCTACTTGCCAGCTTTTCATTATGCTGCGGTCATCAGCGGAGCCATCTTCAGTTCACCATTTCTTCTCCTGAAGTCCAGTTTTGCTTATTTTCTTATAATGCTTTTAGATGACAAGACTACACATTATAAGAAGAAAATGCACTGTTTTATATGATGGGAGGTGAAACTGTGTGACCATTTTCTTCACTGCAAAATTAGTACCCATAGACTCTTTCTAGCAAGAGGTCCATATGAAGATCCATACACACTGTCAAACTAACAGTAGGTCTGGTCAGGGTCAGCTAAGAGTTTATGAGCTTATAAAACACCACTGTAACTATATATAGGGGAAGAGTATCACAGATTTATTCCATCAATGAAAAAATAACATTAAGACCTGGAATGAGGATGCTGAAGTTTATTGTTAATTGATTATTTTAATAGATTAGGGCCTAAAACTGAAACTCTCTACTCAAAATACTATAATAACTTATGTTCACTGTGCAACAATTCACTGTGCAACAAATCTTGCAGGTCAAAGAGTAAGGGCATGAATTATGGAGGGTGGAGGCTGACACAGCTGTCCACAGAATTTGATCTCTGTATTCTAAAGGGGTTGGTCAAAGGTGATTATGAGGAGGGATAAACTTTCTAGAGTGAAAGAGGTGCTAGTCCCATCAATTATATGCTATACTGTATCCCCAAGTCTATTAAGCAGAAGCATTGAATTTAAGATGGATTGTCATCCTGAAGTTTATACTCCCCCTCAGTATTTATAAAACCTATAAAGCATCTTTCATCAGCTGTTAATTTTTAACTGTTATGGTTGGTCACATAGTCAGCCAGATGTTTAGACTGGATTTGGCATTTTCATCCACCTACTGAGTCCTTCCCAAGGACCTGGGATAGGCAGATGTTGTTTGATGATGTATTATTATTATTATTATTGCCTTTTACTTTTTACTTTTTTATTTTTTAAATATTTTCTTAGCCACCTTGAGTACTAACTAGATTAGGAAGATATAAAGGGATATAAAATGAAAAAAAAAGATCTCTCTGACTGAAAAACATATCGATGAAATTGACCAAACTTATTTAACATCCCATTACCTGGTAATCTTTTAGTGAACTCCACAAGGATTTTAACATGACTAGTGGCCATTTCTGTTAAAATGAGAAAATTTTCTTCTGCGCTGAATTCCTCTTGTAACTGATAATCAAAACAAAATTATCATGAATTATAATAGTAGTAATAAAATATGAATACTAGAAATTAATTACTATTTTTTTCCTTAACAACTAATGCAAATTTATAGGATTAAATATCAAATAACTGAACAATTCTTAGAGTATGAATGTTACAGAAAACTGATTATTCTAGGCCACATAAGAGAAAATGAAATAGATGGAGAAGACAATATACCATTTAAAATACTTTTATACAAATTAAAAAGTCTCACAAACTTATACTCTGTAGATGGAGAACAGGTTGTTGCACATTCAGCTTTTCTACAACAAATTAAAACTCTCTGCTCTGCTTATTAGGAGATCTGAATCCAAATTTGGTGGCTTCAGTGATGCTTGACCAGACCAAGTATAAATAGAGTACTTTAGATAGACTGCAAAAATTCAGAGGACTCCCAAATAATGACAAGTTGTTAAGAGTTTTATCTCTCTGTTGCCACCCAGTGGCCCTCTGAATTTTGCAGCCCAGTATGGTACAGTAGTTTCAATATAAGCACTGTACCTGGTGAAACCCATGCTGTTCACTGGTGTCATTTGCACACTACTTTAAGCCAAAAATATTGATCACTACATTATATTATGAGAGATATGGCATATTTGGTCTTCCCGATGTGGTCTTAAAGCCATCGTCCCTGCCCATTGGCCATTCTGGCTTCCCCAGTTTCTCATAATGTGCATCAGTAGTATGCAAGTTGGTTGCTTTCTTTTTGATCTTCTGCTGTTGTGAGCAAGTAAATAAATGAAACATGGATACCAGATTAGCATTATTTATTTACAATGCTCCTTCCTCCAGTTTTTCCCACAGCAATAACCTAACAACTAATAACAATAACAACTAAAACATCCATAGATGTTATGTAAGAGTTACTTTTTGAAACGCACCCTGAGCAACACTCCTACTTAGATTCAGTTACATCTGATGACTGGAAAATATCTTGCTTCTTTTAACCTGCCAAGCAGCAGCAAGTCTGGTATAGTGGTGAAGGTGTTCAACTAGAAACCAGGAGACTGTGAGGTCTAGTCCTGCCTTGGGCATGAAAGCTACTGGGTGACTTTGGGCCAGTCACTCTCTCAGCCCACCTCACTTCACAGGGTGGTTGTTGTGGGGAAAATACGAAGTGGGAGTATTATGTATGCTTCCTGGAATTGTACAAAATAAAAGTGGGATATAAATCTAATATTAAACAAAATATCACATCCATAATACTGACAGGTGCTTATTTTGAACTAGGCCAGAAATCCTTGTTGCATGCACCAAGCCATTACAGTTTGTAATTTGTTACTTAGAATTGACAAATAATATAATGATAAACTTCTCCAATTACTTTGAAAAAATAGCCAGATGTGCAGATGTCCCAGTTTATCAAAGGCTTAGAAAGAACTTTCTATCTTGTTGCTGATTTAGCATTTCTAAACATATGCATGAGCCCTTATGCCATCCTTACAACTGTTATGCATAATTTCTGTATATCTTAATTGGATGACCAATATATCCGGTATCAGTCAAGAGATGACTGAATGTTTTATATTATAAAGCCAAACATATGTGATACTGTAATTATGAAATTGTCAAAAAGAAGACAAGTTGCTATTAATTATGAAACTGAGAAACTGTATCAGCCCATGTAAGTTAGTATTCAAAGCTTTCTCATTGAAGGCTGCAATGACACATTATTCTTGTACTCTATACCAGTGTTTCTCAATCTTGGGAACTTTAAGATGTGTGGACTTCAACTCCTGGAATTCCCCAGCCAGCATATCTGGCTGGGGAATTCTGGGAGTTGAAGTCCACACATCTTGAAGTTCCCAAGGTTGAGAAACCTTGCTCTATACAAAGAAAGCTCAAGTTTTTGAGTGGAGAAACTGAACCATAATCAACATTACTTCTTAACATGTAATGGTAGATAAGACATTCTAGTTTTATATCAAGTATTATGTTGTTTTGTTCTTGGAAAGCTGTGTGATTACCATATGCCTCATAACTTAATTAGTGCTCTCGAACTGACCTAATTTGTAGTGTCCTCATATATGAGGAAAAGATTGGCAATCAGAATTCTTGTCTTTTTTACGTCATGTGTATGCTTGTGATAGGCTGTACGCCTAAAAGAGGCACTTGAGTTTTACATGTCTGCATAGAGATTCCCAAAGTGTTCCCAGTCACTTGCTCAGCCCATGACTGGAGAGAAGGCAGTGCCCACAACTAGAGTCTTAGGGCAGGGAGCTCATAAAGTCACAATGCAAAATAATAAGTAGGGGGGAAAAAGAGAAGGAACCTGCATCATCCTACTCTCTCGTACCATGCAGAGTCTCCTCATTTCCCTGTCTGCATTTGGAGAGCAGACTTGTGCCAATGTCTGCAATATCTATTTAAAAATCCTTCTGGAAAAACTTACATTATAAAATAATAGATTCTGCAAAGCTTGGGGGTATTTCGTATGAAATTATATACTTACAAGCTTTTTGGTAACCTCCGGAGGAATCCGCTGTTTATTATAGCAGTCCATTATATAATTAAGAAGATTCTGTTGTTCCGAGCTTAATTTTACTTTCTCCTATACTAGCAAAAAATAAACCATAAATGAGCATGATTTTCTGCTTCATACTTAAGTTCCACTACACACATTTGAGCATCTTTCCTGATTTCAGTGATAGAGTTGATTACTTTCACATTACAAGTAGTCCTCGGGTTATGATGGCAATTGGGAATGGAATTTCCATTGCTAAGTGATGCAGTTGTAAAGCTGCATAGCAACGGCAATCCCAGCAGTTCCTGTCGCCGTCGTAATCCCTGGACCATGCAAGTCATTAAGTGGGAAGAGGCTGGAGTCCCAGGCAAAGAGTGCAGGCTGTGCTGGTGCCGTGGATGGGTGAGTGCCACAGGTGGGCACTATGGAGCTCAGACAGGTCAGCAGGGGCCATGGGTGGGTGATGGGTCAGTGGAGGCTGCAGATGGGCACTACGGAGCGCAGACAGGCTGGTGGGGGCTGCAGGCACATGTTATGGAGGGCGACAGGCGGAGTGTTGGGATTTGTACTCCATAGCGAGGTTCCTCAGGAGAAAAAGCAGCAGGAGCGACTTAAGGGAGCGACTTGCAACCTTCCCTGCTGGCTTCCCCATTGACTTTGCTTGTGGGAAGCCAGCGGGGAATGTCACAAATGGTGATCATGTGGCCGTGGGATGCTGCAACTGTCGTAAGTATGAGCCGGTTGCCAAATGCCTGGATCGCAATCATACAACTGCAGGGGTGCTGTGACAGCCAAAACTTTGAGGACCAGTCATAAGTACCACTCATTCAGCCCCATCATAACTTTGAACAGTCGTTAAATGAGTGGCCGTAGCTTGAGGACTACCTGTATATATGCAAAATGAAATCACAACTGCACCTTTTTAAATAATGAGTTAGTTATGAATACATTTTGCAAGGATTCAAAGGTATCAAACTAGTAATAGTAGTAATATTTCCTTGATTAGCCACTAGGCCATATCAGAATACAAAACATAAAACACAAAACAGTAATAAGATCATATGCTATATCAAACAAGATGTATACAATGGGGAAACCCTATTACAACTAAGATAAAACTTGTCATATGGGTAAATATTAACCACATATATATATTTTTATTTATTTATTTTTGGTGCCTTCAAGTCAGGGCTGATTCCTGGTGACTGCCTGGGCTAGTCCCTGAAGTTTCTTGGCAAGATTTCAGAAGTGGTTTGCCCTTGCCTCCTTCCTAGGCCTGAGAGAAAGTGACTGGCCCAAGGTCACCCAGCTGGCTTTCTGCCTAAGGCATGGTTTCCCAGTTTCTAGTCTGATGCCTTAACCCCTACACTAAGCTGGCTCTCTAGCCACATGTATTATTGCACCAGTACTGTAGTTGGTTCACCCACCATGCTAAGCCATGATTTGTTTAATCATGGTTTACTGAATAAATCACAATTGGCTGGCTCTATACCATGAGCTGAGCTACAACTAAATAAATGATATTTTGCCAGAGCATGAATTTGTCTTGATCACAAACCACACTGAAACTGATATCATAGTATAAATTGGCATACTCTGAAGGCCATCAATGAAATTCTTGTACGTAATATAAATAAAACCTAAATTATATTTTTATAGTTATATGCTTCATTCCAACTTTCTATAGAGGAGCAGAAGTTATTTATGTGAGAATTCTCATTCAGTCTTCCATACTTATTAGTTGTATCAAACTATATAATTGATAAGATGCTACAGTAACTTTATTACCTTATAGAATTTAGTTGTAGATGACACTTGCTTCAGGTCTAGTCCCTTGAGATCTTCACTAGTTGTCTCATCTACAGGCTGTAATGTACTTTTTCTTAGTCGTTTTGACTTGCATTGTATTTCAGTTAACAAACCTGAAAATGAATACTTACAGTTTGCACAACTGACACTTATACATGTTGGTCCCAAACAGCAACAAACAAATGTTCACATGCAATTAAGATCTCCTATAGCATTATTCTTTTTATTATTTTACATGCTCAAGTAACCTTGTCCAGGAGTGGGTGGCAACTACATCTACTCCTACACAGGTTGGCAACCAGGATCCATGCTGTGTAATTGTCATATTGCGTCCCCAAAGGCTGCTGGATGACCCTTCCCATCACCCTGAGAAAAAAGGGGAGGAGAACTTTTAGCTAATTTAACTAATTTCCTTGCACAATGGGGCTCTCCTTCTCCATGGATATACTACCTGTGCATCCACGGAGGAGATTTGGGTGAGATTGTGGGGAGGAAGGCAAATCTGGTCTCCCAGAGGTATTTCTTCCCATGACACATAGACACAGTTTGAAATAACTCCACATGGAAATCAAGAGCTCATTCTACATATTACATTCAAACTTAGCCAATTCCAGAAACACATTCTCAAAAAAAAAAGTGAGCTATTTACTTACTGAAATTATTTCAGCAGATTATCTGTTCTATTAATACCTGAAACGTTGTGATGCTTAATAAATTTGTAAAGTTGTTGATGTATAGTGTGCATAATAAATCTTGTAAGCCAAAGCTGGATCTGTGCCATTCCTTCCCTCCATCATAATTGTTCAAAGGAACATAGTCAACTTTGATCAACTTGTTTTCTGCTCAGAATATTAACAAGTATAAAACCTTATTCATTTCTTCAATTTTACTATATCAGTTTAAGAAGATAAAATATTGTTGTCCAAGAATAGGCAAATGATGATGCAGGGCCATAGCAATCCTAACAAATGGAATACTTTCGTGTGTGTGTGTTTCACCTGAAAGGGCCCTACTTCTGAGGATGAACAGAGACTAAATATTGTTGAGGAAGATATCTCTGAAAATGCTTAATTCAGCAATGAATAGTTTTAATATCCTGTATATTATAAAATCATGCCCCATAGAAATCAAACTTCCTCTATTACTGAAAGAAGAGGAAATTTAAGGAATTAAAATAACAATTCCACATAATATCTCAAAAGATTAAAATGGCATTTATGATCATGACGCGGGCACTAGGGTTAGTGCTGACTTTGGTTATTTCAGTACTATGCCTTTCCCAAACTGGTATTCTCCAGATGTGTTTAATGTAAATCACATTAAACTGTAAATCACCAGAATGAGAAAAATTGAACTCATGGTTGTGTAGATGTTGGTAATTTTTACATCATACAAATGAATACTGCCAAAGGGTGACAGCTGCTTCATATGCTAGAGGAAAAAGACGTTTCCATATATCCATGAATCAGAAAACACATGGTATACATAAACACAGGGCCAGATTGCTTATTTCATGCATTCAGACGGATGTCTCCTTTCCTAAATAACATTGCTGTGGTCTTTAGAATAGCAAATGTCTGACAAACGGTTTTATTGTATTAGTTTGACAGTTTCTGTAAATTTTCAGCCATGCGCCCTTCTAAGCTACTTAACAAAATCTCAGAATTATTTCCAATGACAAGCTTGTCTTTCCAGCAAAGTGCGAACCAGATTTGAGTGAGATTTTCATTTTCAAAATCTACTTCTTGAATTAGTTTCTGTTGAAAGACTGTATTTTATAACCACACAAAAACATGAGTGCATATCACTGGATCATGGTGATTCAGGAATACACAAATAAAGTCATAAAAACCCATAAGATTGCCTTTTTATATTTTGCAGTATAGCAACCTTTTACAGGAATAATTGCAGCCCTGTCTTATGAGTAAAGACTCAAAGTCCAAGGCAATCTTAATTTCAAAGAGATCATTTTGCTTAAAGTCAACTTACAGAAAAAGTTACAAGCTTAAGTACTCTGACAAACCTTGAAGGTTGTTTTTAAATTAAAAATGAGCAGTACCACTCCTTATATGAAGGTAGTTACAACTAGCATGATGTCCTCATTCCTGTCCTTTACAAGAACATGCTTATGTTTAAGTTATGAGTTATATGACTCTCATAGTAACAAAGTACAAGTTTCCATTGCAGAGGAAGATTTAAGTCACAGTCCCTATTGTTGGCCTTTGCTTCACTCAGGACTATCTGAGAAAATGATCAGCTGTTTTAAAAGTTTCCATTTCCTTGAGCAGCATTGGTTACACTGACCTATTTTTTTATTTTATTTTATTAGACACTAAATTACTGGTAGTTCTGAAAATACTTACACTCTCCCTTTGAATTCAATTTTAAGAAGATTTATTTTTATGGCAAGCTTACAGATTCATTGAGGGGTCTGACCACTGTGGCAGCCTGATTAGTTTGCCTGCGTGTGCACTGAGGGGAAAGAGGGCATATAGCGAGATCTTCGCTGTCTGTTAAATTTACAGAATGAAGAATTAATAATATATTTTTTCATTAATTCCAAATGCTAATAGATCCTATTGTTTTCTGCAAAGCCTAAGAATTGATATAGCATCTTGTGATCAGATTGGAGGATAGAAGTATATTAAAAATTCAGAGTAGATTAATTTCCGGTATGAGCTTAAACTGGTGTGATGCTGCAATTATGCTAAAATAACTGAAGCCGTCAATAGGGAACACCAAACAGCTTTAATCCCATCCTTGCATATTTACAAAACACACCGCATGCCAGGAAAGTAAACTTTATTAAAGTACAGTTATAAGTCTCATGTTAGTTAAGTACAATACCAGCAGTGGGAGATTTGGAACTGATCTTCACTTTTTTTTTCTAAATGGTAAATTCAAAGACCATATTAGCTTTTCCTAATGGCCCATAGCCCCTCTATTATAAAAGCAAACTACAGTGATTTTGCAGTTAAAATGAATAGTCAATGAAAACAGCTGCATACTTACACTCGGCCAGCATTCCTGCTGCCTTGCACTTTTGTAGACGGCACTTCTGACACTTTCTCCTCATATACATGTCCATCTCACAGTTTCCTCCATTTTTACACTTGTATTCAGCATTTTTAGTGATGCTCCTTCTGAAGAAACCTGATGATATATGCAGAATAAGATTTCAGTTTTAAAACCAATACTAAAATGATTACTATATGAATACCACTGGCTTAAGATTCTTGTAATTTGAAAATTGTGCTCTATAGATTACAGTAAAAGGGTTCTCTAGGCCAAATTTATAACCTGCATATAATCAGCTAGTTCTCACCTTCTTTGCTGTCCTCTAAGTGGGCTCACGCATCATGCTAAGCTATATAGTCAAGTTTACACATTTTGTTAATACATAAGCCATCATTTACCAACCACATACTGAACTGGAGTACATACAGTACAGTACAGTATCATGCTATGTGAGCCATATAAAATACTTACTAGCCAGGTCAGTTTGGCTTACACATTGTACTGCACTGCAGTGTAACTTGTTGGTCTTGGTTTAATGTGTTCTGTTAGTGACCTAGTCACAGTGACCTATCCACTATGTCCATAGTTTCAAATATTTGGTCCTGGCTGATTGTGGCCACTTCAAATAATTGTTAAGTAAACCACAACTAAGTAGTAAAATAATGCACATACGTATTCACTGAATAAGGTTTATAATTGAGTCTACCATGCAAAGGCAGCCTTTCAGTTTGAACAGGCTTTTGAAACTAGATCTCCTTAAGTCTGATTTTCTAATCACTATACTATATAGGTCTTTAAATTTAAATAAAAGTTATCTTCTGGACAGACATTTATTTATTTATTTTGGAATAGGAGGACACTTACTACCCTACTCTGATTTGTTATGGAGTATTATTTCTGTCAATGATCCACATAGAACAATGTGATACATGGAAGTCACATCTCTCATTCTTTGACTTGTGTGACCAATGGAGTAGATAGCTGAACCAGGTTATTGCATGAAATTAAATACAAAAGCCATTCCAGGCAAAGAAATTTTCTAGTCCTATGCAAGAGAAATGCACTGGAAATCCCTCTAGCAAAAGAAATTATAAGATCAAGATGTCTGTCCTGGAGGTGGTGGGAGTTTTGTGCCCTCCTGACTTTTCTATCTCCCTTCTGAAACCTTTGCTAAACAGTGAATGATCTTGTTACAGAGTTCCATCAGTGGACTTATCTGTAATCACACAATCTTCTTATAGTAATACTACTGAGTAGACCTTTATGACTCTAAAGCAAAATGATCCAGGCCAGTGTTTCTCAATCTTGGCAACTTTAAGGTGTGTAGACTTCAATTCCCAAAATTCTGGGAGTTGAAGTCCACACATCTTAAAGTTGCCAATGTTGAGAAGTTCTAGACAGTGTTCTACCTGTGGTTAGGTAGATGAATTCTATATAAATAGTCTTTTTTTTTTCTTTGTCCTACCTTTGCAGCCTTCACAAGTCAGGGCGTTATAATGGTACCCAGAGGCCTTGTCACCACAGACAACACACAGCTCCTTATCTTTTGTTCTTCCAGAGAATAGACTCATCTGAGACTTCTTGACTACAGGAATGTCTACCAGGACTGTCTCCTTGGTATGTAAGTTATCAGAGGGCATTTTTCCAAGCTCATACATTACAGGGGAGTACCATTCTTCAGACTGTTGAGGATAAAGACTAAAACTTGAGTAATAAGGTGGTAAAGAGATTGGAGGTTGTGCTGGGCAAAAGTGCATAGTGTTGTACTGGGAGTAGGATGACGCATCAGAATCTTTTGCTGCAGAAATCATGGGATCCGGTTGTGTACCTTGATAACAACACAAGATATTTTTCTAAGTCAGTCTTCCAGGAACAGTGACTCTCACTAAAAATAATCATTGTTATTTTTTCTTCTTGAACAGCCTTACAGTGTAATGTTCAATCGTCCTGAGCTGAGCTTGCTAAATGTGATTAGATGGGTCTAATTAGAGTGAGACCTTGGATTTATGATATGTAATGGACACATACTTCATTCAGACCACCCCCGATTTTACAAACTAAATAGGAAGGTTGCCCTTTACATTGAGGTTTTGCTGCATATGACATGAGTTAGGTCAATTATATGATTACATAGATTATGCAAACTGATGAAAATGACAGATGTGAATTTAATGGACATTTGGCATTAACAGATACCCTCTCCCCTGATTGATCTGTTAAATTGAGTTTCTACAGTGATTCTACAGCTTACATTTAAAAAAATAAATGTGTTTCCTTTTTCTCATTAACTTCTCTGAATGCCTTTGTCTTGCTAATTCTTTTCAGATTTTATGGGTGGGTGTCTGTGGATATGTATGTAAACTTTATGCAGGAAGAAGAAGATGTGTATGCCAGATGAAGGGACTATAGTTGCCACACGCATGCCAATTAGTGGTGGGTTGTGGAGGTTGTGGTAGGGGGCTTCTGTGTATAATGGGCAACTGACTCCACTGGGGAACTTCCTCTATACTGCATATGAAACTTTTTCCCAGGATTCAGAAGCCTGATTTTCCACATAGAATGTGCTCTTTAAAAACAGAAGGGAAAGATGCAATGGAGATAAGCTCACTTGTCTCTTCCCCTCCCTAGGGAAGAGACTATCCAGATTCCCAATCAAAAATCTCTCTCTCTCCCTCCCCACACCTACCCCAAAGACATTTACATAGTGGAATAAAAATGGTTGTGTGTGTCCATCTAGTTCTTGATTCTGAATAAAGAGCTGCCACTTGCTGAAACTACATGTGTAGGTTTGCTGACAAAACCACATATATATTGCTAGACTAAAATGTGGTTGGCTTGTACTGTGTGAACAAAGTCAGTGAGCTTGAATATATTATCCAGCATTTGTAGTGAACCCAGTGCAAACCAGTTACTCTTTTAATTTTTCAGTATAAACATTTTTAGGAACCATTTTATAAGTGCAATGCTGAAAAATTGAAATTACTATTTACTTATAGTTGTTATTTTTCTTTTCAATGAAGGATGCAACTTGTTCAGTTTATAAAACATTCTGTTTTGCTAAATAATTAGTGTTTTTAGTTCTATCTCTGTTTTCCTTGAATTTGTCTGATACTTTAAAAAGCTATTTAAACTAGTAGCTTTGCTAAGCAAAACATTTCAGTAGTTAATTATAAATCTTATATAGTGGCATTACAAAGATTAACAGATGCAAATTATTGCAAGCAGTATCAAGTCAGATTATTTCTGATCTGATCTTGGTAGCCTTTTCCTGTGTGTCTTTCCTTTCCCAGATACAATCACAACCAATCAACTGTATTTTAGACTAGAATGTTATGAAGACCAAATATAAATATTAATTTATACAAATATTATAATTTAGATTATAATCAATATGTCATATGAACCCATAACATTGGGTTACTTAAGCAAACTATAGTCAAATGAATCATGAGTAAGTTTGTTCTGGAAACACAATAAAGGAGTGCTATTCTTTTGTACAATTATCTGAAATTATTTTTCCTTTTCTTTTGTCCTATACTAGGAGGAGTTTTCAGTGGTACAGAACTGAAGGAATATGAGGTTGGTATTTGTCAGGATAGATGTAAATTATAACATCTCTAGTTTTGGGGACAAAAATAACATATTTAAAATCATAAGTCTTCATTATATCATTTGCATACACAGACAAAGAACAGTTTTTAAATGTAAGCCATAGATTACAAAAGAAAGGTTGACTGATTTCTAAAGAACCATTAAATGCTACTAGTTCATTAATTCATTAAAGGAGGATTACCTAATAAAGACTGGTTTTACCTAGCTAGTAAGAGAGCTTGGATCTGCTTTTTAAATTTAATAAACATTACAGTAATGATAGCAGTATTAGTCATAATGTTATTCACAATCATAATCATGTTATGTTATCAATTCATTCTTATTTTACGGAATTTCATATATATAAGTTTCAATATTATACCTCAGCTTTCCCAAACCAAGTACTGTACATGTTTTAGAATATGTTCAACCTACCTATGCTGATTGGGGTAGGATGACAGTTGTAGTCCAATACGTCTGGAGGACACCAGGATGGAGAAGACTGGTCTACCACAAATCCAGAACAAGAGGAACCAAGATCACCATACTAGAAATTGTTATGTAGGGTAAGAAAAGGCTCACTAGATCCAAGCTAAATTAATTACACATACAAGAAATAATTGTGTTTTGATGTCTTAGGTAACAAATATCAATGCCTAGACATGGTTTCATTATAGCTACTATAAAATAATCTTATCTAGTATTAAGAACAGCAAATGAACAGTGAGTTGGGATGATATCCTACCTTTTAAGAGCATACCAATTTGACCATTTAAGTAGAGTTCCTGAAAATTTTGTAATATGGTTCTCTTGTGCTTCCTTAACTTTCAAAAACTCTAATCACAAGCGATAAGTAAAACTTCCTCTGAGACCAGCCAAGGAAACAGTAGGGCAGAGGTTACACAGTTTACTTATTAACTTTATTATGAGGAGTAAGTTGAGAAAATAGTTATGACAAATTTCCAGCCCAATTTGATAAAATCTAGAAAATTTGCTTTCAGAAGAAGCACTCATAACTACAGGCTTGCTTGCAGTATTATTCCTTATGGATCAGCATGTTTTATATTAAATTATAAAATTTTTGTCTTGCTAAAGTAAGCCAGTCATCCAGTATTTTATAATCCACAATGGTAAATCTATATAAAACTTGTTCTGCCACCAAGGCAAGGACAGCTGAAGCCACTACTGAAATTGCTGCAGGAATTGACCAGCTTCACCAAGATGCCCCACTGTAAGGATCGTAACAGCCAGCAAGTCAATATGGCAGTATTGTAATAGCTCTGACTGCCTGACATCAGATTATGTTTTCCTCTTGGATTGGCCAAAGATACTTCTAGCGAAGGACTGCTCTTTACCTTAGGAAATCATGAGGAAATACGTGTTATTCTTTTTATTTTTCCCCTAAGATAAAAGATCTACTGGAGAATCATCTCCATGTTAAAAATATAAATGACTTCATTCAAGCACGTTTATAAGCAAGGGAATTATGGAGGGGGTCACGGGCTTTTCAACATGCCTCCAGTGGGCCAAATGCTTTATGCTATTGCTGGCCATCAGTATGTTCCTGTTGCCAATGAGTTTCTGCACAATGCAGTCCTGTTACCAGCTGTGCTTCTCTCATCCCGGGGCTACGGATCTTGGATCCAAGTTGAGTGATCTGCTGCCCTGTGGGAATCTAACATGTTAGCTGCCTGCCACTGACAAAAGGTGAAGGGGAAATTAATTCCTATCAAAAAGCATCAGCCTTCAGAAAAGCATGGTGAGGAGTACTGGAGAGTTACTGATCACCATGGCAAGAATATCTAAAGAAGATTATTACATTTACTAAATATCTTATTTGTAGTAGACTCATGACCAAATAATACTAAAAATATAATATATGAGAGAAAGAAAGAATTACTATTACTTTAACCATTTTACTGTGCATTGTAAAAAAAAAAACCCAGTCTCACACACACACACACACACACACACACACACATATATATATATATATAGAAAAAAAAATACAATTGGTATATATATATCTATGCTGATTGTATTTTATATACTGTCTCAGAAAATCTTTTATATTCTAAAACATGATGTCATCTGCCCACTGCTTGCAAATTGCCCATCTGTTCTTATCTTTTGGCTAGGTTGATGTGATGCCCTTATATGCTGACAGCTGAAGAAGAAGCGGTGACAGACAGACTAAAGGAAGTATTATGTGGAAGATGGAAAGATTAGCAGGTGAGGGGGAAGAGGCAGAGAGCAGAAATAATACAGACATTCTATGAATGTAGAAGAAACACAAGGAAAAATGGTTAACACCCCCTCCCATCTTCTCCAGTGTCAAGACTTCAGTGCACATCATCATATTCTCTCATCTGGAATATATTTAAAAAAAAAAAAACCTACACAAGAGGTTATGAATTTCTCATATGATTTATAGTTTGACTAAATGTCCCTGAACGATGAGGAAAAAGACATTCGGATAGGGCCTAAAAGTAGAATAAGCTGAATGCTGGGAAACAAATGAGTAGTCTGAAGTTAACAGTTGGTTAAAATGATAGGGAATTTTTAGCATTTCTTTCAATGTTATAAATATTATCTTGCTATTAATGTATTTTCTGATTTACCAAATAAATTAGGACCTTCAGAAAGAGAAAATCCATCTGCTGAAGATAGCTGGGGATGCTTGACTAGGTTCATCTTTGATGCCATAGAATCTTTAATGTGAGATTTGCAATAACTCAAGTAGTGACGAAACCTAACAACAACAAATAATATTAATAATAATAATAACAGCAGCAAATAAAAACAAGTTTGTATATGTCCCAGAACAGCACTCATTTCCCAGAACATATCCAAATACAAAATTACTGGAACTGTTGTGGTGAATATTAGAATGTCTGAACTGAGGCATAATCTAACATACTGTTCACAGGCTGTGTGCTTATAATATTTATCTGAAGTTACCAGCATCATGTATATCTACTAATTTAGAGTATATAGAGAGCAATTAAATCACATTTATAAATTTTGGTCGTGTGAGCTATCTTTAGCTCATTGTAAAGACAGGGAAAACAATAAATCATAAAATACATTGGCCAGTGACAAAATGTTAGCAAGCATTCTGAAAATAATTCCAAGTAGTCATTATTTCCATTATTTCCAACATATATATATATATATATATATATATATATATATATATATATGTTAAATTCTATGAATATTTACTTGAGAGCCTAATAAATTAAGCTCAGTGGGTCATTACTATATAAGCATAAGATTTCTCTATAAATTAGTACTGCCTTATTCAAGACTTTTTCAATCTTGCATTCTCTAGCTGTATATGAACTACAATTCCCAACCTATTGCTATCTTGGAAAAAAATCTGAGAGATGTAGTTCCCACAAATCTGGATACAAATGATTGACAGCATACTAGTTTTGCCATGTAGAGCTGTTTTATATTAAAATTATCAAATTAAAACTTAGAGTTGTATTAATACACAATTGTCTGTTAATATGGTTTACATAAGAGACTCCAACTTCCTTGGCACAACTACTTTCCCGATATCTATGCAAACTTTCTATAACTTTCCATGACTTTGTATGACTTTTGGTTTGGAAGAGAGGCTAAGTTCTTGTAGTTGAGTTCGCAAACATTAAACCTGGTTTATTTAACCACTGTTAATTGAATTAATCCCAGTCTGCTGGATTTATAAACCAAAACCAGATAAGCTACATTATGGCTTAGTGTAATGTGAATTTCATCCATATATCTCAATTCTGTTCATTGAAATTCCTTGAAATGTCAGTCAATACTGTTGGAATATGCAATCAAACTCATATTTTTATCTTTGAGTATAAATATTCAACAATATAAGAATTTTCATTAAAACATTTATTAGATAGGAAATTTCTTCATGGACTACTGTACTTAAGGTGACTCACTATCAATCTTAAATGCACTGAGGATTGCAATCATTGGTTCATTTATGTACTGATATTGTACTGCAGCCTCTATTTTCTGCATGATATTGTTTGTTGCCTGTATTTTTAATTCTATTTTAAAATAAGATAAATCCCACGAGAAACTAGTGAATAAAGAATGCCATTCTCGCAGAGTATTTGCACATCCGATTAAATCTGTCCCTTTTTTGAACGTCAACCAAAATAATAGCACTGCCAGGTATCAGGGCTGTGGGATAATTATCAGACCAATGCTGGCCCAGAGAGTCTATGAAAAATGTAAATACATAAAATACAAGTTTTATATTTCCTCTTGAAAGAGAAATAAAAGCATATAATGAACACAATTCAGTAATGATGAAATAGTGATATTAATGTCAAATTCTCACAAGTAATTTTTTTACCCATTGGAGGAAGGGAATAGAAGGATTGGATGCACCAAGTTGGAAGTGGCTATTATAATAAGAGCAATTCATTCCAACTTTGCCAATAAAATTAATGCCAAAAAGAATATGGAAAAGTGTTTTTATATTGTTCCATCTTTTTGCCCTAGTGGAATACATATTGCCAGTTATACAAGATCCTGTGTTTATGAATTCATAGTAGTAATAATTCATTTTTTCTGGGGTGTTTTTTTTTTTTATATTAGACACCATGGCAAAACTTTACATTTTGGCATCTGCAACAGAAATATATTACAAATATACATTTTCATTAGGGTACTTGCTAAATTTAATGGAAAAAGTGATCATAAGCCAATTTGAAAGTTTGAAATTTGATAATCATTTAATTAATATTTATACAATCAGCAGTATATTTTGACAATGGGGAAAAACAGTGCTTTGGGAGTTAATCCCCACATGTATTTTTTTTTTAAAGAGTCCTTTATCATACACTAAATAAATAATAATGCTATTTTTCACTTTATTGCAAATTCTAGTATTAATTCATGTGTAAATCAAAACTTACAACAAGATGAAATGAATGAAATTGCAGAGAAACAATACACTCAAACATGTTACCAGACTATAGGAATTAGTAAATAGCAACTTATACCTGATATCTTGATCTAGTCTGTTCGTAGAATCAGCAGTTTTGCATCAACTGAAACTCCTGAACTGAACATTTTTGTTTTGTTTCTCACTTTTGCAGGATAACATGATCACTTTAGCTTACTTCTCTCCTCTTCATTGACTCAATGCTGCAGTGGACGAAGATTACTCATTAACAGTTTTTTCTTTCCTGAACTGTCTAAACAAGCTTGAAGTACAGGAACTTTATAAAACTGGATACAGCACAATTCCTGGACAGGATATGCTGCTTATTATGATTGGCTGAACATTCTTATGGGGCAGCAACTAAAAAGCATGTTGACAAATGCTAGCTCATGCTTCTTCTGAATGAGACAACCAAAAGGTGTAGGAGATCAAGGCCAAGTGGAATTCCAGATATTGAAAAAGGCAAAAAGGTACCAGAAATAAAGCAGCTATGCTTATGCTTATTTAACAACTCATTTAACCCTGGCCTTAATCTTCTGAAAATTTAAGTAATTTACCACCATAGTGATATTCTGAGCATAAGAATTACCACCAATCTGGGTGCCCTCCAGAAGTGTCAATCAAAAATTCTATAGTTCCAGTCCACATGGCCACAGCTAAGAAATTTACACATTCAGGTTGCACCAAGATTTAGAAAGCTTTAGTCTAACAAACACCCATCCCACAGTTAGTGAGTGTCTTGAAGAACTGCATAATAGTTTAAAAACTATTCCCATATTAAATGTGTGAAACATAGATCATTATCAGAACACCATAAGGCCATGGCTGAATCAAACCAAATATGGATTTAGTCTAAAACATAGTTGCCAGTCAGATGTCAATGGGAGGTCGGCAAATAGGACATGAGCATAATAATACCCTCCTACTAGAAAGAGAACAGAGTGTAAAAGCAGCCAAAATTTCCAGAGGGTAAAATAATAGAGGGATATTTCAAAATGATAGGAATTATGCCAAAATACATATTTTTAAATGTTATTTTGATATATAATTTTGATTTGTTTGAGTTCTATTTCAGTGGATTTAATCTTATCAGTTTAGATATCAGAAAGAAACAGGCTTCAATGCGATCAAGCTAAATTTCCCCCTTCCTGTAATTCTTGTCTTCCTACATACTAACAGTTCTTTTTGTGTTTGTGTGTGTGTTCCACACACAAAAACTGGTATTGAGAATGAGTGATCTTAATAGGTAGAGCTATTTCCTCAGAAATCTATACAGTGCATAATTTTATGAATGAAATCAATGCACTCACAAACACACATACTATCCATTAACTTTTAAAAGAAATAGCTGTTTTGATCACTTCAGATGGTATATACTATAAATTACTGATCTCATCATATTCTTTATTTCCTTGTTCAGTACATCTGAGATCAGCTACTTCTCAGAGTTTCTATGAGTTTTTCATCTTCCCAATGCTGTACACATGATCAAAATGTACATTTGCAAGACCTTCAAGGACAGAAATGTTTATGACTTTTTAAAAATAAGTGTAACATAAAATCTCTTTTAAACATTTACTGTATATACTTATTTTATCCATTTAATCATTTACTTAACTATTGCTTCATCTCTTCAGTACTTAGGCCTTTAAAGTCAACAGATAATAATGTGAAATAAATAAAACCTTTGTCACCCACTGCTACATAAGATTTTACGTAACTCCCCTAAAAATAAGAAACCTTTGAACAGCCTGCTAGTAATATACATTGTACCACAAAGCAGGTAATCAAGTCTGATTTGGAAAATTAGTGCTATTTACAGAAATTGGCCAGATATTCAAGCCTCTTATGAAGGGATTTGTTTAATTCTGTATTTTTTCATTGTAACTAGTATTGTCCACTACACGGCCTTCTGCTGCTGCTTTCCAATTTTAATAGTTGTGTGATGTTATCTTTGTTTCTTTCTGTGCTGTTTGATTAATTTCAATTTTACTCATATTGTCTATTGACTTGATCATACACATCTAGTATTTTCTCTGGAGTATTCTAGACCCATGCTTTTGTTTGATTACTTAGTCCTTTTTTGTATCTGTTTCGTCATAATCACTTCTTTGGGCATCCTGTTCTCAGCAGGCAAACCCCCCAAAAGATGCAGTGGTGTTTGCCAGCTTGATGGCTTGATGTTGTTAAACTAACAATTACTTTTCTACCTCAGTCTATGAGGAGACTCAAGGCACATTATGAAAGTGACACGGAAAAGAGGAATTTCAAACATTTAGTTCTATTATGAGGGCAGAATAATCCTACCATAATTGCATTCAATTTATAGTGGAACAAAACTGAACAGTGGTTTCAGTGATTGGGATTACAATGGGGACAATGGGTTAAAGCATAGGTACAAATTTCCAGTGCTGCATATTTATTTATTTAAAAACATTTGTATAGCTGTTCATCTTAAAACCAACTCTGGGCAGCTTACTACCAATAAAACAATATATACAATCATAAAACCACCAATGATAAAACTAAAAAAAATGGAAAAACCATATAGCATACAGCCCCCAGCACTCCTTTGACCATTTACAAGAGACTTTCCAGTGTGAATGGACCCAAATTTTTACCCTTCCATTTCAGGGAGGAGGAGAATTAAGGAGACATGGATGTCTTAAGCTCCTTAACTCTCACTGTCAGATCAAGAGATTGGGTCTGTTGTACATTGGTATGGCTTCTAAGGCCAAATACTCCTGGATAATTGAATGTGGCATTATGAAGGGCAGGACACAAGCCCCTTTAGTCAAAGATTATCTGGATAAAGGCCCTAATGAAGAAGAGAAAAATCTCTGCATAGAGAAGGTCAGTGATAGAACAGGAAATATATAAATCTTTACTTCAGAGGGAATTGTTCTGGATATACAGAACAATCTTTGGTCTCATTTGGTCTGAATAAAGACCTTGACAGGTATTCCATTCATATAATTCAGCCTTAGTTTAACAAATTGTGAACTGTTCTTTTGTAATCTTATCCACCTTAAATCATACTGTGCTCTAAGTACTCCTAGTAGCTTTTACTCTGTTAACTTAGTTCAGGTGATTGTAATCTGCTTTTTATTCATTTTCTTAATGATATTTGATACATTTGTATTTATAGTGTTGACAGTACTGGATGTATTAACTGGAGTAAGGTGAGTGCTGGAGTTATTTGTAACATATTTAACAGTCTATTAAACTGAGATTTCAGTCATATTAACTGTGTTGGTGAGGAGTTAAGAGTTGAGGCTACTGAGAACATATTTGAAATACATCTGGCCAAGTTTCTTTCAGCATTTTGAAACCCCTTTTCATTTTCTTCACACTACATTCTGTTATTCCCCGCTAAGAGGTCAGAAATTTTACCAGAACATATTTCATTCATGGATTGTTGCAGAAAATTTTGAGGGCTGGGCAGCTGATTAGCAGACATTAATCTTATCGTTTAACGCTTGCATGCTAGAGCTCACTATTGAATGTTTGTGGTTAAGATGCAACAGGAGGATAACAATGAAAGGTTCGGTTGTGGGTACTTTGCAAGGAGGGTGCTCTGTGGAGGGGAAGTTAAGGTTTTAAAATGTTCAAAAACCACAGTTGTGAGATCACCGGCTGACCTAATTGTAACCTAAAACGTACACCCCTAAGGTGGAGATTTTAGAAAACATAGAACATGCTAAGCTCATTATGGGATGTTAGTATGTAATATGGAACCAAGTACACTTGTGTGACAATGTGACAAAATGTAACCAATTATATTTTTCCTTTACCTACTTCCTCATTCATGAAATGTATAAAATTTGACAGAAAGCTTGGCTCAAGTCCCTCTTCTTTGAGAGATGAGAACCTCTTTGCTGAAGTGCTTTGATAAAGTGACCAAGAGAGACTTCCCCTGACTCGGTGTGTCTGATTGGTGTTACGTACCGGGTAAACGAATCTGCCAGCCTTTGCAGCCAACATTTACCTCTCGAGATTTTAGATGCTACATTTCAGTTAGACACTTTATGTGTGCTTATATTTTTGTAACAGTATTAATTCTTGAGTAATCTTTCTATAGTAAATAATTTATTATATGTTCACATTGCAGCTCAACTGATTGTTGCTTTGCCTTATCTCCATTATTTCCTCTCCTGAAGTCTGGAACAAGAGAGAAAAGGTTTTGATCCTCTTATATTTGATATCCTTTTAGATATTTTAAGAGTGGTATCATGTGATCTTTTCTTAAGGCTAAACATGCCCATCTCTTTCATTTTCATTTCATTCTTCATAGGGCTGCTTCTAGTCCCCTGATCATTCTCACTGCCCTGCCTTTCTCTGAACCTGTACCAATTTTGCTCACTCCTTACAATTTGGTGCTGAAGGGTTGAGAGGCCCCCAGGTGGGTCTTATCAGTGCAGAATACTTGCAGTGGAATTATTACTTCTTGCAGTTTGGAAATTATCTTTACATTGATGCAATCTAAAACTGGATTTGATTATTTTGCAATCACATCACAGTGCTGGCTCATGTTCAGATTGCAAAAAATGGTTATATCCCCCATTTCTGATTCTTCCAAAGCTTTCAGTTTGTATTATTTGTAGGGATATCATTTGGTTTACAAAATCTAAAATCTTATTTTAGAAGGCCATTATTATGGATGCATTTTGAAGGAAATAAGAGGCTCAATCCTGTCACAGGAAGTTTATAAAGGTAAGCCAGAAAACACAAGGAAAATGGAAAAGTTGTCTTTAAAGCTCTTCTGGGTGACTCAGATGGCTGCATCCACATAGTTTTCTTGGCAGAGTTGGAGTTCTGGAATGTTTTTGGCTTCCCAGTTTAGTCTATAGCACTGGGATTTTCTGGTAGTTTTCCATCCAAATCCAACCCTGCTTAGCCTTTTGAGCAGAGCCAAGATCACCTGGGTTCTGCCACCTGCTGTGAACCTATTATAGTGAGGACTTAGCACATTTTAATTCTGAATGTTTTTCTTCAATTAAAAAAAGTTTTTTTCCTTTAAAAAAAAGGACATAAAGAAGCATCTTCCAATTTGTCTGTTATACAGGATCAGCTCATTGACGGTATCTTTCTCTATTTCACCATAGCACAAATGAGGGCCCCTTCACCTCCCAGCCCTAAACAGGAGGTATGCCTGACTGATGAAAAATTGCCATATAATGTAAACTTGTGCATTTGTACCCAGAAATAATTGCCATTAAGTTTGATAGCACTTCTACATGAGGGAATATAGGATGGCAGCTTTACTGTATGTATGCTCAATGCTAAAAGTGAGCAAGCTATGTCTCACACTCACCATGAAACTTTATTAAAGGCTATATAACAATACAACTGAGATTGCCATCATTTATTGTGCAGTGCTAAGAAGTATGAGTACTTTAGAATATTTGAGTATACAGTGCATCTACACTGGCATTTATTAAGAGATATGTCATCAAGCAGTTGGCTTCTTAAGAAGAAAGATGCTTGCAATCATCTGTCCAAAAGATTACTGAAGAACTCCCTGATTGACTTACACATCATATTAAGCCTGCCTGCCTGCTGTCCGTCCGTCCTTCCTTCCTTCCTTCCTTCCTTCTTGCCAGTATGACTGAACACAATTTATTTACAAGCTGCCTTTTTGAACAGAAATATGATATATAAATTTAATAAAATATTAAAAGGTAGTGCCCTGTGTCATGTGCCAACTAATAAAAAAGTGAAAGCCAGGCAAGTATCAGTTTGCAAATCTTTATTGCTATATTGTAAACTCTTGATAATAGCTGGAAACCCTAGAGTTATTAGAGAACACTTAAGACTTAGGAAGTTCAGAGAGTCCATACCTTGCCTTGTAATGTCATAGTCATTTTCCAGGCAGGAGAAAGGCATTGCCAGAGCCACAGTGGTTGTCTGCAACAGATCTGGGGTTTAAGCACCAGAGAATGTGATGAGCTGGTCTGAATGTCAAACCTACAGTATGAATGCAAGGCAAGGAACAAGAGCCACATGAGCACAGTCAGGAGTTGAGCTGTTTCCAACTGAAGGCAGGCCTGGAAGCTGCTCTTATTCACCCCAGGGACTGGCCTGGCTTGATTAGGGGTGTGCTGCCTTGTTTTCTCAAGGAGATGCGCTAGTCACTTTTGCTAGGCCCTTCACAAATGTCACTGTTGATGAAACTACCATGGGTGCCTGATTGCCTGCTGGCTCTACATGCTGATGGTTTGTGTGGTCTGCCTCTTTGGGCTTTGACTGAGGAGGCATCGCAAGTTTATTTAAAGGCTGCAGTAAGTAGATTGACACATTGCGCCAAGCCAAAAGCAAATAAGCCAAATCATAACCCAACTGCAAGTGGGTATTTTGTGACTGCTACAGATATGTCAGCAATTTTGTGAAGGTACCCATTAAATCATTTTATTCCAAATATGACCATAGTCCAAAATAAATGGGGAATCCTCTGCTTTCCCCATTTATTTTGGACTATGGACATGTTTGGAATAAAATGGTTTAATGGGTACCTTCATAAAATTGCTGACAGGATATCTGTAGCAGTCACAAAATACCCATTTGCAGTTGCCGCTCATCATCTCTTGTAGCTCATCTCCTATCCTGGTGTTCTTTACCATCACCCTTTTTTTCTGAGTAGGTCAGAGGTCCCCAAACTCTTCAGCTCATTGACCCCTTTATGATGCTTCAGATTGTTCATTGACCCTCAAACATTTATTATATGAAAATAATTTAATAAATACTACTTTAACTAATAGCACGACGACGATGATGATGATGATGATGATGATGGAGACAACTCAAGGCTGCTGTTACTGGCAGCTGACCATCCAACCCTCAGTAACACCATCTCATCACTAGCCACCTCACCTTTAGGACTAGGGACTGGCATGGAGCTCTACAGAGACCCCAAAATATTAACCCCAATCAACCTTCTATCATTTATTGACCACCTATTGATCCCAGACATTTAGTAACCCCCCCATCCATTTATCGACCCCTTGGATGGTCCCATCGACCTTTGGGCATCGATATTGACCACTTTGGGGAACCCTGGAGTAGGTACAGGTATCTGCAAAGTATGCTATAATGATGGTATGATCAAAGCTCCACTTGTTTCTTATATGTGTTGCACTTTTTGACCATACCCTGTGGGCAGCCCTGTGGGTAGATGTTAATAATAATAATACTAATAGCCTGTTTGGTGTAGTGGTTAAGGTATTGGCTTAGAAACCAGGAGACTCTGAATTCTAGGTCTCCCTTAGGCATGAAAACCAGCTGGGTGATTTTGGGCCAGTCACTCTTTCAACCCAATCCACCTCACAAGGTTGCTGTTGTGGGAAAAATAGAAGGTAGGAGAATTAAATACAGATAGTTCTAGTGTAGCGACCACAATTGGAACCAGCAACTTGGTTGCTAAGTGCTGCAGTTGCTAAGCACAAGATCATGTAACTGTGACAGGCTTACAACCTCACTTCCCTTTCAGTTATTGAACAAAGCACCATGGTCACTAAGCAAAATATCACGTGACTGCAACTTACATTTTTACTTCTGCCTTCTGTATTAACTCTGCTTGTCGCAAGATGGCTGCGAAGCACAGGAATGGTGATCACATGACCGCAGGATGCTGTGACAGTCATAAATGTGAAGATTGGTTGCAAAGTTATTTTTCTAGGACTGTCATAACTTCAACTTGTCACTGCACAAGGCAGTCAGTAAGTGAAGGCTACCTGCATGTTTGCTGCCTTCAGTATATATATGGAATAATAATAATAATAATAATAATAATAATAATAATTATTATTATTATTATTATTATTATTAAAACCAAGCATATAGCTTACCTATCATTTTTATCTGATAAGGATGATTATGAGATCTATATTGATAGATTATTCTTGGAAATAAAAACAATGCTTGAGGCTAGCACTTTTAGCATATTAGCATTAGCAGATTATTCTTGGAAATAAAAACAATGCTTGAGGCTAACACTTTTAGCATATTAACTTCCCATTTACTTTTTTAAAAATTAAAAGAATCAACTCCTTTTTTAAAATGCAGAGTATTTGGATCCTTGCAGGTACCTAGCCA
This sequence comes from Liasis olivaceus, assembly GCA_030867105.1. NCBI lineage: Eukaryota > Metazoa > Chordata > Lepidosauria > Squamata > Pythonidae > Liasis > Liasis olivaceus. The sequence continues at coordinate 49,287,291 of CM061355.1, read as the reverse complement.
AAGATTACCAATATGTTTTTTAGCACCAGATAGGAGATGCAGGGCCTAGAATGATGTGTGACTGAGTGTCCCTGCTGGGTTTTATTTCTACTCATTCATTCCTGTGGACACTTTTTTAATATATTCCTACTACCAATTACTTCTCAGCGTTATAGAGATATTTGAGGTCAGTCAGCCTAGGTTATCTTGCAGGGCAGGTTGAAAAAATATAAATATGCCACATGATGGTATTTGAAAAGGTAGAGGCAAACACAGCATACTCTCTAGTGGGAGATAAAGTAGAGAGGAAATGTATTGGGGGAAGTAGCAGAAGGGTAATTTAAGCTTCCATTCACTCAGGAGCAACATTCAATGAGAGGGATTTGTTGTGTTCATTCAAGATAATAGTGTAAGCTTTGTCCTATTTCATGTTCAAAAGCAGTTGAATCTGAACAGTAGGAAAGGGACAGTATTTTCCACTGCAGCTGAGGACAAGAAGCTATTTTGGAGATGCAGGGCCCAGTTATGTGGCACATAGTTTGCTCCTACAGTTATCACTCCTTCACATTTGCCACTATAAATGACTGCTTCGTATTTTCTAACGGTAGGGCTGACCATAAAAAGCAGGATGTTGCAATTGATTCCCTCAATCCATATTATTAACTCTCTGCTCCTTTTTAGGCTTAGTTGTTACATACTCTCTCTGCTGTCAGAGATATTCCAGTCCCAGTTTAAGGAGTCAATTATTCATAGCTAGAGGAAGGTGGGTGTCTCAGTTTACCTCAGTCTTTTTCCTTATTAGAATCTTAGCACATTTGCAGACAGAATCTAGAGAAGAGAAATTGGGATCAATCTTGAGAATGGTGCACAAAATCAGCATAATTCTGAAGAATATGCCAGGCAGGTGACATCAGCCTAGGATTCTGTCACAGGGAATGGACTATAAATCTGAAATTATAAATCTATAAATCTGAAGCTAATAACTTAATCTTCACATTTCTCAAGAAAGAAACAGATGTGTTCCAGAAATGATACAGAACATGTTTCAGAGTCCAGTTTGTATTTACACACCTGCTATCTCTCTTTCAATTTTATATCCAGTTGTGGATTCTGTATTTTCAGTGCTGCTTTTTCTTGTTCCTCTCTTGAGACAACAATCATCCATACTCCATGGTAGTTTCTTCTCTTAATCCAGTCAACTACTTCTTGTAACTGAATCTTGAATTCTGCTCTCCAATTTCAGCAACAGTTCCCATTCTGGAAGTCTGTGTTTTGCACACATTTGACTGTGGAGGTGGCGACCTTGACCTACTTATTTCCAAATTCTTCATGCTTTAGCTCCTATCCCCAACCTACTACTTTTAAGTCTTTCAAGTTCATTTGACTGAACTCACAACCCTTACGACCTCTACAACATCCCCACTCCTCCAAACACATACTTCAGTCCCATTTTGGTTTTAATCTTTGATCTTGGACAATAGCCCTTTATTGTTTCTTATTGATTGTCACTTTTATGTTGGTGGCACAATCCACTTGTCTCTTTTCTCTCTAACTTCTCATATCAGTGTTGACTGTACATTTTGGAAATAGCAATCCTATTCCCAATATTTAGAAGGAGGCAATGTTGAATTAAGGTATGCTATTTTACAAGATTGATGTTCAATTTTGTGAGAATAAACAGAAAAATGGCAGTTTAAATAAAGCTTCATTCAAAAACAATATTGTGTTAGAACAGGGGTACATTTCTAATGAGGAAAGGGTACACTTGGCACTTTTGAGTTTAGAAAAAAGATAACCAAGGAACATTATAGACAATTTATAAACTTATAGGGAAACTTTTCTTTCTCACTCAAAATATTAGAACCTTAGATTATCCCATGAAGCTGAATGATGGAAAATTCAGATAAATAAAATGAAGGACTTCTTCACATAGTAGTATTCACTAGTATTCAACATAGTGATACAATGCTATTTTAATAAGGTCTCTCCTTTTTAAAAAAGTTTAAAATAATATCTCAAAGCTAATTATGATTTCTTTTCATGCTATAGCTGATAATAAGACTTACTCCTAGCAAGAAAATCTGCTCTAGTTTTCACTAACCAGAACATTTTTGAAGTATTTAGATTATTCAGTACACGGTATTTAACATTTTTCTTTATCTTCCAATCATGATTGAAAACATAGTTATAATCCTTTGACTATTTTTCATTACCAATTCAGGATTTTTCTGTGAGTATGCACTAAATTACCATTTATTTTCAAACATTAACTTCAAGAATCCACCAGAAATTAGCTAGCCTCAGATATATTTAATATAAGCATATAGGTGGAAAACACAACTCAGTAAAAATACTTTTAATATAATAAAAGTAGTTCCAGACAAGTTTCATTATCATCGCTATGACATTTCCCTCCTTTCTGAGGAAGGTGAAACTCTAATGTCTTCAGTATCAAAGACTCAGAAGAAATTAGTGGTATCCCCAAAGAATGGAAGAATCTATCATTAGGATGCTATGTCTTCGTTGTTATGTGTTCATGTGGCTTAACTATTGTCAAAACAGCACAGTTGAATAACAGGGCTCTCAATAAAATACACAATGTAACAAAATGTTTTCACTTGCAATTTTACTGATAGTAATAGCATGAAAACAAAATAATCAGGTTAGAAGTCATGCAGCATGCTTCCCATATACCTCTCACAGATTATGAGGAAAATTCTAGAATACCAAGTATTTCAGGCGTATTGAGTGTAAATCAATTATAAGAGCTATAACAAGCAGCACATTCCTTTCTAAACAATAAGCTTCTGCAAATACATTGCACTGCTTACATGTTGCCAAGTGAAAGGGAGTATAATCTGCAGAAATCCTTTGAATGGTAAAAGGGCGCAAAACCACAGCTTCTTTTTTATACGAAGGGATCATTTAAACCAACTGTTCCTTGGGCTCCCACTATTCAGGCCTTTAGTTTGCAAGAAAATATATAACTAATATATAAATACAAAATTCAGAAACAAAGAACACTATAAATTCCCAAAATGTTTGTTTCTCTCCCATGACTGAATTGTGTCAGGTTCAGCCCAAGAAACTCCACGGGACGGTTCTGGAATTGCTCAGTTACTTTATTAGCTTACACCTGCTAGACAGAATCTCACCAGACTAACTCTAACTCCCAAAGTTTGCAACTAAACACTATGAATTCCTTAGGATGGTGCCAGTCTCATCCTCTTTGCTTTCACATGCTCAGGTTGTGGGCTGAGGAGATGCTTCTCCCCATGACCTTGAACCTCCTCATTCAAGTCCTCTATCACAACTGCCAGTTATTACAGGTAAGGTCTTGATTAATGCGGCTAATTAATTCCATGAAATGATTGCATCACAGTAATCAAATTCATACTATTTGAAGAAATATTTTTATGGAAAATATGGTAACTAGTTCCAGCTCGATGGAAATAGGCAATGAAAAACATTTAACATAAATTTTTGTATGTATATTAATGAAATATTACAGTAAAGGATAAAAAGAATACATTTATAATTTAAATGTATGGTTAACAAAGTCATAGGGTAGTTGTAGAAAGCAAAATAAAAACAAGTTCTACTGTAGATTCAGGCATTCCAACATCTTGTTCTATTTTAGCATCCCTATGACCATGTTCATGTTGTTCAATTACACCAGATTTTTGCTCTAATGTAATAACAATCCTCTTCTTTTTCAAACTTGTACTGTTTTCCTCAGACAGAATCTTCCTTTTCTCCATTTTACACATACAAAGATTAGCAGCATCTAAAACCCCAGCTGCAACTATGCATGCACTAGTCTCAATTGTGCATGCACTAGCCTCGCATTAACTGAGTTTTGGGTCACAGTAAATGTGGCCTGGTATCAATTTACAGTTTATGCTAAATCGAATATCGCATTATTCAAACTCACACTAATTGTGACCTACCTATATCTGTCCTGATTTGAACAGTCTGGGGCTACTTAAAAATAATTAAACTAAGGGTTCATTTCTATGCATGTTGGCTTCCCAGTTCATGAAGCCAGTATAAAATGACATGCTTTAATCCTTGGTCAGAAGTATCATACATAGTCATGTGACAAAAGTCTTTCCAATCATGGCATGTAAGGACTGTTTTTGGAAGGAAGGCCTGAGTTGCTTCTATTTTCAATGGCTAGTGAATAACTGATTTATTTCAGGTTGATTTTGGACTGAAGAGATATGGAATAGAACAGGAATACAATTTTATTGTGGGGGGGGGGAGGGTGAACTTTGGCCCATCTGGCCTTTGAATGGTAACCTGGGGGATGCATTCAGACTGTGGATGTGGCCAGGACAAAAACTAAATGATTATATTTATATTAAATTAAAATTAATTAAATTTGGTTTTAATCATGATCCCTTTTGATCATACTAAAAATTATAATTTGGATGGCCTCAGGGGACTGCATTCAGGACCTTGAAGAAGCCTAGCGTTTTAGGTTGTGCCTCAATGATTTCAACATAATTGGAGATTAATTATGGTAACAGGTTGCTCTTCATTTATATTTGTGCTTCATTTATTTTTGTATATAATTTTAGTTTGAGGTTGTAATGTGATACCCAGATGGGGTCATGGATAAATGTTTTAACAAGCAAACCTGTATATCTAAGGTTGTGGACCAATAGCACAAATATTTTTATAACAGGCATATATTTTGGAGATGATCCAAAAATATGTATCTTGTTGGAACTGATAACATAAAAGTTAATAAATGGCAAAAACTATCCAGCAGGCTTTTTAAAGCTGCATCTAAACAACTGCTACAGGTGGTCCTTGTTTAACGACTGCTTATTCAGAGACCATTCGAACTTATGACAGCTCTGAATGAGTGGTACTTATGACTGGGCCTCATACTTATTGTCATCGCAGCATCCCCACAGTCATGTGATCACAGTTTGTGACCTTCCATGCTGGCTTCCCATGAGCAAAGTCAATGGGGAAGCTGGCAGGGAGTTAGAAGTCATGGTCATGTAACAACCCACATGGTCCTTGTTTAACGACAGCAACTGGAACTGCTGGAACTGCCGTTGCTAAGTGGTGCGGTCATGTGGTTTTTTGACTTGCAATTGTGCCACTTAATGACAGAGATTCCAGTCCCAGTTAGCATTGTTAAACAAGGACTACCTGTACTGAATAATCTCCAGTTAAACACAGTTTTATCCCTTCACCACAATGCATCCTCTGTTGCATATTACTATGGAAATGAACTCAGTAGGAAAATCTGCTTATGGGACTTTTAGATGGCCATAGTATTTGAGTCAAGACTGTGATTGCATTGCTTTACAGTGATATGCACTATACACCCCAGATGTATTTTTATTAATCCATTTGCTGTAACATAAGCTGAAAATGACTATGTTTATAGCCAATCATTTGGCAGGATTAATAATAATAATAATAATAATAATAATAATAATAATAACAACAATAGTAATAAATATAGATACAGCTTGTTTTTATACACAGATGGTAATACACAAACCATAAACACATTTACAATGAATCTTGAAAAATTCCATTTTCATGGTGGTAAATAGTCTGTTCTTCAACATTTTGCATCACTCCCTTTTCCTTCTGCAACTCTTTCCTTTGTGCTACACCATGCTGAACAGTAGCACCATATGTTTTCTTTGAGCTAACGAAAGTATCATTGTTCAGTTCAGTTTCTTCAGCCAGTTCATCTTGCTCAATTATTCCACATTTCTCTTCATTCAAACTTTCTGGGTCAGCCCATTCCTGCTTCTCACCAGAAGCAAAGATAGCATAAAATAGCACTCCACTATAGTGAACTAAAGCAGCTATTAGAAAGACATTTTGCCATTCTTCACGAGTCTAAAGAAATGACATGGGACATATTTTATGTAGATTAAATTTATATTTGGTCTTTCCACCAAAAATAACATTCAAAAAGAATAAAATATAAAGAAAATAACAAAACTGTAGTTAGATATTAAAATTCAGGAATTAAAAACTTATCAAATAAAAAATATAATAAATAATATCACCTTGAAATAAATTGATTTCATCAGGAAGTTAGCTTTGGAGCCAAATAAAACTTTTTTTCTGTCAAAAGAGACAGGCTGGGCTCCTTTAGCAGATAGATGCAGAATTTAGGAGCATCTGCAAAAAATGCCCTTTTTTTTGTTGCTATCAGATATGCCTGTGGCAGCGCAGGAACAGAAAGCCCTCATGGGATAAAAATGTTATATTTCAAATCACAGAAGGCTTGGTAGCTAATGACCAGCACTCTGAATTGATCCTCGAGACAGACAAGAGCAAGTGAAGCTATTGTAACATAAGAGTCACTTGCTGATGCTAGTTAATAATATAGCCACATTCTGAATCAGCTGAAAGTTCTGAAAACTTTTCAAAGGCAGTGCAGCATAAAGAGGTTAGTCTGAAAAGTAGGTGCATTATGATGGCCAGATCTGATATCTGTAGGAAGAACTTTATTAGCATACTAGCTTTGTTGTGTAAACACACACACTCTCTCCTAACCAGCACTGAAAGCTGACTCTTCAGGTTCAGTACTAAATCCAGAAGTACACCCACACTGCAGACTTGAATTTTCAAGGGCTGTATAATCTCATCCAAAACTGGTTCATTCCTATTCCTAAACTGACTTCTAATGGACAAGAAACACCTCCATCTTAAATGGATTAAACACCAGTGTTTTTCCTCACCCAGACAACTGCTATCAGATGCTGATTTAGAAAATGAACAGCTTCCTTAGATGTAAGTATTGTTTCAAATACTGACTAAAAGGAGACATTGAATTGAATGTCATCAGCTTGTTATTGGCAACAATCTCAACACCATAGATAACGTTCAAATGTATCTTCCTATTTATATTACGTGGTATGGGAGAAAAGATGGAACGCTGCAAAATCCTATAGCCCAATGGCTAGTTTCCCATTTCTGAGAAATGCTGTGAAATCCCACCTTTTTCTGAAATTGCTGATGTCATAACTATCTGGCAAGAGTAATCCTCATGCCAAATCACACTTGCTGAAATAAAGTCTTATATCCCCACTATGTTTTCAAAATGACTAGGAATGGGTTTGAAATTGGCAAAACTAATGATGTTTTAAAAACAACCACTGACTGCCATGCATTTGAAAGCCATTCAAGAAAAAACATCTGAACTTCATTACCTTATGTTTTGTCATTGCACCAACAATGAGAGGGCAGACCATTCCTGACAATGTCCCAACTCCATTAGAGATGCCCATGAGAATGCTGGCATACCGAGGTGCAATATCTAAATGGTTGACATTAAATCCTGTAACACAAAATATAACATCAACAAGGTGCATTCTGTTGGCATGAAAATGATTCAAGCAGCTGAGCATGCAACTGCTTCTTTTAGGCTGATTCTTCTTGATCATGAATGTACAACCTAAGTCCCCAAGGTCTCATTGTCCTCTGGAATTTGATTTGGTCCCTGAGAACTTCAAACATTGCTACCAAATGTGATAAAAGAAATATATATATATATATGGGCAAAGACCCCCTAATGCTTGGTCCTTGGGCAAAGACCCCCTAACGCTTCACCTGCCTACCTCAAATATGAGAGTGACACGAACTAAGAGAGTCATGCCGGCTTGGACGTCGCCCGGATTAACAAGGTCTGCGTCAGATGTTGGGGAACCAGGACAATCTGATGTTAAGTGGGCTACTGGAACAAACCATACATGGACAAGACAAGAGAACTTGGAATTGATGGAATGCTACTACAACAGCAGACCTAATGAGAAGGGATATATGAAACGTATGAGGGAACTATGGATAGACAGAAGGCCTACATCCACACTAACTGAGAAACAACTAGTTACCCAGCACTTCAACATAGTGAAGAGGAAGCTGCTCTCTCAACTTGAGACAGACCAACTCCACATTACAACCCGGACTCAAGCAGACCTAGAAGAACAAGCAGATGTGCAGCCAACACCTGAAGCTGGAATGTCACTGCCACCCCTTCCATTACAGATCACAGCAGCTGATATGAGGCATAAGATCATGGATAAACTAGCTATAGTCAACCCTCGAGTCTGATTACCAAGGCTCAGTGGAGAAGTGCCATCAGATAGTATGCTAGAAGATGCCAACAGAGCCCTCCAGACAATCCCTACTACCACCATAACTGAAACCAATGAATTGGTATATGCTACAGCTGCTGTAATCCTGGAAATGCTTGGCTACACGATCAAGAAGAACAGCAGTACATACCCACCCTGGAAAATGAGATTGGAGGCTAAGATCAAGGCAACTCAGAGAGAAGTCAGTCAGCTGGTGGAACTACAGAAGCGTGTGGAGATTAGGGATAAGACTCAGCTACTGAAAAAATATATGGGCCTGACTCCATCTGAAGCCCTAGAGACTGCTAAACAAAGGCTCACCAGCAGCGGAAACTGAACAGTACTGGAAGAACATATGGGAGAAAGAGAAGACACATAACACCAGTGCAAAGTGGCTGCAGGACCTGAAAGCAGACCACAGCAATCTCCCAGAACAGGAACCAGTCACCATCACAGTAGCAGACATCCAACAGCAGGTCAAGAACATGAAAAGCTGGACAGCACCTGGCCCGGACATGATCCACACCTACTGGCTAAAGAAAGTAATAGCAGTGCATGAACGCCTAGCAGCACAGATGAACCAACTGCTAGCAGCAGGCTCCCACCCGGACTGGCTAACACAAGGAAGGACAGTGCTGATCATGAAAGACCCCCACAAAGGAACAGCACCATCCAACTACCGGCCAATAACCTGCCTCCCCACAACATGGAAAGTTCTATCAGGCATCTTAGCTGCCAAGCTGCAAGACCATATGGGCCAGTACATGAGCACAGCTCAGAAGGGCATTGGGAACAACACCAGAGGCTCAGAACACCAGTTACTCATAGATAGAGCAGTCGCCCGAGACTCAAGGTCTAGGCAGACCAATCTGAACACAGCCTGGATTGACTACAGGAAAGCCTATGACTCAATGCCACACACATGGATCTGTGAATGCCTGGCACTATACAAAGTCAACAGGACACTAAGGACCTTCCTCAAGAACTCAATGGGACTGTGGAAGACAACACTGGAAGTGAACTCAAGACAGCTTGCACAAGTGGCCATCAAGTGCAGCATATACCAAGGTGATGCACTGTCCCCAATGCTGTTCTGCATAGGCTTAAACCCCCTCAGCCAGATAATCACAAGGTCTGGATATGGGTACAAGTTCAAGAGTGGAATCACAATCAGCCACCTCCTCTACATGGATGACATCAAGCTGTATGCTAAGAGTGAACGAGACATCGACTCACTGATCCACCTGACACGGATCTACAGCGAGGACATTGGGATGTCATTCGGACTGGAGAAGTGTGGCAGGATGATATTAAAGAGAGGGAAGGTAGTTAAGACCGATGGAGTGGAACTACCAGTGGGCCATACAGCAGACATAGAGACCAGCTATAAATACCTTGGTGTCCCACAGTCACATGGGAACCATGAGGAGGAGGCAAGGAAGACAGCAACATCCAAGTACCACCAAAGGATAAGACAGGTCCTGAAGAGCCAGCTTAATGGGAAGAACAAGATCCATGCCATCAACATGTATGCCCTGCCAGTCATCAGATACCCTGCCGGTATAGTGAGCTGGCCAAAGGAAGACATGGAGGCTGCCGATGTGAAGACCCGGAAGCTCCTCACAATGTACGGAGGTTTCCACCCCAAGCCCAACACCCAGAGACTGTACACCAGCCACAAAGAGGGCGGGCGGGGTCTGATGAGTGTCAAAGCCACTGTCCTGGATGAAACCCAGAGTATCCAGGAGTACATCAGTAAGATGGCACCCAAAGATGAGCTGCTGAGAGAATGCTTCAGGCAGCAGCAGACATGGGAGGAAGTTCAAGCGGAGGAAATACCATGGCAAGACAAGCCCCTGCATGGGATGTACCATCAACAGATAGCTGAGGTGGCTGACATTGGGAAATCCTATCAGTGGCTGGAAAGGGCTGGACTAAAAGACAGCACTGAGGCACTGATCATAGCAGCACAAGAACAGGCACTAAGCACCAGATCCATAGAAGCAGGGGTCTACCACACTAGACAGGACCCCAGGTGCAGATTGTGCAAAGAGGCCTCCGAGACAGTCCAACACATAGTGGCAGGGTGTAAGATGCAGGCAGGAACAGCGTACACTGAACGGCACAACCAAGTAGCTGGCATTGTGTACAGGAACATCTGCACAGCATATGAGCTAGACCCCCCCAAGTCCAGATGGGAGATCCCACAGAAGGTTGTGGAGAATAAAAGGGCTAAGATCCTGTGGGACTTCCAGATCCAGACGGACAGGCAGGTACTGGCCAATGAACCAGACTTCGTGGTAGTAGACAAAGGCCAGAAGACAGTGGTAGTGATAGATGTAGCAGTGCCAAGTGACAGCAACATCAGGAAGAAGGAGCATGAGAAGTTAGAGAAGTATCAGGGCCTGAAGGAGGAAACAGGATGTGGAAAGTCAAGGCCAAAGTGGTCCCAGTGGTGGTAGGAGCACTCGGGGCCGTGACTCCTAAGCTGGGAGAGTGGCTCCAACAGATCCCAGGAACAACATCAGAGCTCTCTGAGCAGAAGAGTGCAGTGCTAGGAACAACTAAGACACTGCGCAGAACCCTCAGACTCCCAGGCCTCTGGTAGAGGACCCGAGATTGAGGAAGACACATACCACCCATAGGGGTGAGAAGGGATTTTTTTATATATATATATTTTATATATATATATATATATATAATATGTTAAGGCTACTTGTGTTAATCAGATTTAGTTTAATTTAAATGTAAAATTAATTAAAGATAAATTTAGTTTGGGGCCAAGAGTCAGCCTACTTTTTGAAGTGTGGTCTCTGTGCACAGTCCTTGGCTCTCAAAGAAGGGAAGTAATAAGTAAAGCATAGGAAAAGCAATTATTTTGGAAATAGGTCACTGAAAGTATCACAAACTCTCACATTTCATAGGTAATTAATGTGAAGTTTCTATACTGTTAAAATGAGATTATATTACTGGTTTTGAATCTTTTAAATACATAAATGATATAACAAGCATATTTAAGTAGTCAGTTTCTTAACCAGTCACTTGCATAATGGTGATTCTTTTTAATTTTTTATGTGGTAAAATTTTCATTAGAAATCAGTCAATTTAAAAAGCCATTTAACAATGTCATATTGCACAGGTGAAAATTTTTATTAAATGCAAGAAAAAGGCAGTGGCAGTTTTGAAGATAAGGGAGACTCCAAATAGGTAAGAGATTTGCAGAGAAAGAAAATATTCTTCAAGTAGGAAGTCCTAACTGACAGTCATGATCATTCTGAAGAGTTCTCCAAACACCAGTTACAGAAGAAGCTCAATAGACCAAAGAGCAAAAAGGCCACATTCATGAAAGCCATTTAAAAGTAAAGGCCAAGACTAGGCACAAGTATGAAAATTAAAGGCCAAGACTAGACACAAGTATGAAGCAGCAGAAATTGAAGGTGATGCTAGCTGACAGCTGGTGTTACAGCTGTACCCAGATTTCCAGTCTCATTAATCATCACATCTACTGAACATATTTCAAACCTAAGTGAATTTCAGCACTTTTTTTTTTTTTGAGAACTTGGCTTAATGGGCTTTTCTTGTTATAATTTTTTACTGATTATAAAAGTTTTACTTGATAAGCATCTCTCTTCTGTGGAATGCCCCCTCCCCAACTTATTTCTTTTCTTTCCTTATTTCACTTTTGTGTTAGGAATTATATAAGCAACTGGTTTTAACATAGTGACTGCATGGACAGGAACAGGCAGGATTACATTTGCAAATGACTTAAGCCTGCTGTTCAGGTTTTACCATGATTAGCCCTCTAGCATAGAACCTCGGGATACAAATTTACAAATGCAAATTTAATTTCTAAACAGATTGTCAATATGTTACTTTTAGCCTATTAAAAGGTGGCATCTGATTTGGTTCATTTGCCAAACAGAAAATGTTCTTTAATGACAAAGTTTAAGGGTCCATATGTACAGACATGCTGCCTGTCAGTTTTGCGCTATACGCTATACATTTTCTGTTTTGAATGAAATTTGAGGATCCACCTTTGTTGGAGAACACGTATCACTACTTTAAAAACATGGCTCTTTGTCTGACACCAGTAGTGTTTTTACAATATTGTCTGAAGTACATACAGAAACAATGAGTAGCTATAATAATCCTGCTGATGCTAAAATGCTTCTACAATGGGCTTAACAGTTTAAGTTTTACCTGAAATAGCAAATCCACTAAAGCCTACTGCTAAAACCAAGAAAGAAATAGCCACACCTCTAGTGTGAGAATATCCAACCACCAAAAGTAAAGTAGCTTCCATCCCAAAACCTGCAAAGGAAATATATGGAGAAGATTGATCATTCTTCAAAATACGCTGCTACAAGATGTATTCAAGCAATCTATTTCATTTTAGATCATGTTTCTATTTTTTTTTTCTTTAAAGTTAGTTCCAGACCCTAACTACATGCAGCTTGGTTTCTAGTTTTCTCTGCTTTTTATAAAAAACACCATGTGTGGGGTTTTTTTGGGGAGGGGGGAGGGGTGTGCAACACTGGGATTCAAAGGGTAAAAATGATAGATAGATAGATAGATAGATAGATAGATAGATAGATAGATAGATAGATACAGCATCTGATAGATGCTTGCACCTATCAGAAACACTTCAGCGTTTGTCCTGTGTGAGAAGTGGGCATCATGGGCATGATGCATGAATATCACGCCATGGCACTGCTTTTTATTATTACTGTTATTCTTCTGCATGCATTGTTTGACATTTGTAAGATGCTTAGAATGTTTAAGATTAAACTGGCATGAAAGTCACAATAATTCCTTCCTCCCTTCCCACCTACATGTAGCCCCAACAGATTATCTCAGAAGGAATGAAACTTCAGCCAAAAAAAAAAAAAGTCTGTCCATCCTTCCTCAGATATTTTAATAATTCAATCCTACCTTTTACTATACAACATAAAAAATGCTTGAGATGTTGCATTGATTATACTTTTTTAAAATCAGCAAATGAGTTTGATATTTAGACAATAACATATAAGTCAAATATAAAGTCTAAGCGTACCTCCACAATTCATGATTTTTCTGACAGCGGTAGTTGTTAAAATTCTGCTGCTGCGTAAAAAGTCAGCCAGTTGGCCTCCAATGGGTACAATAACAGTCATTACCATGTGTGGAACTGCAGACAGAAGGCCAACCTGAAAGTAAATACATGCAATGGAAGTCACATGCCCCAAAGAAATAGGTTTTTCTTACAATGTATGAAGTTAAGTCAATGAATAGTTGAGGGGGGGGGGCACATAATTCCCTACCATAGGTGAATTTGGTAAGTACTTCACTAAGGGACAGAGTTGACAAATTTCCATTTGTCATCAGCTGTTACAAGTTATGGAGACATTTATCATAAAAGATTGTCAAAGGGATTGTTAAAAAAGTGCTAGTGGCTATCCAATGGAAACAGCAGGCAAAGGGGTGTAGCTCCGTAATCCTAACTGGCTGCCATGGCCTCCTATCTTTCAGATGCAGTTTTTCACCAAACAGAGTGAATCTTGTTAATTTTCCAACACAGTTGCAGGTTTATCTGAATATTTGCCATTGGATGAAAATTAATGTCAACTATTATATAGGCCTCTAGTTTGGGACTATCTCCCAGAATCAGTACTAAAGCGCTAAAGGTTCAATTAATACACACACACACACACACACACACACACACACACACACACATATATATATATATATATATATATATATATATATATATATATATGGTTGTAATGTACAAGTTGTTGGATAATAAAAAATTATTTGTATCATTGCAGTATTGATAGACAAGTTAGCTCTTTTCTCTCCTGTCCAGTAGTCCTTGATTTTCATTAGGTTATTTGTGTGTCAAGCAGCTGGCACTAACAGTGACCTATATTAAGGAAAGAGTCAAATGTGCCAATTTATTAGGAATAAGCAAAGGAAAATCATTGAGAACAATCAACACATTATCAAAAGACCTTTAGAGAAAATCCTTGGGTTTGTATCTTTACCTTACTTATTGCAAATCCAAAGACCTCTTCAAAATAAGCTGGCTGACTTATGAGCAGCAAGTAGAAAGTCCAGCTTCTGCAAAAGTTTGCTACAACAATTGCATAAACCGGCATCGAAGTGAAAAACTGCTTCCAAGGGGTGCTGAATCTCTAGAAGAGAGAATGCCAAAGCTTTAGAGTGATTGGAGGCAGTGGTTCAGCTGAGTAATGTTAGACATCAGTCTTAATGTTCAATTTGTCATTCATGTGTATTATTTGTGGAAAAGCATTTCCACTGTAGAAAGCAATATTTTAAAAACAGACATGAACAAGTAACCTGTCTTTGTGTTATTTAAATAATGAAAAGGAAAGGATTCTGCAGCAAGCAACATCAACCCACTGGGTTCAGCATGCCTGGACCAGTCCAGGAATCCATGCTAGGCCCCTTTGTGCTGTCCTAAGGGCTCCCTCAGTGAACATCTGAAACTGGCAGGCTGGGTGGCCTTGAGATGCAGCCCTAATTCCTCTACTAGCTGAAAAGCATCTGAAACTTCAGTAGTAACTGAAATCACAATTGGGGGGGGGGGGGGGGGGGGAAGGCATACTGATAGAAATAGCACCTCTAATAACTGCTTCATAGTACAGTCCTGTGCATATTTGTGGTATTCAGCTTTAATCGTTCTTGAAAATCATCTGAATTTAATACTAAAATGCAAACTTAGTACAATTTTTTTTTTCATACAAAGAGCCTGAGAAAAAATTAAAAAGTCTTTAGGCTACAAGAAACAAGAAAAGAAGCATTTTTACCCGAACCTATTTGATTTATACCATCTTATGATTTCAAAAGCCTGGGAGGAGAGATGGGAGACTGAAAACTGCTGTGTCCATATCTCTTTCTCTCTCTCTCTGCATTCACATATTAAGAACATTTCTGTGATCGATTCTAAAAATCACATCAGGCAAAATCTGAAATGTCTAACAAAAGGCTTCAGGAGCAACATACTGTCACCTAAGCATAAAATAAGGCATTAAATCAACAAAAGTTCAGGAGTAGGATTTTCTTGTGTTAGAACCTTCACAAACATTTAGTTCCAGTAATGATCTGACAAAATGCAGATCTGTTGTGAATTAATGTTTTCTACACTAGCTTTGGACAATAAATTATTTTCTAAGAGGGGGAAAAAGTATGAAATGAGGCTACAAGTAACTTACACTGGTATTGATTAAGTTGGCTCCTCCTATACTAGTTTCTATGTAAATTCTTTCCTCTGTGGTTATTGTTGGATGAACAGCTGGGCTCTCATATGCTTGCAGCAGCCAGAACATATACCAGAATATCCCAAACATTCCTTTAGATGGAGAAGGAAACAGGATTTTGTCAACCATTTAAAATATTTTGGATAATCCAAACCCAAAGCTTTTGTCAGCATTATTTCAACACAATTTTAAAACCAATTATAGTAGAAAACCAGTTCATTTACCTTTAATGTGAAACTAATGACCCCCTCCCAAAGAAAGATTATTACTTTATCTATGATACTTTTTGTTCACTGGGTAACTTACCATATGTATAGAAGACAGATGACCATCCTATATATTGTACTAATACACCTGCAAGTGGCATGGCAACTACTGCCCCAGCATAAGAACCTGTAACAAAAAACATATCCATATGGGTCAACAACTGTATTCCAACATACCTAACCCATGATATTACTCAGAATAGGTGTTCTGTTTGGAAGAGCATTACGTTGCTAATTGAATACATCCTGTTTTGCAGTAGGAGAGACCAAAACATTGTAGAAGAGTGTGGGATTTATGGATTCTTGTATTAAGAAACACACTTGTTTGTGTTAGGCAAGATTGCAGCTGCTAGTGCTGTTGAAATATAGATAACTGAGAATGCACTTTGAAATACTACAACCCATGTTTCCCAACATTAACATGACTTCAGATAAAAGACCTATCCCCCATTGTTTGTTTATTTATTTCATTCGATGTAGATACCACTTGACTCCAAACTGACTCTGGGCAATTCACAGTATAGCAAAACAAGATAAAAACACAGTACGAAATAGATAGACAAATGAGATCTGGCCATATACAAAAAATCTAGATTGACTAGGACTAAAATTTTAAGGGTTGTTGTTTAGTCTGGGAAGTAATAATAATAATAAAAGCCCTAGAAGAAAGCCATAGCAACCCAATTCCATATTGTTGCCAACAGTATGGGACCTGGGAATCTTAGGGAACACCTACTTGAACTAAATACTGCCTACTCAGCCTGGGTGAATAGGGAGTGCCTGTTGAAGATTCCCTCCTATTATGAGGTTCAACAGGAGGGAACCTTGAGGCAGACATTCTTGGGGGCTGTTCCCTTCCTTTGGATTAGCTGTTCCCTGATGCAAGAATGGCCCCCCACTCTTAGCACCTTCCAGAGAATAATTAAAATCTGGCTTTTCCAGGAGGCCTTTGGTGATCAAGCAGCTAGAGCAAGTTCTGTGCCATTATTGTTTCTTATTGCTTCTGGTTTTATTGTTTTCCATTGTATTATCCCATGTACTATGTTTTGATTTTGTACATGCCTAGAGCCTCTGGAGTGAGGTGGTTTATAAATTCTATAAATAAAACAAAAACTTCATGGTCATGTCCCTGGAATCACCATTGCTCAAAGGAGACTCTATAGCCCAAGGCTTTATTTGGAAATATGCCTGCCTGCCCAGAAAAAAGACAAAAGTGTGTTGATGTAGTAGGCCATACCCTGGAAAGCTAGAAGAGATGGTGGGAAGGAATCTCAGCGGTTTGTTTTCTGGTGTGTGTGTGTGTAGTCCTCACACACACACACACACACACACTATGCCTTCCATTCTGAGACAGTGTCTGTGTCTTGCTCCCAAAATTTTAAGTGTGCCTTTTGGTCCTGAATACTGGGGATTCCTTTCTACAGTACTGTAATATGAAAGAAATCAGAACACTATTGCTGTTAATATTATGCAATTACTAGCAGGAAAAACATGCTAGTAGTAAATGGTTAAAGAAAAATAAATGCATTTGGACCCTATTGAGAGCTCATAAAGACAAGCCATGAAATTCTAGTTTGGCATTTACCGGTGTTACTAATTAATTATTCTGAAAGATGCATAGACACAGGTGTTCTTCTTTTCCTCATTTGAAATTAGTTCATATTATGTTAATAGACAGTTAACTTATGTATGAACTGTTGGGCATCCTGCAAACATTTCACCTGGAACTGCTCTTGGAATAGTTCATTAGCAAATTAGTTTAAAATGTTTATCCATACTTTTAATATTGTACTTAAAAGGTATTTTCCACCAACATTTTTAAACATAATTGAATCAAATATAATACATTGCTTAATGATTTTTTTAGGTTATTGTCATTACACTGATTAACTTTCATCTTGTCTGGAAATAAACCGAAACTTTAAAAGAATAATAAATAAAAGAGCAGCCTAACTCAGAAAGGGAATGAATTAATGTGCAAAGATGATGTTATCAGTGAGTTATAGAAAGGTTACATGAAGTTATAGGAGGCTACCAAAGCTGGGGGAGAAAGACAAAGAAAAAGTGGAGCAAGAAAAAAGTGTGATTATTGATTAGTGTTTTCTCAGAGCACATGGAATGATAAACTAGCCAACTATATATTAGCTTAGCATTTGGTTGTATGAATTGAGCCTTGTGGTTAGTTTATGGTTCAGTATGTTATGCGAACCCCCAAAATTGAGTTGAATAAACCACAGGCAAATGAGTTGTATAAGCAAAGCCATATCTGCTTGATATGAGTAAGTGGGTGTATGTTAAAGCAACAAAAATTTGAATTAGTAATGAAATATGAAAAAATAAACTTTAGAGAAATTTAAGCATTAAAAGAAAAAATATTTTTTTCTAATTTTCCCCTAATTGAAATTGCTATAAAGAAAGTGAAACTGTATGTGCTGACATGTATTATAAGATAAATAACAATTTTATGCCAGACTCAAATGGCAAGATATATGTCCTTCAGGTACTAAGAAAGTTTCTTTGGCAATTAAGTCCTCAAATGAAAAACAATTGAAGACCTATTATTTTTATAATCAGCATAGACTTTTTCTTTAAATTTATAATGGAAATATTTTCTCAAAACAAAAGAAGAAGAAAAATCAACATACCACAAAATGAAATAGTTGCCAGCCTGCTTCTTTCCAGAGGAGGAGCCCATTTACTCCACATCCCGTGGCATGCTGGATAAGTCACCCCCTAGCAAACATTTTTGCACAGCATTCAATTTCTATATTTAAGATTTTCATTTGTGCTCACATTTTTACTATCTGCAAGTAATTGAAGTTTTTACCCCTTTTTGGACAGCAATCTTATGCATAAGGAAGAAATCTCACTTAACATGAAGGGATTGACTTCAAATGAATGTGTGTGTGTGTAAATAATACAGTACATAATGGAGGGAAATTAAAGGAAATAGTGATTAATTGGGGTGGTAGAATCCCAGTTCTTTTATTTGGATAAGCTTTTATAGATTCTATCTGTATTTCCTGAGTCTTAAATATCACAGATCAATATCTGTGAGGATATTTTATGAAAACCCTGAATGGATCTAAGTTCCTGCCCCCGGACATGAAGCTTTGTTTTAATAGATTTAAGAATGGAAAGGATTTGAAGGATCCAATTATTTCAAATACTGCTTTTGCTCAATAGAAACCTGCCTGCTATTCGTTGAAGCTGACACTATTAGTTGAAACTGCACTTTATATTTTCTGACCTTCCAGAGTTTACATGGCTGAAAATTAAACTGTCTTATTCAATTCAATTTTTTTGGCAGTTTCATAATAATAGCATATTTAGCCCCCGCCCTTTGGAACATCTTGCCCCCAGAGGTGAGACAGGCCCCCTCACTCCAGGCCTTTCGGGGGGATTTGAAGACCTGGCTCTGCCATCTGGCTTGGGGTGGGGAGGGAGGTAATCAGATATGGGGTTGGCTAGCCCCCTAGAGGCATAGTGTTGCTTCCATCGGCCTCCTGGATTCTTCCTCTTCCTTTATTCTGTGTAAATGTGTTTTCTTATAAATTTTAACTATATATTTATTTATTGTTTTAATCTGTTGTAAGCCACCCAGAGTCCCTCATTGGGGGGAGATGGGTGGGGATAAGTTTGATAAATAAATAAATAAAATAAATATTTCCAGAGTTTTCTGCCTGCTCAGACACTTTTGTCAAAATGATGAAATTACCATTGTGCTGTTGTGATATGAGCTTCCCCTTCTGTATGTGTATGTGATATCACAATGTGTGTACAAAGGGGATGGAGCTTGCATTGCAATGGTGGGGCTGCTTTCATCGTTCTCACACACCCCCCCCACCCCGATACCCACCGTGAATAGATCTGCAAGTTCCCCTCCTCCAAATTTGTGGATTGCAACTGTGTTCTTTGTGGCAACACTGAATGTCACCAAGCTTTCAAATATCTTGCACTTTTTTATAGCCTGGGATTTTATCATTTTAATACTTATTTGTTGGATATGTATCCTACTTTTTTCCCAAGAAGTCAATGTGGAGTACATAGGTCTTCTTCCTCCACCTCTCGCTCCCCTGTTTGGACTGAGAGAAAATTTGGCCCAAAGTCACCCAAGAAGCTTCCATGACTGAGGATAAACTTGAACTTGGGTCTTCCCTTAGTCTTAGTCTAATACTTAAATCATTACAGACTGCCTCTTGGTGGAAGGAATATAGAATCCAATCCTAAATACTCTTAGATCAGTGGTATTTACTTTAAACATTAACAATATGGGAACAATTCTACTTCAAGAACTGTCAAGCTGACCAATATAAATTAACTACCCCCCCCCCCCCGGACTTAATTAACAGTAGATAGTTGCAGGTTCTGAGAAACCAAGATATACAATTTTAACACAGTTGCCAAAAAAAAAAAAAAAATCCTTGCCCTGGAATGATGCAAAATTTCATTCTAATTTGTGTATTGCTTACATGCAAATAATGAAGACTTAATAACTGGTGCAAATAAACATGTACATTGGTGCCTACCTCCACAAGGCCTTGCAAAATTCTTACAAACATAACACACCCATAATGTACTCTGGCAGCTGCAGGAATGAACATGTTCAGAGTTGAAGTTAGAAAAATTGCTGCTCCAAATACCCTAAAAAAGGGAGAAATATAATTTTCCCCTATAATTTCATATTGCCATGATGCCATGATACTATATATTGAGCCGAGGAAAGCTGGTCTAAATAAAAGTTCAAAATCATCAGAAGATCAAATCTTTTCAAAAGGATAAACTAATCATTCACTGAAGCCTTTTTGTTCTAGAACTGCAGTTCAGTCTAATTGCTATGTCCGTTGTCCACCAGCATGGAAAAAGAAAATAGAAAACGAGATAGGCACACAGCCAGATAATATCAGCTGAGAAATTTAGCTGAGCACAGTATAAAATGCATGATGTTGAGGTTCTTTGTATTATGAACATTTTTATAAATGCTATTCTCAAAATGTTCAATATTACAAAACTCTTTTGAGTCCACAACTTTCTTTGCTAAGTTCTTTTGAATTTAATGTTATTGTTTTTATTTCAGGACACAAAGTTATAATCTGACAAGGTTTAATTAACAGCAGTAACTATCAGTGCAGCTACAACATAGCATTTGTAGTTTCATAGCAATAAGCTATTTTTGTGCCTTCAGTATTTGTAATGGAACAAACAGAATAAATATAACCATAAATATTATTTTGATCAAATCTGTGACTGTTACTTTGACTCCTAAATCAACTAAAAATATTTTAATATAATTAGGGTACAATCATGTTTTTGAATTGTGCTGGCCAAAGCCATAGAATTTTGTAGTATTTCCACCAGCAAAATACTAAATATGATTTAGGGATAAAGATGCACTGGCAACTATCAGATGTGGCTGGGGAGCTGTTCAGCCAGTAAAGTTAGATTAGTAGAATAGCCTAAAAGGGATAAGTTGGTATAGAGTAAAAACATACATCTGTTAGTAAATTCAGTCAGTTCTCTTTATCACTGACTCTGTCACCTCACAAGCCACTAACTGGATCAAAAGTCACAATTTTAGCAATATAAGAAATGTATAGTATCCCATGAGCTCTTATAACGGGAGAGTACTTACAAGTATGTAATGTATTCTGTTGAGATAAGCAACTGAATTGCCTGTAGTTTCTTATTATTAATAACTAAACTTATACAATCATTACATTAAATAATGATTAATATTAACTATTGTCCTTCAAGCTGCAATCCTATGTCCATTTCCTCTCACTAAGTCCCACTGAATAGAGTGGAAATAATGTTTTTAAAAAACACGTATAAGGTAGTTGTTACTGTTCAAAATGAGGTCAACTCATTTTTGTCATATATATCCACAAATGATTATAGGTTGTTAGAAATGCTGAGTTCTAGAAAGGTAACACACTTTTTATACATATTATTTATTAAATCACGTGCAGCATTTTTCTAAATTCTGTATTGCATTATATTGTATTAGTATATTACCTGTTAGCTGCTAGTTTATTTGCAATGAAGCCTCCTGGAATTTGTGTAACGATATAGCCCCAAAAAAACGATCCATGAATGAGCCCTACTATTTCTGGATCCCAGCTGAATTGTGCTTTCTACAAATAAAACAGTATTTAGTTGGCACCTTGATGTTTGTAAAATGTTCTTTGTTGCAAAATTCAGATATTCCAGTTATCACTGACCAACATTTGTGGATTTTTAATCCTCCAAGAGCTGTGAAAACAAACTTATCTGACGGGAGGGGGAAATCTTGTAGTTAAATTATACCTAACATTTTTAGAGTATTAATCAGCTGGCATGCTCTCAAGTTAATGGACTACACAAGGTTCATTTTACTTCTGAGTATTTGAAAGACATTGCTGATATACTTACTGTCCATAATCATATATTGGAGACAGGAAAGAAAAATATCTGGGGCATTTTTATTGCAGCTGATCTCCTATCTGATTAGCCGAGCTGAGTAACTCCTTTGATCCAGATATAGGTATCTAACTATACGATGGTTGTCCTCTATTTACAGCAGTGCCTTTCTAGCTAATCAAATGCATTTTCACTTAGACTTTATTGCAATCTGTAGAAGAATATTTTAGGGGCACCTTTCAACCAGAGACCAGGACACGTTACAATGAAGCACATATTGGTTTATTTACAGAGTTGGAGGCAAAGACAGGACTAAAGAGGGGTGGGGTTACAGTCCCCCTTTATGTACATTAAGACTTACGCACATTAGTATATATCCAGATATTTCACTGGATATACACAACATGCACCCAGTGAAGTCAGTGAGGCCATTAGGGTATAATTATAAGGTAACAGGGCAGTACAATGGGTTTTTGAAATAACAAGAAGGCAGTTATTCCATGAACATAATTTCTTTCTAGGGAGTTACTTTCTTTTGCTTTCCCAGAGTTCTCCTCAGCTCCCAGTACCTTTTCCCAGAGTATCAGCATCTCTTGGCCTTATAAATGTTTTGTGGTTGAGCTAACAGTTTTAGTTTTCCTGAGAAGATATGTTAGGGTCTTTTAACTTGGCCCCAGGAATTCTCCTTCAATTCAGTGATATTGTCTTAGGGTGTAATTTCCATTTTCACTGTATGGTAAATGCTTATGAAGTTCTTTGTTCCATCTTGGACTACTTACTACCTGTCAGCCTGATCTACTTCACAGGGTTATTATAAAACCTACGAATATTGGCATGGAGAAGTACATATGCCCCTTTGAGTTCCTTGGAGGAAAAAACAGGATGTACATCTGTTTTTAGGATGTATGGGATCAGTAGGGGAGTTAAATCATAATATTTGATAAATGCCACTAAGCTTTTAATACAGAGCCAATTTGGTGTAGTGATTAAGGCATGAGGCTAGAAACTGGGAGACCATGAGTTCTAGTCCTGCATTAAATATGAAGCCAGCTGGGTGGCCTTGGACCAGTCACTCCCTCTCAGCCCTAGGAAGTAGGCAATGTCAAACCACTTCTGAAAAACCTTGCCAAGAAAACTGCAAGAACTAGTCCAGGCAGTTGCCAGGAATCAACACTAACTGGAAAGTGCGCGCACGTGTATACACACACAAGCTTTTAATGTCACTATATCTCTCCATGGCATGGGCATAAATTAATTAGTAGTAAGGGAAATAAACTTAGTACAGTGTGAATCTCATGAACTCAGGTAGCAGTACTTGGAAAAACCTCTTCTGTCTGAGACTCTGGAGAACTGATCTAGCTGAGTAGAACATTTTGCTCTATATCAATTACAAAGGCCCTATACTTTCTTCCTATAACAAACTAGCTTATACTATCTGAATATCAGCTTTAAAATGTAAGTGTCTTGTATCTGCAAATGCTAGTGTCTATTGGGAAAAACTGAAAAAAATAGAAAAATAAACTTCTTTATTTGATCACTTGTAGAGTCTTTTAAAATGCTATTTCTCTGTGTCAAAATAATGTATTCTACCTACCTCAGTCTCTGGTTTTCCATTGATGTAGACTGTGTTGTTATTAACCATTTCCACTATAGCAACACCAAGATTGCATCGAATTCCAAAAGAAATGCAAAATCCCAGGCCACTCATCACAGCAATTATATAGCGTTTAGGTAATCCACAGCAATAGCAATCAAATAAAGGAGGTTTGGTTGTTGCTTCCACAGGTCTTCCTTCTTCATTCAGCTCTATGTTATCTCTTTCAAAGTTGGTTCCATCAATTTTTCTGAAGTTATGCAAAATAGAGACAAGGTGTCTTCAGAAAAAAGTATACTCTCAGAAGTTACTGATATGCACTTAAAATAACTAAGTATATAAGGTACATTTGTTATACTCCCATAATAACTGTTCCTAATAAATTATATTTAAATAGCATGGAAGGAAAGAAGGAGCCTGAGGCATTGCGTACCCATTTGCAATCTGATGCCCTCTAGATATGTTGTAGCCATAGTTTCCAAAATTACTGAGACTGTAGTCATATCACCTTTGGAGGGCACATAGAATATTCTAGAAAGCTAATACAGTGACATTAGCATTTCAAGATGGAGCAGCTGGATATCTAGTCTATCAAACCATCAGGCAGACTGTCACAGAATGAAACCTCCAGTGTTATGTAGTGAGGCCTAGGTGTCTGTACCATTTACCTCAGGGTTCCTCAACCTCAGCAACTTTAAGATGGGTGGACTTCAACTCCCAGAATTCCCATGCTGGCTGGGGAATTCTGGGAGTTGACGTCCACCCATCTTAAAGTTGCCGAGGTTGAGGAACCTGATTTATGTTGTTTAAAAAATGTGCTTTTATGTGATATTACTGAAAAACATGGATTGGGAATCTGTGGCTCCCCGCTGTTGCTGAATCTCAAAAATTATAAACTCTTCTAAGGTTTGTTGTTCAGCGATAGCTGGAAGGCCATGAGTTTACCACCTCTGTTTTAAATTAACACAAAATTGAAGGTTTGTATAATAGAGCATGGAGAATCAGACTCCAGAGCAGAACCCAGTTCTTCCCATTCCTTTGCAGAACTTTATGTACAGGTGCCTTAAGGAACTTGTTATAGAATAAAAGGCAATACAGTAGAGATAGCATTCTGTTCTGGATAGGAGTATACTTCCTCTGAAAGAGCAAGTCTATGGTTTGGAAATATGTCTGATCCTCTGCTGTCCTGGGAGATTCACATATACCTATGATGAGGACTGCATTCTTTGTAGCTCTCGTTAAGCTAGTCAGATTTGGCAACATATTTGTTACTAGAAAATATACTGTATTATCAGACAACCTGACAGTTTTTAAGCAATTAAAAATTCTAGAAAGAACTATAGTTCCTACAAACCACTGAGAATTACATTGGTAACAATAGTTTAGATTAGAAGATATGCTTGGGTAAAATAACACAATATTGGGAACTTGTTATGTTGTACCTTGGTTTTCATACTGGATTATTTTTAACTATATTTTTTGTTTTGCTTATAGAGGTTTCTATATTGTTTTTCTTGTGAACTGCTTTGCTAGCTACCCAGGGTTATATATTTAAGATGGGTGGCCAAATAAAATAAATAAAGGAAGGCAGGCA
The DNA here is from genome assembly GCA_030867105.1 of Liasis olivaceus. NCBI lineage: Eukaryota > Metazoa > Chordata > Lepidosauria > Squamata > Pythonidae > Liasis > Liasis olivaceus. The sequence continues at coordinate 49,262,074 of CM061355.1, read as the reverse complement.
GGCAGGCAGGAATTGAAAACCATAAGACGTTTCATAGGCAAACACGGGTCACATAGCCTTGCAAGAGGGGCAAATGATGAAATGTGAATCATGTTATCACAATGCAAAGGCCATGAGTAAGATAGTTGTGTCCCAAGTCAGGACACAAATACAAATGGTGTTTGCGCTGTGATATCATAATACACAGTTTTTTTGTCATTTCAGTTTGTACCAGATACCACTGGTAGATTTTCAAGAACGGATTGTGATGGACATTTCATATAGAGATTTTCTATTTTAGGGAAAGGAAGAGTATATTCCATCAAAGTGAGTGTATTACTAATGGACAGAAACCTCCCACAGCTTGTGCATTTATATCCTGTTTTCTATGTATTACAGGGGAGTAAAAGCATATTAAACATTATATATTATTGCTTTTATTGATATTACTTTTATTTAAAGTAAATAATAAAAAATACATCATCACCAACAGTAATACTTAAAATAATAAATGTCACTTGAAACAGCTATGAACTTTGTATCTGCCTTACATCCAAAGGGATTGCTATAAGATAACAAATAGGATAGTCTTACAAGCACAGTATTATGTGCATGGGCATTAGTGCAAATGTACACAGCATCACAGATCAAGTGAAACAGTTTATCTCACACGGCGGCTCCTGAATGTGTTCTTGGCCATACATATTCTAAGCAGTTTTTCTGTTCAGAGAAATTCTTCTGTTAAATGGTAAGTCTACAGGTTTGGGATTTCTATGGTGTCTCATTCAAGCACTAATCAGATCTAATTCTTTGTAGTTTTTCAAGCTTAGTCAAAGTCAGCTGGTTGCTGCCATACAGCTGGGCCTTCAATGATCATCTCATCTTAATGAAATTGCATCCAACAGAAAAAAAGGCAAGAGGACAAGAACTGACATATTTATATTACCAACTGAGCTAAGCTGGAACCTTCTAGAACCTAAGTTTAACATTAACAGTGTGGTACCTAACATTCTCACCGAAAAAGCTTGTAGTAGCATGTACTTCATTCCTGGATGCTTCAGCTAGAAACAGCCTTGCTGAACACACCCGCAGTTGGGAGTCTTGCACCATGTGGGACAACTGTGGAAGATGCGCAGCCTGGAATGCTTTGTAGATTCATCATCCCTTATTTCAAATCATGATTCCATAGACAAGTTCCATGATTCCAATGTAATATGCATTTACTGCAAGTAGTGCAGTAAAAAATTTTACATTCTGAGTAGATGGTCATATATTATTATTACTCTGTGTGTGTGATGTTTATATACTATTTACATATTACTATTTATTTACTATTACTACAATATATTACTATGAAAGAATAAATATACACACCCATACCATTTAATTTATGGAAAAGATAACTTAAAAGGTTAAAAATAATAAAATGAACATGGATAAATGTGTATATTTCCAGAATTCATCCCTGATTATTGATGACAGGACTGTTTTCTGTGCTACCATCATCAGACATTTCTGCTTCATTACACAAGGAGGTCCTCAACTTTAAAGGCCACAACTTCAGCCCTGAAGTCCAGTCCTAACTGCATTACTGGATAGGTTTTCTACTGTTGTCTGCCAGTCTTGCCTGAGAATTTCCAAGTTCAATGCATCCCCCCTGATAGATTCAATTCAAAAGTAAAAGGGACTGAACAAAATAAGTAAATCCCAGTATTCATTTTTTTATATAATTCTTATATAATACTGCTCTTACACTTAGTGTTTTAAAAGCTCAGTAAAGAATATTCTGTTTTTACTACCAACATTAATCCAAAGTGCTTAGGAGAAAATTTGGATGGGAAGCACAGCTGCCTTCAAAGCTAATTCCTAATCCAGCTGAAAAAATGGGTGATGTGGATAAGGTAAATGAACAGATTGATAAGAAATGTTTGAAAAACTCCAACTATAGTATGTACTTCAGACAAACAAAATCACTCTTAAAAAAAAAAATCCATGGGATGGGACATTGCTACTATTGCTTAATTTATATAGCACCCTGTAAAACACAGGGAAACAGTGTGAACAAGAAGTTGCAGAAAGACTGCAAAAACTGAAGTTGCTTAATTTAAAATATTAATTTCTGTCAAAACTCTACTTCTCTCTTTCCATTTGAGATGTAAAAGGAGTCTTCTTTTAAAAATTCTTACCGTCAAATGGTTCACTAGTAAATTATATTTGATGGTGAATATTCTGCAATCAATTGTTTTCTTTTTTTAAATAAATGCCTCTTCTTCTTTTTTTAAAATCAGATTTATTTATGAGACAGAACTAAATTTCCAGGGGGAGCATGGGGTTTAGAAGGGCTCATAACTTATCTTAATATCTGGCTGAGGTGACATAGTGAATCTATTGCTCTGGCAGTTTCTGTTGGCTGTTTTCTACTATGTTATGTAGATTGCTTCTCAACATACTTTTCACATTATTTAACAGAAGCGTGGAAGTCAGCCCTCTATCCCAGCAGCTTGCAATCTATTATGTGATTCAAAAAAAGATGGTCTATACATCTAAAGCAACTAAAATAACTTCCAGAGCTTTTCTTGTGGGGATAGCAGAGGTCCTGTGCCATACTCATTGAAGAACCTCCATTCAAGATATCGTTCATTATTTGAAATAATCAGACGGATCAACAGTTTTAATTCCAGCAATAAAACTAATCCATTTAAATATAACCCCAAAGGTAATTTCAGTAGTTTGGATTTCTGTACACAATCCTAAAGTCAATGTATTGGAAGGAGACTCAAAAGGACATTTTATTTACAAAACTCCCATGGTCCTAAAAAAACTATTTGAGTATTCTTAATTTAAAAATACAGCCACATCTTGATTAATTTCTCATCAATAATGGACAGACTTACAAGATTTACAATACATTCCTACAATACAGTGCACCAACAATAATGCTGATATTTTATAAATAATATTAAATAAATATTAGATGCATGGTTTTAAAATATTGCATGCCTGGTAGTTCCTTGTTCATTGCTGAGTTTACTAAATATTTTATGCAAAGATAATCTTAATGTTAGATTATTCTAGGTGGCCACATAGAGCAGTACTTTATGTCCTTTTTTTTTTTTTTTTTTGCAGCAGGCTGGAGAATCTATCTTTCTTATATTTGCATGTATATGTTAATGAGCAAAAGAAAAGAGGGAGAAGCAAGTTGAGGATTTGGGCAAGCTGTTTGGCATTACAGTATCAACAGTGCAACAGTCCACCAAGATTCGGTGTTAATTTGCAAAATGGATATGGAAAGAGACTCCATATACGTTTCCTATCTGAAGGAAGTTGGAATAGAAATTAGAAAATAATTCAGTGATGCCAAATCTTACTATTTTTGCAAGAATGCCAAAATGCTTGGGTCTAATCTATGAACAACTTTATCAGACGTTTGTGGATATACCTTCATTTAAACGAGACAATAAATATCACACTCAGAGACTATTAACATTAACATTAGCAACAACCTGAGAGTTTGGTAAAAATAAGAAGAAATATCAGAGCTTTAGGCTGATGTGCAGGTGACTTTCAAATTTTCATAAATTACAGGTAAAAATCATTTGTCCAGGAAAACTGGAAAGTACTTATGCTTAGTGCTCAAATTTAAAATGTCTCCCTCATCAAGTCGGGCTTGACTCCTTGTGACTCCACAACATATCTATGTAGTTTTCTTGGCAACAGTGCAGAAATTATTTGCCATTGCTTTCTTCTGGGAGAATTGGTTGTGGTTGTTGTTGTTATGACTTCACAATATAATCTGCAGTTCTACTATTTTTCTGGTGGTCTCTCACCCAAGTGCTAAAAACATAAGACCCTTTTTCAGCTTTTTGAGAATAGCCAAGTCAAATGAATATATGAATGTGTATATTACAGACGGAAAGAGAAGGTGAGCTAGTTGGTCCTGGTTACTTTATGAATAGCAGTAAAGAAAGAAAGCATGGATAAAAGTAGTTATCGAGGGCAATACCAAAAACTAGACACGTTGTTTCTCTGCCATTAGTATCAGCAATTAATACCATAACATAATTCTGTGGATGCTTGTATCAAGGAATGCCCTGTTACCTTCAATGATATTTAATTCTATATAAGCACATATGATGGCAGTTTAGATTATAGGGCAATTATATATAATAGTATTTTACCTTTTAACAGTAACAAATTAGTCCTGTTCATGCTTTTGTAAAATTTTGAAAAATGACCAGAAAAATGTCTTGTTACAGGACAGCCTATCAGTGACACAGTTGTGTTGCTTTCAGAAAACGAATAACACAAAAATATGCCAATTAAACATTGTAGGCATTATTTTATTTCACTGATAAGGAGTTTATTGTTTGACTGCATAAAAATTTAGTATCCTCAGGAACTTAATAAAAGATTCTTGTTTAACATAGCACAAGACTTCTAACTTTTGCTGTAACAATTTAACACAGCTTTTTCTGAAATGTATTATGAACTTTATGCTATATTTTATTAATTCACAGATATCTCTCATGAAACATGAAATAAGCCTTTCAAATATATTAGCTCATATTTAAATTCTGACATAGATCGCAAAGATAAGCACTTTTGTGGATTTAAGATCCTTTAAACACACTGAAGATGAAACACAATTGCTGTTCATGTCCACAGCAATGTAACTGAAAATGATTTTAGCTGTTACTAATTTAAAACTACAAAAATAACTTTAACAACAACATTAAGCATGCCTAAAATCATGGCCTATCTTAATTTTGTTTTTTTCCTAATTTAGTAGGACATACCTAATAAGTGATTGTTTTAGTTTGTAGCTGAGGTACAGCTCCTTGTATATCCTGCTTTATTCATTTGTTTCTACATCTTTCAGTTACATAACTCTAAATATTTGTATTTTTAATATAATCTTTGTAGACGTTTACAGTATATGAAGCTATTACCTTTGCAAGTGTCCTAGAGAGTCGCTAACAGTATTCTTCACCTCTTCCTTCCCAGGCTTTAAAAGTCTCTCTTTTAATGAATTTAACACTTCAAAAGGCATCTTTTGTTTTTCCTTAAATAAATCCTTTTATGTAAAATAGACTTCTTGTCATCATCAATTTTCCCCCAATTCTAATAGTCTTTTCTTTTCTTTTCTTCCTTGGAGAATGATCTGGCAGGTATAATGTTAATCTTCCAAATGAAATAACCACACTGAAATTATCAGTAGATTCTCCCAAAGGCTGCCAATAATTCAAGGCAAATTGCTGGAAGTCTGTTTTGCATCTCTTGTTATTCTGCAGTCTTCAAAGGATTAGACCTGAAGGTGAGTAATACTGGACCTGATGTTAAGCTTATGCATCTGACTAAGGCACATTATAACATGCTGCTCGTCCTCTTTCTAGGCTTTCTTCACACATGTGCTCAGTGATGCTATAGTAACGAACACAATACTGTCTCTCTGGCCATTTGAGCTTATCCCTGGCAAACTTTATTAAACATTTATGCATTCTCTCTCCGGATCTCGAGCCATGGCTTATGCTCCTAGTTTGCTCTCCATTTTCCTACTGAACCCCACATATCAGTATTGCTTGATTTATTCATTCATTCATACACACAGACACACAGACACACGATATTCCACTTGTGACTGATCTCATTGATAACTCCTTAATACAGAATCACTATATATTGTATATAAATGGGCAGTGCATTGGATACAAATTAGGTCACACTGGAGGTTAGTGGGAGAAAACAAGGAAGGAACTGATATTGAGTTAAATCTAGATTTAAGTGCTTCCAACTGAGTTGGCATAAACAGACTGCTCATTTCTCTCTTCTTTCTAAAATAAAACCACCACCACCCACCCTATGCCAGGACTTCTTATTTTGTTTAAATAAGTGTGGGGATCGAATCTCACCAGTTAACTTCTAATCTTTTTTTGTATTTTTTAATTGTTTTTAAAATAATAACAAAAATAGAACAAAAAGAACAAAACACAAGCATAATCATGATAGAAATACATACATTGTCAAGGAAGGAAAAAAATACATAACAAGTGCTTTAATTAAAAAAGTGAAAAAAAAGAAACAAAATATATCATTATAACAGTAAACAGTTTCAATTCCATATATGCTTATCTAATACAAATATTATGCAAGTATAAATATATTTATTTCCAATACAGTTATATAACTATCATGCTTTTTTTTTTAACCCATTGTATTTTGTATAAATGAGTCCCATATTTCATTATACTTGTCCATGCAAAGTCTACATCTATAGGCAATCCGCTCATGGTGGCAAGTGTTATCAGGTCTTCGATCCATTGAGTGAATGGGGCCATATGTTTATCTTTCCAATGCTGCAATATCAGTCTTTTAGCCATAGTTAAAGGCACAGAGAATCCATTTATGTTGTCCATTTGTCAAATTCCATGTACTAGGTATATAGTTCAAAAGAATATTGTCCTCTGAAAATTTTAACTTTTGTCATACAGTCACATTTATATAGTCCACTACTTTCTTCCAAAACTTAGTAAGTACAGGACATTGTAAAACTATCTGCTTTAAAGAAGCATTATCCTTATTACATCTCCAACAAAATACTGTTTTAGTCCTCTTCTATACAAATGTAGTGGAGTCCAATAAATTCTAAATATTATTTTTTGTTGTATAAGTGGTAATTTAAGGTCCACTGACACTCTTGCTATAGAAGTTAAGACACTCTCCCATTGTCTAGGCAATATAGGTAACTTCTAATTCTTTATTCCACTCATTTCTTAGCATCTGTATATCAAATTGATCTATTGATACAAATATCTATAAAAACTAATACTGTAGTAGGTTTTTTTAGTTTTAAAGGATTTAACAAGTTGCTCTAATATCTCAGGTGTCTCATAAGCTGAAAATGCTGCTGGTACAAACAATGTTGTTAACAAATGTTGTAGCTGTAAATATTGCCATTGGGCTACATCTGATAGATGATATTTATCTCTTGACACATGTATGTTAACAATTTATCTTCATCATCTATCAATTGGTCCAAAGTCAATATCTCTGCTTCCATCCAATTTTTCCATATCACCATCTTTTCCCCAATTTTTAAAGTTGGGTTTCCCCATAAAGTCAGTTTAGCATGGGATAAGGGGTCAAATCTTTTTTTTTCTATTATTCAATAAACGCACATACATACAAACATGACTTGTTCCCAACTTCTATTACTTTTACATATAAATTTAGTAATTACAATTATAAAATGAAACATTAGATGTGCACCCCACCCCCAGGACCAATATTTTACTTGATCATTCCTCTTTCCAAAAATATAATAATTCTTGTGTAGGTGTACATCCTTTCCCTTTCAGTAAGACAAATTCTCTAAATATATTCCATATCTCTGCAAAGTCATTTTGACTTTGCAATCCCCTTCTAACTTTAATATTACATGTTAACTTATTATTGATTGCAATATCCCACACTTCTTTATACCATTCCTCTATTTGATAATCGCCTTGTTTTCCATTTTCTAGCTATCATTAATCTTGCCATCATTAAATTTGTAATTAAATCTTTAGTAGCTTGAGTGCATCTAACCTTATCATATATTGATAACAGTGCTATATCCTGACATACTTCCAAATTTATCCCAATTATCTCATTTATCTCTTTAAATACCTGTTGCCAGAACTTCTGTGCCTGTTTACAACTCCACCACATATGGAGATAAGTACCTGACTCCTGACATCCCTTCCAACATGTTACTGAATATTTCCTATCTATTTGGTTTAGTCTTACAGGTGTCAGATACCATCTCCAGACCAATTTAAAATAATTTTCCTTTATCCTTACTGACATAGTTTTTAAAATACACATATCCCATATCTTACCCCAACTCTGATTACTTATTTGTGTTAAATCATAATCCCATACTGATTTGAGATACAATTATTTTTTTTTATTAAACATTTCATTCCATAGCTTTCTGACATAACTGTATCCAGAGATATTAGAGTTCTAGTGTATTTAGATCCTAATACTGTCCATCCAACTAAAGGTGTTATATATGTATATTCCAAAGTTGCCCAAATCAGAAAATTAACACCAATTGTTGGCTTCCAGTATTTAATACTTGACAATAGGTAAGCTTGATGATATAGTTCGAGATTTGGAAAACTGAATCCTCCCTCGTTTATTGGTAATTGCATTTTCTGTAGGGATATTCTCAGAATTGAAAAAACCCATTAAAAATTTCTAAACAAAGAATTTATTTTCTGAAAATATTTTCCAGATATATGAACTGGAATTCTTCTCAGAATAAAAATTAATCAGGGAATAATATTCATTTTGAGAGCACTCACCTTTCCCCAAAGGCTGAGGTTTAATGACTCCCATCTATCAGTATCTGAAGAAACCTTGTTTTATATTTATTTATATTACATATTACTAACTGAGTTATATGTTTTGGTATGCACATACCTAAATATTTAATGGTTTCACTATAAATATGGAATTAATATTCCTTAAATGAAAGGGTAACCAAATGTTCACTTACTGGCATCAATTCCAATTTTGACCAATTAATAGAATATCCTGCTATTCTAGATTTAACATACTTGAATGAAAACAAAGACCAATTTGTAATTTTATCACTAGATGCTGAAAAAGTCTTTGACAAAATATATAGACAGTACTTGTTGCTGTACTAAACAGGTTCGGATTTCCTTTGAAATTCATAAAATGGATCATATTATATGAATCTCCCACATCTAAAGTAAAGGTTAATGAAATGTTTCCTGCTACTTTCCTGCTACTTAGAGGAACTAGACAAGAATGCCCATTTTCACTCTTGCTTTTCAATATCTGCATGGAACCCTTAGCTTGTGCTGTTAGACAACATAGGGAGATCTAATTCAGTTGAACACAAATTGGTTTTATTTGTAAATGACATTCTTCTGTTTATTTCTAAACCTCTCACTACTATTCCAGTGTTGATGCAAATGATAGATGTCTTCAGTAAACTTCTAATCTTAATGAAATATGTAGAAATGTAGAAAATAACAATGATTCAGAAATTACAGTAATATTTCACCAAAGGCCAGATGTTCTCTCTGCAGGAGTAATAATGGCCTATAGTTATAGTTTATATTTATTATTGTTGTGAATGTGGCAATTTGAAGTGTATTATATGTGGGAAGCAGGAAATTAAAATATGCCAGAATAAGCACTGACATGGTTAATAAACTAAAACTAAGGACTGCATTTAATAGGTAACTAGAAACTTTAAAGAGTAAGATCCAGTAATACCATTGCAATCTCTTGTTTTCTTCTCCTAAACTATGATATAATCGTCTGAACCGTTAAGGTAACCTCTACAGTGGTCCTGGTTAGTATTTGGATGGAAGATCACCATAGAAGCCCAGGCTGTAAGTCTAAGCAAACAAAAAGCCCTCACACAAATCCATCCATCCATCCATCCATCCATCCATCCATCCATCCATCCAGGTCAAGCCAAGATTACACCAAAATAACATGAATGCAGTAAATAATGACCCAAACCCCACTCCTACGTATTTGTGTCCTGATGTCTGATGCAATTAACGTGTAGTTTTTATATTGTGACATCATGGCACACGCTTTGTTGTTCCACACTGAAAGATTTAACAAGTTCCTTACAAAATAAGAAGCTTATAAGAGCTTATTATAAAACTATTGCTAGAATATACAAAGTATAGAGAGAGAGTACAGGTAGTGTAGAATAAGGAATTGGAATGTCCAATATCTAAATATCAAGGGCAAACTATGTGGACAACTACATAAAAATTTGGATAGCACATATAGTAGTAATTTGTATGATTAGTTGCTTTTTTCCTATTGTTATGCAGTTATTTAAATGTTAACGATTCAACATTTAACATATATAACACTAATATGCATACAGGATTAGTTTTTGCTTAATATATAAAGTATACAGTATGCTTTGGTGAGTGATTGAATTCCTTTTTCCTGTTCAAATAAAATAAAATATAAAATAAAATAAAATAAAATAAAATACAGTGATACATAGGCATTAAAATATATATTATCATTAAATTCAGTATGTCACAAAAGCTAACTAGCATTGTAACTATGCAGTTTGAGGACTTAAGATTTCAGTTCCAGAGACTAAACAAATTTATTAGGATATGAAAATAACTTTCTGGTTGTACTGTATTTGGTGTGTACATTTGTTAATTGCTTACTCAAACTTCTTTAAAAAACAAACATGCTCTTGACAACAGGAGCTTCTAAGAGAGATGGGAATGGCAGAAAAAACACCTAGTAATCAACCACCATCTTGTATGAATTAAGCTTCAGTTTATAGCCTTCAAAACATGGGTGATTTATATTTTATTTATTTATTTATTTATTTATTTATCAGATTTATGTAGCTGCCCATCTTACAAACATGACTTTGGGTGGCATACAATAAAAAAGTCAGTTAAAGCAATTAAAACAACAATTAAACACAATTAAACACAAATATAAATAAAACGGCAGTAGAATAGACCAGCATCCTACACACAGTATAACCATCTTGCAGGCTCCCCATTTCCCTGGGATCCCAGGCCTGTTTGAAAAAGCATATTTTGAGGGATTTCTTAAATGCCAGTAGCATTTACCCTTACATTAAAATGGTGCATGTGCCAAATTAGGATATTACTAAAATGCACACTAAAGCTTTCTCCAAAAATGTATACAGATGGAATAAAAAAATACAATTAATCCTGAGTCTGAAAAAGGAAAATTCAACACTATATGGGTAGTCCTTGCTTAGTGACTGCTTCAGACAGTGACCTTTTGCAGTTACAACAATGATGAAAAAGTAGCATTGTGACCAATGCCCGCATTTACGACTTTTGCAGCGTCTCTCTCTCTCTCTCTGTCATATGTTTGCCATTCCAGTAAGTTAGTATGCATTGTCATGTAAAATCGTAAGCACAGTCACGCTCATGTGATTTTTCACTTAGTGATTGCTTCGCTTAACGACTGAGTTGCTGGTCCCAATTGTGGTAGCTAAACAAGGACTACCTATGTTACAACTTTTCCCAATCTGGACCATTCTATGGGTATTACAGGGTTGTTGTTATGGGGAAAATAGGAGGCAGGAGTATTAGGTATGTTTGCTGCCTTGAGCTGACCAATATATCTCTCTATCTCTCTATCCGGATAAAAATATAATAACAACAACAACAACACCATCAGCATTGACAACTTGAACGCCATTGGCATTGACAAAATCACCATCGGTCAATTGCAAAAGGCAGCTTTACTTGGAACAGCTTATATCCTGCAATGATACACCATTAACACCATCAAACAACAACATCTGCCTATCCCAGGTCCTTGGCAAGGACTCAATAGGTGGATAAAAATGCCAAATCCAATCTAAACATCTGGCTGACTGTGTGCCCAACTATAATAAAATAATAATAATATATCTGGAGAGTTTTGTGTTGAGGAAGGCTGGTTGTTACCTGTTTCTATATAATATATAGATAGCTCTTATTTTAGTTGTTGAACATAAATTCATACTGTATAAGTAAATTCCACTTTTAAAACCAGTGTTTCTGCAGATTCTATTACATTCCTTATTTTACTTTAAGCAAAAGCTATTTCTGAAACCACTAACATATTTTGAAATGAGCTTAGAATCTGAAAAAAACCCAAAGCTCAGTGAATGTCATTTTATATTTTTGGAAAAACAGTATTAACCTAGCAAGGTCTGCTCTCTTGTGGTACGATGCCTTCATTTTATTTGATGCATCACATGACAACAAAAAACACTTTCAGATTTAAGTCAATCAGCGTTATCCCCAGTATAAATGATGCTACTTAAATTACTACCTTTCTTTGCCGCTGCTGATTTCAGACAGAACTTCAGAATGACACGAGCTGCATCAATGGCGTCATAAACAATTGTTCAAATAGTCTCTAAAACTTGCATCGTTTTGCATTAGTGTCACTCAGACCTGGATCAATAATACCACCTTCTGGATTTTTTTTAATTTGCAGCCTGGAGACTGCTACACTAAGGCTACCTAAATGCAAGATATATTCTGATATTTGAGAAACAATCTTGCATAAACAAATTATTGTTCCATAATAAACATGATTTTAATTTGTCTGTCAATAACAAATATATAGATTTTTTTTATAATTATGTTTTTTAATGGTTTAATAGTTTATTGTTTTTATTTTTATTTTTTTTGCGGGATTTGTCTGGTGGTTGTCTTTGTATTGCTTTTTGGGTTTTAACTGTGTAAGCCACCCAAAGTCATAGCAGTGAGATGGGCAGTTATATAAATTTAATAAATATATAAATATACCAATAGACCTGTAGTAATACAATATATGGAATACGTACAGTATGTGTTTATTCAATTTATATTCACCTGTTATGAACAGGAGCTTAAGGTGATCTATCTATCTATCTATCTATCTATCTATCTATCTATCTATCTATCATATCTATCTATCATATCTATGATATAGATAAATCTATATCATCTATCATCAATCTCAAAATGATGCAATACGCTTCTGTGACAGAAGATGGAGTAGAATCTGAGTCTCCCTGCTCCTAGTTCATCACTTTAACTGCACCATTCTGACTCTGTGCCTATATAAGGGTACATTACATTCTTACATTGTATATTTTATTACATTACACATATTAATATATATTAATATATAGAGAGAGTATATATTATTATATATGTGATATATTAATATATACTCTATAGAGAATACATAGACCAGCAGTAGTTCCTCCCCTTTTGCTTGCCAGCAGAAGACTGAACACATTTTTAGCAGGTTATGTTTACTGAGTGAGTTGCTCTAGTTGCTGAGATGGGTTATGAATAGTTTATTTTATTTATTTATTTATTTCATATTTATATGCCACCCATCTCACAGAAATGTGACTCTGGGCAGCATACAATAAAACCATAAAAAACAATAATTACAAAAAAATATTATTATTATTATTATTATTATTATTATTATTATTATTATTATTATTAAAAAAGTAAAAAAGGGTAGGGAGAGGATAGATTAACATTTAATGAGGTGGACACAATGTAGCCACCTGATTAAATCCCCATTTCTGTGAGATCCCTAAGCCTGTTGACATAACCAGGTTTTAGGGGACTTCTGGAAGGACATCAAAGAGGGGGCCAGTCTCACCTTTGGGGGGGGAATGATATTTCACAGGGTGGGCACCACAGCAGAAAAGGCCCATCTCCTGGGTCCTGCCAAATGTAGCTCCTTAGCAGATAGGACCTAGAACATGCCTCTTCTGCCAGACCTGATGAGATGGGCAGAAATAATTGGGAAGAGGCGGTCCCTCAAATAACCTGGACCCATGCCACAAAAGGCTTTAAAGATCAGAACCAACACCTTGAATTGGACCTGGAAGCAAACTGACAGCCAATGCAACTTGTGGAATAGAAGTGTAATGTGTGCCATTCTAGGGGCACATATAACTTCCTGTGCTGCTGCATTTTAGACCAGCTGAAGCTTCCAGATACTCTTCAAGGGCAGCCCCATGTAGAGCACATTACAGTAGTCACCTGGGAGGTGACCAGGGCATGAGTGATCATGAGCAGAGCTTCCCAATCCAGGAACAGACGCAACTGACACACAACTTGAAGCTGTGCAAAGACCCTCCTAGCCACCTGCTCCTCGTGGACTCCAGGACGACTCCTATGTTGCGCAGTGGGTCTGCGTGGGGCAGTACAACCCCATTCAGTACCAAAGATGGTATGGTCCCAGAATGAGAAGGCCCCAAAACTCAGAGCCATTCAGTCTTACCAGGGTTCAGTTGAAGCCTGTTGTTCCCCATCCAGATCCCCACAGCCTCCAGGCACGAGGATAGGACATCAACAGTATTGCTTAATTCACCAGGGGCAGAGATGTATAAGTGGGTATCATCAGAATACCAATGATCCCTCACCCCATGGCAATGGATGAGCTCACCTAGCGGCTTCATATATACGTTGAATAGAAGCAGAGAGAGCACTGAACCCTGCAGCACCCTACAAAGTAGGGGCCGAGGGCAGGATTTCTCTCCCCTAATCACCAACTGGTATCGACCCCGGAGAAAGGAAGAGAACCAGTATAATACCATACTGCCCACCCCCAATCCCTGGAATCAGTGCAGAAGGATGCCATGGTTGATGGTATCAAAGGCTTCTGAAAGGTCAAGCAGAACAAGGATGGATGCACAACTCCCATCCCACTCCTGCCAGAGATCATCCAAAAGTGTGATCTATGCCATTTCTGTCCCATACCCAGGTCTGAATCCTGACTGAAAGGGATCCAGATAAACTGCTCCGTCCAGGTTCCTGTGAAGCTGCCGCACAGCAACTCTTTCCACAACCTTCCCCCAAAAGGGGAGGTTAGATCCTGAATGAAAATTGTCTAATATAATGGGGTACAGTGACGGTATCTTGAGGAGGGGGTAAACCAGCTCCTATTTTACCAATGAGGTTTTAGTGGTGTTCAAGTTTTTGTTTTTTTTAATTTTAACCTTTTTATTTTGTACTGTCTTTAAGCGCAATTCTTTGACAGAAAAGATGTCGACTGCCAACTTCTATACTTTTTGCATAAGTTTATATGCTCTCATAACAAAATAATGTAGAGAAGTTAGGCTGACATGTACTTTAGTTGTGTTAATTCTGTTAATACATAAAATACTTCTAAATATGTAAATGTAGACCTCGATGTGGGTTGCAATTCAGTGAAAATTCTGTAACAGTTGCTTTTATCCAACATGTAAATACATATTCCCCCCTCCCCCCAATCCTGTTGTGTTGCCTCATTGTGTGGGATGGGGTGGGGTTTCTGAGAGGGATAAGGAAAGAACTCTGGGAGTGCATGCCAAGATTATATAATCCCAGAAGGGTCACTCAAGGCAGATTGTCTGAGTTGCCCCAGATAAAGCAAGCAGATATTGGGCAGCAGCTATATGGGAAGATGCTAGAGGAGTATTATCACTTTAGTGACAACTGCAAAGGCATCATTTCATATTGTGTGGGAGAAAGTAACGGTGAACCATTCCTGTATTTACTACAGACATAGAAAATGGAACCTATTTTTCATGGTGCTCACCCTTTGGAACATCATTCCCCCAGAGATTAGATTGGACCTGATCCTATCAATGTTTTGGAAGACTCTGAAGATGTGGCTTTGCATTTTTATTATTAATTCAATTTATATAGGGTATAAATTGAATTAATAAAATAAATAAAATATAAAATGATTAAAAATATAGTACTGGATGATGGGCTCCTCAGCTTGAATAGCACTTAACATGCTACTTTTGGAGTACTAATGGTGTTTTTGACATGGCTACATTAATGAGATGTCTAGCTGCATATGTTGCCATGCAGTGAAAGAAAAACTGAAGTTGCAAAGACAGAATTACAGGTAGTCCTTGCTAAATGACCATTTGTTCAGTGACTGAAGTTACGAGAGTGTTGAATGGACTTATGACCCATGCCTGAAATTACAGTCGTTGCAGCGCCCCTGTGTCACATGATCATGATCTGGGCCCTTGGCAATCAGTTCACACTTATGACCGGTCGCCAAGCACTCTGTGATCATGTAATTGCCATTTGCAATCTTCCTTGCTGGCTTCCCCAGAAAATCAATGGGGAAGCTGGCAGTGA
This sequence comes from Liasis olivaceus, assembly GCA_030867105.1. Taxonomy (NCBI): domain Eukaryota; kingdom Metazoa; phylum Chordata; class Lepidosauria; order Squamata; family Pythonidae; genus Liasis; species Liasis olivaceus. The sequence continues at coordinate 49,246,394 of CM061355.1, read as the reverse complement.
AGATTGCAAGCTGCTGCCGCCTGCCAAGAGGACTCTCTCTCATCTCTGGGGGCTGGCTGAAAATGCCGTGTGCCAAAAACCTGCTTGGGTTTCAGCACAGAGCTTTTTCAGCCAGCCCCCAGGGATTTCGGTACAGAGCTTTTTCATACAGCCCCCAGAGACAAGAAAGCCAATGATTTCTTCATTGCTAACACAGTCTTCAAACAATCAAAATGATTCCTGCATACATGAACATCACAGAGTACAGTGAAACCAAATTGATTATATTATTGATAAAAGGAGGTGGAAAAGCTCAGGTATAACAGCAAAGAAATAAGCATGAGCTAAATGTGGAACAGATAATGAATTGCTCATATAAAAATTCCAAGTTAAACTAAAACAAAAGAAGAAAACCAATAAGTTTCCACTATATGATCTTTAGCATATCTCCACAATTTTCAAGGAGAAAATCAGAAATCACTTTGAAGCCCTGAACCTCATTGTTTGGAACCAGAGAAACCATGGAATGAAATCAAAGAAGTTAAGGATAAATAAGAAAAAAGACTGCCAAAGATCAAGAAACAGAAGAAAGCAAATTGGATGTCAAAACAAATCGTGGAAATTGCCAAGAAGGGAAGCCAAAGTCAAGAAAGACAAAGAACTTAGGAAGGAAATTAATGAAGAATTTCATTGAGCTGTTAGAAGAGACAAGAAGCAATATTAAAACATCTGTAAAGACATCAAAGATGGAAACAGACAAAGAAAAAGAAGAAGTCTTCCAAAAGATCTCTGAAATCAGGAGATTCCAACCTTGAACTGGCATGCTAAAGGACACTAATGGACCGATTCCAAGATCAAACAGTATATTTGAAATTGAGATGACAAAATCAAGATACTTTAGAAGATATTCCCTATTTACAAGAACCCCTAATACTAAAAGATCATCAGCATTTCTGTCATTGCCAAGTTGGAACACTACAAGAATTGATGGAATTATCAATAGAAAGCAGACAGGAGAAGAAGAATCAGTAAAGGTTTTAACCAAGCTATGCCAACAAATCTGGAGAACAACATTCTTTGTTCCATAGTCCATAGAGCAGGCCCTTTGCTTTTGATGTATCACTTAATATGTTCTTGTAAATAATAAAACAAATGAAAATAGTGTGGACATAATTATTCGTACCTCTAACCTAATATTTCATAACACATTCTTTTGAGGTAATAATTGCAATCAAGCATTTTCTGTAGCTCTGAATAAGACTTCTCAACTGGCAATTTGTCCCACTCTTCTTGAGCAAACTGCTCCAGTTGTCTTAGGTTTGATGGGTTCCTTCTCCCAATGTCAGTTTCAGCTCTTTCCATAGATGTTCTATTGGATTCAGATCAGGACTCATAGCAGGCCACTTGTTTGAACAGTCCAGTGTTTGCTTTTCAATCATTCTTGGGTTCTCTTAGATGTATGTTTTGGGTCATTATCCTGCTGGATACAGAGCTTTCCAAGAATGGGCATTAGGTTTTGCTCCAAAATCCCTTGATAATCTTCTGATTTCATTGTGCCCTGCAGAGATTCAAGGCAACTGGTGCTAGAGGCAGCAAAGCAACCCCATAATATTATGGAGCATCCTCCATGTTTCACAGTAGGATGTTTTTTCTTTCTTTAAAGGCATTGTTTTTTCTTTTGTGAACATAGAGCTGCTGTGACTTACCAAAAAGCTCTAATTTTATTTCATCTTTCCAAAAGACATTCTCCCAGAAGGACTGTGGCTTGTCAACATACATTTTAGCAAACTCCAGTCTGGCTTTTTGGGGTCTTTCAGAAGTGGGGTTTTCCTGGGTCTTCTACCATGGAGGCCACTTTCAGCCAGACAGCAACGAATGATGCAACTTGCTATTGTTGTACCTTGATCTTGGAAGTCAGCCAGGATCTGTTTCAAGATTTTCCTTGATTAGTTCTCCATCATTCAAACTATCATTTTGTTCAATCTTGTTCAATTTTCCTCTTGTGGCCACATTCAGGGAAGTTGGCTTCAGTCCCATGGACCTTTACGTTTCTTGACAGTATTAGCAGCTGTGGTCACAGGAACATGAAGCTCTTTGGAAATGGTTTTGTAGCCTTCACCTTTACCATGTTTGGGTTATTACCTTCTTCTTTTTGTCCCCAGACAACTCTCTGCTTTTCTTTCTCTTGTCCATGTTCACTATGCTGCACACAATGACATAAAATTCAAATAGGCTGAGTTATTATGAGATTGAAGACACCTATGATACTGCTTGAGAGGTCACTAAAATCCAATGATGTCTTTTAACTCCTAAGGGATACTGTCATGGTGTGTGTGCTTGAAACATGAAACAGAACTGGTACCAATAATTATGCCCATGCCATTTTCATTTATTATTTACAAGAATATGTTAAGTCATATATCAAAAACAAAGTGTCTGCTGTATGGTCTATAGAATAAAAAATGGTAGATGCCATTTACTTGTGTCAGTTTCGACATTTCATGGCAAATTGGGATTCCTTTGGAAAAAAGTGGAGGGATACCAATACTTTTGGCCATGTCTCTATAATTAGTATCTAACAGTTAAATTGTAGTCACAATAAAAGTACAAAAGGGTCACTGGCCTGATCCAGCAGAATTCTTGGGCATTATTTGATTTATATCCTGCGTTTATTTTGCATGATTCAAGGTGCAAAATTCCCCCCCACCCCAATAACAATCCTATAAGAGGCATTGGACAGAAGTCCATTTTCTACCAATACATTCTTATGTTTTAGATATTTCTCTAGGTACTCATTCTGATAATATAGTTTTATTTTCTTTGCTTTATAGAGCCATGATTCTAAAATTAGTTGGCATCATGAAGAGCCAATTGCTAAATAGCTAAGATTCATTTATTTTCTACTTACTAATTTACTAGTAAAGTTTAAACATTCTTTTCAAGTAGAACTTCTTCATAGCCAGTTGTGGAAAACCTGTATTTATTTTCCACCTAAAAACAATCCACTCTCATTTGAAAAGCTGAAAATATGAAAAAAACCCACAAAACCTTTATTCCAATAAAACAATATCATTGAAGATTTGAAAACTACAGTTATTAATTCACAATACAAAATGGTAGGAATTTCTTATAACCATCACTGTACATTTTACATATCTTAAATGTTAACAGTTTTAAAATTTGATATCAATATATTTGTTTCAAAGAACAGCAAAATCCAATAAACCAAAATAGAATTTCATGTTCCAAGTATTTATCTCATTACAAACCACAAGAACACTAGAGTAATATCACTTCACACATAAGAATTTGAATGTCATATAACTAAAACATAGAAATTAACACTTAAATAGAGACTGCGCAATTAAACATCAAATATTTTCAGTCAGGCCTGAGTTTGTGTGTTTGTGTGTGTGTATCTCCATCTCCAAACTTGAGACATATATGTACACATAGAATTTCAAAACATCAAAAAAGTAATTTTTAAAGACATATAAGCAACTTGGATATTTTAAAGAAGTTGACTGAAATCCAAAAAAATTTAGGAGTAATCCTAGTCTGATAATTCCTATTCATTTGAATGCATATAATGCTTTTGAGTTCAGGATAATGAATCACACAGTGCAAGAATCAGTATATATTACACAAACAAAAGCTTAATCCTGTAATCATTTATAAGATTGCTAAATGTGTTTTGAAGACTGATTTTTAAAATCTTGCACTGCACAAGCTCATCTATAGAAAATATCCACAAAAGTCAAATTGATAGTATCATGTCATTAGAATAGATAACAATTATTTTATTTAAAATATTATATCTGCCTTATGTTGGTTACATTAGACTGATGTAGCCATAACATGAACAGGTACAAACAGTAGTAATTTTTATATGAACCATACCTATGGAAAACTATAAGCCTGTTGTCATACACCACTGTACACAAGTCAAATAACAGTAGCATTCATTAATGTATTTATGATAAGGTTACTTGCCAGATTTATTTCACTATAGTCAGACTGAAATATTGGATGTAATTTAAAAGATGCTTGCTTATCCAAGACTCAGCACATCCATAGTTACACTTTTCTGTGTTTAAAACACAAACTGCAGAACTTCTACAGAAGGAAAAACATTTTGCATTTTATAATTTTAAGTTTAGAAAAACATGAGAATGACTGGAAATGTTTACTTAAATATTTAGCATACCTGTGCTACTTTCTTGAATTTTGCTACACTCTAACTTTTCTGGGTGAGGTCTGCATCCATCAGATAGGCATGATTGGTCCTCTTCTTTTGCAGAGAAAAGACAACAATTTCTTTCCTACTATGTACCTGGACAAACCTCTATCCTCAAGCTCTTTCTTATGATTGTGGCTCAATGGTCTATTTTATTCATAAATAAAATTACTACTGGCTCATGCCAGTAGATAGAACTTGATCCTACTTAATGAGGTCAGAGTTAAAGTTGGTGTTATTTAAAAATATTTCCATTAACCTTGTAAACTTCTGAATCCATTTTTAAAAGTATGATTTTTTTGTATACCAATGAAACTGAGAGTGGAACAAAGGGTTATAGCTTATTCTGATTAATGAATTCCTTTAAAAAAAGGACAATTCATGAAGTATATCTTGAAGAGAAAATGCTTCTCCACTTTAAATGTCTTCTTAAATTCCATGCTTGTGTGAATAATAATGAAAGGTTGACAGCATAGTATCACTGACATTATCCAAGTACCCTCTTAAGATGGTAGCAGTTCATTTGTCTGGCTCGCTGTAAAAGAAAAAAGTAATCTGCTGTAAAGGCAATTACGTGCACTCACAGGCCAAAATATCTTTAAATAAGCCCCCTAATGAATCCAGGCTCAGTGTGTCTAAACTAGTTTTAAATATACATCTCATGGAAGGTGAAGAGACTGAACAAATATTTCTGCCATGAAATTAGTGAACTGTTTTCTTTGTAATCAAGGTTGTTACTAATCTGGAAAAAAATCATCTTTATTAGAGACTTATAGTAGTGACCTGTTCATATGCCGTATTTCTTTTTCTGGTATCTTATGAAAGCTGGGTATGTTGTTATAACATACAGTTACTCTGATATTGGCCATGTACAAAAATGCTTCAAGAGGTTTTATACTGATGAGGCATGAAGGCTTCCTCCCTATTACAGGTTATCTTCCATGTATAGCCTTACAGCAAATAAAAATTTCACTGTACCAAAGAAGAGTAAAACACTCATATCCTTACTTACTATCAAAGCTCTGCAAGCCCCAATGATGTAACATTGGAATACAAGTTTTTATTAGTAGGGTGAATCTAAAGGAAACACTTTCTATAGCTATCTTAAGAAATTCAAATTACATTATAAAAGCTGAACCATTCACAAACAACAACACTGTAAAGATATACTGGTTATTTTACTTCAAAGTAATCCCCAAATGAAGAAATTAAGGTTTATAATAAACGAATCATCAGTCATAATTTTTTGTAGAAGTTTTTCACATATTACAGGAAACTTGTATCTTCAATGCATTTGTTTTATCTTTTTAAAAATTGTTTAATATTTGGGAAATTGTTCTAAGCCATAAATAAGAAATTTAAAGAAGCCTGGAATTGTACAAAGAACTGCATATACAGCATATTTAGCATTCATAATTTTACACATGTGGCTAATTAAACATCCTTCAGCAAAATATTGACCGTACATAAATGGCACAAGTGATTTTTTGTTATAAATAATTTTATCACTGGTCCAAAGATACAAAATAAAAGTACTAAGACAGAAGACATAAAGCAAATTCTTAAGATATATTTAACATTGTAACTGCTTATAACTGAAAATATAATTTAAGAAAATACAACTCACATTTACAGCATAAGGACCTTTGGTTTCTTAGGCAGCAAATGGAAACAGTTTAATCAGTGAAAGATACTGAAAATAAGTGTGTTAGCTTTCTTTCCATTAAAAAAGGTTACACATCTTTTCAATATAACTAGTTACATTCCAAATAATTGTGTAAGAAAGATCACCAATGTTCTAGGAACGAAATAATTACATACTAATAGAAACAGCTGAAAGAATAGAGGGGGAAAAAGCACTTTTACCCCCACAAAGCAGAATTTACTGCTGGTTCTTATTTAAAGAATTCTTTTACATTTGGAACAATATTCAGATGAAATGAAAGATGACTGTTTTCTCTGAACTGATGTTTGAAGTTTATTCTTTCATATATTCTGACATGGCCTCAATGGAAAAAAAAAGTTCAGTCAATAACATTGTCTTATTTGAGCTCATCTACTTAATCTGAAGAAATACAATGGCTTCTGCCAACGGCAATCAAATCTGAATCCATAACAAGTATTTATCTGAAGATGTCAAACCACTGCACTGGAAGTAACCAGGAAGCTACCAGCTTTGCTGCTGAATTGACTTCTATTCTGTTCATCAATCTACAACTGTATTATTTTAATGGTTGGATATCAAATATAATAATAAGCATGTTAAAATTGCATAAGCTTTTTAGATAACATTTTAAAAGTTTATGCCAAAAATGTAACTGCTCTTGTTGGGCAGACATTTAGGTATTAAGAGGCAAATCAGAGCATTTCTGGTTTGCAATATTTTTCAGTGTGAAAGACCTCTATTTTACAAATACCAAGTACTTTCAAAACATTATCTGTTGGGGAAGAATGCTTAAGGGTAAACAATTGTGTGTCCACCAATCTTAGGTCTCATATTTTCCCAGAAAATTCCATATTAATATATACATTCAACCACAAGCCATCCTATATCAGCAAGCATTGCTAACTTGATATCAAATTCAGACAGCAAAACTCAAGAGCACAGGTTTAGCACACACTTCAGGTGCATTTGTTGGGCCCTAGACTGTAACTTCTGATAAATCATTTGCTTATATGTATTTGTAGAAATATACAGTAACCAGGATATCTAAAACAGACATAAATAGTGGCCAGCTCTGCTGTACAACAGGTGATGTAGTATTTATAGGGTTATTGGATGGCATGTTTGCTGTTGGCTGCACATGTTGGCCATTCCAGTGAAACCAGTGTAACAATTCCCATGCCAAATCCAGAAGGCTGAAATCCCACATTACCACCTAGTCTATCTCACTTAGTGCATACATTTCAGGTCCTGTGCATTTGGAAGAGCCCAGGTTACAACTGGTAGTAAATTATCAAACTACCTTTATCAGTAGAAGTTATCAAGAACAGTCAGAGCATAAATGCCTGAAATTGGTAGATGTGCAGTCTTTATTTATTTATTAATCATAACTCTGGGTGCTCAGATTGATACAACCTGACCTTAAAACAATGAAATTAGGGGCAGAGGCTTGTAATTACCTAAGAAAATTAAATAGATAAATGAAATATATTACTCAGTCCCTGTGAAAACACTTTTTCTCATGTTCATTTTGTTATATCAAATTTACTCAAATCAGCTTTTTATCAAACATAAAACAATGTTAATCATCTTGCTCACAATTACAACTATTATCCAAAGAGGTCGTTTAAGTCCTTGCTAGCTGAGCGGCTGTTTATCATGCTGTTGGTTGGCTGTGTGAAGTTCTGAGGATTAAAGAAAGGATTTCCCTGTAAGCCAAAGCCAGGCTGTCCCATTACATTCATCTGTGTTCCCAAAGGAGAACTGTTGGTACCCTGAGGAGATGCAAACTGATTAAGCCATTGGTTTGTTTTCTGTTGTGACAACTGATTCATACTAACTTTGGGTTTTTGAGGCCCAAATAGACTATCTAAAGCAGACATATCAGGTGGCCTGCTTTGCTGCACAACTGGCGATGTAGTGTTCATGGGGCTATAAGGTGGCATGTTTGCTGTTGGCAACATATTCATGTTGGCCATTCCAGTGACACCAGCATTACTAAAGAAATTCTGGCTTGTGGTACCAATCCCCATGCCAAATCCAGAAGGCTGAAACCCCATATTAGCATTTAGTCCATTTCTCTTCGTATTTTCAACAGATGATGAAAATCCCATTCCAATACCCACTGAAGAAAAACTACTTGAAGAAGGAACTTTAGGCTTGCTGATGGGTTGAGTAGTCAATGATGCTATGTTATCTCTCAGAGTATCAGTCAAGTCCTTTGTCTGAAAATACAACACATATAAGACAATTTAAATTACTTTACAGTAGCATCAATAGTTATCGGTTAAAGAATAAATACCAATGAAGTAATTTCATTTAAAAACTAGGATTTGCCACCCAAAGGCAAATTTACAACATCAGTGTAATTGGTTTTTTTAGTAGCTGCTTAGGCAACATTACATTCTGACTGAACACACAGCTACTGCTCTGCTCTAGCTAATTACTTTGTCTAATGTTTTAAATCTGCTGTAATTACAAAATGCTTTGCTGTTACTATGTGTCTCTCCAACGCAGCTTAAACAACTAGTTACACTGTAATGTAGCTGCTACTGATAGCTAGAACAAATGAAGAATCATTCGTGGGAAACTATGGGCTCCTCATTCATTCTCTGTAAAGAAGGCTTGTATTTAGATCATTTGCAGGGAAAAGATCATTTTACCAAATGTTTACATTAAGATTAGATGGACAACGAAGACTTATTGATCCATCTTTATTTTCAGGGGAGTTTGCTTGTAACTCAGTATCAGGCTAAGTCACTTTCCCAGGTGTTTAAAAATAGCTGCTGAATTGGCTGTCTTTGGTTGCCACTAAGATTTTACTGCTTCTGTATTTTCACTTATTTGCAGTCCAATATATTGATTAAGTCTGTCTGTCTGTCTATGTTCCCATACCTGTTTCACTGGAGCAATAATTGCATGAGGCTGGGGTTTAAGTGGCTGTTGGTTTTTCAGTTTTTGTGCTTGCTCCTGTTCCTTTGCTAACTTCTGCTTTTCTTCAAGTGTAAGTGACCCCTTCAAAAGAACACATTTGTTAATGGATAGCATTAACCAACTGTGGTTAACTAGCTTAGTTAGCAAGTTAAAATCAGCAAGACTGGCAAGGCAGAGTTAGAAACTTTTGTCCAAATGCAAATGCCTGCTCATTTTTCAGACACCTGTCTGATCTACTTGATGTTTCCATCTCAGCTAGACCTCATTCTTCTATACACAGAAAATGCACTCAGCCTCTCCTTTTTTCCTCATCTGTCTTTTTTTAATAAAATGGCAAAATTTACCTTTACTATCCGAATTTTTTGGCATATTTTACTTGGGAATAACTTCCGTTTTATACAAAAGTCTATGAAACTATGGCAATAAGTGAACATGATAAATATATCAACCCCTGGTTGCAGATCTGGCTAACAGATATTATTGTATTTTATTAGGATTGTGAACAATGCCTTGTAATATAAAATGCATTGTTTTCAAGTTTTGAAAATTCAGCTCCATTAGGATACCAGCTACACAGGTTTTCTCTTGTTTAACTGCAGCTGAAGTTTAAGCCTTTCTACTTTGGTTTAAGGTCAAAACAGCCAGAGACATCACTGACAAAGATAAGATAAAAGGGCATTGTCTGCCTCTTCCACATAGGAATCCTAATATAAAGTCAGCTGATAGGCAAGAACTTTGAAGCAGAGACTTGCCTTCTGCTGGAAATGGACATTCTTTGTTCTGATTTTTAAGAATTTGGAAGGCAGGTGCTGTGGCTTGCTCTTACTGGGACTAAGAGGAGAAGAGCAATTATAACAAGATTCTACTGTAAGGATACCAGCTGTCTTCAGATCAGTTGTCTGAGGGAAATACTGAAAGGCAACAACACCCAGGCCTGGATATAATCCAACACTTCTCAAAGTGAGAACCCTCTTCTCTTTTCTCCCTTTGGTGCAGCCTGATGGAATGGCTGCTGGTTGGTAAGGGGAACATGAGAGCTGATATATGGGTGGACTCTGTTCTCATCTCCCCTTCTTGTGTAGTCTATGGAATTTTTTAGTATTTATTTAGAACATTTATGTACCATCTAAAGCAATTTATACAGTCAAAGGTAGTAAACTTCAACAAAGCTATTTGCTATCTCAGTAGAGTCAGTCTGTTTCCAAAGAACAGATTCATTCACTTTATACTTGATTATCCATTCAGTTTCTGGCTGTCTTGGATAATAATCTCCGATCTGGAAGCATACCTACGTATCTATCATGCTATTGCCTTGAGATAAGCAACACACTGCAAAGCGTTGAAAATGAGTAACAAATAATAAACTGGTGGAATACATATGAGATTATAAATGCTAGCTTGCATAGACTAGTATCAGTGTCCTTAGGATAAAATTGGTTTTGTTGCATTTATGGCATACTGGCCAAAACTGGCCAACACTGACCAGTTCTGCTGTTAGCACCAGCAGGGAATGATACATATAGCGGAAGTACAACTAAGACTCCTAGCTGAATTTGTTCCTTTTCTATCTTACTAAAAAGGTATTATATGAAAGCTATGATTGACTAAAGCCATGATGGGAGCAAGAGGTTAGTATCAATAAGCCCATCTGGTAACAACTATAGTATATAGAAAATTTCGATTTGGAATACAAGAGAAGCAAATGGTAAAGACCATGAATCAGCAAATGAAATGAAATGAAAGAAAATATGTATGTTGTGGATATTAGTTCTAAATAATGGTGGTTTGATCTTATTGAGCAGAGTTGATGAATATGTGCAAGGAAGTGAAGGTATATATTTAATTATGAATCAAAAGGTTAACATGTATGTCATAAAGTATATATTCTTTCCCGTCTCTTTATCTTTTCTGTCATATTTTTTATACTATAACTGTCAGCTCTCCAAAGTAGACCAGACTAGGAAACCAAAGTCATGAATGCTAATATTACTTTTATTATAAGGTTACAGTAACAGAAACTTGGAATTCTGAATGCACTTCCCCCTCCTTCCCTTTATCTTTGTGAGAACCAGGAAGAGCCTTGTATGAGACACTTGCTTAGATTAGAGTTCTGCCCTGGATTCAGATTTTTTTTATCTGACCATTGTCTCAGTAGTGGCTCTTCCTCCTGTTCTCAAGGTTATTTTTGCCCATTACAGTAGCCCAGAGAACAGCAGAAATAATTTTGTTTTTTAAATTGATTTATAAGCAATGGATTAAGTTGGGATATACAGCAAAATCTTTATTTGATGAACCAATTTTGTCTGTCTGTCTGCATGTCTATCTAAAGACTCTGGATCATTTTGCATTAAGTTAAAAACATATGCAATCAAATGTAAAAAAAACCCCACATATCCAACAGTGACCCTCAACAAAAATAAAGCAGACCACATAACAACATTCAGAATTAAAATTCCAAACATTCAATGAAACAGCACTGTCTTAAAAGCTTTGCAAAATACTAAAAGAGAAGTGCCAGACATACCTCACAGAGCAAGATATTCCAAAGAGTGGGGGCTACCACAGAAAAGGAGTGCCTCCAGGACCATATTCCCTTGAATTCCCTTGTACATCAGCCCCTAAGCATCTCCTCCCTGATTGTACACATAGGTTGGCACTCCCTAAAGTACCCTGGAGCCAAGCCAAATAGAACTTTATAGGTCAAAACCAGAAATGTGAACTATATCTGAAAGCCTACTGGTAACTGCAGTAATTGGGGAACTGGCAATGTATTATAATAGCACTCTCACCTACTAACATCCTAGCTGACATAGCTGCAGTTTTTAATCTGTACCAATTTACAGGTTGTTTTCAAAGGCAGACCCATGTAGGACATATTAGTCTAACAGCAGAGTAATAAAGGCATTGGTTGCTGTTGCCAGAGCGTCACAATTCAGATAGGGCCACAAATGGTGTCTCCTACACACAGCAAGTGGTCTACAATAGTTGATGATAGATCTTTTAAGACCAGGTCCCTGCCACTTAGTCATCATCTTAAAAAAAAAAAGGGGAGGGTGAGGATAAGGAGAGTCCATTACACCCAAATATCTGTTAAACTGCAAATTATGTTATTCACAGCAATTTATGTCATTTGTGTGATGACTCATAAACTTAAATTTCAAAATTAGCATATATTTAATTGCCTCATCCAGACTACTTTAGATGCAATGGATTTGTCTATAATTTCATCTGTTGTATCTGAAATCATCTAAATGGAGGTTCATTAAATGAAGGATTCATTGCAATTGTTTTCAATAAATTAAAAAAAAATTAAACACTATATATAGCTGCTTTCATCTCTCTTAAAACCAATTGGCAATAATCACTACTACAGCAATGGAAAAAGGTTCCAATAATTTGAATTAGAAAAGATACTGTTTTTCTCTTTTATGCATATTCTTTACAACAGTGGGCTGCTCCCTCTTCCTGGCCCTTATAACATCTTTTGTGTTAAAAACTATGGAGTCAACACCAAAAAGGAGGAATTTAATCTGACCAAATCAGGATCCATCATGTTGAAATCTACCATGGACTGCAGATTCAATACGTATGTATGTAGATATGCATGTGTGTGTGCGTGTGTATAAAACTAATAATTACATTTTAACTTGTTATTAAAGCTTACTTTTCTTTGATTTGTCATCAGTCCATTCTCTTTACAATCAGGTCCACTAGTTAAGATACACATTCCTAGATTGCTAAAAGTTTTGTCCACCTGTTTGGATTAAAACAAGATAAAAAAATCTTTACAACAGTTACTGGAAACCAGTATTATATTAATTTAACAAACACAGCATCTTACTTGATTGCCTGTACTACTGACTTTTGATTCTTCAAGTGGCTTCATTTGATTAGTTATATCCAAAGATCTGTAAAATAAAAAAATAATTACAGTAAGTTCTAGTTTCAACTTCAAAAACAACCCAGTAAGAGTAACAGGACACATTCCAAATGTTGTCATGACAAATTAAAAACAATTTGCTTCACTGAGTTTCTCTTTCAACATACAGTAATTAGTAAGTGATTGAATTACATTATTATATAGAGGTCACATCAGCATCTACATCAAATTCACAGGTTAAATCAAAGCAGCAAAATAGAATTAACGTGAAAACAACACAGGTTACTGTATAATAGACTAAATATAGAGGCTGGCTGGAAAACCCCTCCTCAACCCTTGTCTGCCACAGCATTCTTTTAAACATTCACCAAAGTTGATGTAGCTTTTCTTTTTTATTTTGCATGCATGCTAGAAGAATTAAGAAGATTTCTCCTCCATCTCTCAGTAAGATAACTGCATGCATGTATGAGTGTGTGTGTGTGTGTGTTATAGAACTATTTGGGGGGCACTCTGGGATGCCTCCTTTGCTCCCAGGACCATATACCTATACTTGAAACAAACTCTTAAAAAAGAATAGTTTCACTGTTGCTATTAATTTGCTCAGGGTTACTTACATTATTTAATAAGCCCTAAAACATACGTTACCCCTTTTAAATTACTTGAAATGCATATAACAGAGCACAGATTCTTCCAGTTTCTCCTTTTCTCTCATTCAACTATATTAGTATAACAATATTAAAAAGTGATAAGACAGTACCTACAGTATATTCAAATTCTATGACAGACATCTAGCCCAAGGTATCAATTTTAATTTAAATACATCATTGGCTGAATTCACACATTATACTAACCCATTTGTTTTAACAATGATCTGAAGGTGTAACTCATACATAATACTAATCCATAAATTTAAATGGCTGCGTTCAAGCTACAGCTCATGAACCCAAACCAAATAAACGTTGTGGTTTAACATGCATCAATCCAGCCATTATTTGAGCATGGTTTGATGTAGAATACTAAATTCCTATCCAAGGTGACAGAATACAAAGTTCACAGACTGCTTAAATGGAAAATCTGTTCTAAACTGCTCAGCTGTGAAGATGAATGGCAGTTAGCCAACTTCATAGGACTGTTAAGAAGCTAAAAAAAGTATCATAAACATCCTTGCAGTAGAATATTTATAGCTAGTTAATCTATTGGGATATACTACTAGTAAAATTTATTTAATCTTTTAGATAGAAAAACTCAAGAAATACAGAAAATTATATAACATAGCAAAGATGTAATATTAATAAATTCACTGTAACTGCATGATATTTTGCACACTTACTTTTGTTGTTCCTGCATAACATGGATTTGTTCAAGTTTGGTCTTATGTTCAGCTTCCAATTTACTTAACATCTCTTTTATGACTGAAATAAAGGAATTAAACTAGAAGAGAAATATATTTAACATGAAGAAATTTGAAAAGTACCAGTCTTCTAATACTGAATAATGTATCGAGAGAAATCTAACAAATTGAAATGGGCAACACAGAATTATGTAAGGAACATAATGCGACATTCAGCAATTCTATGTACACCTAATTAGAAGACAGATGCTGCTATCTTGTTGGCTGAGAACCTGAATATGGTGAAAAAAGGAGTATGGATATGAAAATTAATGTATTGTAGAATGCTTCTTAAAGATGGAGAAATGGATAGAAGAGAAATATTATATGAAAATACTGGTAGAAAAAATACTGCAAGGAATGAATGTTTATAAAAGAAGTTACCATTGCTGCATATAAGACTGTACTTCTGTCCACTTTATTATATGGAACTGAAGCTGGATTAGTAAATTAAATGCAATGGGAATTATTACTTAAGAAATATGTGTTGTAAAACAAAAAGAGATAGGGCCATGAATGAATTGGTGTTGAATGAATTGGATTAAATATAAATGACCAGTATAAAACAAATATGAGGAAGAAAGAATGAGGATCAAACTGCAAAACAAAACAGGAAGGAAACAAGAAAGTAATGGTTGGATTGAGTTGATAAGAATCTCAAAAAGAATTGAGAAGTTTCAAGAAAAAAAAGTAACATATTAATTGGGGTATGGATGTCATAAAAGCAAGAATGGTTTGCAAGGACAGAAAGATATGGAGTCATTACAAATGTTGGTGTAAACTAGACTGTTCAACTTCCTTTTTTCTATTATCATCTGCCTCCAATTTCTTTTCTTTACTATTTCTTCTTTTTCTGCACTTTGCAAAACACTGCTTATCCTGAAAGGGAATAGGGTGATAGGTATTTAACACTGCAGCTTTTAAGGTCTAAAAATAGTACAAACTTAAAATAATAAAAAATAACAAGTTGCCTTGTGAAACTGTCACCAACGTACACTTAAATTATTTCCTTTACTTAATACCATCTGTGCATGTAAAAGTTTTTACATGTATTTCCCAAATTATTCAAATGCTTTTGTGCCCAATATTTTTCTTTCTCTCAGTCTCTCACACATGTGTACATGTGTATGTATGTATATGTGTATGCATGTGTCTCAAGAAACTCTCCTAACATTCCCCTAGTCAGGTAATTCCAAAAGCCTGCAGACAAATAAATTTAATGTTATTACTCAAGAATGGCATAAAAAAAAGATGTTCAGCACTTGGACCCTGAAACTTTATTATCAATTTGGATACTAGGACATGGAAATGACTCTTCAGAAACAGATATATTTCTCTTCAAGCTTTCCCTATAAAGAAGATTTAAGTGAGGACAGGGACGAGGACAAGAGTTTATTGTTTTGTGATTGATAATTCTAGTCTCTTGATCACAGTGGATGATTTTTGTCAGTGATCACAACTTTGGAGGATATAAAGCAATATATCACAGCCTTACTTCAGTGCTTAGTGCTCTTTGTAAGCTTTCTTTTGCTTGTTTGGAAAATGTTGGAAGTCTAATCTGTCTCTGCACAAATATCAACCATTTCAGGTCAATGCACTTTCTGTAATATTGTTGCCAACTGAGCAAAAGAGAAATAAAGTTTAAGTCATGTTGCATTCATTACAACTCCTGAATCCTTACACCATCCTTCTGAAATTGTCCAGATTTCTTTCCTAGCAATATACTTTTCATTCAAATCATTACCCCCTTCCAGTTTGCAGCCTTCTCTTCTACAAACACCGCTGCATTTATTCTCCCTTAATGAGGTCAAAATATATCAATGGGCATTTGCAGGGGAGGGAGCAAATGAATGTAATGGCATGATGCAAACACTACAACTTAAGACTTGCATCAGACATCAGCTTGCAAGTACAGGTAGTCCCCAGTTAAAGACGTCTGTCCTTAAGTTGAATTTGTATGTAGGCCGGAACAGTATTATTGTTTAATACTATATAAGTAGTATTGTGTAATCAACTTGAACCACTGTGTATTTAACACAAATTTTGCTACAATAGGCTCCGTTCTTAACTATGGGTTGTCCTTAAACCAGGCATACTTAACCCAGGGACTACCTGTATATATTGGCAGCACTGATGTCACTGGGTGTTGTCACTTTGGCATAACTGTAGTTTGTTGTAGAGACTACAGACATTACCTATGGTGCAAGTCATTTTTATAATTTCCAAAAAAGCAACCCAACCCGTGTAGTAAGTGCGATCTTTTCTTTAAAGAAGGCTCCAAATTGGAAAGGCAATAGCTTTAATGCATCACAGTGGAATATAAAATGAACATCTTCAAAGTTTGGATTCTTCATGAACAATGAAATTTTTAGTGAAAACATATGATCAATCATCCTACCTGATTTAGATTAAGATTGTTCTCAATGCTAAGAGGAATCAGATGCGGAAGCACCTTTCCTGCAAGTTGTTCTTTTGTAATTCCCAGCTTCTTGTGACTAAATGTACATTTGTAAATACCTGTTATAAAACATTAATGGTTTAGCTACTGATCTTATTGAACTGCAATAATTGTATTTTACTCTGAGCACAAGACTAGTTTCAATAAAATAATTCAAACATCCATGGCACTTTACTTATACAGTTGCATTGGAAAATACAGATATCCCTGGTCAGATTGCAGATTTCAAAACAGAAGCTGACACAATCTCTACATAACATAAACACATCTTCAAATTTGAATGCATACTTATTATTTATCTGCAGTTGCTTATAGAATCAAATAAGACAACAGTGAATGCTCTTAAAACCGTGGATGTGGTAAGAGCAGAAGTTTGGACACCCTTCCAATTTATTCACACTATTTTTTAAGTTGTTAGTAAGGCCCAAAACGGTGATGACTCACTTGCTACAATTAGCTAGATGAAGATGAATATTCTGACACTTTTATCTTCTCAGACTGTGACTGTTCCATCTACTTTCAGCAACTATGATCTCCTGTAAAAAGCTGTCTGCCCATTTGAAAATGAAGATAATTCACTCTTATAAAGCAGGGGAAATCTATTAAAAAATCTTTAAAACCTTCAGCTAGCAATTTCAACTGTAAGAAGCATTATTAAGAAATAGAAGTTGGAGTTATTGAAGTCAAGGCAAGATCTGGAAAACCAAGAAAAATCTCTGCTAGAGCTGCCCTCAAATTGGTAAGAACTACAGAACAGATCACTGTAAAGCCTACTGAAAAGTTCAGCTGAGTAGCTGTCTAGAGCTACTGCATACATAATGAAGTAAACAGTACTATGTGTTTAAACAGATTTGCTAAAACTGGGACTTCCCATTTGGTGCTGGCATTCAGTAATTTAGCAGGATTAGATCATCCCCAGGGGCTTTGACTTGTTTTAACTGCATTGTAAGTTTACCAGTCTCAGAATGGACACTGGAGCCCAACTTGCTATGTCTTCTGGGCAAGAGACTGATCTATCACTAAACTGAATTCTGAGGTATTTGGCCATATCTCTGGAGAAACTGGGTCAGAATGCAGGGAAGTGTATTTTGGAACAGCAAAGACTACAAAATGCCAGAATCCTGTGGAGTTTCATAATAAGTGAAGAAAATGAAGCTGAAAATAGGGGGATATTTTAGTAAGAAACTGATCAGAAACATACCTCCAAATCAATCATGAAGCACTTACAGGAAAGAAAGACAAAGATTTTGACATGAACTTCACAGTTCCTAGGCTTGAATATTATTGAAAATCTGCAAGGAAATAATCCAATGCATATAAGGAGACCTTCATGAACTAGCTGACGTCTGCAAGGAAGAGTGCAAAAACTTCCAGAAGGAAGAAACAGAAAGACTCTTAGCTGGCTAAGGGAATGTCTGGAAGTTATGTCTGCCAAATGAGATGTAACAAAATACAGACTGAAAGAGCATCCAAATTTGTGCACCTGCCACATTTGTTTTTTAATTCTAATTTGCAGGACAAGAGTTTTGTTAGTCTACAGGGGCAAAAAATCAGAAGGACCTTTTCTGATTAACAAATTTTATTGAAAGGCGTTCCTGAGCTGCAGCTGACTTCATCAGATGCACAGAATCTTTAGACTGATGTAGGTTTTAAATTGTGGTGAACCAGAAAGTTGGGGGGAGGTGGGGGAGATAGGTTAGTTATGCAGACTCAGGTTATAAGTGAGACAGATGACCAGATAATTTTGAATCTGTAAACAACTGCACATAAACTTTAAATATGTGTTCACATTTGTAGCAAGATCTCATATTTAACTTTGTACAAGATAGAGATTGGTGTTAGCTTCTGTTCACTTAGGGATTCACTGAAACTTAAATTTGAGCAGCGCTGTCTAAACTGTTGCGTGCAACTCTAAATTACTGTAGGCAACACAAAAAATGAAATGTCACATTACCTAAGATTCCCATAAGGACTGCAGGTTCCTTGGAAGGAATTTGTTGCAAGAAAGGCAGAATATCATCAAGAACAAACCACTTATCCAAGTATTCCAAAATTTTTCCCAAACAGACTAAGGAATTTACACGCACCTAATAAATATAGAAACAAATCCTCTGAACTTTTTTGAATAAAGGTGATTTAAAATGAAGTTTGATAAACAAGCTCTTTAATCACTTAAAAACCATGTGTACATGGGATATACAGTCCTATAACTGCTTCCCAGACTTAAACAGTTTGTGTATGTGTACAAAGAAGCAGTGAAACTTACTCTTACAGGGGAAGCTTCAGAAACAATATAATTTTAACAAGTTTTTGCATGAAAAAATAGAGTAAAAAATTCTGCATTATTTTAAAAAATGAGGCTATTGCCAAGAGTCAGACCTTTTGCTGTTTCTTTCTTGCATCCTACCCATTATCTAATATTATGAAGTAGGCAAAGTAGGCAAATGTTTATTTATAAAATGCATATGCTGCACAGACCCTTAATGTCTTAAGCTGGTTTACAAAAGTACAAGTCTGTGCTAAATCAGGATCTAAATCCAAATTGAAAAGGATCATAACAATCCATTTCATTTAAGAACTGCTGTAGCTGCAGAACTACTATTTTGTTAATGAGTTTGTCTAAATATACTATCAGATACCTGCTGATAGTTGTTGAAATCAGTCAAAATACAGTTTATTAAGCAGGGATCACATCTCTGCCTCTTTTAAAGTGTTGGGAACTTCTGCCTGAAAGGTGAAGTATTAATAGTCTGGGTGACTACTGATAGAATAGAGTTTTTGGAAATCCTTAGAAATCAAATTCTAAGCAGTGGTGTGAACAAATATAAAAATGATATCCACTTTCCTCAAGAGACAAATTGTGGAACTGACTCAGGCAAATGTTATTAAATGGCACAGCAGACACCTTATTAAGGTACAGCTTAAAGTGACATCAGATGTAGCACAAATTTAAACAATTTTATTCATTAAGAACTGTCATAATGGAGCTTAGACAGAACATCATGCAGCCAAAGGTACTAAAGATTGGATCACCCAACAATTTTAAATAATTCCCTTGGCTGATTCCCTGAAGATACAGTTAGGGATAAGACCAATGCCTCTCCTCCCTCAGTGCTAAAAAATAAAGCTTATGTGGATACTGCCATTGTACTCAACTGTCCTCCTACTATAATCATCCTAGCTGTCTGCTCTTGCATTTCATCACTTGTTGCTCTTCTTATAGTATATAATGTTCTCCAACATGGAGTAGGAGATACTAAAAAGCAAGTGCATCAAGCTAAAAAACAAAAACAAAAAACAAAACAAACAAAACAAAAAAACAAAAACCACCACCAGAAACCAAGAAATACTGTTCAAACTGGAAAAAAAGCAAAATACAAACAATTTTAAAGACTTCCGTATTAAAAACTTACAGCAAGAGATGAGGTTTGTAAACATGCATTTTTAATTCTTGGTATCAACGAATTTTTCATTGATGGATAATCTATAAGGTTGGCAAATGTGGGAATAATATTTAAGCAGAGTTCCTGCAAATAAAAGTACCACAATCATAATATATATAAATTGGATGAGGTTAGAGTTAACTTTTTAAAAAAGTAATTTTCAAGCCATTGTTTTTACTTTTGGTTTACACCAAATGATTAATATTTTAAAACAAAATTTATACCTAGGTTTTTCAAGCTGGTCAAGGGACTTAAGCTTTTGGGACAGAGCAGGGTGGGGTGTGGGAAGCACAGGTATCTAAAATGTTTTGAAGTTGGAAGAGTCTCACTTTACCCAAAATGTTCCAACACTGGAGCAAGTTGTTCTACCCTTTCAGGAAGTAAGCTGATACTGAAATGGATCATTCCAATTGTGAATAGAACACTTTTTTGAAAACTGGAACAGAGCATCTGGAGTCAGAATGATACATTTAGGATCAGAACATTCCAACCTCAAAACATTTTACACAGTTCTAGAGAAAAGAATACCTTTTTCATTCTTCCTTTCTTAGAAAATTGATATTCTAAAACTAAGTGTTGAAATGCAAGAATTACAAATTTATCCTCATACTGCTTTTTACATATTTTTTACTGCTTTGTGAGATCTTATTCTAAAGAATGATAGAAACAAATACAAGAAATAAAGATAGGATAAGAGAATCTTTCAAAGATGCCAAATATATTTCAGCTATAGCAAAGTTGAACAAAACATGTAGTTATCAGACCTGTATTTGAATTGATGGTGCTTCTAAAGCTCTATAAACCATTGGTAGAACACTATTCTTTATTTCATCTGGAGGTGTTTTGGTTAGTAGTAGGTCCATTTTTTGAAGAAATATCAAGAGAATCTGTTTATAAAATGTAATTTAAAAAAAAATTACTTTCCCTTCTTTTGTTAATCAGACTAATATTTCAGAATAGCTTTCAGAGTAACATTTGGTACCAATCTGTATTCAAATGTCAGTGTAAATATAGCAAATACATTCACTTACCATGTTGCTAGCCTGTAAGCATGGAAAATAAGAACATCAATTTTAAAATAGAAATTACCATTATGTACTATTGGAATGTGTAACAGAATGTAGTATATCCACAAAATGCAATATACTAGACTTAGAAACTAAGTCTGCTCACCTGACAGAAATCTATTCCACGGAATGACACCTAGGATTCTGAAATAAACTTTAACTGGAAACTTTACAGACTGAATACATTTTATGAAAGTACAACAGTTCCATCTTTTCTTTTCAGGATGTCAGTGTAATCTGACTTTAAGGCATAGAGACACACAGTTTTGTCAATATTTAATACAATACAAATGTACCTGGATTGGTTCCTGTTGTTTAAAGACAGGGCTGAGGTCAGGTAGAATTAGTTTTATGTATTCTTCTTTGGTACATTCCTCCGCAATGAGCAGAACATTAGGCAGAACAAAAGGTACCATGTCTGGATTTACAAATTCAGACGTTAAGCAAGGCAAAATTCTTTGCACTATAACACGCTGAAAGAAAATAGACATCTTACTTTTCAAAGATATAGTAAGATTTACATAATTAATCTTAAATATTAGAAATAAAACAAAAATGCAGCCTTTTCAAAAATAAATTTATATATTGGTACATCCTACAACTCCCTTTTGTAAAACATGCGAAATTAGAAATATTTGTCACAGTCCCAAAATGAAGCTATTAGAGAGCAATGCACATTTCATCTACAATATAATGTGTAGGCATTTATTAAGATATTTGGAAGTTGCTAACCTTAGGCAGTTTTGGTAAAACTTTTGGCAGCCCTTTAAAAAACTGTGATTTTTGAAGATTATCCCTTTGGAATAAAGAATCAAAGTACTGTAATGTCATGGCCCCAACATCATCAAAGAATGGTATCTAAAAATAAAGATAAGATTGAGATGATAAATATGATAGATAGATAGATAGATAGATAGATAGATAGATAGATAGATAGATTTTACTTATCAAAAGCATAATAGCATTTAATTCTAATTAAGGTTAGTAGGTTATTTTGTGAATTGCCTAGAGTATCTGGGAGTTGGGTAGTATACAAGTTAATAATAAATAATGAAAATAAACAAATCAAATCAAAATAAAATTAAAAGAAAAAAGAAAAGAAAAGAAAAGAAAAGAAAAGAAAAGAAAAGAAAAGAAAAGAAAAGAAAAGAAAAGAAAAGAAAAGAAAAGAAAACCAGTACTGTAAAACTGCCCGGATGGCACTTAACACCAAATAGATATTTTTCTTTTTGCATTTTCATAAGCATAACATATTTTCTAGACAGAAAATAAAAACATTCTACCAGACAACAATTCAGCTGTGCTGCTAATAAAAAAAATTAATCTCTTACATTACGAACTCTCATAAACCAGAATTTTTTAACAAAACATTTTAGAACTCTATATTTATTATTACAACAATTGAAGGCTTTGCCTTATGTTCTGCAGCTATTTCAAGGAGACTTCTATTTACTCACTTTAGTCATTTGGTCTGCATCTGGTCTGACTGCAGGAGTGACATTTAACAACAGTTTTACATGTTCACGGACATCTTCTGGGATGTTCTGAAGATTACTGGAACTCAACCGACTAAGCTGTATAGAACACATGCCATCGTTAACAAAAAAGAAATTCTTGCCTGTAGTGTTTGCACTATATAAAAATCTTTCTGGCTTAGAATTTAATCAGATACAGCATACATTTTCATGCTCACAAATCAGGTCTGATATTTGAAACCAGCCATTATTTCATAAGTCAACATTTGAAAATACATATTAACAAATTTGCAATGTACCTGATCCAGCTGTCTGCTGAAGCTTTTATATATATCTTGCTTGTTGACCTCAAAAATGGGCTTTCCATTATTAAATACAGCATACATAATTGCCCCTAGAGAATACATGTCACTAGCTGTTTCACAGCTTACTGAAAGGATGTATTCTGGTGCCAAATACTGAGGATTTGGAAGACACAAAGATGGTAAGTTTGGGTCCCATTCTTTAGAAGAGAATTTTGGCTGCAATAAGAAGAACAGTGAAGTCACACATTTTAAAACAATAAAATTTAAAACAAATTTACTCTAGCTAAATAATATTAATATTCCAAAAGTCTTACCTTAACACCTCAAGATATTTAGATCTATATTTTTAAAAGATATATGCCCCATTTTAATTTGAAATTCATTTAACCTTTTGATACACATTTTTAAGATTAAGTGAAAAAAAGCAAAACTTACCTTCATATGAATGAACGAATGAATGAGCGTGTGTGCATGCGTGCGCACGCACACACACATAGCAGCCTACTTCATTTTAGGGTTGTTCCATATGTAATGGATGAGGGAGAATAGGCTTCAGCTCAAGCATGGCAAGACTGAGTTGCTGTGGATTTTAAGACCCCTGACTCTGGGGATTTTCCATCTTTAACTCTATATGGGGTGCCCTTCCCCAGTCAGGATCGGCGCACAATTTGGGAACC
Source organism: Liasis olivaceus (assembly GCA_030867105.1). NCBI lineage: Eukaryota > Metazoa > Chordata > Lepidosauria > Squamata > Pythonidae > Liasis > Liasis olivaceus. The sequence continues at coordinate 49,222,886 of CM061355.1, read as the reverse complement.
CTCCTGGACTCTTGGCTCCTGCTTGAAGAACAGGTCGTAGCCAAGGCCAGGGGGCTTTTTGCACAGGTTTGTCTTATGCACCAATTGTGGCCATTCGTGGATTGGGAGACCTTGCTCGTGGTGACTCATGCTTTTAGTCACCTCTCATCTGGATTACTATAATGCTGCCCTTGAAAAAGCTGGTCCAGAATGTAGTGGTATGGGCAGTTTTTGGTGTTTCTCATTATGACTATGTAACACCACTGGTCCATGAAGTTACCATCCCTTAGGTATTGACTCATTTTAAACTTTTAAAACTTTAGATCAGCTAAGCATTAGATTTTTAGTATCTTCAGCTGGGCTTTATTTAAGAAAAAGAACAAATTCCTATACTTACTAAGTTTTGGGAGAAAGTAGGGTACTATATGATTGTGCGACAAAAGCTAATGTTTTCAGAGGATAATATTTTTTTCAACTATATACCTAGGACATGGAATTTGATATCTGGACAACATAAATGGATTCTCCATGCCTTTACTATAGCCAAAAGACTGATATTGCAGCACTGGAAAGATAAATGTATGGACCTGTTCACTCAATGGATTGAAGACTTGATTTTGCCACTTATATTATTATTATTATTATTATAAGATAGCCTATAAGACTTTGTATGGAAAAGTATAATGAAATATGGGACTCATTTATACAAAATATAGCAGGTTAAAAAAAAAGATAGTCACATAAATGTATTGGAAATATATATGCATCTGAATATTTGCATTAGATAAATACATAGATTTGTAACTACTGTAATGATATACTATGCTAAGTTTTTATTTTCTCTGTTGTATTTTTGTCACTTTTTGTTATAGCACTTTTTAATTTTTTTTCTTCTTCATAGTGTATTATTATTTTTGCATTTTGTTTTCTCCTTTTTGTTATTAATTAAAAAGCAGTAAAATTATTTAAAAATAGAAAAAGAACAAATTAAACACTTTATTACCTCTTGTTCAGATGGATTTATAGACTGAATGCAGAAGTCAAATCCCATAATTTTCCATGCACCACTTTTATTCAGAATTATGTTTTCAGGAGTAAGGTTGCCATGGACCATTTTCACACTGCTGTGTAGAAATGACAAGCCTTCTGAAACCTGTTAGGAAGGACAAGTTATATTCTTGTGAGAATGTCTTTTTTTCAGCTTTCTGAAACTTAACTATGATGGATTATGTTTGTTTTCATTTGCAACTACTATCTCAATACTCTTACCATTACACAATGTAACCAAGGCACACTTGCTCAACCAATCAACTGTAGTTAGCTCTTTAAGCCCTCCTTATTCACGAAAGGTTTTTACACAATCTAAACAAGAACTATTATTCTAGAACACAGACAGTGGAATACAAACCACCAAGCTATCTGAACAAGTTAATCTATTGAGGAGTTTCTAAAATCTTTTAAGAACTGAAAGCAGCTGAGGACTCTGCAGGTTTTAAATATCTAAAATGTCTGAATTCACTTGCAGATTATTTTACAACATGGAAGGAACTGGTGTACACATTTATTACAAATTTTATTGTAAACAGCACTTTTACTGTTTTCTTTCTTTAGAAAGAAAAAAATGTGGACTAGGTGCCTCATTTATATATGGAAGATGCTGAGGTGTTCAAAAATAGAGCAGAGTATTGCAAAATGCTGCAAGATCTGCTTCTTCAAATATGTTCATCTTCATATCTTCAGTCATGTAATGGTCCTCCTGCATTCAGGCTGGTAAAGTTAGAATATGCATACTCATTTATAGACAGACAGACTGACACACATATAATTTTGAATATATTATAACTACCGAGGCATTGGTATTAATGTAAATATACAAGTCAATACGTACCTGAAGTAAGCCATATTTCATTTCCACATCATACAAGTTATATTCTTTGATGTCAGATGGTAAGGGTGAAGGAAGATTGTCCCAGCTACCAAGTATATTAGCCAAGCTTGCACTAACTGGTTCTGTACAAAATGCTAAACAGTCTCTAAAAGAAAACAAGAATAGCCTTACTAAACACTCCAAATGTTAAATTTAAAACAGGGATAGGTATACTAATGTAGGTAATTTATAGGTTGTATAGCACACTGGCAGCTAGAAAAAGCATAAGATGTTATGATAAGCAGAATATACTTCAATTTCCGTGTTTCAATCTTAACAGCAAATATCACGCCTCTAAATACAATAAATCAACATTATTTCACAAGATTCAACACCACAGTAAAAGTCCATAAAAGCTTATCAGAATCACTGGAAAAGAACAAAATGAAATGAAATTTCTGAATACTTCAAATAGGACCTTTCATTTTTCCTCATAAGACTCTTCTGCATTCAAGGAATGCAAACTGAATTAATTGCATGTATTTTATCACCCATTTCCTATGAACAGGATATAAAATACAGTATTGTGCAAGAGTTTTAGGCAGGTGTGAAAAAATGCTGTAAAGTAAGAATGCTTTCAAAAATACTGTATATATTGTAATTGTTTATGTTTATCAATTTACAAAATGCAAAGTGAGCGAACAGAAGAAAAATTAAATCAAATCAATATTTGGTGTGACTACCCTTCAAACCAGCATCAATTCTTACACTTGCACACTTTGTACACTTGCACAAAGTCAGGGATCTTTCAGGATTAGAGTCAGGTGTATGATTAACCAATTATACCAAGTAGGTGCTAATGATCAACAATTTCATATGTAGGTTGAAACACAGTCATTAACTGAAACAGAAACAGCTGTGTAGGAGGCTTAAAACTGGGTGAGGAACAGCCAAACTCTGCTACCAAGGTGAGGTTGTGGAAGACAGTTTCATGTCACAGGTCATACACCATGGCAAGACTGAGCACAGCAACAAGACACAAGGTAGTTCTACTGCATCAGCAAGGTCTCTCCCAGGCAAAAAATATCAAAGCAGACTGGGGTTTCAAGATGTGCTGTTCAAGCTCTTTTGAAGAAGCACAAAGAAACGCTGAGGACTGTAGACGCAGTTTCGGCCAAGGAAACTTAATGCAGCAGATGGAAGACACATCATGCTTACTTCCCTTCGACATTGGAAGATGTCCAGCAGTGCCATCAGCACAGAACTGGCGGAAACCAGTGGGACCCAGCTACATCCATCTACTGTCTGGAGAAGTCTGGCCAGAAGTGGTCTTCATGGAAGAATTGCGGCCAAAAAGCCATACCTCCAACGTGGAAATAAGGCTAAGTGACTCAACTATGCATGAAAACATAGGAACTGGGGTGCAGAAAAATGGCAGCAGGTGCTCTGGACTGATGAGTCAAAATTTGAAATATTTGGCTGCAGCAGGAGGCACTTTGTTCGCCGAAGGGCTGGAGAGTGGTACAATAATGATGGAGGTTCCTTGCAAGTTTGGGGCTGCATTTTTGCAAATGGAGTTGGAGATTTGGTCAGGATCAGTGGTGTCCTCAATGCTGAGAAATACAGGCAGATACTTATCCATCATGCCATACCATCAGGGAGGCGTATGATTGGCCCCAAATTTATTCTGCAGCAGGACAATGACCCCAAACATACAGCCAATGTCATTAAGAGCTATCTTCAGCGTAAAGAAGAACAAGGAGTCCTGGAAGTGATGGTTTGGCCCCCACAGAGCCCTGATCTCAACATCATCGAGTCTGTCTGGGATTACATGAAGAGACAGAAGGATTTGAGGCAGCCTACATCCACAGGAGATCTGTGGTTAGTTCTCCAAGATGTTTGGAACAACCTACCTGCCAAGTTCCTTCAAAAATTGTGTGCAAGTGTACCTAGAAAAATTGATGCTGTTTTGAAGGCAAAGGGTAGTCACACCAAATATTTGATTTGGGTTTTTCTTCTATTTGCTCACTTTGCATTTTGTAAATTGATAACACAAACAATTACAATATATATTTTTGAAAGCATTCTTACTTTACAGCATTTTTTCACACCTGCCTAAAACTTTTGCACAGTACTATATTTGAGAAGTATTTAGAATATGGGTATAAGGTATAAACTTATTTAGAAATCTATATAAATATTTGAAAGAGTCCAGTTTTTACAATTCTATAATCTAAGCTTATATACTGCACTTTGGTCATAACTCTTCAAAATACATCAGAAGTAAATTACCAGTCTGTTCTGACTTTAGTTTTTGCATTGAATCTATCATTACTTTAGCAACAGAAATTTTTACCGGGATTCTTCTAGTGGATGCTGCACAGTTAGCAGCCGAGGATGTCGAAGTCTTGTCAGCTGCTGAACTCCTCGTTTTAAGCAATCAATAATTTGATCCTTCTCAAATTTCTGATATTTATCCATAAGTTTTTTATCAAACACAAAGACTGCCACTTCCTAAACATAAGGTATACAAACGTAATTAGTGAACCATTTATATTTTTATGCATATCTTACCAAAGTAAAACTACATTTTACACTTTAAAATAATTCTTCTTGATGACTTTTAATTTTAAAACAAGTTATTTACCACTAAAGGAGAATTGCCATCATATACAGATCACACTTAAACTGGCATAACTATCCAGACTTTTCAAGCTATGCCTTAAGTAAAAAGCAAACCTTATGTTCTGACACTTGATTCTCTGTCATATTTTCTTTCCTCTACATGTGACAGGAAGATTTTATTAAAAGTATATGGATTCTAAATTTATATATGGTATCCTTAAATATTTTAACAGAAACATCAGCAGGACTGATATAGATCTTACCATTAGATACAAGTATGTAAATAAGCCTATTCAGGTTATATAAATTATTAAATAAGGCAGACTGCTTGACAGTAGAATTTACTAAAAACTTAGATACTTCCTGTGCCATTAGCAGAATGCTTTCTTCAAGAAAAGGGAGTTTTTCCAAACACTGTTCCACACATGATATTGAGGATGCTGTTTTACATCATTCCATGAAAGGCATAACATTATCATATTGTTTGTCCTAATGAGTCTACACCAATTAAAATTTATTGTCTTTTTAATATGACACAATGGAGATAGATTTTGTTTTGATTCTATTCATAGTATTCAAAATGCTACCAAAAATACATATCAAAAAAAGGAGTTTTGAACTTTCTTATACAGCAGTAATAAACAATAAATGAAAAAAAATCTGAGGTTTAATTCTTTATAAATAGGAGAGGAAAAGTCACCAAATGACAATGTGTGCTATGACATCATAGCATGAATGAAATGGCTGATATACTTGTAATAAATGCCATGACAATATAATCATAACATTTGTACAATTAAGTCATGACACTTGTCATTTTGCTGTTATTGTAGCTTGCTGCGGCAATATGAAAGAATGAAAATTGAAGTTTCAATTTTTAAAGACTCAAATGCCTTAAGGATTTGCTGAAAGGTACTATGTGAGCATTCCAATGTGCTCTGAAGCACCTTTTTCCTTTAAAATCTAAAGTGCTACACAGCCATCTCATGGATCATCAGGCAGAGTATTTCAAAAGCCTCAGTAGCAGCTATACCAGAGTCAATGTAAGTATAACCTACTCATGACCCCTCACTCCATCCCTAGAATTTCTGGCACCATCCACTTTCATCATTCAGTCAAAACAAACCTACTAAACCCATACACATACAGTACTCCAAATAACAAATGGCAGAAATAATACTGCACAATTTATTTATTTTATATTTATTTCTCTATAATCCACAGGCAAATCATACCGTACAGTTTAAAAATCAAGATGAAAAAGAGACTTCAAACAATAACCACTGATATTTTAACAATGATCAAAATTAACACACAATTAAAACTTACTAAAAGCTTGGTAAATAGAAAAGGCCTTCACTATCTGAGTATTAACAAAGCAACTGCTATATAATACTACACTTCATTTTCTTGGTAACAGATGTACAGCAAACCTAATAAGAATGACAACTGATGGGACAGATTTATATAAGAGATGCTCTTTAGATACAAAAGCCACACTACAGTTTATACACAATAATCAACTCCTTAAAATAAGCCAGAGTAGTGCAGAAAGAACTGTCCTGAAATAAATATGAACTGAAAAGAGGATTTTAAAAAAAAGTCTTTTGACCATTCTTCAACAGCAGTCCCACACAGAAAACACTGGAGGTGACTAAAACATGGCTGAACATTGCTGTAGTCTGCGCAAATATAAACAGATCAATCCTGTGTACAAAAAAACAAAACAGTTCAAGAATATACAAACTTCTTCAGATAATCAATCATGAAGTGTACAGCTATACAGAAGAGCTGCAAACCATACAGCCCGTACAATGTGTCTGTGGGAGGGAGAGTAAGATTAGAAAAAAGAAAAGTAAATACAATAGTTCAGTGATATACTATATGCTTTGCAAGTAGAAGACCCCAATTTAAGCTCCTGGTATCTCAGTTAAAAGAAAGCATGCAACTTTAATTTTTATAATTGCTAGTACATGGTTCTTTGGCAAAAAAGTGGCATATATATTTTGTAAATAAACAGCACAAGATGCAAAAGACTTCTGAAAGTTTGGAAAGCTGCTCACAGACAAAGCAGACAATATACAATAGACGACATTAGGTGGACTAGTAACCTGTGATATTTATTTATATAAAATTGTGTACTTTGGCGATGAAGGCAGTTAACAATTCCACAACTTTACAATTCCATTATATCCTCTATATATTTGTATATCTATTGATATAAACTACAATAGATATAAAACTACAGCATTCAAGCTCACAAGAAACAATAAGCAGGTACTGCTGAGCAGATAATTCAGTGAGAAGTAGCAGGACCAAACTAGAGAAATACAGTCTAACAATCAGGGAGAGAGAAATGCAGTTGCATAAAGCAAAACTCATGTTCTGAAATATCTGACAACAGGCAATACTCTGATGTATAATACAAAGACCATGAGACAAAACTCTTCCACTTTTGCACCAGAAAAATCATTTGGCCACAGAAGCAAACAACGGCACCAGCATCAATGGCTGTAACAAAATGATACTCTACCTACCACATCAAATACAATGCCTAGGAATTTCGTGGATGCAATCCAGTACTAAAGGAACAGTGGAGGGGGCAAAAAGTACGTACAATGGCTTTCCAATAAAGGACTGGGGAGAGTTCAGCGACATAAATGAAAGTGCAAAGGGACAGTCAAAATAAACAGTGTATTTCAATGCACTTTCCCTGGTAATATTTAATACATTTATATCCCAGGAATATTTACTGGGTTTAGACCTCTTCACTGTATTCAGCCACATGTTCATTAGGACATGGGACGCATACTGAAGACATAGTAATTTCTACAAAAACTCTTGGTCACAAATCAGAGCCAAATAAAACTAGTATATTTTTAGCTTGGCTATGGAATTACATATTCCTGGTACTTTGTCATAGTTACTCAATCCCATTCCTCCCAAGCAATGCCTGAAATTCTGACCAATATATCCCCACATCCCTTTTGAGTTCCACTAGCAATAACAAATATTAGTTCAACAGTGGCAGCATGTCAATTCATACCAACTACATAAATATAACTAGAAACCCTCTGTTGAGCAAAAAGGGAATTAGGAGCGATCCTAACACCTTTCATAAGAAATAAGTGGGAGATAGATTAGAAAATACAGAGTAACATAAATATATTATTTATAAAGTGTGAAAAGCCTCTGAAAATAAGCATGCTTAAGAACTATCCATTTGCTCACTGTTAAAGATCAGCAAATAAAAACAAACTTTTAAAAATAACCAATGATAAAAATGTGATTTCAATGTATTCAGAGGAAGATGCTGCCAAATATTTTTAGGATATGATTTTAACTGCATACTCTTGGTCACAGTTTTGCTCTATCCTGAAAAGCTGCACAAGTTTTTTTTTTATATTTATCCAAAGAAGAGATGATTTGGTATTTAAGAAACACCTATCTTAAAAGGCCCCTTCATGGAACACTGCCTTGTCGTGGCGAAGGGGCTTGTGTAACTCAGTGAAGCCATGAGCTATACCGTGCAGGGCCACCCAAGACGGACAGGTCATGACAGAGTGTTCTGACAAAATGTGGTCCACTGGAGAAGGAAATGGCAACCCACTCCAGTATCCTTGCCAAGAAAACCCCATGGACAATGTTAAAAGGCTAAAAGATATGATGCCGGAAGATGAGCCCCTCAGGTCGGAAGGTGTCCAATATGCTACTGGGGAAGAGCGGAGGGCAATTCCAAGTAGCTCCAGAAAGAGTGAAGCGGCTGGGCCAAAGCCGAAAGGACGTTCAGCTGTGGATGTATCTGGAAGCGAAAAGAAGGTCCGATGCTGTAAAGAACAATATTGTATAGGTACGTGGAATGTAAGATCCATGAACCAAGGCAAGCTGGATGTGGTCAAACATGAGATGACAAGATTGAACGTCAAGATCTTGGGAATCAGCGAATTGAAATGGACGGGAATGGGTGAATTTAATTCAGGTGACCATTATATCTACTACTGTGGGCAAGAAACCCTTAGAAGAAATGGAGTTGCACTCATAGTCAATAAGAGAGTGGAAAAGGCAGTAATGGGGTACAGCCTCAAAAACGACAGAATGATCTCAGTGCGTATCCAAGGAAAACCATTCAACATCACGGTAATCCAAGTCTATGCCCCAACCACTGATGCCGAAGAAGCTGAAGTTGACCGGTTCTATGAAGACCTGCAAGACCTTCTAGAACTAGCACCAAAAAAAGATGTCCTTTTCATCATAGGGGATTGGAATGCTAAAGTAGGAAGTCAAGGAGTAATCGGAATAACAGGCAAGTTTGGCCTTGGAGTACAAAATGAAGCAGGGCAAAGACTAATAGAGTTCTGTCAAGAGAACAAGCTAGTCATAGCAAACACTCTTTTCCAACAACACAAGAGACGACTCTACACATGGACATCACCAGATGGTCAATACCGAAACCAGATTGATTACATACTTTGCAGCCAAAGATGGAGAAGCTCTATACAGACGGCAAAAACAAGACCAGGAGCTGACTGTGGCTCAGATCATGAGCTTCTTACTGCAAAATTTAGGCTTAAATTGAAGAATGTAGGGAAAACCACTAGACCACTCAGGTATGACTTAGATCATATTCCATGTGAGTACACAGTGAAGGTGATGAATAGATTTAGAGGATTAGATTTGGTAGACAGAGTGCCTGAAGAACTATGGACGGAGGTCTGTAACATTGTACAAGAGGCAGCAACTAAAACCATCCCAAAGAAAAAGAAATGCAAGAAAGCAAAATGGCTGTCTGATGAGGCTTTACAAATAGCTGTGGAAAGAAGGAATGCGAAAAGGAAGGGTGAAAGGGAAAGATATAAGCAACTGAATGCAGATTTCCAGAGAATAGCAAGGAGAGATAAGAAGGCCTTCTTAAATGAACAATGCAAAGAAATCGAAGAAAACAATAGAATGGGGAAGACTAGAGATCTCTTCAAGAAAATTGGAGATATCAAAGGAACGTTGAGTGCAAAGATGGGCATGATAAAGGACAAAAAAGGCAGGGACCTAACAGAAGCAGAAGAGATTAAGAAGAGGTGGCAAGAATACACAGAAGAACTATACAAGAAAGATCTTAATGTCCCTGATGCCCATGCTGGTGTGGTCACTGACCCTGAGCCAGACATCCTAGAGAGTGAAGTCAAGTGGGCCTTAGGAAGCATTGCTAACAACAAAGCTAGTGGAGATGACAGTATTCCAGCTGAGTTATTTAAAATACTAAAAGACGATGCTGTTAAAGTGCTGCACTCAATATGCCAGCAAGTTTGGAAAACGCAACAGTGGCCACGGGATTGGAAAAGGCCAGTTTACGTTCCAATTCCAAAGAAGGGCAATGCCAAAGAATGCTCAAACTATCGCACAATTGCACTCATTTCACATGCTAGCAAGGTTATGCTCAAAATCCTACAAGCTAGGCTTCAGCAGTACGTGAACAGAGAACTACCGGATGTACAAGCTGGGTTTCGAAGAGGCAGAGGAACTAGAGATCAAATTGCCAACATTCGCTGGATCATGGAGAAAGCACGAGAGTTCCAGAAAAGCATCTACTTCTGCTTCATTGACCATGCAAAAGCCTTTGATTGTGTGGATCACAACAAACTGTGGCAAATTCTTAAAGAGATGGGGATACCAGACCACCTTACCTGTCTCCTGAGAAATTGGTATGCAGACCAAGAAGCAACAGTTAGAACCGGTCATGGAACAACCGATTGGTTCAAAATAGGGAAAGGAGTACGACAAGGCTGTATACTGTCACCCTGCTTATTTAACCTATATGCAGAGTACATCATGAGAAATGCCAGGCTGGAAGAATCACAAGCCGGAATTAAGATTGCAGGGAGAAACATCAACAACCTCAGATATGCAGATGATACCACCCTAATGGCAGAAAGTGAAGAAGAACTAAAGAGCCTCTTGATGAGGGTGAAAGAGGAGAGTGCGAAAGCTGGCTTGAAACTCAACATTAAAAAAACTAAGATCATGGCATCTGGACCCATCAATCCCTGGCAAATAGAAGGGGTAGAAATGGAAGCAGTAACAGACTTCATTTATTTGGGCTCCAAGATCACCGCAGATGGAGACTGCAGCCATGAAATTAAAAGACGCTTGCTCCTTGGGAGGAAAGCTATGGCAAACCTAGATAGCATATTAAAAAGCAGAGACGTCACCTTGCCGACAAAGATCCGCATAGTCAAAGCTATGGTTTTTCCAGTAGTAATGTATGGCTGTGAGAGCTGGACCATAAAGAAGGCTGAACGCCGAAGAATTGATGCCTTTGAACTGTGGTGCTGGAGAAGACTCTTAAGAGTCCCCTGGACTGCTAGGAGGTCAAACCAGTCAATCTTAAAGGAAATCAACTCTGACTGCTCATTGGAAGGATTGATAATGAAGCTCAAGCTCAGATACTTTGGTCACCTAATGCGAAGAGAGGACTCTTTAGAAAAGACCCTGATGCTGGGAAAGATGGAAGGCAAAAGGAGAAGAGGACAGCAGAGGATGAGATGGCTAGATAGCATCACTGAAGCAATGAGCATGAAATTGAGCAAACTCAGGGAGGCAGTGAAAGATTGAAGGCCTGGCACAATATGGTTCATGGGGTCACAAAGAGTCGGACACGACTTAACGACTGAACAACAACAATCTTAAAAGGAAAAGGGGACATGGTTGTGAATATTTTAAAAAAAGGGCAGGGCTAGAACAACAAAGTTACTAATTAAAAATTACATGTGACATTAAGTATCTCATTTAAAAAAACTATTAAATGTTATCTGTATATCAAACTCATACATAATCACTTTCACATACAGGTAGTTCTCACTTAACAACCCTAATTAGGAATTTTTGTCGCTAAGTGAAGCAGTCATTAGGTGAAACATAATGTGACTGCACTACTTAGTGACTGCCGTTCTGGTAATCCCAGCTGCAGTCATGAGGCGAGGACCGTGCTGCTGTTAGGTGAGGACCTCATGCTTCTCCTGTCTTGCCGTGCTTGCTTTTGCTTCAACTCCCCCCGGGCAGTGGAGTGCAGGGCGGCCAAAGGGCAGAGATGGAGGGGAGATGAAACAAACTTTGCAGTTGTAAATGCAGGTGGGCTGCCAAGCACCCAAATTTGAGGACTGGTTGTGAATACCATTCATTCAACGCTGTCATAACTTCAAATGGTTGCTGAACGAATGATCATTAAGCGAGGACTATCTGTAAAGAGATTCACAAGTATGCACACATTCCCTTCCTTCTAGTACCAAAAGAAAGAAAAAAAATCATAAAGATGACTGGAAGAAGTAACTGCATCTAAAAGGGGAACAAAACTGTCTGGAGATGAAATGAGAGGAAGAGGTAACTGGATAGGGAAAGAAAGAAAAGAGAGAGAAGCCTTGTTTAGGCGTTACAAAAAAGGGGAAAATAACTAGGAAGCAGTTCTCTTAAACAACTTAATCAACTGTTAAGAATTTCCCTTAATTTACAGGTAAATATTTGGGAAAAATAATACCAAGTTTAGGATATTGGTATTATCTTGGTCTCTCCTTCTTCTTTTTAGTAATGTTTTTAATTAAGGTTTTATGTATTTATATATTTTATGTTTTTAATGTTTGTTGTGAACCGCCCAGAGTTCCCCCATTGGGGGGAGATGGGCGGTTGAAAAATTTAATAAATAAATAAATAAAATAAATAAATATATGATACTAAAGTAAAGAGAGACCATTTGGTGTAGTGGTTAAAGGTGCTGGATTAGAAGCTGGAAAACTGAGTTCTAGTCCTGCCTAGGCATAGAAGCCAGCTGGGTAATTTGGGGCCAATCAATCTCTCTCAGCCTAGGAAGAAGGTACCAGCAAAGCCATTCCCAAAAATGTTGCCAAGAAAACTGCAGAGACTTGTTCCTATAATCACCAGGAGTCAGTATTAACTTGAGGACAGCCACACTAAAGGAATCACACCAGGAATCAGGATTCATGTGATAACACCACCACACTAAAGTAAAGATAGATATATTCAAGGTGTCTTGTTGACATCTGAACACTTGATAGCAATGTAAGCACACACATTTGAGATAAATTAGGATAGACTGTATATATTTACTTACAGATAGACAACTTCCTTAGATTGTAGTGTAAGAAATTATAGTACATTCAATTCTCTGTAATTTTCTCATAACTTTTAAATATTGGGGCATTTTAGAAACCTAACAGGAACATATATGAATTACTTCCATAAATATTATAAGGTTGAGCATAGTCAACTTCTTTTATTCTGCCGTTTTAAACTATATACTCTGTTTTGAAACACCATTGTGATTATACATATTTCCTTCCAAAAAGCTTACCTGTTTTGTTGACTTTTTAAAGCCATTAAAAATTTTCCAAGCAAGCTTGTTGCCACCGCTAGCAATGTGCCGACCAACATCAAATTCCCTGGTAACTGGATTTCCCATGACTGCACTTGTGACATCTGCAGTCACTTTTGTAACAGTGCTCTTCAATTTATTTAGCATCAACTCCATTGTTATGACAGTCCTCTAGTATGTCTGCCTATAAAGGAAAGAATTCTTAAAATCAGTTTTGAAATTTTGTTAACACAAACATATACAACATCTACTCACTAAAGATAAGATTTTCTAGATAGTATTCACTCTTAATGCTTATTTAAATGAAAGTTTGATGTCCCAGATAATAAAAAAGAATTTTAATATATTTTTATATCCCTTTTGAAGCAGTCAATATGAGAAATATTGTTTTTAGTTCTAACAGTTGAAAAGTGTTAAAAGTATCAGCTCCTCGGGAAAAGAAGGAACTATATCCTAAAAAGGCAAAAATAAGCAGACTGAACATATGACTTCAACAATCTAAGTTATGGTATCAGTTAAAATCTATATCAGAGATTTTGCTATTTATTCAACTTGAATAAACTATCCTTTCATTGAAAGAATGGTGAAGGGATTCAGGCATTGAATTTGTTACCTATGCTGAAAAAAAAAGTTTGAAAGACATAGAATTAATTAATGTAAGAGATTAATTGCTATACTCTGTTACAATACTGTTTCTAATATTTTGAAATTGATATAATATATAAATATATTAAATAAAAGATTAACACATTACAAAGTATACCCAAATATCAAATCATAGGGCTGGAAAAGATGTCTCCTAGTCCAACCCTGTGCCAGGTCTGAGGAATCTTCAGACAATCCCAGACAGATGGTTGTCCAACATTTGTTTAAAAACTTCCAGTGATGGAGCACTCATGATTCCAAGAAGCAGACTGTTTCACTGTTAATAACTTTCACAGTCAGGAAATTCTTTTTTATTTCAAGTTTGGATCTCTCTTTGTAAAGCTTCCACCCATCGGTTCTTCTCCTACTCTTGGGTACTATAGGGAATGAATTTAGATTCTCCACCCTGTCACAGCTCTTCAAATATTGGAAGATGCTATCATGTCTCCTCTTTGCCTTCTCTTGTTTAGGCTAAACTTATTTAGTTGTTTTACCATTTTTATAGGATTCAGCCTCCAATCTTTTCACCATCTTTGTTGCTCTTCTCTGTTTACTTTGCATTTCTTAGCATACTTCTTGTACTGTGCTAACCAAAACTGGACAAAGTCTTCTAGGTGCAGTCTGACCAGTGCAGTATAGAACGGAACTACCACTTCCTGTAATGTCAACATATATCCTTATTGATGCAATCAAACATTGCACTGGCTCTTTTGGCAGCTGCATCACACTGCAGAGATACTATCTGTATTTTAAGTCTGTCTTCTGAGGTGTTAGCAGTCTCTTCCCACCCCGGCCTGGAGTGTTGAAGTGTTGACTTCAAAGTTGCTAAGTACCCCTTCTTTCCTCTCATCTAAGTCATCAAAAATATTGAAGAGCACTGGGTCCAGAATAGAATTCTGAGATATCCCACTGCATACCTCTCTCCATGTAGACACAGGTCCATTAATTATGTGTCATCAAGTCATTGTTGACTTTTGGAGACCTCATACATACATTTTCTGTGACAAAATAGGTCCATTAAGGACCACGTATTGGGTACAGTTTTTCAACCAATTGCAAATCCATTTGGTAGTGGGACCACCCATCCCACATCATTTCATTTTATCAAGGAGGAGACTATAGTCAATTTTATCAAGTGCCGTACTGAAGTTTAGGTACACTAATCTACAGCATTCCCTTGGTATACTAATCAAATCACTTTGTCAAAAAAAAAGAGTAATATTGTTGTTAATTGGTCTGTCTTTTCCCTTTTCCCTTTTTAAAAAAGTGGAACAATAGCTCCTCTCTAATCTTCTGCCACTTCCCTTGTACTTCAGGAGTTCTCAAAGATCAGTCAGTAATTCTGAGATCACAAACTATCTAATTTGAAGTATAATATTCTCCTTACATCAATGGAAGAAACTATGCTTCAAGCAACTCACCAAGGCTTAAACAAACAGTAACAATTTTAAGCAGATCATGGGTTAGATGATTTATAGGGCATCATATATTTGGATGGTTGAGATTATATTTGTGTATCTGAGACTGCATGTGTTATATAATCCATTTATTTCTTTCAATTTACATGATGCTTTACTAAAAATTCACCATCAAAACTCAGCTATTTTTCCTTCAGAATACAAACATATACTTTGTATCAACTCCATCAACTCTGCTTTCAAGAAAGGATATTTCCTACCATATTTCTTACAGAAATGATAGATATGTCCTAAACAGAACTATAACTATAGGCTATAGTATCCTTTGGGTCACTTGAAAGAGTTGATTAGGGGCACTGTTTGGCAGTGGTTCCATTTCTTGCTGAGGAGGCAATCTTAAATGGTATTAGTGGGGGAGACTGAGTCCTTAGGTATTCTGATATTACATACCTCAGGACATGGTTTCTCCATTTTTTCCAACATCTACATAAAGCCATTGTGAGGTTGTCACTGATTTGGGATTATATGTCATCATTATGCATCTCTATAGTAGGCTAAACAGGAGATGCAGTCTTGACCCAATGTGTAGAGGCAGTGTATGTCAATCCTACAAGGTATACCAGACCAAGAAACAGATGCCATGTAGGCCTAAAACTACCTTCATTGAGACTGACTACTGTAACAGAATTTGCAAGTCTGAATGTGTTTCCCCTCCTCCTTCTTTTACTTATTGTGTGAATTAGGTGGTACCTGCCTGAGATGTTTTTGTATTCCTCCCCTTTCATCTGGGCTTCTGCAATGTTTATCTGTTTCTTGCCTTGGTAATAAATCTTCCTCTCTCTCTGTCAAGGTCATCTTCTTTACTCTATAGTGTAGGACTGGATGGAGTTGAACAGACTCATACTTAATCCTAACAAGATGGAGCTGACTTTGATACAAAATTCTTCTGCATCCATGAATGTTCCATCTATTGCTCTCAATAATGTGATACTGCCACCAAACAGCAGATATGCAATGGCTATCTACAATTGACTTATGGCTCCTGCTAGAACAGCAGGTGGAGGCTTGTCTCCTTTATTTTTTACTTTCAGTCTTGAACCATTGGCCTCTCTTACTAGACAGTGTTAAGGTGTGTAGTGGAACTCAGCATTCAGTATAAATTGTTGTTATATGTTCATGATATTATGGCTATCCTTGATAATTATGCAATGTTATTACCAAAGCTTTTCAAATCGCAATAGCAATATGGTTTATGGTGAACATTAAAACTCCTATTAAATCTTTGGGGCAAGATTAATGTTATCAAAATGAATAATTCTGATTAGCAATTACTTAAGATTAATGCATATTGTAAAAGAGATCCCAATGTTAAACCCAATTAAATACTTTATATAACTTAATAGAAAATGCTTGACAGACTAAAGCCCTCAAATACTCCAGGCCAAATTTAGATTCTTTTACAATGAAGGCAAATTCAATCCACCAGATTTTCAACTATATTACTGGGCTTTTATTTACCAGGATACTTTTTGGAACAAAACCTTTTATGAATATTCTCCCCTTTGAACCCATTAGGAGAACAAGTGTGTAATACCATTGAAATCTAGGCAAATTTTAGGGTCCAGATATAGTAAATAGGGATTGTTTCCAGGCTTGAAAGCTGCTAGGCATTATTAATAAGTAAATGGTTAGATTTTGATCTTGAATCACATGAGAAATTGACATTGTGGAATAATCCAAATTTGAAAATAGTGGGGAAGATGTTTTACTGGAATGCCTGGGGTAAACAAAGGTTCAACACTTTAAATTAGTTTTTTTCTAATAGTTAAAGACTTAGAGAGTATGTGTAGAATGTAACTTACCTACAATATTCGCTTGGCAAAATACACAACTAAAATATGTACTAATTAAACAGTATGGCCCGGATGCTCTAATGGTCTTCCGTGTGCCTGCAATTTTAGAACCTTCACACGATGCAGTGTGGAATGGAAACCAACAATTCAATTTTATAAGGTATTAAAAAAGAAAATGAAAGTTAGTATTAGTTGCATATTTGAATTGTGGAATGAAGAACTGGAATACTTTATTCAGTTCTGGAGAATCAGTGGTTCCAGTTGTTAAGAAACATAAAATTATGATTTAAAATGAAATTAATTCATCAGAAAATATTTTATATTTACCAGATCCCTAGCAAGAATGTTTAAGATGGAGGAACATGCATAGCCACATTGATTTCAACTTATTACATATGTCAGCAAAATTTTGGGAAGAAATATTATTGTTAAGGATCTTAATGAGAGGTTGAACTATATTTCTAAAACACAGATTTTGTCATTTCATGAAGAGCTTTGGCTACATTGAGCCTGGGGCATGGCAAAGAGGATAATTTTATGTAACTGTGAATAAAACTTATCCTGATTTTAAGAAATACATCTAGGATATAAGTCTGTTATTTATTTTGAAAAGTCTGTGTTCTAAAAATCAGAAGATGAGCAATAAGTTTTCATGTGGTCCAGATTATTAGTTTAAGGACAGAATTAATTTTGTATTATTACCTATTATTTTTCCCTCCTTTTCTAGGTTTTCTTTCTTCACTGCATAATCACTATTCCCCACCCACCCCTTTTTTTAACTGTTGGTGCTGTAGCTTTTTGTTATTTTACTATTAATGTTTTTAAATAGAGCCTTTAGCCAGTTCTGGTTAGTCTACCAGCTGTGATTCTTCCCAGATGAAAAGACAATGAAGATAATGACTCTAGTTCTTGTCCTGCAGTTAATCAGTGGTAATTTGGTCTACATGAAGCTGCTCTTGAAGATGAGCTATAAGCTGCAGCTGATACAAAATGCAGCTGTCCCCTATTTCTATTAACTGGTTTAATAGAAAAAAACACTCATCCTGTGGGAGCACTGATTACTAGCAGGCTTTGGGCTTGATTCAAAATATATTAATTATAAAGTCTTATATGATTTGACCCCTTGTTAGTTTCAAGATGATCTGCTCCAGGTGAAATCTGTCAACTCAGTGCAGTCTAAATGGGAGGGGTACTGTGGGTACCCATCTCCTGAGAGATTAAGGGGGCAGGTGCCCATAAGATGGCCTTCCCAGTAGCAGCACCCTCACTGTAGAATACAGTACTGTGCCTCCTGAGATCAGGATGCCCCTCCCCCTTTTGGTATTTAGGCAGGGGTGAAAACATTTTTAAATGAAGGGTCTCCAGTAGCTGACAATAGTATAGAAAGATAAGGATTTGTTTTCTGATGCTTGAGTAGATGGCATACAAATGGTTGTAATAGGTATTTCATTTACATACATCATATATGGAAATTATTCTGTGATGTAGTAATAGTTATGAAAAATGTTTGCATGTCATTTAAGGATACAGAAAATATTATGGACCTAAAAATTAGTACAGCTGTAACTCCTGAAGTTAGGCTGAGGAACTTGCTGTAAGAAGCACGCCTGCAGTTCTACAGAGATGGCAGGCCCAATTTTTCTTTCCAGACAGGCTTTCCAAGACTGCTTTACGTGTGACTTAATGAGATGACATATCTCTGAAAATAGCTTGAATCTACCTTTTAAATTAAAAATAGTACAATCCAAATAGAAGTATGTCGCAAAGTGTTTAATTGTCCTTAATCACAAATAAATGAATATGACCTCAGCTTGCATTAATAATAACAAATTTAAGAATAATTGCTGTGCATTTTAAGCCTGGAAATAAGGATTTCAATTCCATTACTTTCAATGGGAACTTTTACTAAAGTCACTTTTGACTGTAACATCAGCAACTCTTCAGATACACTTTTAGAGGAAGTGATTTCTATTTAACTGCTTCCGTATCTCACAAATTAATTACAGTGAATTGTCAGGAAAAGATTCAGAAGACTCATGATATATGAAAACAGTAAAGAATTTAATTTTCTATGAAGCAGTAATCTTCAAAACAGGGCCATCCCAGTAAGTGTTTTGGCTTAGACTTCCCAAGCAAGTTTTGTCAGATGGTGCAATAAGTGGACAAACTAAAACAGATATAAAATATATTCACCAATATTACTTTTATGCCCCATTTGATAATGCAATACTATATACAGACTTTTAAATATGCTGTATTTCTACAATATCATTTATAATGCCCATTTTAAAAACAGATTAATCAACTATCGGATCATTTAAAAGCAAAAATGCTTCTATCTTTTAGAAAACGTTGATTTTTTTGAGATGTGAGACTAGAGGTACAAAAAGCAACCCATTCTTTCGGATAAATACACACCTAAAACAGGTACGAGTTTCTCACCGTGTAAGCACCCTTACAGAGGGCTGGGGCAGCCCTTCCTCTCAGCCGGAAGAGCCTGCTAGTTGGGGAAACTCTATTACTAGAAAGAGCCTTGCTTTTATTTCTCTTTTTCTCCACGTCGCTCACGACCGATCGAGAAAAGCACCTTAGCAGAAAACACGGTGGAGAGGAATAACGTCATCCAGCTCTCCCTGTCCCTGCCCGCCCAGATTACACCATTCAGGCCCTCCTTGCGATTCGGAGGGAGGAAACGGGCCCTTCCCCGCTCCAAGATCTTAAGGCCACTCTCCGGCACCGAGAGCGGTGGCCGCCCCCAACCCGGCTCACCTCTTCCTGAAGAAACGGTACAGCCCCACAGTGGGGCGTGGTTGACCAAGTGCAGACCCCGCTCGGCTACGCCATGGCGACCACCTCAGCCGCCTAACCTGACCCGTCCGACTCCTTCCGCCGCCCGCCTCCGTTGTTGTCACTGTGAGAGAAACAAGAGATGGGCACGGGGCCGGAAGTTGTGCCGGAGGAAGCTCCGCCCACCGCTCACGCCGCCAACGGTAGTTTCAGTGCCGGCGGCAAGTTCGATTGTCCATTCTAGCGGCCGGGTTTGGAGCGAGGCGGTCGAGTACTGGGCGCGTTTCTCCCCGGACGAAAATCCTTCAGGACTGCTCAACTGAAGGTTTCAGATGAAGACGCTTGAACTTCCCTGTTTTTGGCTCTTCTCCCATCACATAGGCCGACTTTCACACGTTGCACTAAGACATGGTTTTAGCTTACTGTGTGATGGCTTAGTATATTACGTGAGCTCAGCCAGTTGTACTTCATTTAATAAACAGAGCAATGTATGAACCACGGATGTCCAAAGGAAGGGGGAGGGCAAATTATATGTGCTTCATTACCTCATCACACATCTTATGTATTTGCATACTTCATACATGATGTAATTACATAAATGCATACTTTACACGAGATCATTACTTGCATTGGCCATTGCCACTTGTTACAGGATTTGCTGGTACAAACTCAGTTATGTAGTTGTCTCAGATTCTGAAACTCAACATGGGGACTGAGGCCACAGTATAGTTATGAGAAAGTCCAGGTGTTATGGATCACAGATGTCAGTCAGTCCTGGGTACAATAAATGGAATATTACACGTGTGTATATGCATACACATCTTGGCATTCAAAAGACTGCTTGCTTCTCAGACAATGTAGCCCTTTGTCTCAATAAGATCTTTCTGAGTTGCTTATTTTAGCATGTACTATAATCAAAGGAAAGATTCCCCTACAACCCTCCCTCTCATTGTTAGTGATGGCAACAATCAAGGGTACCATGGCTGAATTACTGAATGCTGCCAAGGGATCTAAAAGGAGAGGCACAATCTCATAGCCAGGTTCTGATGAAGGTCATGTTCCAGAGAGACCAATGCTGTTTCTGTCCCGTGTGCCTGCCTGAATCCTGACTGGAAGGGATCTAGATGATTAATTTCTTCTTAGATCTAGTTAATTCCCTATCACCTCCAGAATCTTACTCCAAAAAGCAAATTTGAAGACAGACAAATCATCTAATACAGCTGGATAGAAACAGCCTCTTCAAAAGACAGCACATCACTATTTATTTTGAGGCTGGTGGCATCTCACCCTCCCTCAGAAAAACATTTTTCATCTCCTGAATACAGCTATGTATATCCCACAACCACCCAAAGGAGCCAGGTTGTACATGGGTCTAGTTATTCCTATTATAAGATGTATGTATGTTATGTCTATCCTGAAAGACAATTCAGATCAAGACAATATCTGATCAATATCAATAGAATGAAATTGACAGAAAAATACTTTTGTAACAAATGTCCAATCTGAAACAGGCACTGCAAATTTTCTTGGTCAGTCCTCACCAAAACTACTCTACTTAGTTCTGAACTCATTTTATAAAGGATTCAGAGAAATTAGGACAAATTCATAGAACAGCAATGAGGATTATCAGAGGACTACAAATTCTATGAAGAAAGACTGACAGAGCTAGGTATTTATAGCCTTGAGAAAGCTGAAGCACTACTATATATTACAGCACTCTTCTGTTTAATTCCATAGTACAGTATATGGATTTAAGTTACAGGAAGGCATATTCCAACTGAGTTAGAAAAACTTTCCTACCAGTAAAAGCATGGAGCTAATTCCCCACAGCAGGCTGGGCTCCCCTTCACTGGAAAGCTGGGTGGCACTTGGAGGTTTTCTAGTCCAACCCGTGCCCAGGACAAGAATCCTCTTACCATCCCAAATGGCTGTCCAACCTTTGCCTTTTGTTAACATGAAGGCCAGACAGACATCTTTCTGAGATAAATGAAACTGGATTCCTGCATTAAGTATGGGTCTGAACTCAATAGCTTAAATGGCGCCTTCTGATTTTGATTCCTTGGAGTATTTCTCTATTAAAAGATTTGACACTGCAGTTTGATAACTCTGTCTTTAGCTTAGTAGCTGCTGTTCTTTTCCTCCCTCAGAACTAATAAAAAGGGCTTCTAGATAAAATTTCCCATTAATTAAAAAAAAAATTGGATCACAATTAAATGAAGTTTTTTTTAAAAAATTAACCAAGTGATCATCTAGCTTTTTTACATTTGAGTCATTACATAATTATCTTTCTAGAATCCAAAATTAAAGTTTCATATATACACTTAAAAATTTATCTCTAAGTTATCTCTGCTACAGAATATTCTAATGTATTAATTGAATTCTTTTAAGGAGCTATTTCTAGGTATTTTCTTTACACTTCATATATTTACCATGAATTGAGTGATCAGCAATAACCAATAAAGAACTCATATATACAAAGTACAGTTATATACACACAGTTCATCAATACATAAAACTGAAATTATGATTATTCTAGAACACAGCTCTAGATTAAGACATCTTGCCACACAATGGACAATCTATACAATATTTATATGGAAGTAATCTATTTAAATATCAAATTTTTCTTCACATATGCTATGCCCGTTTTCTTCATAATCTTCTCTTGTTACTACCATATCTTCAAAATCGTCGTTTTCAGAAATCAACTTTCCACCTTCCCAGGAATAAGTAATAGGACTGAAAATAAATAAAATAGCCTTTTAAAAAGCAAACTATATAAACATTATGAATTAATATTAATTTATATTGACCATAGTAGCAAATGTTATACAGTACTATATATAGTAGCAAATGTTACACTGTATAATGCAACAAATGAATGTACTGAAGACTAAGTTGGTTGTGTTTAGTAAGTTATTTGTATTTGACAGGGGAAATGAACTGAATTAGTACAAGTTACACCTAACCATGTAAGCAGATGAAAATCAGAAAACCAGAGCAAGCAGATGAAATTGTGTACCTTGATAGAATATTTATTAAAAGGATGGGGAAGTTTTAAGTTATGTGTGTAATTGCTTAGAAAAGTCATGGACCTGGGAAGGGTTTACTTAAAAAGTGTTTGTGATAAAACAGGAAATAATAGTGTCAAGTATGAATGAATAGAAAGCGAGTCACCAGTATGAAAGAAGTAGGTTGAGGTGCTTTGTTTATATAGGCAACATAAATGAAGGCAGAGTTACAATACAAAAATATGAAGGAAGACTGAATGGGTTGAGCAAAAGGGAAAGACTGGGAAAATCATGGTTAGACAGAACAGACGAGGCCCTGAAAAAGAGGTGAGAAGTTTTAGGAAGAAAAGGCAATGTATGAAACACTACATGGATATGAGGAAGCAAGGATGATCTGCAAGGACACGAAGGTATATAGAAATATAATGAATAATTTTAATTTTCCTTTCCTTTCCTATTCTACTTTTAATTTATTTTGCCCACTATTTCTAATCCTTTTTCTGTGGTTTGCATAACACTGCTTACTCCAAAAGGAATAATATGGTGAGTACATATGTATATAACCAACAATATCAGAAGGAACCAAAATGCATAAATTCCTGAATTAATACTAGAAAATACAATATAGAAACTGAAGAATCATATTTTAAAATTAAGAAGCTCTATTTGTAAATGAAAGACTATTTACTTCTCTGGCAGAACAACTGATACATCATAATCTGTTGGAGTGAGGCATCGAACCTCAGAATAAACACGATCTCTGAATCCAGGGAACAGAGAGTTTCCACCAGTTAAAACAATATTCTTGAAGAAATGAGGCTGCATTTCTGTGGACAAATCAGATTAAGATAATTAAATATACTGAAATAATTTGTTTTATTTTATGGTAAAAGAAAGGACAATTGTCAGTTTAAACAGGCCTGAGAGGCAGAAATAATGTCAGATTTGTTTGTTTTTTCAAAAATTTAATTGGAACTATTGCTGATAGGATCATATGAGGCAGAGAGACACCATGGAGCTTTCTGCGAGTGTAATGAGGACAGATATGGTCCTCCCGCTAGAAGAGGTATTCACCTGAGGGTAACTAATGCACAAGCCTATCATTCCCTCTCAGGAGCTGCCTGAGGGTTTAAGACTGTGTTGTTAGCCTGGCATGAAAACATTTGTACTGAAGGCATCATCCTAATATTTAGCTATTTTACAAAAAATAATTGCTTATTTCCACAAAATGCTAAAACAAAACTGTATTTCACAATCTCTGATATCTTTAAATTATTTTAGTTCAGCATTTTTGATAGTGCACAGGTAATCACAGCAATTTTACAACAGTTACATTAATGATAACAGTGGTTGTCCTATGTAATGTGTTGTTACATTTTAACTAGGTACTTAACCAAATTTTCTTTTCATGGTTTTATTAAATTTGATACCAAAGGAATAGGAACAGGAATTCTTGTATGCTAGAAGCTATGTCTATAGAGAAAAATGTATCTGTTTGTAAATTTATCTACTCCAAATTTTACAGATGTAGCATCATTAATATAAATACCTCGGCTTACGATAACTGGAACTGGAATTTCCATTGCTAAGTAATGCAGTTGTAAAGTGTGATGTCACATGATTGCATCACTTAGCAATGGCACTCCCTGTTGCCGTTGTTAAGCAAGGATCGTGGGTCATTAAGTAAGGACCTCCTCGCAACTTCCTGCTGGCTTCCAACAAGCAAAGTCAGTGGGGAAGCTGGCAGGAAGTCCCAAGTCCTCAGTGGATCACAAGCAGGCTGGAGGACAGGTAAGTGGTTGCTGCTGGGGGGGGGGAGTATGCGCAGGTGGCCATCACAGTAGGGCCAATTGTGGCTGCTGCTGGGTGGGGGAGTGTGCACGTTAGTGGCTGTCGAGATGCAGCATAATTGCAGCGGGGCTGGGTGTGCAAGATGTGCGGGTAGCTGTTGAGGTGTGGCATAAGCACGATGGGGCTGGGGTGGCTGTTGCCAGGTGCGCAGGTGGCCACTGAGGCATGGCACAAGCACAGCTGGTTGCTGCCATGTGGGGGAATGTATGCAAAGGTGTGTGGGTGGCAGTTGAGAGGAGTGTACTGCGGGCACCAAAGCCGGGCTCCTCAGGGGAAAAAGCTGCTGGAGTACAAACAACTTACTGGAGCGGCTCATGACCTTCCCTGCCAGCTTCCCTATTGACTTTGCTTGTGAGAAGCTAGCAGGGATGTTCACATATGGCGATCACATGACGCAGGATGCTGCGACTTTCATAAGTGTGAGCTAGTTACCAAGCGCTGGGATCGCGATCACATGACTGCAGGATTGCTGGGACGGCTGGAATCTTGAGGACTGATCATAAGTACTACTCATTCAGCGCTGTTGTAACTTTGAACGGTAGCTGAGCGAGTGGTCATTAACTGAGGACTATCTGTAATTATTCCAAATATCAATATTAAAATAGCTATAGACAATGAAGCCTTTGCCCTTAAAATGTAAGCTACTGAAGCAAAATATCAACTGTATCATTGTGCAACATATTTCACAGATGGATCTTTGAGAATGCAACACCATTTTAGTAAATGTACCTTCTGGCAAATTCTGAATTGAATAAACAATGGCTTCAGGAATTCCCATTTCTTGAATGCCAATATCTGAAGGATGGAAGAGTATTTCTGGAACTGCAAATCGCTCATTTGTAAGACGAAGTATTTGCTCACCAGTTTTGTACTTTCCACTTAACACCATTTCTTCCCTTGGCTAAATCAAATAATTATAAAACACATAGTGGTAAAGTCTATATTTCATTAAGTGTTATTCAATTACTGTATACTATATTACTGTACTTGTTTGATTTTATACATTTCACCACATAACGTTCCATATAGTAGCTGCATAATTAGTTCTGTCACCTAACAGGACTATGGATGTGTTTTTTCAATAGCAGCAACTACTCCACAAAGTAAATCACACAGAAGACTCTTTTTATAGTAAGATGTGCTGTTAGAAGGGACAGAGATCAATTTATATTAAGTATCATGGAGTTGCTTAAAGCACCCATGGATGTGACTCATGATTCAGTTTAATACCTTTTCCAAATTAATACAATAGAAGTAGATGGAAGAATGTGCAGAGATGGGATGTCACTTGACAGTAAAACATAAGGCCAAGTTCCAGTCCACCCTCAGCCATTGAAGTTCATGGGATGACTTTGGTTCAGTGACACTCTCTCAGCCAAACCTACCTCACAGGACTGCAGGATTTAAATCTAATAAATAAAGGAGAACTGAGTGTGTAATTCTAAATCCATTTGCCTGGAAGCAATTCTCTTGAAATCAATGAGCTTTATTTGTAACTAGGCATACATTATAAGGGGATTAACAAGTCAGTTCAACATGGTAATCCAGTTTGTCTCTTTCAACTGTGGTTTTATATTGTTCTATATCCATAGCATCTTTTCTGTTCACCCTTCTCTTGAAACTAATAAACTACTAATGGTCATTACACCTGCCAAATGGGACAAACATTTACTTGCAAACATTTACTTGCATACACTGAAAACTTTAAACACAGTTATGAAGATTTTACAGAATCACCTTACAAAATCCTTTTTTTATTGTGCTGAAGTCTGGTAAAACATAGTCCAACATTACTGTATTTTCTTCTTTCAACCTGGAACAGAATTCAGAATGCATTAAGTAATTTCTTAAAGTTTCTCAAAACAATTTATTCCACAGCAATTTTTATACTTTAATATAATGTAACTTGAATATTCTTGAAGAATGAAATGGGCTTTCAAAATGATTATTAGGTAATTAGTAGAGAAAGACAAAATATATAGCATATGCTTGATCTTGAACATTATTATTTCTTCTATTTAAAATATTTTAGGTCACCTTTAAGGACAAAAACTTCTCTTTAAAGTGGCCTAGAAAACTAAGTATCTCTTCTGTGAATCAAATCAGAAATTAAAATCCAGATGAAATGTCTTCTCAAAGATCTTTCTCTCTCCTTCCAGATACACAATTGGGCATAAGAAATAAAATATTCCATACATGCTCAAAAAGTACCCTTTTAATTACAAAAATGTCAGCATAACCAGGTGGCATGCCTTTTCAGGATCAGGCCCTGTAAAGTAAATTTCCAAACTTTAGATAAAATAACCAACACTTAAATAATATATTTAAAAAGACCATACTTGGCAATCTCCATATCCTTGAAAAAGTCTTGTGAAACGTAACATACATCTTCTTTCACTTGATTAATCACATGAGTTTCATCCATAACATGGAGCTGCCTAGAAAAATTACAAGAACTTTTGAAAAAGTTCTTTATTCTGTTTGCATTATCAATTTATTATGAGTGTTAAGCAAAATTTATTTAACCTTGTATTTCACAGTCTACTGCAAGATTAATTATGGAAAAACCCATTTAAGTCTTTAATGCTCTACAGATACAGGCATGCTTCTAAATTTAATGGTAAGTTGGGGAATTAAAATTACTAATGTTATGCTAATTTATGTGACTTCTCAGAAAGTTCTGATTAGGGGCTTGTCAGGCAACCCAGCTAAACTTCATAGCTCCTTATATCTCAGGGACTTGACATTTCCTTACCAAGATTGCTATAATGATGAGTTCATAGTCAGATAATCGGAGAGCTTGAAGCAGTTTTAGGAGTCATCTATTCCAACCTCCTGCTCAGCGCAGGATGCACTAGAATCTCTCTAAAAGACAACAATCCAGTCTGTCTGAAGACCTTTGGTGTGGGAAAATTCACAATTTCCACTGGCTGATAGCTCACAGTCAGGAAGTTCCTCCTGCTATTTACCATTAACCTCCTTCCTTGTAGTTTTAGCTATAGGTTCTGGTCCTGCCCTTGGGGGCAACAGAAAATAAGTCCCACTCTTCCTTCTATGCAAGTCCTTCACATATTTGAAGACTGCTATCATGTCTCCCCTCAGTCATCTTTTCTGTAGGCTAAATACAGGTGAAACTCGAAAAATTAGAATCTTGTGCAAATGTTCATTTATGTCAGTATGGCAACTCAAAAGGTGAAACCAATATATGAGATAGACGCATTACATGCAAAGTGAGATATGTCAAGCTTTACTTTGGTATAATTGTGATGATTATGCCGTACAGCTTATGAAAACCCCACATTCACAATCTCAGAAAATTAGAATAGTGTGAAAAGGTTCAATATTCTAGGCTCAAAGTGTCCCACTCTAAGCAGCTAATGAATCCATAACACCTGCAAAGGGTTCCTGAGCCTTTCAATGGTCTCTCAGGCTGGTTCAGTAGGAATCACGAGCATGGGAAAGACTGACCTGACAGTTGTGCAGAAAACCATCATTGACACCCTCCATAAGGAGGGAAAGCCCCAAAAGGTAATTGCAAAAGAAGTTGAATGTTCCCAAAGTGCTGTATCAAAGCACATCAATAGAAGGTTATGTGGAAGGGAAAAGTGTGGGAGAAAAAGGTGCACAAGCAGCAGGGATGACCGCAGCCTGGAGAGGATTGTCAAGAAAAGGCCATTCAAAAGTGTTGGGGACTTTCACAAGGAGTGGACTGAGGCTGGAGTTAGTGCATCAAGAGCCACCACACACAGACGGATCCTGGACATGGGCTTCAAATGTCGTATTCCTCTTGTCAAGCCTCTCCTGAACAACAAACGACGTCAGAAGCGTCTTACCTGGGCTACAGAAAAAAAGAACTGGTCTGTTGCCCAGTGGTCCAAAGTCCTCTTTTCTGATGAGAGCAACTTTTGCATCTCATTTGGGAACCAAGGACCCAGAGTCTGGAGGAAGAATGGAGAGGCGCACAATGCACGATGGTTGAAGTCCAGTGTGAAGTTTCCACAGTCTGTGTTGATTTGGGGAGCCATGTCATCTGCTGGTGTTGGTCCACTGTGCTTCATTAAGTCCAGGGTCAAGCAGCCATCTACCAGGAGATTTTGGAGCACTTCATGCTTCCTTCTGCAGACGAGCTTTATGGGGATGCTGACTTCATTCTCCAGCAGGACTTGGCACCTGCCCACACTGCCAAAAGTACCAAAACCTGGTTCAATGACCATGGGATTACTGTGCTTGATTGGCCAGCAAACTCGCCTGACCTGAACCCCATAGAGAATCTATGGGGTATTGCCAAGAGAAAGATGAGGGACATGAGACCGAACAATGCGGCGGAGCTGAAGCCTCTATTGAAGCATCCTGGTCTTCCATAACACCTCAGCAGTGCCACAGGCTGATAGCATCCATGCCACGCTGCATTGCGGCAGTCATTGCTGCAAAAGGGGCCCAAACCAAGTACTGAGTACATATGCATACTTATACTTTGCAGAGGTCCGATATTGTTCTATTTCCAATCCTTGTGTTATTGATGTCATGTAATATTCTAATTTTCTGAGATTGTGAATTCGGGGTTTTCATAAGCTGTACGCCATAATCATCACAATTATACCAAAGTAAGGCTTGACATATCTCGCTTTGCATGTAATGCGTCTATCTCATATATTGGTTTCACCTTCTGAGTTGCCATACTGACATAAATGAACATTTGTACGATATTCTAATTTTTCGAGTTTCACCTGTGTATCCAGACTATTTAACTCTTCCTCATAGGGCTTGGTTTTAAAACCTCCTCTGGATTTACTTTAATTTGTCACTGTCCATTTTTAAAGTATAGCGTCCATAACTGAATACACTATTGCAAATGGGGCCTGATTTGGGCAGAATAGAGTAGAACAATTACTCCCACGATCTGGACTTTCCTCCTGTTTAATGTACAGGTAGTCCTCATTTAGCAACCACAATTGGGACTGGTGATTTGGTCATTAAGTGAAGTGGTCGCTAAATGAAACCCCATCTGTGCTTATGATCTTACTTCAGCTTTTCTTTAATTTACAGACCTGCAAAGATTGTAAATGCAAGGATTGGTCACAAAGTTATTTTTTCATCACTGTCATAACTGCGAACAGTCAGTTTACAAGGCAGTCACTAAATGAGGACTACCTGTATTCTAAGATAACATTTGCCTTTTTAGCAGCTGCACTGCACTGCTGGTTTATGTTTAACTAGTGGTCAATCAGAACAACAGAACAGAATTTCCTTCATGTGTACTACAGCCAAGACAGGTCTCCTCCAACCTATATTTGTGCTGTACATTTTTCTTACCCAGATGCAGAACTTTAGTTTTCTCCCTGTTATAACTGATCTTATTAATTTTAGTCCACTGCTTCAGACTCTTTAGATCTTTTTGAATCTTCTCTTCTTTGTCTAAAGTAATAGTCACTCTTCCCAGCTTTGCATCATCTGCAAATTTTATAATTGATAAAAATGTTGAACAACACAAAGCCCTACTACTTCCCTCTAAGCTGAAATGGAACCATTAATGAACACACTTAGGATATGGTCATTCAATCAACTGTCAGTCCATCTAACAGTAGTATCATCTAGCCCATATTTTACTATTGCATTAAAGAGAACATCTTGAGACACTCTGTCAAAGATTTTGTTGATGACCAGTCACCCTATGACTCTCTGATCTACTTAATTAGTAATTCTGCCAAAGAAGGTAAGATTAATCTAGCATGATTTGTTTGTGACAAAATCATGCAGGGTCTTTTTGCTTGTAACATGCTTATCAAAGTGCTCCCTTTGATAATGGGGTTCAATGGGGTACTTAGTAAAGCATCCTGAATAGTTTTGCAGAGTCCAAATAAATGCTTTACCTGTAAGAGATTATTTCCTTTAAATGATTGGTTAAAAGTTTTCCTCCAACATTTATCCTGGGAAGTAAAAAAAACAAAAAAACCTTGAAATGTTTGTATATTTTTTAAAACAAAATTTCCTTTTTTATGAATAATTAAACATTTTACCTTATTATTGCTTCTTTCTTCTTTTTACTTCTGCAGTAAGGCACAATGTGTGTAAAAGAATATCCACTGTCCACAATAATACAACACAGTTCTGATGGGTTATCTCGGAAATATCTATGTGCACTAAGAGCTCCAGCTGAAACATAATATATCATATTATCAGCTATTTTTATTAGTAGGCTGACATAATAAATTTAAAATGTGTTGAATCAATGTCAAGATGAAGAACACTGTACATTTTCTGGACAGTGGACAATATCACTCACCATTTACTCTGAGAACTGCTTGGAATTGGTATTCTTCAAATAATATTTCATTCATGGATTCTTGAATTGAACTAAAGTTGAAATAAGGTTCTGTGATGATGATATTAGTATCAACAAAATCTACCTGTGAAGGAAAACATTTCAAGAAATGGAAGTAGTTTTGAAATAAATCTGTAGATATAACAACTTCCTAATAATAATTCAAAATCCATATTAAAGCTATATCATTATTATTAAGTTGCCGTATATACAGTAGTCTCTTTCGGGTACTGTACTGAGAAAGTTTTAGACTCTATTTATAACTCTCCCAAAATTGCTGAATGAAATGAACAAACAACCCACTTTTAAAATATATTAGCATAATATACAATAGATTAGCATAATATATCTGCTGGCAGTCAGTTCTGAATATTTATTTATTTATTTAACTTGTCCCCGCCTATCTCCCCCCAATGGGGGACTCTGGGCGGCTTACAACATATTAAAACAATAAATAAATATACAATTAAAATTTATAGCAGGACACATTTACAAAGAATAAAAGGAAAAATCCAGGAGGCCGATGGAAGCAACACCACCAATATTCAAGAATATCCACAGTGAACAAGTGCATGTTTGGACAGATCACAATTAAGCTTTAAAACAGTGAATGGTATCCACAGATTATTCAAATCAGAAATTTGTTTTCAATCATTATTATGGTGAATATTTTAAGTAGTATGATCCAAGTGCCTTCTGCAGTTGTCTTGGTTCTATATTCAAGATATAAAAATTGCATGTTACCTGATACATTTCTTTTCCAAAAAGATAGTCCCATACTTGTCTCTGAACATCCCAATTAACCAAGTACCCCTATTTTTTAAAAAGAAAAAACAATATGATGTTTGCGTAATTCCAAATTTTCAACCTACATTTGTTGGACACACTACTAAAAGAAATCAATATGGAAATTCTTTATGTTTTGAGGAAAATGTAGCTGCTTCCTCTGGTGAGGTGAATGGACATCCCGTATGTAAAAATCTTCATGTTTATGCTTAATAGTTCAAAGTATTTTTTATAGTTTTTCTGTATATAAATGTTGGGCTGGGCCACATGACACACAGATTTCAATAGTATTCTGCCTACATAATTTGTAAAACATCCAAGTATAAGAAAGAAATGATATTTGACAGTGCATTATGAAAGCCTCTCATTTCTTTAAGAACATATTTTTGCTTTTGGAAAAGGTGCTTAAAGTTCTGCCCAGTTCGTATTTATCACATATACACAATAGCTAGTTCTACCAACCTCAATCAGATTTATTCCCAGACAAGTGTGTTCAGGGCTGTAGGATTAAATTGTAATTATTAAAACATTCAATGGAAAACAAACAATTCCTGCATAAATTGTGGCATGTTTCTAGTTACCTTTTGGAAAGGGAGAATATAAAAAAGTCCAGATGGATCTTTAATTTCATCCAGTTGGTTAGCTGTAAATGTTTTCAAACGAGCAGTCTTTGATCTGAACTGGCAATTGGGAATTACACTATAGGAAGGAGAAAAAACATCTAGCAGATTCCTAAATACATATTTAAACAAACTGTCATCTGTAGATGAACATAACAAATAACAAAATACTGTCAATATTAAAATGCTCTCCAAGGGAACTGCTCTACTAAGTTAAAGATTTTATTAGATTTGGAAGCAGCAAATCAATGTCTGCAAACAAAGAGGAGCCTGAGACTCAATAAATTCTATACAGCTAAATTGATGTCAAATCAATTTTTTCTGCAAAAATTTTTTGCAGAAATGATTTTACTCCCAGAAAATCATACACAGCCTGCAGCTTTAAAAATACACACAAAACTTAAAGGAGGCTCAGAATTTAAAATATGATATAACACATTTATTTTAAACACTGTATGAAGACAATTTATCCACAATCTAAACAGTTGGGAGACTAGTTCCTGTGCAATCAGAAGGCTCCAAATAAACTGAGTATGCTATGAGGTGAACAGAGCAGAACATGCTTTAAATATTTCTATTTGCAAAAATCGTTGATCCATCTGTGAATAGAAAACAGATTCTTTCAAATTCTACTTGATGGGAAATATTTTACAACGCACAATACAGTTCAGTACATGACGTTTCTGTAGTTAAAAAAAAATCTGGGCATTTGTTAAGGAACGTTCAAAGTTTCGGGATGTTTCTCTTCATTCACAATAACAATACATTCTGATCCATCCCTATATGGAACATATGAGAAACCCCATAAACTCGTCGTCAATTGCCCTAAAACGATGTCTGTGAAGATAGGCTTCCATTTTCTCCGCAACTGATTCGGAGCGAAAAACACTCACCTGACATGAGCATGACTGTACCCGATCTTGGCATTGTAAGCGCCGTTGTCCAACACGAGAGTCGCCATCTTCCCCTCGTGTCTCGGTCTCTCGACTCCGCCCCATTTCCTAGAAAAAGGCTAGACTCTCCGCTTCAGTCCAGGGAATATCTCCTCCAGTTTCGATCTACCATCCTAAGATAGACTATTACAAGATTTCCCCATGAGTGGGAGAAGACCCATATAGGTAGGAAATTTGCCCAAAAGCTGGGGTATATGCATAAAAATAATTATTCTAATTTATAGCGCTTCCGGATTCGATTTATTTTAGTTCCGGGGATAGAGGTGAGAATAGTCCATTTAAACAAAACGCGGTAGCATATGAAGCAGTCCTTAATTCTGTGTAACGTGTGACTTATTTGGAGTAATAATTTTATTTCTTAAAAAATGTTCGTACCTTCAAAAACTGAACGACTGCATGCAATTGAATGAAACACTCCAGGTCAGCGCTACTAGGCTGGCATGAAAACGGACGATTTGAAAGGGTTTTCTGCGAACGATTTCTAACTGGAAATTTAAACCGGAATCAGCCATATCTATATAGTACAGCAGTGCTTTGTAGATTTCTGGAGTTCTATTTTTTCAGCTTCCCAATTCCGAGTAAAGATACAATTCATTACACAGGAAGGCTGGGGCAGACTTGGGACATGATTTGGCAGGTTTATCATTTCCAAGGGTTAAAATATTAGATTTCTCCATTACTGTTTGTATAAGTAACTCTCAGTTTGTCACTGGATTTGTTTGCATGTATAAATAGTTCCATATCAGAAATAACCTATACAATGAAGTGTTTCACTCTACACTATATTTCTATATTTGTACTCTGGTAAGAGAAGCACATTCCTACTCCTAATGTAACTGCAATGGGACCAAGCCATTCAACTAGACCACAGGCGTGAATCACTCTGTGATGGACATTGCTGATTTTTTAAACACATTTATAATTTTAAGTTATTTGTGTATTTGACAGAAAGTCCCACTGGACTTTTCTTACAATCTTGTAATAAATCCCTTAGAACAATCCTTTTCTTTGATTATCTGCAATACAGGGACACTCGTGTTGGATAGCTTCATGTTTGTAAAGAAACAACATAAAAGATTTTTTTTTTCTTTATTCTTATGGACTAAACAGTCTGAATTTTAGAAGGTAAAACTCTGCTTATAAATCTCTACAATTATAAGATACAGCTATAAAAGCTGGAATAGGGGTGGATAAATTGACTTGGAAAATAAAATTGATACCATAAAAAAGTGGTATGAGTTATAAATAAAGTAGAATAACACTTAAGAACAGTAACCCTCAAAACTGTATATTTATTATATCTTTTAACTCTCCCAAAATATTACAGGGCAATACTATCAGAAAGCCCACTTCTCAGTCACTCCAATGAGTGGGGTGGGACTAGAAGCCTGAAGGACAGTATCTTCCAAAGGAATCACATCCTGCAACATGTCCTGGGAAAAAATTCTAAGAGTCTAAAAATGATTCACTTCCCAGCCAGCCAAATGAACCAAATGAACCAGCATATTGTGTAGGAATTAATTTAAGTTTTGTTTTGTTTGTTTTAACCAACTGCCCATCAGTAATGATCTTGGCCAAAAATCCCAGTTTAGGAAATAAGTTTAAGTGCTGATATATTTGCTGAATGTTAATGTATCCAAGAAGACATACACAAATAAAAAATAAACAAGGCAGGTTATTTTATTAAAACTATACTGGTTAACAATAGAGAATTACATATGCTTTTAAACTGTATTAAGGATATTTGCTTTCCTTCTTTTTTTTACAAAAGTCATGAATCTGCAGGGTAGTGGGCAAATGCTGACATGTGTATCATGATGCCATCATGCAAAATGAGGTGAGTTACATACATATGTTGGCCACCATAATGTAATTGACCCAAGTTATATAATAGTCTTATTTTTCATTGTGACATACATATTGTTATGTTGATACAATTATGGCTTGTTGTGGAGACCTATCAAAATATAGACCATGAATATTGGAGTAACTCCTCCAGTCAGAATTACCAGACTGGAGGAAAAGAACTGTCTCTCTCAAAGGGTGCTTTTATACCCAATAATAACTCATGCATTGGTCCTGAATGGAGCTCCCCTTGAATACTCGAAAGCTGCAGCTGGTCCAGTATGTGGGAGCATGGGCAATTATGGCAGGCATGGCATACACAAATAGCACCTTTATTTCATGAACCTCACTGGTTGCCAGTAGACTTCTGAGTGCAATTCAAGGTGCTGGTTATCACCTTTGAAGCCCTTTATGGTATAGGGCAGTGTTTCTTAAAGTCCTAGGACCCCTGGGGGCCCCCAAGACCCTCACAGCAGTCTGTGAAATCAAAATTATTTGCCAGACTACACTGAAAAATAATACAATATTCAAATCCCATCAAACAATGGTGAGAAGCGGTAGTTGCAGTGAATGTGTCAATTTTAATTTTTAATATGGTAAATATCAATAAATATAATGTAGACAAACAAAAGCTCTTTTGGGGTCCTCCATAATTTTTAAAAGTGGGAAGGAGTCCTGAGAGAAAAAAGTTTAAGAAACACTGGCATAGGATATTATTATTTGAGGCACTATCTCCTGTAGTTTCTGCCCATCCCGTGCAGTCTGACAGAGTCAGCATACTCCAGGTCCCATCAATTACACAATGTCACCTGATGAAATCAGGAAGTGGGCCTTTTCTGTCATGGCACCTGTCCTCTGGAACACCATTCTGCCCGAGATTCCTGTGGTCCTCACCCTGACCCTGTTTAAGCAAATCTTTAAAACCTGGCTTAAACCCTAGGCCCTGGGTTAGAATGTATGGTAAACCCCTAGTGGGATGTTTCAGTTCTTTGATTTTTTTTTCTCCATGCTTCCTTTTGGATTATATATTCTGTGTCTTTATTGTTTTTGTTGTTGCATCATGTAAGCCATCCAGATGCATACAGATTGGGACTGCCTATAAATCTAATAAACAAACCAATAAATAAATAAATCCAGAATACATCCTCCTAACAATGCATGTCTTTAGAACATGCATAAATAGGCATATGTGAGTTGCATCCTCCTCCCTATTACATATGATTATCATGTAACAATGCTGGTGATCAATTTAAAAATAACAGTCTATATGATTACTCTTGGATGTATACAGGAAAAGTAATTTCTTTTTTCTGATGAACAGAAGATGTTATCTGAAAGAAGACACTGACTAGGTGGTTTTACTTTCCTCTAGGTATGTGCATAGTTTATCAATCCAAGAATCGATTGTCCAAGAAACTTTTGCAATGTCTTATTTTCCTCTGCATCATGCCAAATTTTCTTTGATCCATTCTATTCTAAGCAGGATTCAGTAGTTTTCAGAAGCAAAACCTCAGAACTAGATGCAGTTTAAGGTACCTTGGGAGTGATCTGGACTCAAAATAAGCCTTTTTTGTCCAGAATATTATGTCTACAACATCTCAAGACTTTTTTGGTTTGAAGAATGTATTTCTATATGCTGAATCACCCCTCAGAATGGCATTGTCTAGAGGAGGTTTCACCTGAGAGAAACAAAACATTTCATTCTTCTCCAAAAAGGTCTATCTTTGGATTGATTCATTTTGTTCATCCCTACTTTAAACCTAAGTAATTTATTCTGTCAAGAAAGCAAAAGAAAATCTATTTCTTAAATACTCTTGCTTTTTCTCCATTATCCATATTTCCTGTGAACGAATTGGATGAATTTACAGCAATAACAGCCTGCTTGCCAGACTGTTCCAAGAATGGCAGCCTGCTTGCAGGATTGGGAATTCACAACTCCTCTGTATGACACAGCATCTTCACATGGGAGAGATGCTATCCTTGTCATGACACATGTAGGGACAGATTTGACCCCCACCTGACAGAAAAAAAACCTTTATTCTTTTATTTAAAAATGGGTAGGAAAACTCTGAAAGGAACAGAAGGAAGATGCTATGAAGTAGGCTTCAAAAAACCTGAATGACAGCTAGGTGGCAGCAAAGAAATATACAGGTAGTCCCCAGTTTAAGAACGAGTTCATTCCCAAGGTCTGTCCTTAAGTCGAATATGTATGTAAGCTGGAACAGTATTTTTGTATAATACTGTATATGTACTATTGTGTAATTAACTTGAATCATTGTGTACTTAACTTGAATTTTGCTACAATAGGCTCCGTTCTTAACTATTGGTCATCCATAAACTGGGAGGTCTTAAGCCAGAGACCTCTATGCATAAACTGTGTCTCTTATCTCCTGCTATCTTATCTCCTCCTAAGGTTCTCTTTCAGAAAAAGCACTACAATAAATAAAGCAAATTGTTCAGTCTTCATAATTGAAAAATGATTATGTCATTTTGGATGACAGAGATATTATGAGAATTATCTAAATCCTTGACTTATTTTACTTATTTTCAGTATTTAAAAATTGCTGACTCAACACAGACTCCCAGCAGTTTACAAAAAAACTGAACATAAAATACATTTAAAACATTAAAATCAATAAAACATCATTATCACATCCCTGCATCCATATAACACCACCATATCTCAATTCATAAAAAATAAGAATTAATTTTAAACTCTGTTGAAAAGCTCAGTTTTGATTGCCATAAGGGAAGGCAACAATGAGACCTGGGGGTAAACTATTTCACAGGAGTAGAGCGCCAGTGTTTCTTACCCCCTTTCTGGTTTTATGCAATTGAGATAAACAGCAATAATAATGTTGCGATAATAAAAACAACAGCAATACAATACAATTAAGTAGCAATAATATTGTTTTAGAGAGAGAACTGAAGAATCTGTGTTTTTTTTAAGAGACAACAACAACAAAATAATATCTAAACACTCTGGAAAGAATTGGCGATTTGAGAACTGCAGCCTTTCCAACTTAAATGATATTAAATGTTATTAAAATTTAAAAAAAAAGCTGTACTACATTTGTTTACAAGTGAGATTTACATTTCTATCTATACTTCTATTTTTTGTTGAGTTTGATTGTAATTGTTAAATGCTGTGCCTTAGAACAGAATTAAATGTTTATTAACGTGAAAGATAGAAAATCTAATGTTCAAGCATAATGGTTAAATGTAATTTTAAATGAATACATCTTTTAGAATTTCAATGGAAAAAGAATATTAAGTTCACCTTGAACAGTATCTTTAGAAAGAACTGATATGTTATTGCTGGTACATTACTCTGGTCATGATTGCTAAAATGATTGAATCATTCTTCCATATGTGGTGGCTGAGTTGCAGAACTCAATATTATTGGAAATGAATTAATCCTAGAATGGAACAAATTTTGAAAGTTGTAATTCCATTTCAACCTGATATATTTTTATTCACCAAACCAAACATTTATTCAAAATACACTAAGCTTGCATTGAATATAACAGCTAAGGATTTTATATGCTTTTTATTTGAAAAGATCTCTAATCTTCCCTCTATGGAATAATGGTTAATTAAACTGTGGGAATATGCCCCAGTCTAAAATAGCTTTATATCTGTAAATCTGATGTACAGTGGAATTGTGCCACATCTCAAATTTGGGTTCTAGAGTTCATATTTTAATCTGATATATACCCTACATATTATTTACAGTATCCTTTTAATGTAATGTTTACTATACATTAAAGCTTCCCCCCCTTATTAATTAAAATTGTGTTAACCAAATATTTTTACAGTTCAATAGAAATATCTCTAGACCAAAATTTGGGTATGAAATGTCTTAATAGTAATCTAAATGAATGGCAAGAGAGCCAGTTTGCTGTAGCTGCTAAGGCATCAGCCTAGAAACCAGGAGACTGTGAGTTCCAGTCCTGCCTTAGATACAAAGCCCGTTGGGTGACCTTGGGCCAGTACTCCCTCAGCCCTAGGAAGAAGGTAATGGCAAACCACTTCCGAAATCTTGCCAAGGAAGCTGCAGGGACTTGTCCAGGCACAGGAGTCAAGACTGATGCAAAAGTACACACACACAAAAAAGTGAATGGTTATTAGAATATATTACCTATATGTTATTTTCCATCTCCTGATTATTTTCAATTTGTTGGCCATCCACATATATTCTATTTTTTTAAAAAAATTATGTATGTATGTATTTGATTTGTGTAACTGCCCATCTCACCTAAGTGACACAATATTCTACTGTATATCCTTTTTCTCCCTTCCTAACGATATTCTCTACATTCTTTTAAATGTATATTTGTATCAATATAATTTGTTTTCCTTTTTTCTTGAAATTATAATATCTGTCTAAAAAGTGTATGCGCTTTTTAACAGGGTTGTTAACTTCATTCAATTCTACTAATTTTATATTCATTTTTACCTATATATAGTGGACAACTCAATTTGTTGAAGTAAATATAGATCTAAATTCCACTATTGCTTGTTTTCAGTGCAAATTTTATTTGTCAACTTAATGACAGAATCAGTAATAATTTCATAAATTGGATAATGCTGTGTAATTCTTGAAGGTCAATGAAAGCATCAGAAATGTATTTGCCACATCTCCTTTGAAGCCTTCTATTAGAATGCAAGTTGTTATTTATATTTCTCTAACAG
The DNA here is from genome assembly GCA_030867105.1 of Liasis olivaceus. Lineage (NCBI taxonomy): Eukaryota > Metazoa > Chordata > Lepidosauria > Squamata > Pythonidae > Liasis > Liasis olivaceus. The sequence goes on along the minus strand of CM061355.1, from coordinate 49,183,252 downwards.
AAGTGTTCTGTGGGTCTTGATATTTGAAGAAAGATTAGTTTTTAAAAAACCTTCTAGACTTAGGTGGGCCTAAAAACATATTTGTATTTTTGGCCATTGTTAAAAAGGTAACTGGGTTTAACCATAAAATTTATATTCAACGAGCCATACAGCAGTTATATAGTAGATTGTATAAGAATGCAAATAGAACTATTTTCCGATATGCAAAGAGAACTATTTTCAAGCGTTTTGCTGGCCAAGAATACTTACGTATAGAAGCAACTTCGGTTTTAACTCAGTGGTGCTTATTCCTATGTAATTGTGAACAGGGTGTATCAGGATTACACTGCTTGCACCGCAACTTGTGATTTCATGCATCATGGAAAAGACTACGCGGCGCCACTGCAAGGAAGGCGCCCGAGACAAAACGCTCCTCGAGCCCCTGCTCGGAATAGTAGCAGCCGAGAGAGGGGCGGTGCTCCCACCGGCGGGTGCCTCCCCTCTCCCCGCCCATTAGCCTGTCAGCTGGCTCTGCTGCAATCAAGATGGCGGTGGGGCCGGGAGGAGAGTGAGCGAAGGCGGCTGCGCTCCCTCTCTGGGGGATGGAGGAGTCCCGCACGAGGATGGGTCAAGCAGTCATCTTCTTTTGCTTGCCCTGAAGAACGACGAGCGGGGACGCGAGTGCGGACCATGGCGGGCATAATCAAAAAGCAGATCCTGAAGCATCTTTCCAGGTCGGTACCCGGGGCGCTTTTCCTCAGAAGGGGCGGATTTCGGTGTTCTTTTTCAGCGATTGAGAGGACGGCTCGGCGTCGGAAGAGGCGGGGGGGGGGGGAGCCTAACGCATCCATTTTCTTCAATCGTGAGGTTCAAAGTCATGGAAAACGTCTGAGGGGGCCTGCGGATCGCTCTTTGCGTGTTTCTGGGTGGCTTTGGGAGTGCTGGGTGTCAGAAAAATACAAGGCTAGTTTTGAGTTGGGGGGGCGCGATGGCGCGCGCCAGGAACCCCAAGGGGTGAGCTTGTGTTGGCACCAGGCAGCTGAGGGGAGTAAGTCTGGGGGCGGGGGAGGGTGCCTTCTCCATGTAAGTATCCGCCCCGGGGCTTTTCTTGCCGCAGTCTAGAAGGTCCTCGCGGCTCGTTCTACCGGCGCAGAGAGGAGGTCAAGATAAAGCTTGGTCGCCCGAGTTATTTGTCCGTAACGCGCCAGTACGGCGGGACGCGGCAGTTGACCAGTGTGTGTCTGGAACACTTGTGTGTGTCCAGGAAAGTGCACAGGCGAGAGTGGGTGGATCATAAATTATACTTGACACGTTGTCTGTAGGAGGAGCGAGCGGCGGCTTGGCTGATGTCACTATGCACATTATTGAAGACGAGTCTGGAGACGCCAGGGTTGTGTGGAGGTGATCGCTATCTAGCTTGTCGAGTTTTCCTACGGTGCTGGCAAACGCGCTGCCTGCTGTAGGTTATGATTCAGCACTGCGTTCCCTCCCCGCTCGCTCGGTTGCAGAAGGGGAGTCGCTGAGTAGTCTTTATAAATCTTTTATACTGGCTATGCGTTGGAAGCCAGTGATGATGTTAACTGAGTAATGTCTCTTCAGTATTACACGGTTCTGAGGTGGGCATGATAGTGAGTGCGATAATTTGATGATGCTTTTTGAAATGTTGGGAACAGTGACAGTAGGATGACATGTCTATTTCTGCAATACTAAAGAAGAAATAAGACTACTAAGTATTTTACATTTTGTCAACTGATTTGTGCTGTTCGTCTTGGTTTTGTTTTTATTCTGACTTCTTGAAATGTATTGATTTATGGGTTTGAACAGGTAGCTGTGATGACATTAAACATTACTGTGAAGTAATCAGACTGAGTAAAGTTGCAAGTTGTGAATGTGTTGTTGGTGTAGCATCCTGTACATCTGCTTAAAAATAAACCTCATGGAATTCAGAGGGATTCTTCATGTATAGACAGAATAGCTGATAAGATTAGAGAAAGCTGAGGAATGAGCATGAAGCATAACATAAGGGAAGAATGATCTGTTTTACTGATAATAGTGAATATTATGTATGTTAGTAGCCAGTCAATATTTGCTTTTTGATGGGTTCATATAAACTAAATATGGTGTAGGAGCAGATGATAAAGCAGTTTTCCATTTTTGACTGAATGGCAGTTTTTCCTGGAAGCATAAGTTTTGTGATGGAAGCAAAGTGAAATATAAATAAAAATGATATAAACAATAATGATTGTGATTATCTCCTAAACATTGATGTCTTTGTTAGTCTGAAGCAATATGAGGCAGCCTCAGTGCTAAAATGATCAAGTGTCTTTTGTCCGTGAATTCTGAGTTTGGCTTGGTGTATTCTACCCCTAACAGACACATAGCAAAAGTAATGCATTTTCCTTATTGTTAAATCTTTTTTCAACTCACACTTTCAAAATGCAGTTCTTTTAAAGTTGCAATTCAGTGCAAGAGTATTTTTAAGAAGTATTTTTTTAATAAAAAGAAAACACTGAAATTTTGAAATGGGTTAGATGTAATTATGAAGAAGCTACAGTGGTACCTCGGGTCACGAACGCTTCTGTTCACGACCAATTCGGGTCATGAACAGCACTGTTCGCAAAATTTTGCTTCCGTTCGCGAATGCCGCATCGGGTGACGAACAGGATCCGCAGCCATTTTCCCTGCCATGACACGTGGTCGTGGCTTCCTGTAGGGAGGGGGACTCTCCCTCCAAACAATAACCACCTCCCCACCCGCCTTCCTGTCGTCCACGCCAGAAGTCGCCTCGAGCAAGTTTAGCGTTCTCTCTCTTCATACTGTACTGTACTGTACTTTGTTTCATATTTTTGTGGTTTAAAAAAAAATACATATGGTTCAGAATGGATTAACCGTATTTACATTGAACCTTATGGGAAAATTTGATTCGGGTTGTGACCAAAATCGGTTGGCGACCAAATTTGTAGGGTCAGAACGGATTAACCGTATTTACATTGAACCTTATGGGAAAATTTGATTCGGGTCACGGAATGAATTAAGTTCGTGACCCGAGGTACTACTGTATTTTTTTACTGTGTTCAAGGCAAAACTTTGAAATGTTTGGTTTCTGCTCTTTGTTTTACATACTTCATTGTGTGGTGCATTTTGTTGTCTTTGCTTTCCATTCTGAGTTTCCTAGATTACATGCTTGTATGTGTGTTAGATTTGTGGAGAGTTCTGCATGATGGCAAGGAACTGGATGTGATGTCCTTTGTCCATTCTGTTCTTTTTCTGTGAACATTTATTTAAATAATAAAGTGAACACTATTGTAATGCTTTTATCCTCATCTTTCTCAAATTATCTACTTAAAATGTGGGTTACTTGTACTCGCTTTGTGGAGGAAAAGTGTTTTATGATCTGCAGCTTTTCATATTCATGTTGCAGAAATAATTTTCAAATACTTGTTGTCCACTGGCTGTCCCAATTAACCAGGCAGTGGTAGGAAAACAACCAGAACATTATTCAGGAATTATAACCAGAAACATATGATAAAGTGTGGTACTTTACTAGCATGCAGGTTGAATGAAGACCCTTAATACAAGGTAATCTATGCTCTTATGCTAAGGATTATGCAAATACACTTGTATCATGATTTCCATGGTGAAATCAGGCAGTCCCAAAAAGTAACAGTGTCCACTACTGACCTTTAGGTTTCAAGGCAGTTAAGGGAACTGTAATAAATTTACTTGGCTCTTGATAAGGTCAAAATGTCAGTTCCCTCTTAAGTGAGTACTTTTCACATAACCCACTCAGTACTCTCACATGTAGAGTTAGCCTAACCATCACCATATCTGAAATATCTTGACATTCAGGAATGACATCTAACTTGGCATTCTTTGAGTTAAATGGACATATTCTCAGGCAAGCCATGCAGTGACAACTACCAAGTGTTTACCTCTTTACTTTCCCCATTTTCATACTCTGCTTGATCCTCCTGGTGTGCAGCATGCTATAGTTTATGTGGCATTTAATTTTAAAATATGGAATTATTTTCAACTTTTCCATCAAAATGCTCTACTGAAAAGTAGAGCAATGCAAATATGTATCTGCTCAAATATAGCAAAGACATTCTATTTAAATCATATTTTAATCCATGACATCTACTCAGAATCATATTTGTGAGATGGACAGCCAAACAAATTGACATAAAGATTTGCAATAGTATAAATGACAGCCCCAGTTCAAGGAAAAGCATGCTGTTAAGTGACTGGTTATAACTTAATTATTATTGAATCCCCCCAAATATTGTTCAGCAGCTGTCCAAAATGGAGAATGAAGTACTGAAATGGCTGATATCAAAATCTATGGAAGATATTTATGTTTGATAATGTAAGATGAACGTCCTTTTTAAAAAAAATTCAGGAGCATCTGCTGTTCAGTGATAAGAATTTTTATTATTTTTACTTCTAGATACTGACAGAAAATGTGATCACATATGATTCAGAAAGTGTTTTTTGTTCAAAGAACCCACTTGAATTACTGTAGTTTATTTTCTTTTGGCCAATATAGCATATAAATGCATCATGCTATTCTGAGTACAGTAAGCAGCATTATGCAAAATGTAGACAATGAGTGAGAAGTAGTGAGCAAAAGAAATTAAAGATGGGAATTAAAAGAAAAGGAAATCTAAATGTATATAGTTTAAAATAACCCTGTTCACCATATCTGTTAATACTTTTCTGTACTTGCAAACATCTAGCTTCTTCCATCCCTACACTGATTCATGCATTTTCTTTGTTCATTAAACTTCTCAATTCTCTCATCTTGAAGATTTCATCAGTTCCACCCAAATGTGTACATCTCTGTCTTCCTCTCCACCCTTCGCTCTCTTCTTTCACATATTTGTTTTATGATTTGATCTTCATTCATTGTTCTTAAAAGCCTTTGTGGCCTTTAACTTTAAAAAGAACTAAATCAAAAGTTTTTCCGTGTGCAACAAAAAAAATCTTCATAGTGAACTAGTTGAAATAGGTTTAGAATCTTTGTCTATTTAAAATGCTAAAGTAAATGTTTAATAATAATCAGAACTGACATTTTCAATACTTTTCCCACAACATTTATTTATTTATTTTTATTTACATGAATTTTAAGTTGCATAATTCATTTGGGGAAATGACTTTAGTGTCTATGTATATTCATTTTTAGGTTCACCAAGAATCTGTCACCTGATAAAATCAACTTGAGCACATTGAAAGGTGAAGGTCAGCTAACCAATATAGAACTTGATGAAGAAGTACTTCAGAATATGCTAGACCTTCCCACCTGGCTTGCCATCAACAAAGTATTTTGTAATAAGGCATCTATTAGGGTGAGTAAATTACTATTCCAGTTAAGGAATTTGTACAATTTTTATTCATGTTGCTCTTAAAATAATTTAAATCAAGTACTTTAAGTGGTTTTAAATCCTTTTTAATCTCCATGGGGTATAATAAAGGAAACTGCAACTATGAAACATTTTGTTCTACTTTTTTTAGTAATAACATGATATATATATAGTCTAGTGAAAATAAGCTTTTAGTTAACCATTTTTCCCCTCTCTGGTGACTTGTTTCTGAAGCCTTAAATTTTGAGGTAAAGCCCAGGATTTTTTCAAAAGAAACAAACTGCTTTCTTTTTACTTTTATCTCATTCTTTTTTTTCTTCTTCTCATTCTTTGTTTTTCTGGTAGCTTTTAATCTGTCATTTTCTTTCTCTGGCATTCAATATATCCATCATAGACACCATACATTTGTAGAAGGTGGGTGTTTAGGGACTGGAAAATGAACTGTGCTATAATTTTTTGTAATCTGTGGATTGGGGCATATGTCTTTGTCACTAAAAGAAAGTGAATGCACAATCAAATAGAGGTGAGGTTACGGCTGTTTCAACTTTTTGGAGAAAGGGCTGTCTCTTCTGATGGATTCTTGAATCTATTTCCCATCACAGATCCACGAATAGTGTGAATAACAGCAGTATGGAGCCCAAGAGATGAGATGAAGAGGATTTCTCTTCCATCCTTCATTTCCATTTTGCTTTATGGCCAGATCATATTTGTGCCCTTCTTTCTTTTCTTCAAAAGTACCTTCCTGATTTGATTTTAGATGATTTGGATTTTGTCCTGGAAAATAATAGAGATAATTTGATTTTGTTTTTATTGATGTAGGCAAAATTAAATGTTTCTCTTGCCTCATTCTTCTCTTTTCTGGAGAGAAAGTTCCTTACTTCATAAAAATATTTTTTTCTTATATTTGTTTTCCATTGCAGATACCATGGACAAAATTGAAAACGCATCCAATCTGTTTGGTGAGTTTTGAATTCAGCTACTTCCCCGCAGTTTTTAAAATAAAATGTATAGAGCTTGTCATTTTCTGCAAGTCACAAAAATAATTGAAAGAATGTTTTGTGTTACACGTATTCCTTGACCTACAACCATTTGTTCAGTGACTGTTTAAAGTTATGATGGTGCTGAACAAATGGTGGTTATGAACCGGTCCTTGGAGTTCCAGCTGTCCTAGCACCCCCATGGTCATGTGATCGTGATCTGGATGCTTGGCAATCGGTTCACACTTACAACCAGTTGCAGTGCCCCACAATCCCGTGATCACCATTTGTGACTTTCTTTGCCAGCCTCCCCAGAATGCCAGTGGGGAAGCTGGCAGGAAAGGTCACAAGTCTCCCCCACCCGCACACCCTCCCCCAGCCCCTCTGCACTCACATCACACTGGCCACTCACACATCTCAGCACACCCTCCCCAAGCCTCGCCACACCTCTCTCACACCCTCCCCAACCCTCACATCCCTCGCACTCTAACGCATCCCCATGCACTCTCACACACCCTCCCCAACCCTTGCCTTACCTTTCCCAACCCAATTGCCATCGTAAGTTGAGGACTACCTGTACAGTTATACTAGGAAAGGGAATGGTGGTCAAAATAGTAACTGATGATCTAAATAGAATCAGTACAGGTAGTCCTTGACTTACAACCTCAATTAGGACTGGAATTTCCATCACTAAGTGATGTAGTAAAGTGCAACAGCATCACTTAGCGACAGCAATCCCTGCAGTCCCAGTTGCTGTCATTAACCAAATCCCACGTTCGTTAGGTGAGGCAACTTCCTGCCTGCTTTCTATAACCAAGTGGGTGGGGAAGCTGGCAGGAAGTTGCAAGTCTGAGGCAGCTTGCCAGCAGGCCAGCAGGCAAGTAGATAGCTGCTATTGGGTGGGGGAGGGCTCAAGGGGGTGAACAAGGGTGTGAGGATGGCACGGCAAGGCTTGGGAAGGTGCGAGGGGTTTCAAGGGGGTGCATGAGGATGCAAGGGAGGTGCAGCAAGGCTTGGGGAGGGGGTGCGAGGGTGCAAGGGAGGTGTGGAGAGGCTTGGTGAGAATGTGTGAAATTGTGTGTGGGTGTGAGGGGGCATGGCAAGGGTTGGGCAGGTGTGCAGGGATGCACAAGTGGCCAGTGTGTCATGAGCTCAGAAGGGCAGGAGAGGATATGTGGGTGGGGGAGACTAACTCCAGCAATCTGCAACCTTCCCTGCCAGCTTCCCTATTGACTTTGCTTGTGGGAAGCTGGCAGGGAAGGTTGCAAATGGCGATTGTGTGAGTGCAGAGCATTGCAACCTGTCATAAGTATGAGCTGGTTGCCAAACACCTAGACTGTGACTGTGGGGGTGCTGGATGGCTGGAACTCCAGGGACCATAACCACCATTCGGTCTTTGAATGAATGGTTGTTAAGTCGAGGACTATCTATAGTCTTGATAGAAGTGAAATTATACAGCCAGTAATAAAACTAAACATCATGAAAGTTAACTCCCCCATCGTGTAATAATTGTAATTTTGATTTTAAAAATCTAGATATTTGTCCTTCCTCTAAAAAGTTTCTTATCTACACCAGTACATATTTAAATATTAATAACATCATTATTTTAAAGAGATTAACCTGGGAATTCTTCTAAGTATAAATATAAATCCTGAATATTCAATTTTATAAAGACTTTTCCATGAAACTCATTTGGATTTTTATCTTCTCTTTGCATCAATATGATTATGAGATAAACAATTTGAAATATTTATATATACGAATAGATTTTTTTTTTTTGGAATAAGTAATCCAAGATATTTAATTCAAATACAAGATAAAGCCCAACATTTTACAGTTTTTCATAGATATATTAGACCAGGGGTTTTTAACCTGAATTTTAGGGGTCTGAAACCTGTATGGGAAAAAAAATTAACAACTTTATTTTCACTAACCACTACCTAAAATTTAATTTTTCATTTAGTAACGTACGAAGTTAGGAACGTAATTTATGACTTCTAGACTCCAATGATACAGAAGCGAAAAAATCAATATGCCTTATACTACTAAATAGACTAAACTTGTTCATGTATAATCTTCCGAACAGCTATATTATTGATTTCTTCCTCAGTAATCTTTGGCTCAGTATTACAGAGCTAAGTATAAAACCTTTTTAAATGCTGATTTATTAAAACAGAGTCATTATGTACTTTGCTGTTGTTCAGTGTACTGAACAATAAAAATGATACCATTTCATTGTTGCTCTCTCAGTTTACAAGCTGAGAATTTATTATTTCTTTCCCCAAACTCCCAATACCTTTTCTTTCTAAGATTCTATCCCAAGTACATGAAGAGAATTAAATTCCAATTTAGCAAATATAAAGCTTTATATAATTACAATGTGGGTTATGTTCGAAATGTGAGTTTCTTGTTTTTCTATGAAACATATGCAAAAATATGACCATGAATATATGCCTTAAAAGTATCCTAAAAAAACATTTAGTTTGCAGATTGCCTGTTTATAAAAAATAATTGTTATGTTGAAAGAAGAGAAAAGATCATTCACTTCACTTGAGACAAAATTTTAAAGAATTAAAAAGAAAAAAATGAAACATTGCCATTAAAGCGAGAAAAAGATTTACTTTGAAAAGAGCACTCAAAAAAATACAACCCTCCCACTTCCAAAGCAAAACTAATCCTACAGAGATTTCCAAAAAAGGCATACCAAAAATACAGTACAGGAGCTCTCTGTTGCTTTCCAGTCAAGATAGTCTACCATAATTTAAAAAATATGAAAAAATAAAGACTGCCACTTCACTTTAGCTAATCTCAGAATGAGATCTACTTCTGGATCAAAAATCTTCTCTCCGTAACCCAGGGATAAATAGAATATTTGCTTGAAAAAGACAAACATGTATAACCCTCCTTTTCTGCTGCTAAATGGGCTTTATTAAATAGTTTGCATTTCTGAACTTTCTGTGAAGACAAATCTGGAAAAATCACTATCTTCTTTGCATTCCATTCCAAAGATCCCACTTCCAAGATAAATGCAGGATATGATCTTGTATGATAGATCTTAAAAGTCTCACCTCAGTAGGACTGGATTCCTGTGGGGAATGGAAACAGAGATCCACATGATAAGTACGGTGGTTGTTGTAGGGAAAAATAGGAGGAGAGAGTAATAGGTATGCTGCTTTGTGCTCCTGAATTGAAGGTGGAATATAAATCTAACAAATAAATGAATAAGCAACAAATTAATTTAAAAAGGTGAGTGCGGGAGGGCAGGAGAAGTGTGAGGCCCTTGGCTAAAGATGGTGCAGTCCTGGCTTAACAACTGGAACCTGGACTACCGGAAGTGCCATCGCTAAGCGGTGCAGTCATGTGATGTTTCACCTAACAACCACCTTGCTTAGTGATGGAAATTCCGGTCCCAATTAGGGTAATTAAGCAAGCATTACATGTATCAAAGTTGTATCTTGGATTGTGTGTCATATAAATTTATAAAGAAATTTCATCTTGATGATAGATGTTTTGCTGTTTTGCCACTAAGAACTGTTTCAGAAATCATTAAGTAATGCATATCCTTGCATTTGCAAATTTCTCCTTTTCACTTGGCTTCTGATTCACATTTGGTATTGATAATATTTCAGATCTTCAGGTAATTGCTTTGAGTCATGAAGTTGAGCCTAAATGCTTGGGTTTTTTTCCTTTTAAATTGTAGTCTGATAAATTGCTATGTATTGGCTATTGCATTATTCTTTCTTAAATATTAGAGTAGCTTGATGCAAACTTACAGCAGTATAGCTTTACTGTACTTAATAGCCTCAAAATGTATGTTATGACTAAGGATCACAATAACTATCTGCTGAATTAGGCTTTATTTAAGATTAGCAATACAACACTTTAATTTCATGGACATTACCATTCTTATGTATTTTCAGAAGCCCAACTTTGTAACTCGTATTGCTATCAGAAATAAATTATTACAAGTGATAATATAACAGGACCCAGAGAACCATCTTAAGATTGCATGGTTTGTTTTTTTTTGCATACTACATGTTTAACATTGGTTGCACAGCTGGCATTCATGGGATGCAGTTTGAAACATGTTTCAACTGTGATTATTGAGCATTTCATTAACAGCTTTAATTTAACTGAAGTTATTTTGCATATAATTATTAAAAACCTAGCAAATTAATATTATAGATAGGCGTATTATTGTATAACATTTGTGCATTCAATATAACCAAGTTGAACAATTGCTGTAATTAGGTCTCTTTCTGAAAAGTTTATTAGGTATTACATTTTCTTGATAACCAGTATTATTTAGAGAGTGCTATGGTACCAACTTAAACCAGCCATTATACATAAATAGATTAGGTAAATTGATTCTAAAAAGCAAAACATTTCAATCATTAAATTCTTTCCTGTATTTCTTAGTCATTGGATAAAGTAATAATGGAAATGAGTACATGTGAAGAACCCCGTGCCCCAAATGGACCATCACCTATAGCAACTGCATCAGGACAAAGGTAAATTATTATTAATCATTTAGGTGATTAGGATGGGATGTATAAAATATGTAACTGAGAAACAAGTTGGTTATAATTTAAACATAATAATACTGCCTGGTAATTAAAATTAGGCAAAGCTGATGATCTATTTGAAAAGGGCTATATCAAAATTAACTCTATAAGAAAAAATCACATGAAGAAATCCCAGTGTGAAGAGATTATTGTCCTCAGATAGTAATTATTTTTACTAGCTACCAGGATGATAAGGCGTATGGAAATGAAATCTGTGTGGAATGACTAAAAGTGCTGGGCATGTTTAAGCTTGTAAAAGAGAAGAATGGGGGGCCAAGGGATATTATAGTGGCCTACAAATATCTAAAAGACTATTACATGCAAGAGAAGACAGACCTATTCTCTGATGAAAGAGGAGGTTTTCAAATGGGAACTTGATGGCAGCCTGTCAGGGATAGTTTAGAGCATTCTCAGCAAATGGCAATGGTATATTTAGAATTCTGGTATTTGAAATCCACACATCTAGAGATTGTTAGGGTTGGGAAACACTGCTCTATAGGATTGCTGAACTTAGCAAGGGGTTGAACTAGATGACCTTTAAGGTCCTTTCCATCTCATACATGCTGTGCTTTTATCTCTGTATCTATATTCCAGATTACTTTGATCAATGTAAAATGTCTGCCACCAACTGTGGCAGTGCTTACATCTTATGTTATTTACACTCATGGGTTACTCTACAATATATAGTCTTATTGATCCAGGAAATCATATGTATAAAGTATGAAACTGCCTTTGTACAGTAAGCAATGAAAAGCCAGTTCCTTGTATTGCTCTAGCATAATATCCATGGAACGCAAGAAAATGCCAAATAATTTGTAATGGTATTTGTAGGAGGAAACTACAGTCTTATTCTGCATACTCAAGTTTATACATATATGCAAATAGGCTTTTTGCATCAGAGTTTTGAATTAGGATTGTGAATATAATATTAATAAAAAGCAAGTTAGATACTGTATGGCTTTTTCAGGTGTTGTACCAACTAGCATATCTGCTTTTTCTAACCAATTCACTATTTTAGTATTGAATTTCTTTGAGTGGTACAGTATTATAGTAATTGGTTCCAGGAAGTAGTATAATATTTTAAGTCCTGAATACCCAGTTTCTCCCTTGACACATTTGGCTTGTTTGCCACATTGTCACAGATGGTTCTTCAAAATGGGGTGTGTGTGTGCCTTCCTCTGCTTCTAGATTTTACTCTGCTTTAGCAATCTTTAATCTGTTCTGGATTTTGTGAAGATTTGGCCTCTTTTCTACACCAGTACATATATTGTCTTCATTTTGACCAGCTGCTAAATGTTTCATTCATATACACAAAAGTTCTAATTTAAATCCCTGCATTTTATTTTGCCAGTGAATATGGTTTCGCTGAGAAAGTTGTAGAAGGCATATCTGTTTCTGTAAACTCCATTATAATCCGAATTGGAGCAAAAGCTTTCAATGCTTCATTTGAACTTTCTCAGTTGAGAATATATAGTGTAAATGCAAAGTGGGAACACGATGATCTAAGATTTACTCGATTACAAGAATCTCAGCGTGGAGAGGTAACTTTTATTTTTCTTCTTCCCCCTCTTGTACAACCAGCATTTATTTTTCACATATCTATTTCACGCAAAGAAAAATAATTGTAGCAGAATCCACTTTCTTTATTTAGCATTATCCATATACTAGCATTTAAGTAAAATCTTTGTAGTTTTCTTAGCAGCTGTACAGACTTATTTTACCACCGTTATCTTTTGGGTTTTTTTAATGATTTGCCATTTAGCCTATAGCCCTGGTATTCTGGGTGGGCTCCCATGGAACCCTGCTTAGATTGTGAGCCTAGACAAGATTAGTCAGCATTTATATGGTTATTAATTTTATTTTAATATTAAAATTATTCTGTAGTGGCTAGTCATCTTAAGTCACTTGCTACCATTTATATATGTGCACAGCTCTGAATCATACACTTGCTACTGGTTAAGTAGTTACCTCATGCCATTTGCAGTTTGTGGGAAAACTTCTCATGTGGTTACAGTATAATTATCATGCTGTTCAAATTCCTGATCAAGGGAGAAACATCATTTCTTGGCTGATGAAATATTTTGCTTGTGAAACTATGCCTGTGAAAGCCTTTAATGGGCCCTAGCCAGTATATAAGAAAGTAAATTTGTAAAGGGAATCTCTGTGTCATAGAAATCAGGACTATAGAGCATTTAAATGTCTATGCATGTAATATCCTCCATGTGTAACAAATGGGAAAAATCTGTTGGTATTCCAGTTAAAGTAGTAAATGTGAAGAACAAACCTATTACAGTAAATTCATGAGCCTAAACTTTTGGGGTCAGTGGGCATATTTGGATTTTGTGAGCATATTAGGGATTCTCCCAGAAAGTCATTCTGGTGGTAGGATCATTCATCAGAAACCAAATATGAAGCTTTGATCATATGGCCCAAATGCAAAAAACAAACAAACAAAGCAAAGCAAAAAAAAAAAAAAAGGGCTATTTTCAGGTTCTGATTGGTTTTAAAGAAGGAAATGGGAACAGCCTATTCCTGGAAGGTTTGCACTCCTATTTCCTATCCTCATCCTTAACATTACCATATTTTAAAAAAATTGGGTGAAAAATTTGAGCCATTCTACTTCCAATGACATTGCTGTGTCATTTTAGCCCTGATTGTGAGCAGTGTCCATTTGGATGTGTGTTGTTTCTTGTTGCCATTTTTGTTGAGGGACATGCCCAGTCTTTTAACTGGAATGAATTATAAAAACAGTTAAGCAAATAAGCACATTCCAGGCTTCCAGAAGTTGAGGAGGCTGAGTTGCAGTTCCTGAACCCTCAAACATTGGTTACCCTGATTTATCAGAATCCACCATTTTATTTTCTAAAATTCTCTGGTATATATGTGGGTCGCAGAGGTACTGCTGGAAATCCAGGTTATACTGGAGGCTAGTGCTTTGCTTTGCAACTTCCAATTTCTGCTTTTAATAAAATGATCTAAAAAAGGATGGCTCAAGTGACTTAATAGGTATCAAGTACTGTGTCAGCAGCACACTGTTACTTTTGTTGCCACCCTGGAAACCCACGTATCAGTGTGGCTTGTATATACATTTAAATCCTGACATAGGTTATTTTATTGAAGGTAATGATGTTTAAGCATCTGGAATTGCAATTTTCAGATATTTGATCTTATAATTATAGAATCATAGATTTAAAAAATTGGTAGGCACCTTAGAGGTCATCTGATCCCACCTACTGCTCAATGCAGGATATGCTAGAACATCTCTAAAAAATGACCATTCAGTCTCTGTCTGAAGGCTTCTAGTGAAGAGAATTCACTACTTCATTTGGCAGTCGGTTTCACTGGCTGACAACTCATACAGTCAAATTCCTCCTGGTGTCTAGCCTGAACCTATTTTCTTGCAGGTTTTACACACTGATTTTGGTCCTGTTCTCTGGGGCAATAGCAAATCAGCCTACTCCCTGTTTTTTGTCAGCCCTTCAGATATTGAAGACTGCTGTTGTCCTATATTTCCCTCAGTCATATTTTCTGTAAGTTAAATATACCCAGATCCTTCAATCATTTTCATAGGGCTTGGTTTCCAGAGCCCTTCTTGGTATCCCTCTTCTGAATGTGCTTGAGTATGGCATTTTCCTTTTTGAATTGTGGTGTCCAGAACTGGACACAGTATTCCAGATAAGATCTGATCAGGACAGAGTAGAATAAACATGATCTGTGGAGTTCTTGGTGATCTGTGAGCTGTCCCATAACCTGGAGTCTGTGTTCTGCACAGTTCATTCAGTACTTTCACTCCAAGCTAAAATGAAGCCAATAATGAACACTCTTTGGGTGCAGTCCATCTAACAATAGTATAATCTAGCCCATATTTTACCATTTATTAAGGAGAAAATGCTGAAGGATTACATTTAAGGCTTTGCTGAGGTCTGGGTATGCTAAATCTGTCATTCCCATGATCTGCTAAGCTAGGAATTCTGTCAGAGGAGGTATGGTTAATCTGGCATGATTTATTTGTGACAAACGCATGCTGGTTCCTCCTAATTGCAGCATACCTGTTCACGAATAGTCTGCTCAATACGTTGTTCAAGGATCTTATCTACTATAGGTGTCAAATTGATAGATCTGTAGTTTCCTGGATCTTCCTCCTTCACATTTAGTGATGGCATTTGCTTTCTTCCAATTTTCTGGGACCTCACCAGTTCTATAGGAGTTCTCAAAAATTAATGAGAGTGGTCCTATGATCCCTTCCACTAGTGTGAAGGAATATAGAGCTGACCTTGATGATAGGGAAGAAATGAGCGAGCTGTTTGGGGCGGGGGGGGGAGACTTTCAGAGAAGATTACACAGGCTAGAGAAAGAGGAAAGCCTGAGAAAGAAACTCAAGCCTGCCTTTATTTTGTTTAATATAAGATGGCAAAGAGAGAAACTTGGATAGGTTTTAAGGATTCTATTATTCTACCTTACTATAATAAAGACCTTTCCTGCAATCCCTCATGTGCCTGTTTCATGACCTGTTCTATTTGAAGGACTGTTAGCTGGTTCCTTCAGCACTATCGGGTGTAATCCACCTCACACTGGAGAGTTGAATTTATTTAAATTAGTTAAGTTCTCATTTACCTTATTTTGACTTAGGGATAAACAGTGAGTTTGCATGTTTGCAGATTATAAATTATTTGGGATAATGAAATTAAAAGTGATTATGAAGAGCTCTGGAACAATTTCTTTAAACTGGATGAATGAGTAACCAAATGGCAAATGCAGTTCACCTTCAGTAAGCATAAAGTGATATATATTGGCACAACACCCACCCCCCCCCATACACATTGATGGGGTCAGAATTGTCTGAAACTAACCAAGAACAAGATTTGGGGTTGTAGTGGATAATTTAGTGAAGATGCTGACTCAGTGTATGGCAACTGTGAAGAGGCAAAAGACATATTAGGAATTTTTGTAAAAAAGATTGAAAGTAAAACTGCCAATAATATCATGGTTTTATACAAACCCTTTGGTACATCTGCATCTGGAATGCCTTGTAATAATTATGGTCATCACACTCAGGAAAGGATATAATAGAGTTGAAAAAGTACAGAGGAGTGCAACTAAAATGATCAGGAAAATTCAGATACTTTCCTTGGGACTCTGGAGCTTAGTGCAATATGATTGAAGTATATAAAACCATTCATAGAAAACAGAAAGTGGACAGAAATAAGTTTTTTGTCCTCTCCAAAAACATTAAGACAAGAGGTTAGGATTAGCTAATGAAATTGATTGGAAGGAGATTTATAACAGATTAAAGGAAATACTTCTTCACTTGGCACATAATTAACCAGTGAAATTCATTACCACAATATATGATAATAACTAACTAAGATGGCTTTAAAAGGTGATTGGACAGGTCTGTCAAGAGCTTTCAAGACTGTTGAATGTTACCTCTAGTTGGGGGGCAGCACGCCTCTAGCTACAAGAGCGTTATGGTAAGAGAGAGAGAGATGTCTCCCTCCTGCTTCAGAGCACCCCAGAGGCATCTTACTGATCATTGTGAAAAACATAATGTTAGATTAAGATGGCCCTTGACCTTATCCTGGTATTCTTATATTCTTATGAAACCATTTCTATTAAAGGCATGTACATTTTGAAATCTTTACTAGGTTTAATATAACAATCGGAAATACCAAGATTTCCCAGGCACTGCTATTATGGTGGAAAGATTATATTCTTGAACCAAAGGTTTCTTATTGCACCTGTGTTCATTGATTTCAAAGATTACAAACATATTTCACTTAGATAAGGCCTCAGTAGAAAAAGATGATGTAGGTGATTACTTTCTCTTTCTTTCTTGTGCATATATGTGAATGATTGATGTTCCAAAGATGACACACAGTTTCAAATAAAAAGCCTGAATACACACACACATCCCATTTATACCCTGCCTCAATCATACACAGGCTCTTGACAACCCACAACATAAAAGAAAAATAACAATAACCATTAAAATGTTACAAAATAAAACCAACAGTCAAATACACAGACCTAAACATTACATTCTTGAAGCTTGCTCTTTGTTGTCTTGATTTAGGACATGTTTCTTTTTTTTAAGTTATAAATAACAAATTTGAGTTTTTAGTCTTAAAGAATGAAGGTTAACAGATTTAAGCTGAGTTCTGTTTGGTAGTCCCTTGGAATCAAAAAGAGAAGCAACTATGCCTGCTTCATACACACACGCACACACATGCACACACGCTCTGCACTTGTGTTTAATTAATTTGTGTATGTTTTATTATAGGTATTGACATTTAAAGAAATCAACTGGCAGATGATCAGAATAGAAGCAGATGCAATCCAAAGCTCTCAGCATGAAATCATGAGTGCTCCAGTTCGTCTGATTACTAACCAATCCAAAATTAGAGTCATACTTAAAAGAAGGGTAATGCTCAAACTGAGTCGAATAATCAGTGAATAAATTTTAAAAAATGTTAATTTGATTTATGAGAATTTTAATGGCAATGGATAAAATGTTATGTAGTAAAATAAAAATCTTACATAGAAAAGGTAATTTAAAATGTATAGTATAATTATTGTACTAACAGAGGTCCCAGAGTAATAGAATGTAGTAGTTGGAAGGGATCTTAAGAGTCATATTTCTGCTTAATGTAGAAATCCACTGAACATTCTCTGGCAGATTTCCAGTTCCCATATCATTATGGTAACTCTTCTCTGAAACCTTCTCTAGCTTTTCTCTTTTAAGATACATGTGCAGAACTGGATAAAGCTGCACATGTCTAGTGCAGAGTACAGTGCAACTGTTACTTCCTGTGATCTGTATGCAATGCTTCTGTTAATATAGCATACAGTTATATTGGCCTTTTTAACTACTTCCTCATGCTTAACTGGTGTTTCTGGTAGGCCCATCCCCCTATTCAGATACCATGGTTGGATTTCTGAGCTTCCCCCAACAAGCCTCTTGCCTGAAGCACCATGGAATGTATTGATTTATTTAGATAGTTTATATGGCCACCCATCTCATAGAAGTGACATATAATGCCCAAGGATGTCCAAGGTAAATGATACGTTCCAATCCTAAAATCCTGTCCACAACAGAGTTTGTTTAACCTGGCCTGAACACCTAAGGAAATAGTCTTCAGAGCCTTGCAAAAGGCTAATCGGGTTGGAGCTACCTGGATCTCTGGGAGAGGGTGCTGTTCTATAAAGCAGGCATTGCCACAGAGAAAGCACAACATGCATAATATTATGAGGAAATGGAAGAGACAAGCTCAGTTGGCCACTGAGACAAATCAGAATTTCTGAATCCTGCGTATGGGTGTGCTTAGTTGGCCTGCTCAAAAAGTGACCTTATTTTTTTTTTTTTAAATGCTTCCAGTACAAGAAGCCAGTTCCTTCTACAAAGACGTTGGGGACAAGCCCAGTTCTTAGTTTATCATCCATGCTTTGACCATTTGACATCTGTTGGACAAGGCTATAATATCATTTATACCAGATTATGACATAGCCTAAATTTTATATTTTTCTTATTTTGTGTTTGTTTAGTACAATTCCTATATGCATGCTTAATTTTGTTAATTGATTGTAAAGGAGAGGTACATAAGGAACACTATCTCTAAATTAAACATTTTTTTCTGAAATTTCTAACCAAAATAGACAGAGAAACTAATTCTTAAAGAGAATTACTTGTGAACCACTCAGAGTTGTTGGAAGTTGGGCAAAATTATTATTATTAATAATAATAATAATAATGCTTAAAATTCATGGTTGCCTATGGCCTTTATTCATTGTTTATTAAAGGACTCATGCCCTACATTGAAAGTATAGAAATACTTGAACCAAGATTCCAGTTTGTAAACTAAAGTCTTATTTTTCATTCTGCTTAAAATTCCTTCACTGTAATCCCATAGCCTTATAAAAAACATATATCCTGAAAGCTGATATAGTTAGCAATATTTAAAATTCACTTTTTTCCTCTGACAGTTAAAAGATTGCAATGTGGTGGCATCCAAACTAATTTTAATATTGGATGATTTACTGTGGGTTTTGACTGATTCCCAGTTGAAAGCTATGGTACAGTATGCTAAATCTCTTAGTGAAGCAATAGAGAAATCAGCTGAACAGAGGAAAAGCCTTGCTTCTGAACCCATGCAGGTAAGCCAGTCAGGTATTTTTGTGTCTTAATGTTATTGGTACAGATTTGTGAAGAAAACTGTACAGTATGTGCTTCTGTGGGATTTCAGTCTTTAATTTTGTGAAACTGGTTCGTTTTGTTGAACCTTCATTTTTTTTTCCCAAAAACGGTAGCACCAATTTGAATTATATAAGTAATGATTGAATAAGGAGATCTTTTTTTTTTTTAGTTAGCTGTGTAATATTGTTTCTCTAAGTCAGAAGAACCAACTGTTATGAACATTTATTAATAGAATAGACAGTGTAATAATTAGTACATCATACTGGACAAAGTTAGAATTATCAGGGTAGATTTTAGTCTGTCTTCATGAAGAAAAGATGTTAAGTTTATAGAGGCCCTAATATTAAAGAATGTTAACTTCATAAATATAGCTATAATTCTGTGTCTCATTTATTTCTGTGTAATGTATTGAATAGGCATAATAGGACTGCATAGTTAATAGAGCTGTGCAGATCATTTGATGAGGCAAGTCTGAGATGGAGGAAGCAGCTCAAGGTGCCACAGACGAATATCAACCTCAAGGGGAGCCTTTCAATCAGGCACCTGAGGCTGACATGGCTGAAGAACATTTGAGACAGCCGGAGGCAGCAGTAGATGAGAGGCCAGATTTGGGACCTGCTCCCAGCTCTAGAGCATGCAGAACCAAGTGCAGAGCAGAACAGAGGAGATCTGTATGGTTCTCACACAGCAAAGATGCTCATGCCCTTGATGGTCTAAACTTGGCGTGGGCTCCATTTAAAAGCCATCACTGTCCAGTAATTCTCTGTTGGGAACAAGTGCTCCACTTGCTTGAACTTTGCATATTTGTTTCCTGAATCTGTTGCTTAAGAAAACTCTACTGCTTGAAACCTGGCTTGGCTGATAACCCATGTTTGGGGCTCTTGGATGTTGTACTTTGATCTGATAATACTTCCACCCTTTCCTTTGGATTTGGATTGAATGCTTGCAAGTTACTTATATTCTGGAACCTGTGGGAATATATGTATGCATTTGCAAACAAAGCCCATTAGCCCTGCTTTAGAGTAAATTGAGCAATTCTGTTATGCATATGTCATTTGAGGCAAAACATGACCTTTTGGTTCTATCTCTGAAGCAGCTCTGCCACCACAGCTGTTCAACAGCTCAATATGGCTGCTTCCAAGCTCTCCCAGCATCTTCTGGGTATGTATGTGCATGCTCAGATGACAGCAGGGAGGACCTCAAAGCAGCCATTCCAAGCCTTTAAACAGCTGCAATGATATTATGGCCTTGAGAAGGGCATCCAGAGAGGTGTTTCAGCCATATGGGTTCCAAATGCCTAATAGCTAGTTTAAGGGACTTTTGCTAGCAGCATTAAGAATAGTTTTGTGTATTTTTGTACTATTTTCTGCTTTTTAATCTCTTAATAATTTAATTGCAGTAGGTGTGCAAAGACCTTGTTGGCCAGACTGTCATCTTGTTATTGTTCTTTATTTCTCTTGCTCTTGTTTTTCTTGTTCTTCATTTATTTTGTTTTTATTATTCATATTTTATTGTAGTTATATTGTGAGTCATCCAGAGTTGACTGGAGTCAGGTGGTGCATAAATTGAATAAATTAAATTCAAATTAAATTATTTCTAGAAACATTTTGAATACTGCTTTGAAAAAAAATTGTTTCATGAGGTGTTGAATTTAAACTGCTACACTTCAGCCATGTCATTCTTGCTGTCACTCAGCTTAGTGATTGAGCCATATAACTTTGAAGATTAAAGGCAATTTTATATTCCATTTGAAATTTTTATTTAATATGAAAGCTTTTTTATGTTATGGTGTTTCAGTGAAGTTTATGCTGAATAAGAAGCTTTTGTAACATTATGTACTTAAATGTTTTCAGAGTTCCTCTTCAGCATACAATTCTCAGGAGGTGAAAACTGAACAATCTTCAGCAGCTACTGATCAAAATGATGCAATTGTAAAACTATTCAATGATTTTGATGTTAAGGAAACATCTTACCATGTAGCAATTTCTCATTTAGATCTGCATATCTGTGATGATATTTACACCAAGGAAAAAGGTAAGCGTTTTATTAAG
Organism: Liasis olivaceus; assembly: GCA_030867105.1. Classification (NCBI taxonomy): domain Eukaryota; kingdom Metazoa; phylum Chordata; class Lepidosauria; order Squamata; family Pythonidae; genus Liasis; species Liasis olivaceus. The sequence goes on along the minus strand of CM061355.1, from coordinate 49,162,129 downwards.
TAGCTTTGTGATTGACCAAAATTGTATGATTCTGTGTTAAACTACTATATATTTCCAATTTATTCTGTTCATACACTTTCAGGTATATACACTAGTAGTTAAATATTGGTGCATAACAGTATCTTCATGTAATTATTCTGCTGTTTCAATAGTAATTTATGTAATAGGACACAATAGGGATTGAAAATGTTAATGGTTTAGGGAGCTTAAACCATTAGCCTAATTAAGCAATAATTAGATAAGGCTCCATCATTTCTACTACTGATGTTCATAATGTTCATATACCAGTAATCTATACTTGTAGATGTTGAGAATTTATATTTGTACCTAGTTTATTTTTAAAACACTATGATGTGCAAATAATAACTGGAGGTTTTCAATTTAAACTGATGAAAAAGAAAAAGGATGAGGATTTATTCCATGATGTTTCATAAATGCTTCTTAAACAGGCTGGGTCACTTGACAGTTTCTAACTAAGTAGTTTACTATTGCAAAGATTGTTTGAAAGGAAGAGATACACATTCAAGGGAACTGCTGGCGCTGTGGCTGGCAATTATGAAAATGCTGCTCTTCCTGTCTTTCATAAATTGATAATTATAGTACAGTTCTTAGAGGAGAGGAAGACAAGTTCAGCAAATATGCATTTTTTTCAGAATGCCCATCTGTGGGTAGAAGTTAATGAGGGCTGTAAGAAACAACCAACAGAAATTGTGTATCTCCCTGTTAGCGATACTCAGGCTGTGCTTAATGAAGCTATGTGTTATACCTTCTGTGACAGATTCAGATTTGCTATGAGAGTGGTAGTACTGAGATTTTCTTAAATGTAAGGAATTTTCACAATTCTGGAAAAATTAAATAAAAGAAAAGGCCACAATAGAAATCAGTAGAGTATTGTTCAGTTGCTGTTGGCTCATTTTACAGTGCAGCAGTTTTGAGAGCCACCAAGGAGAGAGGCATATTGCTTTAAATGAACCAAAAATTTTCTTCCAGAGGAAATAAATATGAACTATGACATGATTATGCATTGTATTATTTTATAGATGCAAACAGGCGTGTTTCAGGAGGTGCTATGCAGCTGTCCTTTAGTCAATTAACTGTTGACTACTATCCTTTTCACAAAGCAGGTAAATGTTGAGTTCTGTTTATTGGTTGTAAAAATGCTTGATCAGCACTTAATTTTACCACAATAAATCTCGCTGCATATGATCTGTTATTGACCAAAGTGGATTGAGTGGAGTGAGGATGCTGCAGATATGAAGCTTTATACAATAGGTTATATTGTATACAATGTGATCTGAAGGGAATTATATTTGTCTCCCTTGTCATGGTTGGATCACACCCTGGTGGCCTTGAGATTCTCCTGTAGTATCCCCCTCCATGGCGAGGTGGGACCCATTCCATTGGTTTGCCCCTGGCGACTGATGAACCCAGTGGGGTTCCAAAGGGAAATGGGGGCTATACCCGAGGATCTGCTGCATGGTCCAGCAGAGGTCGTAGCTGCCACCTGGAATAGGAAGGCGGCTGAGGCCTTGGACAAGATCGCACCTGTGCGATCTCTCTTGACCCATCGAGCCTGATACTTCCCATGGTTTACAGAGGAGTTGAGGGTCCTGAAAAGGATATATAGAGTGCTGCTGGAGGAAAACCAGGACCAAATCTGACGGAACACAGGCTAGAGCCTACCTTGTGGAAGTAAGAGGGGCAAAACATCAACACTTCTTCACTCTTATTGCATCTGCAAAATGCCGCCTGGGGACCCTGTTAAAGATCATCCGATCTCTTTTGTGAAAGGTGGGCCCAGTGACCCACATGCAGGGCCATGCAGAGGAGTTTTCTGGGCATCTGGAGGATAAAATCTCTTGAATATGTTCCCAGTTGGATACCAAGCGTGTGGCGTGGTCTGTGGAGATGCCTGGGGTACGTACTTACCCTGTTATCTGGGAGCAGTTTGATCCTGTTGGACCTGAGGAAATGGACAGAGTCTTCCAGGCTGTAAATGCCACCACTTGTCAATTAGATCCATGTCCCTCCTGGCTGGTTAAGGCAGCTCGGGAGGTGACGTGTGGGTGGGTCCAGGCGATGGTGAATTCATCCTTGAGGGAGGGAGTGTTTCCAGCGGCCTTTAAAGAGGCACTGGTGTACTCCCTCCTCAAGAAACCATTGCTGAATCCCACCATACTGGACAATTTTTATCCAGTCTCCCACCTCCCCTTTTTGGGAAGGTGGTTGAGAAAGTGGTGACGTTGCAGCTCCAGAGGATCCTGGATGAAATGGATTATCTGGACCCTTTTCAGTCAGGTTTCAGGCCCGGATATGGGACAGAAACAGTATTGGTCGCACTTTTGGATGATCTCTGGCGGGGAAGCTGCTTGGACAAGCAGCGAAACGTATCTAACCAAAAGAAAAGTCCAGTTGCCATGACTCAACCTCCAGATAATTCCACCTGGATGACTGAGAATCTTCATCAACATACTGCATTCATCCTTGCTCTTCTTGACCTCTCAGTGGCTTTCAATACCATCAACCATGGTATCCTTTTGGGATGGCTCAGAGAGTTGGGGGTGGGTGGTACAGTTTTGTGCTGGTTCACCTCCTTCCTCCAGGGCTGGTCCCAATCAGTATTGATAGGGAGCGAGAGGTCCAGCCCGTGGCCCCTCCTTTGTGGGGTGCCGCAGGGTTCGGTATTTTCCCTGCTCTTTTTTAACATCTACATGAAATCACTGGGTGAGATCATCCACCACCGTGGGATGAGGTATCATCAATATTCAGATGATACCCAATTATACATCTCCATCCCAGGTGATTTGAGTGATGTTGTGACTACCCTTTTGCGGTGCCTGGAGGCAGTGGGGGCCTGGATGGGGAACAACAGGTTTCAGCTGAACCCTGGTAAGACGGAGTGGCTGTGGGTTGGGGGCTCCTCTGTATCTGGAAATTTACCACCTTTGGTTCAGGATGGGGTTGCACTACCCCAGACAGATCCAGTGCATAATCTGGGGGTCCTCCTGGACTCACGACTTGTGCTCGAGGAGCAGCTGGCAGTCATGGCCAGGAGGGCTTTGCTCAACTACATGTTGTGCACCAGTTACGCCCTTTCCTGGAATGGGAGGTCCTCCAGTCAGTCACTCATGCCCTAGTCATTTCCCTTATAGACTATTGCAATGCGTTCTACATGGGGCTACCCTTGAAGAGTATCTGGAAACTACAGCTGGTTCAAAATGCAGCCGTGCGGGCAATTTTGGGTGGCCCAAAGATAGCACATATTACACCTTTGCTGCGGAAGCTGCATTGGGTGCCAGTTTGCTTCCAGGTCCAATTCAAGATGTTCATTATCACCTTTAAAGCCCTACATGGCATGGGACTGGGTTGCCTGAGGAACTGTCTCACCCCCATTATATTGACCGATCCCACCTGGTCAAGCAGTAGTGTTCTGAGAATTTCAGAGTTATTCTTAGCAGCTCTTAAAAACAGCCTTTCCCAGTATGTTGGCATCTAGATGTCTTCAATCACTACTACTTCAATCATCATCTCCAGCCAGCAACTCCAAGGTTATTGTGAAGCTGGAAAGGATTTGAAAAGGATAATAAAAATCATTAGGTTGGAACTTCATTCCTGTGAAGAAAGACTTCAATGTTTGGGCCTTTCTGGTTAGACGAGGGTGATTATGATGGAGTACTGGTAGTTGTGGTCATTACAGTGCTTTATAGAATTATATATGGAATGGAGAAAATTCTAGAGAGGCTTTTTTTCCTCTTGTGATACTAGAGTTTAGAGTTATCCAATACAACTGACTGACAGGGGATTCAGCAAAAAAGTATTTCTTCACACAGCCCATATATAACATACATATAATTTGGGTTGTTATGATATGATAAGGACTACCAGGTTAGATGGCTTGAAGGACATTGGATTAATTGATGGAGGATGAATCTATCAGTGACTATGTTATGGGTAGTAGACTTCCAGGTTTTAAGGACACTGTGCCCCTGAATACCAAGTTTTGAAAAGTAATAATGGAAATTTATTAGAGAGCTCAGGGCTGCTTCATGAGGCATGTGATGGTCACTAACTAAAGTGTCATGGAAATAGAATGCTGGATTAGATGGATCTTTGAGATGGTACAGTAAGGTTTTTCCTAAATTCATTACATCTTTACTGCCTTAATATTGATGTTAGGCATTTACAAAGTAGAATCTGTAAGAATAATTTAAATAGCCTCAAATATTTAATGATAAAATATTTTAAATGGATTTCACTAGATGCTTAAATTCCTTCTCATTTGTGTTAAATGTATAACAATTGTAGATGAGAGCTGCAGCCATTGGATGCATTACAGTGATGCTACAAAAGCCAGAAGTGAATGGGCAGAAGAACTGCTGCAAGAGTTCAAAGGAAATGTTGAATTGCTTAAGCAGGCTGTGAAGGATCACAATTTAGATTCTCCAGTTAAATCCCCATTTCAGGAGTCTCCGCAGCATATGCAGATAGGTATTTAAGATTTTTCATTTACTTTTACAGTCTGTCTGTGGACATATATCCCATTAATTTGACTTGATTAGAAACACTAATATTGTTGCTTTGGACTAATTGGGCTATCTTTCCTTCTTTTTGGTAATCTTTCTCCACAATATATTGTTCTCTTCCATGTAAGTATAAAATTGACTTGGGAGACTGATGCTTATAATTGAGAAGGTAAATAACTCATTAGGTTCCCAATCCTGTATGAATTGTGCAATTAATGAGTGATTTTGATACGGCTTCCTTTCATTGCTTCCTCTTACTGAAAGTTTAGTTTATTTTAATTATTTTTTCATTACCAACAATATGAGTAGAAGGGATTTCAGATAAGATAAACTACAGTGTATGTGGTTTTATGCTTTTTGTTTCCTATAGGCAAGGATCAAATGTCAAAAGGAATTTCTAAGACTTTTGGGTCATCACAGCAGCCAAAGGAGAAATTGATGTCCAGCCCAGTGGTAGTTAGACTTGCAGATGTCAATTTTTATCAGGTACATTTAAGTACTAATTGCTGCAACAAATTAATATTACTTTTTTTTCATGTCCAAAATTATAATGAGGCTCTTAATACAAGTGTTGACTTTCATTCAAGATGACAGAAATTTTGCCAAATTAATTTTTGGAGTAAAGGGACATTTTTCTTATTCCAAACTGTTTCTGATCATTTTTAGTAGTATGATTGGCAGAACAATTCTTTGATGAGATTGGAGTGCTTTAATGGAACATTCTATCATATTCAGTTACTTTTGCTCTGCCAGGCTATAACTAGCAGAATGAAAATAAGAAGCTATTTGCTGGTTCATTTTAAAAAAAAATCATTGCAATTTAATTCTTACGCAGTCCTCACCATGCCCCTCTGGAGATTTCTGAGGTCAGGAGAGGTTTTTTAAAAATATTATTACAATTGACTTTATCTTGATCTTAAGTTATAATTATTTTTAATCTAAGCCACCTCTAGAACTTTTTATAAATAACACATAGCTCTCCATATCTGATTATAACAAGCAAGCAGTTCTTTACCATAGGTTTTTGACTGATGAAAAGTATCAAGTTTGCTGCATCTCAAAAAGAAATATAGTTTGGATTATCCTGTTTGAAGATGTAACAGATGGGTTAATTTTTCTGTTGTGCTATATATAAAGCTTGTTAAACTACTCATCTTAGGATATAGATCCCTGCTTCCAGTAGGAGTAGAGATCTGATGTTGGATTTAACTCTCTGAGATGACATTTTTGTCTCCCATCTCAGAAGGAGGAAGAATCCTACAAAAGTTGCTGTCCTGGGTAAACAGGGCTGCACTTCATCAATTTTCCTTAAGCTGAACCTTCCCTATGATTATGTAATCTTTGTAAATTACAGTATTACATATTCTGATGTTAATATAAATGTTTTCTGTCTTTCTAGCTAATGCTGTAAATGGTTAGTAGAACCTTTGTATCTGTATTTCAGGCAATCTAGATTTATTTTCCTCATTTTTCTTATTGATGGATTTAAATATATAAAATGTATGTCAAAACTGTAAGCTTAAAGATATGTTAAATTATAGTACATATGGTACATAAATAAATTGTTAATATATAATTTTTAAGATGTTATATTTTATGTAATATAAAAACAAGTCTTTTAACTGATTTTAACACCATTGGAAGCAAACTAGGCAAAGGGCTTAGTTATACAACTGTTTAAAATTAAGAAATAATTATTGAAATATTAGAGCGTATTGGGAATGACATTTCCTGAAGTGTTCTCTACAAATCCAGTACCATGGACCAAGTGGCGTAAAAGGCCACAAAAATAATCTGTAATTGTCTTTTTCAGGTTATTAAAATGAAAATCCTTTTCCTAATAACTGTGAAAAGTGACAGATGAGAAGTTGTTAACACTTGTGCTTCACAAAACCCAAATGCTGAATTTCTTGTTTTCAGGTCTCTACAGCAGACCAGTGTCGCCGTTCTCCTAAAACTCTTATTTCCTGCAATAAAAAGTCTCTGTATCTCCCACAAGAAATGCCAGCCATTCATATTGAATTCACTGAATACTACTATCCAGATGGCAAAGACTTTCCTAGTAAAATATTTTCTTATCTTTTTCCCTTTCTTAAAAACATAATTGTTTTGGAAGTAGAGTGGAGCCTCAATTTAATGGACTCGTATTTAGTGGTTTCCAATGAACCATATTCCTATCTGGAAATCCCCTCCAAATAATGACAAGCTCTTTGCATCCAAAATAGCCTAAACTTGGCAGTTAAATTTATGTCATATTTTCCTTAATTTTATGACATCTGCAGCAATTTATGTCATTTACTTAATGTCGTAACACAGATCATGTTCTTTGTATAATTATGTTGGTATGCAAAAGATGCAAACTGCTGCAGGTTTCATATTAACAGACATTTGGGAATAATGGCTATCCCCCGCTCTATCCATTAAAATGAAGTTTCACTGTATATTTCTCCTATATATAGGGCAGAGTATATTTCTAGCAGATACATCTGACTTATCAAAAGACTATAGTTAGATAGATGTTGATAAACCATTTGTAGATTCTTTCTAACTTTGCAAAACATAAAAAATATATATCTAGTGTTAGATAAACTGACTTTCCATTGCTTTCCTATACCTAATCCTAGCATTTCATGTTCAAGATTAGAATTCCTACTCATATGGAATGTGCCAATATGTTTTTTTTCACTCAATGATGTTATAATAGACATGGTCTATTCATTGCAACCTAGGAGGAAAGAGAAGTTGGAGGATTATATCATACAGGAAGTTTGACAAACATTTTAGAAATCCTTTGGACTAAGCTAATGTTTAAGACTATTCACTTAGCACTGCATATAACACATTTATTGTGTTTAAAATATTTAGTATATGATTAAAAAGTTCTGTGCTAAAATATTGCTTAATTTTTTTCTACTTTGATATTGTCAGTGCTCTTCTTTAAAATTGTTATATTATTATTGATTATATTATTGCCCAAGATATAATGAAAAATTACCAATGTGTAATAATATTAAGATTTTGAAGGGAAGATAACACTGTCCTTGCAGTGTTCTTTGTCCAAAGATGCAGCACTTTTTTTTTTCCCACACTAATCAAATACTTAAATGCTGATAAAGAAAACTGAAGTGTTTAGTCTTGATTTTTTCTATTGTACATTGATGTAGATTTTTAAAATAATTGCAGATGGTTATGTGCAGCTGTTAATGCCCCACAATTTTGCTTCTACCATGTTTTCTGTACATTTTTTGTAAGTTTATAGGGAGTGTCTATATAATGATCATGACAGGTTGAAAATTTTTCCATGAACTGCTTTTGAACAATATTTACATACTTTAAATTTTATCAAGTTGCATACTTGCTCAAGTAGACATGTGTATAAATAATCTTGAGGGTAGGTGGATGGTGAGAAATGCCTTCACTCTCACCAGTAACAGGTGTTTGGGGCTCATTTATACAAAATACAGTAGGTTTTTAAAAAAACACAATAGTCATATAAATGTATTAGAAATATATATGTACTTGAATAATATTTGCATTAGATAAATGTATCTAGAACTGTAATTATTTACTGTTATAATGACACATTAGCATTTTTTTTCTTTGTTGTATTCTTTCACTTTTTTGTTAAAGCACTTTCAATGCCACACTAGGGAAACTTACTGTTTTTCCTTAGAGCTAGTATTCTACAAGCACCTAGCTTATATATACAGTAACTCTACTTTCAAAACATTTTTAATATAATAATTTTGTTTTTATTTCCTTTAGTTCCAAATGCAAACTTGTATATTCAACTAAATGCACTGCAGTTCACTTTGGACGAGAGAAGTATTCTTTGGCTAAATCAGTTTGTATTGGATATGAAACAGAGTCTCAGTCAGTTCATGGCCATGTACAAGTTAAATGACAATTCAAAATCAGAAGGACATGTTGATGTTCGAGTTGATGGATTAATGATTAAGGTACAGTTTACCAAAGCATTGCACTTAACATTTGTTAAGTGTTTCATTTCTATAAAGGATAATGCGTGACAACAGTCTCTGTTTTGAAACACTGGAACCATTTTTAAATGACAGACCACAGACAATGTACCAGTGATTGTCTTTGTTTCTAAATTTTATAGGACATTTTGACCTTTCAGATTTTTAAAAGCAAATTTCTGATATGCCTGACAAAAACCTCCATGTTTGGAATATATTTCTCAGTGTAACACTGTACCATATAACTGTAACACTGGTACCATATAATATTTCCAGTACTTGTGATTGTATAAGAGGTAACATAGATGATAGCATTAAGTGTGATTACTAGCTTTTTACAAAATATTCTGGCAGCTGTCGGAGAATATAGAACATTTAAGTAAATATGTTCTATGTTCATAAATTAATGGTAGAAGTCTCCAGGTTATGGGGTGGGAAGTTTTTATTTTTATATATATATAAAATATATATATTTATTTATAAAATAAATAAATAAATAAATACACACACACACACACACACACACACACACACATATATATATACACACACATATATATATATATATATATACACACACACATATATATATATATACATATATATATATATATATAAAAATATATATATATACATATATATATATATATAAATATATATATACATACATACATACATACATACATACATATATATATATATATATATATATATATATATATATTAAAAAAAAATAAAAACTTCCCACCCCATAACCTGGAGACTTCTACCATATATATTTAAATAAAAAATATATATATATAAGTTCAGTTTCTCTGGCCACCCACTCATGCACAACTCTGGGCAGCTTACAAGTATTAAAGCAACAATATCAGTGCCTGGGGCAAACAAATCTAATAGCTGGACTATTTGAAGCTAAAAAGGATGAAATTATAATAGGCACATCAGAAAACAAATATTCAGAGAATTAGTAATACACTGTTAGCTGTGGAGATCCACTTATAGATAAATAACATATTGAGGGTGATGGTTCTTTGAAAGTCAAATACATATGGATTCCTTGGGCATAGAAAACTTTAAAAGGAATACATTCCTCTGCAGAATTATAGTGAGCTGGGCTTTTTTATTACCTTGTTTGTTTATGATTTAAAACTGACCAAAAATCATATAACAGGGAGGTTATAAGTGGTCAAAATATGATAACATAATAAAAGCAGTAAGACGAAAAAGAAAAAAGACCATTTAAATCAATGAAAATACTTGTGAAAACAAAAAGTATTTGAGATAGTACTAAAAAAAAGGCAGTGATAGTGGCAGTCATGTTTACATGGGAAGAAGTTCCATAATTGGAGACTACAAGAGAGAAGGCTTTTTCTCTTGCTGCTATGTAATGTATCCAAGTTATTTAAGGAAAAGACTTTATGGGCATATTAAAACATGGACTGGATATTATAGCCAGAGGTGATCGTTCAACTATTTGAGGCCACTCAGGGCTTTAAAGATAAGCAGACACAACTTCCTTTGACTTAGGTCAGATCCACAGTTTTTGTTTGCCCCATAATCAGTACAGGCTACTCACCATATCCTGAGTGCAGGAACAATCTTCCATGTAGTCCAAGCCCACTGCAAATGCACCCCCAGCCTCTGTTCTGAAAAGTACTGTTTTCTATTAGAAGCCATGTTAGACCATTTTGAGTGTTTAGTCTACTGTGCTTTATTCCTGTTTAGTGACATCCCCAACTCCAATTGCCTATAGTGCCTGGCTTGCCCATCCCTTCTGGTGGCTGGTCACTTTCCTGTATGGCCATTTCATGATGAGTTGCTATGGTCTCAGCTGGTCAGCAGTTTCCCTTTTTTTTTCTTCCATTGATCCAGTAATGACTCATGAAGACCTTGGAGTCTAGTAAAATATTCTTGTCATTATATTTTCTCCACCTCTTCTGCCAGCATGCCTGTATTCCACTCTTATATGGATTGCTGGCAGATATAAGAGTTCCTTACCCAGGCTGGTTGAAGCGTACTCTCCTTTCTTTCCCACACTGCAGCCACTGTACTGCAATGGCCCTTCCTTCCTTCCTCCCTCCCTCCCTCCACCTTGGAATGTGAACATGTTTGAACAATGTTACAAAGTTTAAGTGAATGTACTTCTTTGTTTCTGTGAACCTGAACCATCAGTTATTTATTGCCACAAAATTTCTACAGACCCACAATGGAACAAAGGAACAGTCTGTTCCCTCTGCTTTAATAATGGTAGCATTGAAGCAATGGCATAGTAGCATCAAAGGAGAGAATATGGGAAAGGTGTGTGAAGGCATTCATGTATGCAAACGTATGAGAAAGAAAAGAATAGGAACAAGTAAGAAGGGCCCAATATTTAAAAGGAGAAGGCAGGAACTGGTAGTCCCATCCACACAGGGGCCAGGCAGCAAGGCTTGCCTTCCCTGCTTAGCTGGAAAGAGCAAGAAACAGTGGAATGACCAATCAGATCCTGTGGTAGTAGCTTACCTCTGCATTCTAGACTAGAATTTTTAAAGTCAGCTTTCAGGAACAGCTGGGAGAAGCATGGGAGACAAGCAGTGTAGGCTACCAGGTAGAATTGCCCCTAAAAGGGAATGAATAGCCAGTACAGTTCCTTCAGAATGGATATGTGATTCCATTCGGCTGTACTATTTATAGTACTGGCTGTTGTATTCTGAACTAGCTGAAAATCACAAACAATCTTTAAGGCTTTCTCCATATACTGGTTGTTACACTAATCTGGTTGGAAAGCTACCAGAGTATAAACTACCATGGCCAGATGTGGCCTAAAAGTATTGATTATCAAAAGGGTTTAGTATTAAGGAATGTTTTATTACTGTAATGAAAACTCAGAGGATGATATCAGAATGGAGATATAATAAAACATTGTAAAAGCAGATGATTTCATTACCACCATGTTGCTGTGGTCTGAATTAATCTAGTCAGTCAGATTTCACAAAATGAAAATATATAATCTGCTAACTAAAGGCATCTGCTGCAATGGCATAACCTTTTGCAGACTAAATTCCACAATCAATCATTTATAAGACAAGTTAGTGCCCTTCAAATGTTTTTGAATGCAGTTCTCATATTTCCTTAACTTTGGCTGTTTGGGCTGAGATTGATGCCTTGCAGCCCCAAGTATTTGCAAGAGAATTAGCTTGCTTATTTTGATTTTAAGGAATCACAAGGCATTCTGCCTTTATTAGCCATATATCCTTCTCTATTAAGTCTTCCTCAGGAAATTATTCTCTAATGTTGTGCAATTATACTCCATTAGCATATCGATCTTTTCCTTTGTGGCACCAACTTCATACTCACTTAACTTCCTCTTTAGACTTAAGACCAAATCCAGTACTATTCCACGTGCAGAGTGAAGCACCCAGACTGCTATTTCCATCATTCTCTTGTTCAGCAATTTTGGGGAAGGTATAATCCACATTTTGGGAAGCTATATATATTAATAATTTTTATGTGTATTGATCAGATATTCCCTGGACTGTCTATTTTTCTTTTTCTGTCTAACATCTGAGGAACATTTAATCAACAAATTGTTATTTCCTTACATATGGTTTTCTAACTAAGTTTACTTTTTTATCATTATAGTTCATAATTCCTTCTGAAAGGAAGCAAAAACATAGAGATGATCCATATGCAATTTCCATTCAAAGTTCTGAAATGATTGCTACAAATGCTAGACACTCAGCAAACTGTAGACACTCTGATTTGGAAGCAGCATTCCAAAACTTCAAAGACTCTACATTTTTCAGTAGAACTTTCACAGACTTTCCCAAATCTCCTGACTGTTTTAATCTTTTGCATCCCATTTTCCAACGACATGCTCATGAACAAGATACAAAACTACATGATATCTATAAAGGTATCATTACTCCCCAACTGAATAAATGTGCACTTAAAACTTCAGCTGCTTCAGATGTTTGGGCAGTGCATTTTTCCCAATTTTGGATAGACTACGAAGGAATGAAGAGTGGGAAAGGACGGCCAATAAGCTTTGTGGATTCATTCCCTCTTACACTCTGGATTTGTCAACCCATGAGATGCGAACAGTCACACAAAGAGCCTTTTTGTAATGATGAATCTCTCAACTTTCTCAAAAGTGATTCTTGTGACCTCACTAATAGGCTGCAGCATAAAAAACGTCTGAAAGAGTATTATAGCGCTGGGATGGAAGCCTTCACCAATGGTACTGAAAATTTGTGCTCCACTAAAAGCACTTTAGGATCTCAGTCTGCATATTTTGCAGATATTCATGTTTTACTTCATATTCAAAAACATGTAAGCATGCAGATCAATCATTACCAGTATCTTTTCTTACTGTACCTCCAAGAATCTCTTGTGTTACTCCTGGACAACTTGAGGAAGGATGTAGAGACTGTGACAGGGAATCCAGCAAAAGAGGCAAATGTCTGTATTGGGATCTTATTGAAAAGTGCTGACATAGCTTTGTTGCTTCAACCACTATTGCAAGGAAGCATCTGCAAGCCTCCCATTTTAGAACAAGGAGGTCCAATGACAGATCTCTCACCCATGGAAAACAGAGAAGTTTATGAATCTGAAAGCAAGCTAGTTTCTACTTCTGTTACACAGATGAGCAATTCAGATATTAATGTTGTAACCAACTGTGGATCTCCAAATGCTGATCTTAACAAAGCCATTCTGCTGAATCCGATTTTAAAATCAAATAGTGATGTGGATTTGCCAAGCAAAAGTTCATTTTTGGATGATGCATCAGAAAAACTTTGGAGGAAAATGAATGAAGAAAATAACAGTGGGCTTTTCAGTCGTAGTGATTCAGAAGAAATTTGTGAGTCATTAAGTGACAATTCCTATACTAAGGAATTGGTTAATATGTCAAATTGCAGAGAAGACTCTATCAAAATGCTGATGGACAAGGAAGAAGAGAAGAGTGGTTTCTCAAATAACAAAAGTAAAGCAGAATGCTCAGCTGTTAAAGTTATAGAAATTGAAACTGATTCTGTGGGGCAGTCTGAGAAGTTTGAAAATGACAAAGAAAAATTGAACACAGCAAAAATGCTTGCATTTCAGTCTCCATTAAGGTACAGAAAATATTAAAGTCTACAAATGGATATGGTTTAGATCCAGGGCTTAGGATTAGTTGAGTAAAATTAGAGGGATTATAGGTGTTCTGAGTCTTTAGGCCACTTGTTGATATTAGGAAGCTGGAAACTGGCTTTCTGTCATAATTTTAATGAGTATTCTAGTGTATTGTATTGAGACCCAGTTTGGTCTAGTGGTTGAGGCACTAGGCTAGAAACCAGGAGACTCTGAGTTGTAGTCCCACCTTAAGCATGAAAGACGGCTAGGTGACTTTGGGCCAGCCACTCTCTCTCAGCCCATGATGTTAGGCTCAGGAGACAAGCCAGTTGATAAATTCCTGTTGCAACCAACGGATCAACATTTGGTTGATGGGAAAAGTGGACCCTGCACCTGTGAGAAAATGCTGGGAAGAAAGAAAAAATCTAGTATATTATATTGTAATTGTTGTCTAGTCATACCTCACCAGGTTAATCATTTAAACCCTGTTTGCCATTCATTTTTTTTGGCAGCAGCTAGCATATCTATAGGAACGCTCCATGTAGTTCTGAATATACAATATACTAGAATAATAATCAATGTGCAGTTGGAGCTGGAGAAAAGTTCCTAGTGATTGGAATGAATTAGAAGGCATCATTATTTTCTCATACTCCCACTTACTATATTTATACGTTGCAAATTCATTTACAAAATGGTGGTGGTTGTGGACATGGATTTATTTTTATTTTTATTTTATATATCACATTTATATAGCCTAGAATACTTGCTTTAGGAAGTTTATGAAAAATGCAGTTGCCCAGTGAAGGATTTTCCACTTATCTGGGCTTACTTGGCAGCTTAAAAAAAAATCACAAATCTATCATCCTTTACTATTCACGCAGAATGTGATTCTAACCAGTTACAGGAGCATAATCTGAAGTCAGACCTGAATACCTTACTGGGTATAATTACTACTAATGATTTCAGAATATTTTATATGTTCATCAACGTTTGTTTTAATTACAGACTTTAAAGGATTTTTATTTTACTTTGTAACTTTTTTCTACCTTAAGTAATTATTTCCTAATATCTTTATATTAAAAAGTGGAAAGCCTAAGGAATCGTGCCAGTCCAATCTCCCTGCATTCTCTGTTTCTTATAAGAACATGAAGAAAAGTCCATCACAAGCCTCTTTGGATACCATTTCTACTGACAGCATCTTGTTCGAGGAACACTATTTGGAAAGTGATGGAAGTGACAGCCAAAGCTTTTTGGAGAAAGGTATACAAATGCACTGACACACTTTTTAATATAAACAATACTATCTCTTTTTTTGACTTCATTAGTACAAGAACTAACTTTAGTTTATGTTTTAAAAATATTTTATACATTTCAGATGTACCTTTTTTGGCCTACATTGGAGGAATTACCATAATTGGAAAATATAAGATATTGATGGCCATTTCATTTGTATGATTGGTTTAATATATTGCCAGAGAGTCTCAGTTTCAGATAACTGTCAACATGATTGATTCCAGCCAACTGAAACTCATCCATGGCATATTCATCATTGATGAATTTTTAATTATGGTTAAATTGTGATTTTAGGGCAAGTTGTATGAGCAAATTCTTACATAAATGGATTTTTTTTACTATCAAGGGTGGAGTAATGTTTTGCATTGAGCATATTTACTGTAATTTGCAAAGTTATGGGTACTTGTTTATTGTTACATTTTCAAAATTTAAAATTTTTAGAGAAATGCACAGTATAGGTAAAATACAAGAAAGAGTTCAAAGAATCATGTTTCTTTGTAGCTTCATAGCAGGAATCTGCATCCTATTTTGGTTAAACATAGTGCTTAATGTACCTGTCTACCTGTCTATCAGCTAAATAGATCAGAATGTACAGATATCCTTTTTATCTTTTTCCCTCCCATCTTAACTGGCAAAAATTAATCAAATTATTTTAAATTATTTAAAACCAGTCTATTTTCTTTAGTTTGATGTGCAACTAGATTAAGCTACCTTGAATGTTTGCATGTGAATATTCAATCTTTATTCACAAAACATCTATCTTTTTTTCATAATGTGACTATGCCAGCTATCTTGTCCAATAAACCAGTGGAAAATATGCCTGATGAAGGCACAGTGAATGAGAACTATGGTGAATCATCTCCAGATGTCCTCAGTGCAATTTCAGAGTGTACTCAGGATGCTAGTGAAGAAATGGTAATGCTCCAAAAATAAGACATTTTATATATTTGAACAACTCTTTGGAAAACTAAAATACTGCTTTTTGGTAAATTGTGGAATAGGGAGAATGAATGCATAGTGTTGATAAAAAATGGCGCTTGCCAAACAAGAATGCAACGTAGTTTACTACTTTACTGTTGTCATAAAAGTAAATGTTGAATAAACTTCTAATTTGTTACCTCAAACTCTACTAGACAACTAGAGTTTCAAAACAGAAAGTGCTTCAGTAACAAAATACAGAATAAAATGCTGCCCTTGTTCAGCTATAATTTTCAGGAAATCACTAGGAACCCTAGATTCCTAGACTAGAGGGAGGTGGATGGGGCTAGTGGTTTTAATTAGTTCACAAACAGCCTTTGCCTTTTCTCCAGACAATATGGGTATCTTTGATAGGTAGAAAGGCTATTTTGAAAAGTTGGCTTATATGGGGCAGCCCTGTCCTTCAAGAGTTACAGTAGTGCTTAAAAGTTTGTGAACCTGTTTGGATTTTCAATATTTCTGCATAAATATGACCTAAAATGTGATCTGTTATCTACATAAGTTCTAAAATTAGATAATGAGAACCCAGTTAAACACAATGAGTCAACAACATTGTACTCGTTCATTTATTTATTGAGGAAAATGATCCAAAGCTATATATTTGTGTGTGGCAAAAGTATGTGAACCTTTGCTTTCAATAACTGGTGTGCTCCCCTTGGGCAGTAATAACTGCAACTAAACATTTCTGATAACTGTTGATCAGTCCTGCATATCGGCTTAGAGGAATTTTAGCCAATTCCTCCTTACAGAACCGCTTCAACTTAAGGATGTTGGTGGGCTTCCTCTTGTGGACTGCCTGCTTCAGGTCCTTCCACAACATGTATATGGGATTAAGGTTAGGACTTTGATTTGGCCATTCCAAAACATTAACTTTTTTCTGCTTTCACCATGCTTTGGTCATACAACTTGTGTGTTTTGGGTTGTTTTCTTGTTGTATGACCCACGGACAGATACCCTGACATTTTCCTGTAGAATTTGCTGGTACAATTCAGAATTCATAGTACCATCAATGCCGTCCTGGTCCAGAGGCAGCAAAGCAGGCCCAAACCATGATACATATGTAGCTTTGGGTCATATTACTCAATAAATAAATGAAATAAAATAAATAAAAGCTTGGATTGATGTTCCAGTTATGCTGCATTCCACAAAATGCCTGATTTGGCTGGAGTGACAATTGGTTTAATTCATCATCTTACTTGGGTTGCTACCATATTAATTATAACAGGTTGCTTTTGAGAAATGTTTAGAAACTGCAGATGATCCAGAAGATGGCAGAGAATTCATTGTGTGGAATCAGACATTAAAAGTGGATGTCTTCCTTATTGCTGCAGTTACATTTGCTAGAAAAGTTCTCCAGGCATTCGATTGAATGCTTGAAGGTCTCAAATTAGGGAGAGAGCAGGGCTGGGCATGTAGCCCTGCTCCTGCCTTTTCCTTGTTTGTTTACTCATTTATTTTTATGCCACCTGATTCCAAAAAGCTCTAGGCAATTAACAATCCCATCATAAAATAAAACCAAGGTACAAGAATACATAAAAAACCATCAGAGTCAAAAGATGAAACCAGAAAATTACAGCAATTGTGTGCTTGCAACCCCTCTTCCAAGCAAAGCATCCTCCTTCTCTGCTAGACAGAGCAGGTGGATCTTAACAGTTTTCCAAAAACCTAGGAGGGACAGAGCCAACCTGTGGGAAGATAAATATCTATGGTTGATAGAAAGGGAGCTCCAAAATGTGGGGACAGCTATTTAGGCCTGCGTCCTAGGCTGTCAGCCCTTCATGGTAGACCAGACTAGGAAACCAATGCCATATAGATCAGTAGCACTTTTATTGTAACAGAATCTTGCAAGTCTGAATGTGCGTCCCTTCTCCCTCCCTTTATCTTAATATAAACTATCTTTGTGAACCAGAGAGGGGCTTGTCTCAGATGTTTACTTTTGATATATTCTTGGTCCATGCTCAAGCCCCTTTTTATCTGACTGTGGCCTTGGTAGCAGCTCTTCCTCCTGTCCTTCAAGCCCTCTGCCTTCTACACAGGCTCCATCAGATGACAGGTACAAAGGGATGGGACTTGGGGGAGTTGGCTCTATTCAGTATTTTAGATAGCCATATGCAGAGCCATGTAGTGCTTCAATGGCAGTCAACAACTTGAATCTATCCCAAAGCCAACCAAGAGCCAGTGCAGCTGTGTAAGAATCGGATATACTGAAGTACACCAATTGCTGCCCAAGCAGCCACATTTTGTACTAGCTATGGCTTTTGAATGTTCTTCAAGGGCAGCCCAATCTGGAACACATTACAGTATTTCAAGCAGGAGGTAACTAGTGCATAAATGATTGTGAGAAGATCTTTGTAACCTAGGAATGGCTGCAATTGGCACATAAGATGTAACTGAGCAAAACTGTCCTAGCCACAGCTGCCATTTTCTCACTGAGAAGGAGCTGTGAGTCAAGGAAAACCCCCAAATTCTGAACCACCTCCAAATGGGAGAATTCATTCACAGTCAATGATGTTATTTCTCTGGCACTGTTAAGCCCACAAATCCAAAGCTAACCCAGCTTGGAGATATTAAGTCTGAGGCTCTTCCCTGCCAAACAGACACTATCACCTTCCATGTGTTCTGCATCATCTTTTTGGCCCAGGGCAAGATGTATACCCGAGTATCATCACCATATGGATGATACCAGATCCTGTACAGATATATGACCTCACTCAGCAGTTTCATGTAGATGTTAAAAAGAAATAAGGAGAGGACAGAGCCCTGAGACACTCCACGTAGTAAAGGCCTCTGAACAGAGCTCTTTTTCTCCATTACTGCTGACTGGAAGCACTCCTTCAGGAAGGAGTAGAACCCCTACAAAGCAATTTTGTTAGCCAAATGTCATGAAAATTCTTCACAAGAACCCTTCAGATGGTCATGACAATAATCTTTTCCCAAGAGGGAGTGAATTGCTTTAAAAAGTGCCATTCGGCAGCATTTGTCAGATACAACCAGGCTGACAAAATATCTTCTTTTTGCCACTTGGATCACCACTGTGTAGGCTTGAATATGTAGGCTCGTGTCCAGTTAGATTCAATGTCCAGTCAATATCCATTCCTCCAGTGGCACTCTAAGGCATTTTCCTTGCCACTTCATCTTCATGAGCTGTTCAGTAAATCAAGGAGCAGCATCAAATCTGCAAGAGATGGAGACTGCTTCAATGGGATCTAGTCAAGGGCTCTAGCTGCCCCTTAATTCCAGTTGCAGGCAGAGTCCTGTGTGAACTGCCTACCAAATCCTCAGCAAGCACCCCAAGCACCCCAAGGGGATTCTTTTAAGGGCCTGGGACAGCTTGATCTAATAGACCCTTTTCTTCTTGCACTTTCATTTGCTCCTTTGTGCTCTCCATGCATTCAGGCGAAAATATGAATAGGGCTTAACATTTTCCTATCCCAGTTTCTCCTATTCTTTAAAGTTTTAAATGGAAGAATATATTTTTTTAATCTCTCGCTTGTATATGAAGTTGTGTTGGTTGTCTTCTCACCTGCCATCTAAGATGCATCTTGTAGGACAGAAGGCAAAACCTTCTAGCAGTTGTAATTAAACTCTGGATCTCCATTACTAAATGCTTGCCTAGTCTCCTCTCGGTAAGCCTTTTGTTGGCATCTGAAGACTTTTCCAGCTGAATTGATTCTGTTTGTCCTACTATATTGCCTGTGATGAATGTTTTTTACAGGTGATTGTTAGAATGCATTATGCATCTGTAGGTAGCTAGATATTGATATATTTTTAATTTAGTGAGTACATAATTAGCATATTTGATTCAGCAAAACACCTCGGTATCTCAGTTAAAAGAATTAAAATTAATCCGACCAAATGTGAAAAACAGATTATATTGGTTACTATTAGCACCTACAATAATACTTCTAACTTAGACCAGATATAAGCAGTTTTATTAGGGGTGTACAGAACATTTTGAGATCAAAATATTTTGCCTCAAGAATTGACCAAAAGAATTGTCTCAAGCTGCTTCAGCCATCCTGAAACTATCCTTCAGTTTCGACTTGTTTCAAACTTGAAACATTTATGGAATAGTGGGAACAACCCATGTTAAACTTGAAACAATTGTTTTTAACCCAAAATGAAGTATTTCAAGCTAGAAACATTTTGAATATGAAGTATTTTGTACATCCCTGAGTTTATCCACAGAGTAAATAGCAAAAACCCTAAAAGGCTACAAAATTACACAAATTATTTGAAAAAGGAAAAACTGGTAATAATTCTGAACCTTAAGGGATTATCTGCATTTTTTTATTTTGTTGACAGATGTCGGTGGTAGTTTTTAAAATATTTGGTATTAATGGTGAAATCGACATCAGAGGTGAAGACACAGAAGTATGCCTTCAGATAAATCAAGTTTTACCAAATCAGCTGGGCAATATCAGTGTTCGACATTATCTTTGCAATCGAACAGCAGGTAAGAAATAATACAAAAATGCACTAATGGTATTTTCACTTTAGTAACAGCATCTTGAACAATTGCTCTTTTTTGTTAATGGATTATGAAAATAGGTTATTGCTTTGGACAATTATAGATGTATATAGTTTATCTCTAGTAGCATATAAATGTTTGTACTTTTTAAAAAATCGTTCTGGAAAAGAACAATAATGCTTTTCTTAGGCTTCAGATATTGAAATGAGCACTTGTCTTGTTCAGCACTTGCATCAACTAGTTTATATTGCAGCAATGTGAGTTATTTCTTACACAGAAAAAAAAAAAAGCAGTTACCAAAACAGTAACAGATGCAGTGTGCCCTGCCTTCACAAAAGAGGTAGGACCTGCCCCCTCCATGCTGAAAAAGTGCAAGGAAATAGGCAAGAATTTTGCTGCCATTGATTACCTATATATAGGTATCTCATTTGAAAGTACAGTACTTGCTGGAATTCTTGTATTATAACCTTAAACTTCCTTCTAATAAGTACTGTTGATCTGCATTTTTTTATTCTTGTTCCTTGGATTAACTGTTTTTAGTCTAGTCTGTAAAAAGGGAAGTTTGACAGAAAGCTATAGATTTCTTCTTAATGCTATTCAGTACATCTTAAGATGAAGAGATACTATGGAGTTTGTAATATCAGCATTGGGAGACATGACCTTAGGTAGATAAGTATGTATGAAAATGTGAGAGCGAAAACATATGCTATACCTAATTAATCTTTTAAATTTCTATAGGGGTTGACTATTTGGATACAGACTTACAATGTAAAAATTATGGAGGCAGCTACCTGTGTAACTAAAATGATTCTGTCATGTCAAAATATAGACCATTTTTATTTGGACAGCTGTCACAACATATTAATAATAGGCTCTATAGAGATGCATTTATAGATGTATAAAGTATAAACCTACAACCTGATTCTACACTTAATTTTATAACAGGTTCAGATCCTAAATGTGCAGCTGGGCCAATTAAACCAACTCCTGAAATAAGACTGAGATGGGAAAGTGGACCCAGCGCTGTAATACATTCATTGCAATCTGAAAAAAATGGGTTTCTACAATGTCATGTAGAAGATTTTACTGCTGATTTCCTAACCTCCTCACTTATGAACATTCAGCGTTTCTTGGAAGATGAAATGCTTGCAGAAGTGATGCCTATGAATGTAAAAATTTCTAATACAAAAATCAACATAAAAGTATGTCATTTTTTTAGTGAGCTTGATGTTCCTTCAAAGTATGTATTCACTATATGAATAGGCTAATTTTTATGGAAACTGTTTTTTTTTAAATTATTTAATAGTTCCCATGACTGGAACAAAAAGTGTATATTTTTAAAAAGTGTTGCTGGATATAAACTGACTTTTGTACAAGGCTTTCTCAGATTTGTTCTGTATATGAAGTACATTTTCTCCAGATATATAACACAATGGTGATTCAATAATGGATAGCTTTTATCACCTGAGTGAATATTCCAAATGATGAAGAATATCAGAGTTTGACATTTGTTGCCTTTGAACTTATTTATAAGTGGCCTTTTAAAAAAAAAAACCCAGAAGAATTAATTAGATGGTTCATGAGGTAATTCTAGTTCTTGAAAGCATATCTAATGGTTTCCAGGTGCTGCTTACAATTCCAGTGCATTCTACATAGAGCTATTCTTGAAAAGTGTAGAGTAGTTGAAATTGTGCAAAATGAAGCAGATAGGCAATTAACTGGTCCAAGGTACAGGGTTGAAATATGTGCATACTAAAAGATCTGCACAGTTGCTAGTTGCTTTCCAAGTGTATTTTAAGGTATCGGTATTTAAAACTGTAAGTAGCTTAAGACCTGATTATCTAAAGGATTGTCTGCCCTATTGTGAATCTGTCCAGCTGTTAATATCCACAGGAGAAGCTTTGTTGAAGAAATTCCTGTTATCAATGGCCCATCTTTTTGGCATGTGGAAAGGACCCTTCTCCTGCATTGCTCCAAGGCTATGGAAGACCCTCCATTAAGAGTTACATTTGCCCCCATTCTTTCTAAGTTTAGAAAATCTTAATGACACATCTCTCTTGCCAGGTTTTAGATTGTTTATTAACTTGAGTATTCATTTTAATATTAATTTGTTTTAACATTTTTATTCTGTTCAGTTTTTCAAAAAGTTGAGTACTCACTAGATTATAAAGTAGAATATAAGCTTAATAACTGATTGACTAGATGAACAAATGAATACAAAGCTTTCTTTGAGCTGGAATTTTTAAACTTTAAAGTTGCAGCAATAGGTCATACTGAGAGACATACAGCTACCAGCCAGTGTATTTAATATAGTATAGCTCTTATCTCAAGGAGAACATCAGGAATAGCGTTGAAGTCCTGAACCTCATTGATAGTGAACCAAAGGAAATGAAGAATGAACTTAAAGAAGTTGTGAAAAGAGACTGCCAGTGATAAAGATAGAAAAAAGCTGGATGTCAGAACAAATTGTCAAGAAGAGAAGAGAAGCCAAAGCAAAGACAGACAAGGAACTTAACAAAGAGTTTCACAGAGTTGTTAGAAGAGACTACAAGCAGTATTACAACATCTGTAAAGACACTGAAGATGAAAACAGACATAGAAAAACAAGGAAAGTCTTTCAAAAGATCTCTAAACTCAGAAGGAGGTTCCAGTTTTGAATTGGTATACTAAAGGACACCAATAGACAGATCGTAACTGATTCAAAGGAGATCAAATGACGATGGAATAAGTATATTGAAATACTGTACAGTAGAGATGTCAACATCCAAGATACCTTAGAGAATATTTCCTACTTACAAGAACCTCTAGTTATAGAAGATGAAGTTAGATCAGCACTCTGGTCATTACCAAATCGGAAGGCTACAGGAACTGATGGAATACCCACAGAAATATGGCAAGCAGCAGAAGAAGAATCAGTAAAGGTTCTAACCAAGCTATGCCAGCAAATCTGGAGAATAACACAGTGGCCAACAGATTGAAAGAAGTCAACCTACATTCCACTACCCAAAAGGCGACTTAATAGAGCATGCAAACTATCATACAATATCCTTAATTTCACATGCTAGCAATATAATGCTTAGGATCACCCAATGCAGATTATTAAAAGAGATGCCAGATATTCAAGCTGACTTTAGAAAAGGCCGAGGAACACAATAACCTGCACTATGCTGATGATGCTACCCTAATGGAAAATACAAAGGATCTGCAAGGTCAATACAAAGGAGCATAGTGAAAAAAATGGAATTAAAATATAAAGAAGACCAAATGAATTACAACAGGTACAACAACCAGCCCTAGAATTCACAATAAAGATTTTGAAGTGGTAGATAGCTTCTACCTTTTAGGATCAACTATGAACAATAAAGAGGTCAAGAAATATACAATAGACTAGCACTTGGGCAGAGAAGCCAAGAAGGCCTTGAAAAAGAAATCCAGATGATGTGATGCATCTATACCTATAAAGATCAGATTAGTGCAAGCAATTGTATTCCCTGTGGTCTCTATGGAAGTGAGTGGACACCCAAGCAAATAAATAAATGGATCATCAACAGATCAATGCAGAGCTCCCACTGAAGGTACAAATGACAAGGCTCTAATTATCCTACTGTGGATATATTATGCAAAGACCTAACTGTCTAGAGAAGGTTCTAATGCTGGAAAAGGTGGAAGGAAAGAGAAGAAGAGGATGACAAGCAGCAAGGTGGATGGACTCAGTTATAGTGGTGATGAGTGCACTGTTGGAAGCCAGGCTAGGGACAGATTGTCGTGGAGAAAATGTGTGTGATTGCTAAGAGTTGACATCAACTTGATGGCACATAATCAGTCAAATAGCTGATGCAGGAAATGATGCAGTATTAAATAAGACATTACAGAAGTATTTGGCTTCAGTCAACTTATTTAATAAGAGACCAGCCCTCACACTCCACAACACACTTTCTAAATAATACAAGCATGCCTATATAACTTGCTGCTATAAAAAAGGCAGATTTCATGCTTGGAATCATTAGGAGGAGAATTGAAAATAGAACTGCTGATACAATGATACCTTTATATAAATCAGTGGTGGAACCACATTGAAAGTATTGTGTACAGTTCTGGTCATTACACCTTGAAAAAGACTTTTTTAGAGCTAGAAAAGTTGCAAATAAGGGCAACCAAGATTATTAGAGCAGCTTCCGTATGAGGAAAGACAATTGGGGATGTTTGCTGGAATGAAGGAGGGTAAGAGGAAGCATAGCTGTACAGAATAATGCATGGTGTAATATGGATAGAAGTTGTTCTATCTCTCTTAAGTTAAAACTGGAGGTCATCCATTGAAGCTTTTAACAGAATCAATTCCACTGTTAATCCTATGTATTGAAGATTTGTCTGTAAGAAAAAACATTACATTCATTTTCCTAAGTTTTGATCAAAGGAAGATGAAGTTGGTCAAACAGTTAATACCAATTATAAAAGCAGCTGTGCAGTAAAGAAACTATGTGGGATAGTAGTTTGTTATGGAACTCCTGATATGAACTCATTTGGCATTACATTCCTCCTTCAGAATCAGGCATAAATATTTGGCATACTTAAATTTGTCATTCAAACTACCTTGTTGCTATTTTTCCCACTAACATAAACTAGATTCACAGCAATGAGCAACTTGCAACAAAAATCAAAATCTAGGCATAGTTTAATAACTGTAGGAATCCTTGAGGCTTACTTAATAGTCCCTATCCTCTTGTAAATAGTACAATCCTGCAATTTTCAAAGTCTTTAGCAAAAATTATCCCTGTGTTACCAAGATTTGTTAGAGCTGGTAAAATAATCTGGAAATGTTCACTTTCCTTAAAATACAGTTTAGTATTACAAGATTTTGCACAATTGAATATATTATGTGAGTCCCCAAGTTTCTAATCTTGTGGTTTAAAGGGATGGTGAAAGAATTCCAGAAAACCATGTTTGAAGTAACCTGTTACTCAAAACCATATTTATTTAGACTTACAACAAATGTGATTTCTTGCAGAGGTGGAACACTTATTAAAACCTGTTATGGACATAGGGAAATGACCCAGATAGTTGACATAGTCATTCATCATCACTGGACTCCAGCTCTACAGGTCCTGCTGAGTTGACTGAGGTGTAATCTGACTTGGTTTTCTGGGAGGGATTTGAGCCTGTTAGTTCCAAGAAAGTGGACAGAGTCCTTGAGGTTGTGAGTGCAGCCACCTGCATATTAGATCCATGACCCTCTTGGTTGGCTAAGGCTTCCTGGGAGGTGACATGGTTGGGTCCAAACTGGTGAATTCATCTTTGAGAGGGGCATGGTTCTGGTTGCACTTAAGCAGATAGTGATCCATTTTCTCCTCAAGAAGCTATCACTGGACTCAACAGCGTTGGATAATATCCAACTTGTCTCCAACCTTTCCGTTCTGGGCATGGCTATTCAGAATGTGGTTGGACTGCAGCTTAGAGGGCCCTGGAGGAGGCGCATTATCTGGATTCCTCCTGCTAGGGTTTCAGGCCTGGGCACTATACTGAGATGACATTGATCACCCATATTGATGAACTATATGACCTTAGATGACCTAGGATGGGGGTTATGAGTACATCTTGGCCCTTCTTGATCTCTTGGTAACTTTTGATTCCATCATCATGGTATTTTTCTGGACACACTCAGGGGGTTGGGAATGGAAAGCATAATGTGTGTGGTTCGCTTTCTTTCAGGACCAGTTTGTTTGTTTATTTATTTATTTATTAAATTTATCCCCACCCATCTCCCCCTAATGGGGGACTCCAATTCCAGTTGATATTGGTAGGAGAAGAGAGATCCAGCCCTAGGCCCTTGCTTTCTGGGATGCTTCAGAGCTCCATTCTCTTCCATCTCCTATTTAGCATTTACCTGAAGCTGGTGAGTGAGGTCATCCATCACCATGAGGTTAGGTTTCATTTGCATGCTGACGATACCCAATTATATATCTCAAACCTAGGCCAGCCAAGTGATAACATTAAGATTCTGTCTCAATATCTGGTGGCTCTGAAAGTCTGTAAAAGGAAGAATAGGCTTAGGCTCAATCCTAGCAAGACCAAATGGCTGTTGATTTTGGGTCCATCTGGCTCTGGATCTTACTGTATATACTTGCGGATAAGCCGAGAATTTTTGGTCCCAAAGCATACTCCAAAACTTGGGTTTGGGGTATCTGTGGATGGGCTTATCTGTGAGTATATATGGTAGGTTTTTCCCTCAGCTTTTAAAAGGTTATTGTATATAACCCCATCCGTGGATAAATGTGATGGAATGGAATTATGAAGGCCAGGCTCAGGGAGATAAACATTTTCTTAGCTCGCCGGAGGAGCGTGGGAGATACAAGAGGATGAGACTGGCACCTCCCTGAGGAATTCACAGTGTTGTGGCTGGCTGACTTGGGAGCTGGGGTTTCAGTCTGGGAAGATTCTTGCTAGAGGTGATAGCTAATAAACATAGCTGAACTGAATTTGCATTGTCTCTTGGAGTTTCTTGGACTAGGCCTGACAATAAGCCAACCTTTGATTTTTAACCAAAATACCATGAACAGTGTGCCACCTGCAGGTAAGTCAATTGTGAAAATGAAAACATACAAAAATTTTGAGGGTTGGCTTATCCACAGGTGGCAAATTGTTCTGGTGGCACATTGTTCATTGTATTTTGGTTAACAATTTGAGGGTCAGCTTATCCATGGACATTTGCGAGTATATATGGCAATCTTTGGTTCAGGATGGGGATGCACTCCCCCCGACAGAGCTGGTGTGCAATTTGGGGTCCTCCTAGACTCACCACTCTTGCTTGAAAAGCACATGGCAGCCATGCCTGGAAGGGCCTTTATACAAATCAATCTTACGTACGAAGTACACCCATTCCTGGATCTGGATGCCCTATTCATAGTCATTCATGCCTTGGTCACTTCATGTCTGGACTACTGCAACATGGTCCAGATAGGCTGCCCTTGAACTCCAGTCAGAAGCTATATCTAGTCCAAAATGCAGCAGCAGGAGTGGTTATGGGCACACCTCTGTATATTCATGTAATAGTGTTCCTCTGTGAGCCAGTGGGGTTCTGGGTGCAATTCAAGGTGCTGGTTGTCACCCATAAAGTCCTTTGTGACATAGAGCCTGACAATTTCCAAGGCTGCCTGTCTCTGATTACCTCTGTCCATCCAATAAAGTCTGACATTGTTCCAGGTCCCATCACTCAAGCAGTGTCATCTTGTGGGACCCAAATGTGCCTTCTCAGTTGCTACACCTGCCCTTTTGAACACCATTCCCCCTGAGATCTTGTAGAGAGTAAGGGAAATGACCTTGACATAAATATGCAAAAACCATTATGTAAGCAAAGAGGGCTGAAACATTCTTTAAATCCTGGGAAGCAAGATACTACTCAGAAGTGACTCAGACAGGCTCCTCCTGATTCACTGGAGTATAAGGAGGGGAAGCAAAGCACAATCAGGCTTACAAGGTTCTGTTATTACAGCCTATGTCAATAAAATATAGTTCTAGTCATCATGTGGAGTTGATTTTCTGGTCTACTTAATGGAGCTGTCATATCTGGATGGCTCTAACCCTGCCTGCCTTGAAAAGGCCTTAAAGATGTGGCTCTTCTTCCAGGCACTGGGACAGGAAGTTATATAAGCCCATTTAAATTGTTTCTTTGGTGCAATATGTTTTAACTGTTACTGTTATTTCCTATTGTTATTTATTATTTTTGTTCTTGTCTTATTATAGTGGATGGCCATAAGAATTGAATTAATTTATTGGTTGTACAAAACACTTACGGATTGTATTTAGTTTACAAGAATTCCTGGATTAGATTGATTATCTAGAACCATTTCAGTCTGCCCCTTAAATATAGATTTTGATTAAGATAGCTTTGACAAGTATTGGGAATTGGGATGGCAAAATTGTCTGCTTTGATTCAAGATAAGACATTGTGTAATTTTAATGCTAACTGGAAACCTTTGTTTGGACTTCTTGTGGAAAACAGAAAAAATCAAATTATGTTGTATGGAATTGACGTTTAGAAATAATATGGGTTAATAGAAATAATGGAAGTTATGTTTTAAATTTAGAGTAAGAGTTTGATGTATATTGTTACTTATATCTGTTGCAAAGAGGGTCGGAAGTCAATTCTTTTTTGTTGTTTTTTTTCTTTTCTGCACTTTTGATCTTTACTACTTTCTCTTTTTTCAATTTTTTCTTTCTTATTCTTTCTCTTAATATTAGTTTTTGTTAGTTTTTGTCCTTTTAAAAAAAATTAATAAAGTTATTATAAAAAAAACAAGTACTGGGAATTGAAAAGGGGCATTACATCCCTGTCGGGCAGCTTAATTCCAAGTATTTCATTCCAGAATCCTATTGAAGTTGGTTTTGGTTTGTGTCAGTGTTTTTATGCTATGGTTTAACTGCCAACAATTTTTTTAATTCAGTGTTTTTTTTAATTGAACTGTTGTGAGCTGCTTTAAGGGAATAGCATTAATGTCTGAATAAATTGTAGTCATTCGGTGTGACATACGTAATACAAATGAGGCTATAGGAATTCCATGTTTCATGAATTGGCTCTTTAATGAAAATTGGATCACACTAACATACTCATCTTTATTGTTATGGCAACTGTGAAAATATTAAACAGCAGTGAAACTGGATTGCAATCCATATCACTGAAGTATTTAATCTAGACTGGTTTATCACTCTTTTAAAATGTAGGCGTTTATATATAGGGGGGCTTGTCTATATGTTTAATGCTTGTACATGATTACTAGTTCTTATTTACCTTGTCACTAGAAATTTACTTTATTGCCACAATTTTTTTCTGCATGAAGAATTTCATCTTAGCACAAGTTAACAGTTTTTATTTCTTTTGTTTTCTAGGATGATAGTCCTCGTGATAGTTTGTCTGCTCCTGAATCAGTCCCAATAACTTTGCATATTGATCTGCTTATGATAGAGAGGAAAGATGATGGCTCATTTTATATTACAGGTAGATTTTTTTCTTCCCCTTCTCATATTTAATACTAGCAACACTGAAAGTAGATGTTCTGGAAAACTGATTAAAATCTGTAAGATTTTTTTTTAATCTTAACATTGTCATAGTAATAAATATAAATAAATAAATAAATAGTAGGAAGGGGAAAATACATAAATAAATAGTAGCAAGGGGGGAAAAGCCAACAGAACAAAACTTTTTATTTCAAAGTTATGGTGATTCTGTAAGTTCTGTCCACTCATGATTCATTTTATATTTTTGGCTGCTGTTATTTTTTTAAAGATGTTTGATGAGAGACAATCACAAAGTATGTTAAAGTATTAAAATATACAGGTGGTCCTTGTTTGCAAACTTAATTGGGACCAGAATTTCCATCACTAAGCAAGGCAGTTGTTAGGTAAAACATCAGGTGACTACACCGGTTTGCAACAGCAGTTCCAGTAGTACTGGTTGAAGTGATTAGGTGAGGGCCTCACGCTTCTCCAGCCCTGTGCGAACTGCTGGTTCTGTCCTGCTGCCTCCTCCCCAGCCAGGCCCGGTGAGCTTCCTTTGGCAACAAGGCTCCACTGCCTTCCTGCACTTGGTGCACATGTTCTGGGGCCACACCCTCACCAAGTGCCTGTATCCCAGCAGCGGGAGGAAGAAGAAGGCAAAGGTCAGCTGGGGGCAAGGGAACAGTAGGGGTAGGCAGTGGCAGAGTGCAAGGTGGCCAAAAGGGCAGAGATGGGGGGGGGGAGATATGTGGGGGGGAGTGCATGCTGTGGTTGTAAATGTGGACCAGTTGCCAAGAGTCCAAATTTTGATCCCATGACCAAAGGGGCCCTGCAACATCCGTAACTTCAAGGACCAGTTTTAACTACCATTCATTCAGCGCCATCGTAACTTTGAATGGTTGCTGAACAAATGGTTGTTAAGGATTACCTGTAAATGTTATAAAAAAAAAAAAGGGATTACTGATGAATCTTGGCTTTGATTAATCCATACTGGGTTTCAAACAGGATTTTCTATTGGATTGGAGATTGATTAAAAGTACAGAAGGTCACAATGAATATATATAGAAAAAATCAAGAAGTGGACCACCAAAGGCATGTTTGTGTTAATGATTTATCTCACATCAAAACAGCTGAAAGTCATTACCTATTATTTCATTGATTTGAATCCCAAACCAGTTAGAAATAAGACAAATCACATTATTGTAGTAAAGCATTGTTATTAAAATGTGTTGGTAGGGAAAAATACAATAAGAGGAACAAAACCTCATTACTGAAGACTCCATCACCCTTGTTTCTTTCTTCTGAGCCTCCTAAGTTATCACTATGATTATTAATTTATTTAATAATAAATGTATTAATAATAACATTTAATGAATAACCAACTTCAATTGCAGAAATAGGTGTGGTTGCCCACCGATTACTTGTCCAAAATAATTTTATACCTATGTTAAAGTTGCATGTCTATGCATTACCTTGGTATAATTCCCATTGAACATAGCTGGATTTACTTTAAGAAGTCAAATTAGGATTGCACTACAGAAGCCCATGAGTTTAGAAGAATGCAGTTCCAGTTCCCATGTTTTCTGTCAACATCTTGCAAAGACAGCATTACTGAATCTGTGATTTTTTTTTCTTTTTTTAGCTTTTTATTATATTGCTGTAAATCTTAATGCATTATTTTGTTTTGATTCAATGATATTTGTACAGTATTAATTGAAATTATTGACATTCTATTGTTTAGATAATTTAGAGTATTAGAAAGTAAAGAAAAGAGAAAGAAATATTCTGTCGGTATTAATTTCAATTTAGAATATCAATATTGCAAGCATAAAGTTATTTGACTTTCATACAAATTTGAGTATAACATTAGAAAAAAAAAGAAACTGCTGCAGATTACATTAAAATGTTTGTTGTGCATAAAGGTTTCAATCTTGAGCTAGTTAGTACTGAAGTCTCCATTGTATAATTGATCTCTCTCTCTCTCTCTCTCACACATACACACACACACTCACACCAACTTACATATAGCATGAAAGGAAAAAAGTATAAGATAAGCAAAACCAATTTAACAAGAATTAAAATTCCAAAACGTAGTTTAAAAAAAAAGGAAAAGAAAAATAACTATTGGGTTTCTAAGAGGGCTTTCTCTGATGGAGTCGGCACATAAAACCTTTGATTCCAACTCCTTTATTCATGGTACCTCCAACTCCGACTCTAGTTATATATTGATATAGGAAATAAATTATAAATATAGTAATTACAGATTGCCTATATCGATTGCAAGCATGCAACATACAAGGCATTTCATCACTGCCAACGTGAAGCAGCAGACAACTTTTTAGAACCCTAACCTGTTAAAGCTTGGGTCTAAAGGCTATAGCTAAGACATTCTGGTTTTTTAAAATTTTATTTATTAAAGAAATTACAAACATTCAGTAACCTTATGGTTTAAACAAAGGATAAAAGCTAAAAAATAAAAACAATGAGGTTATATTTTTATCAAAAGACTATAGAAAATAAAGTAATAGGATATAAAAGAAATTATAAAAGAAAATCGGGAGCAACTTTCTCTACTAGTTCAAAAATTTATTTATATTATATACAATTTAAATTTATTAGGAGTTGGAGTCGGTACATTTTTACCAACTCCAACTCCAGTAACCCAAGAATTGCTTCTGACTCCAACTCCACAACTCCAACTCCACAGCCCTGGTTTCTAATTTCCCCATTTTTGTACATCTGCTAATTTATCAAATTTACCATTTTAAGGCCCCTTAGAAGCCAGACTGAAATTGATTATATTTGTCATGCTGCATGATACACTGTATGTATGGGAACCCTCACTGCTTAAATTTGGTTAAACTTCTATTATGTACATATACTGAATTTGTGAATGTTTTAGGCATGCACAAGTTCTGATTCAGAGCTTGATTCAACAGTTTAGACAACTATTGCTTTAGATCAATTGAAAAGGCATACGTTCCAATTCAGCACAAAATCTGAAGCAATTTTTAGCTTTAGGTTTCCAATGACTATAAAGTGATAATTTTAAAATTTTGCAAGTACAGAACGTTCAAGAAGGATGAAGCTTGACAGCATTTAAACAAATTAGTGAAGGGGAGTCCTTGGCTTTTGACTTTTTAAAATTTTTAGTAAATAATCAAAATGCCAAAAAAAAAAAAAAATCTTTTGGCAGAAATTTAATGAAACATACAGGTTTATGTAGGGATCAAGAAAGCTAACTAATTAGTGCAGACTGTTTTATGCAAGTGTAATCCATTCAATTTTGAGGTTTTACTAATTATTCCCCTTTAACTGGGGGTGAGTATAGACTGTTCAGTGAATGGACAGATACGGAAAAGAAATGTTAGTACTGGAAAGCTGAAGTAAAGATTGAATGGATGGATAAATCAAGCAACAATCACAAAGAATTATTCTCTTCCCACTTTTGTTCAGATGAGACATACTGTATTTAATAAAAAGTACAGAATAAAGTAAGCAAAACATTATACAAAATTGAGTAACTCTCATCTAAATAATGCAGTTAAAAATATATGGTGACTTTTTTATTGTAAGTAAAAGTTAGATTTCTCATTCACTATTCTTGTCTCCCTCTTATGTCCATATTTTGAAAAACAGAAGCAACTTTTTTTTTCTTTTTTGCCAACACACAATCTGCTTTTCTGTAGGCTACTGAAGTACCAAAATACTCACAAAATTTTAGTAGATAGCTTACAAATTGTTGTAAATAACTAACTGGGGAATTCCAGATTTGGTTCTGTTAACTTCACACAAAATAGGGTTTTGTCTTAAAAACTCAATAAATCTAGGTGAAATAGACAAATTTAGGAATTTGTCAAATCAAATGTACATCGTTAATACATTTGTGCCTTTTTTTTTTGAGAATATATACAAATGAAATGCACTCTGAATACAGTTCAGAACTTTAAAATCATTTCAGTGGAAAAATATCTGAGTAATTCATCTGTTTAAATGTGTGAGAAGTAGCAGTCCATCTAGATTACCTGTATTGATTAGAAGAGGGATTGAGGGTTAGAATAGATGAAGAAAGGTATGTTTTTTTGAAAACATTTATTTTTAATATACTTAGTTTGAAGATAGTTTTATCTCAGTTTTACTATCTGGATTAATATTGTCTTGATATTAAATAGCATTTAACAACAATATTGGTAAAAAAGCAATGGAAATATTTCTGTGTTCATATCTTTATCAATTTCTGCTATAGTTCCATTTTCTTGATATAGTTTATATTGATGTGCATTTTATTGAGTTGTTGATATCAGTATCTTTATATAATTCATTTAATTCTCTAATTTATCTTAACAGACAACCGAACAGTTAGTAGTGATCCACCAAAGACTAAGACACACAGTAGTATAGGCGATCAGGATGCTGAAGTTGGCACACACAAGAAAAAGAATTTTCGGTCCCAGTCCACACAAACATCTCCAGAAATTAACAGATCCCAAGGATTTATGACTTTACCCATAGTAATCAAAGAACAGGTAATGATAAATCTACCATATATGTTTTTTCTTTTTTCTTTTGTAAAGTTGCTTTTATAATGGCAGTTAATGATTTTGTATTGTAAAGGACAGCAAACTCTTTTGAAGAATACTGGAAGCCAAATCTGGTTTTCCATGAGTATTTTGAAAGAGTGCAGAGTGTTGTGGAGGACATGTTGTTTATAGCCTAAGGTTATAAATACTCCACTCAATAAAGAGAAAACCTTTTTTGTCACATAAGATGATGACCTCCTATTCATTGGAATGGTAGAGTTCATAAGTTAGAGCAGTCAAAGCAGTTTCAGTATAAAACATCTTCATGGAAATGAAAATTAATGAAAACTGGCTGGGTGACCTTGGGCCAGTCACTCTCTCTCAGCCCAACTCACCTCACAGGTTTGTTGTGGGGAAAATAGGAGGAGGAACGAGTATTAGGTATGTTCACCACCTTGGGTTATTTATAAAAATAAGAAAGGCAGGATAAAAATCTAAAAAAAAAAGTGTCCAGATAGTCAGATAACAGGCATACTTTAATTATATGCTATTCTAAATTATATAAACTTTGAGGAAATTAGTAATATTTTAAATTAAATAATGAATGTAAATTTAAAAAAAAAACTTTTAGTGGATAGAAATTTATAGTTGGAAAGTGCCAAAAATAGCCCATTCATAATCATTTGGAAAGCAATGTATGATTTAAATATCTGAGAAAGTACTGTTCCATAAATGTATGAAAAAGACAGATATAATTTTAATATGTCAAGTGAAATCAGCTGTTTTTCAAATACATTCACAGAAATTGTAAAAATAGGTTAATATGTAGCACTAAATTAAAAACCATGACTCAAAGCAAAACAGTGGGTTCATAACATGTAAACTCATTCATGGTATTTTTAAAGGCTGGCAGTAGAATATTTTTTTTTTCAATACTAAGTTTAATTCAATATGCTCTTCTGTTATAACTGTAGTAATAACATAAACAGCAGTCAACTGACAGTTCCTGCTTAACAGGGTGATGCATATATAATATACCTCTTCTGTAAAAAGGAATGCTGAGCTGAGGGTAGACCATAACAGGGAACAGTGCCTTAAAATGGTTTCTGGCAAATCTATTCTTCCCTTCACAAACATACTCTTGTGACTTTTTTACATGTCTCACAAGTGCTGTCTTTTTTACATGTTTTAACTTGGAGCACAAGTATCAGAGTCTTCTGATGCTGAATTAGGGGGGATGGATGAAAAGTTAATTGTAAGTAATGATAACAATGACCACAATTGTATTACAGAGATTGTATTACATTTTATCAGTCCAGAGGATAAGGAGGCTTTTTTTAAAAAACTGTCTTTAAAAAGTGCTCTGAGTATATTGCAAAACAAATATTAAAAAGAAACAACAAATGGGGAGCACAAAGTTCTTTCATTTAATGTTTACTTTGCTTGTAAGGCTGTAATCTTATCAAACTTAATTTGGCATATCAACATTAAAAATGGTTATTTATTTATTTATTACAGCTTATTGAAGAAAATGAATGTCTAAAACAGGAATTAGCCAAAGCCAAGATGGCCCTTGCTGAAGCTCACTTGGAAAAAGATACCCTGCTTCACCATATTAAAAAAATGAATAATGAAAAATGTTAGCAGATGCTATACATTAATGTGGAACAAGAAAGGACCCATTTTATAATAGTTTTTGTTTATGGAACTGAACTCAGAGCAACATTTCTGTAGAAAATGCACTTATAAGAAGGCATAGGAAGAATTAGATTTTTTTTCCTTTTTAAACTCTTAAGTTGCAGTGATGTGAGGAAGAACAATTTCTATTATACACCATTGACTTGCTAAATAAGTGGTGGCATGAATAAAATATCCCTTTGTCATTGATAGGATATCTTCATCTTCATTTGTGAAGATAAAAAATATTTGTTACAACAAAAATACTGTTCAAGGGACATTAAGTTTGCACTATACATAAAATGGCATTGTGAAAACTTGTGATACCTGCTTAGAGATGAGTACCCCCAAGTCTCAAAATGTATAACTACAGTGTGGGAAAGGATGATCAGAACATAAATGGCCATAGTATGGTGGGAAAAATTGGAAATTGCACAGTCAATTGGACAACGATTCGTCATTAGCTTGCAGAACAATAAGGTCATTAGATCAGGGCTCTTTTTGAGGATCATTAGTCATTTCTTTGCTTTGACAATGAAACTCAGCCACTCTCAGCAACATTTAAATTTTTAACAGTTAAATGTTCTTTTGTAAAAGTAACATCGCTGTATATTAATGTGCTTGAAAACAGTTATATAATTATTTGAACTTGTAACACTTTAACAAAATGTAAAGCTGCATTTTATATCATAGATTACGTGTAAAAATTAAATTTCAAACTTTCAATTTAAAACTTGCTGTAAATAAGTAAAGTACATAAACCTGTGCAGAAGATTGTTAAATTTTTAAAATAATAACTAAACCCCCTGATAGAAGAATTATCAGGATGATAACAGTATATAGGTTATTCAGTGATCTTTCTTGATCATTATTTGAAGTCATTTTGAGGAGCATGCATTTGCTATGCTTGAACTGTAAAATAATTCAGGGAATGATTAATTTCTTTTTTAAA
This sequence comes from Liasis olivaceus, assembly GCA_030867105.1. Classification (NCBI taxonomy): domain Eukaryota; kingdom Metazoa; phylum Chordata; class Lepidosauria; order Squamata; family Pythonidae; genus Liasis; species Liasis olivaceus. Next base: position 49,125,656 of record CM061355.1, on the reverse strand, counting down.
GTAAAAGTAAGAGACCAAATAAACTAAAATCTGGTGACAGAGTTAACTGAATTGGAAATAAGAAAATTGATTTGAATCAAAATGATTTTAATTAAAGTTTATGTGATGTAATTCATATTTCCTACATTAAAAATAATTGAAGATTCTGCAAAGATAAGATAAATCAAGATGTCTCAGTTGTGTAAAACAATTATATACTGTATGTCTTTATTTTAAAACAATACAGTCTTAATTTTATGAGCCAACTCTTCAGAAGGTCAGCTTATTTCTCCTATTCTTTTCTAACCAAATTACCAGCATATTGTAATTCCTTTCTTACCAAATTACCAAAATATCTTTTTTTCTGACACGCACTTCCTAAATATTATCCCACCATTCCTCTATCTATATGCTTTTATCTGGCATCCTAATTCAGTTTATCAGAAACAAAAGTTATATACTGTATGTCCAGGTTGAACCTCCAAAATACCTGACATAATAAATGCTTGTTAAATTCAAGTGATTAAAACCTGATGCAGTGTAAGCATACTACTAGTAAGTTATCTGCCAGGTTATTTTGTACAGGTTATTTACATACAGTCCATTTTAAAAGACTGTACATAACTAACTGCAATTTAACTAGGGATTAAGATTCATTGAGCTCTCTGCATGTTTATTTCTAAGTAGGCATATGTAGGATTGCACTGTAAATCAGATATATTCAGGTAGTCCTCAGTTAATGACAGCAATGGGGACCAGAATTTCCATTCTAAGCAATATGGTCATAAAGTTCAATGTCACGTGACCACGCTGCTTAGCAATGGCAGTTCTAGCACTTCCCGGTTGCCAACATTAAGTGAATCCCGCAACGTCACATGGTCACCACTTGTGACCTGCCAGCTTCTCCATTGACTTTCCTTGTAGGCAAAGAAAGTCACAGATGGCAATCACGTGACTGTGGAACCTGCAACGTGATTGCAAGCTGGGTGCTGAGCACCCAGATCACAATCACATGACTGCGGGGGCACTGTGATGGCCGGTTGTAAGTACCACTCATTCAGCACCATTGTAAGATGTGTAAGCACTGTAAGATGGGAATTGCTTGACCCTCATGCTGTTGTCCTCTTACTTCATACTTGTCATACTATGATTTTATAGCAGTGACTTGGTCAAAAGATGTGGCTTTGTGCTTGTTTGAATTCACTGAACAGGTCCAGTGCTACTCTTTTCTATACTTTTCTCTATAAGAAAATGTGAATTTTTAAAGCAAAGAATTGGTATGTTAAATGATAGATTCAGTTTCTTATTCAGTTTTTAAAAAATCAGATATTGGTGCTGTACAAAATAATCCCTTCAAACTCTAAAATTAAAAATCGTATTAACAGATTCCTATGAATGAATTAAGACCTCTTACTTCACTATTATGGCTCTCCATGCTTCTCAGTTGGTTCAGAAAAAGTGGGTTGGATTTTGCATGAACATACCACCTTTCTGTTACTTAGTACAACGTGCATTTTTTCAGGCTTCCATACATGCCTGAAAAAAGAGGTGTTGCTACTGTAATGAATCAAATAATTAAAGCAATATATATTTAATGAGATTCTTAAATATAGCTGCATCTTTTTTCAGCTTGTGTGAAAACCTAAAAAAAGAAAGGTATGCTTTAATAAATAGTGCAGGGGTCTGAAGCACATTCCCCAAATGATTTTGATTTGTACACATTCCTCTCTCTCATGTTGAGACAACTGTAAAATTTATTGAGGTTACTTTTCATGTATAGCTGTATACTTGGACCTCCTCCTCCTCTGCCACACTTTATGTATTTGATTTCCAAAAGCAATTGAACAGAATGTCATTGCTTTTACAAAATGAACTAAATGTTAAATTTTGTGAAAGATAATAGTTTCATTCAGTTAAAAAAATATCAAAGACCTCTGTGACCTCTCACAAAATAGTGAAAATAAGTTATGCTCCTACTATTTATTGGTAAAACATACATTCATTTGGTAATTTGAAGAAAAGAATCTGTAACTGCTACCATTATGCTCAGTCTGTACCCAAAATACAGAAACTATGGATCCTTGGATAATACGTTGTTTCAGGAATTGGTATCAATACAGTCTGTAGGTGTCTAATTATTTGGACTCTATTCTCTGGCCCTGTACTACCAGCATCCCGACTTAGATATCAGCTACTATAGACTACTTGGAAAATATAAATAGAAGATCTCTCAGGAAACACATTTTAGCCATCATGGATGTTGATGACCTGTACACCAACATCCTGTACAAGAATGTATTGCAAACTATCAGAAATTCCATCTCTGATGGCACCACAGGACATCTGCCAAACCTCTGTGATTTCACATCCATAATTATTGTATTTTTAGGGAAAACTTGTATTTCCACATCAATTGAACTGATGTGGGCACTTATAGTCTTTATAGCTAACTTAGAATGCTCCCTCAGCTCCTACTTCCAAAAATCTCTAGCTGAAATTCAGTGACAAATTTATTATCTGGATTCACAAACAAAAGTAAAGGTCCATCAAAACTTAAATACAGAGAAATTACACAGTAAGTATAACCTTATTTAGAAGCCAACTGACCGTTATATATATACTTGCATTTTTCAGCTTCCATTCAGAATACACCAGAAATTCACTGTTTATATCCAAGAAACATAATGCATGGTCATCTTTTCAGATCCATCTGATAAACACGTGAAGAGTGTAACTCAAGTGCATCTCAAATATCTAGGGAAATTTTGCAATAAACAGATCAACAGGCCTGTTTCTGAAGCACATCAAATTCAAAACACAACACAACAGAATACCACTTGTTATATGTAAGCCCATTCTGGACAACATTCCCTTTCATAGGCTTTAACTTGCCTATAGATCACCATCCAAGTTAAAACACCTATTAAGCAGCAACAGCAGATTAGATTACAGTGATACAGATACAGGAATCACATTCTGTGCAGATCCAGATGCCAATCCTACAGGAATTGTTCTGGGGTGTCTGTCCAAAATCGCAATGGAGGCTATGACTATAATCTGCATAGTAATCTGGATGGCTATTCTTGTATGCGTAGTTGGTTGCGTAGTGCCATATTATAGGCCAGAAAAATATCTCAGTGGTCTTTAGCATGTATTGGGCAATTTTGGCATCACTCTTTAAGAAATTTGCTTAGAATAAGAACATGGGAAACCATCTTACACTGAGTCCCTCTTTTTGCAGTAAACCAATTGTGCTTGGGCTCAAAGCTAAGCAAGGTTAAAGTCATTAGGAGCCAAGCTTGACTCAAAGGCATGTTTAGGTTTTTAAGATAACATTTGGATAATTTAGCTTTCTCATTGACCTGAGTGAGAAATATTAGAAGCTCCTGTCTTTGCTTCTGGTTTTTGATTATGAGAAAACAAACTACTGCCCAATTGCAGCTATGCCAAAGCCTAGATTTCTAAACTGTTTTTCACTAGACAGCAATCACATTCCACTGAGGAAAATTTATGAGCCTCTTCTCTCCAGACAGTACTGATGCAGAATTTGACTTTTCCAGGGAATTTAAATCTTACCCAAATATGCATACAATTGATATCTCCAAATTTGTTTATTATCCCCCAAATAAACCATTCATAGCAGGAATAGTCTATACTATTTTCCATACTGAGGGATTAGTAAATGGACGGGAAACACAAATGTATTCAGAATATATTATAAGGATACAAAAGTACATAAAAATAGCATATTAAATAGATCATGCAAATCAAAGCATGCATTACTAAAGCTTGAACGTTCTTTGTTCACTACCTTGGGGGTGATCAGAGAGCTGATTTACTAATCTTTTATATAGTTAAATGAATTTTTCTATCAGCTTATGCATTTCTACTTATTTACTGATACATTAGAAATCTGTCAACGCATATGCAGAATTATGTTACCCACACAAAAGAAAATTACAGGAACAATGAATTTTTGTTTTGTATACCTTTACAAGCAGGGAAAGAGATAATTTTGATTCTTAAAACATTTCCTGTATTTTCTGTCTCTTGACTCAATTATTCATGCTTCAATTTCAAGTGATTAAAACTGCAAAATACTGACCCATTTGCAACATTGTCCTTATCATACTAATTTGGGGAATGACCAACATTTTTCTCTGCCATTGCGGGTCTTAGAGGATGGGAATTTTCTCCTTGCCTTGGGGCAGTCCTATTTCTGATCAAAACATGTACGTCAGTTAATGCTAATACTGTTGATTCATTAGCTAAAAACACTGAAAATGAGGAACAGACTTTTCTTACCAAAAACAAACAAACAAAACCCCACAGATTTTACTTTACTTAAGCCATTTATCAACTTAAGACCTCACTTATTTAAAATGAAAGCTGGGAAACAGGATTATGGATTATTCTGGGGAAACTGACCTTGACCTTGACCATGTCCATATTTACATTTAAAAGATTAGTATAGGACCTAATGTCATCCACAATACTTGCTTATCTTCCAAATAATATATGCCATCCCCTTGTTAGCAATGCCCCATTGCACTTTAAACATATTGTCCTAATCTCTATGCAATACAATGGACATATATCTGACATCAAAACTATCAGTATCCAAAAATTAGTGAACAAACATTACAATTTTTCCAAGTCATTCTATTACTGACCCTAAAGTGATAGTCTAATTATAAAGACTAGTTTCACTACAAAATAGCAGGGAAGCAGGAATTTTAACTTCCTTATGGATTAATGAAAAACTAAGGCTTTTTATCACACAACGAGTTAGGATATGCAAAACATTTGAAAAGGACTGTTTTGTATTACTGAAAAGTTTAAAGCAGTGCATCCTTCAAAATGCTCAGGTGCGTTAAAGGCTTTTCCCAGCCATTTCAAGGGTATTCATAGCTACAAGAGTCCCCGGGTTAAGAACACCCAGGTTACAGATGACCCGTAGTTAAGAACAGAGCCTACTGTAGCAAAACCCGAGTTAAATACACAATTCACGTTAAATACACAATGATTTGAGTTCATCACAATACTATTAAACATTATTATACAATAATACTGTTCTGGCTTACATACAAATTCGATATTCCCAAGGACAGACCTTGGGAATGGAACTTGTTCTTAAACTGGGGACTACCTGTACTTCATTAGTGGTTCCAGCGGACATACTGTGTACGCACGCACATGTGCATACTGCTAGAAAACACCTTCTAAACTGTTAATATTTTCTTTCCTGCTTACTTCCTCTCCTCTCAATAACTTGTACATATAAAATATTCCTAAGACCCATGTTCCATACATTGCATTTAAAAAAACTATGATCCACCATGCCTATTCAATAATGTGTTTGCTTTTTAAGTGCTGCATGTCTCTGTATTGCTTTGGTAATATAAGTAAATCAGTTTCTACATCAGAATATTACTCTACGTAGTTTTGTAATGAAAAAGCTATCATAGCAAGTAGATCAGAGTCCTCAACTTTGTGGGGCAGGTAAGCACATTTGGAATTTTTGAGAACATGTTGTAGGCATTGTTAAAATAAAGTTTATTGAGAATAGTTCATCAACCAAAGAATATTTTTTCTTATCTTTATTTAATCCAGTGGTTTTTATCTGGTGGCTAGCACCCAACCTAAAGTGCATTGTAACAGTTTCTATCTTTGCTTACTTTAAATACAAGAACAACAATGAAAATAGAATGCAACTGTATCACTTCATTTTTCTTAATGCTGGATTAAAAAAAAAAATCCTGCTCTCACAGTCTTTTTTCCTAAGACCATTTTTGGTAATCAACTCTTGTACAAGCTTTTTAAATAAAGTTTCCAGTATGATTATGGTTTTACTTATTGAAATTGCCATGTCTAATGTACTTTAGAACTGCATTTATTCTATGCACAATTTTACACTGTCATTTGTTTATTTATATAGATGTGTAAATAAATGAACCTCAGCTCTCTTTCTCATGTCATTTCCAATAGATGAGTCTACATTTAGACATCAAAAATTCCAGATTATACGTTCATGTTAATCCTAACTTCAGGCCATGACATAATTCATTTCATTATATTATTTCCAATATGTATCAATATAGCTAAAGTGCTTATTAGCACTGCATCATCAGCATACATCACTGAGCAGTAAAAAATTAGTTAAAAACCAGTACAATTGTGGATTCAATTGTTTCCTAAATTTGAAACTGTGTATTCCAGAATTGTTTGGATATATTTCAATTAATACATCCAATAACTCCCTTAGCTGGAGTTGGTACTATTTGTTCTTACTTCAGTTATAGCCAGCTGAAGGAGGCATCTACTCCATATAACAAAGAATCTGTGAAACTGGTTCCGGGATTTAGTTATTTATATCCTACTTTCCTCTAGGAGAAAAAGGCAGGCTCCTGAGGAGACCAGGCGATTGAAGCCCTGCCCCCTTTTAATGTTCATCACACACATTGCATGCAAATAAAAATAGGGGTGTGGGGCTTCAATTGCCTGGTTACACCTGCCATTTTGAAGCCAGTGACACACTGCTGCAGACACCCCTGTGCTGAGACATGTGATAGTAGCATATTCAGTGATAGTATGTGTTTTAGTTAGAAAGTTTCAAGCCATTTATTTCATTTTATCGAGTCAGTTGTTAAAGATAGTAGTGGATCTAATGACAAATTCAACCATGTATCCTAAAATAAGATCCTCCAGTCATCTTATATAATTAATGAATTAGGTCATTCAAAAACAGTTTATGAAAACATTTATCAAGTGAGTCAAACCATGCATTGCTCTATACAATTGTTACATATTTGCATCTCATATTACTTGCTTAAAAAGTCTCTCTCTCTTTCTCCACATTCCATCATTTCCACTACTAAGAGAAAAGTAATATTTGCTGAAGCTGGCAGCAAAAATTAGAATCCTTCAAAGCAGATGCAGTGTTATCCGTGTTGGAAGTTTACGTAGCTTTTGATGGTAGGATGTTTAGGTATGACTACGGGGTATACTGATTCATTTTATTGTAAACGGTTGGGAATATACTTTTAAAAAAAGATAAGTGTAAATTTTTGGTTAAACATAAAAGCCTTGCGTCCAATCTATCTCCCTCAGTTTTAGATTTAACACAAACATATGGTTTTCTTGGCAACAGTACAGGAAATAATTTGCCATTCTCTTCTTCCAGGATGTTTTTCTTAGCAAGCCTACAGACCTGGAATTCCCTGTCCATCCAAGTATTAACCAGGGATGATGTTGCTTAGCGTGTGAGCCCAGAGAAAGTTGCTCAAGTATTGCCAGCTTCTGAGTTACCATATCAAAAATTACCATCAAAAGCTATCATCAAATTCTTTTTGGTGAGATTAGTGTCAAGCTCACCAAAAAGAATTTAGTGGTAATTCCCAAACATTCGATACTGTTTGACTAGGCTTAGGTTCAAGCTCAACTGAAAACTTTCAAGACACATGATGGGCACAGCCGGATAAGAATCTTTATTGCATCGTAGGATGGAGCCAGCAAAACAGTTAATTGCTCTCTGTCAACATTTATATCCCACCCATCTTGAAAGACTCAGGCATATTTTTTATACATTTCACATATTTTTACCTATTCTTGTGAGGAGCAACCCATTTTGTGCCAGCAGTCCACCATTTAGTTATCTTTAATCATGATCTCAGAAACCAAATCTCTCCCTTTGAATCCATTTGTGCAGCCAGTCATTCATTTCTAATATTATATTCTTTGGACTCTTTGGTTAGGTGGATGCATGTAAAGATCACTTGAGATCCCAAGTTCCTGAGCTTCTTTCCTAGATTAAAAATTGAAGTCCATGGCGATAGGGTTGTAGTTTTTCTTTGCAAGATCAGATATTGTCCATATATTGATTAGTTGGAATGGTGAACTGCTGGTGGACTTGATACATGCTGTTGGCAGCACACTTTACAAGGCAATGGTTCTAGCATTCACACATTGTTTTACTGAAGTTCCTCATAATAGCAAGTCACAAATCATGACTCTTCCCCTTGACTTCTGTAGGGTGCAGATGCATCCCCTCTGCCATTCACTATTTTACCATCTTCTGTTTTTCTTCCCTTGACTCACAACCTGTTTCTTTTATGAAAACTGGAAAGCTGTTTCTTAGTTTCAAAAGTGCAGAATAGCTTTTATGTCTCCTGTATCTAGTTGGCACTCTGATAACTGGGTTTGGTCCTTCCTTGTCTTCTGGAGAGTTTATTCCTTTCACAGGCTTTGTTTTAGTGCCTACTTCACTTAATCTGATATATCTTCATACTCATCACCTGAAGTATGGCCAATCATTGCTCCAACCCTCTGACTGTTTCTTCAAGTACATACTCCAAATTTGTACATACAGTACTGCAAATATGTCAGTTTGTTTTCATGTAGGAACTCAAACATGCTACAAGCATTGCAAGTCACAAGTGAAGCATCCAGTCCCTTCATCTTTACTATTTCCTAAGGAAACACCTATTTGAAGGGTTGTATTTCTTTATTCCTTTCTCAAGCTCTCAACTTGCCAAATGCATATTGCTGACCTAGAGGGAATATTTTTTAGGGACTCCCCTTAAAACTCTTCCACTGAATTCCACTTACAAACTCTCATTTTCCCTGTTCACTCAATGAACTTGCACCCTGGGATCTAGCTGTCTTTTATTTCTCCTACAGTCTCTGCTTACTCAGCAATCACACAGTGATCTCCATTTGGCAAGAGCAGCTTTCAGGCCACATCTGTTGCGGTGAGAGATTGTGCTGAGGCTGAGAGAGAAGGAGCAGAATCTCTAGATATAAATGATCAGCAGATGGGAGAGGTAGTTTTAGGCTTATCAAAGAAACTAATTCTTAGCCCATCATGAAAAAAGGCTGAGGAAAAAAATTCAGAAGCTTCAAAGAGACCCAGGATTAATGAACTCACTAATAAAGGAGGCTGGAGGATTCCTATCTCTGTTCTCAAGATTCTGTACTCTAACTCCTAATTCTTGGCATTAAAACTCATTAAAGAAAATCCATGTGAATTTTGCTTCCTTGATTGTGCTTTTCGTTTAAGGAGCTTGATACTTGCAATGCACAGCTATACAAGGATGACCTTTTCATTCTCACAGCTGAACACACAGTCCTTCAAAACATGCAGTTTCTCTAGCCACTCTTCTCTTACTTGTCTCTTCTGTCTGTTGAACTCCATTGCCAAACCTGTTTGCTTCACTATTTGTTCACTTAAAATTTGGTCTTGGAGGAACCTGATAGAGTAGTTTTGCACCAAAATTAATGGCATCACAATTTCCTTTCTTCCATATTATAGAAAGGTAAAAGCAGGACAGTAAGAGATGGTTGATATTGAATTCCACTTCTCATCACCTTAGTGACCATAATCAATAGAGTGAGATGATCAAGGATAAATTATTTCTAAGACTGTGATATGCTAGTATATACTGTATCAGAATACTGTGTCTTAAAAGAAAAACAATAAAATCACAAAATGACTCAGAATTATGTGCTTTAAAAGAAATATATTAAAACTGTAAGTTCTGCACTACAAAAAATAGTTAAGTAACTTGAAATATATTAAAACTGTAAATTCTGCACTACAAAAAATAGTTAAGTAACTTGAAATTCAGTGTGATAAAATAAATGTGGCAAACTTAGGGCTGTTCCTGACACATTCATTGATGCTCTTTTCTCCCATCCTTAAGACCCACAGTAGTGCTTCTGCTGCACCTGGATAAGAAGGCCACCAAGGTTGCTTCCTTCCCAGAGGTTTCTGCTCCTGATATCAGAGGAAGGAGGAGCATAGAAGGAGACTCTTCCCCTTCCCTGTTGCCTGCCTGCCCCTTTCCACTAGCTCAGATCCTTTGCTACCTCCTACCAAAGAGACATCTGCCCTTACCTCTGTGCCTGCTGCAGAGCACTGCTGCTGCCCCTGGTGGTGGTGGTGGTGGTGACAGCAGCACTTTCCAGCAAGTGTGGAGATAAGGGCCAGAACTGGGCCTTAGGGGGAAGCAGTGGACAATGCCAGCAGGAATATTGATCTTGTGGAATTCCTTCCATGAGGCTCATATTGCCACTGTAGCCAAAATAACGACGACAACAACAACTTTTTTGCCAGACTTCTTCTTGTTGATAAGAGAGACAAAAAAGTCTGGATAGGTGGAAACTGGAGACAGCAGAATAGAAGAGAAAGTACTAGAGAAAATCACAAAATATAATGACCTGCACATAGCAGTAGAATGACTATGGCAAAAGAAAGTAAAGATAGTATCAATATTTATAGGCACCTTAGGTACAATCCCAAAACATCTGGAGCACTACTTGAAGACCATCAGCATTGACAAAGTCACCATCGGTCAATTGCAAAAGGCAGCTTTACTTGGAACAGCTTATATCCTGCAACGATACCTTTAACACCATCAAACAACAGCATCTGCCTATCCCAGGTCCTTGGGAAGGACTCAATAGGTGGATAAAAATGCCAAATCCAGTCTAAACAACTGGCAGATTGTATGATCAACAACAACAACAATACATCCTGTGACAAACCTTTAATATTATCAAACAGCTACATCTGCCTATCCCAAGACCTTGGGAAGGACTCAATAGGTGGACAAAAATGCCAAATTCGGTCTAAACATCTGGCTGACTGTGCAACCAGCCATAATACAGGTAGTCCCTGGGTTAAGAATGCTCGGTTTATGGACAACCCATAGTTAAGAACAGAGCCTATTGTAGCAAAATTCAAGTTAAATACATAATGATTTGAATTAAATACGCAATGGTTTGAGTTAATTACACAATGCTACTTAGACAGTATTATGCAATAATACTGTTCTGGCTTACATAAAAATTCAACTTAAGGACAGAACTTGGTAATGGAACTCATTCTTAAACTGGGGACTACCTGTAATAGAAAGCATTGGCTGCCTGGTGAGGCTCTGTTCACTCTGGCAGCCAAATCATAAAATGGCCATGGAGGCACAGAGTCCCACAGCTGAATGTGAGAGGGCGATCCTGCAGTGAGTCAACTGGAACCTTGCAGGTGACTGATCTCCTTCAGACTTCTCTGCCTCATGACCTAGTCCATTTGTATAGAGAAGGGCTTATTCCATTTTCTGCTGGAAAATATTACTTTCTTGCAGTATCTCGTTGATCTGGCTTCAGCCTGCCTCAAAGGCAGCCTGGCCTTGAGATGGAGGCTCCAGTGTGAGGACATATCTTTAAAGACTGGTAAGCAGCCCATCTCAGAGTCAGACCAATAGGACCCTAATACATTCAAAGAGTCATATCGATGAAATCTGGTGTTTAAAGTAAATATAGATAATTTATGGAAATTTTCAAAATAACATTGTGACTATTGTGTAAGGCTCAAAGTATGAAGAATAATCCTGTCATGATGGAGGCCTACTAAGGAAAATAAGAAGAAATTGACTAGTTCCATTTGCTACCATCCTATCAACTTCTAAGAAGTATAAAATAAGTATCTTGTATACAGTCAATCTGCCATTTTGCTGCTGAAAGAATGATTTATCTGACATTTAACTGAACACAATATAGTTGTGTTCAACCACATATGAATCCTTGAATTCAGCCAGCTTTTCAGTTAGTAGAAGGGTTGCCTATGGTATAATTTCCAGTCAGTTAGATTGACAGATTTATTACCTGAATTATATGGGAAAAAATGTTATTTCTATCAAATCTTCTTTTCATACCAGAAAACAACGGTTAATATCTATTTTTAAACTAGTTATACCAGACTCCATAGTCCTATAATATCTACTCAGAATATTAACTGAGTTCAGTGAAATTTCTCTCTAGAAAAGTATAGAATTCAGCCTGCAACCTTATGCATGCTTTCCTGGGAATAAGATCCACCAAATGTAATATGATCTGCCTTCAAGTCAATTTACACACACACTCGTATATATTCTTACAATGGGCAATCTCTTTTGGATACAGAAACCTTACTTTTGAATAAAAATGCAGAAGATTGTACTGAACATTAGAACTCTGCAGTACTAATTTATTCATATTTTTATAGATCTTGTAAGTTCGATGTATCAAACTTTTCAGTAGATGTGAACATGAATAGTAAAATATAATGCATATTTACAGTATTTAAAAGTAAGTCCCAATACGTCCAGTGTGATTTCCCCCCTACTCAGGCAGTCAAACTTTATTATGAGTCACAGACCTGGACTTCAGAAAAAAACATACAGTACATAATATAAAGAACAGTATAGAGTACATGATAAAAAGGTTTGAAATCATGGTTTATTTTGCTGTCAATAACACACAAATCCCACAGTTTAGCAACTTTGCAACAAGAGTTACATTGGGATATTTATCTACCAAAAGAAACTGTACATAGAATTCTTCTGTCTGATCTGGAAATGGGCTAAGAAGGATTAGTATCTCATTGCAAGCATCTCCGTAAAAATTACAGTATGTCAGACAAAGTCTTTTGGCATAAAGGATTTTGCAGTATTTACCCTCCAACACTGCTGATGGTAAGATGTTAAGCCACAACAGTGTAAAGGCCGTCTAATACTGTTTGTAAAGTGGGGGACAAATAATATTCTACCTTTTCCTTATGGCTCTGGAGTGCATATTAGTGGATGAACTGAAACAGGCTGATGACTCTGGAGGAGAAAGAAACTGCTAACAGAAATCAGCTTGTTACTTTTTCCCTGATGTGAAAAGAGACACTGTATGGGTACAATAAGAGCAAGTTTGGCATAGTGGTTAAAGGCACTGGGCTCGAAATCAGAAGACTATGAGTTCCAGTCCTGCCTTGAACACAAAGCCAATTGGGGGACCTTGGGCCAATCATTCTCTCTCAGTCCTAGGGAGAAGGCAATGGCAAACCACTTCTGAAAATCTTGCCAAGAAAATTGCATGGACTAGTCCAGGCAGTCACCAAGAGTCTCAAAGGCACCAAAACATGGGTACAATAAAGGATGTTGTTTACATTAGAAGGTGCTAATATCACTAGGAGAGGGTGGGCTTGGAGCCTTTGTAGGAGTGTGGGATTTAGATGCACTGGTCAAATCATAGTAAGGTCATTCCATAGTATTATCAGACATTACAGTCTGGCTGTGAAGGTCATAGTATGATTTATATTGCTTTCTTTATCATTCCTATGTAACATTTCTGGGGTATATAATCCATAAACTGCTTAGTTCAGGGCTCTTTGGCATACTTTTGGCTGGGAGCCCAGTGATCCCTGTAGTTGTGCATGCCAATAAAAGGTACTTTGTTGCATCTATCTTGAAATGCTTTGGTTCCTTATTTAAAATGGGTGTTTTTCCCACAACAGAAAGTTGAATCAGATATAATGCTGGTTTAACTGAAATTTGCTATGCCTCAGCTGAACTCCGAGTGACATTTTGGTATAAATCTTTGGTATGCCAAGATTTTTGGTTTTTGTTTAAGAGCTACCATTGCCTGATCTTGTCCCAGGTGCATCAGCATCTCACTTGAGAACCCCAATTTATGTAATTTGTCATTTATTTGGAATTTCCATGAGGAATTATATTTATCTGATAAGGTAAGATATACCAGACCTTAGGGTGAAAGACAGCTTTCAGTCAATATCTGTATACCTATAGCTATACCCTTGTTTTGATTGTTATAAACTCTGCCTCCAAACATACAGCACAGTTAAGCACACATTTTGCTACCTGAAATAACTGTCTTAGGAAGCCAATTTGAACTATCTCCAATTTCTCATAGTTGACACCTGGATTTAACTACATTCCATAGAGAAGCTGTGCCAATGTCTTGGCTTCAAAAGCTTCAAAGCAGCTGGTATATATTGGGCTCTTCTAGTGAAAAAGAAAGACGATTAAACTCTATTAAACTCCTGAGTGTTCAGAGCAATCTGGGTAATATGTATGTATTGCTTCCTTGAATAATGTAGCACAAACCCCAAGTACTTAAAACAAGGAACTTGTTCAATTATATGGTCTCTGACACTCCCTCAGAATTTTTCAAAGCCCCTTACAAAATGCATGACATTTGTTTTGTCATAGTTAATGAGAAATGAGCATTCCTAAGAAATGGACTAGTGCTCCCATGGGCCTTCTAAGACCTACTGGTGTCTGCAATAGTACAACAGCATTGTCTCTGTAAAGTGGTATAAATATAGGTCTATTAGCCAGGTTTGCGGAATGAAACTCTTAAGGCATCTACCATTGCATTAATATAGTAATTTAAAAATAGTGGGCCCACAATGTACCCTTGTTTAATCTCTTTGCTAGCTGGCACTGAATTTGAGAGGTGTTCAGCTACAGTGTATGTTACACTCAAGCCAGTGTTCTTATGAAGTCCATATAATAGGGTAAGTAGCTGTTTATCAATTGTAGGTGCTTTGAGTTTCTCTAGAGATGGAGTCCGAGGCCTGCTTGAGATCTACCAACAAGGGAAAAAGGGCTGAGTATATTTTTCAATCAAATGAGAGTATCAGTCCTTCAGCTATCACAGAGTAACCTCCCTGAAATGCTGCCTGTTCTTCTGCTAGGAAGTTCTCTTCTAGCCAATCTCAGGGTTTCCAATAAAGATACAGATATCTAGCATAGATCTTACTCATTATGCTAAGGATGCTCACTGGGCCGTAATTGGGTGGATCATCTTTCATTCTCTTCTTCTACACAGAGGTAATTATGGCTATGCCCCTGTCCTACTAAATGTGCTTTGTGTTGCAGTATTAAATTCTGTCCCTGTAATATTGCATGCAAATAACATCACATTTGAAGGTAAATACGTTGGGCCTTGTGATTTTTCTTTCCTCAAATGTCTTATGTTCTTAGTCATTCTTAGCATATTTAAAATAATAAAGCAAATCTGAAATACCATGCATTACAAGCAAATTAGAGAAATAATTGGAAGAAATCTGGTTTTAATGATAAACAGGAAGGAAAATTGTAAAAGTACATATATTTAGAGCACAGCCCTCCTTCAAGAACTACTTATGAATTATAAGTTTTAATTTGCTAGAAGGAGTAAGTTAGGATTAATACATAAGTACAGTAATTGTATTAACTGTTTTACTTAATTTAAATGAAATGTAAGTTTTCAGTCCAACCTCATCCAGAAATTTATGTTGGCATTATTTTCCGGAGTGCACTCTCCAAGATACCACTCATATGACAATTCTGGCCCTCCACCCAAGAAAAATACACAATCCTGCAATGTACCTGCTTATTTATTGAATGTATGTTATGTGCCATGGTGCTTAAGTGGCCAAATTTTTCCTCTAATCCTTCCTTCTTCATACTTCCTAAGTATTATCTTTTAAAAACAACTCTTTCCCTAAAACTGTTCAGTAGGCTCAGCTTAGTGATGGTTCCTTGACCAAAAAAAAAAAAAAAAAAATCTGGGAAACAGAGATAGTAGTTTCTAAGGTGTACTTTTTAAAATATTCAACAGGGGTGCAGCAAGAAGACCTTCATTTAAATGTGTAGGCATGCCTTAAAATACCAACTAATTTTATAATAAGATAGCTGAAAAATTGGACTAGTCTTCAGTTCCTGTTTCTAACCGCAGCCAGCGCTGGCCTTCGTTGCCACTCTCGTCACAATATTAGTGTCGCAACAGCGCATCTTTCTTCCTTGAATTATTTTTGTTTACTTCCCTTCGCCCGGAGTAGTCCCCCGTAAGAGAAACATTACCGACTCACACCACAGACTCTGCCAACGCCACTTCCTTCCAGCTTTCTCCCTTCCTCTCCATCACCCCGCTTCCTAAGGTTAAGTCTGCGGGAGGTGGAGGGAGGGAGCGCGCGCAGCTCGCTATTCAGCAGCTGTTCTCCATCACCGCGCGCGGCACCGCCTGTACAAGCGCGCGCGCGGCACCGCAGTAGAGCGCGAGGTGAGCTGCTGTTGGTACCACCACCGCTATTTGGGAGGGCTGGATAGCTCAGGGAGGGCAGTAGAATCCCCATTGCGTCAGGATCGAGGGCAAGGGCACACCAATGGGAGGTAAATAGGGGAGGGGGCGCAGCAGGCCACTCAGCCATTCAGAAGCAGAGAACTCTTGTCTCCTCAGCAACCGGCCTAGATAGCCAAGGCTGCGCCTCCCACATCACGCCCTGCTGGTCTTTAATACCTTCTTCATTCTTAACCTGCTTCAGCCTGGTGGAGAAGCTGAGTTCTCCATTCCTCTTCGCTGAGCTAACATGTTGGTAGAAGGCTCTTTCCCGTAGCTTCTTTTTTCTTCCACACTCCACCCAGAAATTGTCTAGCGAGGAGTGATTTTTCCCTCCCTTCGCTTTCCGCTAGTCTGTGAAGACTGTGGGAAATGCCCTCATTGCTCAGTTTGCTTGATGGAGAGCAGGGAAGATTGTTTTTCTGACGAGGGTTGCTGAACGGGGAGGCAGGGGTAAACACGCGCAGTATTTCTGGAAGGCTGTGGGGTGGGCGGTAAGACTCTCTGATGATTCCCGACCATGGGGAAGGACCAGGAACTGCTGGAAGCGGCTCGCACTGGGAATGTGGCTTTGGTGGAGAAACTCTTGGCTGGCAGAAAAGGAGGGCTCCTGGGCAGTGGATCTGGACCTATTCCTTTATCCAACTTGCTGAGGTAGGGATACATTTCCCACCAGGGCTGGGACAGTAACCTCCTTCTCATTATCATCATCTTCTTCTTCATCACCCTCCTCCTCATTCTGGTCTCTGTTATTCATAGTAACAAAAAACCTGTCTTTTTTCTGAGCATGTTCAGGTGTGGAAAGAGGTTTGTGTCACTACCTTTGATGACATTAAGGCAGTAATCTTTGGATTTCTGTCAATGCGTCAGAAAGTATTTGATTTTGATGGGTTTCTTTCACTGATGCAGAACTTTGGCATGTATTGGACACCCTTATGTATACATTGGCATTATTCCTTTCATTTTTTAAAATCTCTATGACCCCCCCCCCCCCAAAACCCCAATCCTCATGTAGGACTGCCAGATCTGGGCTGCAAAAATCTGGTTGATCTCTAGATGGCAGAAAATACATAGAGTTTTCTGTATCTCCTTTCTGCCATCTAGAGGTCATCCAGATTTTTGCAGCCCAGATATGATAGTCCTAGTATCTGTAACTGTAGCAAATTCCTTGTTGAGGGCATTTCCAGGATAAGTCAGCAATTCCGTATTCATGTGGGTTTATTGCGAAGACATTTGAACCTCCAGCTGAGAGGCCATCTCTAAAAATTGATGTACAATGTGTGCAGCAGGTGATCAAGATTTCTAGAACTATGCAGAACTGGGTTAGTAAGCATTTTTAGAAGGAGGCAACCAACTTTTAATTCAGAAGACCTTGTGTAACATGCAGCGCTATGTTTAATATCAGATATTAATGATATAATGTTAAATATACTGCAGGTAAAAACATTTTTCACAGACATTTAACTAGCCAAAAGATTTCATCACACTTTTTTTTTTAAAAAAGTAGAACTATATTAAAGACATGGTATATTAACCTAAAATTTGAACTGATAATTAAATGTGCATCACTGGAAGAAATGAAACATTCTGAAATGATGAATATTGCTTCAGTGATAGATAAAAAGAGCATTTAGTTTTCAAGGATTCTTCATATTTTGTGAAGCTGCTACATTATCTCCGCAAATACAGTGTTTAAAAAGGTTTTCAGTAATTCCATTTTTTATTATAATCAGTGGTTTAGTTGCCTGTGCAATTTTTCAGAGTGACAATAGCAGAATTTTTCTTAGCATACAGGTTGTAGCAAATTTATAGAGTAACTTTAATACAAAATATAACCTAAGTGAAAAGGTTAATATAATGTGAGCAATTTGAATACATTTTGAACTTATTTGTAACATTAGTGTGTTTGTATATATACATACACAATTTTATATGTAATGATCAACATTTCATAGTAACTCATCTATCTTTACTGTATTGTAGTTTTTTATGATTTGTATAAGATTTGTTTCAACATAGCAGTAGATTGATTGTTATACAATCCTTTTGTTTATTCATATTCAAAGACTGAAGAAATACATTTATTACAAACTTTGTGTAACTGGCTATTATAGAAAAGCAAAGATTAATAAATGTAGAAACTTGCATTACTTACTATCCGGCATTTTCAATTAAACTCACAAAAGTAGTTTTATTAAATTGAATAATTATATGTCCGCTCCTGTAACATTTAAGAACAAGGTACTGTGTAAACAGCACAAATCTATTAATTCTTAAAATATGTATGTATATTTTGGAAAAACTATTTCTCATCTCTAAATATTTAGATAATAGTATAACAAATATATATATTCCAAGATCAGCATCATGTTTAAGTCCCAGTATGACAATTTTTTTCTTTCCTATGCATAGCTTATAAGTTAATCATAGTATAATTAATGTATTGATATAAAATGTGAATTATATTACATATTAAAATAAAGTTTAATGGTTTTGACTTTCCTTGGTTTTAACAATATCACTATTTTAGCAGGTCTATCTTTTCAAGATCAAATGTTGGTAGCAATTTACTTTAATGAAATGAAAAAGATTTCAACTGTGTATTTGAATATTGACATCCATGGAAAAGTCAAGAGGGAATATGATAAATTTCCTTTAATACAGAATTCAGGTGTTCTTGTATGTACAAAATTAACAAAGCCAGCTATCTGGAACACAAAGTACCTTACCTTGAACATTTAAAGAAAAAAAAAAGTTAAATATGGCTTAATAAAGAGGTCTTTGATGTTTGGGAACCTGTGAAACATTAGGAGCTATTGACCTATGGAATACAGATTATATTGCTGGAGAGATGGGACAGAAAATTAGAAACTGATCAAATTGGTCTGCTTGGATCTCTAGCAGCTGATAGCATGGAGTCCTGGAAGTGAGATAAAACTGGGAAGGGTAAATAATACTATAAGGTTAAAAATCCTTTTCTGAAAGTTACTGAAGTTTTAGCAGGGTGAAATTAAAAAAAAAAAAAGGGGTGGGACATCCTTTTTCCCTTTCTCAAGACTCAGTACTTTTTGCTTATACGTAGGAGGACAATCAGCTCCAAAACAGAATTCTTAAGTGTTATAAAGTGTACCACAGGTAGATTTCAGTGAGTTGAAGAAAATCTTCTCTTCTAATTTCCTGCCTTTGCACAGAAAGAAAGTAGGGATTTCTGCCTCTCATAGATGCACTCTAAATGGTGTATATCAATCCCATAGTTAAGAAAGTTAAAAGTTAAGAAAAATGTTAACTTATGCAAAGTACTGTTGTCTTTCTTTTCAATGAAAGAAATTTACACATCTGTCACAATACTCTGCTCATGGAAGTAACTGATGTGAGAAATATTACACATGAAAATGTGTAGGTAACTATTATGTCCACTGTATTTTAATGAACAATTTAGCCCTTTGCTTTCTTCTTTGTAGTAAATTCTTAGATATGCTGTATGCAAAATATGTTGTGTGAAACATTAAAGTTGCATTTTCAGGAGGGGCCAGAAACAATCCAGATTAACATTTGAGGATTAAATTCTTGATCCTGCCTGAATCTCCCTTGGAATTAGAGGAATTTTATAAGATGTGCCTTAAATTAATAATATATTTTATTCTTATAAAAGAGTAAGTTTCTTGGACATGTTTGTACAGTATAGCAAGGTTTAACAGTGTTATGCTTGAGGTTGCTGATGCTTTTAAGGTGAGAAATGCTGATTAGTTCCCAAACCTCCTGAAAAAAGTGAAGTTATTAATAGTCTTTAGAGCCATCTTGCCAGGGGAGGGGAGGGGGCAGGCTGTTGCAAAGAATATAGTTAGTCCTCAACTAATGACCACAGTAGGGACTGGAACATTTGTTAAGCAGTGAGGTTGTTAAGCGAGTCATCGTGTGACTGCACATGATTTTATGATATTTTTTGCAGCAATCATTAAGTGAATTATGCAGTCGTTAAATAAATCATGCAGTTCCCCATTGATTTTGCTTGTCGGAAGCTGGCTGGGAAGGTCGCAAATGGCGATCACATGACCCCAAGATGCTGCAACCATCATAAATACATGTTGGTTGCCAAGTGCCAGAATTTTTATCACGTGACCGTGGGGATGCTGCGACAATTGTAAGTGCAAGGACCAGTCATAAGTCACTTTTTTCAGAGCTGTCGTAACTTCAAACGGTCACTAAATGAATAGTCATAAGTTGAGGACTACCTGTAAGAAATCCTACGAAGAACATCCTGTGTCACAACCCTCTTTTTGTACCTTGTGATAGGAGAGGACCTTCAGGAATGCCTTCAGCAGGCACTCCCTGGTCATCCAGATTGGTTGGGCAGAATCTACCTGGGAAAGGTAGGTTTCTTAGATATCCAGTCTCCAAGCCATATAAAGCTTTATAGGTAGTGACCAACACCTTTAGTTGCACTTAGAAATACTAATAACCACTGCGGTTTCTGAGTGGTATAATGCGCGCATACCAAGACTGCTTAGTATGCACTCAGGCTGCTGCATTTTAGACTAGCTGAGGTCTCTGGTGGTCTTCAAGGGCAGTCCCATGTAGAGCAAATTGGGAGTCTAGTATTCCAATTATGAGATAACAAAGGTATTTGTGACTGTCCTCACTGTATCCTGTTCAAAGTAAGGCCAGAATGGATGTACTTACCAGAGCTGGGCAAAGGCCTTCTTGGTCAAAGCTTCTGTTTGCTCTTTCTGAGGGAGTACAACCCCATTGAGAGTCAGTTAGTATTATCATGGAATTAATAGGCCTCTGAATTAACAGCCATTCCATCTTGCTTGGGTCTAAACCTATTTGTCTCTAAGTCCTAACAGCATCCAGGTACTGGAAAAGGATTTCTATTGCATCTCCCATTTAGCCCAGGGTAGAGATATATAGTTGAGTATCACTTGTATATTGATGATACCTCACTCTGAATGGTGGAGGATCTCTCCCAGCAGCTTTATTTAAGTGTTAAACAGGTCTGGAAAAAGAACTGTGCCCCAGGGTACCCCATAATAGAGTGCTTGAGGGTCCAGCCACTCCCCTCCTGTGCAGTCAGGACCACCAATGATGCCTCCAATTCTCAGACCTTACGGGTAGTCCAGTAGGATACTATGGTTGACAATATTGAAGGCCATGGACAGGTTCAGCAGGACAAAGATGGTAGTGTTTCCCCCATATACTTCCTGCCACAGTAATCCATGAAAGTGACCAATGTGGTTTCTATCCCATGCCTAAACCTACATAGTCGTGGGTACAGATAATCCTTATCCTATAGAACTCTTTATAGTTGTTGCCTTGCCATGCTCTCAACAACCTTCCTCCAAAAGGAGAAGTTGGAGATGAGTCAGTAGTTGTCCATTAAATGTGGATCCAAGGCTGGCTTCTTTTTTTTAAAATAATTTTATTAAACATTTTCAAAAGGAACCATAAATCATAAGTTCATTTTTTTCTGTTTTCTGCAAAAAGTCCACAAGGGGTTTCTAGTCAGCAATAAACATAGATATTGTCTTTTCTCTAATCAAAGACGTCAGTTTGGCCATCTCAGTGAGTTCCATCATCTTTGCCAACCATTCCTCCATTATAGGTATTGCCAAATCTTTCCATCTTTGTGCATACAATAATCTTGCTGCAGTTATCATATACAAAAACAAAGTTCTATGTCTTTTTTCCAACTGTTTGTCCATCAATCCCAAAAGAAAGACCTCTGGTCTCAGTTGTATATTAATCTTTAAAATCCTCTGAATCAGTGTATGTATTTGAATACAAAATTTTCTAGCTTTTTTTCATGTCCACCAAGCATAAGAAAATGTCCCTTCTTGTTGTTCACATTTCCAACATGAATTTGAAGTGCTTTTATCTATTCTAGACAATATCTTTGGTGACATATAGCAACGATGCATCATTTTATAAAAATTCTATCTATTATAAAATACTGTAAATTTCAGTTCTTTCAACCACATGTTTTTTTATTGTTCCATCTGTATATTATAACCAAATTTTTAGCCCACTTTATCATATATTCTTTCACTTCTTGTTCTTCTGTTTCAAATTTCAATAGAACTTTATACATTTCAGCAATTACATGTTCATCATTTGTACATACAGTGGTACCTCGAGTTACGAACTTAATCCGTTCTGTGACTCTGATCGCAACTCGAGTTGGTCGCAACTCGAGGTAAATTTTCCCATAAGGTTCAATGTAAATATGGTTAATCTGTTCTGCCCTCCAAATTTGGTCGCACCACGAGGCAAATTTCCCCATAAGGTTCAATGTAAATACATATTCTTGCCAAGCCTGCTCTGCATTTTCTTTGGAGCCATGCTGACAAGCACACCAAAAACCTTCCAAACGCCACAAAACATACCACAAGCCTCACCGAACATCTCCTTGCTACCACGATCTTGCCCACAGGAAGCCGCGACCGCGTGGCAGCAGGGCAAATGGCCGCGGATCCAGTTCGTAGCTCGAGGTGGAGTTCGCATGTCGAGGTAAATTTTTGGGGCCGGAGCTGGTCGTATCTCGAAAAATTCGTAAGGAGGGGCGTTCGTAACCCGAGGTACCACTGTAATTACATTTCAAACTCAGACTTACAATGTTCAAAACCATAAACTCTTTTGTCTACTTTGAATCTTTCTAATAACTGTAAATAAGAAAACCATTGGCAACTATGCCCTTCTGCTACCAGTTCTTCTCTTGATTTTATTTTGTATTCCCCTTGACAAAATTCTAGTATCTCATGATAAGTTAGCCATTTGTATTTGCCACAAAGGTGTTTTTGGGCACAACCTGGATTTGTATATATTCCATATTCTCAATATGGAATGTTTCACATAATGATTTTAAAAATCCACATTAACCTTGACTTTGCTGTATCAAAGATACCCATGCCACCCAAATCTCAGCACGTCCTTCTAACTCCAAAAGCCTTCTGTTCTCAGCAGCACCCACTCTTTTATCCACACCAAACAGCAAGCTGCAAAATACAATTTCAAATCAGGTAAACCCAGTCCTCCTCTTTCATTTGCATACTATAACACCTTATATTTTAACTCATGTTTTTTTCCCCTGCCACACAGATGTAGATATATCCATTTGCCACTGTTTAAATGGTGCATCAGTTGTCAAAACAGGTATTGTCTGAAACAAAAACATCATTCTAGGCAGTAATTCATTTTTATCACAGAAATTCTCCCCAGCAATGACAATTCTAGTTTTTCCCATCTTAACATATCTTTTTTAACTTCATTCCATGTCTTAACATAGTTATTTTGAAATAACATGCAATTCATAATTGCCATACTGATACCCATATATTTTACTTTCTTCTCACTCTTAAAACCTGTTTTATTCATCAATTCTGTTTGATCTTCTATTTTCATGTTTTTTGTTAACATCTTCATCTTCTGTTTGTTGATCTTAAAACCTGCTAATGCACCAAATTCTTTTAGTTTTCTCACTAATGTTTCAGTTCCCTTTAAAGGATCTTCCAAAACCAACACCATGTCATCTGCAAAAACCCTTAACTTATAGGTTTATTTTTAAATCTTTGCTCCCACAATTCTTTCATCTGATCTTATATCTCTATTCAGTATTTCAAGAACCAAAATAAGAGAGGAGTCAGTGGTCCCTGTCTTGTTCCTTTTTGTATCTCACAAGGCTTTGTTAGATCTCCATTAACAATTATTTGTGCTTTCTGTGAAGTATAAATAGTTCTTACCCATTTTATAAAGTTCTCTCCAAAGTTCATATCTTCCAAAACTTTGAACAGGAAAGTGAATTCAAATTGTCAAAGGTCTTCTCTACATCTAAGAAAATCAATGCGGCTTGTTTTTCATGATGTTGCTCCAAATATTCCATAATGTCCAATGCATTTCTAAGATTGTCCTTTAACTGTTGTTTAGGTAAAAACCCACATTGATCCTCATGAATAAATTTTTGCAAAATTATTTTCAGTCTATCAGCCAGAATAGTTGTAAGCAACTTGTAGTCATTATTCAATAATGATATTGGCCTATAATTTCTTGTTAAAATCAAATCTTGTCCCTCTTTAGGTATTAGTGCTATGTATGTATGTATGTATGTATGTATGTATGTATGTATGTCAAATTTATATCACTGCCCAACTCCCCCACAAGGAGGGACTCTGGGCTATTTTGGCCTCTTTGCAACCCTATGGCATCTTTCCTCCTTGTAACATAGAGTTCATCGTATTTTGTAAAGGTTGTAGAAGTTCACCCTCAAAACATTTATAATAAGAACCTGATAATCCATATGATCCAGGCACCTTTCCTGTTTAATCTTTTTTATAGCTTCAGAACCTTCCCTTATTGTTATAGGTCCGAATAATCTGCTTCTGTTCCTCTGTAATCCTTGGTAAATTTTGTTTCTTTAGGTATTCATCTAAAGAGAAATGTTACTTGTTTTATACACGTTAGAATAATATTGATGAAATGCTTTTTGCATGGCCACGCTGTATGTTAATACAGTATCGCCCTCTTGTAGTTTCAATATCTTTTTCTTTTTCTTTTCATTATTTATATGCCAACTGTTCCCTGGTTTGTTTGCAAACTCAAAGTTGTTTTGCTTTACATAGTTCATTTTTATTTCCATTTCTCTTACTGTTAACATAGATAACTGTCATTGTAAAAGTTTAATTTGTTGAGAAATACTTATGTTCTCTGGAAATTTCTTTAATTCTTCTTTTCTCTTTATCTCATTCAAAATAGCTTGTTTTCTCTTGCCTCTTCTTTTTGAGTTCAGTATTATGTTGTATGAAATAACCTCCAATAAAAGCTTTACTTGTGTCCCAAACTATTCTTAATATCTTTGTCTAAATTATTAAAAAAAAATCTTTTAATTTCTTTTTACAGTCCTCCACTATTGCTTTTTTCTATAATTCAAAGCTGGCTTCTTGACGCCTATCCCATTGTTCAATAAGGCCAACCCTTTGAATGCTAATCCCTTATGTATATGTAAAGTAATTATTACTTTTGTGAAGTCTTTCATTTTTCTTCCTTACAATGTTCATAATGCTGGAAGGTTGCATATTTGAATAGGAAAATGAGAAATGTCATCTAGAGTGATCCATGTCATTCTGATATAACTAATATCAGAACTAATTTAACTAATACTAAATTCCCATTCTTAGATAGTAAATTTGTTTTCAGACTGTAACTATCTTCTGAACAGTTGATTGTACTGACAACTATGCTGATAATTAAATGGATTATGTCCCTCTTATTTTTGCTGGGTTTCTCAGCAGAATTCCATTAAATTAGCATCTTTCTGACCGTCTGGTTTAGATTGATCATGGGAGAATTATTTTATTTAAACTTTGGAAGTTTTTAGGTGACTTGGTTTATAGCATGGATTTTGAGGATGGTGTCCAATATTGTTTAATTCTGTTTTCTAGGCTGAATAATATGGTAGCCAAATCTATCTCTCCATAACATTTAAGAGATGGCGCTGAGGTTCTGATCCAATGTTTAACAATTAATACAGTCTATTTTTCTTATTCTACTTTTTTATGTATAAAAAAATCTTTCTAATCCACAAAGAGAACTTGGTTGGACTTCTTGTTTTTGGAATAATTTAGCTTTTTACTCTTTGGGCTTATTCACACTTCCCACTTGTTCTGTCACCAGAACGTGACAGCAACCATTTTTGAGGGCAGAAACAGATAACCAGAGCATTTACTTACCTCCCTTCCATCATAAATTGACCTCTGAGCATGTTTTCCTGCTGCGGATTGAAAGCAATCTTTTTCCTCTTATGTCACCACAAGTGCTCTTGTCTTTTTGGGCTGAAGTACTTAATTTTTTTACAGGCTAAACCCAGCAGTTAATGTTATCACCTTTCCTATCAATACTTTGATAGCATACTGTCTTAGAATTGTGGGTGCATTTGTATGTGTTGGAGGAATATTTACTAATTACTGCCTCTCATGACTTTGAGGTCCAAGTGGCCACAAACAATTCATATTTTATTTAACAGATAGTTTAAGATAGAGTTAAATTATTTTTGTCTGAAAAAGCTAATCAATAAAACTCTACCCATGACATTAATTATAAAATGAATATTTAGGTACTGGCCTCTCTCTTTTTATTTTATATATACTGGTTATCTTATTTTTCTGATTTTCTCTCTTTTTATCCAATCTTCAACTGCCTATCCTCTTAGCCCCTTCCACTCATTCTGTAAGTTCTCCTTGCTTTTTCCTCCTTGCCTTCATTATAAGAAAGTGGCCAGTTTATTCTTTACTTAGATTCTAACAGAACAGCAAACTACTGTTTCACAACATGTTTTAACGTGATGTTTGAACCCTACCTTAATTTCTAGAATTCTACTTCTTTTTGCTCCAATCTGACACATTCTCACAAGAAAAGCAAGCAAACTATATTTTAGAAAGGTAGTTTATGAGTGTATTCTCACATTGTGAAAAGCCATATTTTATTTGTTTGTGACTTAATGAAATGTGTGAATGCAACTACTGTGGTATATATTTGCAGCAAATATAGGCTTATAGCAGTTTTTGAAGAAAAACTCAAAGACTGAAGCAGTGATTGACTACACTTCTACTTCAGAAAAAAAGATTAGGATTTATCAGTTCAAAAAAAGGAGGCACTGTAACAGAAACTGATAATATTATGCAACCGCAAGTTCAGTGAATGAGAATAAGAACTAGAAACAATAAGCATAGAAGATGCACTTTTGAATTCAGAATTGGTTTTGCGGCCCTTGCTGATGAAATAGCTGTGGGCGTTCAGGCAAAGAAAATACACTTTAAAACAAGAGACAGGACAGTAGATCCCTAAAGGACAAAGCAATTGTACTGTGTAAGAAGAGCAAGAGAAGAATCATGTAGTTTATAACCTACTACTACAATGACTTATGACTGAAGCAATTAAAAAATCTTATAAATAAATAATAAATGGGATCAAAGCAAATGTATGGATCCATTGGCTCATGCTGTCTGCCAGGAACAAGGATGTGACAGGAAACTTCCTTATCAAGCCCACTGACAATTATCCCTTCCTACTAATATATTTAGGAATGAATAATAATGCAAAGAATAGCTAAAATCACATCACCATGAATCTGAAAATCTTGGAAGGAGATCCAAGAACCTGGGGTCTTAGACTATATTCTCATTTAGCATTACAAGGACCAGAATGGAAAATAAAAATACTGCAATATGCAAATGAAATTAATATGGAATCAGTTTGATTTTGTTATGAATTTGGTATGAATTGTGGCAAAAGCATTGCAAACTTGACACTTTTAAAACACATCTTGTGGGGATTGCAAATGAAGTAATAAGTCCAGAGAAAGATTTGCATACTGTAGAAAGTGGGAGTGTTGCCCGGGGTGGGGCAGACCCCTTAAATCACTTAATGAAAAATCAGACATTGATTTTTATAAACATTGGTTTATAAAGTTACTTGCCTTTGTTTTCTGTAAACCAATTCTCAAAGAATTGGAAATAAACTAGATGAGCTTGAGCTCCTGGAAGAGAAAGGTAATATGATTTAATAGGTGTAAAAGAGAACTGGTGAGATGAGAGCCATGACTGGAATATAGCAACTGAAGGATATCATTTGTTTAAAAGAAACAGAAGCAACAGGAAAGAAGAATTGTATTGTAAATTAAAAATACTAATTCCTGTTCAGAAATCCAAATGAATGAACTTGGGAATACTGTAGACAGCATCTGGGTTAAAATAAGTGGGAGGACAAATAAAAGCAATACTGTCACCCATTCAACTGTGGAGGAGATGTGGACGATGCCTTCCAAAGCAAATTTCAGATTTTTCAAAAAAGCATGAACTTGTACTGATGGGGAAAATTAAATCAAGCATGATCCTTTCATTGATCTACCTTTCTGAGGAGGAAGCATAAGAGAGTGGAGAAACACATATATTTAGTTTCCAAATTGCAGAAAATAATTATTCCATTTTCATTGGGTTAAGACAGATCCCATTTTGAGTATTATGCTCAGTTTTTGGTATCCTACTTACAGAAAATTCAGAGAAACTGGAGCAGGTTTTGAAAAATCTAATGAAATGAAGTCCTATGAAGAGAGATTGAAGGAGCTGGATATATTTAACCTTGAGAAAAAATGACTGAGGCAGAATATGACAGCACTTTTCAAATGCCTTAAAACTGTCCATCAACTCAGAGTTTTTAAAATATATTTTTATTACAGATTATGGTGAGAGTAACAATAAACAGTAGTAATACATTTTTTTTTCTTCATGGGGATTAAAACGAATTAAAAATTTTAAAAAGGGAAGGATCCTTAAAGTATTATATAGTATTAATATATTATCTAGTGTAGTCTTTTAAGATATGATTAAATCTAGACCGTATAGAACCATACTTCTCCAACTTCGGATTTTTACAATATGATGACATTTCAAAAATCAACCCAACTGCTGAACACATTCTTTGACATTTGGAATATTGTTTTCTTCGTATTATGTTATTTAATTCAGTTTGCTGAATTCCAGGCTTGAATTCTTCATAAAGTGTTGAATTCCATATTTCTGGAATGTAATTCAGCATCATGTTTACAACTTTAATTACTTTAAATTCCCAAGGAGAAATACAATCCCAGGGTTGTTTTATTACACACACACACACACAGAGTATCCCAAATGTAGCCTTTATAGATAATGACCAGATCCCATGAGTCAAGAGCACCCTCAAATTTCCTACAGTGGCAACACAATAAAAATCTGATAGCCATTCTTTTTAAGCGTTCTTTGGGGAATCCAATAGACACAGAACAAAACTTTCTGATGAAATTACTTCATCCTTTGCTCATAAAAAGTATATTTAGCATCTCTTAAAACTTATTCCACAGATCATATATATAACCAAATGTGCGTGTGAAGCTGTTGAAGCATCTGGGCCATGCTATTTAACTAAGCTAAATTCAAAACATAAATTCTTAAATAACCATTACTAATCAACTGATTAAAGGTATTAATCCCTTGCTTGGCCCAGGACTTCCAATAAAACATTTTCTTTGATCTTCAAATTAGGTTTACTCTACAGTATCAATTTCTCATGTAAATCCAGGTCAAAGTTTAATTACTTCCTAATTCATGCCCAGATATGTCTAGCAGCTGTCAAAGCTGGAGAAATCAAACTTTGCTTACTGTAAATTGACCCAAGAATTTTGCTAGACTTTCAGATAACACATTTACTCTTAAAATGAGCCCTAAGAAGGTAATAATTGGTTTAAAAATTCATTACACATCAATACAGATGTAAAAATAAAAGCCAAGTGATAAAGTTAAAAATCTGGTAAATTAAAACCATCATCCTCATAAAGACAACGTCTGTTTAGCTAAAGAAGATTGGGAACATTACCTGCCTCAAAAACTTCCTTAATACTTTGTCAGTCTGTATCAAATATTTAATAGGAAGTCATACTTGAATTATTAATCATTTTTTTGAAAAAGTGAATAAACAAAGAAAAGGAAAAAATGCTACAGATATATAATATCTATAACTGGATATAGGAATTACCAAGATTGTACAATTAGTGTTCAGTGTATATTAGATTACATATTAACCATATAAAAATTACATTACATTGAAGAACATTAAATTATTTTAATAATGTAATTAAGTATTTAAATCTGTGAGCTAAGTGCCAGAAATCTCCACTATTGTTTAAAAATGCAAAAAGAAAAAGAAAAAAAAACTACTAAAAACATTATAGATAAATATTACTTGAATCCTTCTTATAATACAGATTAGTCTAGAGGCTCAAAGGTAATTTTAACCAATGATTTTAATCCAGCATTTAAACAATGATTTAAATCCATCATCTAAACATTTAAATAGTTTCAATTCAACATTTTTGAGGTATTCAAGGAGAAATATAGTCCCAAATATTTCATGTCCAAACAAAGTGTAAAACCCACCTACTGATAGTTATATGAGGTTATTTATGATCCTAATGGAAGCAAATTATATTTTTTCCAATTAATTGTATACCCTATATATAAGCTGCGCTGTTGCACAACTTCATTTTTTAGTCCCTATGCTGTATTTGTCTTTTTGCATAAGGAAGAGAAATACAAGTCAAAATAGATAAGGAATTGGTGAGAGAACACCTATTTGCTTTGAATGAATTTAAATCCCTAGGACTGGGTAGATTGCATCCCAGGGTGCTAAAGTAATTGATGGATGTGATCTCAGAACCATTGGCTATAATCTTTGAGAACCGCACTCCAGCGGTTCAGGCCCGGCTCCGTGGGATGGGGTGCGCTCCCATCACTCATCCCAGCTTCTGCCCACCCAGCAGTTCGAAAGCAATTCCATCTGTGAGTAGATAAATGGGGACTCCCATCTCGGTGGGAGGAACCGGCAGTGTTGCATGGGGAGCAAAATACCGAGGCTGGACTGGACTCTGAACGCAATTGTTGAGAGTGATGATCGACGTGAGCAGCGAGGAAAGATCTACAGAGGAGGAAAAAGCCCGGATGTGTTGTGGCTCCCTAGCAACCATTGCTGGTCAAATAGTGTAATATATCACTGTAGTTACTGTTAAGAATTGTTAGTCACTGTTAAGAAATGTATTAGAATTGTATACTTTGTGAGCTGCCCAGAGTTCCCCATTGGGGGAGATGGGCGGAGAATAAATCGAATGTATAATAATAATAATAATAATAATAATAATAATAATAATAATAGTAATAATTCTTCACAGAAGTAGAATTGGAAGAACTGCAAAGGTCTACCCAGGGCAAAGAAACCGAAGCCTTGCCAGAAGTAGCTGAAACTATAGAGGCAAACCAGGGCGAGTCAGCAGTAGAGGAAGCCAGCATAGCTATTGAATCATTTTCATTCCCAAACCAGGCACCCTCTCCTCTGCCTTCTTCTCAGAAAGAACAAAGTCCCCTAACTTAAAAAAATAAGAGGAATTGAAAAAAAGAATAACTGAGCATCTAGAACAGCACACATATGCGCGCGCACACACACACACAGACACACACACAAAACAAAATAAGGTTGCCTGCATTGAAGCTTGTTACAAAGAAACAACTAGGACAAGTATTAAAAGATGCCAATACTGTAATATCAAATATAAGTCCCTGCCCACTCCAAGAAACAAGCCAACTAATGTACAGCACGGCTGCAGTTATGACTGAATACCTTGGATGCAAAATCAACCAACAAGAAAAAAAGCCAAACAGTGCACCACCAAAATGGAAGATCAGGTTAGAAAATAAGATCAGCATGCTAAAATCAGGAGCAAGCAAGCTAGAACAGATGAAAGAAAAGAAGCTGAAGAACAAGATGACCAAAGAATACCTGATCAAGAAATATCACCTAGAAACAAGGAAGATCAAAGGAGCACTAGAAATAATAAAGCAGCAAATAGCCAAAAAGATCAGCAGATACAAAGCTCAAATTGCACACTATAGGCAGAAACTCCAATTTCTGTTGAATCAGAAATGTTTCTACCAATCCATCAATGGAGAGACTGCAATGAACCAGTCAACACCTGACAAAGAAGAAACAGTGCAGTTCTGGGTGCAGCTATGGAACAACCCAAAGAAATACAACAAGAATGCAGCTGGGATAAAGGAGGTGCATAAGAATAAAAAAGAAGCTGAAATGAAAGAACTTGTAATAACAGCAGAAATGGTGGAGAAAAGGGCAAGGAAGATCAAGAATTGGTCAGCACCAGGTGAAGATGAACTGCATGGTTTTTGGTTGAAACATCTGACTGGTCTGCACCCACTCATTGCCAAGCAGTTTAACAACATACTGCAAGGAGCTGAAATTGAAGATTGGTTAACATCTGGCAAAAACTAGCTGATAATGAAAGATCCAGCAAAAGGGGCAGCACCAGGCAACTACAGGCCAATTACCTGCCTGCCAACAACTTTTAAATTGTAGTCCAACAGCACCTAGTTGAAAGCAAGCTCTTTCCATCTGAGCAGAAAGGAAACTGCCCAAACAGCAGAGGAACAAAAGATCAGGTCCTAATTGACAAGATGATTTTGAAAAACTACAAGAGAAGGAAGACCAACTTGAATGTAGCTTGGATTGATTACAAGAAGGCATTTGACTCCCTGCCACATGACTGGATAATCAAGTGCCTACAAATAACAGGAGTCAGTAGAAACATCAGAAACTTTGTGCAAAGATCAATGGTACAACGGAAGACACAGTTGCTGGTCAATGGTGATAGCCTGGGAGAGGTTAATGTCAAGAGAGAAATCTTTCAAGGAGATTCACTGTCACCACTACTGTTTGTCATTGCATTGATTCCTCTGTCAACAATACTGAACAAGTGAGGCCATGGCTATCAAACATCAGAAACATCTGCCAGACTATCCTACTTCCTTTACATGGACGATCTAAAGCTGTATGGAAAAACACCATCTGAAATAGAATCACTGCTCAACACTGTCTGAAACTACAGCCATGACATTGCAATGGAGTTTGGACTAGACAAATGTGCCACCCTTACCATCAACAGGGAAAAATAGTGAAAACTGAAGGAATCAAGATGCCCTATGGAAATAACATCAAGAGTCTGGATGAAGAAGACCACTACAAATACATGGGCATCCTTCAAGTTGACAACATCAAGCACATTGAAGTCAAGAAGAAGGTTAGTACTGAATACATCATGACCGAGTGAAGAACTTCTTAAAATCCAAACTCAGTGGAAGAAATACCATCAAGACAATTAACACTTGGGCAATTCCAGTCATTAGATACACAGTTGGAATAGTGGAGTGGACTGAAGCAGAACTAGAAGCCCTGGATAGGAAGACCAGAAAAATAATGACAATCAATCATGCCCTTCATCCATGCAGTGAGGTTGACAGACTCTACTTACCAAGGGGCATAGGTGAGCATGGAATGTTGCAAGTACACCAGAGAGTTGAAGAAGAAAAAAGGGCATTAGAAGAATATCTGAAGGACAGTGAGGAAGATGCATTGAAGCTAGTACACCATGAAGGCTTATTGAAGAGATCAAACTGGCCTACAAGAAAAACCAAATAAAGAATAGAAAAGACACATGGCAAAGGAAAGTATTAAATGGGCAGTAGACAAAAAAACGAGCAGGCAAAGCAGATAACAAGAAGACCTGACAATGGCTAAGAGCAGGAAGGTTGAAGAAAGAGGCTGGCTGCACAAGACCAAGCCTTAATGACAAATGCATACAAAGTCAGAATTGATAAGATAGCAACATACAGCAAATGCCCCCACTGCAAAGAAGCTGAAGAAACAGTGGACCACCTAGTCAGCTGCTGCAAGAAGATCACACAGACTGAGTACAAACAATGGCATTACAAAGTAGCAACAATGATGCATTGGAATATCTGCAAGAAATACCATTTGCCTGCAAGCAAGAACTGGTGGGACCACAAAACAGACAAAGTAATAGAAAACAAAGAAGCTAAAGTGCTCTGGGATTTTAGAATTCAAACAGACAAGCACCTGCCACACAATACCCCAGACTTAACAATTGTTGATAAGAAAAACAAAAAAGTCTGGATAGTGGATATTGTAATATCTGGAGATAGCAGAATAGAAGAGAAAGTACTGGAGAAAATCACAAAATACAAATACCTACAAATAGAAATAGAATGACTGACAAAAGAAAGCAAAGACAGTACCAATAGTAATAGGCGCCTTGGGTGCAGTCCCAAAACATCTGGAGTACCACTTGAAGACCATCAGCATTGACAAAATCACCATCAGTCAGTTGCAAAAGGCAACTTTACTTGGAACAGCTTACATCCTGTGACAATACCTTTAGCACCATCAATCAACATCCGCCTATCCCAGGTCCTCGGGAAGGACTTGATAGGTGGATAAAAATGCCAAATCCAGTCTAAACATCTGGCTGACTGTGCAACCAACAATAATAATTCTATACTATTGAACTTAAAATCTCTAGGGGCTTTCCTCAATTTCATAGATTGAATTGTCTCTATAATGTCTTGTAATCACAGTGGTTGTACCAAGTTCCTTTAATATACTTGAGTATCTGTTCCATTTCAATAGCTCCAAAATAATTTACCATTTGTTGTTCAGTTGAAAAAGCATCACATTTATATAACTGACTATAAAAGTAAAAGAATTGGTGCATAACAGATTATGTGTCCATGTATAACTGATTATCTTTAGCCTGGATGCCAGAAATTACATTTAGTTGTGTTTGTTGTTTCAATCTTAGGCTATAACCTTCCAGCTTTCTTAACCAATTTGCAATATTTTTGCTTAGTATATTCCAGAAGCTACCCCATTTGTTCAGCATGTACTTTTCCTAGTTTAACTTTAGCTGATCTAAATGCTTTAGCTATTGTTCCAGAATGCAAGGCATGGAATATGTTAGGGGGGAAAAATCATACTAATAAGAGCAGTTTGACAGTGGAACCAATAACCCAGATAAGTGGTGGACTCCCCTTGCTGCATATGTTCAAGTGGAGCCTAATCAGCCATTTGTCTGCAGTGGTTTAATTATAATTCCTGTACTGGACAGGAACATGGTAGCCTAAATGGCTCAATTCTATTGTTTGATGATTCTATCAAAATTTTCTTTGGATGATGTAAACAAAACTCCATTCATTAAGCCCTCTTGAAGTTCTTTTCAGAAGCAAGCAAATGAGATAAATTCAGTGTTGGTTGAAAACAGTAGTTGGGCTTGTGTATAAAAGTAGGATTTCATAGGCTGGTGATTGTTGCATGCTATACTTTACTACATTTGAATTCATTAACAATTTAGGGGGTGCTGCTATTATAAATGCCAGCAATTTACTAAGTGCCAAAGTTCTTGGAAGGAATTTCGATAGAAGGTTTTAGAACTTGGCATATGTAATTGCTGCTGGTAGCCTTTTGGCTTTCCAAGAACACATCCAGCAAAGGAAGGTAGGGGGAAAATTAGGTCTAAGGCTCCCTGCTATCTGGATAAGAAGTAGAGAGTAAAGGGGAAGAGCCTAAACTCATCCTGGAGTGAAAGTACATAAAAGTACTTTTATGAGAAAAGGTCTGGGAAGGGTTGGAGTTATCAGGGTTGTGAAAGATGTGCTTGTGGTTTCCAGTTGGGGATTGGCATTATTTTATTCTATTTTGCTGGCTGCCTGAGTAGCATTAGATAGATGACCTATGCCAACTTAAGAGGGCGTAGGGTAGGAACTGTAGCTAAAGGTTGAACAAAAGGGGTGAGGGTGGGACTATGATAGTGATATTGATAGGGTTCTGCAGAAGAGGAATGATAGTAGTCCCTGGGGTGACCATTACAAGAAAAGGGGATGTACAATTCAATGATAGGCTCTTTTAGTTCCAATCATCTTCCTTAGCCCTGGGCACTGTATTATTGGACACTTAAGCCCAAGGCTGTTGTTGTTAAATGCCAGGTCTGTTTATAGGGCACACTCCTCTTTAATTTGACTCTGGAAAAGAGAGCAGACCTGATATATATCACCAAAATGTAGCTGGGTGAAAAGGGGGATGTTCCCTTCTCCAAGATCTATCCTCCAGATTTTTAGCTGGAATACTAGGTGCAGCACCAAGGGCAAGATAATAATATGCCATGACAATTTTAGAGTTACTACTTTAGAGGTAACTGGATATGAGTGTCTATACCTGAAGTTCTTCAGGGACAAATTAAGGATTCTACAGGAGCAGAACAGGAAATGCTATGGAGGTCCTTACTCTGTTTGAAGACTGAAAAGATCTGGATGGCACAAAACATGTAGAGGTTGAATCCTAACAAGATGGAGTGGTTGTTTAGCCAGGACCTACATCATGGTTCTGTGCCAGTAGCTTCCCTGAAGGCTCTGGAGGAGGGGTCACACTTTCCCCAAAATATCAGAACTGCAAATTGGGGTCCACCTAGATCAGCAGGTGGAAACTGGGCCAGGGATCCCTTTGTCTAGCTTTGGCTGATGCACCAATTATGATTGTGTGACAGGAGGTTATGGCAATAGTCACTCATGTCCTCATTACTTACAGATTGAATCACTGCTATGCACTCTACCTGGGACTGTCCTTGAAAACTACTCAGAAACTGCAGTTAGTGCAGAATGCAACAGTCCATATATTGATGGGTACAAACTGTTTCAGCAATCTAACATGCGTTCTCTGATTGCTGCATGGCTTCCAGTAGGTTTCCCAATACAATTCAAGGTGCTGGTTTTAACCTATAAAGTTTTACAGGGTAAGTGCCCAGAAGACCAATGGGATATAATGAGATATAAGGGGAAAAGCTACTATGTTAGGTAATATGAATGGTTGGATGGAAACGAGACAAGAGAGTATGGAAAAAGTGATTGAAACCCAAGAAAGAAGAATGATCACTGGTGAATATCTGCTTAGAAAAAGATCTGTTTGAATATATGGCTTAAGCATAAATTCTGTTCATGCAGGCAAATGGCAAAGGAAGAATTCTAAAAGCATGATTAATTTGGATGTTTATGATGAAAGACTGAAAGAATTAGTGAAAGATACAAAAGTGATGATAGGTTCTGGAGAAAATCCATTTTGATTAGTATCAGGAGTGGATTTTGTGGAATAAATAGAGATGTAAGAAAAGTAGAATGAAAGTAGGACGAGAAAGTATCAATTTTGTATGAAAAAGCATTAGAACATGGTTTAATCTCCCAACAGAATGAATGGGAAGTGCACGTAGGGAAGATGATATGGATAACAATTTAACAGCTGCCTTGCAATCTGCTGTGTATTCTTATATAGATACATTTCATAAATTCTGTTTCAGGTTTAGCAGCATCCTTCCAAGCATAAAAAGGGTAAGAAATAATGAGTGAATGAAATTAAATCAAAAAGATGAGAGGGGAAAAGAGGCAATTAGCAAAATCTAATTTACACCTACACTGTTCACACTACTTCCCCATACTTTTCTATCCTTTCAAATAACCCATGCTTCTGCCACATCTATACACTGACTCATACTCTGGTTTTGTTCTTTGAATTTACCAACTCTTTTTTTTTGAGGATCTTATCAGCCCTATCCACCCATGACTGTCTTAGACTTCCCTTTTCTTTCAGTCCATTCAGTCTTCATGTATTTGTTTTGTTTTGTGATCCTTATTCATTCTCTCTATATGACCAAACGATCTCAGTGTAGTACTTTTGTCCTGGTTAAGCACTTGTTAATTTATTCCATATTCATTCAACATTCATTCATTCTTCACCCTATTTCTTCCTTTTACCACATGGATCTCTTAAGTAGCCCATTCCATTGCATTCAGCTTATTTTTATGTTTCTCCTGACATACCCAACTTTCACTTCCACATGATAAAGTGGGGAGAAGCATGCTCTTATACATAGCCATTTTATTTCTTTTGAGAAACATTTATTCCTTGCAACAAACTACATATGACTCACTACCTTTCTAGCATCATCTGTGCATTGTAAAATTTCTCCATTTTCCTGTGTTCAGTAAACAATGTACCATGATAGACAAATTGCTTTAATTTTTCACCACTTAAATATAACTTGGAATTGAGAGCTGCACTTCTGACATTTTTCTCATTGTCACCTGTTGTGAGCTTTTGATTAGAATTCTGCCAAATACCTTTGTGGGCACCCTTAACAAATTAATCTTCCTATAATAATGTTTGATTATTTTTGCTACCTTTCCCTTTCTTGAAAAGTAAAGTACAACAAAATACTTCCAGTTGTCAGGGGCAGATTTATTATTTTTTTAAAAAAAATTAACAAAACATAACAATTCAACAGTATATTGTCAAACAGTATATTGTCTAACATATATATGTAGCATAGCCCCAGATGGTAAAGAGAGTAAGGAAGATAGCCTTGGCAGAAATATTTAAGAACCGTTACCTACGCAAAAGGGGCTGAAACATTTTTTAAGTCCAGAGCAAAGTGGTAATATTTGGAAGTGGCTCAGACATATACTGTCCTGATTCACTGGAATATAAAAACAAGGAGGAGGTACAGAATAATCAGACTTGCAAGGTTCTGTTATTATAGCCAGTCTCAATAAAAGTAGTTATAGTCTTCCTGTGGAGTTGATTTCCTGGTCTGGTCTACCTAGTGGGGCTGACAGAAAAGCCCCAAAGGAGATGAAACTAATTTTAACCAAATAAGATAATTAAGGGTGGAATGTGGAACCTGGGTTATGGCCTTTAAGAATTTAGATGGAATAACATCTAAGCTGGAAGCATCTCTATAGATAGCATTGAATCCAAATCTTTAGCCTTGAATAGTTCAATGGTTGCTGGTACATAGTTGTTGCCATACTGACTTGCGTGTCTAATAATTGCAAAGGATGCTTTTTGGGTTCTTATAAGAAGCTACCTTGCTTGATTGGTCCAGTGAGTAGAAGATTGAAAATGAATACATAAATACTTAAAAGTTGTGACCTGCTCAATAGATCTTCCATTGATCTTCCAACTAATGAAGAACCTGAAGCACTCTCTGGAAAATATTAAAACCTTTGCTTTAGAGTAATTAATCTTAAGATGTTCCTTAGACAGTAAGAAGGTAATGCTTTTGTGCTAGGGAAGCCCCCCTTTGACTCTTCACCATTTTCTCCTTCCTGGGGCCAGGAAATGGTGACTGCACACTTGAACTCTCTAGCACACTTACAACGTTTCTCTCCAGCCAAACTTCCAAAAGTCTCTCCAAATGCATATTCTCCCACACTTGGTGCAACAAGTAGTGTAGAGAAATGTTAAAATAATGGGTAAGACTTCCTGTGTTAGTTTTCCTTTTCCTTTATGCTGTATTTTTTGTTTCTTTGTTAAGCTAGTAAGTCAAACTAGTAATTTCCACTGCGATATGTTTTCATGCTGTATTTAATTGATTACCAGCCAAATATGCTTTCACTTCCTGAAGTTCTACTTTTACTCTGGTTTTGTTCACTTCTTTGTCTGCAGTGTTCATTTTCCCCAGGTTCTTCTCTTGATTGTTTCAAATGTTTGACTACCCCATACTGAGAACCTTTCATTACCCTTGTATCTTTTATCAATTTTATCAAATTTTAATTGTAAGCAATCAAATTAATAAAGCTTTTAGATTTACATTCCTTCTTTTGACATATATGTGCATGAATAGTCATGCTTAAATCATGTGTTTAAAACAAGAAGATACTTCCAAACTATCACCATTCTCATTCATTCTTAGTGGTAATCATGGCACATAAGCACATTTTACACTAATGGTAAAGGCATAGTGCCAGTCAATTTTTGGCAGGGCTAATATGTCACAAGCATGACCGAAGTCCAATTTTATCCTGCACATGTTCACACTATTCTCTGCAACCTAGGCCTCTAATCTAAAGACTACCTTGCAATCCAACATACAGTGGCCCCTTATCCCACCAACTGGGAAGTACATATTCAGAATAGAGTCTCTTTATCTTGTGATCATGCATATATAAATTTTAATGTGAGAATTTGCATTATCAGTTTAGAAGAGTAAAATGGCAAGTTTTGTTTGGACAGTTTTCTTCCCTTTACAGTTTAGTGAATATCTGAAGGTAGTATGTGAGATCATATGGAGACTGGATGTAGCATTATTGACTTGGTGATGTCATTCAGCTTCTGTTCATGCAACTGTCAACTCTAGACAGCCCATTGCACCCAAAAGCAAGGCTCCTTTAACCAATTTTATTAAAAGGATTAGTTACAGAAATCTCAATAACTGTATTGTTTTCATTTTCAGAAGCCATTTTATGTCCTAGCCTGCTAAAGTGGAAGCTTTCTCAGTATCTTAACCATGACATCTGTGTGAACTGGCAAATAGTCTGTTCTTTTAACTGATAAGAGAGGAAAGTCCATGTGTCCAGAAAGGGAATCTCTCTCAGGCTCTGAACATACCATTACATTATTATTAAGATGTCCTTAATGTTTTTCTATAATTAGTGATTAAATACGTCTAAGCTGTTGATACAAAGGTTCTCATTTTTCAAGCAATTTATTTTTTTGATTGCAAGATTCACAGCTTTGGTTAACTATATCTCTTGGTATACTTGAATTGCCATTTTTGGAATTTGCCTGATAGTGCTTTCAATCTGGTAAATCATGGGAGACATTCTTTCTGTTAGGAATTATAGCTGCTTAGTCTAAATCTAACTTTATAGTCAAGAAACTAGACTTTCCCTGGTTATACCTACTCCTTTTTATCAGTTGGACACCAACCAAAAACTCTACATGAAAAGCAGTGGCTTTCCTCTTAATCAGTATACTGCAGCAATGTTTAACACTTGGGTTAATTTCCTAAGTTTTATATTGGATGTAACACACACACACACACACACAAAATCCCCCCCCCCCCATTAGTTGTATGTAAGGGTAGACTTAGGGGAAAAAAAACTAATCAGGCTGTATAGACTTTACAATTTGTAGTGAGTTTTATATATAAACAGGCACATGAAGAAAGAAAGGAAGTAAGCTGAGGGAAGAAACACTTAACTATTAGTCCCAGCTCATGCAAAACACAAACCTAATAAGCTTGCCACTAACAACTAACTAACTAAATATGCACATTCTATCTATATACTACTAAAATTCTTGTGTCTGTAACCTTCAACTGGGCAAAATGGTGCATCAT
Source organism: Liasis olivaceus (assembly GCA_030867105.1). NCBI lineage: Eukaryota > Metazoa > Chordata > Lepidosauria > Squamata > Pythonidae > Liasis > Liasis olivaceus. The sequence goes on along the minus strand of CM061355.1, from coordinate 49,085,149 downwards.
TAGGCAACAATTTTTGAACCAAGGTCTCTCAGATGGGATACCTTATAGAATGCACCCAAAATCCTGGACCCATGACTCCTGTGGGACTGAAATTTGGGAAATCTGTGGTCACTTCAGCACTGCTGCACCACTGCAGTCAGCCCAGGTCACATGATTGTCATGGGCGTATCCCCAACCTCTTTCCCGTGTTCCTCTGTCCCCTAAGCCAAATCAGCTGGCAGCAAAGCCTGACTGGTGAGTGGTGATTGGCTGCTTTGGAAACAAGGCAGAAATTTTAAATCTCTTAACAGCGGTGAATGTTGAGGGAAGGATGAGGGAGTGACTCAGATGCCTGCTGGCGAGGTAGGACTGGCTGGAGGGTGCAGTAGTCAATGGGTGAGTCCTCTTCCTCCCTCGAGGAGGAGGAAGAGGCAGCGGCTTCACCAGGGCTCTCCTGAGGGTTGTGGGGGGAGGGCAAATGGTGCAAGCCTATATTATATGAAGCAAGCAAGCAAGCAAGCAAGGAAGATTTCTGATGCTCCCTGCCAGGTTCCCACAAGCAGTCAATGGGAAAGCCGGCAGCAAGTCACAAGTCACTCATACTTCCACTGCTTTTTTGCCCTTGGTCATTCTGTTTCTCTGTTTAGGTAAGGAAATATCTCTGAAATGATGACCCAACGGGTCATGGGTTGTCTGGTTATAATTAAATCTTTTACCAGCAATCTGTCCTCCAAATTGTTAACTCTTTTCTATTCTGAACCTTTCTCCCCTCTTCTTGTGCCAAGGAGAAAGAAATTAATTCCTTAATAACTATAAATAAAGGAGCACAAGAGTTTCTTTTGTACTGTATGGCAGAGCCCAATATTCCTGAGAGAAGAGTTTTACTCCCATTGTTATTGATCAAGAAATTCTTCAGTTTACTCTCTGTGATACAAAATATGTAAGTTTATTACATTTTTAAAAAAGAACAGTAAAAACTAACAAAAACTAACATTAAGAAACAGAATAAGAAAAAAAAGAAGGAATTGGAAAAAGAGAAAATAGTAAAGATGAAAGGTGCAGAAAAGAAAAGAAAAAGAGAAAAACAAAAGAAAAAAAAATTGACTTCCCACCCTCCCCACAACAGATATAAGTAAAAATATACACCAAACTCTTGTTTTAAATTAAACAACATAACTTCTATTATTTCTATTAATCCATATTATTTCTAATAATCAAACCCATAAAACATAATTTTTTCCCTATATCCTACAAAAGTCTAAAAAAAGATGTCCAGTTAGCACTAAAATTACACAATGTCTTATCTTGAATCAAAGCCGCCAATTTCGCCATCTCAACCAATTCCATCGACTTCACCTGCCATTCTTCCACTGTTGATAATGTCCTATCTTTTCACCTCTGTGCTTTTAAAAACCTTGCTGCTGTTATATATAAAAATAAAGTTATAGATAATGTCATATCTTTTCACCTTTATACCTATAAAAACCTTACTAATGTTATCATATATAACAAAAATTCCATAAATTTAATAACATAAATATTTTAGTAAACTTTATACACAGATCCTTAAAGCATCGTCATTCAATCCTGGTCACAAAAAAATCCCATTAATAATTACCAAAAGCCTCAGCATATATGTTAACCATAGTCCAATAAGTTCACTTTGTAAACTTTCTATTTACTTTTGAAAATCTTAAACTTTAATCCTTTCAAATAATGTCCCACAAGTTGATTCCCCATCATCTCCTTGTCTGCTCCCAAAAACATCCCCAATAATTTCTCTTTGTCTTTTCCCAGAAAGAGCCTCATCTATTTAACACATTCCTTTCGCAAATCTGAGATAAGAAATCTTTCCAAGTCACTCTTCTCCATTATTTGTATGTCCCCTTTAAACATTGTAACATCAATTGATTCCACTTGTAATTCCATTCTGGCATCTTTTTGCATATCACTGTTATCTTTTGGCTGTCTTAAAACCATGTTTGAATCCACAGCTTCTTTATTCATACTACCTTCATAGTCCAACATTTTTCTGAACTCCAATTCCATATTGGAGTCAATCTCCACCTCTGTTTCAGAGTTAACCATCTTATCCACTCTTTCCTCTTATCTTTTTTTCAAGGGAATTGAATTTAGCTTCTAGCTCATCAAACATTGACTGGAGTAAACTTAAAGGAGTTATTTTATCTTCTAACAACTGCTCCAAAGGATCTCTTCTAGCCATTTTTTTTGCCCAAAGCAAACCTTGCCTTTTTATTATTTTTTTTCCTGTTTACACAAATAAAACGTATAGCCAGATAGAATTAATTACAAGTGAAAGTAAACTGAGAGTTCATGCCCTCTAGTGTCCTTCAAGACGGAATTGTAGGCACACTTCAAAGAAAAACATACAGGGATCAAGTTGCAGTCTTCCCATTGTTTTAGAAACCCAGCCAATCAACAGACATAATCCATAAAACAAAAAAGACTTTCCCATGGAAAAAGCAAACCTCGTCATTGCAAATGGAGTTTCGTAAACAGAAAACAAATCAATTTTCCCTTTTCACTGTAAATAACTTTTAAATTCCACTTGCCATCCAGCTTTTTGCAAATTAATCAGATTCAAATTAAAGCTCTAATTCTTGTTTTAAAAGTATAGTCTCAAAAATAAGGATAAGCCCCAAGAGAATTATTTATCTGTTGTGAAGGAAGGTCTCTGTTAAGTTGCAAAAAAATTATACTCCACTCTGTTTAGAAATGGGGTTTGGTCAGCTCTAGTGTCCCTAAAAAAGGCTGCGCCACAGCTTCAAACAAACATGGATCCCCTGCCTCCCGGCTGCTTGACTCGAAAGCCGTTCACAGAAGCTTCCAACTCTGTGATTAGCTTTTGAGGAATGGCCATCCGGAGATCATATGGGTCGATTTTCTCACTTCCTGTTTGATCCAGAGCAAGTTGGACAGCCAGCACTTGCTGCCAGCCATCAATCCAGCTGCGGTGTCATCTCCCCTCTCACGGAGAGATGATTAAGCTGCCATTGTCCCCACTGGAAGTCCAAAAATTAGCCAGTTTTTCTGAGATGGCATGTTTTTCACCTGGGATTGCCATTGGTACAAAAGTTCCCAAAATATAAAATAGTCATATCTTGTTTTTAAGTTTTAAAATTAAAACATTACTCTTTTACCTTTATAATAATTCTAATGTGTTTGATTTGTTTCATATTAATATTTAATAATTTTTAAATGTTAGCAACTTCATACTGATACAATGGAATTTATTTTTATTTTCAGTATCTGGCGAGGACCAAATATAAATTGCACAGATAGTTCAGGATATACAGCTTTACACCATGCAGCTCTGAATGGTCACAAGTAAGTGCCATATTACTATTTATATTATGTTGGCATTCATTTGCATTGCATGTTTGTATTGATGCTAGGCTGCATAAAATTGTCATCATCATATTTTTATGTTTGTGTTGATTTTATACTTATGTCAGTTTTGCAGTTGAAGAAGCCTACTATGGCAGAATCTATTCCAATGATTAGTAAAGTTCTGTATAGTGATTTTTTAATGGATAACACAGGTATAACCTACAGACAAGGTTGTTGAATCAGTAAGTTTTCAGGTTTTTAACTTACATTTTTCATAACTAATTAGATTTGACAGGATAGGGTCAGTGACATAAATGCCTGTTTGAGACAAAATGGGTTTCTGATATCTTTTAAATAGTAGTAAAAAACTTATTTATAAAAACCATTTGATTCAATAATCTTCATTCTTACTTTAGCATTTTTATGTAACATCCTTCAGTGTGTAATTGGTAGACAACACATCTGCCTTAAGAAAAAATGATTTGTGATGGCCATTCTTCAACCCAGTGGATGGCCTGCGCCAGTATAAAGATGGAGAAGTATGATATTGTTGTATGATCTCTGGAATGTTGGGTGGCTTCTCAGCAACTTTCGATGCCATTAAGTATTTGTTGTCCTGGAATGACTTTTTAAAATGTTTCAGCGCTACTGTTTCGCGACGACTTTCTTTTTTTTTGGGGGGGGGGGGTTAGGTTTCAGCAGCTAATGCTGGGTGATCACTACTCTGTCCCATGTCTATGATATAAGAGATTTTCTGAAGTTTTTCTGGTCTTGTTGCATTATATCTGTGGGTTTACAAATATGTTAGAACTGAAAAAACTTATATCGACATGTGTATTCTGTTTTATTGCTGCACCAGCAGCATAATTGGCAGCACTGTCTTGTTCATTTGTTGAGGTGATTTAGTTCTCTTATAGTTTCACTATTATTTTCAAGCCCCTGGCAACTGCTCAGAACCAAGAAAGCTTATTTTTCAGCGTCTTATTGACCAGATTAATTGAAATAAAAAAGGGGAACTATGTTACAGAAATCTTGGTGACTAGAAACATTTACTTTAGCACTCCATTTATCTCTAAATTCATTATAGTGGGGATTCCACAGTCTTTTTGCTAACCACTTATTGAGGCAGAAGGGAGCTGGCTATTGGATTTTTTTTTTTTTTTTTTGATAAAGGAAGAATGTGCAGAAGTCCCAAACTTGTAATATTTTGCAAACTGCCATCCTCTTTCCCACTATAATTATTGCTTTTCTTCCTTATTTCCCTGTTTCCTCTTTTGTTATGCACTTTTTTCTCATGCTAATTTCGCATCTGATCCTTATTTTCTTCTGGCTTATAGGCCTGAGGGTTCTGCTTTGGAAGTTTTCCAACTAGGGGAACAAAGCATTCCCTATGCTTTTTTGTACCTTGGGGATCTATGAACATTAGCAGAATTAAACTTGATAGTCTTGCCATAAATACATCATCTTACTTGACAGCAATCCTTTCTAAGCAAACCATTTCAATGGATGAAAGTGTGGCTAAACAAGTACCACATTGTATATTCAGGCCACCATCTGCTCAAAACTGGTGGCTTTCTTGCCTGTATTTATTCCAGGCTTGGGAAAACAGGATCAGTTCCATAAGGCTTTGGAACTGAGCACCATTTTTCAGATGTCCAGCCTTGTACATTTAACTGTTCTATCACAGGCTTTCTTTTCAGTTCCATTATGAAATTCCAATTTTGGTAATACTTCTGGTACTAACTTCAGGATTAGTAATACAACATTTTGTTAGGCTGGCTTGAAACGGTGCAGAGAAACCAATTCATTTGTCTGTCTTGTTGTCTAAGGCCAATATTTTATTATTCTTCTACAGTGCTTAAAAGTGAGGCAAAGCAAAACAAAAGGAAGCAAAATAGATCACAAACACGTGTACTAGAACTGATGTTTTCTTAATGCCAACATTTTCAGCATTGACAACTTTAATTCCTCTTACAGCAGGATTGTAAACTCAAATTCTATTGTCATTAGTCCAACTCCATGGGCTTCATTTCAGTTCTCTTCATGAATTCCAGTGCTTGATAAGACGTCTTCAGTCCTTGAACTTTCATGTTTGAATGTAGGACAGCCTATGAAGGAGATATCAAAAAAAGAAATAATTGCTTGCTTAGCAATTGCCCTCCATTTCTATTGTCTTGACCTGCTCACTCCATTTGATCACTCATTTTAGTGTTTTTCCTGGATTAGAGATTATACCCAAATTTATGTTACACTTCCCTAGAATCTTATGTTCATATTATTTAGATTATCTAGATTCTGAATTGGTGGGGGGGGGGGCAAGCATAGTAGGGACAAATGCAACTTTGTTTTTCTTGCTCTCCTTCTCAGAGCTGCTTTTCTCATTCTCCTTCTCAGAGCTGGGGCTGAAGTTCTGCAGGCATTGAGAATTGAAGAGAAACTGCTCTAGAAAGTACTATGAGTCCTATTCAAGATGTAGGTAAGGCTGGTGAAAGTTGTCATGATTGTGCTGAAATTCAGCCATTGACACAAGGTGGCTTCAATTTTATCCAGATTGTTAGCATAGATCACTTTGATCAATCAATAATCCTTGTACTTGTCTCCAAAGGAGTTTACCCAGGAACTGTTACTGGTGTTTCATGATGAGATCTGCAATTTAATATTTTGCCATAGTAAATTGTTGATAGCAGATTCTGGGATTTGGAGATAATGAACAGACAAATGAGCTGAAAGTAAAAATGATAATTGAGCTCATTCCAAACAAATAACTAAAGTAAGGAAAAGGAATATGTTAAAGGAGTAAGCAAAACAGAGTAACCCCCCTCCTTTATATTTGTTCTGTTCATTGTGACCCCCTTCTCATCCCCTATTGAAAACAAGATGACAATAGACAAACCCTGAAAATGGCTAGTATGCAGCACCTTCCCAAATTAGGTCTTTCCCAAGGTTTATTTCTGAAAACATTTTCAGATTTATGTAGTTAAGCTGATTAGTCATAATTGTAACTAGCTACGCTTGTGATCTAGATTTACTTCTCTGCTGCCAAGAGATACTGCTAACAATACCACCCTACACATCAGAACAGATGTTTAACCTTGAAACCTGGTCAGAGCAGATTGATCACAGACTTGAGCTAAGCTAAACCAAGAGTGGCTAAGCTCCTTGCAAGAAAAGGAAAATGACAGTATAGTTTTGCTTTGAGAAAATCTGATCTCCAAAAGAGATTTTATACTTAAAGGCACATAGGAAAATGGATGCATACCATAGTCCCTCCATAGTATAACAAAGGTCTTCCACAAAAGTACTACATGTAGTCAAATAAAAGCAACTCTCAGTATATATAGCCAGTTGTAGTTACAAGGTGATAGATAAAACTGCAGTAATTGAGGTCCCATAATGGGGATCTTCACAGTAGAGGGAGAGAATGTTTAGCATCAGAAAAAAGGATACATAAAAATTCCACTGGGTATTGTGGCCTGCTGGATGTGTCTTCAGATGAGGAAGAAGAAGAGGACAATAATCCTGGAGTGGGTGATTCCAGCAGTGTTGGAGCCAATGATTCCATTCTGGTTCAGGCAGATCCAGCAAGCCCCCAGGACTCCTTGCCTACACCTACTGACTGCCTCTAGACTCTAAAGTTCAGCCACCCAGTCTTAAGCAGAGGTGTGTAATAAAGATCCAGCAGCAATGGTTGAGCTCCATAGATCAGAGAGGCTTGTCAAAAAGCAGGCCAACAGAAGAGGAAACTCCAGTGAGTATTGTACCTATCTTGCTGTGCCGCGCTTGGAAATCAGGATTCTATTCCATCATGTCTCCTGTCTCTCCCCTCAGATTTGTTGCTTGATTACTGGATTCCTGCTCTTAACCTATACCAAGCCTGTTGACTACATTTACAGTTGCTGTCCTAAGATACTGGTAAAGAGAACTTTTTGCTTCCAAAAGATTGTTCTGCCTGAGCTCCTTTATTACTGGACTGTGGAATCCAGCCTGCTAGCTTGCTGGCTGGCAGCCAGCAGTACCAGCACAGAAAAGTGGGTTAAATGTGCATAAAATGTGAGTAGGTGCGACTTTCTATTCAAGGAATAATTATTGGTCCCTGGAATAGAGTGGAAAAGAAGAGATTTCTTATTAAGTTCTGCCATCCCCTTCCTTACATACCAGAGATATATCTAGATGCTGCCATTGTTTGTCTTTTGTGGCCTTCGCCCATCCCCTTTTGTAGAAGATCTTTTTATTTTGTTTATATGTGTCACAATATCATTTGGAATAGGTTCTCCGTAAACAATGGATATACTGTAAAGCTCGCCTCAGTTTTCCCTGCTGGCACGTTTTGTTCTGGAATCTGATACTTTATTCCTTCTTCAAGAATAAGCAATACAGGAGAATTAATTCCACCAGTTGAAGGACCATTTGAATTCCAGCTACTTCATTATCCTAAAGAAGTTCAGTGGTTTACATTCTATCCTAGGTCTCAGGGACATGAACGCTTTCCTAACTACATAAACATTTCACAGAATGAGTCTGACAAGTAATTTAGATATGCATGGTAAGGAGACTTGTTAATATAGATAATTCTGAAAATTATTTATTTTCATCTACTTACTAAGCTGTGCCACATATGTTCCCTTAGTTTTTGTTGTTGTTATTTATGTTTCATGACAGTCCACCAGAATATGTTAGAAATTACTGAATTTTCTGTTTCTTGGAGAAACCTGCATCTTGTCAGTCATCCTCATTCTTCTATACATTATCCCATGATTGCAGATAACTCATTTCAAACTTTAGATATCTTTAGGACATTGAGGTGAGATGAGATTCCGTTATAAATGATGTCTACTTCATATTCTCATGCATGACATGCAACAACTTCCATCTTAGTACCATGACAGCTGCTTGTATTAAAAACTGTTGGGGCAGTCATCCAGGTTGTTTATGTGCATTCTAAAGCATTGGCTCCTACAAGCTTTTCAGCAGAGCATTAGTTCTTAGTCTACTTGCCTGCTCCTTCTGGAGTCAGTCTGCTGTTGCCTTTTCTGGCTTCCTTTTCAGCCACCGAATCTGCCAGGGCTAACCATTTATTGCTCAGCATCCATTCCTAATTGTTACTAAATATCGGAGTTGGATTGCAGAGCTCACTGCAACTACTACTATTCCTTCTCCTTCTCCATCATATTGGATCATGAGAAGACTCTATGATAGAGTTACTGACAGTCATGAAGTTTCTTAAAAAATTTGAAACAATCCTCTCTGATCAGACTGCTTAAATAATATTGCTACCATCTTTTATGTGAACAAATAACATCTAGAATATAGATGGATTTGGTCCTGTGTGTCTAAGATTGGTGTTACCATGCTGTGTGTGCTTATCATAGTGCACTGAAAAAGAAAATCTTTTAAGCTGCATCCATATATTTCCTTGAATTATTATTGTGAAAGTACCTTCCTTGTCAGCATTCTTGCCAGATATTCACAATAATGCAGTCTGCAGACTCAGGCCTTTTCAATACCTATTCCTATGAGGAAGAGATGCTCTTGCCACTTACACAGAGTTAACTCTAGACCTTTGCTTTGCTGGAAAAAGAAAAGTTATGGTCCTTTTAAAGTTAGGGGCAAAATGCCAGAGAAATAACTGGATCAAGGCTGGAAAAAAACCAGGTCTACCATCTCCTTGTAGCCTTTGATTCAGGTTTCAAACCCCAGTAAAAAGAAGTCCAGGTGAAAGCAAACAAGGTTCTTTGCTTCAAGAGGATTTCATAGCTGTAGAAAAAGGCATTACATTCTAACCAGCAATCTGCACTAGGTTTGTGATTTGTATTTTTATGTTATGCTAAAGTCTAGATGTTCTTTATCTGTAAAAGTTAAGGAATTATTATGTTTACTGAAGGTATATTCAAAATGATATTTTTTTCCTCTAGAATGTCCTTGAGATCTGTAATATTTTGTACTCTCATCTTGTGACCTGTAATATTCTGAGCAAAGAACACTTGCTTTGTAGCAGATCAATGCCATCCTGTGGCCTACCTGGAGCACTGCATTTTCTTTTTGGGGGGAATTTTATTTCATTTACCTAAATTACCAGCTTTTTCTCCTGGTATCTGTACAGTTCTTGACATTACCTGTAGAGCCCTGAAATTGATCTCTTTTGTACTTAATGTTCTAGATAATTATTGATCACTCTCTAACCTTCCTTTTTTAATGAAAGTTGTTGTGAAGGTGACTGGAGTTCAATTATAAAGTTTTGGTTGGAACAGATTATCTGGATCCTTTGCAGTCAGAATTCAGATCTAGTTTGGGGTTGATTACCTTTGGCAGGACCAGGATAGAGGGAATAGAACTCTTTGGTCTGGCTTGATATTTCAGTGGCTTTCAGTGCCATTGACCCTAGTATTCTCTTGGGCTGACTGCAAGGTTTAGAATGGGAGGTACTGTTTTGCAGTAGTTCTCCTTACTGGGCAGACTGTTATAGTTGGTGGTAGTGGGAAGAGGGAGGTTATGGAGTGCCACAGAACAGAATGGAGTGGCTGTGGATTTATAAACCAACTGTTACCAGAGCTAGCCATTTTTTTACTTTCAGTGAGGGTGACCTCCCCAAGACAGAACTGGTTTGCAATTTGAGAGGTCTCCTGGACTCATGGCTCCTGCATGAACAGTAGGTGGAGGTTATGGCCAGAAGACACAATTACACATATTGTTTGCCAGTTGCAAACATTTCTGGGACAGGATGTTTTGCTGTCAGTTATTCACTCCCTTGTCCCTCACAGCTGGACTATTGCAATTTATTTTATATGGGGCTGCCTTTGAAGACCATTTGAAAGCTTCAGCTGGTTCAGCATGTAGCAGCCAGAGTAGTTATCAGAGTACCTGGTTTCATCCATGTTACACCTTTATTACAGGAGCTGCACTGGCTGCCAGTCAGCTTCTGGGACAATTCAAGGTGCTGGTTATGACTTTTAAAGCCCACATGCCTCAGGGCCTGAATACTTCCAAGATCACCTTCTCCAAGTTTGAATCTGTCCACCCAGTTACATCTAGTAAACAGGCTTGCTGCACATCCCACACTTGAGGGAATGTCATCTATAGGAATCCCCTGCTTGAGCCTTCTTAGAGTTGCTGCTCATGTCTGAAGCAGCTGATTCCCAGGTATAGGTGGTCCTTGGCTAACAACCACTCATTTAGCAATGGTTCAAACTTATGATGGTACTGAATGAGTGGTACTTATGAACAGTCCTTGGAGTTCTGGCCATTGCAGCATCCCTGTGATCACTTGGTTGACATTTGCCACCTTCTTTGCCAGCTTCTGACAAGCAAAGTCGATGGGAAAGCTGGCAGGAGATCGCAAGTGGCGATCATGTGACATCCTCACTTAACAACCCACAGTGATTCACTTAACAACAGCAACAGGGTGTGCTGGAATAAGCAATGCAGTCATGTGATGTTGCACTTTATGACCACATCACTTAGTGATGGCAATTCTGGTCCCAATTGCCTTTGTTAACCAAGGACTACCTGTTTTCAGATCATGTACTTCCTGTTATATTTTTGAATTGCTGGCTGTTCATGACTGTTCAGAGAAACATTTAGGAATATTTGAAGATTCTGCTGCCCAAATGATGACACTTCAGGGAGACATATTATGCTTATATAACTGATGTTTTATGTTATTATCTGTAAGTCACTAGTCTTCAGAAATGGAGTAACATAAGCTTGAATGAATGAATGGATTGATGGATGAATACCATAATTATAGCTAAGTAAGCTTCAGGACAAGTATAAAGTTTTTCATTGACTTTCAGAAATAAACCTAAAAGTTTTATTTATATTTTCCTTCATTGTAAGGTACACTCTTACGATACATAATCTTTTTATTTGCTACTGCTGATATCAATTATTTTCAAAATATAACTTCATAGAGAACGTATGAGGGGCACTGGAAGAAAAGAAAGTGGAGAAAAATCTGGTGTTTCAAAAGATCAAAGAAAGGGAATCAAAAATATGATTAGGGGATTAGGATCTGGAGAAAAGAGAAGAAACAGAAAGGGATATGCAATGAGGAAGCAGAGTTGGTATATCACGGTTTAATCATATGCAGCTTTCCAGCATGAGGTAGTTATCAAGAGTCAACAGTTGTACCAAAAAATAGTAGACAACGGATAAAACTAGTTTTCAGGGCCAGGAAAGAAGTCAGGACTGAAGAACAGACCAGAATGTATTACTTTCACTGAATAATCAAAGTATATAGAAGCACACCAAAACTCATAAAGATTATGTTGCTCAGGAGAGGCTCAACTGGAGCAAGAACTCTTTTTGTACTCCTTCCTGTCCAAGAGGATCCAGTGGCCAGCAAGAATATAGGACAGCCTTGGGTGCCTTCCGTATGTGAGAACTTTGATTCCCAGAATTCCAACAGTTGCTTTTCAGTACCTAGTTAGAAACAACTATTTGCAATTCAGTGGTTCATGACACCAAATTCCAATCTTGGCAATTCTTTGTAGCTGGAGGGATAGTTCACAGAACATATGAGGGTGACCTTTTTTACTATTATATGATTAAGACTGCTGAGATGATTGTTGAGGGAAGAAAGGAGTTTCTTGTATAGAAGTTTCAAAATCTTTAACTGTGGACTTCTAGTATGAAACATTTCTGTAATTCCTGTGATTTATCTTTGTTTTATAATATAATATCTAGCCATTAACCACCAACTTCCAAATTAAAGAGTGTCTGAGGAGAGTAAACCTTCTATGCTTATGTAATTCCTAATCTCTTATTTAGTGATGATTTAAAGAGCATGATGATTATAATCATTATAATCATTTCCAAATTTCTTAAACACATCTGCTTCATGCTTCTTAGCATTGATGACAGTGTCATAAGAATAATTCTGTGGTTGTTTTTAGTATATTTTGTCAGTATGTGCTATAAATTCACAGCTTTGTAAAGGAATCTGTCAATCCTTAGTGCATTTTTAAAATATTTTTCAGGGATGTAGTTATCAAATTACTTCAATATGAAGCATCCACTAATGTGGCAGATAATAAAGGGTATTTTCCTATACACTTGGCTGCTTGGAAAGGAGATGTAGAGATTGTGAAGATTCTTATCCATCATGGGCCATCACATTCCAGAGTGAATGAACAGGTGATATTATTAAATATATTTGTTTATGTCTTCAGCAAACACAAGTAAGTATCCTTTTGTTCTTACAGATATATGACTGGATTCATATGAAGTTCCTTCATGCCAAAGCATTATTTATCTGGGTTAGGGTTAAATGGATGGGAAGTTTTATACAACATAAAACAATTTTGCAAACATCTGACATGAAAGTAGATTTTTTTTCATAGTTACTATATTATATTTAGTTCAGTTTTATTTTTAGCAATGTCCTTATTTTATCATTGATATAACAAAGAAAATAATGTTTGGATCAAGTGCTACTGATTTTTTTAAAGTTGCTTGAGCTACAGACAAGCATTGTAATTCCACGCTGTAGATAAATAGCATAAGCCTATCAATCTGCTAACAGTTCTGCATCTTAAAATCAAAGGAGACTGTTTCCAAGTAATGCTAAGAGCAGGCCAATTTAAATCAGCAGTGGCATGTTGCTGTTATTTCTATAAATATTTTTTATCAAGAATTTGAAAAACTGGGAGCATATCAAAGCTTTATTACTATCTTTAAAGATTTCTAAGCTCTGTAAAATGTTTTTAGAATCTTCCCCAACCACCTTATACACAACAATACTGAATATTAAACAGTCTGATTTCATTTCATAAAATGAGATATGATGTATGCTATTCAAATCTACATTGATTTGATTTGATTTGTATGGCGACCCCATCTAAGTGACTCTGGGTGGCTCACAACAGGTAAAAACAGTCCAATAAAAACAAATTAAAAACCAGTATACAAACATATAAAAACTATCAGCAATTTTTTAAAAAATAATTATCAGCGGCAGAATTCATCCTCATATTATCTATTATTACTGAAAAAGTATTGATTATTATGTACAATCTAATAGAATGGATGTAATCCTAGAAATATACTCCCACTCCCATATACTCTCACGAGGTGATATTAAAACAGCAGAAATTCTTACTAGTTTTTTTCTCTTTCAAAACTCTTGATACTGTCAGATAACGTGTTCCAGAAATGCCTGCCATCACCATTACTATCTTCTAAAGAGTTTGCCTCTAGAAAATATTATAGGCACGATAGGATGGCAAAGGGTAAGCTGTTACTACTTTAAACTGATGAAGGGAGAAGACTTAAGTTTCTTGCATCTGTATATTTGTGGCTAGAAAAGGCCATCATAAAGCAAGGAAACAATTCTAATCATCCTACTTCCTTTCTCCTAAAATACACTTAGGAAAAGCTACTAAAAATAAATATACTGTAAATGTGTTGGATCTAGAGGACTTTTAAAATATATTTAAATTAAATAAATTTTACAAAATGGAAAATTTGAATATTTGGCTTGTTTGTCAGATTTCTAGTTGAGATGAGTGTAGAATGTATGGGCTGTTTAAAACAAATATTTATTTCATTGCTAAATTAAAAAAAAGGATTCATATTACTACTTTTACGTATTTCCTATAGTTTTGGTGTAAGATCATCTGATATAGAGTTTCAAAATGTTGAAAGTAACATTTATTCCCAGGAATTGTAGCCATAGAATGTAGCAGCTGCTTTTTTATAGGTATGTTTATGAAAAATAAAGACAGAAAATTGTATGAAAGAAACATACTGTATCTGAAATTATGGTTTACCTCTGGCTACTTTTTTAAAAAACATCAGATTGCTAAACTGCAAGTACTGGACACATTATAAATTCAAAATCAGGAGACTGGAGTGATAAGTATTGCTTTAGTTATGAAAAGGAGTGTGTCACAGGTTCATTTAATATCTAAGGGTGGATTACCCAGAGTCATCAAGATATTCCCAATGAGACACTGCACCCACAGACTTTTTTCTCCCCTTTTTATATTGGGGTTCCTTTACCTATAAAACCAATATTCACAGTACAAAAGTGTTCTTTTTTCTACTCAGGTGTCCCACTAATACAGTTTTCACCTAACCTATATTTCTATCACTCAATTTGCTATTATACTACTCTAACTATTAAGCACTACTGCTATCACTATTCCCAGGTACCAATGCTCCTTTATAAGGACAGTGCTCCTGGGCTTTCCACACACCTTGACTGCCACTCTCTCTCTTGCTTCCTTCTGCTTCTCCTCTACACACCCAGCTTTTCCAAACACAGGGCTTTTTAAACAATCTCTCCCCCATCTGGACGCTCAGGTGCTTTAGAAATCAAGGGGAAGGTACACAATTTCCAGTTGCCTATACTCTTTTTTACAACCCAACCTTCCACAGAGTGTAATGCTAGAACAAGGTAATAACAATATATTCATAAGCAATCATTGGGGGTGGCTATGATGGTTACTAGGCAAAATGTTACATTATAATAAGTAAATGACTGCATGAATAAGCAGAGAAAGAAACTTATGTGAAGTATGGAAGCACTTTCTTGGCTTGTTATATGTAAATGGGGAATCAGGCTTTACAGTTAACTTGTTAAACAAACCAGTATTTGAAGATGACATTTTAAACAATTGGCTATAAATTATTTTGAAATACAATTCCTGATTCGCATATAACAAGCCAGAAATCAGCTAAACACATCAGGATATGTTGCTTCTCTGAAAATGTGGATGAAGAGGAAGAAAATCCCTGTTTGTTATTTTATTTTATTTTATTTATTTTATTTTATTTTATGGTGTGTTCTATATTGCCAACAGCATAAGGACTTTCAGTGGTTTATAAAACTAAATATAAAACCATTAAAACTATAAAATTAGTAATACAAATTGACAGAAATAAGCCTAACATCCATATTATGTGAGCATGCCAATTCTTAAAAATAACACATCTTGCTAAATTGAAAGATCTGTGTAAAAGCCTGGTTTTAAGGCCTTTCTAAATATTATCCAGCACGGTGCTGTCCAGTTCTCTGGGGACAAGATATAACATAGGAATGAAGTGAAATGTGGCAAACTCAAGCTTTTCTCCACACTGCCATTTCATGGAGGGAGATATCTTCAGTTTTTACAGTTTACATTTTTATTCCTGAAATATTTGTGAGATATTTACATGAAAATCAGGACAGATATTTCCATTTTTAATATACCAATTGAAATAGTTTTAGTGCACACATTATCCTAGGGACCTCAGGGCAAGTTAAAGACATAAAATATAAAAAATAAAATAATAAACTGAAATAAAAATTAAAAAATGTTTTAAGCATCAAAACAGCAGTAACCATAATGCAATAACAGTGGCACATGTTTTTACAGGGGACAATAGGACATATTCAGGCTGGAATGGTTAACTCCCAAATTCAAGAGTTTTTATCTAGCTCTGAAAAGCATTGTTGGCACCAACCTGGCTTCTTGAGAGATGGCATTTCAAAGAAGAGCTGCCATGTGTTATCTCACATATAAAGAGAGATAAGCAAGATCTTCCACTGAAATAAACTTAAGACTTAAATTTATGTTTACTTGAGAAGAGACATTACTCTTTTAAATAAATAAATATTAATCCAGAATTATGTTCTGACTTTAAGTCTTTTATAATCCCATTGGCACCTGTTTTATGTGGAGAGTCACATGAACTGGATTTGTATCATAATAATCTTTAATGTATTAAAATATCAGCAAAAAGGCATATGGAAAGTAGAGAAGTTTCAACAACTGTTTCCTGTTCTCTATCCTTTTCTTGTCCTTTATGTGTCTTGCTCTGTACATCTGTTGTTTTCTATCTTCCTTATTTCTGTCTTTCTTTCTCCTTGCTCTCTACTTTCCCTCCCTCTTCCTTTTTCTCTTAGGGTCAACTCAGCAGTTGCAGTAGAACTGCAACAGAGGTGTTTTATCAATGACATTGACACAAGATTGAAATTGACTAGACACTCTCAGTTTTAGTCAGTTTCAATCTGCATCTTGAGTCCCAGGTAAAGTCATCCTGAATTTTGCTGGAACATGCTGTTCTATCTCTTTGCAAGTATTTTTCATGTACATTGAATTGGGTAAACTATATCACCCAAACTCAATGTGTGCTTTTCCAGGTACATATTTTATTCCTCTAATTTATATACCTGAATTATCTGAGTAACCATGTATGAGATAACTGAGCACCTCACTGCATATTTAAATTAAGCAATTATGCATGCATGGCTTATATAATATATTCATTATGCTTGTGGCTGAGACTCTGTTCTACTATGTTTATATTTTGTGGCAAAAATGTATATTGCAAAAATATAATTAAATTGGGAAACACAGTATTCAGTACTTTCTTGATACTTGTGTTAAAGATAATGTCTATTTGATTTAAACTAATAAATTATAATAACCCAGTTGAAATGACTAAAAAATAAAGTTTGCTAGGATACTGTTTGTCATGTTTTGCAAATTTTAATATCTTTATATAGAAAAATGGCTAGAAGAAGAGTGAAAATTTCATACTGGTCTTCAGAGAATTGATGAAATTAAAAGTACAACTCATTTTTAAAATATTGCTATGGATTAAACTATAATCTGCATTTTTTGTTTCCTGGAAAATAGTGACTGGTCACTGTATGGATATCTTATGATTACATTTATAACTGGTCCCAACTTTACAGTTTTCCAACATTAAAGAGCTTTTTCAACTTATGTGAAATTGAAAATATGGCACTTTTTATATCCGTTTTTGTCAGTTCATTCCTTTAAAAGACATGCTTAACTCTAAAATTGATGAGCACAAATACTTTATCATCTCACACATCTAGTTTTAAAAAAAAAAAATTCTGTTACCATTAGTAATGCTCTAGAATGAAAGATGTTTCTGCCTACTCTAAGCATTAAGCCGTATTAATTTTTTTTTTAAACTTGGTATTCTAAAATAGAACTAGCACCAATAATATTACTATTTCAAGCAAATTAGATCAGGAGTTATTTAATTATTTAGAAAATGTATGTAGCCACCTATCTCACCAAAGTGGCTCTAGGCAGTGTTCAGAAGGTTAAAATCAAAACCAGAACCAAACAAATTAGAATTTATAAAAATCAATATCAGAAAAACAGTGACACAACACCGCCCAGGATAAAAAAAACATTCTACTTTGAATCACTAAAACATAAACCAGCCAGTTAGCAAGGCTCATTTAACCTCCTGGCCCAAATGCCTGTGGGGACATCCAGGTCTTTAATGCCTTACAAAAGGCCAACAGAATTGGGACCATTGAGATTCTGGGGAAGATGCTGTTCCACAGGGCAGGTACAGTGACAGAGAAGGCTTGCCTCCTAGATCCCACAAGGCAACACTGTCTAAAAGACAGAACCTGGAGCATGACAACGATGCTGGTTCCGGTAGTGGAGGCAGAGATAATCAGACACAGGCAGTCCCACATATAATCCGATCCTGTGCCATGTAGAGCTATACAGGTGTTAACCAGCACCTTAAATAGCACCCAAAACCTCAGTGGAAGCCAACACAGCTCACAGAGCAGGGGTGTTAAATTGGCATATCATGGAATCCCCCAAATTGCCAGCTGTTGTTGCACTTTGGACCAGTTCCAGCTCCAAATTCTTTTCAAGGACAGCCCCTTTTAGAGTACATTACTGTAATCCAACCAAGAAGTGACTAAGGCATGAATGACTATTAGTAGGGCCTCCTAATCCAGAACTGGGCTTAATTAGCTCACAAAGCAAATCTGTGCAAAGGCCTTCCTAGCCATGGCTGCTACCTCCTCTTCAAGCAAGAGTGGTGAGTCCAGGAGGACCCCCAAATTGTACTCCAACATTAAAGATGGAAAATCTCTAGTTCTGGGGGTGGGATTGTCTCAAAACCCACAGCCACTCAATCTCACCAGAGTTTAGCTGAAGCCTGTCCTTCTCCATCCAGGCTTCCACAGCTCCCAGACACTGAGAAAGAAACTTGATAGCATCATTTGGTCAGCCTGGGGCAGAGATGGATGTCATGGCATATTGATGATACCTCACTCTGTTTCAATTGATAACCTCCCCAGCAGCTTCATGGAGATATTAAATAGGAACAGGGAAAGGATAGAGCCCTGAGGAACCCTGTGAAGCAGGGACTTCAGGCTTGAACTCTCCCTACCTACCATTTTGACTGGAACCAGCCCTGGAGAAAGGAGGAGAACCGGTGCAACATCATATGCCAATCCTCTAAGCTGATCCAGAAGGATACCATGATTGATGGTGTCAAAGGCCACTGAAAGATCAAGGAAGACCAGTATGGATGCACTATCCCCATCCTGAACCTACCAAAGGTCACACACAAGGGTGATCAGTGCTGTCTCCATACTATGACTCTGACTGAATCCTGACTGAAAGGTATGCAGGTAATCTGCTTCCTTCAGGGCCCCATGGAGTTACAAGCCAACAACCTTCTCAGCAATCTAAAAAGGGAAGGTTGGAGACTGGATGAGAATTGTCCAGTTCTGTTGGTGTCTAGCAATGGCCTCTCCAGGAAAGAGTGGATGACTGCCTTTTTCAAAGCAGGTGCTTTCACTCCCTTCCACAAAAAGGCATCCATCACCACATAGACCCAACCAATATCACCTCCTGGGAAGTCTTGACTAGCCAAGAGGGACATGCATCAGATTATTTAAACAAATATTGTAAGCAATATTGCACACTGAAATGAGATGGAGAAATATATTTGATGAACTTTATTATCCATAATTAGTTTTATTTATTTATTTAATCAGTTTATGTAGGTGCTCATCTCAACAACGCTAGGCAGCAAACAGTGATAAAAAATAAAAACAGATACATGTATACAAAAATTAAAATACACAGCGGCTGAGAAAGCCAGTAATGATTTGCATAGCCTGGAGGTGGGTCCCTTCACGTACCTTGGAGCCAGCATAGGACCAGGTCTTTAGGATCTTGCCTAGGGTCTACCTTATCAGATTGGCCAGCAGGGTTGGGGCCAATCTGATCTCCAGAGGGAGAATGTTCCAGAGGGTGGGAGCTACCGCAGAAAAAGCTTGTCTTCTGGGCCCTGCCAGCCCAGATTCCTTCGCTGATGGGATCGGGAGCATGCCCATCGTCCGGGCCAGGAAGGACATGTGGAACAACAGGGAAGAGGCAGTCCCTTAAGTAACCCAGCCCCAAGCCATGAAAGGCTTTAAAGATGACTCCTGCACTTTGAATTACACCTCGGAAGCATGCTGGTAGCCAATGCAGCTCATAAAGTAGTGGTATCACATGTGCTGAATAACTGGCACCATTTGCTATCCTTGCTGCTGCATTCTGCACCAGCTGAAGCTCCCAAATGCTCTTAAAGGGGAGCCGCATATAGAGGGTGTTGCAATAGTCCATACAGGAGATCACAAGGACACGAGTGACTGTAAGTGCCTCCTGGTCTAGGAATGGATGCAACTGAAACACAACCCGAAAGTGTGCAAAGGCCCTCCTAGCCACTGCTACCAATTTTGTGTCAATCTTAAGAGAAGCAGTGGTTTGTTTTTTTTTTTAAATAGTTTAAGTTTTACAGGAAAGTTTCTTCTACTTTGATCATAGCTTTAAGTACTAGTTTTCCAGTGTCTGAAGGAGAGTGCTTGTACCATAATTTGCTAAACTGCAATGAGCATACTATTTCATAGGCGTAAAGGTCGAATTATTTTCCCTAATTTCTGTTGATGTTCCATTTTCAAATCAGTTCTAATCCCAACAAAAATACCAACAAGACTTTTTTCACATCAATGAATGAATTTACGGAATTTATTTACTTTAAGGCAAATGGCCCTCTTACTCATTACATTATAAAAATCTGTAAGTAAAATAATCTTAGCTGCAAAGTTTGATAATACACTTAACAAACATCATTAGTTGTAAGAAACTTGACATTTATTCAGATTCAATGTCTCCTAATGTGATTGTCTTCTAATTTCAGAATAAATATGAATATTTGTAAATTGATACCCTGTGAAACAGGCTTTTCCTGCCTGTTCTACAACTTTATTAATACGAAATCATTATGAAATACAATTTTATTCAGAAAAAATAAATAAATAAGTACTTTTCCTCTCTATAATATAAATAAAATATGAATTCTAATGGGTAGATGTGTAATTTTAATAAACATTCAGAATATAATATGACTGGATGTATTTTTTTTAAACATTGTATTTATAAAACATGCCTATAGTTTGTTATCTAATTAAGAAATATTTGCATGAGGTTATGCATTCTTGTGCTTTTGTTTTATGCAAATGTTGTCTTTCTGGAAATAAAAGTTGAGAACTGCTATGTTTATTTCTATATATTTCTATAGTAATCTATAGGAATGAGATATATGAGCTATATGTACAGTTCACGGTGGAGCGTTTTAGATATACTTTAGATGGACTTATCCAATATATTTGCTTGGTTTGACTTTAAGGATCCTGTTGTGCAATAGAAGGCATTTCATTTTATGTTTATATCTCCAATCCTTATATCACTCAAAAACTGGCATCCAAAGATTTACAGTCTGTCCAGCATGTGTTTTAGTGTACTTAAGAAGAAAATTAGTGACATCTCTGTGTAAGCAGAGGGATTCTGTTCATGCAATGGAATTTTAAGTTCCAAGGTAGTAAATGTAGGGTTACTTTGAAGACAAGCCTTCAGAATTGTATAACTGAGCTTTCTGTAACTCAATAGGTATTGAATTGGCAGAAAAAAACTAGCTTTCAATATCAAACTTAATGAACCACTAGGATTAATAGTTAAAATTAATAATTTTTGTTTTTATTGTTTCATATATGCACAGAGCCTATCCTGATATTAATAACTCAGAATATGAAACAATGCTTTTGTTATGCTTCACTATTTTTAATTTTACAGTTGAGAAAAAATATGTAGGACTTGGAAATAGTTAAGTACAAATTACATTTATTAAGCTTTGAGCAAAATATGCAGATACATTTTCAGATGAGACTTTATATACAATCCAGATTTGTGTTCCTCTTTCTAGTGAACAAATCGCAGCAGTTAGAGAACAAAAGAAGTTGAAGTAACAGAACTATATGATCTAAAGGGTATTAGCAAAACAAATTTTTGAATTGCTGTTAGATCTGCTCAGTGTGTTAAAAACATGTCTCAAAAAGCTATTGTATTATATTGTATAATTCTGGACAAGGCATTTATTTATTTTTTCTTTTAACAGAACAATGAAAATGAAACAGCTTTGCACTGTGCTGCTCAATATGGACACTCAGAAGTGGTTGCTATTTTGCTTGAAGAACTTACAGATCCCACAATAAGAAACAACAAGTTAGAAACTCCATTGGATTTGGCAGCTTTATATGGCCGACTGCGAGTGGTGAAGATGATAATCAAAGCATATCCAAATCTGATGAGCTGTAACACAAGAAAGCATACTCCTTTACATCTTGCTGCACGTAATGGTCATAAAGCTGTTGTACAAGAGTTGCTAGAAGCTGGAATGGATGTCAGCTGCCAAGTTAGTAATTTTTAAAAATGTTATACTATTTAAATAAGGGTGGTTATATAATATGACACTATAGCTTTACATGTAACACTATAATTCATAGTGGCAAAGTAGTAAATAAACAATAAATGACAACTTACAGCTTGTAATTTGGGCAGAACATATGGCTTCTGCCCTCAACTAAATCATCTTTCCTGATATTTCTTGGGTGGGGCAAGCTCAGTAATATTTGGACTGCTGTAAAAGGCAGCTTGTGACTCACATCTGATTCAGGAAAGCACTACCCATCACTCTTCGAAAGTACAGTGGTACCTCAAGTTACGAATTTAATCCGTTCCGTGACTCTGATCAGGTTGCGACCAACTCGAATTGGTCGCAACCTGAAGCAAATTTCCCCATAAGGTTCAGTGTAAATACGGCCAATCCGCCCTCCGAATTTGGTCGCTCCACGAGGCAAATTTCCCCATAAGGCTCAATGTGTCAGCCGGCTAGGAAATTCCCCAGGCGCGCTTTAGTCAGTTTCACCGCTGAAGCTGCTAGCGCAGAAAGAGGAACTGCTAATGAAAGGGCCACCTGGTGCCTCTTCACTAATCTGGAGCGGATGCTTTGCGCTATGGACAAAGGAAAGAGCCTTGGAATTGAGGAAGAGCAATCAGCGCGCGAGGGAAAGCTCCCGCTCCCGGCTGTGTGTGCGACAAAAGCCCAACAAAAGCAATGACCACGCCAAGGGCTATGGACAAAGGAAAGAGCCTCGGAATTGAGGAAGAGCAATCAGCGCGCGAGGGAAAGCTCCCGCTCCCGGCTGTGTGTGCGACAAAAGCCCAACAAAAGCAATGACCACACCAAGGGCTATGGACAAAGGAAAGAGCCTCGGAATTGAGGAAGAGCAATCAGCGCGCGAGGGAAAGCTCCCGCTCCCGGCTGTGTGTGCGACAAAAGCCTAACGAAAGCAATGACCACGCCAAGAGCTAACAACAATTAAAGAACAATGGGACTCAGGCTGAACCTGCCATCTGGACAATTAAGGGGGATCATTGGGGCGCTGATAATCCGCAGCCTGTAGATCGCGGGGCGAAACCACAGGAAGGGGGGAGGTATAAAGGAACCAATGTATTGTACCAAGCCAGTCCTGGCTTTGCTTGTAACTGTTGCGTTACGCTTGAGTAAACCTCTTTTGTGAACTACACATGTCATGGGAGTTTCTCTTGACGAACGGGGCAAGATCTTACACAATGTAAATACATACGGCTCTGCATTTTCTTTGGAGCCATGCTGACAAGCACACCAAAAACCTTCCAAACACCACAAAACACACGACAAGCCTCACCGAACATCTCCTTGCTACTGCGATCTTGCCCACAGGAAGCCGCGACCACATGGCAGCAGGGCAAATGGCCGCGGATCCGGTTCGTAGCTTGAGGCGGAGTTCGCATGTTGAGGTAAATTTTTGCGGCCGGAGCTGGTCGTATCTCGAAATTTTCGTAAGGTGGGGCGTTCGTAACTTGAGGTACCACTGTATCTACAACAGCCACTTGGTGCCAGAGAACTGAAATGAATCACTATGTAGTTTCACAAAAACTGTGCTAAAATTTGTGTCCTGATTAATTATTTTCCCAGCCATTTGGAGAAGGCTTTTAAAATTAATCTTCATCCTACTATGAATTGTTTCTCCTACAATTCAGATAGACAGGTCAGAACTTCATTAACAGTGAGAAGAACCCACTCTCTGTTGCAGTCATACCTAGCTCTAAGGGCTCAACTCTAACCTTTCTTTAGTCTTTTTCAAACTGTTTCTTCATAGCAAAGGAGAAGCAGATAGCTTGGCATCACCTTTCAATATGTTGGATGTTTTCTTTGATGTCTGGCTCAGCTATAGTCTACTTCCAGGGAGCAGGCTTGACTAGACTCAGCTGCCAAGGGGCAGGTTTCCTGCCAGTCATGACTGGAAATCTTCACTCTCCAAACCCTGATCCCTTATTCAGGACCTAGCTTCACAGTTGAGAGTAAAGGACAAGACTTGGCTAGATAATAATCTACTTGATTATAAACTAGAACCAAGACATATGCAACAGAAAAACTGCCTATTACAGTTCACAACAATGAACGCATGTGTGTGTATTTGAGAAAAAGAGATGCCTTGGAAGAAGCTTTAACTCCAGTTTGACCAGTGATTGACCTGAATTGTTGCTGCTGACACATTATACTCCTGATGAAACACTAATTTGCCTCTGTAAATGATTATGGCTGGTATTAAAAGTGAAACTGGTAAGACAGGAACCAGTGATTCCCAGGCTTGAGAGATGTATCAACACATGTCAGCTGCAATACCCTACCTGCCAGGTCGGTGCTGATTCTATTAAATACCTTTGAGGGAAAAATAGCAATAAAGACATTGTGTCAGAGTCACCCATGTCAGCTAATGTAGAGAGCCAGGGAGATGGCCTTGAAGCAAATATTCAGAGACTGCTATGTACACAAAAAAGATAGAAACATGCTTTAAGACCTGGGAAGGAAGATAGCATTAAGAGGAGTCTCAGTCTGATTCCTTCCTGACTCACTGGGGTATAAGAAGAAGGGGAGAAGAAGCACAGTAAGACTTGCAAGATTCTGTTATTATAGCCTATCTCAATAAAGTATAGCTCTAGTCTTCCTGTAAAGTCTATTTCCTGATTTGGGCTACCTCAAACAGCTGACAGCGAAGAGCACCATTGCCTTTACAAACGAGCAATATGTATTTTTTCAGTGTATGTCTTAAATTTTCTTAAGATCTTCTGTCTGGTGCTGAAGTAAATAAGGGTAGTATGGATACGGCACACCACTCAGAAAATGGAACATTGAAATCCTCTGAAGCTTTCATAAAATTCCCTAGGAAGGAATGAAGGGGATTAGGACTTATTACTTCATGAGGAAGGCTGCCAAATTGATGGAACTGGTAGAAATTCATCTGAACTGTCTCACCAGAACGTATATGAGCCATGTTCAATTTCAGAGCTAATTTATTTATTTAGAACATTATTTATTTATTTAAATTTAATTAATTAATTATTTATTTAAATTTAACTATTTATTTATTTAAATTTATTTATTTATTTAAATTTATTTATTTATTTAAATTTATATGGCTGGCCAATTTAAACAATGAGACTCTGGACAGCATACACAATTATTAAATAAAAATACATAAGAAAAATATGACACTACTTACAGCAAACTTTTAGGACTAAAATATAGTATATCTCATCAGTTGGGAACTCTGCTCATCTTGACCCAAGCACATGGGGAACGGTCTTAACTGCTTTTCTAAAGGCTTGCAGGGGTGCACCAACCATATATTGGGGTGCAGGGGAGATTGTTTCATAGGACAAGGGCCACCACCAAGTACTGGAATTTAGAATTGGCTAAGCCTAATGGTCTGGATTCAGAAGAGTTTAAGCTGAATCCCAGAAAAATACAGGGGTATCATCTCTCATTTTGGCAGCCCTCTAAAGAATCCAGCCAGATTCAAGGTGAGGTATTTCTTACTCTGAATTATTAGAGTGTCCCCAAGTCATCTTGGCTTCCAATTTGCCAGGGAAAGGTAAGATGAAGCTTGGCTATAAAGGGCAAATTAAAGGATACTTCAAAATGTTTTCTTGAGAAGATAGGATCATCTTTTATTCAGTTCAATTTCCTTCCTACCCTAATTTAATCAAGGACTGTTATACAGTATTTAAAATAATTTATTATGTACAGAAAGTACAGTAAATTTCACTGCAAGTGTGATTTCCATTCTTTGATAAGCCAGGTTGGAGAATTGTAATTTTTTTGTGTGGAGAGGAATTGCCTTCTTGGATTGCACCCTGTTCTTTTTAACAATTATGTTTATATCTGTCCTGGCACATGTAGGTGCCTGAGGTTCTGTGAGGTTCTTCCTTGGGGTAGGGAGTTCACGCAACCTCTCCTTTATCCTCCTGATTGCTTCTTTCTACTTCACCACATTGGACAGCTTCTGATTGGTTCTACTCCACCTCCTAGGGTGGAGTTGTCCAATCTTTGATGGCTAGGAGCACATTTGGAAAGCTGCAGAGGCCTAATTAGATCAGAAGACATATACAAATGACTTGTAACTTAATCGTTTCTATCTCTAGAACTGAAGACTAAGAGTATCAGGTGACTAATCCACGAATCAACACAATTCCCTTCTTGAGGATAAACTGATAAGGAGGAGTTGGTAGTACGATACATTTGTTCTTGGAATTATCCTGGGGAAACAGCATTATAGGGAGGGAAGGAAGGAGTGACACCTTGTAACATTTAGAGTGGGAAATCCAGTGTACGTCTAGATGCTGTAAGTAATCAAAGTGTGTTAGAGGTTTTATTTTACTTTGGATGTGCTCAAAACCTTGCCTGATCCCTTACAGCAGCTCTGATTTTGACAAATACATGCTTGCTTTATGGTGGCTAAACACATTTTCAACATTCTTTCCTTTGGCTCCATTTTTATGTTAACATTGAACTTGTGTTAATGAAGCTATTTTTGTAAAAACTACATTCATAGATTGCTACTCAGTGAGATAATATGTAAGGGATGGGACAATTCTAAGCTTCCCTAAGAGTATTGATTGATTGATTGATTATGTGACATCAGGTCAGTGTAGTCTCTTAGCAACTATATAGGTAGATTTTCTCCATGACAATCTGTCCCTAACCTGGTCCTTCAGATCTTCCAACAGTGCAACCACTGCCACTGTAGCTTCTTTGCTGTCAGCATTGACAAATAGATTCATATGTAGTGGAGTGGCTCCCAAGCTTGCCTGACAGTAAACAAATCCTACTGACTTTCAAGCAGTTTACTACATCTCATGTTACTTAAAATGAAACTATATCTTGCCACCTTTCAAATTATCCCAATAGAGTTTTTTCACAATGGAAAGGCAACCATTTGTTCAGTTCTGTTATTTTCAGAGTGCACAGTCCTCCAAGTGATAAGCCTGTTATTAACAACAGTACCTCCTCTCCTTGTTTATCCTTGACTACGCCAGCCCATTGGAGTAAAATTGGTATGTAGATTGAGGCCAAGTTTGACACCTATGAAGCTGTACTTAATGCTTTTATATCCCTTCCCAAGGTTGAGCAAGAACATATTTTATAAAGGCTGGATTGCCTTAAGATAACTTTTTAAACTGCTACTGCTACAGCTGAACCAATCATTGAGCTCATGTCATCTAAAACATGTTGTCATCTTTTTTTGGGAGATGAGGAGTTGGCTGGAATGCATTAGGCTTTACTAGATGGTCAGAGGATTGATCTCCTTGTCCTTTGTGATGTCACTGAAGGGAACTTTTTAGATTCCAATAAGCTACTTTATGGAACCTCTGCCTCATAGCTTGTTGATCCCACCAACATTATGCCTCATCTTTAAAATCTGGAGGTTCCTAGAAAAATACATTTGATCTCCCAACTGGAGGCTACTTCCCATTTTCAAAGGGCATCAAACTTCGCACTAATTGAGGCAGTTCCATCTGTGAACTCAACTCCTTCCCAGGTCTCTGCTGTTGCAAAGAAAACTCCTGAAACACCCTTACCTACCATAACTGGTAACCCTATATGATTTACCAGATCATCCATTGAGGTTTCACTCTTCATGATAATGATTCAATTTCTATTCTCTCTTGGAACATTGCTGGCTGGAAAGTGAAGAAAGTGGATGACTCCTTTCTGGAATATATTAGTGCCTTTGATATCTTATTGCTCCAAGAAACATGGGTCATGATGACGTATTTCTACCTATACCTCCTATATGTTCAAAGCATCACCCAGTTTAAAAAAACAAAAGACCCTCAGGGGGCTTGAACATAATGGTTACCCTAAAATTTAACATCTCTGTGGCTATGTTGGAACAATTCGTAGCCCTTCGATTTCACCTTAAGCCGCACAATACGTTACTTATTAATATAGATCTTCCCCCATTATGCAGATATAGTGAAGTTAATAGTACTTGGGATCTTCTTGACTATTATATTACTAGACTACTTTGTCAGTATTGAGATACACTAGTTATTATTGCTAGTGATTTGAATCCTTGTATTGGGAGATCATATGCTTTCTTACAAGCACATTTTTAATGGTCTCTTCTCCCACCATTCTTTAGGTTTGACAATCTAAAGATACAGTGTAATATGGTAGGCTTCTAATTGGCTAGCTTCTAGGTAGTCTGGGTCTGATTATACTAAATGGCTGTGCTAGGGGAGACTTAAATGGGGAATTAGCTTTTTGGGGCTCCAAAGAAGCCAGTGTGGTTGATTACATTATGGTTCCATATATTTATGCTCATTTAATAATCTATTTCTGCATCAGAAATCACCCTGATAATGACCATTTCCTATTAATCTTCTTGCTGAATCCTAAAATAACCACTAGGCCTGTCAGGAAATGCCATCAATTGAACCACATGTGCTCTTTTAGTATGTGATAGCCCCTGAGATTTTCATAAGTGCCCTAATGTTCTTATTCTAATAATCCAAAGGCACTAAATGTACTTGACCATCTTTTCAATTCTTTTTGAAGGTCACCTTTGATTTGGGATCCCATTTATTTGAGATTATTGTTTTCTGTTTCTAAGTGCATGTGTTAGATTTCATAGAAAAATTGTTTTAAACCTGTAACTTTGCTATTTGAAATTATTTTTCATTTGGTATGGGGCTAATTGCACACATATTTTTTGGTTATGTTTTTGATTGCCTTTTGCTTATGTAATCATTCTTTCAATCAGACTGCAGTTATTTCTTTTCCTTTAGCATCCAGTAGATGTCAATGAACAGTGAAGGTAGTTTTTCAGCAAGACTCCTACCAGGCAAAATAGGTGGTAGATCAAATGTACTGATTATTATTAGGTTGTGACAAAAAGCATCTTTCCTTCTCAAAGCAGATAAGAGATTTTGTGAGAATAGCTTTGTGTATGAAAGGCTTTGTATTCCAATGAGGTGTGGAATCTAGAATGGAAATAAACTTAGTTGTTATTTGTACAACTTTGCACATCTTTTTGAACCATTGTTATGTACCTGACTGAGGTTGATGGAACTTAAGGTTTGAGTGAAAACCAAAGTTGTTCTCTCAGACCTAAATGTACCTATTTCCTAGACCAGATGAATCAACAGTAGACTACATTAAGCCTTAACATTGATATTTTGATATTGTAGTAATGAGTTTTTGAGATTTCTTTTAAAACACTGTTCTCTTAGTGGGCTGTCACAGGTACATCAATATCTTCAACTTTATAAAGTGGCTTTGCAGGAAGGATTAGGTATCACTTCATAAATGAACTATAATTCCAATAATAGAATTATTACCAACCGTAAATGTTTCAATTTATGAAGGGCAGTGTGGGAAGAGGATAGCTCTTCCTGCTTGTTTGATATTCTCTGCTGTCATTTTCTATATTTAATTGTTTTAGAATTTTATCAAGACCAGTATTTCTGATTCTTCTGTGCCATTTTTATTTTATTTTGTGTTCAGAGCTGCTATAGCATAATGCACTGATTCTAATCTGGAAGTGATTAATACAAACTCTATTTTTATGCTAATTCATGGATTGCATTACTTTGTATAAAATTAATAATACTGCATTATTATTAATTTTACTCTACTTAAATATTGAATGAAATATTTTTGTCTTCAAAATCATTCAAAAATATCTGCAAATATTTGGGGGCTTCCAGGGAAGAAATGGCCAATTGAATATGGTTCAATTCTTTGTGGAGCTGATGCCCACGGCAATTAGAGGAGTTGGTCTTGGTCCAGCTCTTTGGAGTCATCTCCAGATAAAGGAGATCAGCAGGATCACCCACAGGTACTCCTGACAGATTCCCTGTGAAGAGATTGCAATCTAGCAATCTCTAGTGGGTGCAGTACTCTGGGAGTCGAGGGAAACATCAAGCCCAAGCCATGGTGCGGAGCCTTCAAACGGACACTAGATGAGCTTTACTTCCTCTTTTAACTAACATTGTAAACTGCCTATTTGTGATTTATTTGGCAATTTAAAACCTCCTGAAAGACAACTTGCTGTACACTGGGGGAATTTCCTATTATCCTGGGAGAAAGAAGACCAAAGTAAGTTTAAAGATTAAAAAAAAAATACTTTAACAATTGGAAACAGCGAAAGGGAGTTAAGAATGTTGATTGGGGACAATTAAGAGGCTAGATGGATTTGAAACAGCTTTTTAAAAGATTGTTTTAAATGTTTAAGAAAATACAGTAAGTGAATTTGGATTTAATTGCAAGAAAATCTGCCCTGGGAAAGTTTGGCTTCTGAAAATAAACATAAGAAAGAGTCTTCAAGGTCAGAAGGAACGGACACTAACAATATATCTCTTTTAACAATGGAGGAGTATCCTTCTTCCAAAGAAGAATTTTTAGCTGTTTGGAATCAGCGTGTCCAGAAACTATTTGTAAAATTGGGGCTAACAGAAATTGTAGAAGAAGAAAAGATTTTACTGGACAAAATAGCAGTGGAGGATGACTTGAATAAGGATTTTAAAATGGACTTTAAAGAAATGCCAGATTATAAGAGAGACATGGAAGATATGGAAAAAGATGCTGTGGATCTGAAGATAGACTCAAAGTTGCTTAATTATGAGAATGATGTGGAGAAAGAATTTGTAATGGACTGGAAGAGTGACTTTGAGAACTATTCTATTTTGACGTAGTGAAGGGAAATACCAAATTTCTGAAACCTTTCCTGAAATTAGAGAGGAAGAGAATGATAAGAGATTGTTATCTATGTTTTTATTTGGAGAAGAGACTGAAGACTGAGCCTTTCAGAAAGAAGAGAAAGGAATTCAAAGTGGATTTGTCAGATCAAGGTTAAATTGTCCATGTTTTGATTTTGGATTTTTAAT
This sequence comes from Liasis olivaceus, assembly GCA_030867105.1. Taxonomy (NCBI): domain Eukaryota; kingdom Metazoa; phylum Chordata; class Lepidosauria; order Squamata; family Pythonidae; genus Liasis; species Liasis olivaceus. The sequence goes on along the minus strand of CM061355.1, from coordinate 49,054,442 downwards.
ACTGAATTTTCTTTTTCTGACCAGGACTGTAAGACAATGATTTATACCTATAAAAGTGATTTATTTGGTTTAGCTTAAAACACATACATGATTATTATTGGTCTCTTGTATACTTAAGGGGAGAGATCTTTTAGGTTTCACTTCTCAGAAAAAACTTAGAAGCTAAAATGTAAAATTGACCTATTTGTTTAAGCTTAAAATTTATAGTTTATTATTACTGGCACTCTTAATCCTTTTACTGATCAGAGTGATTGTTGAATATTTTGTACAATTCTGTTATTATTTAGGGATGAAAAAGGGGATAAAGAGGGTTTTTTTTTTTTTAGTAATAATAGAGAAGGTGTTAAGTTACTGTAAATACATATACTTGTTTGGAGGGAAGGGGAAGTCATCTTTTACCTTTCTTTCTTTCTTTCTTTCTTTCTTTCTTTCTTTCTTTCTTTCTTTCTTTCTTTCTTTTTCTTTTTGTTTGTAGTTTTTTTATTTCTGTATTAGTTTTTATGTACATAAACTTTCATAAAAATATTTTTAAAAATCTGCAAATATTTCTAAAGAAGTCATCAATTCATGTCCATTCTAATATGTGAAGCTGAATTGTATATAATAATTGCAAAATAATGTAGTATCATTTCATAATTTTTATAGTAATATCCCATATATGCAATATATCTGGGAATAAATTAGTTACTGAAAGATATAACCTATCAATGTACCTGAAAACCCATTCATTAAACCACCAATTATCTTCCGAAGCTTTTTTGAAGGTTCATATATAGTATACACAAAAAAGGTTCAAAATGAAGGCCCCACTCATTTCACAGAGAAGTTGGGTTTCTTCAAATATGCCCCTTCTACCTAAAAAAATGGATGCCAAGCTGTTCCCTGTAGTGGCACAAGTCAGTCCAATGGCATTTCACTAGTGGTTCAAGAACACTCTTTCTGCCCCTTATACTGCTCAGCTGCAACTCTTCTCTTGTGATAGATGGGGGAAAAGATTTTTTAAAAAAATATAATCATAAAAAAGAACAAATTAAAAAAAAAGTAATTAATACAAGCATATAATATCAGTAAGTGGATAAAGAAGTTACAGAAGTTGTAAAGTTAATACTCAGTATATCACTGATGAGAAATTGACCATAAACAACAAAATACATTAAATAATTTCTAACAATAAGGAAAAAGGAGTTTAGAAATCTTTTAAATATCTGAGCTGCATGCCAGAGTCTTCACTATTTTGTTATTTAAAGATGCTATTTAAAAAAAACAGAAAGAAGAAAAACTATTTAAAACATTATAGGTTAATATTTAGTTTCTAACTTCCCTTTGTTGTACTCTGATTGATATACTATATTATAAACATTTACAATTTACATGTATTTCTATTTCAGTGTTATTGCCTCAGACAGTTAAGGCTGCTGCCACCTTATATCTACTTAGATGTAATATTGGCATCTTTTCTTCTGACATTTTTCATGGCTTAACAGAAAACCTGCTTTGCACTTGTCACAGTCAAAGCTAAGAGGCAACTGTTTATTTATGTTTTCCATCTTCTTCCCCTGGAAAACTAGCACTTTGACCTGAGAATTTCTCCCCAAAGGTGAAAAAATGTTAAACTCTCCTGGTTAGGATTAATTGTGACCATCAAAATAAATGTATTACCATGTTTGTTTGTTTTTTTAATTTCAAATGGCACCAATCTCAGTATAAGAAAAAATCTTGCAAGATTGGCAAAGAACAGTCAATAGATATTTTGGAATGTGGGAGGGGGAACAGAGTAAAATTTAAAAAATGAGGTAGCTCCACTCTTCATAATATCTAAAACTCTCGCTTAGCCTTTTTAAATAATAACATTAATGTTTTTAATGGCATTCTGTTTTAATATTGTTATTTTGTGGTTTTATTGTAGTCACATTCTGTGAGATGTGTGACCATATAAAAATGATTTATAAACAAACAAACAAATAAAATGTATTGAAAGATTTGTCCTGATTGTTATTTGCTTATCAGGCACAACTTAACGTGTTTGTGCTAAGCTTTACAGCCATTGTTTTAAAGGGACTGTCTCATCTGTTACGAATCTATCAGCCATTAAGATATGTTGAAGGCCCTCTGTGAATGTGCCACACTGCCAGAGGCTTATCTATCGGTATATGGGAGAGGAGCTTCTCCTGCATTACTCCTAAGCTTTGAAATGTACCCCCTCAGGAGGTGTGATTGCTCTCCATGCATTCTGCCTTTAGAAGAACAGTCAGGATATGTCTACTTCACCATAAACTGTTGCATTTTAATTAATCTATGATTAGTGGGCTGAACTGGTGTGCATCACAAAGTTTTGGCTGAGATAAGAAAAGGGAGTCTGTCTCTCCCAGGCTATTTCTGCTCAGCTATTCCATGGTGAAGCAGTCTAAAATTGGAGGGCAGATCTTTCTTCTTGACTGACTGTTCTTGGGCACAATGCTGGATTACTGTAGGCTTCCTGTCCAGGGGGATTTTAGTGTCCCCAAGGTTATCTGGACCTTTGGAGTGAGGCTGTTGTCAGTATTCTATAATATATTCATTATGATGGCATACTCATTGTTTCTCAGCTGTTAGTGGATTTACGAGTACTGGTGTGATGAGGAGTGCTTTTTTCAATTGTGCTGTGCTATACCGTGTTTCTAAAATGTTATTTTAAATGTTTTGCACAAATATTTTACTTACTCTGATCTTTCTTCTGTACTTAAACATTTATTTGGATATTATACAATTATATGAAAGTAATGGATCAATTACTTATCTTCATGATTAGAATAATCTCATACAGTCTTTCAAATGATAGTTTGTCATGTTCTTCTGTATGCATTTCATCTAACTTTCAAATTCAAATGCCTACTTTCTTGCAAGTAAACATATTTGGTCTGCATACTCTACTGAGATAATACCATGTTTATTCTGCTACAGTCAATATACATCTGATTTTAATAATGTTTGAGTGCCTAACTAAATGATAATGGTAAATACATTGGGAAAAGTGCATAAGGAACAAGTACTGCTTTTGTTCTTATGTCTACATATATACAGGGACTAAATAAAAATTTTAAAAAACCCACACAATTATTTTTATTCAGAGTGAGAGTAGTACTTTAATTTTACCATGGAGACAATGTAGAATACACTTCAGATTCTGAAAACATTGCATACCAAAATGCAGAAAATGTTCAAATCTTGACATGCACACAATCCTTTTCTGCCCTGCTTTGGTTAGAGTGTTTTACCGTCTGCTGCCACTATTCTGTTAACAGTCTTCCTGATATCTTAAATGATCATAAGGTTAATACAATTTATGTTACAAATAATAAAAAAGGAACCATCTACAGTAATTTGAGTAAGGAAGTGAACTATTAAATATTTTTAAAAAATCAACAACAGAGCTTGATTAGATTCTGCTGCATGATCAGCCAGGAGAGAACCCATAGTAGGAAAGTTGATGGTGTACAATATTTATGTACAATTTCTAAGTTCAATTACTTCAATTCCATCTTGTTCTCTATGGCAGAGAGTATGATTGTTAGTGCAACCATAAAATAGCTGGCATACTGTTTTCCATCTCTTTCTTGCATTCATGCAGTTCTTTCCACTCAGAAATAGGAAAAATTATATGTATCAAACTTAAAATGATCCAAAAGTGCTGTCTGTGTCTACGTGTTGTCCACTCACATCCTTTCTCTGTCTCCCAAAGCATTCAAAATAGGCTTAACATAGTTTGAAGAAAGAAAGAAAATCCCCATCTACCTCCAAAACTGGAGGGAAAAATCTATTTAAGAACCTGCCACTTTCTATTTTGCATAAGTGTCTTATTGTTAAATGTGATGGTGGGTATCAAAAGTTGCTTACCATTGTTCTAGGTAAATAGTGTTAAAATCAGGTATCAATGAAGCATTATGAGTTGTCTGATTCATGTTCTGAATGAGGTTTTTATGGACATTGATATTATCATTCCATTATAATGATTCTCATGCACTATATTCCAGTGTTTAATTGTATTGTCATTTATTAAAACCAAGTCAATGGTACCTCTGTGATTAATGTTGATTATGAAAGTTATTTCTGATTGTCAGAATTAAATTATTTTATATAATAGATTACCATTAATGTTTTTTTTTCTAGACGGAAAAGGGGAGTGCATTACACGAAGCGGCCTTGTTTGGAAAGGTAGATGTGGTACGCATTCTTTTAGAAACAGGTAAATCATAATTGTCCAAGTGATTTTTAGTTATTTAAAAATGGCAAAAAATGCTGTTTAAACTTCTCTGAATTCAATTCTTAGTTTTTATCCAATTCCAATACATTTCTTATGCAATGACCTATATTTCCTACTGCCATACAGTTATACAGGAATTTTTCTTATTCTTAAATCAGATAGCTATTAGATATTAGGAATAATTTATTTATTTATTAAATTTATATGCCGCCTGACTCCCAGTGGCCCTGGATGGTTTATACTTTGTTAAAAACATTGAAGCAAGAAAACAACACAAAACAAAAAAGAACAAAGATGATAGAGATAACCAACTCAGATGGGAACAAAGAAAAAGAAGAAAAGGGGGCTTCAGTCACACTCACCAAAGGCTTGGACAAAGAGCCAGGTCTTCAGAGCACTTTGAAACTTCAGTAGGGTGGGAGTCATTCAAATCTCAGGGGGAACCTCATTCCATAGGGCAGGTACTGCTACAGAGAAGGCGGGCTTTGGGGTCCCAATAGATGGGATTGCTTAATCGAAGGAACCCAGAATACACCAACCCTGCCAGATTGAATTGGCCAGGCAGATACTATGGGAGACAGGCAGTCCCTCAAGTAACCAGACCCTATGCCATGTAGGACTTTATAAGTAGCAACCAGCACTTTGAATCATACCTGGAAACAAACTGGCAATCAGTACAGCTCATGAAGCAGAGATATTACATGGCCAGTTTGGTGTAGTGGTTAAGGTACTGGCCTAGAATCCAGGAGACTGTAAGTTCTAGGCCTTCCTTAGGCATGAAAGCTGGCTGGGTGACTTTGGGCCAGTCGCTCACTCTCAGCCCAGCCCACCTCACAGGGTTGCTATTGTGGGGAAAATAGGAGGCAGAAGTATTGGTATGTTTGCTGCCTTGAGTTGACTGTATGTGTATATGTATATATGATAAAAATATAACAACAACAACAACCCCAAGGCATGCCCATCACTGCCCACACCACTGCATTGTGGATGAGTTGAAGCTTCTGGGTGGTCTTCAAGGGCAGTCCCAAGTACAGCAAGTTGCAGTAGTCAAGCCGTGAGGTGACCAGGGCATGAGTGACTGTCTGAAGGACCCCCAATCTAGGAAGGGGTGCAACTGCATATACCAAAGCGGGTGATTAGTTACAGTATGTCTTAGAGGACATAAAACAATAGAATGATGAAGAGATATAGAACAATATTCAAATTTCTGAGACACTAGAATTTATAGTTCATAATATAAGATTTTGAGAAGGCTACTTAATGATTATATGTGCATGAGCAAAAAAAGTACCTGTTTATCAATTTGTATTGATGTTCAAGGTAATAGCTGCCTTTTTATTAAATAATGGGGCTTGAGATATTTAATTTTATCTCCTACAGAATATTTATTTCAGAAATATATATAGCAGTCTTAAGGTGGGCAGGGTAGGGAAATGAAGTAGGTGATTATCCAGGAATTCCAAAGTCCTGTATGTTTAGCTTGAGTAGGGCTGATTATGTGTGTGTTTATCTGTGTGTGTGCTTCTGTAAATGCATGTTAAGAGTTTATTTTTCTTAAATTGCTGATAGTACTGCTGAAATACCTGATCAGTTGGTTTTAATGGGAGAGAAAATACTGAGAGCAGTTCCCAGGTGTTTTACGTTGGCAAAAACAGCATTAATGCCTACAAAGCACACATATTTGGACCAACAGGAGAGGTGTATTTGTCTGTTGGCTGAATTCCTCTCTGCTTATGGTATATTTTGTTTACCTTACCTTAATTTCCCTACCATCTAGGCAGAAAATTTGGGTTTTAGGATTGTAATCTTGAATGTTCCATATTATATCCCTCCCCCCCCCCCCATTTCTATTCCATGTATTCATTTATTTCAGGAATTGATGCCAACATAAAGGACAACTTAGGCAGAACAGTTTTAGATATTCTGAAAGAACATCCGTCACAACAGTCGCTCCAAATCGCTGCATTGCTTCAAGGTCAGTTAGTTATATCATGTAAGTGATAAAAATGATTAAATAAGTGCATATAAAATACTAAATATCAATTTTATTTGTACTACTTTTGTTTTCATATTGCATATTAAAATTACCACCTAAGCATATTTGGTATATGTTACTTTTAAACAGGTAACTCTCATGTTTGTTTGAGAGCTTGTTTGGTTGGTGGTTTTAAGGTGCCAGGCTGGAAACCAGGAGATCTTAAATTCTAGTCCTGTTTTCTCCTTGGTAGTTCCTAGATTAGGGTATTGTTTTCTGTGTGATTGTTTGTCTGGTGTTAATCCCTGCTTATCTGGGTGTTGGCTGCTGGAGGGCATGTGTTCTGGTCTTTTTTGTTTCCTTCTTAGCTTTTTTGTTTTTCTTTTGAATGGTGTGTAAATGTGGCATATAGCACACAAACAATCCTTCTTGTGAATTTATTTTATTTGAACATAAGATGAGAAGGGGCATTTATTTCAGAAATGCAGTTTCTTTAAGTCTATTGGCATTACCTAAGGTTTTTACAACTATCTCTGCCAGAATTCCCAAGGCTTCAGCAGGTGACATTGGCTATTTAGGTTGCCATCTATCATCCTTCTTCCTCAACCTCTGTCTTCAAGTCTTCCACCTCTTTCATCCCCCTATGCCAGCATATCAACTCACCTTTCTTTTGAGAAAGTTTCTGTCTATCAGAAAGGTATGTTATCTTCTCTTCCCCCAGTTTAGGTTATCAGCTAAAAGAACGGTATGTATAACTGCAAGTTCATGCAGCATGATAGCAAAGAGCCCTTAACTGCTGCATGCTGCACAAACCCTTTTCAGATCTTTCATCTTAACCTGTGAAGATTTAATAAGCAGCTGGCTTATTAAATCACACACCCTCCCTGCACTGTGGCTCACACACCCTCCCTGCACTGTGCTGTGCCTCTTATGCGCTCTCCCTGATCTCCCCCACACCCCCCATGTATCCCCTTGCTTTCTCCCCCACCCAGCAGCAGCCAGTTACCTGCTTGCAGACCTGGGACTTGCAACTTTCTGCTGGCTTCCCCACTGACTTTGGTTGGGGGAAACTGGCAGGAAGTTGCCTTGCCTAATGACCGTGGGATTCAGTTAACGATGGCAACCAGGACTGCAGGGACTGTCATTGCTAAGCAATGCAGTTGTGCTTTACGACCGCATCACTTAGCGGTGGAAACTACGAGCTCAATTACTACCGTAAGTTGGGGACTACTTGTAGCACTCGTTTATGTAGACACCACTTTAGCAGTTTGTTAAAGAAACAGTGCAAAAGCAGTTGCTTTTGAGACCTACTAATGTTTTTATTGCCTAACCCTAGAAAGTTCTGAGTTTTGCCTGTATCTGCATGGACAAATATAAAGAAACATATATACAGGAAAACAAATGTGTGGGGGAAGGGCATTATGTGTGAACTGCTTAGCTTCTCTGTGGTTAATTTATAACAATACTATTTTAAAGTTTCCTACTTTAGGCTACCTTTCATTCTTTCAAAGAATCTAAAACTAACATGTGGAATATATGAAATAGAGATGTATCTTTATATATGTAATGGACTGCTACATGTTCAGGACATTCTTCCAACAGCAAACTAGTTTTGAAGAACAACTAGTGTATGTAGGGAATTTTCTGAAGCTGCTTTTTGGTCAAATCAAATCTTTATTACTGTCATAGATCAGCATAGTTAAAATGATATTATTGATCTTTGAATCTTACAGTTTGTCATCGATGGCTACATTTTCTAGTATTTTCCAATTTGAAAGAAGATAGTTTCACTAATCACAATGTGAACAGTAATTTTTCCTTTCATGTATTTATTATTTAATTGATAGGTCTTTATTGCTCTTTCTTACTTCCTTGAACTTTGTAGGATTTTTTTTTTTAAACTGGGAACTTGGAATCATGCACCCAATATTGAATGTCAAATTATAAACAGCCTCTTTTATGGACTCTAATTAATTAATAAAGTTTAGGGTCTAAAACACTTCGTGAAATGACAGCTCAAGGCCATGAAAAAAACCTCTATCTTTCTAATTTTGTATACGTTGTGGATAACTAATGACTTTTCTGATAGAGATATGATTTTTTCATATGTTAATATATACTTCTTTGACTAAAAATTTGTGATCTTTACATATGATTTTGGTTCTTTCTCTCAGTTGTAAAGTCTTTTTTGAATCAAACTTGACTCCTGGTGACTTCTTAGACAGGTTCATATTGTTTATCTGGCAACAATATGGGAATTGGTTGCCATTGTCTTTTGTACCTTTTCCCCTTCTTGCCTTTTGCTGTCCTTTCCCCCGCCATGTCCACCTTTCCAAATACAATGTTGTGGGCATACTGTATAATAATTCTCTCTTGGGACTGCGCTGTATACAGCTAAAGTGGATGTGATCCACAAAAGCTTATGAAATAACATTATTAATCTTTTATGATTTCACAAAGCTCTCTGTTGTATGTAATAATAGAACTTTGAAAACTCAACTATACTGCTGAATCTGTTTTTCTAAAATAAAGTTTTAATTTATTTAGTGCAATAAGAATTCAATTGTAGATATACTTAATTGTAACTTGTTTCCATTAAAATCAGGAAACATGCATAGAATTAGCTGTATGCCTTATGATTGCATAAAACCTAAATACAACATGAACAATGAAAACATGTGAAGAACTCTGAAAATACTGTCAGATGAATTTTCAAATTTTGCTTATAGGATGTGTTCTTACTGTAGATTACATAGAAAAAGGAAATGCAGAAGTTCCAGAGGAATCCATAGAGGAATGTTTAGCACCAGATCACCAGTCCAGTGTTTTATCCCCAGAAGATTCTCCTATACAAACAAATAAAAGTAAATATTCTATTCTTAGTAGCCTGTTGCATATCGAAATACATTAGTTATAATCAAAAACATACAGGTAGTCCTTGACTTACGACCATTTGTTTAGCAACTGTTTGAAGTTATGATGGCAGTGAAAAAAGTGACTTACAACCAGTCCTCATACTTACAACTCTTGCAGTGTCCCCACAGTCACATGATCAAAATTCTGGCAATTGGCATGCATTTACGACATTTGCAGTGTCCTGAGGTCACGAGATCACCATTTGCAACCTTCTCAGCCGGCTTCCGACAAGCAAAATCAGTGGGGAACCTTGTGATTTGCTTAATGACCACATGATTTGCTTAACCATGTGATTCACTTAGTGATCATGGTGATTCGCTTAACAACCGCCATAAAAATGTCATAAAATTGGGTGTGGACACATGATGCCTCACTTAACAACAAGTTTTCCAGTTGCTATTGTGGTTAATTTGAGGATTACCTGTAATCAATATGATATTGTACCTATTTTACAGATTACTAGAGCTGCAATAATAAAAAAATTGGATATATTCTTGTTTGCTTATGCAAAATGTTAAATTTTGTGAAAATGTTAGATAATTGGATTTTAAGTATTCTAAGGTATATTTTAGGTATTTGAGGCTAGCTAACAACTACTGGTTGCCAAGTGCCATATTTTGTTAAGTTATAGACCTAATTTATCATACACTTCTACTAAAACCTTCTTATGTAGTCAAAGTATTCTTCTCACTTAGACACAAAATGCTGTCTACACCATCACAGTTAGGATGTGCTTATGAGCTGTATCATTTTAACAATGGGTCTACTGTGGCAGCACATTTTGTGGACATTTAACATGTGCCAAACCATCTTCTCAAAATCAGGTTCTAAGGAACTTGTTTTTGTTTCTAAAGTTAGATTTTAAAGCATTTTCTCTACCTCTTAGAATTCTTACAGCCATACCAATATCAATACCAATACAGCCAGTTGAGAAATTGTAAATAAATATTAAAGTAGGTTTTAAATAAATAGTGGAAATCACCAAACAAGCATAAAAGTAGAAAAACATGTTCAACACTTTGGAAAAAAGGACAAATTGAGCAAAGTATTTATCCAAACTACCTATCCATAGTATTACAACATCTGTAAAGACATCGAAGATGGAAACAGGTATGGAAAAACAAGGAAAGTCTTTCAAAAGACTCAGAAAGAGGTCTAACCTCAAACTGGTATGCTGAAGGACACCAATGGACAGATAGTAACTGATTCAAAGGAGGTTAAACAAAGATGGAAGAAGTGTGCTGAAATACTTTATAGTAGTGATGTCAACATCCAAAATACCTTAGAAGATATTCCCTACTTACAAGAACCTCTAGTACTAGAAGACGGTCAGATCAGCACTCTGATCATTACCAAATTGGAAAGCTACAGGAATTGATGGAATACCCCAGAAATATGGCAAGCAACAGAAGAAGAATCAGTAAAAGTTTTAACCAAGCTATGCCAACAAATCTAGAGAACAACACAGTGGCCAACTGATTGGAAGAGTCAATCTACATTTCAATACCAAAAAAAGGAGACTTAACAGAGCATGAAAACTATAGTATAATATCCTTAATTTCACATGCTAGCAAAATAATGCTTAAAGTAATCAAACAGATTAGAGCTCTATGTGGAAAAAGAGATGCCAGATGTTCAAGCTGGCTTTAGAAAATATGGGACATTATTGCTGATGTCTGCTGGATAATTGAGGATGCTAAAGAATACCAAAGAGAAGTCAGTATGTACTTCATTATAGAAAGGGCTTCAACTGTGTTGATCATGTCAAGCTGTGGAATATGCTTAGGAAAATGGGAATCCTGGAACATCTCATTGTCCTCATGGGAAAGCTATATATATTTCAGGAAGTCTCAAAATAGACAGAACATGGTGAAACAGACTGGCTCCAGGTTGGCAAAACAGCAAGATAAGACTGAATACTTTCCCCTTATTTATTTAATCTAAATGATGGATATACATTAAGGGAAGAAGACAAGTGTGGTTTTAAAATTGGAAGAAGAAACATCAATAACCTGGGCTACGCTGATGATACTGCTCTGATAGCTGAAAATATGAAGGATGTGCAAGTAATAAAATGTAGTAATAAAATGCAAGGAACACAGTGAAAAAATGATACTAAAATTAAATATAAATGAGATCAAACTAGTGACAACAGGTACAACAACCAGCTTGACAATTGACAGTGAAGATACTGAAGTGATGAATAGCTTCTGCGTTTTAGGATCAACCATCAACAGTAAAGGTACAAGCAGTCAAGAAATACTCTACAGACTTGGTCAGGCAGCCATGCAGGTCTTGGAAAAGATATTTAGATACTGTGGTGTGCCTAAACATACAAAGAACTGAATAGTGCAAGCAATAGTATTCCCTGTGACAGCCTACAGAAGTGAAAGTTGGACTTTGAAGAAGCAGGATAGGAAGAGTATTGGTGCCTCTGAACTTTGGTGTTAGAGAAAACTCCTGAGAATACCATGGACAACTATGAAAACAAACAAATGGTTCATTGAACAAATCTACTCAGAGTTCTCACCAGAGGCACTAGTCATAAATGACCAAGCTCAAATTATCCTACTTTGGACACATCATGAGAAGACCTAGCTCTCTGGAGAAGGCTCTGATGCTTGGAAAGGTGAAGAAAAGAGAAGAAAAGGATGACCAGCAGTAAGATGAATGGATTCGGCTACAGTGGCAATGGGTGCATCATTGGAAGACCTAAAAGAATAGGTCAGGGACAGGTTGTCATGAAGAAAATCTATGTGGTCACTAAGAGTAGACACTGACTTCATAGCACACAGTCCATCGATAATCAATATATGCAAATTATGTGATAGGTATTTTAAATCTTGAAATTGTACTTGTGTTAGGCAAAGAGTGAGGATGGGCAAAGCAGAGCTCAGTTGCTCAAAACCATGCCTGCTTTTCTTTGAAGTTACAGTGAAATATGTTTCAATTATTTTTGAAAATAAGTTTTGAAAATAATTGACAGCAACAAAACAATTAACCATTTTTTAAAATAAAATGATTGACAGCAATGAAACAATAAAATCTACAGTACTGTGGTAAGTAAAATATTCCAGATATTTGAAACAAGCAGGAAATGGGCATTTCAGCCTGAAAGTTATTGTAGCTCAGTAGCTCCATTTTGGAATCTCACATTCTCTTATTGACCTAACATGGCTCTGGGCATGACAAATTTTTCTTTGTGTTTATTTGCAAATGAATCCAATAGTGCCAAATCCATATAGAAATGTCAAATAATGGTAATAAAATAGTATCTTAATGGGGGAAAAAAAACTCATTAACTATCTTTATAAGAGATTTCTGAACATTTAATTTGCAGAAAAAAATGAAAGTTGATTTAAAATCGAGTATTTAAAATTAACAGCTGAACAGTATCCATTTTTCAGTCAACCACCATAAGCATGTGGGACAGAATACCTACATAACTCAAATGCATTCTACAGAATGACTTTTCTTGCACATTATTTAATCATATTAGTCCCCAGATTTTTGATGTATGTATCATTTTATCAGAATAACACAGGCTCTTTGTCTCTTAAAGTTCATCCATGTAAAAGAGAAAATGATGATGATCAAACTAACAACTCTTCACCTGTTTCTACTTTTTGATTACACCAAGAACATATTTTGAATTTTATGTTGACTTGTTTTCTTTTACTAGTGACTGAAATTATTTTGCTTTTTGTAAAGGTGAAGCCGTGACTGGTGAATTATCAAAACTATTAGATGAAATCAAGCTGTGCCAAGAAAAAGATTATTTAGAAGATATGAGCCATACTGTATCAGATGATTATCTGGATGATGCTAGCAAAGTATCAGAAGAAGAAACAGCAGCAAATGGAAGCAGAACCAAATCTAATGTAGTAAGTGAGAACGGATAGTTTTCTAGCCATTAACAAAATGATTTAATTCTGTGTCACATGTTGTATATTAAAATATTTATATGCTGCAGCATTTATTTCCTTATTTCCACTTAATTAAAAACAATATAATAAATTGTAGTGGCGGGGGCATATCAAGACTTTGATATCTCTCTGAAATCATTATATTGGGTTAGTTTTCTTTTCAGCTACTTTCTGAGAACTTACTGCCTGTTTTTTTTTTCTTATAATCTTGTAAATTCTATACATCTTTCCATTTGATTAAGTTCCCAGGCTTACTGTTTTCCATCAGCAAAAATATTCCAAGCCATTCTCATAGCTTTGGAATTGACAGTGATATAATTATAGCAAGTAATAATTCAAAGCTAATTTTTCTCTGTGGAACAATTTGCACCATTCTGGTGAATTGTACCTTCCTTTTACAAAGCCTGTGTATTTTCTTAACCACTAAACAAAAGTATTTAATTATGAGAGGCCTTGTCTAAATTTGACAAGAAACATATGACCAAAACCTAGTTCTTCATTAAAGCATGACAATAGCTAGTTTTTATTTTTAGGTATCTGTCTTCCAGTAGATGGCAGTCTGGTTCAGTAAAGAAGAGCATCAGCCATTTTATAAAATAGAAGGATTTTCTAAATGTATATTTCTTGGTTAGCTTATTAAGAGACCTGGCAGGTTTTGGTGCAGCATGGATCCAAAAGGATCCTTGAAGACTGGGATCCAAATACCGTACATTGGCAGTCTCCCCATGGGCTGTGTAATCTTTTCTGTCTGGGAAGCCTCTGGGAATGGTAGTTAATGGTAAGCACACCCCAACATAACCCAGACATATGCTACCTGACATAAGTGTGTGTGTGTGTGGGGGGGATAAGTCTTTAAGCCTCTGAGCTAGGGATTTAATGCTATAGTATAGTCAATACCATAAGTTATTAAACATCCACATGCATTCCAGAAGCCCAAAAATGAAGGTGTAATTAATAGTCAATAATCAGTTCATGTTTAAAAAATGAGGCTAATGGTGTACAAGATAATCAAAAAAGAAGCAATTAATGATTCATGAGAATTTGGTACATTATTCAATTAAGTGAAAGAAATTTAAAGAGTTCAGAGAATAGCACATTGAATTTGGTGATAGAAAGATGAAGCAGGAGTTCAAGAAGTGACAGGGAGGACATGGAAGTTTCCAGAAATTATTCACTTAATACAGGGTTCACCTGTAGAAGGGGAAGGCAGCAATTTTTAATTTATTGTAACAGCCTTACTACCATGTCAAGGTATAACATCCTGGAGAATAATTTTAGGTGGGGTTATACTGAATTCCAATTCAATGTGGCCTATTTTAATTGATATATTTTCTTTAAGTGTAAAAAAAATTGCACAATTCAATCTAGTCATGGTCATTTAAGTTTGCAAATACTGTTAATCTGTCCTCAGAGATCGTCTTCCACAAATCTGGAACAAGCAGAAGAGGAAGAGGAGGGTGGAATTGAAAATAGTTGTGGACCTACAGGTTTGTGGGAAGCACTGACACCTTGTAATGGATGTAGAAATCTTGGATTTTCCAGTCTTACTCAGGTATTTATCATATTTAGATGCAAATTGTGCTTGAGGATCCTCCCATTAATATGTTGGAAAGTTCCACCATGAATCTTGTTCTCTGGAATGTTTAGACAAGGACAATGGATATGATTGCTCCCAAGTGGCCTCTGTCAGATTACAGATCCCAGTGGTGCAGTTCCATCTTGCACAAAAATACACCCATAAAAAGAAATCCTCCCTCTTCGTGGCCTTTCTAGATTTTAAATGTGCCTTTGACTCAATCTCCAGAAATGCCCTTTGGTAAAAATTAAACACAACTATTGACAGGTACACAATCCCTACCCTTCTTTACGCTGATAATGCCACCATAATGTCACAGACTCTTATAGGGCTGAAAAGAGCAATAGCAGCAATATTTTGGTACTGCAGACAAAATCACCTGGTTCTTAATTCTGAAATATCTAAAATTCTAGTCTTTGCTAAGAGAGCCATGCAACAGTAGAAGGCCAAAAATTAGAGCAGTTACTGCACTTAAATACCTTGGAGTGTTTTTCAACTCTAAAGGCACTTGGAACGCACACCAGAATCATGTAGTGCAGAGAGCCCTTAGATCTTCAAGTGCTATTAAGTACTTCTTCTACACAAGTGGAAGCCAATGAATCCCTGCGGCATTAAAACTTTTTGAGGCCAAATCATTGGCCCAAATCCTTTATGGTGCACAAGTAGGAATTTATGCAAAGAAGGATGCACTGGAATCAATGCAAACAACATTTCTGAGACCAGTCCTTGCTGCACCCAATGGAACAGCAAATTAGGAATCCCTGCAATCCAGGTAAGGGCTTGGAGGAGGATGATAAACTACTTGCTGAAAATCCAATTCTTTTCAGTCGGACTGACCGCTTTAACTTTAATAGATCATTTTCCTTCTCCCTGGAAACAGCCTGGAGAGTAGAAGTTGGCATTATATGGGTCTTCTGTACAATTCCTAATTTCTTTAGGGTATGACCAAGCCAAACAACTGCTCACCCAAAGGATATGGAGTTTCAAGCTAAAGTTAATAGGTTGCCCCAACATGGCAGAAATTGGATATATAAGAACACTTGAGAACCAGCAAAATACATGCAAAAATCTAAGTTTCCTCAAGCTGAGGATAACATTTTTTTTAAAGCCAGACATAACATCTTACTATCCACATTGCTGCAAGGCAGAGATTCCATAATCCCATTAACCAAGTGTACCTGCCCATGTGGTGACAAGAAGATTGAAACCATTTTGCGTGTATTATTACATTGTAAATTCTACAGGGGTATCAGGCCTGCTTATATTCTGCCCCTAATATGTAAATTTCCAGGAAGGCCAGACAATTTCTATGTGAACCATCTTTTAGAAGATTTGAAACCTTCATCACTTGTGCAGTAGCTAAATTCTGTGTTGCCACAATGAAGGCATAACTGGTCACAGAAATAACCACTTCTGTTTTATTTATCACTTCAGATTTCATATATGTTAGCTATCTTGTTTTAAGTGATATGTATTTTTACTTCATAGACTGGTATTTCAGATTTTACACTTGCAACATTTTATCTTTCTTATGCTGGTATTTTACCTTGTCTATTTGATTTTACTTTTGTGTTGTATATTTACAGATGTTTAAATTTGTAAATTTACAGCAAAAAATTGTGATTTTTTTTTGGTGTTGTGTATTTTAAAAGATTTAAAAAGATTTAAAAAGATTTTTTTAAAAAATGTAGACTCAAAGGATGTGGACAGGGTTTTTGGCAGCAAGTTCTGTTCTGCCCCTTGGACCTATGACCATCCTAGCTCCTTCAAGCAGCTGAGGGATGCATCTGCAGACAGATTACTGAGATTTGAGGGAATAAATTGTCCATCACTTCCTGAAGAAACTACTTCTCAGTCGAACTGTGTTAGATAATTTCTGCTCAGTCTTCAACTTTCTTTTTGGGGGGAAGATTTTGGAGAAGGTGGTGGAGCTACAGTTATAAAAGAATCCTGGATGAAACAGTATCTAGCTCCCTTCTGGCTGGGTTTTAAGCTTGGTCTGGAACTGAAATTGCATTGCTCTTGTGGATGACTTCCATTGGGATCTAGATGAGGAAAATGTGGTTTTCCTACTCCTATTAAATCTCTCAGTGGTGTTTGGTACCATTGAACATAGTATCTTTCTAGAGTCTTTTGATGCATATAACACAGTCATGTTAGTGTGATAAATAAGCCCCTCTGGCCTTTAATTAATTAATTAATTAATTAAATAAATTTATATGCTGCCCATCTCCTCCATTAGCAAGAGAGGGAGTGCTATGTTGAAGTGCTTTTACTTATTGCTAGAGATTTTAATCAGATTACAACTGCTATTTGCCCACTCAGTTTGTCACTGTCCTTCTTTGTAGCACAAACTTTTTGAGTAACAAAAAGAAACTGTCTGGTATAGGCTGTTGACAGAGATACTGAAATCATTTTCCAGATAAATACCTCCCTGAAAGAAATTGCTAGCCTCAGTTAACAAAGTACTGTCCAACTTTGCTATCTACATTTGTACCTAATTAAATTGTAGGGAAATTAAATTGTAGGGAAATGCAAAGAGTGTTATTCCCCATACTTTGACCTAGTCTAGATTCCAGTCTACTTCATATCAAGAGGCAGCCTTAAGATCACTGAGGTCCAAATCTTAGGCTCTTTAGCAGTGTGGATGCTAATTTTCTCAACACTCTTTACTCCAGTGTAGTCCCTGTCTCCTATCTTTGACAAGCATACTGATCTTCCATGTGCAACTTCCATAAAAGTTGAGAGTATTTTCTTCCTGTGCTTTCAGCTTTAGAGACTATCAGCAGCGTTCTATTTCTCTGGATTGTTTCTAGACCCTTTCTACTGCTCTGTGAGGTCTTTTGGATGGGCTGGATCTGGGCCTTCCCTATTTCATACTAGAAATTGAATACATGTTTATTGAGAATGTTCCACTAAAATTAACATTAGAATGAGTCTAAATTTTATTAAAAGGCATAAGTTTTGTGAACTAGGGCTCACCTTATCAGATGCATGAATAGCTAAAGTGATATAAAATTTAAATTGGGATGGTGGGAAAGAAGGGAGGAAGACAGGGTGGTTTTGCAGATGCAGGATACATATGGGACAGATTACAAGTACAGTGGTACCTCAGTTCACGAACGCATCTGTTCACGAACGCATCTGTTCACGAACAATTCGGTTCACGAACAGCTCCGGCTGCAAAAATTTGCCTCCGTTTGCGAACGCTGGATCGGGTGACGAACAGGATCTGCGGCCATTTTCCCTCCCGTGACACGTGGTCGCGGCTTCCTGTAGGGAGGGGGACTCTCCCTCCAAGCAGTAACCGCCTCCCCACCCGCCTTCCTGTCCTCCACGCCGGGAGTCGCGTCAAGCAAGGTTAGCTTTCTCTCTCCTCGTACTGTACTTTGTGTCATATTTTTGCGGTTTTTAAAAAAAAAAACATATGGTTCAGAACGGATTAACCGTATTTACATTGAACCTTATGGGGAAATTTGATTCGGGTTGTGACCAGAAATTGGTTGGCGACCAAATTTGGGGTCAGAACGGGTTAACCGTATTTACATTGAACCTTATGGGAAAATTTGATTTGGTTCACGACCAATTCGCGTTGCGACCAGAGTCGCGGAACGAATTAAGTTCGTGAACCGAGATACCACTGTACTCTATAATTGACATTTGTAATGTGTTAAAAAAATCCATTGTGTTTTAAGACCTTCTGAGGTAGCCTGGAACCTTTTGATATAAGTCAGTTCAGCAGCCTCTTGCTTGCTTGTGCTGGTGAACATTTTTGTTCTGGAACAGCTACTATGAAATCTGTAATGGAGTGTCCTGGGTGGTTAAAATGCTCTGATATTACTTTGTCCTTGTTTTGAGTCCTAATGTCAAACTTGCACAGTCTGACCTACTTGTCCTATATCAAATCCAGAGGGGCACTGCTGTCCTACATAGAATCCAGATAATGGCATATATCATGTTAGAAGAAGAACATGTATAAGAACACTTAATTCTGTGTGTGAAGTTGTTGGGGCCTGTGATGTCGCTGTTGATGTAAATGTGGGGGCAAAGTAGATTTGTTGCAGGGTCTGGTTCCCATGCTAGCATCATTTCCTTGTTATTTCTGGTTGTGCATGACAATCTGCTTCAGTTTGGGTAGCTTGCTTTCTTTCTTTCTTTCTTTCTTTCTTTCTTTCTTTCTTTCTTTCTTTCTTTCTTTCTTTCTTTCATCTATCCATCCATCCATCCATCCATCCATCCATCTAATGTATATGGCCACCCATCTCACTGAAGGTGACTCTGGGCATGTCCAATAGTCCAATAGAACATATATAAAAACAATCATATAAATATATTAAAAATCAATGTTAAAAATTAATAGTATTAAAATTAAAGTTAAAATATACAAACCCCAGGCATGGAGAGAGTGAGTATATCCATCTCAGTAATGGAGCCATCTAAACATGTCTCCGGTTCCCTGGGATCCCTAGACCTGGTGAGATAACCAGGTCTTGAGAGACTTATGAAACATCAAGAAGGATGGAGTCAACCTAACCTTGAGAGGGAACATATATTATATATTATATGGACTATATGGATGTAGTGCCTGAGAAAGTACAGTGTAATTGTTCAGTATGGGTTGTATCTTATTAATAATGTGCTTGAGTGGCTTGAGTTGTGAACAAACCCTATACCTATTTTGTTTTTGTGTTTCAATAAGTCCTTCCTGAGAATCAATATGGCTCTGTTGATTTGCCTGTTGATATCACTGGATGGATAGTTCAGTTTCCTGAATGATAGTTCAGTTTCCTGAATGTCTGTTCAGCATCTCTTTCAAGTAGGTTAGAACAATTGTGTTTGTCGCATTGTTGGTGTGTTCTGGGTGGAAGTTGGAAGCATGTAGGTATGCATGGTGATTTTTGTGTTTCCTGTATAATGTAATGCTTATGTGTGTCCATTGTCTTACTGTAACATCAAAGAATTGGACTTGTTCTGTATATAGATCAAAACTAAGCTGTTGAGGGTGGAAGTTAAGGTATTGATGGAATTTAATGAGAAATTCTGTTCCATGAGTCTAGATCTTAAGAAACAATCAAGCAGAAAACAATACCCTAATCAAGGAACTACCAAGGAGAAAACCATACCCCCACCAACACTGGCAAGGCAAGCTACTGTATATAAACAGGGAGCAATCTGCACACTCACTAGCACTGATGATATTTACCTAGTTGGGTAATGAAACATCTGCAAGCAAACAACCAAGCTCAGAGAGCATCAAGGACTCCACAATTCAATCCTGAACTACATATGTTCTCTTCTATTGGTACCACATATGGGCATTTAATACTTCAGAAAGCACACAAATGGGAGAAATTTGCATGTAGGCAAACCTCCACCAAGGAACAACTATTCTTTCTGCACAAATGCCTACAACAGCATGCCCTGGCCACCAGCATCAGATACAAACCTCCAATAAACTGCATAGCTGGATGGAAAATAGCTCAACAAAGTGGCTGAAAAATAATATGGCTAATGATTATGGATGCTCACCTCAGACTAAACAAATACCATCACACCATAGGTAATGTCAAGGAGCAACTAGAACAAACCATGACCCCAGAACACACACAAAGGCTGACAACCACCATCAAACTACATCTGTAAGACAGGCTGAAAAAAGGAAAACAAAGCTCCAAACCAGACTGCTGAAGCTAAACCCCAGAAGCAAAGAGATACCTGAACCCAAATGGGTAGTCAACATATCCAGCCACCCACTATCCACCACAGAACACAATATCCTCCAGAAAGGCCTCAACTATAACACAGACAATGCTAATCAGTTAGAATTCTTTGCAGCCTTAGAAGCAGCATTTAAAACCACAGGACGTGCCACAGAGACCCAAGAAAACATAAGGCAGACTATCATGCCAAAGACCAGAAGAACACAGAATCAGAACCAACATAAATCAGAGGACAGAGCAGCCCTCAAAAATCTAAAGAAGGACCAAAACATCACAATCCTCCCAGCAGATAAAGGCCAAACCATGGTTATCATGGACAGAACACAATACATACAAAAAGCCAAAGAATTACTGGAGGACAAAGAAACCTACATCCAATAAACACCAACCCAATACAGAAACTAGACAACCTGATCAAGAGAACCCTTAACGACTTAACCATGAAAGGTCAAATCACAAAAGAAGAACAGTGGTGGATGAAAAACAATGGATTCATCCTCCCATGCTTCTATGGATTCCCAAAATACACAAGCCCAACATACCTCTTCATCCAATTGTATTGTTACCAGGGATCCCAACATATAGCATAGCAAAAGAACTTACAAAAAAGCTTGGACATCTCATAGAGGGGAGTGAATATTCTATCAACTCCCCACTACAGTGCCTCCAAAAAATCAAGCCTAAAAATGGAAGAAGATGAAATTATGGTTTCATTCAATGTCACAGTACTCTTTATGTCCCTAGATCTGGAACTAGCGAAAGAATCCATAGCAGGAGTACTACATAACACACTCGACTTAACCAGATATACTAAGATCGAAATACCCAGAATCATGAATCTCATTAACCTCTGCTTCACTACCTACTTTCAATTTGATGGACAAATACACCAAAAATCAGAGGAACACCCATGGGATCACGACTCTCAGGACTCATAGCAAAGACTGTAATGCAGCATCTAGAAACTATAGCACTCCCAAACATACAACCAAAAGTATGCATCTGGTATGTAGATGACACCGTCATAATAAAAAAGGAACAACTAGAGAAGACACATGAAACAATCAACAACATCTTCAAAGGAATAAAATTCACAAGGGAAGAAGAAAACAACAACACTCTACCCTTCTTGGATATCCTCATCAGCAAAAGAAACAATGGCAAATTAGAAACACAAGTCTATCGAAAAACAACCCACACTAACCAAGTACTCCATTACCAAAGTAACAACCCAACCTCCCACAAGAGGAGCTGTGTAAGAACATTATTCAGATGAGTACAAATGCACTGCAGGAACCCAGAACAGCAGAAAAAGGAAACAGACTACCTATACAACATCTTCCAACAAAATGGATACCCATGCCACTTTGTCAAAAAGTGCCTGACCACTCAATCCACTACAGCACAACCAACACAAGTTATGAAATGGATAACACTGCCATACATCAAAAACATCTCAGCAACAACCAACAGACTGTTACAACCACACGGCATCACCATAGCACACACACTAACTAAAGCCCTCAAAAACATTTTAAGTAAACCAAAAGACCCGGTAGCCCAAGAAATAAAAACAGGAGTCATCTACAACATACAGTGCAAGGACTATAAACAGCCAGTATGTAGGACAGACAGGCAGACGACTAGCAGAGCGCATCCATGAACACCAACTAGTGGCCAGAAGACATGATGAAAACTTAATCTCACAACACATGGACAGACTCAGCCATAGTTTCAACTGGGAAACTGAGCATCCTAGACCAAGGTAAATCCAAAAATGCTAGAAAATTCCTGAAAGCTTGGCATTCAGACAAATCAGCCATCAGTAGACACATAGAAATAAACCACATTTACACACCATTCAAAAGAGACAACAGAAAAGCTAAGAAGGAAATGATGATCTTACCTAGTTGGGTAATGAAACATCTGCATGCAAACAACCAAGCTCAGAGAGCACCAAGGACTCCACAAGTGTAATATTGTATTGTATATGTGTGCAATGTAGATAAAAATGTAATGAGATGCATTTTAAGAAGCATGTGGTTTAATAATTCAAACAGTATAACCATTAATTTTGAAGATCAGCAATGGATAATTTGAAAAAAAAAATCTAAATCTAAGAACCAGGTTTATTTTATTAATTTTGGTTTTTTTTCCTGTGGCCCCTAGAGGGCATTCTTTACTCAAGGGACAAAGGGAATTCATTCAGAAACTTTCTTCAGGGAATTTGTCAATATCAGTGACTTCTGCTCCTCCAATATTTTTTAGAGAGAACATATACAACATATATTACTTCTGAAATTGTAAATTAAATTTAGAATAACTATAATGGAAAGTTATTTGGAGACTACTAGATTTCAGTAGTAGAAATTGTACATTTTTCTTTTTAATTGTTTATTTTTACTGCTACAATTTACA
Source organism: Liasis olivaceus (assembly GCA_030867105.1). Lineage (NCBI taxonomy): Eukaryota > Metazoa > Chordata > Lepidosauria > Squamata > Pythonidae > Liasis > Liasis olivaceus. Next base: position 49,031,671 of record CM061355.1, on the reverse strand, counting down.
AAAAGAAAAAAAAAAAGAAAAACTATGAGATTAAAAACAATATATGTGTAAAAATATATTGTAAATGTGTAAAAAAAAAAAAGAAAAACTATGAGATTAAAAACAATATATGTGTAAACCAAAATGAATCAAATACATAAATATAACAATATACATGTAAATGTGGCTCAGGTTTTAAACTACAAATTAAACCTTGATCAATCATTGCATTATATCAGTAGAGAGCCAGTTCAAGAGCTGAGTGAATACATTTTTTCATTTCAGGATTTTAAGTCCAGAATAGTAGTTTCTTTTGCAACAATACAAAATTATCTTTTTAACTATTCTCCAAGCTTAGTAAGTCCAAAGTCCTTCATACACTGATAAATTTCATATTTTGGTATAATTCAATGTTACATTAATACCTTAAAAACTGATCTCTTCTGAAATTATTACTAATAATGTTAATTATATAGTTAATTAAATAATAATGTTAATAATAACAGTATCTAGTCATCTTTTTCCATTGCCCTATTTTTCTCTTGCTTTCAGTTTTGCCAAGCATCAGGATCTTTTCTAATAATTCTTGCCTTTGCATTTATATGTCCAACATATTTCAGCTTTAGCTTTCTTAGTAATGCTTCCTGTGAGCAATCTGGGTTTATTTCATCTAGTACTGAATTATTTGTTCTTCTAAGGATCCAAGATATTCTTAACAATTTTCTTTAGCAGCACAACTCAAAGCCATCATTTTTTAAAAAATTAGCCTTTTGATGGTCCCACTTTCAAAGCTGTATGTTACAACAGGGAAAACTATAGTCTTGGCAATGCATGTCTTTGTTTTTAGTGTGATGCCTCTGCACTTTTTGTCTAAATTTGTCATAGTCTTTCTCCCAAGTAATAGATGCCTCTTTTTTTCATGGCTATACTCATCATCCTTGTGAATTTTTGAGCCTAAGAAAGGCTGAATATAGGGAGCACTAAAATAAATCACAGTTCTTGTCCATTATGCTGATTTTACAACCGTCTTTAGCAGGTCTAATAACTGACTGTTGGCTTTCTCAAGGTAGAAAAAGCCAACAGGCAGGGCTTAACTGCTCATTAACATTCTGGAATATGTAAGTGGCAATTCTGAAAACTGTTAAACTTCCAGTTTAACTAAAAATCCCATTTTGAAGTCAATAGATAGTGTAAATATTGAGCTACATATTGATATTATTGATTGCTAATTCACATAGGTATAAGAAAGGGAGGAGGCAAAGCACAATCAGACTTGCAAGACCCTGTTATTATCAACGATCTGAATAAAAGTAGTCTTAGCCTTCCTGTAGAATTGATTCTTGGTCTGGTCTACCTGGTGGGGCTGACATCAGTCTTGCAAGTCTCATTAGGAAGGTGTCTTTCTGAGCAGCTTATGTATGCTTTCTGATTGTTTTAGACTTAAGCTATGCATTTCTCCTTATCACTTTGGTAATAGATCTGGCCTCTCTCTGTCAAAGTCATCTTCCTTACTCTCTACACCAGCTGTCTGGCTATCATGACAGAGTTGTAAAATCTTGCTCAGAAAAGGAGGAACATATTGGCAACACTTGTAGCCCAGCTTTCAGGAAAAGAAGGAGGATGATGATGTCTAAGTGTCCTCCTGCTACTGGATTCACTTTCTGTTGATTGAGAAGTGAATTCTCTAGGTAATTTGATCTTAGGGGATAATTTTGCTTTGCTTGTTTTATTGAATGTATTTTTATTGATCAATGACCAAAATAAAGTTATGTTTGTCTGTCAGAGAGATGGGGGTGTCTGAAGGGGGGCACCAACCCTGTGGAAGGTCATATTGTAGCTTGTGTAGCATTAACTTGCTTCTTTGCAAGCTTATAAAAGTTCCAAAAGTCAAAAAAGAAAAAAAATGTGTCCACCTGACCTGACATTAAATACATTTGTAAGATAATTCCTACAAGCTACCTAGAGTCATTTCAATTAGGTAGGTAAGTACTGTTCTGACCCAGCTGATGCAAGCAGACACCCAACTACAGGTTTATAAGTCTTAATTGCTGTTTCATAAAATTCTTGCTGGAAAATGGGGGAGTAGTTAGCCAGACCACATTTAAGACTTGCCTTGAGCCATTATTAACTGCAGAAACACAAGAATTATTTGTAACATTCCAGGGTTCTAGCACTGGAGAGTTCCACCAGCTGATCTGAATATCAAGCTTTGGGTACAAATGCAGGGCAAAAGCAATAGGAACCCAAGTTTAAAGGCAAAGGCTTCCAACAGGGCCTGGAGGTTGTTCTTATATAGCTATCAGTAATATGAATTAATTGGGGGCATTGTTACTGTCTCCTCTTAAAAAGATGCAATGAATGCCATTCTCTGTCCTCCATAACTGCTTGGGCTGGAAGCACTACCAGAATCTTGGCCCCTTGTTATCTAAGACAGCCCTTACCAACTCAAGTTTATTGTCTCCTAGAACTCCCTCAGGGGTCTGATTGCCTGACAATTAAGATTTACAAACTTGTATTTGCCTGGCTGTTTGCATCATACTGACAGTCCATTTGGTTTTCCTCTTCAGCCTCTGACTTAGGATTCAGAGGAGACCATAATAGATGCTTATCTGAGGATGGATCTTATGATGCTCCAAATTCTTACTGTCAAACCTGACTTCTACAAGGTAATACACCCACTCTGAGACATGATGCTAGATCTGAAAGGCATCCTTGATAGCCAACAGGGGAGAAGGCTATCTGAAAATTTTGGACCAGATTGAAATAGCAAGGCCCCCAAGGCAAAATTGGACACATCAGCCAGTATGACAGAGCACTGGGTGTGATAAGGATGATGAAGGGTAGGCTGAGAAGTAAAAGCCTTTTTATGTTAATCAAAGGCTTGTTGAACTTTGAAATCTTATTAAAAGGCCTTTTTGGTAAGTTGAGTCAGGTGAGATGGCCAGGAAAAGTCAGAATGAATTTGTGGTAAAAATTTGCAAATCCTAGGAACTGCTATACATTCCTGCTAACAGATGCTATGAAATTCCATTCCCCCTGAAATCCAATCAGATCCTACATTGTTAGGCTCCAGGAAATTATTAAAAACAGAACTATGTAAGAGGACCTTTGAATTATGTACATTATCTTTTAAAATTGATTGTTTTACTATTTCATTTATGCTTCAGTTACTTATTTTGCAAAGTTATTTATATTGTGGGTATGTTATTGTTGAGTTTATATTCTAACAAGAGTCTCTCAATTGCAGCAGTAAAAAAAAAAAAATTAATTAATGAGTGAATGAATGAATAAATAAGTAGTGTGGGAGAGGGGCTTCCAAGCAAAATGTATTGTACTTTAGCCAGATCCGTCTGAATTCTTTCAGAGGAACAGTCCAATACAGACAGTTCAAAGGTTCATTTTTCCAGTAACATAGAGGCTGTGGTCAGAGAAATGTTGAAGAACTGAAGTAACATGATCACTACAGAGGGCAAAATTCTCAGAGTAAGTAAGCAAATAATTCAAATGGACTACCAAAACATGTAATTTGTGGATTTTCATAAGACTGACAGTTCACCTGCATGTATTCAATTGTCCCAAAGTAAGATTTCTTCTGCCATCTCTGCTTTCAAGATGGAGTGGATGAACTAAAATTTGAGCTCCAGAGACAAGGTTTGTTTATTTATTTATTTATTTATTTATTTATTAAATTTCTCCCCACCCATCTCCCCCCAGTGGGGGACTCTGGGCAGTTCACAGAAAATATTAAAACCATAAATACATATAAATACATAAAACATAGAAATTAAAAAAAAATTACATAATGTAACTGTAGGGCTGATGACAAAATTATGTAACTGTAGGGCTGATGAGAAGACAAGGTCTGGGCCTCTGTTTTCCCAAATATATATGCTTAGTCCAAATATTTCGAAGAAAGATTGGAGATCTTCTATGACATGATCAGGATGATGAAGGGTAGGCTAAATGTTGCATCCAATACAGTTGAAGGTTATGTCACTGTGGTCCTAATGAATGTTAGGATAGTGAACCTGAAAACAGTTCCCAGGACTACTGGAAAATGCAAGTAGGAAGTTAAATACAGCTGAAGGGATTCTTGGTGGTTGCTGATAGTGAGCTGTAGTAGTTCAGTGTCTCCTGTGATTGAACCTGAGCATAAAAGCCAATTGTTAGGGTTAAATCAATTGTTTTAACCCTAACAAGAAGCTGGACAGGTATAATGTTATGTGGGAATGACCTGGGAGGCAGGAGGAAGAGCTGCAGTCTAGACAATGGTCTGATAAATGAAATTTGAGTTTGAAGGAGGAGGGGTGACGAAAACTTCTCAGAAGCGAACTTCCCTAGCTTTTGGGAGAGTAAAAGTGAGGAATGGCAGGGGTATGTTCAGACAATAAAGATAGAGCTAGTACTCCTGGTTGTGCTTCTTGTCTGGACTACCTTGCAAGGCTAACAACAGGAAAGAATGGGGCTTGTTCTCCCATGAAAAAATTATCTAGCCATCATTTTGTGGTTTAAGAGTTTGGGAATTATTTCTTTTTAAACAGAATCCATAGTTTGAAAAACTTTGAAAACCCCTGGGTTAGATGGGTGCTTGTGGTTCTCTTCAACTCCACAATTTGATGATTCTATGATAAACCTTGACTCTGCTTGAAGTTGGCCAATGCTACTCAGACACATGGTTTGGCTAAATAAGAATCTTTATTTGCATAGTAGAATGAAGCCATTTGAATAAGTTGATTTTGCACTGTCAACATGAGGATGCAGTCTGTTACCCAATATAGGTTTTCCTGATTTTCTTACAGTTTAATGGTCCCTTGCTTGTGTTTCTCAGGCTTGATGCTTTTGTTTGTAGTTGCTACAGTGTTGATGTAAATGTGGAGGGCAGGGTAGGCATCTGGGTTTAGCCACTCCACGCATCTGGTGAAGTGAGCTGTAGCTCACAAAAGCTTATGCCTTTTAACAAAATTTGATAATCTGAAAAAGTGCTCCAGACTCCTTCAGAATTTTAGCTATCATAGATTAACACAACACTCTTCCTCCAATGTACGCAGCATGTTCTTTTCTCCAGTTGGATTGAAAAATAGGATTTGTGGCTAAGGAAGACAGATCAACACATTAATGTACACTAATGTTTACTCAACTTTATTTTTCCCATTGCCAAAATGCAAGTTTCAGGAGCCGTTATTTTACTGCTGAAGTAGTAATAACAATTTCAAAAAAGTGAGACCTGTCCTTGCTGAATATGAGCCCAAGAACTGGAATACATAAGCAAAAAATCTATCAGAAAATAAAATGCAGATTAAAAAACCAAACAAACAAGAGAACAAAAACAAAAAACAAATGAAACCCTATGACACATATCCATTCTATATCTAATATGTCAACAGGCATCCAGTTGGCTGAGAATAAATACATTTCTTTAGGTTTTAATTCTGTAGTTGTAACTTCTTCCAACAATGCAATTTTATCTTTTTAATACCCTCCAACTCAATAAATTTATATATGGTGTGAGAGAAGCAATTTTGATGGATAAAAGAGAGAACTAGGAGATGTAAGCTGAGTATAATAGACTTTGATTAAGACTTTTATTAAGTCAAATAATGAGTGGAAAACCATAAATGTCACTATGTAGGAAGAAGTGAGATTGTCAAATTCATTCAACTCTGCATTTAGACTTGTTCCCAAGTGATAAGTGCTCTTCTGGGGAAGAATAGAGGGATATCATCTGGTGCTAGTGAGTGGGACTTCTTCTCCAGAAAATGAGAAAAGGTAACTGTATATCATTGTACACATCAGGAATGTGACAAACCAGAAAAGAAAACAGGCTAAGTATGTCAGCACATAATACTGATAAGGCTGACTGTAATTCATATTATTTTCTCTTTATAAACCATATTATTGTTCTATGCTACAATGATGAATGCCCCATTTGCCCACTAAATGCAGAGGACCTAGGATTGGAAAGGGTTCTAGAAAAATAAGAACTTGGGAGGTGCATTGCTCCATCCAGCTGCTTGACCATCAACCAGACATAGGAAAACATGCCAACATTAAGTACTGTACATCACTCTCACCATATAAGTCTGATTCCATATTGCCTGAATACTTAATAGAAATTAATAGGAAAGTATGCCAGTGCTTTATGGTAGCTTTCATGCTCTAAAACAATGGTATGAAAATACAGAAATTATTACTTGCAAGACTTATTTTTTAATAAGTAAAATAAAGTAATTTATTTTAGATTAAATATGTGTAAAAATCCTGACATTTTGAAATAGTTAATTATAAGATATGGGATATTTTTAAAAAAAGCATATCTGTTTCCAAAAGTTTGGGAAAAAATACAAGATTGTGATATTTTGAAAAGAACTAAAAAGTGACATAGTTTTCACATAATATTCTGCTGGTTTAAGTCCTGTTCTATGACACAGAAGAGTCTATGCAAGTTTATTGAACTATAGCAAGTCTTATAAAGCAAACGTACATATTTTAAGTAGAAAAGTAGGATTAAAAATATTATAATTATATTTAAATAAAGAAACGTATCTACTAAGCCTCATTGGTTTGGGGACTTAAAACTCTAACTTGTCTGAAACCATTCATATGAAGAATCCTTAAATCCACCAAAAGTTTCTAAATTATGTTTTTCAAAACATAAAAATAGAAATATGTTATACCAATGCCCCAAGTTGAAATAGAGATTTTTTTTTTTCCTTTGGTCTCAAAATATGAATCCTGTCCATGTCCCCCCTCCCCTCCAAAAGAAATTGTCCTACCTTTAAAAAAAAAAGGCCTGGGATTATTGATTCAAATTATACTTTGATATATTATCTCAGTCTAGTCTAGCCTGCATTTTGAATGTATATGGCAACTTGTGTTGTGCCAGGCATCCCCTTCCCCCTTTCTGTGTTGTAGGACCATTTGTCTCCATAGAACTTGTGGCTTTGGGAAGTGGGCCAGATATTAGATTTTCAGGACATAGCTTACCTATAAATACAAGACAGCTGCAGTTTGGGGTCATTCTTAAATAGAAAATATCTTGCTGCTGCTTCAGGCTGTGGCTTTATTTCTCAAGCCAAATTCCTACCAAGAGCAGAGAGTTGAATTGGATGATCTCTAAGATTTTCCAATAGAATCCTTACATTCTATGATTCCTGGAAAAAAATTGGGAAGAAAATATGGCTACCACCAGTGATTTACAGGACAGCATTAAAGTGGCTGATTATACCAAATTATTCATGGAAAAATTCAAAATAATACTGAAGAGTTCTGAAAGGGTCTTTTTGAAACTGTATAATTTCTTGCAATGGGCCCAACATCATATTATTGTATTTCACAAAGAGCAGATGCAGTTAGTAAGTGTTATATTTTCCTTTAACAGTTATGTATTATGGAGAACATCGGTGAGTTTGAATATATGCAATGGTTTTAACAATCTGGTAAAAGATAGTTTATTCCTTGGTAGAGTGAAATACACTTAAATATGTAATAGTACATTGACACACAAATGTATTCCTGATTTTTAAAATCTATGCTGGTCTATGACCGAAATAAAATTGATTGATTGATTGATTTTTCAAATCACCTGTTTTGCTTTCACTTGAACAGCAGATTGTTCTGTAGATTTATAATCTAGGATATTTTATAGACTTCTGTTTAAAAAAATCTACATAGAGTATTGAAGTTTGCAAATTAATGACAACAGGCACAACAACCAGTCTTAGAATTGACAATAAAGATATTGAAGTGGTGGATAGCTTCTGACTTTTGGGATCAACCATCAAAAGTAAAGGAATAAGCAGTCAAGAAATATGCCACAGATTAGTACTTGGCAGAGCAGCTATGAAGGCCTTGGAAAAGATATTCAGATGCCATGATGTGTCATCTATACCTACAAAGATCAGAAAAGTGCAAGCAGTGGTATTTCCTGTGACATTCTGTAGATGCAAAAGTTGGACTTTGAAGAAGCAAGATAAGAATAGTACTGATGCTTTTGAACTTTTTTTGGAGAAGACTCCTGAGAATACCATCCATAGCCAAGAAAACAAACAAATGGATCATCGAACAAATCACCCCAGAGTTCTTAAGGCACAAATGACCAGGCTTAAAATATCCTACTTCAAACATATCATGTGAAGACCTAACTTTCTAGAGAAGGCTCTGATGTTGGGAAAGGTGGAAGGAAAGAGAAAAAAAGGATGAGCAGCAGCAGGGTGGATGGATTCAGTTATAGTGGCAATGAATGCACGATTGGAAGACTTGAAAGATTGACTTCCAGTGAGGATTCTTGGCAAACTAAATGTCTCCAAAGGAGCGGAGATGGCGTTGTGGTGAGATCAGTGGCCAGACAGCAATTTCTGGCCAGCCAAGTCTCTCCAGATAAAGGAGAGATTATGAGATCACCCACTTGCATTCCGTGCAGCTGCTCCTTGTGAGTAAACTGCAGGAACTGAGGTTTCTGCAGTTGGTTTGTGAGTTGAGTGGCTGAGAGTGGAGGGATTTCCACCAAGCTTACAGCCTCAATGTAGCCTTATGGATACAAAATTCTGCTGAGCCTCAGACTTTTGGAAATTGCTTAACTGCTTTTCAACTACTAAGAACCTTTTAATCAACAAGTTTCATAACATGCACATGTTTCCTTTAAACCTTAGCTAAAGAAGTTTTAAAGATAAGTTTAAGGACATTAACCCCCCCCCCCCTTTTTTGGAATAAACAGCAAAAGGGTGATTAGAATGTTGATTTTGGAAAGTTATACAGTAAATGGACTAAGGATCTGAAATAAGATTTTGAAATGAATCATAAGAATCTTTCTTGTGGGAAAATGCTGCTGTTTTGAATTCTTAAAAGAAAACATGATAAGATGGGAATTTGAATGTTGGACACTAGAGGGAACCAGAAGGAACTAAAGATTACAATTAAAGGAGAACACTTAAATTTGATTTACTAATATAGAATGGAGCAAAATACTTTAACATTGGATGTATTGGAGGATATTTGTGAGCAATGGTTCCAGAAGTTAATCTTAAAGTGTCTGCCATTATAGATAGACTGTGATCAGATGTTAAGGAAGAGGAACAAGTTTTACCAGATAAGACTGAGACTGATCTGAAAGTGGATTTAAAAATGACAAGATTCTGTCACTGTAGCTTTATAATAAAGTAGAATTATCTCATCTGATTGTGAATCCTATCTGGTGTACCCCACAAGGACAATATTGATCTTGCATCTGAAACTACAATTCTCTCCCCAGCCCACCGTCTCCTTTACAGCCTGAGAAACTAGGGAGGTTTTCTTCTGAGTCTGAGCTTCTTGCTCAGCCCAGTATCTGACCATTCCCTTGGCAGTATCTCTTGGCCCAGTCTCCCAAGGTCTTTCCCACGTACCATTACAGGGGTGCTGCTCCACAGATAGTGAATTCTATTTGTGAATTGGGTTATAGGATCAGATGGGTTTGCTGTGGAAGAAGTCTGTCCATTTACTACAGGTAGTAGATCTGATGGGCTGTGGAAGAAGTGGATTATCTGGACCCATTGCAGTCTTCTTTCAGGTTGAGATATAGTACCAAGATGGCACTGATTGAACCTGTGGATCATGTCTAGCAGGCCCAGGATGGGTTATAATGTATCTGCCCTGGCCCTCCTTGATCTCTCTCACCTTTTGATACCATTGATCATGGTATACTTCTGGACTGGCTAAAGGGGTTGGGAGTGGGGGCATGGTTCTTCAGTGGGTCTCCTTCTTCCAAGGTCAGTTTCAGTTGGTACTGTTTTGGGGGTAAGGTCCAGCTCCAGTTCACTCCACTTTTATTTAGTATCTACAGGAAACTGTGGGGTGAGATAATCTGTATGCTGATGATATTGACTTATACATATCTGTCCTGGGCCATTCAAGTGATGACATCAAGGTGTTTTCTCAGTGCCTGGAGGGTCTGGATGGGGAAGAACCAGCTTTGACTCAGCATTGTCAAGACTGAGTGCTATGGGTTTCACAGTCCCCATATCTAGTGATTTTTTATAACTGATCTGAAAGTGGATTTAAAACTGGATGGGGTAACTATCCCCCAGGCAGAATTGGTGTGGAATCTGTAGATTCTCCTGGACTCAGGACTCCTACTTGAGGAGCAAGTGGCAGCCACTGCCAGGAGGACCTTTGCACAATTATGTCGTATGTAGCAGTTGTGCCCATTCCTAGATCAAGAAGCACTGCTCATGGTCACTCATGCCTTGGTCATTTCCCGATTGGACTATTGCATTGTGCTGTACATGAGGTTGCCCTTGAAAACCTTTCAGAAGCTTCAGCTGATCCAAAAGGCAGCAGCATGTGCAGAATTGGGTGCACCATGATATGCTCACATGACATTGCTGCTATATGAGTTGCAATGGTTTCCAGAAGGGTTCCAGGTACAATTCAAGGTGCTGGTTGTCACCTTTAAAGCCCTACGTGGCACGGGGCTGGGTTACTTGAGGGATAGCTATTTCAAGATGGCTGGTGCATACATAAACTTTTCCAGAAGGAAACAATTTTAGTCTTAAGACATGTAGTGGTATTATAAAAACCAGTTTCTTCTCTCCTTTCCTTAATTGTACTTTTCATTGGACTGGAGGGGACAACTGATAGATCTGAGAATTTTTATTGTTGAACAGTCTACTATTGATTGTTTTCTTTGTTACTTGCACTATTAATATGGTACCTTTAATATTAAGTATGTCTTTTAGAACTTTCTACTATCTTTAAGATAGAAGGAGCTTCAACTATTCATTGCCAAGTAATTGATATACAGTAACATTTATATTTTTATTCTGCATGCAATCACAGACAGCTTTGGCATTTCAGAATAGTTTGCAGAGTTTGAAAACTGAATCATCCCTAGTTAAGAGTAAAATTAGACTGATGAATGTCAGAATTTGAGTTTCAATATATTACTCAATTATAAAGCAACAACTAACATATTTCTTGAAAATGCATTATCTCTTTTTCCAGCATGAATAGGTATAGCCATTTTTTAATGAGGAGTTGCATTTGTTCCCATAGGATTTTTTTTCAGAACTTGCATCCTTGACAATGATAGTGTAAAATTCCTTCTGTTGAAGTCCCCTTTCTCTCTTCCCCCATCCCACCCTCTGCAAGCCTTTTCAAGATTACTGTTTTAGCCGAGAAGCAACAAACTTGCTAAAGACTGAAAGGAGAGAGGATATAACTTTTCAATCTTCTCTTTTGCTATTATTATTAGTAATGAAAGTATTATTATTATTATTATTTTGCTATTATTAGTACTGAAGAAATAGTAACACTGATCTATATTCCCAAGTGGCCAGCTGATGATTGATTGGTTGCGTGGCAAATAAAACCTTGTAGGACTTCCAAGATTACAAAGGTTAGGGGAGAACACTCAATGACTTTAAATTGCCCATATAATTCTATGTGTACAGAACATATAGAATTTCTGTTTATATTGGCTAGATATACTGTATGCAGAAAATGATAACTTTCTGCATGGAAATAGGAAAGGTTCTGAAGGTTCTAAACACAATCCCACCCTCCTCATTCTCTGAGAAAAGCAAAATGTCCATAGCTTTTTGAGGCAGTGACATATATTTATATAAATAATGATGATTTAATAATAACTTTATTATTAAGATGCATAGGTAGGTAGCTTTTTAAATATATTTTTGTTTCAAAGATATCTTTGAATAGCTCTAGAAACTAAGTTTAATCTTAAATTATTTTTTAATGGATAGTTATTTTTAAAATTCTTATAATTGTTGTATTTGACTTTCAGGTAAATATGATAGTGTAATATGTTCATTTTAAACTGTTTTCTGTTGTCCTCTACAAGGCCAACTCGATTATATAATTCTATTTCTATGTTTCAGGAAGCCTTTCCAAAGAAGAGGAGTTACACACTGGAAGCAGTGCCATCTGTTTCTTCAGAAACATTTCCTGTAGAAAATGAGAATGATCTCTGTGATTTTCTTGATACAACAGTTACCAAGAAACCTTGTTCTTTAGAAATAACGAGAGGAGTTTCATCAAAAATAGGTGTTTTTACTGGTTTTGATCTTATAAGTATTGCTGTTTTGTGCCACCTAGATTTTTGTTTATAGGATTAGCTGATTTTGAGAAATCTGCAGGAACTTTATTATGTAATGCTTGTTTGTGCAAGAAGCACAAGCAAGCATTAAGGACATTTGGCTGGGTTGTACTGGCTACATAAATCTGTCATTTAGAGGGAAGGTTACCTATTGTTCCAATTACTCCAGACCACCTTCTTGTGCGAAAGAGCAAACCACAACAAAAAGACACGTGGCTATCTGCTGCTGCTTTTAGCTGCCTAACCTGGGGCTGTGTTACGGCCTAAGAGATTCGTGGCATACTTTCCAAATTGCCACTCCCAAATATGGTCCTAGTGTACATTGGCGACTAAAAGAGGGCATCCGTAGCTTTCTTGAGACAAATGTCAAACCAGTCAAAGTTGTATTAGCTTAGATTAGACATCCAGCCAAATATCTGCACCTCTCTGAAAGGTTAACTTCCAAAAATATTTTATAGTTTTGAATATCTGTGAGAAAAGACTGGGTACCATATTTTTCCTCTACAATAATTAGCTGAAGCCTATAATGCTTTTCTTCTGTCAGCATTTCAGTTTCCATTGTTCTGTGTTACCTTCATTCCTGTTTCTAGAACAATCCAGACCAAAGTATATAAACTTTCAAGATTTTTTCCTGGGGTGAACAAAGCTGCAGTAAGGAGGTGATTGAATTTCAGTGTCTAGTACTATACAGTACATATACTATTTTTCTTATATAATAAACTGTATATTATAGTCATCTTAAGACTGTATTGGATTCTTCTTTTTTTCTTCAGTGCTGCCACTTTCATAATTGTGGTAGCTTCTCTTTCATATTTTAGAAGAGAAGTATCATTTTGGAAGGAAATGTCATCTATCTACCTATCTATCTATCTATCTATCTATCTATCTATCTATCTATCTATCGCATTTATATAGCTGCCCATCTTGTACCAAATTCTGGGCAGCTCACAACCAAGAGATAAAACCACATCTATGTACAATGAAATATTTAAACCAAAGATATTAAAACCAAAAAATATTAAAACCAACAACCTGTCACCATAAGTAGATACAGCCTTCTTCTGTATAACGGCACATGGGCCCAACTTGTAGCCCCCTCGCAGGTTCTGCTGTTTAGATAATACCCAAGAGGGTCAATATAATTGTAATAGGTTCTTTCTACTACAGTAAATGATAAAGCACTAATTTCTGACCAACCGCATGCCATAATGCTTCAATATTAGGGAGAAAGGAAGACTTTAGTCTTGCTTAAATTGTGCATACATAAAATCCAGTTGAAATACATTTCAGCTGTTCTCCATAACCACTCAAGTCACTGCATTCTAGATGGCTGTAGATTCTGGGTGGCTTTAAGGGCAGCCGCATGTAGAGAATGTTTCAATAGTCCAAATAAGAATTAATCAAGACATGAGTGACAGTGAGCAGGAAAGGCCATAACTGCACAAAGCTGGAGCTGCACAAAAGCCCTCCTAGCCACAGCTACCCCTTGCTCATCAGGCAAAAGCTGTAGGTCTAGGAGGATTCCCCAGATTATGCTTCATTAAAAAAATGGCTACTATCCATGCCAGTAGTGGAATACTTCCTGACACTTTCCCATTCCTAAGGCCTCTCATTTTTCCAAGAATGCTTTCTAGTTTCTCCTGAAAGAGCAACTGAATTGAACCATAGCCTCCTATAAGCATTCTGCTGATTGTCATTTCTCCCTGTTCATGATTAGAGACCACATCTGGTTTTCATCTAGATATTTCCTCTGCAGACTATTTAAAAAAATCAATACCATGTTTATTAGCCCATTTCCAGTATTTGCATAGATAATAATCTCACTTGCAACTTCCAGCTATGCTGAAGATACACTTTAGATTTCACCATTCCACCACTTGCCCTGGACTTTCCTCCTGCTCACTAACTCTGAGGTAGAATGTACTTGGCATAGGAGGGGAAGACTGGCATACTGACACAGGAATGTAAGTCAGGAAGCAGGAGAGCAGTTTCCAAACAATGGAAAAGATTTGGAGAATGCTCTTACATTGTTTCTAGTTTTGCCTAATTAGGGGGGTTGACACTCTTTTGAGGAGTTCTGCTGATCTCTGCTGTTCATCTCTCTTTAGTAGTGATGTGTTTTAGGGCTTAATAGTCTTTAAAGGTCAGGATCTGACTCCTTGTTACACAAGTTGGCTGCTCCCTGTGCTGGGTTTGACTCATCACAGGTGCTGACAGCCTGTTGATTCCTCAGCTATAGCCAGACAGTTCTCTAGTTTCTATTCTTCAGCTTCAGAATCATAGGAATCCATAACAGATACAATAGATGCATATGAAGCAGGGAACACTTTGTCAGTTATAGTAAAGGAACAAATGAAACTGGGGAAATGTTGCATGCCCTTCTACTTTTCCATGATCGAGAGTGAGGGCAGTGGGAAGAAAGAGATGCTTCTGTTGTCTCCAAGTCCCAGGGTGGTGGTGGTGGTGATGGTGGTGGTGGTGATGACGTTGATGATTTTTTAAGGTCACTAAATTGGCTGGTGGGGCAGTGGGGCCACCAGCTGTCATCCTGGTGAATGAGGCTGGGGATGGTCCTAGTGGACCAGCTGCTTCTCCCACTGGACAACTAGCAGCACCTGTTGGAATTTAAAAAGTCTTTGGTATTTCTCTCTAGTCCTATATAGAAGATGTCAGAACTGTAATTTTTAACCATCTATCCAGATTTATGTACAGTGGAGTATCACGCTAATATTCCTAAACACTAAATATAATTTCCCTCTCCCACTTCCAGCTTCCCTTCTAATCTTGACAGGCAGCCCATGTACATAAACCTATTTCTGCACATGAATAGTTTTCTGGATTGAAGTGCTAAGCAATAGCTGTGATTGGTGCCATGCTTTGTAGAAAACAAGAAATGAATATCTCAACCTGAATGCAAACAATATTAATTATAGGTGCTACTAATTATAAAAAATTATAAAATACTTAATCATTTATCTTCAAAGCCATTTTCTGTTTTCTTACAGTATTTTCTGTGTAATAATGTAATCACTAATACACTATTTTTATTCATAGATAATACACCTCAAGTAGCAATTACTGCACCAGGTACCAGTAACCATAGAAACAGTTCAACAGGCCCAACACCTGACTGCTCTCCTCCATCACCAGATACTGCATTGAAAAATATAGTAAAAGTTATACGACCTCAGGTGGGTAGTCAGAAATAGATATTATTTCGTTTGAGTTTATCTGAACACAACCTTTTTCTCTTTTAGATTTCCAATATTAACATTGCAATGTGACTCATTTAAAGATTTTGAAATGAAATTCCTAAATATTGCATATAATTACATGTTTATATTGTTTGGATATGAAGAAATGAATCCATATTACTATTGTAGTGTTAAATCTTTAAAATAGCTTATAAGAGCTGAAATACTAAAATATATTTATAAACTTAATTTTAACTAAGTCTGAGTTGAAACAGTTTACCTCATTTTTGTGTTGGATTTTGTTATGATCAATGGGCCACCTCCTGATTTGGATAATTTTTGATATACATTAGAAATAGTTTACCTTTTTTTTAAAGTGTTTAGCATACCACTCTTCTGTTTTCATTTTTGCCATTTTTGTTACTTTTTACCTCATTGTTCTAGGCCACATTTGCCTTCGTTGACATGAGTCCTGCAAATTATATGGATGAAGTTAGTGATATGTCATCATGAAGATGTTATAGATACAGTAAACTGAATCATAGATAGCCAAATTAAATAGCAGTTGAAGTAAATAATCTCCCAAACTATGTCAGGTGGAAGCAGTAAACAATTAAAAATTAAATAAAAAGACACTGAACAGTATTGGAATATTAAAGATTTTAATAGAATATTCCCCCCCCCCCAAAATAGTTTACTGTCATTAAATTTGCTCTTTTTAAAATAAAAGCATTTGTCTATGTTGTCATTCTTTGGTAGATATTATAAGAGAGTTTGCATGCAACAACACCTAGCACTATGTGCCTGAGCAGCACAGAGCCTGCATCAAGTGCTCAGTTAATGTCCTCCTGCTCCTTTGTTTTCAATGGAAGAATAAATCAGCTTTCAGTTCAACTGTATCTTTCAGTTCAACTGGCAGAATAAATCAGCTTTCAGTTCAACTGTATCAGCTTTCAGTTCAACTGTTCTTTGCTTGTTTTTGCATGTGAATTACATATCATTTGTAGAATAAATTAGCGTCAGTTGGTTAATAAGACAGTAACAAACTGGAGATTGGTTAGCTGGCCTGTTTAGAGAGCAAAGATTCTTTTAAATGATTATGCCTGGTTTCTACAGAATAACAGAAATCCAGCAAAGTGAAATTAGCAGTTTCTGCAGACTTATTTTTGCTCATACATATAACATTAAACTTTTATTTGGAATTTTATACATACTTAACTTTGGCTGTTATATCTTATATTTTTAGTTTAATTTGTTGCCTCTCCTCCTTAGAATCAATATCAATATTTAGATTTCTGGGGGAGGTATGATAAATTGAACATAGCTCCGCAAAAGTGGAGCTGATGACCATGGCAAAGACCAAGGAACCGGTGAGTAGACTGGTCCCTTCGAACCTCTCCACAGAAGAAGAAGACAGATGTGCTCTGGATGGCTGCTCCTCATGAGAAGACCGCAGGACAGCAGTTTTCCATAGGTTTGAGCACTGGGAGATGACAGGATTAGGCATCTTGTTCTCAACCATGGCACAGCCTTTTAAAGGACGCTAAATTCGCAAATCTCACTTTCTAATCACTTTTGGAAATTGCCTATTAACCATCTTAAAGCTATTAGAGACCTTTGGAATGACAAGTTTGAAAATTGGGTAAATTCATCTTCCACTCTGAATAAAAGAAAAATTAATTATAAACTTAAGAAGGAATTTGAAATAAACAGCAAAAAGCTAAATAAGATTTTGTTCTAAGAAAGTTATACATGGATTAAGGGTCCAAATAAATTTGGAATATTGACTTTTACTATAAAATTTTGGAATTAACTATAAAAATAAATAGCTTCTTGTGGGAAATAGACTTATTTTGGCTATCCTGGCTATCGTAAGCCATAACAAAGATAAGTGATGATTTTAGAAACTGGATACTACAGGGGACTAAAGATTCTAAGCAGAAGAAAAACAAAAACAAAAACAAAAACAAAAACAAAAACCAAGCCTGTTCTTGATGTTAGTTACTACTGGGACTTACAAAATGACACAAAATGTTATAATGTCAGAAATATTAAAGGAGATCTTTAAAGAATGGAGCCAGAAATTAGTAACTACAATATCAACACTGTCAGTAATGATGTCTGCTTCTATGGATAGACTGTGTCTAGAAAATATTAATGAAGAAATGACAGATGTGGAACAAATTTTATCTAACAAGACAGAGAAATTACTGTATGTGTACAAATGACAGGCCAAGAGAATGATTTGGAAAAGGATGCTTTACTGGATATACAGAAGAAACTGGCTAAAGTTTTAAAAATTAAAAGGGGAACACAAATGATAAACCAAGAGAATGAACTGGAAAATGGAGATTGGATATTACTGGATCTACAAAAGAGGCTTGTTAAAGCCTTAAAGAAATCTGTGCAATGGGATAAAGAAGAATTGAAGAGAAATCAAATTGTACAACAGTATTTGATTGAATTAAAGATTAAGACTTAGAAGTAAAAGGAAGGAATATAAAGTTGGTTTCTTTGTTCAAGGTTAAAATAAGACTTTTTTTGCAAAGTTCTGGCATCCCTTTATGGACTTTTTGCTGACACCAAGATTGAAAAGTTGATGTTTTATGGATTTGCTTATAGATAAGGTATGGGATATGAGATGAAGAGGTAGCTGTTTGTAACCTTATAGGGGTGAAGAGTTATTAAATTTGTTTATACTTGTTGTGATGAAGATTGGAAGTCACTTCTTTATATATTTCTTTTCTTTCTTTTTCTTCTTTCTTTTTCTTTTTTCCTGCACTTTTTATTTTTTTTTCCCATTCTCCTCTTTCTCTAAGTATTAGTTTTTACTATTGTAATTAAAATTCCTAATAAAAATTATATTCAAAAGAAACAGTATCCAATGTTTATAATACTGTTTGATTTTATGCTATATTACTGCAAAACTCTTATTTCTATAAGATTTCTTACTAGTCTCTTTATAACAATTGTATAAGCCATATGTCTTTATCTGTCACAGAGATTTTTTCCATTGGCTGGCAAGCATGAAAACAAAGAAGCATCAGAATTATTGTTAGAACAAGCTGTTGTGTGATAGATAATTTGAAGCAGTTTTTAAATGCTATTTTCAATGTGGAATTGTCAACAGATGGATGGAGAACATTGAATAGCTGTGCTCTTTGATTAATTCATTACTAATTCAATGTCTGGACTTAATTGAAGTTAGTGGCAAGATTCCCACTGGATTCACTTAGACAACATTATTCAAGTATTTTCTATTCAATATTTTTGAATGAGTTCATGAATTAATGAAATAAAGACCTCACTATCAATCTTGAAGATGACTCAGCATTTTAAAAATCAAATTATTTTAATACATGTATATCCAATGTGTGGCCTAGACTGAAGGGACATGATATAAGGAGAGTATGTATGTATGTATGTGTGTGTGTGTGTATGTATGTATGTATGTATGTATATACACATACACACACACACACATACTGTATATACATATATACACCCACAATGTGGGTAGATAATTTTTTTCTGCATCTCTCATAATGTTACAATTTAGAGTGCTTTATGGAAATTAAATGTAGGAAGACTCAGAACAATTTACCGGAAGTAGTTCTTTATACAGTGCATGATAATTAAAAGATATATCTCTTAATACCATCTAGCTCATATACTAAAATCATATAGTGAATCTGACCAGGAGTAGGGACTTAATTCTCCCTTGAGTTCTCCCCCTCTGGTCTACAGACATTGTTAATTCTCCCTCCCTCTCCCCAACTGGTCTACAGACATTGTTCTTTTAAATAAGAATGGAAGATGTATGAGGGATTGTGGAAAAACTGAGAAAGTAATGGAAAGGAGAGCAGATATTTTAAACTCAAGATTAAAGACAAATAACTCAGACCAGGTGGCAAGAAACCTGGGAGGAGTTTCAAATTATTCAAAGAGACTGCTTTAATGCCCCTCCTGGCTAGTTAAGGCTGCCCGGGGGGGTGGGGGAGGAGGTTGTGTGGTTGGATTCTAGTGGTGGTTAATTCATCTTTGAGAGAGGGGGATTGTTCCACCACCCCTTAAGGAAACATTGGTTCGCCTGATCCTCAAGAAGCCATTGCTGGATCCCACCATACTGGACAACTTTCATCCGGTGTTTAACCTCTCTTTTTTAGGGAAGGTTGGGAGAAAGTGGTTGCACAGCAACTTCAGTGGGCCCTGGATGAAGTGGATTATCAGTCAGGTTTCAGGCCTGGTTATGGAACAGAAACAGCATTGGTCACACTTTTAGATGATCTCTGGTGAGAGCAGGATAAGAGTAGTGAGTCCATCCTTGCTCTTCTTGACCTCTTGGCGGCTTTCAGTATCATTGTCCATGGTATCCTTTTGGGTCAGCTGCAGGAGTTGGGGCTGGGAGGCACAGTTCTGTGTTGGTTCAACTCTTTCCTCCAAGGCCGATCCCAATCAGTGTTGATAGGCAGCAAGAGGTACAACCCATGCTCCTACTTTGTGGGGTGCCTCATCAGTATGTTGATGATACTCAACTATATATCTCCATCCCAGGTGACCTAAGTGATGCTATGGCTACCCTTTCACAGTGCCTGGAGGCTGTAGGGGCCTAGATGGGGGACAACAGGCTTCAACTGAACCCTGGTAAGATGGAATGGCTGTGGGTATGGGGAGCCTCAAGATCTAGGAGCTTATCATCCTTGGTTCTGGATGAGGTTGCACTACCCCAGACAGACCCGGTAGGTAATCTGGGGGTCCTCCTAGACTCATGACTCATGTTCAAAGAGCAGGTGGCAGTTGTGGCTAGGAGGGCCTTTACACAACTCTGTGTTGTGTCAGTTATGCCCCTTCCTGGATCAGGAGGCCCTCCACGTGGTCACCCATGTCCTGGTCACCTTCCATTTGGATTACTGCAATGCACTCTACATGGGACTACCCTTGAAGAGTATCCAGAAGCTACAGCTGGCGCAAAATGAATGGCACGGACAGCTTTGAATGCCCCCAGGGGGGCACATATAACATCTTTCTAATGTGAGGTGCATTGGTTGCTGGTTTGCTTCTGGGTCCAATTCAAGGTATTGATTATTACCTTTAAAGCCCTTCATGACACAGGACCAGGTTATCCGAGGAGCCATCTTGCCCCTGTTATGTCAGCCCACCCCATTCAGTCCGGCAGAAGGTGCATGTTGCAGACCCGACCAGTCAAGGAACTTTGGCTGGCAGGATCTAGGAAAAGGGCCTTTTCTGCCATGGCCCCTGCCCTATGGAACAGCTTATCACCTGAGGTGCGGTCCGCCCCCACTCTCATAGCCTTCCTGAAAAGTATGAAATCTTGGCTATGCCAGATGGCCTGGGGGCCTGATGGGGGCTCATATTGTTGGAATTGGCTGGTTGGATAATTGATACTGTTCCCCCCATCATCTTGAATTGTATATAGTATTTTTATATAGAATTATTTTTAGCTAATTTTAATATGGATATTTAAATTTTTACTGTTTTCACAATTTTAATTGTGAGCCTCCCAGAGTCACCCTCTGGGGGAGATGGGTGGCATATACATGTAATAAATAAACAAACAAACAAATAAATATCTGGACCCTTTTCATTCAGGATTCAGGTCTGGGCATGGGATGGAGAGGGCATTGGTTGTGCTTTTCGATGATCTCCGACAGGAGCAGGACAAGGGGTAGGGCATCTGTCCTTGCTGTTCTTGACCTCTCATGGCCTTTGAAACCATTGACCATGTTATCCTTCTCGATGGCCCCATGGGAGTGGGTGGCACAGTATTGTGCTAGTTTGCTTCTTTTCTGCAGGGCCAGTACCAGTCAGTATTGATTGGGGGTTAGAGGTCTTGCCTTTGACCCCTACTATGTGCGGTTCCATAGGGTTCAGTACTCTCTCCACTCCTATTTAACATCTACATGAAGCTGCTGGGTAAGATCATTCGTTGCCGTGATATAGCTGGGTATTATCAGTGTGCTGATAATACCCAGCTATATATGTCCTCCCCTGGTGAACTAAGCGATGCTGTTGATGTCCTGTTCCAGTGCCTGGAGGCTCTGGGGTCTGGATGGGGAGCAACAGGCTTCAGCTGAACCCTGGTAGTATTCAGTGGCACTGGGTTTTTGGGCCTTCTGGATCTGGGGCCTTACCATCTTTGGTTTTAGATGGGGTGGCACTGCCCCAGACAGACCTGGTGCGCAATCTGAGGGTCCTTCTAGACTCATGCTACTGCTTGGAGGGCCTTTGCACAGCTTCAAGTTGTGCATCAGTTGTACCCCTTTCTGGAGCATGAGGCTCTACTCACTCATGTCCTGGTCACCTCCAGAATGAATTACTGTAACATGCTTTACATGAGGCTGCCCCTGAAGAGTATCCAGAAGCTTCAACTGATGCATCATATGGCTGTGTTGACCGATGTGCACCCCTACAATGGCACATGTTACACCTCTGTTCCGCAAACTGCATTGACTGCTAGTTTGCTTCTGGGTGCAATTCAGGGTGCTGGTTTGACTTTTAAAGCCCTACATGACATGGGACCAGTTATCTGAGGGACTGCCTCTTCCTGATTACATTTACCCATCCCATCAGGTCCAGCAGCAGGGTATGCTATGGATCCTGTCTACTAAGGAGCTCCATCTGGCGGGACCCAGACAGTGTAGCTTTTCTGCTGTGGCCCCTGCTCTCTGAAACATCATTCCTCCTGAGGTGAGGTTGGCCCCATCCCTGCTTGCCTTGAGGAAAGCCCTTAAAACATGGTTTTTCCATCAACTGTGGGGATCCCATAGTGATGTCAAGTGACTGTTGTTCTCCTGCAATCTTGGGTGTTCATGTTTTCTTTTTAAATTATCTTTGAGTGCTTCATGGTTTTTTATTGTCATTATATTTGTATTGCAGAGTCATGTTTCATGTGATGGGCAGCTATAATCTGATTGATAAATAAATAAATAAATAAATAAATAAATAAATAAATAAATTTCACTATAGGTGTGGGCTGGAAATTCCTCTTGCAGTTTCCAAGATCCCAAAAACTAATAACATATCAGTGAAACCTTGTAGTTCCAGGACTAGTCTGACTTTTAAAGTGGGGTTTATTTTTTTTTAATGATCCCTGTTTTAATTTTTGTATTTTTGTATTAACTTCTTTTATGATAGATGTTTTATTATTTATTTTTTAATCTATTCAATTTTTATTGTTCCTTTTAATATACCATTCTGGGCTTCTTCAGGGAAATGAGCAGTTTAAAATAAAATTATATTAATAGTCAAACTATGGAATTTGTTGCTGTTGCGTGTGGTTTTGTTGTTGTTCAGTTGCTTTTGACTCTTCATGACCCAGTCATTTCATTCAGGTTGTAGCTCTGTAACTGTTTCCTTGAGTTGTTGTAAGCTCATCTTGTGTCATCAGTGATAATATCTAGTAACCTTTCTTCTGTTGGTCTCTCTTTCAAGTGCCTTCCATTTTTCCAGGGATGTGTGTCTTCCTCAATGATTTTTTTTATCTTGTACTGTGTATCCAAAATATTTAAGCTTTAGCTTTATTATTAGTACTTCCAGTGCATACATGGTTATGACTATCAATTCAGATTGTTTTAAAATAAGTTAGATTTAATTTATGGAAAATACCAATGGTTTATAGTCTTGATAGTTATATGCTATCTCCTGAATCACATTAAATACTTAAAATATCCACTGTCCAAGAGCAAACTAGAAGAAGGCTATAACTCTTGTTCATGTTTGTGAGCTTCTGAAATGCATCTGGTTGGCTGCTTTATGATACGTAATGCTGAACTATTTGGGTCATTAGCTTGATCTATCAGGGATCTTCTTATATTTTTACCCTCCCACCTTGTCTTTTAAAACCATAGAACAGTTTCCAAACTGTTAATATTAAAGCTTTTTTTTTTTTCATTATTGTACATCATTTTCAGTGCAACTTTGGTTACAGAGAACTTTATAAATAAATATTTTGATATCTCCCAAGTTTTTAATTTTTTTTATTGGCATACAGATTTTTTTATAGAACAATGAATAATGTTACCTTGACTTTGTATTTCTGATTATAATATATCTGTTATTCTGGGTGGATTCAAAGTAGTTGGAAACATTTTTAAGCATCTGGTTTTAAAAACTGAACAGAGGTAATGAGCTGTAGTTGTAGAAAAGAATAAAGAAGTGTTTACATTCTAGTTAATTTCTTTTTCCAGCCCAAGCAACGTACGTCAATAGTATCAGCTTTTGAATTTCACCGATTAAATCAGAGCCATGACTATTTTGAAATCAACTCCTCTGTAAGATACGCAAGCTTTAATTCCAGCTCTCCAGTCAGTCCAGCTAACTGCTCTGTTGTGTCTGTTGAGGACAGCATTGAAGAAAATAACATACCAGGTAAAATGAAAGATTGGACTTTAACACTATAGATGCTGATGTAAGATACAATCCAGGTATATAATTATTCAATTATTTTAAGAGTACCAGAAACAATATAGGTAGTCCTCATTTACTGACGACAGTTAGGACCAGCAACTTGGACATTAAGTGAGATTGCAACTGTGGTTATGATCTTCCTTCAGCTTTCCTTTGCTTTACGGACCTGCAAAGGTAGTAAATGTGAGGATTGGTTGTAAAGTTATGTTTAAATCACCATCATAAATTCAAATGGTTGTTAAACAAGGCAGTAGCAAAATGAGGACTACTTGTATAAGAGATTAAGTGGTACATTTATTTATCTAACATTTATAGTTAGATATTTTTATATGGGTTTTAAAAAATTAACCAAGTAGCACACAGACGCACACACATCAAAGTATTATTCTTAAAATATATTTGTTTTTAATTCTTGATATATAAATTGTCTGAAAATATGTATCAATAGTATTTAAATATTTTTCACAAATTCCCCCATTCTTTGGAGTCTTTCCATTAACTTGATCAGTGATAATTCATTTAAATTAGAATGAGAAGTAAACATTTCTTAAGTCTTATGTTTTTTTCTGCCTATAATGAAATGCATTTTCCATAAATAATGTTCAAAATGTGAATATTTGCATATTGCCCTGGTCTTAGGTACATTTCCCTCAATTGGCTTCACTGTTGCCATCCTCACAATGCTCAGTACTTTCCATAGGCCAACCACTTCTTCCTCCAGCTGACCAATGGTGAAGTGCAAAAATTAGTATCTGCCTGGAGGATGAAATTCCTTGCAGCATTTACTAGGGTTATGATAATCAATGATAGGCATTGTAAGACTGTATTTGTAAAATAAAAGGTTGCTGCCATATGAAGAATTTGGATTATTTCACTGCTAGAAAATATGCCGCATGGAAAATTGGACTAAGTAATTCTAGTGAAGAACAAAAAGTTCTAATTGAGTGAGAAGTCTGATTTAATTGATTATAAACATAGTGTCATTATTTGGTATTGTGTCTCTCTTACTATTTTAATTTACGTCCTTGTTTCTTCCAAGCCATGGTTGCAGTAGCTGCTTCCTCCTCTGCATCTTTTCTATATTGATTTTATTTTGTATTCATCCAGCAGAGGAATTGTACATTATATTTGTGCTTTAACAAACTTGTTATTTTGTATCCATGCCTATGCTCTTTTAGAGATCTGTTTCCTGTTTCCTGAGATCCTGTTTTTTCAGCCCCCAGGAACTAGTGGTGACAAGATTGCAGTAGGGGGAAGACAGACTGTAGAAGACAAAATGGAATGCAAAGCTTTGTCTCCTATACCAAATTAAAAGAATGATGGTCATGACTGAGATGAAATGTCCAGGTTTTAGGAATCTTTCTTAATTAGCCTTACAGGCAATAGGTACATGCCTGGAGATGGAACTCAGCTCAGCATTTGTCACTTTATTTGAAAATCGATTTCAAAACTTAGGTGGTAAGCCTGGAAGTGAAATGGGATAATTTAAAAATAAGCGGTCATTTCTGCATATCAGTCTTAGGCTGTAAAATGCATTCTCTTGGAACTGTGTTTGCCTTCCCCTTCCTTTTAGGAAATTGTTCTCATCATGCGTTGAATATTCAGTGAATATATTATACATATTTTAATGTATTTGTTTTTATTTAAAAAAATTTTATACTTCATATTTGTGTGTATATGTTGTTTCAAATTATAAGCCACATGAAATATTTTGTTCTAATAGAAAGGCAGAATAAAATCAAATAAACAGTATTGTATTAAAAAACAACAACCTGGAATTTCTCTTGTCTAATGACTTCCAGGGCCTATGTAATGCTGCCACCAGTCTTTTGCCTGAAGTACATTTCACACCAAACTTATGGCAGTTTTACTGATTACCAGACCATTTCCACGTTGCATTCTGTGAGCTGGATTCTATCTATAAAGTATTACATTTCTGGCCTGAATATCTGACAGACTATTTCAGTAAGAAGCACCATAATTTATTATCTTTACAGACTTTACAGACACCTTTAATGTAGTTAAATTAGTGACAGCACCTGGGAGTAAATTAAATCCTTGGCAAGGTCTAATAAAGCTAATTATTGCTTGCTTTTCAGTGGGCAAAAAATAGTCACTTTGTTCAGTATTTAGTGATTATTGATGAGGAATTTTTCACATTAATGTTCTCTGTGGCTGCTTAATAACTCATTTAATAACTAATACTTATTTTTATATACTACCTTAAAGTTCTGTTGGCTGAAGGAACACATAAAAATATTCTAATATATGACATTATGAACCAAAATGTTCTTAATACAACAAATTTTTAGATGAGGGAGTCAAACACATACTTGTCTAATTTACCTCAGTGCTAGCTGAAAAATCCTTGTAATTCTATATATATATATATTAAAAATTATTCTGTTCCTTCTTTAGATAACAGAGTCTATCCTCAATAGAATTGTATTCAATGCTGAAGAAGTTGCTGGTTATAAGATACATTTGCGTGGCACATAAGATATAACTGAAAATGAAGCAACTGGAGAATCTGTAAAAAAAAGAATTCTAAGCATTGACCATTTGAAGAAATGAGTATTTGCTGCATTTTATAAAGTATTAGTTCCCTTAATTATAAGTGCCTCATTTCCTTTTCATTTTTTAAAGAAGCAAGCTGTTCATTTTATTTCTGTTCTCAATTTCCATCTAATTAAGTTTCTGTACTGA
Organism: Liasis olivaceus; assembly: GCA_030867105.1. Classification (NCBI taxonomy): domain Eukaryota; kingdom Metazoa; phylum Chordata; class Lepidosauria; order Squamata; family Pythonidae; genus Liasis; species Liasis olivaceus. The sequence continues at coordinate 49,005,277 of CM061355.1, read as the reverse complement.
TTCATCTAATATTAACAAAAAGCTTTAATTCCTCAGTTGCCATATTATGCTGTCATATGCCCATCAATCTCAGTGATTCTCCGTTTGTTACATATTCTTGATATTTTTCATGAAATCATGAATATCTATACAGAGAAGATATTCCTTGTAGCTTGAAAAATAAAAAACAGCTATTTTGATTATATGATCATGTTGAAATTTTTAAAAGCTAAGGAAATTTTAAAATATTGTCTAATAAGTTATTTTGTTTCCATATGAAGAGGCTTGAACTATGTAACACAGTGTTGTCCAAACTTGGCCACTTTAAGACGAGTGGACTTCAACTCCCAGAATTCCCCAGCCAGCCATGCTGGCTGGGGAATTCTGGGAGTTGAAGTCCACTCGTCTTAAAGTGGCCAAGTTTGGACAACACTGATGTAACAGATCTGGAAAAAAGAAGCGCACAAGCTTACAAAGCATTCCCTGGTCTTGCTTTTTCATCTCTTCTGCTGTTTATAATGCACACCAGGCTAAGAATCTGTTTTTGACTGATTATAGAACAAAAGTCAATATATAAACATGAAAATCCTAAATGTAAAACTTAAAATTGTTTAAGAACGAGTGACTCAGACTATATCCAGGTCACGGTCATATGTTTTATCTTTTCTTTTTATAGTCTGGGTGACAATGATACTTGAATTAAATGTGTATTTAACATAACTTTTTTTTTACAAGTGCTTTTCTACTGTACTTAAGTTGGGGTGTTCTGTGGCTTAACAGACAACACATGCAGCTGGATTAATACCAACATTCACATACTTATCTATAATTTAAATGAAACTATTTTTTGTAGCTTTGTTAAGACATATTTTTATATAAAACTCCAGAATGAACATTTGATTTAGCCATATGTTTCCTTTTATGAATTGCAGTGTTTTCTGTTTCCTCACAGTCTGCCATAATAGAAGTTTATTCATTTAATATTGTAAACCTTTTTTCCAGTATTTTCAAAATAGGTTACAATAAACCTAACCATCTTCCCAAAATAAGTAAATACAGCTACCAGTACAGATTATACATAGATAACAATGAAATGCTGGTGTTGCTTGTTAATGCAAGGATGACTCCAACTTCTTTTGCAGAGCAGAAGACAGGAGGGCAGGCAAGGAATGCATGACATACCTGCTAATTTTATTTTAAATGTATGACTTTAGTAAATTCATTGTACTGTGGAATATTGTGAATATTGTGAAGCTGAAAATCAGGATGCTATATAAATTCTAACCATCCTGCCATTGTTGTTGTTCAGTTGTTAAATTGTGTCCAACTCTTCGTGACCCCATGAACCATATCACGCCAGGCCTTCCTGTCCTTCACTGCCTCCCTGAGTTTGCTCAATTTCATGCTCATTGCTTCAGTGATGCTATCTAGCCATCTCATCCCCTGCCGTCCCCTTCTCCTTTTGCCTTCAATCTTTCCCAGCATCAGGGTCTTTTCCAAAGAGTCCTCTCTTTGCATTAGGTGACCAAAGTATCTGAGCTTGAGCTTCATTATCAATCCTTCCAATGAGCAGTCAGGGTTGATTTCCTTTAAGATCCTGCCATTACCTACCAGTTAAACTAATGCTGGCATGAAATGTTAGATTCAAATAATCTGATTATTTTCATTTGGTTCAGTGAAACAATGTGAAACAAACTGCACTCAATGCAGAATGCAGTGACCAGAGTAATAATAGGGATTTTGTGGTATAACAACAACAACAACAAGACCTGGCAATGGCTAAGAACAGGAAAATTGAAGAAAGAAACAGAGGAGCTAATTCTGGCTGCACAAGACTAAATGCATATAAAGCCAGAATTGAGAAGACAGCAAATACCCCCTCTGCAAAGAAGCTGAAGAAACAGTGGACCACCTAGTCAGCTGCTGCAAGAAGATCGCACAGACTGACTACAAACAACAGCATGACAAAGTAGCAACAATGGTGCATTGGAATATCTGCAAGAAATATCATTTGCCTGCAAGCAAGAACTGGTGGGACCACAAAACAGACAACGTAATAGAAAATGAAGAAGCCAAAGTGCTCTGGGAGTTTAGAATTCAAACAGACAAGCACCTGTCACACAACACCAGACTTAACAATTGTTGATTAGAAAGACAAAGTCTGGATGGTGGGCATTGCGATACCTGGAGACAGCAGAATAGAAGAGGAAGAACAGGAGAAGATCACAAAATATAAAGACCTGCAAATAGAAGTAGAATGACTATGGCAAAAGAAAGCAAAAATAGTACCAATAGTTATAGGTGCCTTGGGTGCAATCCCAAACCATCTGGAGCACCACTTGAAGACTATTGGCATTGACAAAATCACCATCAGTCAGTTTACAAAAGGCAGCTTCACTTGGAATAGCTTATATCCTGCGACAATACTTTTAACACCATCAAACAACATCTGCCTATTCCAGGTCCTTGGGAAGGACTTGATAGGTGGATAAAAATGCCAGATCCATTCTAAACATCTGGCTGACTGTGAGACCAACCATAATAATAATAATAATTAAAAAAAACATTTCTGTGGTTATCATCCATAAAACCATCATGAGGATCTGTAATATGAACTTCCTTTTCATGTGAATTTGGCAGTTCATTAATTCATTATCAGATACCTACTCCCTGTCCCATTGAGATGTGAGGAAAATATCATTTATTACCAGTAGTCCCCAGTTTAAGAACGAGTTCCGTTCCCAAGGTCTGTCCTTAAGTCAAATTTGTATGTAAGCCAGAATGGTATTATTGTATAATACCGTATAATAGTACTGTGTAATGATCTCAAACCATTGTGTATTTAACTTGAATCATTGTGTATTTAACTCAAATCATTCAACTCAAATTTTGCTACAGTAGGCTCCATTCGTTATAGGTTGTCTGTAAACTGGGGACTTGTTCTTAACTTGGGGACTACCTGTAGTAGTATTTTGATTGTGGAATTTCCCCTTGAGTTGCTTTGTTGGCTCTTTCTTTAAAGAGCTTTTGGCAGCTGGTGAAATCTTTATTATTTTGTTAGAAATTCAAGTTATTGTAAACTACTCTCATCTGAATAGATAACTTTAATAGTTATTAAATGTATATCCTCTCTCTCATAATATCCTTTATAATTGTAATATATTTTTATTGTGTAAAAAGATCTGAGGGGCCTTTTAACAACAAAAAGGCAGTAAATAAATAAATAAGGCAAAAGTTTGAAATCAGATTTAAAGCATTGCTTAATCAGATCAATTTGAGAAAGAAGTGGGAATAAGAAATATTCAATCATAAGTGTTTAAAAATGAAAACTACAGTTATTCTGTAAACTGAAAATGTTTACTATAACATCTGCAGGGGAACAAAATTATATTATTTTATTATGGAGTAAATATTCCTAACCTTTAGTATTCTCAGTAATCTCATCTTCTATAAACATTTATTTAAAGAGTATAAAAATATATAATCACTATTTTACAGGTGCATATAAAAATAATCCTTAAATATATTAATAAGTAAACAGTTCATTAATTTTCAAGTAATCTTAATTTTGTACCCATGGCATTGATGGGGCTACATCATTTTATATAGGGTTTATTTTTGAATGCAACCATTTAAGGAAGTGTAAGGGAAGGCATGTGCGAGGAGGATACTGGAATGGAGATTCAAGGTTATCAGGAGGGAGGCGGTGCATTCCAGAGCAAGTGCTTTCTCAGCCCGCAACAGGACCATGGGAAGAGTAAAAGGATGAGGCTAGCCCCTCCCTAGAGTCTCACGGGGTATATCCACTAGTTGCTTTAGCACAGGTTTAATCTGGTGAGATTTTGTCTATTAGGTGCAAGCTGATAAAGGAACTTTACTGGACTGGATTGCTTCGCTGTTGTTCTTGGGCTAGGCCTGACAAGAAGTTTGTTTTCGATAATTTAGATGAGGAAAATTGATTTTACAGTAATGTTTTTAGAACTGGGTTTTATGTCTCAATAACATGGTTAAAAACATAATACAATGATGTGAATGGCTGATGGATACATGGTAGTTTTTTAAAAAGAGAGAGAGCGAGAGAGAGTGAGGACAAGCTTGTGCAATTTCCAAGTCAGCTTGGCATGGTACAAGGTGGGCTGCTGTTCTAGAAAAGTCCAAATCCTGTCTGAGTACAAATATTTAGCCTCAAATCTTCTGGAAGCTATTTTAAAAATAAAAATAGATAGAAATAAAACATTATCTGAATATAGAATTAGGTTTCTAAAAATTATTAAAGATGCATTGAATTGCATATTATAAATATGTAAGAATGTTGCTAAATAACTGTTAACTGATAAAAAAAAAAAATCTTAACTAAGAATGTTAATCAGCACCAGAATGATTTTTGTTGTACTGACATTTGTCATGTCAGCGCAATGCAATCCATATGAAGTTTAAAACTGTATGTCAAATAAAATTAAATAAGTCAGTGAAAGTAAGGTCATTGTTGCTGAACAGTAGGTTATATACAGCTATAATTAAATGTAGGTAAACTATATAATGAAACTTGTGACTTAATTTACTGTACTTCGGTGACAAAGAAACGATCAACTGCCTGTCACCTGGACAAAGAGTAGGAAAGAAACATTTAAAAGTCATGTAACCTAACTGTTGGAGCTGAGGAAGATAATGACAGCTCTGAAACAGAAGTATTTTTATTGCTAAAAATGTACATAAAAATTGAAAAGTTGCAGCTAGGATCCAAAAAGCTATGTAATACTGAAATTATATGTGGTTCTAGCCAGTGAATAGGAGAAAGGTGAGACCTTACATGGGAAGGAAGAACCAAAAAGAACAGAGGCAGGAATTATTTGAGGAGCAATGCTTTCTACTAGAGCAAGCGTAGTTTAACCAAAAATCTCAGATCATTTTGCAAATGCATTCTACTTTTATATTTTTATTGGTTTGCTTCCATTTCCGTCCATTTTGCTGCTATTCTTAACGTTGCTGCGATGGACGTCACTGTAGAAAATACCCACTTCAGCCTCTGAATGTAATTTAGTTTTTCAGCTGCTCGGCTAATCTGAACATTTCTGAAAATTTCTGTTGCATGTACTGAAAATCACTCTCTACCTGCATATTTTTTAATACTTTTATTTTTGGCTTTCTTTTGTTTGGTGACATAAAAAGTACACTAGTGAAAAATGAACAAATGCAGGAAAACAATCCTTTTTTAATAGACACAATGTGAATTCTCCAAATATTAACAGTACCCCATTGTGTCCATCTACTGAGGGCATAACATGCAGCAGCGGAACAGACTGCTTCTCCCCTCCATTCTGCACAAACTGTAATGAGCAATTAGGATGGTAAACATGGTACCACCTGATGTGGTGTAAGAAATAAAATAGGCAAAGCTGTGAGACACAATTTTAACCATGTTTGCTTGAAAGGCAGCGTCACTGAACCAGCTAGACGGGGCAATTATGGATTTGCTTTAAGCAAATTATTAATGGAAGTGTTTGTAATAATATTTTAGATTAATTTATTAATTGTCATTAATCCAATAATTGTATAGCTATATATCTAGACCTCTTGCATGTTGTATGGGATAATCGGGTTTTTTTTTTTTTAATTGGATATTCAAGAGAAATGCAAATTTTAAGAACACAATGGATGTAGTTATTTTGGAACATAAATTATTTTGATTATTATTGAACAGATGCTTATTTTAAGTAAAGTAGAAATAACTAAGTAATAGGAAATATTTTTGCCAGCCATCTGCTTTATTGGGCATATTATGTCATGTCCACAAAGGCCAACCTGTTGTATAGGACTATCACACAAAGCAAAAAAGATAAATCTCTTCCTATAAACCTTTCCTTTAACAAAACATGAACTTACAGATTCCCCTTCAAGAAAACATTTCTGAAATTTTTCTGGAAACAAAAATAATTTGATATAATGCATAAAGTCTCTTAGGGTAGGGAATAAATCTATTCACAGAAAGTGAAGAACACTTTCTCCCCATTTTATCCATTTTTGTGATGATAATTCCACTGGAATTAGAGTGAGTGCCATAGAGTTTTAGTTCATTCAGTTTACTTGCATCACATCTTGCTTTCCTGTTTGGTAATAATGTGAATTTATAAATCACTACTGTTGCATTGTTTTGTGCATTGCATATTTATGCATGTAAAGCCCTGTCCTGGCATAATGAATGTTAGGGACTTTCTGATGGATGATTGACATCCAAAATTAAAATCAAACAAATACAAATTTCAAAGAAGAAAATGTATTTTTTAAAATAAATCACATATATTAATAGATAATTATAAATGTAATTTACTGAGTTGCTCTGACCTAGATGAGGTATTCCCTACTAAATAAACAACTGATTATGCCACATACATTGAAAGCAACACCACAATTCCTTTTATGGGGAGCAAACAAGATTCCCTTGGGTTGAAAGAATTCTAGCAGCTGCATCTCAGTGCCCAGGACTAAGGCAGAAGAAAAGGAGAATTCTCAACATGACTGCTCAACCAGAGATAGAAGAGGATGAGGATAGTTTAAGCTTGTAGAAAGAAAGACAGTTTGTTTGTATGTTTGTTTCATTGTTGCAACCTTTGGGATATAACAATATGCATTTATAGGATATATGTCAGTTATATAACACAAAAATACGATTGATGGGCAAAATTCAGGTTATAAGGATTAAAAAAGTATCTATTAACAATAGTTTAAAAATTAAAAGCAAGGGAAGTTAGTTTTAGCAAGGGAGTGAAGGTGTTTATGCGGCTGAGATGCTTCACAAGCAAAAGCTGCCAAATACCAGAGAATGGCTGTCTTTTGGGATTTCAATAAAATTCAGCCTTATGACAATCTAGCCAGCGTGCTTTCATTTGAAGGAGAGGATCCAAGTATTTGGGGTGGGCAGCAGCGTAACATGGACAGTGAAGAAGATAATGTGAAATGTCTTCTAGGCTGCCCTCTGGGCCAGGGCAGATTTATTGAGGGTGAGGAAATTTTTTGTAGCAGCCCTCATATATAGCAGAGGGCATTTATTGCATCAGGAGTTTGGTTAAGGCTGATCAAAGAGAGGGCTAATGATATATTTTAATTATTGCTCACATTCCACCCTGGTTTTTACTATTGCATTCCTAGGGACAAGTTTGTTAGAATTAGGGTTAGGGTTTGGACAATAAACCGTACATCCTTGAATTATTTTTCTCTTTTGTCTTTCTCATTGTTCAGAAAAAAGAGAGAAACATGCCCCAAGACTGTTTTTCAGTGAACTGTGTTCTGTGCTTTATTCCTCAAATTGTACCTCTGCTGTTCTCTGACCCCTACGTCCGTTCAGCTTGAAATATTATTTACATCACTATTTATTTTGCAGTACAGATTGTATTTATTTTACTTTTTATACCACTGACTATGGAATTTTACAGTAAAATAACTTATTCACAGAATGAATTTGCAATTTTGAGGTGAGCCAGAGATACATAATTCAAAAATATTGATCATGCATGATAGTTAATGATTGCATGGGAAGTTGGTACTTCATTATTATTTGACATTTGTTTTCCAACAGAGCACTCCAAGAATATGTGTACAAACCTGAACATTTTATTTCCATATATTGAGGGAGCTTATTCTAGAGGGATTAAAGACCAATTATTTTTTAAATTCCATATGGTGGAAGCACAAACTACTAGTATAAAACAGTAGAAGAGTATTTTATTACAGCTGTAACTGAGCAACGTTATCTTTTCTCCTCTTTTGGTAAACAAATGCAGCATTAAAGGCAAGAACACCTTGTTTTTATATATTAAATGTTAACCAAGAATTTCCACCTCTAAATAGTGGGTTGAATTTCTCTGCAAAACATATTTCTATAGATTCAACCACAATCACATTTTATAAGTTTTGATGTTACTTTGAATTTTCCTCATACTTACGTACACACACATCATACTTTTCACTTCTGGAGGAAACAACATTATGCAGAACATGGAAAAGAAGTAAGAATGAGTAAGCCAAATAAAGTCATGAAATAAGAAAAAGAAATGGAAACATAGCTAAAATTAGCTTACATGTACCCAATTTTTTTATCCTATCTATGCCATTTTGTCCTTGGAAACTACACCTGTGTCAACTATGTCCAACTCATTTATTGCTCTTTAAACTCTCATCAACTGCATCCAAGGGCAACTTCATTGGTCTTCTTCTTCCTCTTGACCAATTCATACTTCCTTCATATATTTGCACTGCAATTTAATCCTCATTCATTCTTTCTTTGACCAGATCACTTTAATATATTCTTCTTGGTTTACCACACACATTTAAATATACCATTCCCACTGTATCCACCTTATTTTTGTTTCTACTGACATAATGAACTTGCACTTCCATATAACAAAGTGAGAAGAAGCACACTATTATCTCCAACTATTTTTGCTTCTTTTGACAAACATTTGTTCCTCACAATGGTCATGAACTTTCTACCAGTATTTGCTTATCTTAAAATTTCTCATCCATTTTTTTATCTTTGGTGAACAGTGCATAAACTGAACTTCTTGCTCTAGGTATTATTTTATTTTGTTTTATGCCATTTATGCATAACTTGTAATTGTTTGTCATTTCACCAAGCATTTTTTTTTTGTTTGTTTGTCATTGATATGATAATTTTCAGATCCATCCTCCTTTTTGCATGTTCAATCTAGCCTGCATTGGGGCAAATCTTTCAGGGTCTACAGCAAGAACATGTCATCATTTACATACAAAAGTGAATGTAGGTTCACATCCCCAGCCAACAGACTTCACTACAAATATTCCTTATGCATCTGTTCATAAATAGATTAAACAACAAAGGGAACATTTGAGGGACAGCCTCTTCCCAATTACATTTGCCTGTCCCATCAGGTCCAGCTGGAGAGGTATGTTGTGGGTCCCATCTGTTAAGGAGTTACATCTGGCAGGTCCCGGGAAATGGGCTTTTTCTGCTGTGGCGCCCACTCTGTGAAACATCGTTCCCCCCAAGATGAGATTAGTTCCATCCTTGGCAGCCTTCTGGAAGGCCCTCAAAAAGTAGCTGTGTCAACAGGCTTGGGGATCTCAAGGAATTTTTGCAATGGTTACACTGTTTGTAATATTGAAGATGCTGTCTTTTAGTCTTTCTTAACAACATTGATGTTTTTATTATGGAATGTTTTAATTTTTGTTTTATGGTTTGTTTTTTTATTATATGCTGTCCAGAGTCATGTTCTTTGAGATGGGCAGCTATATAAATATGAGGAATGAATGAATGAATGAATGAATGAATGAATGAATGAATGAACAAACATCACACATGTTTGTCTTATTCCCTGTTCAGTATTAAACCATTTGCAAAGCATTCCATTTATTCTTATAGTTTACTTTCATCATATACTGTTGTTACTGCATTCAGCAACCAACCTTCCAATTCATATCACACACACACACACACACACACACACACACACTTCATTCATGTAGTTATGCATTCATAGTGTATCAAAATGTGTGATAAATTTGGTATTGCAAGTTTATAGAAACATCTGTCTTTCGTAGTTTTTTAACAGCTTGTGCTTCCATAGTACCATCCATCCAAGTTTATTTGCTATTTAAAGAGAATGATGAGTCTGTGCTGTTTATTCATGTATTCATTACAAAAATGTGTATACCACTCCATTCATCAAATTCTATCATCTCTTCTGTAATATTTACTATACCTATTTTATGTTATAACTTATTTAGCGTTTTTCATTCCTATAATGTGATTTATTAATTAAAACACAAAGCAGTTACCTGCTAATTACTTTGCAGGTGTCAACATTTTCTGCAAACATACCTTGGACAAAGCATCAGCAACTCGCTGAATGCTCTCCTTTTCTAACTCTTATTGAATGCTAAATATTCCAGTGTTTATGCGGCAAATATGATGATATATTTTTAGAAATATTTTTCAGATTTGTATTACTAATATTTCTTTCTGAATCAAATATAAAGTAATTTAAGTAGATTAGTAGCACAGGTGTCATAATGCGCTTGTTACCATAGCTATGGCACACATTTCAAGCAAGAGATTTTGTTTCATTCTAGAATCCTTTGCTATGGCAACCACAATGCTTATTATTGATATAATGTGGTAGATATAATTTTTTTACAAACATTATTCATCTATTAACTTGATTCTTGTTTTGATACATGTATTTTTGTTCTGTAAGTGTGATTAATTCAGTTTTTACTCATAAGAAAAATTGCAATTTTATTACTTTAACATATAGTTCAACTCTCCCCAGTTCTCCATTATGTAATATTTTGAATGAGGGATATTAGCTTGATGCAGTATGTATACATTGGAAAACTGTATGAAAAAACAAAACCCCTAGTGTTTGAAGGGATATATTTACCAACCTATAGACTACCTTTTGTTTTGCTATGTAAGATTTGCAAAATAATATTTCCCTTAAAATAATATTTCAAAATATATAACAGGAATATGTGTGTGGGTGTGTATGTGCACATGGGTGTATATGATATTATTGTTATATGGTTTTATTATGTAAAACTAATTAAACAAGAATAAATAAATACAATAGTATTAATAAAATAATATAATCTCAAACTTAATAATCATCATAATAATTTTAAAATGACAAAAATGTTTTGGAAATTATTTTATAAACAGAAGAGTTCCAAAATCCAGTACTCTATTGCATGACAGTCTTCTTCCTTGCCCCTCTGTTGAAAATAAAAACTAAGTGAAATGTTGACAGACATCCTATATCAACAATACATCGCTGCCAATCAGGTTTGGTTTTGTCCTTTCAGTGTTGTATGATTATTATTTTTGCCAAGCTCTGTGCCCCTGAAAAACAGTGTTTTGCTATCTTGATCCATTCAAGAAGCCAAAAACATATTAATCTTTAACACACAGTGATTGAACCAGAGTTATATTAACAGTTCTTATTCTAGCCAGTAACTGAAGGTTTGATAAATACCCAGTGATAAGCCTTAAAATCTGGAATGTTGAATTCACCTTTTACAACATGCATTATAATTTGCCCAGTGAAAATCTTACAGGATGTACTTGCTAAAGAAGAGTATTAGATGTCATGCAAATTTATTTAATATGATTTAAGATAATAGAGGTGGATGGCCTCTAAGTATATAAGTGAACTCCAGAGTTAAATTAATCACATTTATTTTACCCCATATATTCTAGGCCATAGGACTCAATTTTTTTTCATAAACATGTGATCAGTTCAAATTTACCATTTTTGGAATAATTCCTTGAAATTTTTATTCCAAGGTAAGCAAAGAAGACAAAACCTAATCTAAAAACCCAAATCCTCCTACCTTTCTAGGTTATTACTGTGACATGATTGCATCAAATCTGATTTACACTAAATTATAAACAGACAAGATACCAAATTCATGTGCTAATGCAATGAGATTAGGAACAGAGATGTCTGCTCTGTCCCTAAAACATATAACCATCCTGCACTAAACTATTAATGCTCTTTCTAAAACTTAGTTCTATAAATGTTTTCAGAAAGTCTAATTACATTAGCAATAGGTACTACAATCAGATTAAAAATACAGGAAGAAAGAAGGCATCTCTTATGTGTACCTCAATATAAATTTGATCAGGGAGGAAGCATATCATTAATAATAATAATGCATGATTTAATGTTTCAGCGAATCGTATCAGTCTAAAATATAAATTTTTGAGGAAACCCAAGATAAGTCAACACTGGTTCAGAAACAACTAAGATCCATATCAAAACCTCTTAAATATCCAAATAAATTATAGCTGCTGTATCTTGCCTGTCTTGACTTAAAAACATGATATCAGTTAAAATTCTGATATTATGATAAGTTTCATGGCACTATATAAAATGTTAAAAGACATTTCTTGTAATTAAGAGAAAAGTTTAGGGTGGTGAACATTCATAATACTAGCAGTCCCAAGATTATATAAGCCCTAACTTACAAAATTCTGAAATTATAAAAGAAGAGACAAAATTGATGACCATAGTTTCGTGGAAAATACCAGGCACTAATTTTGCACGTGTGTGGTGCATAATTCAACTTGCATGAAAATAAGTTTACAAAAGCGTTCCTGGAATGAAATCTTTGCATAACTTTGGGACTGCCTGTATTAGAAATCCAACATAGGAAATGTGAAAGGGATTTTCGTTACAGAGTTCTTAATATTCTTCTGGAGGAATATATGGCAGACATTTCAAAGCTGATGACCATGGTGAAGAATGAAGAGCCAGTGAGTAGACAGGCTCTTCAAACCTCTCTGGACAAACAGAGGAAGGGAGATTGCCCGCAAGTGTTCCAGACAGTTGCTCCCCATGAGGAAACAGCAATACAGTGGTCTCTGGCAGGCTTTGAGCACTGGGAGATGAGGGAATAGCCATTTTGCTCAAACTAATTAAGACTTTGATTTTAGAAAACTATAAATGGGTTAGGGGTTCAGATAAATTTGAAATAAGATTTTGGAATTAATGATAAAAAATCCTTCCCATGGGAAAGTCGATTTGTTTTGAATTTTTTCTAAGACATATGTCTTTTAAAAATTGGACACTAGACAGAGCTAAAGATTTTACTTAAAGGAGAAGAATACATAAGCCTGATCAACAGGTACAGAGTGATGCAAAATACTATAACATTGGAAAAACTAAAGGATATTTTTGAAAAATGGAATCAGAAGTTAATATCAACAATGTCAATAATGATGACTGCTTCTATGGATAGATTGTGTCCAAAAGACGTTTTAGAAGAAATGGCAGAAGAGGAACAAGTTTTGTCTGACAAGACAGAATTGACACTGAAAGTGGATCTACAAATGACAGGCTACAAGAATGACATGGCAAAAGATGTTTCATTGGATATAAAAAAAATTGGTTGATGCTTTAAAAATCAAAAGAGAATTTCAAATAATAAACCAAGAGAGTGACCTGGACAATTCTTTTATATTGGATTGACAAAAGAAGTTTGTTAAAGCTTGGATGAGTCTTGTGAGAAGGGGCAAAAAAGAAATGAAAAGAAATCAAGTTCTACAACATTACTTGAATGGACTAAAGATTAAATTTGTTAGAAATGAAAGAAAGCAATATAAAGTTGGTTTATTTGATCAAGCTTAAAATAGATATGTTGTTATTTCTAGCAACCCTTAATGGACTTTTGCTGACCCCAGGACTGAAATGATGCTTCACTAAGAGGAGGTGAAAAGTTACTAAAATTGTTTATACTTGTTGTGAACATAGATATTTTCGCGTTTCATTAAGGGCATGTTAGTTCAATTGATAAATGCACTTATTATTAGTGTTTACACAAATATACACAAGACATGCAGATGTAGAAAAGCAAGGATATTTAATAAAAAATGTAACATCATTTTACATTTTGGGGGCTATTTGCCACCATTGTAGATTGTTTTTTCAGTGCTTACATAAATACCTTCCAAATTACATAAAGATAATTTACATTTTAAAAGATTATGACACACAAAATTGTGTGATTCTCTTTTGTGTCAATTTCATAGAAGTTTAATAAGGTTAAGAATCTCAAAAGTAAGGGACTAATTCAAGAATAAATACGTACTAAAATATATATCCTTTGTCTCTATGTTGTGATTTATTTTACTATTAGTTACAGCTAATTAGCTGACTTAATTAATAAAAAAGCAAATATGATTGTCTCTAATACTACTGTCAGATTTTTCTTCTAATTTTGCAAGCAACAGCACATTACTGTTAAAGGAGATGACAGTTTCTGTTTAAAATAATATTTAAAATAATAAACTGAAAGAATCATTATGTTTTACAGAAACCCAGCAAACATCCATTGATAGTGACCATCTAGAAGCACATCCTTTTGAGCAGTTTGCTGGCCTTCTTCATGGATCATCACCTGCTTGTGACCCGCCTGAAAATCCACTTCAACTGTACAGAAAAACTTGTCCAAAGGATGACTTGAACCAGAAAATTAGTTTGAACCTTAGTATTTTGAATCCACAACAATCTCTGCAAGAAAATAGTACTGGTCATCTGGTTAAAAAGAAAAAACCACCAATTTTAAATAGAACTATATTCCCTTCTAAAAATATTCTAGGAGAAGCTAACACATTGGCTGGTATCACAAGAACTGGGGATCAGTGGGTAGTTAATGCTGCAGGAATTGTGGAACGTGCTTGTACACTTGGAAGAATACGATCTTTGCCAAAGACTCTTCTTGACATTCATTTATCCAAATACATTTCTAAATCAGACTCAAATCTCATTTCTTATCCACCTAATGAACATAAAGCAAGACAAAATTGGAATGAATCTTCAGCTGTCCGAGAAACCTCTAGAAGAAATTCTGAAAGAACACCATCATTTACTTCAGAATGGGAAGAAGTAAGTATTATATATTTTTATTTAAATTGGTATATTAAAGGTAAGAACTATTCAGGGAGGAAGAAGAGTAAATCAAAATATAGAAAACTGCATTTCAAATACACTCTTAGACAAATTCTACTAGATGCTAAAAAAAGACCTCTGCCAAAGCACCTTCTGATTATTACATGTAGTCCTTGACCTATGACCATTTGTTCAGCAACCATTTGAAGTTCCAAAGGTGCTGAATGAATGGTGGTTACAACTGGTCCTCAGAGTTCTGGCTGTCCCACAGTCATGTGATCATGATCTGGGTGCTTGGCAACTGGTTCACACTATGACCGGTTGCAGCACCCCGCAATCATGTGATCACCATTTGCAACCTTCCCTGCTAGCTTGTCCAGAAAGTCAGTGGGGAAGCCGGCAGGGAAGGTAGCGAGTTGCTGGGGTAAGTTTCCCCCACCTGCGTGCCCTACCCCAGCTCCTGTGCATTTGTGCTGCCCTGGCCACTCATACACCCCCACGCACTCTCGTGCATTCTCCCCAACTCACGCCACATCCTCTCACACCCTTGCGCACCCTCCCTGACCTATCCCAAGCCTCTTGTGCACTCCCTTGCAGCCTCCCTGACCTGTGCCACATCTCCCGTGCACCTCCCCAGCACCCCCTGACTCCTCCCATCTGGCAGCAGCCACTTACCTGTCTGCCAGCCTGGGATTTGCAATTTCCTGCTGGCTTTCCCACTGACTTTGGTTGTGGGAAGTTTTTGTGGAGCTGATGGCCACAGCAGTTAAGAGGAGCTGACAAAGTATCTGGCTCTTCAGAACCATCTCCGGACAAAGGCGATGATTGGATTACCCACAGGTACTCCTTACAGAGGCTCCCTGTGCAGAGATCACAAACTAGTGATCTCCAGTGGGTTGAGCACTCTGGGAGTTGTGGGAAACAGCAAGCCCAAGCCACAGCTCAGAGCTTTCAAAAGGACACTAGATTTGCATACTCTTCCTCTTTTAATTGACAAAGGAAACTACCTATTAACAGTTTATTTGGAATTAAAAACCTTCTGAAAGGCAAGTTGCTGCATACTAGGAGAATTTCCTTCTATCCTAGAAGAAAGAAAATTTAAGTAAGTTTAAAGATTAAAAAGGAAAAAAAAAAAACTTGAAAGAGCAAAAGGAAATTTAGAATCTTGACTGGACAGTTAAGGGGCCAGATGGATTTAAAAGAATAGTTTTTATAGATTTCTTTAAATTTTATAAAAATACAGCTGAAGATTTTGGAATTAACTGTAAGAAACCTTAATATGGGAAAGTTTTGACTGAAAAGAAACAAAAGGGCTTTGAAGGTTAACTAGAGGAAACCAGAGAGCTAATTAAAAGAGAAGATACTAACACAATGGAGAAACATTATCTTACTATAGAAAAAATTAAGTTGGTTTGGGAACCATGTGTTCAAGACTTATTTTTAAAACTTCTTGATACTCCTAAAGTGGAGTTAACAGAGGTTATAGAAGAAGAAAAGATTGGATAAAACAGAGGCTGAGGATGATTTGAATAGGATCTTAAAATGGACTTTAAAAAAACTGTCAGACTATAAAAGAGATATGGAAGACATGAAAGAAGATGTGGATTTGAAAAGGGACTTTAAAATGTTTGACTATAAGAGTGTCATGGAGAAAGAAGCTGCATGGGACCTACAAGTTATGCTAGATGATGTTTTAACAATTAAAGGGGATATTCAGATTATAAATTAGAAGAATGACTCTGAGAGTCATCTTATTTTGGATCCACAGAATGGAAATATGAAAACAGACAGGGAGAAAATGACAAGAGATTATTATGTGGGACTTTATTTGAAGAAGTGACTGAAGATCAAGCCTTTTAAAAAGATGAAAAAAGAATTCAAAGTGGACTTATTTGATCAGGGTTAAATTGTATGTTGTGCTTCTGGGTTGCTACTATTGGAATAATACACACACACACACACACACATATACGTACGTACATACATACATACATACATACATACACACAGCCTAAAACTATAAAGACAGCAGAGGTAAAAATCCAATCAATGATAACTCAAAATCACATTCACTCACTTTCTGACCCCCAAGCTTAGGAAAACATCCAGGTCTTCAGCATAATCTAATTAATTAAAATTAATCATTTTAACCCCACTCTTTGAAATATAAGTATCGCTCAATTTGTTATGAATTTGTTACATTAATTTGTTATCTGAGGTCCTTATTTTAAGCTTTTTCCCCCTAACCTTCTCCTGTCCCTGGGATCCAGCTTAAAGTCCTCTTATTACGCTCATCATGCTTTTTTAACCAGTTCTTGAAGGGTGCAACCCATCTCATGCCAGCAGTCCATCATCTAAATATTTAGACCAGGGGTTCTCAAAGTACGGCCTGTGGGCTGGATATGGCCCACTAGGGTCATTTATCTGGCCCGCCCGCCTGATTGGCCACCACTGCTGTCTGTCAGAAGCGGAAGTGTCGGGAGCTGCAGGCGATGCACGAGGAGGGAGGTTGCAGAGCCAGACTATTCTACATGACAGGTATGCCAGGTCCGGCGGCTCTCCTCCTCTCCTCATGTTTTTTTCAAATTATAGTCCAGCCCCCCAACATTCTGAGGGATCGTGAACTGGCCCCCTGTTTAAAAAGTTTGAGGACCCCTGATTTAGACCATAATTCCAGAAAACAAATCTCTCCCATCAACATTATTTTATTTGTTAATCTAGTCACTGAATTGCAGTATTTCTCTTTCTGACCCTACCCCATGGAATGGAAAGATAGATGAGAATATCATCTGAGTCCCCATGGTCTTGGACTTTCTTCCAAGATTTTCAAAGACTGTTGTGATATTTTTATAGATCTTCTTTGCAGCATCAGTGGAACTGATGGCACCAATCAATGTATATTTCTTTCAGTCTCTTGTAGCTAGGTATCACCAGCTATGGTGATTCTTCTCTTTAATTTCTTATGTAGCACAGTTGCACCTTTCTGCCATTTACATCATCCTCTTCCCTATACTTTAGAGTCTCTTTTTCTTCTCCTGAACATTCAGAACTTATTTCAACTGCAAGTGCCTGAAAACTGTTCCAGAGGTAGAATATCTTCTATATTTCTTGATTCTGGTTGTTAATTATCGCATTTGTTTCTTTGTTTGTCTGTTCTCATTTAAGGAAGGCTACCTCCACTGTCTGTTATAGAGCTACTTTTTAAAATTTTTTTACTGTTAAATCCTTATCCTTTCTCATGAATTGAAGTATGTCAACTCACTACTACAATCCTTTAGTTTTTTCTTCAAATATATACAAGGTTGTTTTCCAGCAGGAAGACACATAGGCCACAAGCATTGCAGACCACTATTGCAGCTTCCTCTCTGTTCATCTTCATTTTTTCTTCTTAGAGCACCACTAGTAAAAATATTCTTATTTCTTCTTGCTATTCTTTTCTTAGGCTATCTGGTAACCAAGTACAAATTCTTGACTTAGAAGAAATACTTGTTAGACTCTCCCTCTAATTCTCCCTGTGCACTTTCCCTTAAAATTCCTCTTACAGCTTTTGCTTACTTCATATGCCATGGTTGTTATCAGATGAGGCCAAACATCTTGACCTATGCTATCCATCATAGCTTTAGTTTGTCAAAACTTTCAAGTAAGGCATTTTAGTAAGGCAAAGAAAGAGTGGACTAAGTTACTAGCCTTAGTTGTACCCATATCACATGCAGCATTCCCTGGTAACTATAAGGATATGGTCAGTTTGGGTACATTTTGGTCAGTATCTGGAAACAAAGCTTAGGATGCTCACATTATTCAGCGCAGGCTGGGATCTTTCAACTAGAGAGTACCTTGCAAATAAATACACAGGTGCCCATATCCCACCAACTAGGAGATACATGCAGTATACTGTTACTCATGATACTTGTCAGTATCTTGACTTCTTTTTCATCTGAAATACTTTTATGCAAATAAAACTTCAAATATGAGTATCTTATTTGAAGGAACATCTGTGCTTGTTTCACTGAGCAGTGTTTCAGATCAATTGACAAAACATTTGAACTTGCTAAACATTCAGAAAATGACATCAACTGAAATTTGTGAAACTAAGGAGCTTCAAAAATGAATTGTGATGCAGTACACTCAGAAAAAGTCAATAAACAAGCTTCTGCATATACCCCAAATTGAGAAAAATAAACATTTAAACATACCATCCTCTATTATTTCTGCAAAAGTGTACGAGTCTTCCTGTTATAATGTTTTTGTCCATGAAAAATGTGGAAGTGCATATTGCATGTAGAATAAAGATGCATGTAGATCTAATACCTAATAAACCATTTTATAAAATATGCATACCTTATACTTTGCAGTTTCCTAAGAAAAAAAAAGGTAAGGAAATTGATGAAATACAAGTATAAATCATTCAAAGTGTGCCTGTATTTGACAAGATTAAATATTCAGAGATCATGTATTAATCTTCCTTCCTTCCTTCCTTCCTTCCTTCCTTCCTTCCTTCCTTCCTTCCTTCCTTCCTTCCTTCCTTCCTTCCTTCCTTCCTTCCTTCCTTCCTTCCTTCCCTTCCTTCCTTCCTTCCTTGTTGTATAACAGAACCTGTTACAGACCTATTTATTTACTTATTTTATTTTTATTTTCTATATCAAATTTGTCACCACCCATCTCGTTGAAATGACTCTGAGCAGTTTACAGCAGAGATAAAATCAGTTAAAATACAATATAAAAACAATCTTAATAAATAAATTCCAAGAAAGATGGAGAATTGGTGAATAACTCAGGGAGCATCATCAGGGCACTAACCACCCTAGGGACGGTTACAGCTCATATTGCTCCATGCACACTGGCAGAGCCAGGTCCTTAATCCTTTCTGGAAAGCTGTAAGGGTAGGGCCCCGCCGCACCTCTGGGGGGAGAATATTCCAAAGGGTGGGGGCAACGGCAGAGAAGACTCTCCTCCTCGGCCCCATTTAGGTGGTCATTTACATACATATGTAATGAAATGTCTCCCGCACTGTTTGGATTCTATATTATGAACATTCAAACATCTTTGAAATTAATGATAAAAATAGTTCAGCTTCATCTGTTCATTTTGTGTTATTTGCATATGTGTGTGTACTATTCTTAACTTTATAGTAACATTTAAATAACAAAAGTAATTATTTTGCCTCTACAATTCATATTGAGTACAATTACATGTTCATTTACATATGATAGATCTTTAAAAAAAATCCCTATTTTCCCTTGCAGATTGATAAAATAATGAGTTCCATTGATGCTGGTATAACTACTGGACTTGGAGAGATTAGCGATGGTACTGCAAGTAAGAAACAAATGCTTTATTTTTTTTTTAAGATTATTATATTAATGAACTATACCAGCTTGTTCAGAGTGTCTTATATTTATACTGATGTGTATTTCTGACCACAATTAATTTTTTTCATTACATTGATTGAAATGCAGTGTTTTCTGGTTATAATCAATCAATCAATCATTCAAAAAGTTGAATTATGTGCCATCAAGTGAGTGCTGACTTAGTGATCACATAGATTTTCTCCATGACAATCTGTCTCCATCGTGGTCCTTCAGGTCTTCTAACAGTATATCCATTGCTGCTGTAATTGTCCATCCATCTTGCTGCTGGCTGTCCTCTTCGTTTTCCTTGCAAATTCTTTTTTTTTAACAATGCTAAAATCACAAAGCTATCTAATTTTCAGATATTTCACAGAAAAATAAACTTGACATGCAAAGTATGTGCTTAAATGCATGCTTTCTTTCTGTTTCTTCTATTTCATATGAAAGGGAAGTTCAGTAAAAAAAATAGTTATTGAGACTGTTCATTTATTTCTATGTAACCATATAATGCTGCCTAAAATTGTAAATAGATCTAAACTAAAGATTTTTCTCTATTAGTTGCTGAAGAATGTTAGTATAGAGATGGTGTTTTTTCTTACCTGTGTTATATTACATGACGACTGTATGGGTAGAGTTGCTGTAGGAAATAAAATACAGATAATAGGACAAACTGAGACTTGAATTTTGGTGGAGAATTAAATTTAGACAGATTTTATTAATGATCATGATGTAGGTTAAAACTAAAGCTGTAACACTGCCATGGATACCTCTGGGAACCATCAATTGCCTTTAGCCACCCTCAGGATGATAATGTGGGCATGGTCAGCAGCAAATAGATCTGCCTAAGTAGTGTACTATTTTTAAAAATCATTATTATTCTGTATCATAGAACAGTGAGAGCAATTCCATAGTTTTAAAAACCTTGTTTTGTATTGCAGTTCAGTACTTTACTGTTGAGAAATAGTGAATAGAATACTAGATGTTATGGATATACCTGAAGAATTTATGACTGTTTCGAAATTTAATGCAATGTTCAGAGAAGACAATAACAGAAGTCAGTTATAGGTTACATTAAATTAAATAAAATCTGAAAACTTCTTCAAGGGAATTTCCATAAATATAATGTACAAAAATACCATTGAACATATATAAATACACTTAGTAGACATTGGAAATTAATACTGAAATTACATTGTTTTATTTTCTCAGCATCTGCACCAAGAAGATAGATAGATAATTAATTAATTAATTAATTAATTAATTAATTGTATTTTCTAGATATAGAATGGGAAAAAATCAGGATGGTCTAAACCCTGCTATTACTAGAGCTAGACAACAATTAAATCTTATTTTGTCAGCACAGATTGCTGCCAAAACAAATCAATAAACTCTGAAATGCCTGACAACATACATGCAAGATGATGATATGCAGCACATCACCAAAATGTTGCATCCTGCTTATTTCTGAGAAGGCATTTTTTAAAACAATGAAAGAAATGACAAAACTGCTACTAAAATATTCGAACATGAAATCTCTATGAGATCAGTGGATCCAAGGAAAGGAGGATGCAGCATAGAGATACTTTACAAATGTAAAAGTCCTCTCTTCAAAAACTGCAGCAACCATGAGAGATTTCTGGCATTTCTAAACTGAACAGTTATATATCTGCAGTATTTCATTAAAAACAATTGGGTCAGATCTTTTATTCAGACATGGTGAATGTTAATGAAGGAACTAGCTTTCTCAGTAATTTAGCAGGGAAAATGGCTGGCTCTAGATAGTAGGAAAGGAAAAATACTTTTTTCTTTTCTTTTGAAACATTTTTTGTATAGAGGGATGCTCATGTTATGTTATTCCATGTCTATAAACTGTTATTTGAATAATCTAATTCCTTCTCAGCACTTTTGTTTTTTTAAATTTGTAGTTAATTTTCTAACATTGTGTTTTTCAGTTGCTCTTAATTATAAATATAAATGATAGCTTTTCAGTCTTCATGACCTAAGGGATTGATGTTATGATTACTTAAATACTATATTAAGTGTTTTTAGTACTATGTATAGAGGCTAATAATTCTAGAGCTATAGTAAAATTATATTTTGCTTCTACCACACCTGAATTCCACACTTGGAATTCAAATGAATTTAATTTTCAAACAATTACAGTGAAAGGACTGAATCTGATAAAATAACAACTAACGGTTCTCATGCTAGATAGAACCATTACATAAACATGTCTAAGGCACCGAAGACCACCAAGTGAACCACCAAGTATATCTTCATTCAGAAAGACAGGAGGAAAAATCTAGAGTGTAAATTTTGGAACGTGGTCATATATAAAGGCTTTGACTTCTTTGCATGACAGAGGGCAATTTCTGTTTCTATATTGTTGCACTCTTGCCTGCAATAGAACATTTGATCTAGTTGACTTATGTCTCTACCAAGTTAAGTCAATTTCTGAATAAATGTCTGGACAGATGGGATTTACTGTGTGTCCTGGTATGAAACCTGATGGTTAGATTTACTCTCTCCTACTCCGATTGCTATGAGAGGATGACCTTTGTCTGAGACTGAGGTTTAAACTATGTCTATAAAATCACCTACAATCTGCTGTGAATGAAATTGCTAATGCCTTTCGCCAGTATCAGAATCAAGTGGTAATCCAAATGTATCAGTTATTCCAGAAAATGAGCCAGCTAGCAGTGATAGAAACTACCACAACCCTGTATCAGTCCTGATTAAACACCCTGTAGCCACTGTTGGAGCAGCTGCAGCAGTTGCAGGCCTCCAGCACCCAATAACAGCCTCTGTGCCTGACAGATATGGGAACACAAGCAAATCTACTGCATCTCCCTATAACATTTCCACCCAGAGCACCCATGTAGGATTTCTAATTAGCCTAATGTTGGATATGGGCAACTCCCCTTTGCAGCACTTGAACCAATTATGCTGATTTTATGGTACCTATGAGGGGTAACATAGGGTTAAACTAAAAAACAGTTTACAAAAATAAACACCAAAAACAATAATATAAATATACCCAAGGTTTAAAAATCATTCCATTTCCGATCACTGAAGACAAGTACAAAACAGATCAACCAGCAGGGTTTGCTTAGCCTCCTGTCCCAAATGCCTGAGTGAACATCTAGGTCTTCACTGCCTTGTGAAAGGCCATGCATTATAATAGATGTATTCTTCTGCATGTTTTCAGTCAATTTATATTCAATCTGATGAAAGAAAATTAATCATAGTGTTAATAATCTCTAGTTAATATTGTATAAATACCATTGTACAATATTAAGATAAGATAATGTATTACTTGCATCTTATGATACAATAAAACAATATTTTTTAAAAAAAGGAAATGTGTGTGCGGATCAATATAAGGCATAATTTCACAGTTGTTTATTGCATATTCTGAGATAATTTATTTCTGGTTTATTCTGTTAATTAGTCACTGTAACCATTGTCAAATATAGATGTTAATATACTGTTTCAGTCTACTGTGAGGAAAGATGTGCTTACATCTCATATATAATGTAGAAAGGAAAATGGTAATAACTTTCATCTTTATATTAAGGATATATTATGGCAATCTGTAATATAGAATCTAGAAACCTAGATACAGGCTTCTCTTTATACGCATTTCTTTTATGCAAATTAGCTATTATGTGATTGATCATTTTTGTCCAAGAGTTCACTTTATGTGGAAAAAAAAAATCACTATTATCTGATTTGTGCCGGCACAGACAATTTATACCAAAAGTCTGGAAACATGTCAAGACTTCTTCCCACCAAAACCTCCTAAACATTTTCTTGCCAAAACCCCTTTCTGCCCTCACTCACACATTTACTGTTCTGGTGTGCAATTCTAGTAGTGTGTCTTGCAGTCTTACTTCCACACCTGCAATACTGTTACTACAGTGTCAAAATGGCCAGCAACATCCATTCCCCAAAATGAAAAGGAAAAGGACCTTTCTAAAACTAGAAACAAATTGGGCATATTACATTGTGCCAAAGCTGGCAAAGGATCCTCAGCCCAAGAATGAGCTTTTAACTTGGGTGAGTCTAATGTGCAAACGTAACAAAGAGTAAATAGAATTCACAGGGCCACTGTGCATTCTACCTCTTTGTCATGATAGCCACATACATTAGAAATTCATCTATAGAAAAGATGGAGAAAATACTTTCACTGTGCATAGAACATGAGACATAGAAGCAAATATGTTTCAGTAACATAGTGCTTAAGAATAAGACTTTAAAAATATATGAGCACATTTGTCAATGCATTTAGTTAAAAAAATTGACACCATATCCTACAATTCCTTTTTTCCACTGGTTCAGTGTCTCACTTTATGTGCATTCATTTCATGTATTTAATATTTAATTTAATATTTCAGTTTAAAGGACACCTGATTCCACAATGACTCTGGGTGCCTTACAATTAAAAATTTTTTTAAAAGAAAACAACTCATACAAAAGAAAAGGGAATATGACCAACACGAAGACTGACCCCATAGCAAAAAAAGACCAAAAGGATGCCAAAAATACCAATGGGGTTTAACCACCAATGTAACCCAAGAACACCCAGGTTTTTAACAATTTGGAAAAAATCAGTAAGGTGGGAATAGAACAGATATTTAGTGCATTATTATTCCAAAGGACAGGAGCGATCACTGAGAAGGCATGCTTCCTGCATGCTGTAAGATGACATTGCTTAATTAACAGGACCCAGGCAAGCCTACTTTACCAGACCTCACTGGACGGGTAGAAAGTAGCCAGACTCTATGCCATGAAGGCATTTATAAGTGATAACTAACACTTTGAATTGAACCCAGAAGCCAACTAGTCTCCAGTGCAGCTCACAAAGCAGCAGGGACATATGTGCATATCACAGCATGTCCATCGCTGCTTATGCCACTGCATTCTGAAGCAGCATAGCTTCAGAGTGGTCTTCAAGGACAGCATATGTAGAGTGCATTACACTTAATCCAGTTGTGAGGTTCTAAGGCTTGAGTGACTGTCTAAAGGGACTCCCAGTCCAGGAACAGGCACAACTGTCACACCAGGCAAACCTGTGCAAAGAGTCTCTTGGCCATAGTTGCCACCTGCTCTTCAAGCAGGAGTTATACATCCAAAAGGACCCACAGATTATGCACCAGTCTCACATAGGGAGGTACATGAAAGACTAAAGACTATCCCCAGAGGCAAACAAGCAAACAAAGCTAATCAGTCCTGTCAGGATTCAGTCTGAATCTGTCCCTCCCCAGCCAGGCCTGCACAGCCTAGGTCAGGACTTCAACAGCATAATTTGGTCAGTCTGAGGTTGAGATATATAATTGGGAGTCATCAGCATATTGGTGATATCTGACCCCAAATGGATGTGTGACCAATGGTTTATGTAGATGTTAAAACAAAAGCGGAGCATTGAGCCCTGAGATAGTCTCACCCCATCAACATCGACTGAAATTGGCCACAGAGAAAGGAGGAGAACCACCACAAAACCCAGCATCTGAAGCTGGCCCAGAAGGATACGGTAGGCAATGATATTGAAAGCCACTGAGAGATCAGGGAACACCAAGATGGATGCATTACCCCCATTCCCAGATCCACAACAGGTCATCAACAAGCACAACCAGTACTATCTCTATATTGATCCCTGGCCTGAAACCTGGCTGAAATGGGTCTAGATAATCCATTTCCTCCAGAGTCCTCTAGAGCTGAAGCTTGGTCATCTTCTTTACCACCTTCCCTAGAAAGGGTAGTTTAGAGTTTGGATGGAAGATTATCCAGGATGGCTGGGTCCAGCAATGGCTTCTTAAGGAAAGGCTGCACCACAGCTTCCTTCAAAGCTGAAGGGACCATGCCTCCCACAAAGAAGCAGACACCACTGCATGGGCCCAACCACAGGCCACTCTTAGCCTTCCTTTAACCTTCCAGGAGTGGCCTGGATCTAACAAGACAGGTGGCCAAATTCACAGACTGGAGGAAATATCTGAGCTTTTGTGAAAACGTGAGGTTTTCAGGGAATGTAACCCAAGCATAAAGTGACGAAAGTCTGTACGTATTTCAGTCAATAGTGGTCAGAACTACTATAAAGTAAATATGAAAATGGCCACATGTAATTAATTATGTTGCCAGTGGATAAGATGGAGATAAATATTTTAGAATATTTAATAGATCAAATAATAGATTTTCTGTTTTTTATATGCAAACACCATACAGAGAGATATCTGTTCTATTACAGTGAGATAAAAAAGGGTATTGAGAGCAAGGTGTTTTATTTCAGAAATGCCTAAATGTCAAAAGGAAGGAATGCAGTTAGAAAATACAAGGCAATAATACTAAGCATAACATTTAAACTGGTGTTAGGCAGAAATGCAATTCAGAAATATTTGGCGTCAGAAAACTGAGTTTTGTTAAGAAATTTAAATCTTTACAATTAGAGCAGGCTGGACAGAAGCCACATTCTATCAGTTAATCATGCTTTATGGTGCACTTGAAGAAGTGGGCACAGGCCAGATGAAAAGAGGATGGAACAAATATAGCAGGTTCAGAGTTAATCAGATGCTAACAGTGTGTAAACAGTACAAAATTAGATGATGATGATGATGATGATGATGATGATGATTTATTAGCATCAAAGCTGTAAGTAATGATTATCAGTAGACAAGTACAACACATTTCAAATCCAAAAATCACGGCCTTACTAGAAGTGCTTCCAATCCCCTTTTGATCATTCCACAAGAATTCTGAGCTCAAAATTGCTATAATGATGGCTTTTGCTGCATCATCATCATCATCATCATCATCATCATCATCATCATCATCATCATGATGTTTTCTGTTACTGATTTACTGTTAGTATCTAAATAACTCTGAATTCAAATTTAGAACAGGACTATTTTGAACTTGGAACACATCCAGAATGGTTGGATCAGCACTGAAACACTTGTTAAGGTTGGTACAACAATTTAAAATAGAATATTTCAAGTTCAACATTTTGAAATCTTTTACATTCACATAGAGATATCCATTATGCTGTTCCCTTTTGGATAAGCAAAGGTATGCAGCATGCAGAAAAGAAATTAAAAAAAAGCAAGCCAGGGAAATTAAAATCATGAAATAAGAAAAAGAAATACAATGGAAAATAGTTTAATCAATACCATTTGCTATACAGGTGGTCCTCATTTAATGACCACTAAGTCAGTGACCGAACTTGTGATGGTGCTGAACAAGTGGTAGTTATAACCTATCCTTGAAGTTCTGGCCATTGCAGCATCCCTGTGGTCACATTAATGTGATCCAGGTACTTGGCAATCTGCCCGGATTTCCAACCGTTGCAGTGTCCCATGGTCATGTGATTGCAATTTGCGACCTTCCCTACCAGATTCCCATAAGTAAAGTCAGTGGGGAAGCTGGCAGGAAGTCAGAAGTCGCAATCACATGAGGTTCTTGCTTAATGGCCCGTGCAGTCCTCACTTAACGACAACAACTGGGACTGCTGGAACTGCCGTCGCTAAGTGGCATGGTCATGTGACATCATGCTTTATAACCACATTGCTTAGTGATGAAAGTTCCTGTCCCAATTACTGTTGTAAGAGAGGACTAGCTGTACATCTTAGCTCCATTTTATCCTTGCAGACCATCCAATAAAATGTGTGTTACATTGATTTTTCACACTTCTCATTTTTTCTGAATCTCATCAGTTCCATCCATCTATGATTTTCTCAGTTTTTCCTTTCTCAATACATTCATTCCTTCTTCATATATTTGTTTCACAATCCAATCTATTATCCTTTCTATATTACCAAACCACCATAATATGCTTCTTTTATACTGGTCATTCACTGTTGTTTTCAATCCAGATTCATTCTTGACCCTGTCTGTCTCTTACATGACAATTTTAACTTATTTTGACAGAAATTCCTTCCTCACCACAGACCACATACTCTTTAGTGCCTTTCTACCAGTATCTCTATGTCTTAAAATTTTTCCATCCAAAGCTTTAATAAACATTCTAGCAAGATCCACGAATTCATCTAATTGCTCTAGGTTTTTTTCCCTTTCTTATAATTTGCAATTGTATACTACATTTTTCCTAACACAACTCTCCACATCGTCTGGAGGTTGAGTTGCCATGATTCACCCTCCAGACAATTCCACCTGGATGACTGAGAATCTTCATAAACATACAACTCTCCACATCTTTGATATGTTAATCTACAAGTCCATGCTGTTGCATCATATGATATATTTAATATTCACTGAATATTATTCAGGTTCTCAGCCAACAACATGACATCATCTGCATACAAAAGTACATGTACATTCACATCACTAACACATCTATACTGTTGCCACAAGCAACATATTCATATATTTATCCATAAATACATTAAATAACTAAGGGGGTACACCATTATGTTACTCTCTGTTCAGTGTTAAACCATTTACTAAGCAATCCACTTATTCTCTTGCATGCTTTATTTCCATCATATGCTGTTTTTATTCAGCAACAAAACTTCAACTCCATGCTCGCTCAAAATGTTTCTTAACTCAAGCCTATTCACTTTCTTTCTCATATTCATACATATCTCAGTGACCTCCTGAAGTCTGGCTATCAGAGTTCTCTGAATATCTCTGCAGAGGAGGTTGTGGGAGTATTCCTTGTTCCTTCACAGTCTGCTGAAATATTTTATAAAGGTGGGTGGGAGGGGAATTGACACTGCAGGGTTAATTTTTATTTATTTATTGCAATGTGCTGCTGCTGCCGCACTTCCTACACTTTTGCTGCTGCTTCTCATATACACTTTTTTCCCTGAGCTGTTTGTCTCCATAGCCACTAGCTGGTTTGTGCTACCTTTGCCAGCTCCCCTTCATCTATCCAACCTGCCATCACCCAAATCCTCCTTTACCAGCCAGACTCTACCCCATCACACCATAGCCATGGTTCTGTTCTCCTCTGCTCCTCAGTGCCTCAGTGATCAGCCTCATGCATGAAGGAGGTTGCCATTCAAGGAAATACGATTTCCACAAGGTTGATATTCCCATGTATGAACAACAAAAAATTAGTCTGTGGCAGTAAAGTGTCTACTCCATTTAGCAACCATAGCAAAATGGCCAGAGAGGGGTCCAGTCTACTGTCTGGCTCTGTTAATCTTAACCATTCCTTGCTGCCTTAGCTTACAGTCTTTGAACTTTTACTGACTATGCATATTATACAATCTCTCTCATCCTGATTTCTTTGCCATTGTTATTCTCTGATATAAGGCTTTTCTCATTCATGGACTCTTTCATTGCACCATTCCATCAAGTGTTCTTTCGCATACTTCCCAATATCACAACCCCATACACTTCTATGGCATTTTGGAACATAATCCTTTTTCACTTTGTGTTAAGTGGCTTCTAAATCTTATGCCCACTTTCCATTCATTCCATTGGGAGATAAATCTGGGTGTCCTGGAATACCACAGATTAAGCATGAGCATGCTGTGGCTGCTAAAAGAGTCAATGCAATATTGGGCTATATCAACAGAGATACAATATCAAAATCATATGAAGTGATAATTCTGCTTTACACTGCACTGGTCAGATTGCATGTGGAATACTGTGTCCAGCTTTGGTTGTCACAAGAAGGATGCTGAGAAATGGAAAGAAAACAAAGAACAATAAAGATGGTGAGGCGTTTGGAGATTAAATTCTATGAAAATGAATAAAAGAACTGGATATAATTAGCCTAAAGAAGAGAAGACTAAGGGTACACATGATAGCGGTCTTCCAATATTTGAAGGACTGCTTCAGGGATGAGGGTGTAGATTTATTCTTCATAGTGCCTGAGGGTAGGATAAGAACCAATGGTGGAAGATTTACAGAGTGATCCAAACTTGGAATAAGGAGGAATTCCCTGACTGTAAGAGCTATTAAGCAATGGAACAGCCTGCCTCCTGGGATTATGGGTGCTCCATCACCAGAGGTTTTCAAAAGAAAAAATTGGATGGCACATTTGTCTGGGATGCTTTGAGGATTTCTGCCCTGGGAGTAGGTTGGACTAGAAGACCTCCAAGTTCCCTTCCAACCCTACAATTGTATTATCTGTCTTCTAATATTTTTTCAATCAAGATGTGTATTTTTTTTGTTCCATCTGTTTTTCCACTTTCATTTTAATTTATCTCACTACTTTCCTTTTCTTCCATGTCCATTTCCCCCTAAGATTTACTCTTAATGCTACTAAAAATATGGGCTGTCCCTCATTCTGAACTTCACTCTCTGAGTCTTTCATTAACAAATTAATCATGTTTCTTTGTTTTATACTCATACCTCTGTGAGATGTATGCATGAATAAACTCTTGATTAAAATACTCTATTTGAAAAAAACAATTTTTTTAACTAGGTAAATGTTCTTCGATCACCATTGTCATCCCTTCATGAGTATGGTTTGTTTCCTTCCCACCCATTCATCATGTCACCTAGCAGAACATTTCCCCCCCCCCCCCCGGAACTCCTTTATTGAGTCTGTTGCAGTTTTCCCCCCTCTGGAACTCCTTTATTGAGTCTGTTGCAAACGTATATCTGGTTCCTTCACAATTTACTGGAATGTATTGAACAGCTACTGTATGACCAACTTATGGATTCTTATTTTTATATGATACCAATTTGTACTTTCCAATATATATATATTAGCTCTTTCATTCATAATTAAAGCTATATCTTCAGTTCCCTACATGTATTCATCAAGTTCTCTCCACAAGATCAGGCCACTTTCATCTATTAGATCCTTCCCCTTTGTCTTAGTTTTACAGTCACTCAACATATCTCTTTTTCTTTATTATTTATGCTCTTTTCCTTTTACTCTTCTTCCATATGTCATGGTCATCAACAAATGGATACCTAGATATTGACCACTACCACTCATCATGGCTTTGGTCAATTGAGGCTTTCAAATAATGCTTTTTAGTAAGATAGAGAAAATATAGACAAGATTAACAGCTATAATTGTGTCATATGCAATATTCTCTGCTAAGAGTAAAACAGTGAAGATAGTGCTGGTCAGTTCTGGCACATTTTGGGCACTATGCCATAAGCACCACCAAAGCTCAGTTTCATGCGGTTCTAAGCAAGATGTACTAGAAAATACATGTAACATACTGACACATATTCAGGATGCAGATGTTTTGTAACCACTAATTATTAGCATTTCCTGTCACTGTTGTTTTGATATTAGCAATACTTGTAAACACTGATTATATATAAAGAACTTGCTTTTATTACTATCATCAATAATCTATAGATTCCCAGTAATTATTATTAGCATTCTAATCAACATCATTACTTTTATTATTACCAGCATCATTGCTGATTTTCCCTTGTAATAGCAATCATTATTAACATTATTGTTGTTTCTAACTCTTAATTATGTATGGATTCCCAATCAATTTCAGTTTATCATTAATGAATAAGCAAATTAATGTTCTTTTGTTGAACTAATTTTAACTGCTGATGAATGTCTGATACATGCTGTCTGTCCTTCTCCTTGTTAGAAGCCCTTCATTATATCTGGGAGCTAAAACTGGTCAGAAGCTTACAGAGTGCTGCCAGAGTGTCTCCTTTTGGATACTATTCTATCTTTCATGGGTGGAAAGGAAGCACTAAGGGAGATAGAAGAAATAGTAGCTGAGCCACAGCAAGCAAATTCTTTGTTCTGTGGGAATTCTGTGCATGTATTTCAGGAGTCTTTAAAGGTATTGGGGAGACTTGGACATAGTTACTAGGGATTTAATAAGTTTCATTGATAATGATATAAAAATAGTCAGCAAACTGCAAATAAGAATTTAGGAAGGACTGGACCCCAGCCCTTGCTTATCTTTAAAGCACAAATATATCCTGCATTCATTGTCAATAAATAAGTATGCTTCAACACACACATTGCAGCTAAGTGCATTTTTCTGTTTTCAAACATTTCAACAAGATGCTTTCATCAAGTGATAGATTTCAGTGTAGTCTGAGCCATCCTTGATCAGCACTTATACAACTACAACACAAAATATATCACATGTTCAAATTCTTATAATCACTTTTTTATAATTTATAAATTTTATAATTTATAAATTTATAATTCTTATAATCACTTTTTTCTTACTCAGCATGCTATATGAAAACTCTTGTATATTAATAACTCTGAAAAAATATGCTCCTGAGAAAGAAAAATAATTTTTCTCTTTATCCATTATATTTTTCTTGTTCTGCATCAGTATGTTTTGTTGTTTTACAGCAATTGTTGGTGTGGGGCCAGACAGTTAAAAAAATGCAACCTCATTAATGTTGGAACTACTACATAGATATGGAGGGTCACTGAATCAGTTTTCATAATCCTGTGGATCATATTGGCCTGCTTCATATGCTTCAGGGGATATTGCCCTACAGTTTAAACATCTAAAACATAGTTTTCTATTTTCTGGTTTAGCGTATCTTGTGAACACAACCTGGTATAATGACTAATATGTTAGACTAGAATTGGTGAGACTAAATTCAAGTCAACCTTCATCAGTTGGAAGGCTACTAGGCAACTTTGGCCCAATCATTCTTTTGCAGCCCAGCATAGTATAGTTCTTGTAGGGAAAAATGGAGGAGGGAATGCTACATACACCACCTTAAGTTCCTGAGGAAACATCGGATATAAATCTAATAAATAAAAAATAAGTTTGAACTGAATCTACATATCTGTCCTTTACTCACAAATAACAACAATAACAACAACAATAATTTATGAAATTTATATGCCTCCTGACTCCCAGTGATTCTGGATGGGCAAACTGGGACATGCAAATAAAGTGCAGGATCAGGAGTGCAAAATGGAGTGGGGCGGGGGGGAGGTATTTCTGATCCACACAGTTCCACAAAGCAATGTATAATTGTTTACTCCCCATTGCACAGGAAAGACAATTAGGACTCACAAATTTACTTTAAGTCTGAAGCATAAAATTGTTGGGAGGAGGTGTCTGATCCATATAATAGCACAAAGCAATTATTTGGTGTCATAATTATCTTTGCTTTATAGCAGCAGAAAAAAGGGGACAAAATGAGTAGAAATATAAATAACAATATAAAATATGTTTAAAATTAAAAATTAAACATTCACCATATAGTAGCTCCACTTTTTAAAATAACCTTTAAAGAATAGGGACATCCTACAGGCATCAGTGTTGCACACACATGCTCAGAACAAAAATCAAGAAGCAAAGCAATGGTCATGTGCCCAGGGACATGAGCCCAGAAAGGTTATGAAGAGGGTTTAGAGTATAGTCAACTCCAAATCACCCCAGTTCAGATGAAGCGCTCAGAACCATTCCCATTTAGGTCTTTCCATCAAGAAGACGTAGACTTCCATCTGAGAATTCAAGATGATTTTTCTATACCATCTGCATTTTTCAGCAATGTATGTAGATGAGTGATTTAAAAAAAAAAGCCAAAGGCTTTTTAACTTAGAATCATCAGTAAATGGGGGTGGAGTGAAGGTATCACTGGCTCACTTACCTGACTTAAGGCTTCTGTTGATCATAGACAAGTGTGGGAATAATAGTTGTCTTCCTGAGTGTTAATCCAGTATATAAACTCATGCAGTGATCTCTCTAGGGCTTTGATACTGTTGGAGCCTAGATCTGTTTCTATGTGGAGAGTAGAATAATCAATTCCTAGTTGGCTTCCTCTGTGTTTATAGCCAGGCCAGACTACCTGATAGCTGCTGCTTTCTTTTAATCACTGGCTTGTGTTACAGATTGAATGTATTGCAGCCTAGATCCTGACATATTGTATTCACATATTGTCAGCCCTCCCAGGTAAACTATACAGGAAACATGACTAGATGAGCTAATTCTACTTTATTGTAAGACTACATTAACAGAATCTTGCAAGTCTGAAAGTATTAATCTCCCGCCCTATTTACTACCTGAGTAGTTAGGGTGGGTCCTTTCTACATTTCTTTCTCTGGCTGTTACTCTGTGGTGGACTCCTTTCTCTTTTATCTGATTGTTCCCTAAGTGGCATCTCTTCCCCCCACATCCTTCAAGGTCACCCTCACATTCAATCACATCACCCTCCCCTTCAGACTTATCTCCCCTCCCGTGTTCCCAAGGGAAACAGGCTATGGACTATGAGAACAAAATGCAGCTGCATTGCTCTCCTCTTCTCCTGGTAACTCCCCAAGATCACACAAGGCTTCCCGAAAACCCTGCTCTGGTCGAGGTGACAGCTGCCCTTCCTTTGGGAATCTGTTGGCCTTCCCCCCTCCAGTCCTGCATGCCTGATGTGGAAGGAACTCATTCATTTCCTCCTGCTCAGCCTCTTGCTATTTCTGAGGCCCCCTCCACCCACAGAAAAACTCTTCCTACTTGTCTTGGTCAGTGCCTGACTCCTGAAAGGGCAGTAGTTGCCTAAGTGGTGCACCAGTTGTGGCACATGCATGTCCATTTCTGCCTCCCATGATCTTTCTGACTCTGGGTAGCCTTTCCAGTGTCAAATACTCAACCTCTAGACTCTAACACTGCTTCCACCTCATACTCTTCCTCCCTGTTTACTAGAATGGGAGGGGGTGCTGCCTGTGAATGTAGAATATAGGGGGGAACTTCCTTTACAAGCAAAGACCAATGGAACATGGGGTGAACCTTCATTGATGCTGACATCTGCAAACAAAAAGTCACTGGGTTAATTTGCTTAATTACTGGGAAGGGCCAATACATTTTGAGTCCAGTTTCTTGGAAGGTCTCATGGAAGTTAGAAATTTTGTAAAAAGCCACACCAAATCCTCTTCTTCAATTCTAGCTCCCTCTTGTCTATGTGCATCTGCTGCTTTTTTGTATGCAGCCTTTGCTAGTTTGAACTGTTCCTTTAAAAGGCTTTGGGCTGCTTGCCTCTCATGCAGGAAATCTGTGGCACAAGGGATGGTGCTTTCTTGCCTGGTTGTTGGTAAGACCCATGGGTGGAATTCATAAGTTGCCTGAAATGGTGACATACCAGTCAACAAGTGTGCTGCATTATTGTAAGCAAATTCAGCAAGAGGTATGAGATCAGTCCAGTTGTCTTGCTGCTAAGAAATATAGCATCTTAAATACTGCTGCAGTAGTTGGTTAACTTTCTCAGTTTCTCCATTTGCCTCCAGATGGTGTGAGGAATACAAATGAATTTTAATATTTAATATTAATTGCAAGAGGGCCCTCTGAAATTTGGAAGTGAAAAGAGTTGAGCTGTTTCTTGGGCCATTGGGAGACCCTTGCAAGGAATAAAATGGGCCAATTTGGTAAATAAATCCACTATCAGTATGGTAGTATATCCCCACACTGGAGGAAGATCAGTGATGAACTCCAGAGAAACAGTGTCCCATGGCTGAGAAGGGGTTTCCAGTGGTTCCAACAGGGAGTGACTTGCTCTACAATGGACATGGTAACAGGAAACATAATCAAAGTTTGAGTGGATGCGGGGCCACCAAAACTCTCTGAGGGGTCTCTGCTGGGTTTTAAATATCCCCCGTGCCCTGCTGTTTTGTTGTTGTGGCACAGCTGTAGTACTTCCTCCCTTAGGGGAAGAACATACAAACATCAATGGTGGAACAGCTGCCCTCCTTTCACTGTGAAAGGTGAAATGGTATCTTATGGGACTCCCTGGAAGTCATCCAACTGGGCCCTAGTGTATATATCCTGCTGCTGCTGTGTCCTAATCCAATCAAAGAGATCAACAGCTTGTCTTCCTGCTCCTAGTCTCTCATGTTTGTCTGATTTATGGTGCACCTCAAAGTTGCATGGCTGCAGTATTGTTGCTGGGGGTGTAGTTTGTGTGTGACTGGGGAACCTCATACTCTGGCTTACAAGAGAGGGTGTCTGGAACCTCATCTGGGAACCTAGGATGAGATGTGAAACCTGAAGTGGGGAAAAAATGTGACCACTTGATTTGCTGAGGGATGAGAGATTGGATGTTTTGCAGAATCTCTAAATTTTTATGATCTGTATGTACTTGTATTGGATATGCTGTTCCTTTTAGCAGATGTCTCCATTGTTGAAAGGCATTTTTTTTTATCACCAGTAACTCTTTATTGAAAATGTCATAGTTCCTTTCTGCTAGTAGGAGTGCTCTGGACTAAAAGGCACATGGTGGTAAATCTGTCCCCTCTTCCTTTTGTGCTTGAAGCAGGACTGTACCACAAAGGGATGGGAGGAGTCAGGGTGGCGGAGGAGGGGTTGAGAAGCAGAGAGCTACTTTAACTCTTCAACCGCTGCTTGTTCTTGGGTTGACCAGGAGAACACCAACCCTTTCTTAGGAGCTGGGATAATGGTCTTGCAAGCTCAGCAAAATTAGGGATGAATTTCCTGTAGAAGTCAGGAAAGCCCAGGAAGCGCATTAAGGGATGTGTGTGTGTGCATGTGCGCCATGATAGAATAGTCTGCACCTTTGCTGGATCCATCCGTATGCCTTCTGTGGAGATTCTGTAGCCCCCATAGTCCAATTGGTACAGATCAAATGCACATCTTTTTAATTTAGCAAAGAGCTTGTTGTCCCATAATTTTTGCAATACATTTCTGATATGGGTTACATGTAAGGAGGGATGTCATCCAAGTAAATGACTACATATTTATCTAAAATATTTGCAAATATTTGGTTCATGAATCTAGGAAAACAGCTCATAGTTAACTAGGCCAAACAGCATTACTGTCTATTCAAATTTTCCATACCTTTTATCAAAGGCTGTTAAACACTAATGCCCTTTTTGTATTCTGATTAGGTTATAAGCAAGTCTAGTCTGGTAAAGATGTATTCTCAAGTCTAGTTTGGTAAAGATGTGCAGCTTTTGTAGCCAGTCTAGTAGATCAGAGATAAGTGGAAGTGGATAATGTTCTCTAATTGTCACTCTGTTCAGATCTTTGTAGTCATGAGCAGTATGCATGTGGGCTCCCTCCTTTCACTTCAGAGTGGCTGCTGTTTCTCCTCCTTGTTTTCTGGGGACAAAGAATGTGGGTACTGATGCTGGTGAATTGGAAGGGTGAATAAATCCTTTTTTGATGTTGACATCCAGATATTCCTTGAGGATGGCTAACTCACAAGTAGACATGGGATATTGCCTTGTTGCTGGGATTTGAGCCCCCGGCTTCAAATTTATGGTGCAGTCACATGCCTGATGTGGGGGTAACACAGATGCCTCTTCCTCCCGGAACATATCTGTATTGTCTGCATATTTTTCTGGCAGTGCTGATCCTCCCTTGTTCTGCAATGGAGTTGGGGGTAAGCTTTCACTGATGGTAAGCAACGTTGTTGGCGTTTGGGGGAGGGAAATGAGAGTGTCCCTTATGCCCAACTTAAAACTAGGTTGTGCAGCTGAAGCCATTCTATTCCCAAGATTATGGGCATTTGCAAGGAGGCAGTTACATAGAGTTTTATGAAGTCTGTGTGATCTTTGATTGTCAGTTGCAAAGGAACTGTGCACTGCAGAATTGGTCCTACCCTTAGTGGCTGACTGTTGATAGTCTCGACTATCATTGGGTTTAAAAAAGCAGTTGGTGCTTTTGTTGGGCATGATTTTGCTATGTGTCCTGAGGCTCCACAGTAAAAGCATAGCCCCTGTTTCCTTCTTTTCTTCTCTCCTGATGACAGGGATCTCTTGGCTGCACCAATTTGCATGGGTTCTCCCACGCTGGATTCCGAGGAGGCCATTGGGAGGAGTGGTATCAGGGAAGGTAGATTGTATGATCTCTTCTCATTCCCACTCCTTCCCTTCCTCAGCTCTTCCAGTCAGGCATCTATAATTACACAATACTGATATAGCTCATCCAGATTATTTGGAGTGCATTGTCTCACCAGCTCGTCCCTTAGTTCATCGTTCAGCCCTTCCC
Source organism: Liasis olivaceus (assembly GCA_030867105.1). Classification (NCBI taxonomy): domain Eukaryota; kingdom Metazoa; phylum Chordata; class Lepidosauria; order Squamata; family Pythonidae; genus Liasis; species Liasis olivaceus. The sequence continues at coordinate 48,967,657 of CM061355.1, read as the reverse complement.
TGAACTGGTCAATTAGGGCTAATTCGTTCCATCTTACATCTCCAGTAAGTAATTTAAAGTCCAGAATATACGCCCTTCCTCTTCTCTGTCCCTGCTTGAGCTTTTGGATCTCTTGACTAGCTGTGATTCTCTGTATGGGATCCCCAAAGTGTCCTTTGAGTTCATGCATGAGGTCTTGATAGTTGTCTAGCACTGGATTGTTCCCCTCAATGAATGGTATTGCCCACTTAGCTGCTGCTTCCTTCAGCAGGCTCAGCTTTGGTGCAATCAGTGGGAAATTCCATGTTTTGCCTGTCATAAACATTTCACAATGAGCAATGAATGTCTGGAATAGATCCTGGTCCCCTCCAAATTTCTTTGGCAAGTTCCCACGGGAATGCAGGAGCATTGGCTGGGCCACCACTGGTTGTGCTGCTGTGTGCTGAAGTAAATTATGCCCTAGTTGTTGTGTTAGTTGTATCATGGCATTCTGTAGATTGGTCATCTGTGCATCTACTTGCTCCTGGTGTTGTGACAATGCTACTGCCAGATGCTCAGCAGATAGTGGGGTTCCTTGAGGATCAGAGGCTGCTCTTAAAATTCCTCTCTTTAGAAGAGAGTAGTTGACTTGCAAGATTGATGTCAGCCCTCCCAGGTAAATCGGACAGGAAATACAACTAGATGAGCTAATTCTACTTTAGTCTAAGGCTATATTAACAGAATCTTGCAAGTCTGAAAGTACACATCTCCCGCCCTCCCTATTTATCACCTGAGTGGTTAGGGCAGATCCTTCCTAAGTTTCTTTCTCTGGCCATTACTCTGTTGCAGACTCCTTTCTCTTTTATCTGATCATTCCCTAGGTGGCATCTCTATCCCCTGTCTTCCAAGATCACCCTCACATTCCATCACACATATAACAAAAACACATAGACCTCCCATAAATATACAGAGGCCAGCAACTATATGAAGCTGTTGTGCACACTTGCCTTTTAGTTTTATCATAACCCTACAGTCAGAAGCTCAATTACAATGAACCTCAGACCATCCAAAATCCAGGGAGAGCCCATAGCACTCTGCTTTATGCCATTTCAGATTGTGGATGTAGTCTTTCAGTTATCTGATAACTCAAACTAAGATTATTTTTCCATAGCATCTACAGTTTGTTAGTTCTATAAATGGCCATAGGCTGTTTAGGTTTATATTCAACAGCAAAACAAGGATAGTATTATAGGATATTCCAAAGCTAGTGTAGAATACAGGTTAAACAATTGGATTTGGACTGGAATGACCCAGGTTTAGTCCCCACCTCACTTTAGAGCTCATACATGACTTTGAATTCTAAGAGAAAAGTAGGGTATCAGTGTAGTACTGATTATCACTCAGCTCTTCTTAAGGTCTCGGTTGATGGCAGATGGGAACTGATAGTACAATTTCCATGGTGAGATATGCAAGGTCCTAGCTCTGGATAAATATCCTATTCCAATTCAGTTAAAGGAAATGAAATATATTCACTAGGTTCTATACAGAGAATTCCATCCTGTTGTTTTGGACTGACAATATGTTGTTGGATAATTTGATTGGCTTTGGTCTTAGAACACTGACAAGAAACTGAAATTTATAAAAATAATTCAGAGTGAAAAATCAATATTTTATAAGTTGAAAGGAAAAAAAAACAAGAATGTATGAATGAGCACACTATCATGAAAACAGTATAATACAGATCATCATGAATAGCATGGTTAGAAATATAATCTTTGAAAATTCAGACAACATTCTCACTTTCCCATCTTCAATTCTCAGCAAAACTAAGCCCTCTGCCTCTAAAGTCAAGGAAGGGAATATTTTGTTACATTAAATCTACTTGTAATTTTTCAATTACCTAGTCAGATGTTCACTTCTATTGGGGTTACACAGTATCTAGGTTTGACCAACTGCAAAACACCCACATAAAAAAAGCAAATTGCAAGGCACATTATAACAACAGAATCATAGCTTGTTCTTAAAACCAACTTAGCATAGCAGTCAAAAACAGAAAAGAAATTACATACATATATCAAATATTGAAAAGTAATTTTGAAAAATATCGAAGCTAACTTGGGAGCATAGACATCCTTATTTTGTCCCCAATGATCTCTCTTGGCCCATGGCCTTCCCAGTTAATGAAGTAGTGTAAATCTTTCATCTGCAGCCAAGTATCCAAGCTTTGTTTTACTTTGTATTCCTCCTCTCTTTTGTCCTCTAATGTCACGTCAGAGTTTGAGTATGCTGGATGGCCCAGATGAGCTGGGTTTAGAAGAGAAAGGTAGAATATGTGATGAAATGAAACTAGACTATGAATGTCATAGGGTTGACATGGGGAACCCTGTGGTGATGGGGAAAGGACTGATGTAATGGCATCCAGTTTCCATGTCCAGCTCTTTGATGCAGTCAGATGTTTCATTTACAACCAGGCTTTCTGGTTTACTTTAAAGGGTTGATCTGCTTGCCATCAGTAGTCCACAACATCTTTGTAATTCTCCTTTACTTGTTTCACTTGCTCTTTCAAAATTAGATGACCACCCTGGAATTCATGGTCTGTTTCAGATTTGGAGGAGAAGGTACTGGGGAAGGAACTGAGAGTGGTACCTACAATTTTTATAGAAGGCTGTCTGCCAAGAGGAAGAATCCTGGGAATTGTTGTAAGCCAATTCTGCTAAGAGCAGCAACACAGTCCAGTTGTCTTTTGAGTACCTGATATTGCACCCTTAAGTATTGTTTTAAAATGGCAGTAGTCTACTCTGTTTACCCAGCTGACTGAGAATGATACACAATGGACAAGTTCACTCCTAGCAACTGGAGCAAGTTCTCTCAAAACCATGCAGTGAATTGTGCCCCTCTGTCCAAAATTAGGAGATTTGGCAGGCTGTGTAATGTGAAACTATGACAAGAAAGGAAATAACTCATTTTAGAGAATAGTTTAACTACCACCTGAATGATGCAATGGCCCTTCAACAATAGGAGATCTGAAATGCAGTCCACGTAGATTACCTTTCAGAGTCCAGATGAGGTCAGTAGGGTCATCAATAACCCTGCTGACTTGTCTGGTGGGTCTTTAGCTCTTTTACCAATGAGGCATGTTTCAATACAATGGTGCACCTCTGTTTTTCTACAAGGCCACCAGAAATCCCAGAGAAAAATTGTAGGGTCTTGTAGTGACCTAAATGCCCTTCCACAGGTTGGTCATGATACTGTTGAAGGAACTGTTTTGTTTTTTTTCCAGTTTACCTGGTGGCAGATAAATTTGGACTCAATAGAGTTAGTCATCCTCAAGCTTACTGGCCTCGCTGGCGTCTGGGTCCTATGTTTTCCAGCTGGGCTAAGTGCCTTCATTTTTCTGGACAACAGAGTACAAAATATCCTGGTTAGCAATTATAGAGAAACAGGCCTCCATTCACTCCATTCATTCATTCATTCATTCATTCATTCATTCATTCATCGGGTAAAGCTGCATGCCACTCAGGTCCACAGGCTCTTCTGTTAAAGACTCCAGTGCAGGTCTGCTTGGAAGCCAGCTAGACCCTATTTCTTGTTCCCAAAAGACCAAAATATGACCACTGCTGTTGTCAGCTAAGCTCTCCAGCTTTTCAACCATTCATTGATGCATCAAGTTGCACAAAAGCTTGAGGCATGAGTGGCTTTTCTATTTTTGCTTGTTCATTCAGGATCTTATCAGTCAAGCCTACTTGAAAGTGGTCCATTAATGTGGGCTAACTCCATGTCAGATATTGAGTTACCAGCCTAAACTCACTAATACATTTGCCCTAGGCCTCTGCTCTTTGCATAGATGTCTCATGCATCTGTTGGCAGTATCAACTTTCAGATAGTGAACACATTTTTCTTGTGACACCAGCACAGTTTGGAATCAAAGCTAAGTCATTAAATAAATTAATCTGCCAGCTGACCTGTGAGTGATCATCTGGAAATTCCTAATCACATAGTTAAAGAAACAAAGTGCTTTATGCTTGGGGTGTTATGAAGGTTTCTGGATTTCCATAATATCTTTCAAGTGGAGGAACAGGCATTTCCAGCATGGTGGAATGAGGCAGATGACGTTTTGGGTAAAAACTGATTTAATTGAGTTTGCATCATTATGCTCTTAATTATATAGTTTGATTATAGGCTATTTTATTTCTTTATGTTAGCATCTCCAACCTGCCATATGCTTTGACTGGAACAGGTTCTCACACCCTAACAATACCACAGTGAATAAAGAGAGTGGTTGTAAATTAAGACTGTCTACTATTGTACTTGGCTGTAAAACAGTAAATCAGTTCTTAGCCTTTCATTATGAGTTGTAAAGAATCAGACAGTAGCCATGTTCAAGTCAAACTAAGTATCATGGTTCCAGCAAGCAACCCATATATAGTGTCAGGGTTCAATGGTTCCTGTCCAGAAATTAAGGAATTCACATTCAAATAAGGTACACAGCTTCAAGATAAGGTTGTCACTGAATTTTTCTAGTAATGAATTTGATATCTGAGGCAGTCTTAAGCACATGTCTGCTCTCACCACTTAGATGCAGTTGAAGCTAAACATCCCCAATTTTCTAGAATCTGTTTCTGTGAAGCTTCTGTATTGCCTATTCTTATAACCTAATGGTTCTCAATCAGATGCTGCCTGCATTCTCAGGGACTGGAAGACCGCATATCTAGTTTCAGGTTGTAGTTTCTGTATCAGTGTCAGGAGTGGTGGGACTTGCATTTGGTCTTTCACTGCTCATACAGAAGCTTGGTTCCATGCTTACTGGGTTCTGTTCCTCTCCTGCCTCATTACTGACGCTCGTCCTCTACAGATAGGGGGACAAAGAAAAGCTGTGGGGTTAGTACCCCTTGAACTGTAATAGATTGTTGCACATGATTATAATATTGGAATGAACCTAGACATTCTAATCATATTTATATGGGAGTGAAGGCCATTGAGTTCCAGTTTCTCTTCTTTTTTTCCCCTGTTCAGTCTCATCTCTGTTCCATTTTATTCCCCTCCTTTCTCTTCCCTTCCCAATGCAGCTACTCTTTCCAGTTGCCATCCTGTTTTTTTCTTTGTCTTTACTGTTTTTGTTGGAATAATACAGATGTGTGTATTTGTATACTTGTATATATGTTTGTGTGGGAGAAGAAATGGTTTTTGTGTGTATAGGCAGATTGGGGAGCAATTAATTTTACAAATGAGGCATCTTACTTTAAATACATTTTACTTTAATCATTATTAGTTCACTTAATACTAAGTTAAATATTTTTGTCCCTAGTTTTCCTGCCTGGAGTGTGACATCTGGCCAGTGTATTCACACAGAGCACCCATGGAGTGGGGGGCAAGATGAGTCAGATCAATGCCAGCAGTGTCACTGCATTGTGCTACAAACCCTACCTTTTTTCTACCTGTCATGATATCACACAGATGCTGAAATGGGGTTGAACTTGCAGTGCAACATTGCAATTTTTCTTTCTTCATTCTGATAAAAAGTCATGAACTCCTATGAATGCTGCTGTACACACACATAAACACAGATTCAAGTATATCATTTATTGTGGGAGTGGAAGTTCCAGGATTGGTTTTACCTGAAGTTGGCAGTTTTCACTTGACTGTGCAGGGAAGCTGGGCATTACAGAGAATTATTCTTTGCTTTTACTTTTTAATTCCAAACTTCCTATTTTTTGGAAGATTGTCTTAAAATAAGGGTTGTTTTCCACTCAGGTAAATACAGTATATAAATGTTTTTATTGTTTCTGTAAATCACACTTTAAATATCAGTGACAGACAATATAAAAATATTAAATGAAAAAATACTGTGTAGTTTAAAAAAATCATCATTTGAGATATTCAATATTTTTCTCCTCTGTTTTCAGTCTGAAAATGCCAGAACATGTTTCACAATTGCACATTCCTCCCATTAAGCCAACCACAATCCATTAGAGATTTGTTTTTGTTGGTTGTGTCTGCAAAACAGTAGTTCAACAAGTGTGCATTGGTAGCATGTTACATGAGGTCTCTCTCTCTCTCTCTCTCTTACACACACACACACACACACACAGAGAGAGAGAGAGAGAGAGAGAGAGAGAGAGAGAGAGAGAGAGAGAGAGAGAGAGGTGTATTCTCCCTAAAGTGCAACACTAGCATGCCTCAATTTGTTGTTGTTTTTTAAATTTGCATCTTGTGTAGTTGGGTTATCTGATTCCTCAGAGTTATTGACTAATTAGAATTGTTAATTTTATTGCTTTTGATTCAGAACTGACAAATATTTATTTATTTTACCAGTGAAGGGATATGAATTTGCATGCAGTTTACAGTCTTATCATTCCCTTTATGTATCATTGCAGAAACAGGTTATGCTGTATTTTTAGTCATAGGTGGCATAGAATAATAATGAAAAAGAACTGAAATCTGAAGACCACTGAAATATTAACTTCCTTCATGAACTGCTTTTTAAAAATATGTTAATTGCTAGCTGGCCATTCAGATTGAATGTAGATGTTGTGATGCACGTTAAATTTATCTTCAGTGGTGAGAACTGAAATCCTTAATAAAGTCAGCAGTCTTCTGCAGAATTAAGCCCTTCAGAATCAGTGGTCTTATATGCATCTAGCTTTTCATAGGAAAAGCTAGATTATTACTAGAAAGTAAATTTTACTTAACTTGCTAAATTTAAATTTGAATAAATATACCTATGTTTTGCTGAACATCATATTTTGCTTTGATCCCTAAGGTCTTTCCACAGAGAGTCATTCTTGCTCTTATTTTAGTGAATTTACATTAATAAGTATAAGAAAGAAAGACAAACAGCCCTGGTCAGTTCTATTAATCACAAGTCTTCAATGAGCATTTGCCCATTCAGTAATGCTTCGATGAGACATCAATAGGTTCAACAGTAGCTAGGTCACAAGGTTTGAATACCATATACAGAAGTAATCAGGAGCCTTTCTTTCAGTGTCACTAGTATTTGTTGTATTTTCTAATTTACATATGTAACCAGTGTACAGATTTTGGTTGTAAGCAGCCGAGGGATTGTTTATGTGTGCACTGATTTGCAGTACAGTGTAGTGTGTGTGTCTGCCATATAACATGCTTGAAATGATTAAAAAAAAACTCTGAACAAAGAAAAGCATATTTATCTACTAATGGATGGGTCTTTTTAATGAAAAATCACTTATTTCATATATATTTAGGACAGTATTTGAAATAATTATCCTTTTGTACTTTCCAGATTACCAGACCTGTCGGGTAAATTTAGAAATGTTGAATGCTTTTCTTTTTAATTGTAATATTCATATGCCTTCCTTTCAGTCACGCTTCAATTCCTGTTCTAAGAAGTGTATATGTGTGTGTGTGTGTGTGTGTGTGTCTGTGCATCTCTCTCTCTTTCTCCAAAACATGAATGGTTGAATTTTATCAGATAGTATTTTATTTTCTGGTTGTACACTATAGCTAAAAAATAAGGGAGATGAAAAAATAATTATTTGAAATTTTAAAGATGTTCTACAATTTAGATTATTTTCAATTTTAAGAAAAAATATAACCAGTGAAAAAGACTGATAATGGGAACAATGGTTTAGGGTATACTGTGAGCAGGGCAAACCTCAGTGCAGCTTTTAAAAAAGAAAGCAAATTGCAAACTGTGACACAGACTCCAGTTCATGCTTTGCAATGATCTCCTTCGAAACATGAACAATTCACAAGCCAACCTCTCCAATGCATAACAGACAAAGGTTCTATTCAGATTTTAGCATGTTAGCTTTCCTCTGATGACCCGCTATTTTCTGCATTTGTTTTGACTGCTCCCATCATTCAGGGTTGACGCTTGGATGGGTGTGTAGGTGGAAGCAGCAGCGGCAGCAAGCTTAGAGCTTGCAGACAAAAACATTCTTGCCTTTCCTGATAGCTATTATTGAAAATGTGAGGTAGAGCCTAGGCTGGGTAATAAAGGCAGGCAAGCAAGGGGGAGCAAGGAGCATAGAGCTGCATACTGATGAGTGTAGGAGCACTTCATGAAAGATTCCTTGCTGCTAGCAGATCATTGCTCATTGTGGAGTATTTCAACAATCACATATAACGGAAAACAGCTTAGCTGACAGCTTGATATGTTTTCCCCCCACTGCATGACGTACTGGTCTGTAGTACAGATTAATGCAGATGAAATGTTCAGTTAGGAGCAGTTCTTACTCTATAGTCTGCCCCGGAAACTATGTGCTACTTCTGACTTTCGTATTTGCTGGAAGCATTAATTGGACAAGCTGGCAGGTTCCTTTGATACCAATTTTGCCCGGAACACAATGTGGCAATGCCACCTCTCAGCCCAGGACCATCGCTATTATCCTGTGGATGGATATTCACTGCTTAAACGCCTCCCTTCTCAAACTCTTTCAGCACCCAGATGCCCTATCCAGACTGTGGGACAATGGTTGGAAAATATTGGGCTACCTCAGTATGAAAACCACTTGCTGGCCAATGGATTTGACAATGTACAGTTTATGGTAAGTGATCTTTTCTGTGTTAATACTGTATGGTGGTTACTGAGTCTTTGCTTCCCAAAAGTCTGTATAGCATGAAAGGAGTCTATTTTACGATTTGCAGTGTTTAAAATATACATTTTACAAAATCCTATCCATTATCCGTATGAGCAAGGGGCATTCTCTTTGCTTCATACGTAATTTCTAAGCATTTTTAAATGAAAATGAAGGAATAATACTTCTGGACTATCCTTAGATAAAAACAATAATCCTTACGACGATGACAACAAACATCCTTATAGGGAACAGATTAAATATTATTACAAAGGTTTGATATTCATTAAGATTAAATAATTCCAGCTTGAATTCTGCATGTTCTAACAAAGAAGTGCTGAATTTTGAGCTTTAAAAAATAACAATTTTCTCAATGTTTGGAAATAAATGGCTGTTCCTTTAAATAGTAACCTAAAACCATTTTGCTGGTAAAGAGTTAACAGACATGAACATGCTAGGTATCTTTGGTATGTAGTGTATACATTTCAGAACCATGAAAGCTTCTTATAAACATAAATATGAGCAAAAGATAAGGTTGGTTATTAAAAAAAAAAAAAAAACCAGTTTCCAAATAGATAAAATTTACAGTGTGTGTGTGTGTGTGTGTGTGTATTCCAATACAGATGTAATAGTACCGCATCTGTTGCTTAGAATCTATTCTGTTTCACTGTCTTCCCATTTTTTTTTGCAGTATTGTTATAATTTAATATACATAGAAAGCTTGTGTATATTATATGAAATTGAATCATGTAGTTATATGTGTAGAAATTTTCTAAATATTACCTTCTTTTTAAAATGGTTAAATAGGACTTTTTTTTTTTATTACATGACTATTTTTGCTTCATTGAGTACAAAAATTTAACATTTCAAGCAGATTAACCTATTCAAATCTAACTGTAGCACTACCTAAATTTGGGCATTGTATCTTTTATTCAAGCTTCCATAGTCATAAAAAATTGAAATCAATAATATATATGGAAATAAACATCACAGTGCAGTAGTCAAAGTTCCAATGGGATGTAATTCTTAAGTAGACAAATATCCATGTGATTTAAGTACTAATGTGTACTTGAGGAGGCTTAAAATACAGTTTGTAGAACAATATAAATTGATAATCTAGGATAATGATTGATTGGACTCCATGGAAAGTCATCAATGGGCTTAGGGTGAGAGTCTTTGTCCTTCAGTTAGGTATCTACCCATTTATGTAAAATATTTTATAAACAAGCACAAGATGTCAAAAGTTATTCAAAATGTATATGTGCTTAAGTTATTTCCAAACATTTGTATTATAACTAGGTTCATGATGAATAGCACATTTTCATTTACTAGAAGAGATACGGATAGAATGTTATAATATTAATAGAATGAATATCACAAGTGACAAAAGTGAAGTTGTATACATGCAACTTCACAAAAAGTATAACTCTGTGTGTGTGTGTGTGTGTGTGTGCATGTGTATAAACACTGTTATACTTTTTGTTGAAAGACCAAGCAATATCCTTCACTTTTTAATCAAATGATAAATTATTTATACATTCTTCAGTTATAAACAATTAATTCCTTTATGCTAAGATACCCCAAAAAATGTAATCTTAAATCTTAAGGAATATATATATATATATATATATACACACACACACACACACACACACATACATACATACATACATACACCCACACCTACACCCACACACCCACACCCCTGCGTGGTTAGAACACCGCCTTTGATGCAGAAGACCGGGGTTCAAATCCCGGCTGGCACCTACCTTCCCAGTAGGGGTCCTTGGGCAAAGACCCCCTAACGCTTTACCTGCCTACCTCAAATATGAGAGTGACATGAACTAGGAGAGTCATGCCGGCTCAGACGTCGCCCGGATTAACAAGGTCCATGTCAGATGTTGGGGAACCAGGACAATCTGATGTTAAGTGGGCTACTGGAACAAACCATACATGGACGAGACAAGAAAACTTGGAATTGATGGAATGCTACTACAACAGCAGACCTAATGAGAGGGGATATATGAAACGTATGAGGGAACTATAGATAGACAGAAGGCCTACATCCACACTAACTGAGAAACAACTAGTTACCCAGTGCTTCAACATAGTAAAGAGGAAGCTGCTCTCACAACTCGAGATAGACCAACTCTACATTACAACCCGGACTCAAGCAGACCTGGAAGAACAAGCAGTTGTGCAGCCAACACCTGAAGCTGGAATGTCACTGCCACCCCTTCCATTACAGAGCACAGCAGCTGATATGAGGCATAAGATCATGGATAAACTAGCTATAGTCAACCCTCGAGTCTGATTACCAAGGCTCAGTGGAGAAGTACCATCAGATAGTATGCTAGAAGATGCCAACAGAGCCCTCCAGACAATCCCTACTACCACCATAACTGAAACCAATGAATTGGTATATGCTACAGCCGCTGTAATCCTGGAACTGCTTGGCTACACGATCAAGAAGAACAGCAGTACATACCCACCCTGGAAAATGAGATTGGAGGCTAAGATCAAGGCAACTCGAAGTCAGTCAGCTGGTGGAACTACAGAAGCATGTGGAGATTAAGGATAAGACTCGGCTATTGAAAAAATACACGGGCCTGACTCCATCTGAAGCCCTAGAGACTGCTAAACAAAGGCTCACAGCACTGGCTACCAGGCTAAGGAGATACACTAGAGAAGCAGAGGCCAAGAAGATAAATGCCCTGTTCTCCAAAGAACCATCCAAAGTGTACTCCCAACTGCAGTGCAACCACAGAGTAGCAGCTGAGCCACCAGCAGCGGAAACTGAACAGTACTGGAAGAACATATGGGAGAAAGAGAAGACACATAACACCAGTGCAAAGTGGCTACAGGGCCTGAAAGCAGACCACAGCAATCTCCCAGAACAGGAACCAGTCACCATCACAGTAGCAGACATCCAACAGCGGGTCAAGAACATGAAAAGCTGGACAGCACCTGTCCCGGACATGATCCACACCTACTGGCTAAAGAAACTAACAGCAGTGCATGAACGCCTAGCAGCACAGATGAACCAACTGCTAGCAGCAGGCTCCCACCCAGACTGGCTAACACAAGGAAGGACAGTGCTGATCATGAAAGACCCTCACAAAGGAACAGCACCATCCAACTACCGGCCAATAACCTGCCTCCCCACAACATGGAAAGTTCTATCAGGCATCATAGCTGCCAAGCTACAAGACCATATGGGCCAGTACATGAGCACAGCTCAGAAGGGCATTGGGAACAACACCAGAGGCTCAAAACACCAGTTACTCATAGATAGAGCAGTCACCCAAGATTCAAGGTCTAGGCAGACCAATCTGAGCACAGCCTGGATTGACTACAGGAAAGCCTATGACTCAGTGCCGCACACATGGATCTGTGAATGCCTGGTGCTATACAAAGTCAACAGGACACTAAGGACCTTCCTCAAGAACTGAATGGGATGGTGGAAGACAACACTGGAAGTGAACTCAAGACAGCTCACACAAGTGGCCATCAAGTGCGGCATATACCAAGGTGATGCACTGTCCCCACTGCTGTACTGCATAGGCTTAAACCCCCTCAGCCAGATAATCACAAGGTCTGGATATGGGTACAAGTTCAAGAGTGGAATCACCATCAGCCACCTGCTCTACATGGATGACATCAAGCTGTATGCTAAGAGTGAACGAGACATCGACTCACTGATCCACCTGACACAGATCTACAGCGAGGACATTGGGATGTCATTCGGACTGGAGAAGTTTGGCAGGATGATAGCAAAGAGAGGGAAGGTAGTTAAGACCGATGGAGTGGAATTACCAGTGGGCCACATAGCAGACATAGAGACCAGCTATAAATACCTTGGTGTCCCGCAGTCACACGGGAACCATGAGGAGGAGGCAAGGAAGACAGCAACATCCAAGTACCACCAAAGGATAAGACAGGTCCTGAAGAGCCAGCTCAATGGGAAGAACAAGATCCATGCCATCAACATGTATGCCCTGCCAGTCATCAGATACCCTGCCGGTATAGTGAGCTGGCCAAAGGAAGACATGGAGGCTGCCAATGTGAAGACCCAGAAGCTCCTCACAATGTACGGAGGTTTCCACCCCAAGTCCAACACCCAGAGACTATACACCAGCCGCAAAGAGGGCGGGTGGGGTCTGATGAGTGTCAAAGCCACTGTCCTGGATGAAACCCGGAGTATCCAGGAATACATCAGTAAGATGGCACCCAAAGATGAGCTGCTGAGAGAATGCCTCAGGCAGCAGCAGACATGGGAGGAAGTTCAAGCGGAGGAAATACCATGGCAAGACAAGCCCCTGCATGGGATGTACCATCGACAGCTGAGGTGGCTGACATTGGGAAATCCTATCAGTGGCTGGAAAGGGCCGGACTGAAAGACAGCACTGAGGCACTGATCATAGCAGCACAAGAACAGGCACTAAGCACTAGATCCATAGAAGCAGGGGTCTACCACACTAGACAGGACCCAAGGTGCAGATTGTGCAAAGAGGCCTCAGAGACAGTCCAACACATAGTGGCAGGGTGTAAGATGCAGGCAGGAACAGCATAACACTGAACGGCACAACCAAGTAGCTGGCATTGTGTACAGGAACATCTGCACAGTGTATGGGCTAGACCCCCCCAAGTCCAGATGGGAGAGTCCACAGAAGGTTGTGGAGAATAACAGGGCTAAGATCCTGTGGGATTTCCAGATCCAGATGGACAGGCAGGTACTGGCTAATCAACCAGACATCGTGGTAGTAGACAAAGACCAGAAGACAGTGGTAGTGATAGAAGTAGCAGTGCCAAGTGACAGCAACATCAGGAAGAAGGAGCATGAGAAGCTGGAGAAGTACCAGGGCCTGAAGGAGGAAATCGAGAGGATGTGGAAAGTCAAGGCCAAAGTGGTCCCAGTGGTGGTAGGAGCACTCGGGGCCGTGACTCCTAAGCTGGGAGAGTGGCTCCAACAGATCCCAGGAACAACATCAGAGCTCTCTCTGCAGAAGAGTGCAGTGCTAGGAACAGCTAAGATACTGGGCAGAACCCTCAAACTCCCAGGCCTCTGGTAGAGGACCCGAGATTGAGGAAGACACATACCACCCATAGGGGTGAGAGGGATTTTTATTTTTTTTTATACCCACACCTACACCCACACCCACACCCCTAAGAGGTGCTATATAACTAAAAGGGAGATCAGCTTTACCATAGTAAATGTAGTTTTTTGGCATTAACTAACTTTCATTTTCAACATTTTGTGCAGTGTAGTTTTATACATGTATATCGGGATCAAGTTAAATGTGATGTAGTGCCAAGTAAGTATGTATAAAATTGCCTATTAAGGCTACAATTCTGTGTTCACCAACCCCACTGAACATGATGAGATTTAATTCTGAATAGACATCAGTGGAACTGCACTATTCGTTGATTTATTTAGACAAATCTCATCAATGGGGTATTAAACCAAATACAGTATTTATTAATATGACCATTCTAATAATATTATATCAAGACAAACAATATAGTTTTAATATATTTATTTTTAAATATGGATTTCTGCTGTTGTTTTCCTAGAAATACATTCTGGTGCTTATTTGTTTTCCTGTTACCTAAGCAACATAATCTCATGTCTGTTTAAAATTAGTATTACTGTATTGTTTTTCTAGAGCTACCCTTGCCTTGGGAGCAAGCTGTTCTGGAAGGGGATAGCCCTGACAGAGAATGTCCACTTTTGGACCCCCTCATGTCACACCTTACAATAGCTGGGGACCTTCAGTAGGCACTCTCTGTGTCCTCAGGCTGGGTGGGTAGAATCTATATTAGATGGGTGGTCTTGAAGATATCCAGGCCCTGAGCCATACATATGGATTTAAAGGTAATAACCAGAATCATGAATTGCACTTGAAAACATATAGTTAGCCAGTGCAGCTTCTGCAGCAATGGTATCATATAGCAGAAACAAGACCCCTGTATCTTTTAAAATAAAATTTTAGTATACAGTTGATGAAAGGACATGGATGATAGCAACAATTTAATGATGTAATGATGGATGTGCTATTTATCTAAGACAGTTGGAAGACATATTCTGGCAATTAGGATATTTCACTTAATTTCATATTAAAGTATAAATGATTTGGTATAATTGTTTTAATTCTTAAAATCTAATATAGCCTTTATAGATGCTCAGACAAAGTAGTATAGGATATCTGACTGGAACAACATTTGAACTCTGAAAGTGTAAGATTGATACCTTTGCATATTTGGATAACAACTTTGCATCAAAACCTGGACAGTACTTAACAGAATACTATTCTCTGTTTAGAGTACCCTAAACAAGGGGGCTTGTTCCAGTTAATTTTGGGCCTGCCACATGTAGGCAGACATACTGTGAACTTTATCTTTGCTTTGAAGTAGTTGCACAGTGATCTGGAAAGCATTACAGCTAATCCTTTGCCATGATCAAAATCACTTCCTGGTCCAGATAACTGCTACCCATGACCTCCATGGGGTGAGTAAACTAGTTAGGATAGTCTGCACCAATGTCTCTTGATTCCAGATGGATTCCTGATGTTCTTTGGAATGGTTCCATTGATTGCCTGCTGGCAAATCTCTCCCAAGTGGCGTCTCTCTGTATGCCAATCCTGGAGGGTTTATTGATTTATTGAGGAGCTTCAGGAGATGAAGTGGCAGAAGCAACATCTGGAAAGCAATGGAGAAAGATGAGAATCACAAGTACAAGCACATTTCAACCTTACACTGTGGTAATAAGAAGCACCATCACTTCTCTATTATTGCATAGCCAAGCTGCCAGGCAGCAGGTTTGTTTAGAAGTTTCAATTGCTTTTTGGAAAGGAGGCATCAAACAGAACTCCTGGCTGGCTCCAAATCTCTTGATTTGTGGGTGGTACCCAATGTGGTGACTAGGATAGCCTCTTGCCATGTTACCTAGAATTTGTTTTGGCCTGTGGACTCTCTGGTATGTCCTCAGCGACTTGTGACTTGGATCCATGCTCTCTGCACTCCTTCAGGGTGTCAGGGGTTCATGATGGGCTGGCTCCAGGGGAATTACTAATGCCTCAATTTGGGATGGGGTGAAAGGAAATGTTGTATGCCCCTTCTTAAGAAGTCATACCTAGACCCAGACGTTCTTGATTATTATTGCTCTGTCTCTAACCCTTCCTTTTGGGGGGAAGATTATTAAGACTGTGGTTTCAGGACAGCTATGGAGCATGTTAGATGAAGCAGATTATCTGGACCTTTAGTAAGGGTTCAGCCAGAGAATGAGACAGAGACAGTGTTATTTGTTCTTGTAGACAATCTTTGTCAGGTCTTGAATGGAAGCTTGTAGTAGTACCACTTATTTTGTTGAATAATTTCCTCATAGAAGTTAGGTTGACCCCTATTGTCCCAGACATCTGGAAATTTTTGAAAACTGAGTTGTTCTGGAGGGGCTATGGTGAACATTAGGCCAGACAGTTTGATTGATTTTATGATGTTTATGGTTTTTAAAAAATATATTTTAGTTCCTATTGTGGATGTTTTATTTAAATGCTTTCATTACTCATAATTATTGTAAACTTCCGAGACTCTCACAATTGTGATAGGTATAAATGTGATGAAATAAATATGCAAAAAATTGAGCAACTGCTATTTAATGTGCAAGATATTGAGCATTCTGTTTCCATCAGAAATAATTTCCTCTCAAAACCTCTAGAACCTATTATATGTACACTTACAAAATCTCACAAATCATAAGCAAAGTTTCCGTAGTCGAACTACATTGCCTTGATGTTATTTAACTCAAAATATATTTATTAAATATACAGCATTCACTATTATATTAGAAAGGAAAATAGGAACCTGTATTGTTCTATTCCTTTGCCCTTTTCAGCCAATCATTATGAGAAGAATTAAGTTTAAAGGAAATCTAATCCCTCATCCAAATGATCACTTTGGGGATGTTCAAACACCTAATGAAATGGCTCCACTATGGCTGTACTAATCTAAGATTAGATTAGAATTTTAAGATGCCACAAGTCTTTTTATTGCCTTTTTAAGAAGCTAGATTCAGAAACAATGAGCCAAAGTAATTTCAGAAAGAGAAGATGTGCTCTTACTTTGGTAGGAACAGACCATCCGGAGGAAGGAAATCTGGCACACAGACAACGTATCGTTTCATCCAATTTTTCTTTCCCTCCTTGTTTAGCATTCCACTCCCCTCCAAAAAAGGATTAGCTTTTCTTTCGTACCACAAATGATCATTGTGAGAATGGAACTAGGGTCATAAACAATATATCTAAGTGAAATACAGTTGCTAAACAATTCTAATCCCAGCACAGACTAGGAGCAGGAAGACCATGGCTTGAGTGGTCCAAAAGTTTTCATACCCAAATCCCTGGGTTGGCCAAGCAGAAAACATATGTGATATTCTCAAGAGTCATGAAGAAAAACATACAAGAGCATTCCTAGTGTTAGGAGTATTTTATTAGGGAGATGAAAGTCATTCTGCCCCAAAAGTACTAATTTACAAACTAGGGAACGTATCAGAGAGACCTTCCCTGCTTTCTTTTCCATTTAGACAGAGCTACTGTAAGTTTGATAGCTGAACACATTGTCCTAATACACACATTTTTGTTTGTAAAAAGATACAGTCTCTTTTAAATTGAACTCAAGTACTGGTGACTACACCCATGTGATTTTCTTGGCAATAGTACAATAGTGGTCTGCCAATGCCTTCCTCCAGGGTTTTCTTTTTATTTTTTAACTTCCCAGTCTAATTTACAGCTCTGGGACTTCCTGCTGGTCTGATGTCAAGAACTAAGCAAGTCTGAACTTGGTTAACATTTTCCAGATCAGCCAGGGTTGGCCTTTTCATAATATATGCACATTTTATCTCTACTATTTTGTTATATGAGTATTTTATGGGTACATTTCCTTGATACATTTTGAGCTGTAAATTGAAACATAAAATTGAGAAAGTATGGATTTTAACAAATAATTGTGTTCCAGCTTACATTAGCTGCTGATGTAACAAATTTCTGTTTAATTATGTATGGTTCCGCTTCAGTCATAGACCATTCTAGATATTTGACCAGAGATTATAAAAGCAAGAAAATATTTGATAAAGAAGTAAATTAACAATTCATGTAGCATATCTGCTAAGCAAAGGAATGCATGTTTATACTGAAAGACCTATCTTTGTGAGATATAGTTTTATCAATACATGGGGAAGTATAAGCACTTCTTAAATAGTTAAATCTTTATGACTAGAATCATTGTTTTCAGTTTAGAACACAACTATGCTTTCTATATTATGGTTGGCTGTATCATGCACAAGAACGTGAATTGGTGATGTCAAGTGTGATGCACTGAAATACCTTGAAAATACCTGGCTCGTAGACTCCCCCCTTTTCAGGCTGGACCATAACTGTTTCCTCAATTGGCCTGGGACAGCCTTGGGCCCATTAATTACCCAGCTTAAGGTCTGGTCCACTCTGCCTTCACCATATTCCTGCTTCCAAGTCCAACGGCAGAATCCACTGGATGAGCAAACTATTTTACAGTGCAATGTCTTTTTGGTCTATTTAGAAATAAATGCCACTGAATTAACTGTGAGTAGGTAAACATGTACGGTAATGCAACTTTAGAAAAAGGGAAGGCAGGCAGGCAGGCAGGCAGGCCGGCCAGTAAAGGAAGGAACTACCGTAAAGATACTGCCTCCTTATGATTTAAAGGAGCAGTTTTACACCTTCCATTTATAGAATTCCTCAATGTTTATCCCAAGGAACAGTTGAATTTCTGGTTCAGCCATTATGCAGAACAAGAGGAGAAAAATAAAAATAAATAATTAGCATTTTTCTCCTTCATATCTATAATCAAAGTTGCCAAATGCCAAGTTTTGTAAAAACAAACAAACAAACAAAAAAACTAAAGAGTACAAAAACTAAAATTGATAAAGTGAGGTGACAACCACTAATAATTTTTGTTTCTGTCATTTTTAATATATCATGCTCTTTAATTAAATTATATTTCGAATAACTTTATATAATGTCCACAATCATTAACAAGCATCTGCAAACTTTTTTACTCATCCTCACATTGTCAATAGTAGTTTGTTTTTTCTCTCTGTATGCCACCTTTTGAAGGAAGTTTTGTTAGGCATAAATAGTACAACTGTGCTCCAGCTTGGGATAATAGGACAATTTGGAGAATTTTTAATTCATTTAAGGCAGGATGAATATCTCCACCTTGTCTCTGATTCAAAACCCTCCTTGAAATTCCTCTTCAATTATGTAATTCAGGAGCTATGCCACTCTACAAAGAGATTGCTATGGTAACTGTGCCATAAAGAGAGGATACAATTTAAACACTTTTGGCACTTGACTATGCAAAATGCTTTTGATGTTAGCGGAGGAGCGCAGTACTCAGTGATCAATATATCTGTCCTAAAACCAGTGGAAACACTGCAAGACGATGACCAGGAATCAGGGTGAGAATGGATGAGGCAGAAGTCACGCAAATCATGTAAGGATCACTTTGGGAGCACTGGTCAGAGCAAACTTTTGCTATGTTCAAAAGATGCACATACTAGGGGGAACTCAGATCTAGGGTTATAGTCCAGCCTGGAAGACAGTGGGATCATATTATCCTAAAGGATGACCAGAGGAGCAACCAAATGGATACTGGGGATTTTTTTTTTCTCCTATTTTCTTCCACCTACTACCAAGCAGCTTCATTTCTCAACTTTCAGCTTAAACTGTGGTAGTGCCGTAGTTATGATGTTACAGTATGCGATTGTTATATAACTTGTTTCACTGCATTATTATTTGTATTACTGTTGTACTGTGCTTAAGTATACTACTACTATTCAGCGCCCAGAACTGAATGCAATATTCCATGTCTGTAGATAATTGCCTAGGACTGCTTTTTCTATTTTTTTTTAGCTGCATCACACCATTGGCTCATGTTCAGTTTGTGATTTACCAAGACTTTTGGACTGAGTGCTCAGGTCAGCGTGGTGGTGAAGAGTGTCTTTTTCCAACTGTGAAAGATTTAGCAAATATGTCCCTAGAAAGGTCTGACCTGGCCACTGATACTTACGCACTTGTTACTTCCTGAGGAGACACTTGTAATGTGCTGCACGTGGGGATGCTCCTGAAGGAAACTTGGAAATTGCAGCAGGCTTCTGTTAGGTATTTCCTGGCAGAAGCATGTGGCCTCTGTTCTATCATGTCTTGGTACAATGAGTACCATAGATTTCCAGATTAAATTCAAGGTTCTTGCTTTAAATATAAATCCCTAAATTGCTTGGTCCTCTTGCTTGAGGAAGCAGCTTCTCCTGCATATTATGAAATGGGAGCTTCAATCATCTTAAGGGTCTATCAGATGTATCAAGCCAAAGAGAAGCTCAGTTGGACTTCACTAGGATAAGAAGTTGACTAGGAATCAACTAGGGTAAGGACCACTAGGAGTATGGACTGCTGTCTCACTGCTTTGTTTTATGAAGAGACTAAAAGGTTTCAGCCTTTCTCTGCTAGAAATCTGTTTTTATGGCTTTTAATCTGATTGTCTTATGTTTAAAGTTGTGTATGTTAAAAAGTTTGATTAATTCTGTTATTTTTTTATGTTTTACAATATTCTGTAATTTGTTGCATTTTTTTGGTGATGTGCCTTGATTTGTAGTGTAATTCACCATAGAATGGTTTGCTGAGAAAAAAGTGGGTTCTAAGTATGTTAAATAAATAAATAAATAAATATTTTCCTCCTCCCCTCTCCAATAAGCTTCTTGTTTATTTGAGGGAAATAATTATTCCAATTTGTTATGCGATATGGTCATCCATAGATGTTAAATAAACAGATGTTTGCTTATAAGTCTTATCCCTCTGCATCTGTCCCAGTTTAGAATTAGCTGCCTTACTTCCACCTTATTTCCCTTATAACAATCTCACTCCCCAAACAAGCAGGACAAATAGAAGATGAATTAGAGGAAAGGATATGATCAAAGGGAGAGCCAGATCAAAGTCTTCTGGTCAAGGGAGGGGAAGGTGATTTCTACAGGGAAATTTATTTTAGTAAAATGACTGCTTCTCCTGTGACACTGTGGTGGGTGAGAATGAGGCAGACCAAATACTGAGAAAAGAGCTGTTATCTGATTACAAGCAGAAGATGGGTTTCAGTCAACTCTTCTCTGTTTTCAGGGATCATCTCTCCCCCTTTGTGAAGGGCTCATCGTTAATGTCTGGATAAACTGCCCAAGCCCAGATCTGGTGATGATGGAACTATCAGACTGCCCACCACAACCCAAGTGGGCATTATGCAGACCCAAGGATAATATAGTTTTGGGATTATTTACAGGTAGTCCTAAATTAACTACCGTAATTGGGATCAGGAACTCTGTCACTAAGAGATGCAGTCATAAAGTGAAAAATCACGTGACCGTGCTGACTTAGGATGGCAGTTCCAGCAGTTCTGGTTGTGGTCGTTAAGTGCAATGTCACATAACCATGAATTATGACTTCCTGCTGGCTTCCCTATTGACTTTGCTTGTCAGAAGCAGGCAGTGAAGGATCCAACTGGTTTTCACATGACCGTGGGATGCTGCGACTGTCGTAATTGCACATTGGTTGCCGAGCACCCAAATTATGATCACATGACTGTAGGGACACTGTGATGACTGCAACTTCAAAGACTTAAGTCTCCTGGTTTAGCACCATTGTAATTTATAACAGTCACTGAACAAGTGGTCTCTGAGGACTACTTGTACTGTAAGATATGGGTCAGTAGAGTTAAGGATACAAGATATCTATTTATGCATCATCCAACTATCCTTCCCACTACTGCATGCCATCAACTAGCAGCAAAACACTTAGCCAGGTCCGTGTGCAGTGGTTGAAACAGCTGTTAAAGAGCAAGTAGCCAGATGGCTCAAGGGCATTAGACCTTATTTTGAACTACAGGAAGTCCTCATTTAACAACTGCCTTGGATAGCAACTGCCTTGGATAGCAACTGATACAACATAATAAACGGTAGTAAACGGTAGTAAAAAAATAATTTTCTGACCACTTATGCCCAAATTTCTGCACCTGACAACAACACATGCTGGAGTGAGAATAACGCTAGTGTTGCTGCACAAAAGAACTTTATCTAGATGAGATGGCAGCAACCAGTGATTTTTACAGTCTCTCTCTTTCTCTCTCTCTCTCTGAGTCACATGGTTCACTTAGTGACCATTTTGCCAGAAGCAATTGCAGTCACTAAATGAGGACTGTCTGTATTGAGCAAATTATGACTTTGGATGATCAGCCCTTCAGTACAGTGGAGGATGCTGGGTTCCAGAATCTCCTCCAATTGGTTGGCTCTGACTACCAGATTTCTGTAGTCAACAAAAAGTGCCCTACCATATTGCTGATACAGGAAGGAAGTGTCATGACTGCTGCAAGTAGCAGAACCTTACACATGGATTAATTTCACCTCAGAGGTTTGGTCCAGTTAAAATAAAATGTACATGCCTTACCCCTCCTTCATCCCTTTCCTCCCTCAAAGAGATGGGCTAAGACCAAGGAATATCTACCACTGTAGCCACCAGCACCTCCCTTGTGCAGGATTCATGCCAAGATCTGACTTTCACCACAGATGAAATAAATGCAGCTGATGAACATGAGTGGCAGACTTGGCATTGAAATTTCAACTATGGCTTTATGGTCACATAGAGTAAATCCAGTATGAAAAAGACAGCCTGCCAGGCATAGTTTATCAGCATTAGCTATGTTACCCCAAAACTGTACTTGATCTTGGCCATAGTCTTAAGGGACCAGCATCAAGATCATCCCAGCACACTTCAAAGTTGTCATCAACAATCTTATGGACAAGTTATATAAATTCATTGGATATTTCCTCCAGAATACAAAAGGGAGGAGGGTGCTAAACCACCACTAGGCCATCTTCTACTTGCTCTGGCAGTTGATTGCTCACTTAGTGGAACTCCGCCTACCTACCATTTCAATGGCTGTTTGAGCAGTAGGGGCTGTTCATGTCATGGCAAAGCATCTCATTAGGCATCCCTTTGACATTTGGAGTGAATCATCATGACTAAGTTGGTTTCTGTGCTTCAGCAGTACTTCTTCATGATTAACATCTTAAATGAAGAGAAAAGTATACTGAACCAGATTTTGCCTTAAATGTTTTTCTCAGAAAAGATCGTGCTTTTATTTTTTCATTTTGTTTTTTATTTATACTTCAAAAATTATAATTAACATTTATTTTAAAAATATTAACTATAAACACTTGCACTATAATAATATAATATTATTATTTTATAATAAATCTATATGGTTTAGAATAGATGCCTCATCTATTATACATTTTAAAAACAACAAAGGAAAAATTTAAAAAGTGAAAATTAAAATACCTAAAAAAAAGAAAAAGAAAAAAACCTGAAATGTGAAAAAGAATCCTACACTAAAGAATCAAGATAACAAAGCAAAACACCTAAGTATCTAACTTATCTCTTTTTCTAGATATGAGTCGGGGATACAGACATGGGGATGCTCCTGAAGGAGCATAAATACCTAGTCATCTTTTTTTTTTTGGCTACAGTCCAAGCACAATGTATCCAAAATTCTTCATATTTGAAAGATTCCAGATTTTGGAGATATAATTTAACAAAATATTGATCTATTTAACCCATTGCTACCTTTGAAAAATCTGGTTCATCATTTTTGTTGCTCGGTAGTTAAGTCGTGCCCGACTCTTCGTGACCCCATGAACCGTATTGCGCCAGGCCTTCCTGTCCTTCACTGCCTCCCTGAGTTTGCTCAGTTTCATGCTCATTGCTTCAGTGATGCTATCTAACCATCTCATCCTCTGCTGTCCCCTTCTCCTTTTGCCTTCAATCTTTCCCAGCGTCAGGGTCTTTTCCAAAGAGTCCTCTCTTTGCATTAGGTGACCAAAGTATCTGAGCTTGAGCTTCATTATCAGTCCTTCCAATGAGCAGTCGGGGCTGATTTCCTTTAAGATTGACTGGTTTGACCTCCTAGCAGTCCAGGGGACTCTTAAGAGTCTTCTCCAGCAACACAATTCAAAGGCATAAATTCTTCAGCGCTCAGCCTTCTTTATGGTCCAGCTCTCACAGCCATACATTGCTACTGGAAAAAACATAGCTTTGATTATGTGGATCTTTGTCAGCAAGGTGATATCTCTGCTTTTTAATATGCTGTCTAGGTTTGCCATAGCTTTCCTCCCAAGGAGCAAGCGTCTTTTAATTTCATGGCTGCAGTCTCCGTCTGTGGTGATCTTGGAGCCCAAATAAATGAAGTCTGTTACTGCTTCCATTTCTACCCCTTCTTTTTGCCAGGGATTGATGGGTCCAGATGCCATGATCTTAGTTTTTTTAATGTTGAGTTTCAGGCCAGCTTTTGCACTCTCCTCTTTCACCCTCATCAAGAGGCTCTTTAATTCTTCTTCACTTTCTGCCATTAGGGTGGTATTGTCTGCATATCTGAGGTTGTTGATGTTTCTCCCTGCAATCTGAATTCCAGCTTGTGATTCTTCCAGCCTGGCATTTCTCATGATGTACTCTGCATATAGGTTAAATAAGCAGGGTGACAGTATACAGCCTTGTCATACTCCTTTCCCTATTTTGAACCAATCGGTTGTTCCATGACCGGTTCTAACTGTTGCTTCTTGGCCTGCATACAGATTTCTCAGGGGACAGGTAAGGTAGTCTGGTACCCCCATCTCTTTAAGAATTTGCCACAGTTTGTTGTGATCCACACAATCGAAGGCTTTTGCATCGTCAATGAAGCAGAAGTAGATGTTTTTCTGGAACTCTCGTGCTTTCTCCGTGATTCAGCGAATGTTGGCAATTTGATCTCTAGTTCCTCTGCCTCTTCGAAACCCAGCTTGTACATCCGGTAATTCTCAGTTCACATACTGCTGAAGCCTAGCTTGTAGGATTTTGAGCATAATCTTGCTAGCATGTGAAATGAGTGCAATTGTGTGATAGTTTGAGCATTCTTTGGCATTGCCCTTCTTTGGAATTGGAACGTAAACTGACCTTTTCCAATACCGTGGCCACTGTTGCGTTTTCCAAACTTGCTGGCATATTGAGTGCAGCACTTTAACAGCATCATCTTTTAGTATTTTAAATAACTCAGCTGGAATACTGTAATCTCCACTAGCTTTGTTGTTAGCAATGCTTCCTAAGGCCCACTTGACTTCACTCTCTAGGATGTCCGGCTCAAGGTGAGTGACCACACCAGCGTGGACTTCAGGGACATTAAGATCTTTCTTGTATAGTTCTTCTGTGTATTCTTGCCACCTCTTCTTAATCTCTTCTGCTTCTGTTAGGTCCCTGCCTTTTTTGTCCTTTATCATGCCCATCTTTGCACTCAACGTTCCTTTGATATCTCCAATTTTCTTGAAGAGATCTCTAGTCTTCCCCATTCTATTGTTTTCCTTGATTTCTTTGCATTGTTCATTTAAGAAGGCCTTCTTATCTCTCCTTGCTATTCTCTGGAAATCTGCATTCAGTTGCTTATATCTTTCCCTTTCACCCTTGCTTTTTGCATTCCTTCTTTCTACAGCTATTTGTAAAGCCTCATCAGACAGCCATTTTGCTTTCTTGCTTTTCTTTTTCTTTGGGATGGTTTTAGTTGCTGCCTCCTGTACAATGTTACAGACCTCCATCCATAGTTCTTCAGGCACTCTGTCTACCAAATCTAATCCTCTAAATCTATTCATCACCTTTACTGTGTACTCACAAGGAATATGATCTAAGTCATACCTGAGTGGTCTAGTGGTTTTCCCTACGTTCTTCAATTTAAGCCTAAATTTTGCAGTAAGAAGCTCATGATCTGAGCCACAGTCAGCTCCTGGTTTTGTTTTTGCTGTCTGTATAGAGCTTCTCCATCTTTGGCTGGAAAGTATATAATCAATCTGGTTTCGGTATTGACCGTCTGGTGATGTCCATGTGTAGAGTCGTCTCTTGTATTGTTGGAAAAAAGTGTTTGCTATGACCAGTTTGTTCTCTTGACAGAACTCTATTAGCCTTTGCCCTGCTTCATTTTGTACTCCAAGGCCAAACTTGCCTGTTATTCCGATTATTCCTTGACTTCCTACTTTAGCATTCCAATCCCCTATGATGAAAAGGACATCTTTTTTTGGTGCTCATTCTAGAAGGTGTTGTAGGTCTTCATAGAACTGGTCAACTTCAGCTTCTTTGGCATCAGTGGTTGGGGCATAGACTTGGATTACTGTGATGCTGAATGGTTTGCCTTGCATTCGCACTGAGATCATTCTGTCGTTTTTGAGGTTGTACCCCATTACTGCCTTTTCCACTCTCTTATTGATTATGAGTGCTGCTTCATTTCTTCTAAGGGTTTCTTACCCACAGTAGTAGATATAATAGTCACCTGAATTAAATTCGCCCATTTCCATCCATTTTAATTTGCTGATTCCCAAGATGTTGATGTTCAATCTTGTCATCTCATGTTTGACCGTATCCAGCTTGCCTTGGTTCATAGATCTTACATTCCAGATTCCTATACAATATTGTTCTTTATAGCATCGTACCTTCTTTTCGCTTCCAGATACATCCACAGCTGGATGTCCTTTCGGCTTTGGCCCAGCCGCTTCACTCTTTCTGGAGCTACTTGGGATTGCCCTCCGCTCTTCCCCAGTAGCATATTGGACACCTTCTGACCTGAGGGGCTCATCTTCTGGTGTCATATCTTTTAGTCTTTTGACATTATCCATGGGGTTTTCTTGGCAAGGATACTGGAGTGGGTTGCCATTTCCTTCTCCAGTGGACCACATTTTGTCAGAACTGTCTGTCATGACCTGTCTGTCTTGGGTGGCCCTGCATGGCATAGCTCATGGCTTCACTGAGTTATGCAAGCCCCTTCACCATGACAAGGCAGTGATCCATGAAGGGGCTGGTTCATCATAGTATGAGTAATAATATCTAACCAATGTGGAACTACAAGTGAACAAGTCTATAACACATATACCAAACTCCTTCAAATTTATTACATCTCCAGAGAAACAGTGATGAGGACCAACCTTTTTAAAATGTGCTCTGAGGAGTCCAGTAGATGCTAAAGACATGGTTTTTTATGAATTTAGCCAAGTTTTTAAGCTGTAAGAAACATCTATTTTTTAAAACGTGGAGCCATTGATTGGATAATATAGGATATTCCCATTTACTATTCCAAATAGCTTGGATATTTTCAAAATGTATTTTTGATTTTTGTTTAAATTTTTGGTAATAACTGTTGGTTTAGGTTCCATAAAAGGCATGTCCAACAATCTTAAAACCTCCAGTATTTCTGAGATCAAAAGGGCAACAGGGCCCAACAATATGTACTGCAGTTCTAGGTAAGGTACATTCCCTTTGTAGAATTTCAAAAGTTTTTAAAGTATCTTTACTTAACAGCAGATTGAAGATAATGAACCCACGTTTTTCAAAAAATGTATTACCAGCTATTTTCAAATAAGAATTACTTCAAAATGTCATTTTTTTGTGAGAAGAAAAATCAAATTTAAATTTTCTTTCCAATAAGACCCAAATATGTTTAACCACACTGGAAAAGTAACCAAATTCTTACTATAATTAGTACCCAGCACTTGCCAAGATTGCAAGATACTAAATAATAACTCTCAAGCTGAGCCCACAATGCCACATATTCAATATTATTTCTATTCCAATGCATGACTTAGGTTAACAAGTAAGTACAATGATATTGTTTAAAATCAGGAAAATTAAAACCATTCTCATAATAAGATAGGCATAACTTTAATAAAAAACACATGAGTATTTCTCTCTTCCATAAAATGTTTACCATTAACTTATCAATCTGTTTAAAATATTTAAGTGGAACCATATAGCCATCACTCTTAAAATCAGTCATGATGCAAGATTCATTTTTATAGTATTAATTTTTCCCCACAGGCTTAATGGAATGCATTCTCATCCACCTCTTAATACCCTCTTTCATCTGGATAATACATTTTGAAATGTTCTGATCAACTAAACTGAATATTTTCCTGGAGATAATAATCCCCAAGTAATTAATAATTTCTGGACAATAAATCACCCCCACTACCTCCATCTTTAGGAACCGTCTAAGTAATTGGCGTAATATTTTACTTACTCCAGTTAACTGTGTTATTTATTTACAGAATATTTACCATTACATACAACTTCTACATATTTAGGTTAAAATTGTTAATAAACATTAAAAAATATACCCAAAAGTATAATCCGCATACAACAGCAACTTGTATTCAACTTGGATGGGGTGGCACTTCCACCTTCAAGGAAGTTGTGCAACCTGGGGGTCTTCCTGGATTCACAGCTGCTGCTCAATGAGCAGGTGGCAGCTGTGGCCAGGAAAGCCTTTGCACAGCTCAATCTGGTGTGCCAGTTGTGCCCTTTCCTAGATCTGGGGACCTTTCAGACAGTCACTCATGCCCTAGTGATCTCACAGCTTGACTACTGCAATGCATTCCACATGGACTACCCTCGAAGACCATCTGGAAGCTTTAGCTGGTCCATAATGCAGTGGCATGAGCAGTGATGGGCATGCCTCTGTATGCCCATGTAACTCTTCTGCTTCACAAGCTGTACTGATTGCCAGTTTGCTTTCAGGTATGATTCAAGGTGCTGTTTGCTACTTATAAAGCAGGACCTTGAGGGACCATCTGTTCCTATAGTATCTGCCTGGCTAATCTGATCTGGTAACTGGGTTGGCGCACTCTGGGCTCCTTCAATTAAGCAATGCCATCTATCGGGACCCAGGAAGTGTACCTTCTCTGTTGCGGTGCCTGCCCTATGGAATGAGGTTCCCCCAAGATTTGAATGGCCCCCACCCTGCTAGTATTTTGAAGGGGCCTGAAGACCTGGCTCTTCGCCCAGGCCTTTGGAGAGGATGACTGAAGCCTCCTTTTAACTCAGGTTGCTTTCTTTTGTTTCCACCCAGCTTATTATTCTGCCATCTTTACCCTTTTTTGTTTCTTGTTGTTTTTATTGTCATGTTTTTCATGTTTTAAATCATTTGTAAACTGCCAGCATTGCTGTTGAGTGGCATATAAATTTAAATAATAATAATAATATATCAATCAGAAGGCTTTCTGAAACTTATAACCCTTTCATGAGATCAGACTGAGCAGAATGAATTGTGGGTAACCTTCTGAAATCCTGCCAATGTAGCTGGTAAAATCTTAGCATCAACATTTAACATAATATTAAACAATAATTTATGCCCTGAGTAGGATCATTACTACCCTTCAAAATTACAGTAATATAAGCATCATAGTATGAAACTGGTAGGACTTTATTTTCATAAGATGTCTGAAATATCTCAGGAGTATAGGAGCTACTTTCTCCTTTATTTTTTAATATCATTCTATTGTTATTCTGTCTGGTCCAGGGACTTTCCAGATTCCATCATATCAATAGAATCATAAATTTCCCTTAAAGTTAGGCATGCAGCTATCTTCCCTGAGTGAACATCTCAAATTACTGGAAGGTATGTTTTTCTATCTGCTCACCTGCTCTTTCTAAATCTGTAGAATATAATTTTTATAACATTAAAATGAAGATTAATTTAATTATGTGTGCATTATTCCCAAGGAATGCCTTGTTAGAGGTATTATTTTACTTTATTGTAAAGGTTTCAGTTAAGAAGCCAACAGTTTCCCAGGTTTTCCTCTCTGTTTTCACAACATTTCTATCATTCATTTTAAGAAATATTCTGTATGGTCTAACTCCATTTGGGTAGATCTTAAAAGCATGATATGTTTCATGAGTCTGTTCTGTGGCATTTTCTTTCAATGCTTTCACTGTGATTCACAAATCTTTTTCTGCCATGAGGCCACAAACAAATGCTTTAAATGTATCCCAAACCCTAGTTGAAATTATTTGAAAAAAAGGATTTCTTTTGTAGTTCCACAAATTCCAAATCTTCTAACAAGGAAGTATTAAAATATTATCGCTCAGTATCTGGATATTTTTCCCCACATTAAATGATATTACTATATTAATTTCTGCATGGTCAGAAATTATAACTAGACTAATATTACATTTTGCCACTAAATTGACCAATGAACCCAATATTTGAAAATAGTCCAGTATTGAACAAGTACCTTTTAAAGAAAAGTATATTCTTGTCTGTTGGGACTAAATAGTCTCCATATATCCACTAAATTAAATTCTTAAATGTATGAATGAAGAGCAGCGGGACTCATTTTCTTTTTGGAAATTTTATTCCTATCCAATAAAAGATCCAAAACTAAAAGTCTTCAGTGACTATTATCGGATCTACTTGTAACCCCAAAAGATTAACAGAAAAATCATGTACATTATTCAGTTTATCTTTCACTGAACTGTAGAAATGTATCCATGCTATTTGAAGATTTCCATAGTTAACTACTAAAATTATATAGTGACTTTCAGGATCTGGAATTGTTTAACTATAAAACTAGAAGATACTTTCTTTAATATTGCCATTCCTCTGGCAGGTTTTGAATTTTCCATCTGTTCAGTCCATTTTCTTGCCAAAAGGTTTTTTTTTTTTTGCAATCTAATGACATTGGATTTCATTGAATTCACTTTAAATAGAATACAGGTGAAACTCGAAAAATTAGAATATCGTGCAAATGTTCATTTATGTCAGTATGGCAACTCAAAAGGTGAAACCAATATATGAGATAGACGCATTACATGCAAAGCGAGATATGTCAAGCCTTACTTTGGTATAATTGTGATGATTATGGCGTACAGCTTATGAAAACCCCAAATTCACAATCTCAGAAAATTACAATATTACATGACATCAATAACACAAGGACTGGAAATAGAACAATATTGGACCTCTGCAAAGTATAAGCATGCATATGTACTCAGTACTTGGTTTGGGCCCCTTTTGCAGCAATGACTGCCGCAATGCGGCGTGACATGGATGCTATCAGCCTGTGGCACTGCTGAGGTGTTATGGAAGACCAGGATGCTTCAATAGTGGCCTTCAGCTCCGCTGCATTGTTCGGTCTCATGTCCCTCATCTTTCTCTTGGCAATGCCCCATAGATTCTCTATGGGGTTCAGGTCAGGCAAGTTTGTTGGCCAATCAAGCACAGTAATCCCATGGTCACTGAACCAGGTTTTGGTACTTTTGGCAGTGTGGGCAGGTGCCAGGTCCTGCTGGAAAATGAAGTCAGCATTCCCATAAAGCTCGTCTGTGGAAGGAAGCATGAAGTGCTACAAAATCTCCTGGTAGACGGCTGCCTTGACCCTGGACTTAATGAAGCACAGTGGACCTACACTAGCAGATGACATGGCTCCCCAAATCAACACAGACTGTGGAAACTTCACACTGGACTTCAAGCATCGTGCATTGTGTGCCTCTCCATTCTTCCTCCAGACTCTGGGTCCTTGGTTCCCAAATGAGATGCAAAAGTTGCTCTCATCAGAAAAGAGGACTTTGGACCACTGGGCAACAGACCAGTTCTTTTTTTCTGCAGCCCAGGTAAGACGCTTCTGACGTTGTTTGTTGTTCAGGAGAGGCTTGACAAGAGGAATACGACATTTGAAGCCCAGGTCCAGGATCCGTCTCTGTGTGGTGGCTCTTGATGCACTAACTCCAGCCTCAGTCCACTCCTTGTGAAAGTCCCCAACACCTTTGAATGGCCTTTTCCTGACAATCCTCTCCAGGTGCGGTCATCCCTGCTGCTTGTGCACCTTTTTCTACCACACTTTTCCCTTCCACATAACCGTCTATTGATGTGCTTTGATACAGCACTTTGGGAACATCCAACTTCGTTTGCAATTACCTTTTGGGGCTTTCCTCCTTATGGAGGGTGTCAGTGATGGTTTTCTGCACAACTGTCAGGTCAGCAGTCTTTCCCATGCTTGTGATTCCTACTGAACCAGCCTGAGAGACCATTGAAAGGCTCAGGAACCCTTTGCAGGTGTTATGGATTCATTAGCTGATTAGAGTGGGACACTTTGAGCCTAGAATATTGAACCTTTTCACACTATTCTAATTTTCTGAGATTGTGAATGTGGGGTTTTCATAAGCTGTACGCCATAATCATCACAATTATACCAAAGTAAGGCTTGACATATCTCGCTTTGCATGTAATGCGTCTATCTCATATATTGGTTTCACCTTTTGAGTTGCCATACTGACATAAATGAACATTTGCACGATATTCTAATTTTTCGAGTTTCACCTGTATGTCTTCATTTAGCTCTCCCTCTCAGCCATTTAATATTGCATGGTACAAAATTGTTTATCATTTAAAAATTCTCCAGTGTGTTTTTATTGGAATGGCAACCAGGTCTAAATTATAGCCATAGATTAAAAAAACAGAATCTTCCTAAACATTATATGGCAAGTTATTGCTAAAGAAAAAGTTAGTATTAAGTAATCTCTAAAAAATATAGAATAAAAATCCAAAATGAAAGAAAGCAAAATATTTTAATGTACATGTAACTACAATATAATTTTAAAACTGTGACTGAACTATTGATATTAAGAAAAATGGGGAAAATAAAAAATAATTAAAAATAAAACCAAAAATAGGGGGAAAAAGAAAAACAATGGATGTCAGGATTCCTGGTAGGGACATGCCAATAACACAGGCTGTTGTCTTCTCTCCCCCTGAGGCTGCAAATGGAAGAGAAAAAGAGAAGACACCGATGAAAAGAAATTCTGTGTAGTTGATAAACCTGTTACCCTCCAAACCATACATCACTACGGAATGGACTGGTGGGGAACACCTACATTTGAATAGGTGGCCTTCAGGTGTATCAGATAATTAGAAGCCTGTTCAGAATCATTATATTTCTAGAGAAATTCAGTGACAACAGGATCAATACATTGTAAAGACTTGTATCTAGATAGGCTGCCTCGATAGATTTAGTACAACCTATCTGAAACGGGTTCAAGAAATGTTTTTAATAGCTTCTATCAAAGTCTCTTTATACTGTTGATAAGAGAGACCAGGCAAACAATTTTCTTCCTGCATTCTTGACCTTGGATACAATCCAAGGATCCTTGGCAGGACACCAGCTCACTGTTATCTTTCAAGGAGTTAAAATGGCAATATGTTTCTCATTTACTTCAGTCTTAGCTTGCCGTTCCTAATCTCACCATATCTCTTTTCAATCTTTTCAGCCTTATCTTCAAGATCTGAAAAATGTCTATTCAGTAAATTTAACATAATGAGGTTCTCAAAACTGTCTACTTCATGAAGAATGGCATCAGATGGAATTTCAGGGATAAAAATAGATCTCTGTATATCTCCTATTTGAATTGGGGTTTCCATCTGGCACAAAGGAATAGATAGCTTGTCATTTGCAGTCTCACTCCCCAATTCTAATGGAGAGAAGCCAAGTCCAGGGATAGAGATGGAGGTTTGACCAAACTTAGGAGAAGGAGGAGGCTGCTTCTCAAGATTATGATACATTTTTATCTTCTCCAATTACTAAAAGTGGCAGAAGTTTAATTAGATTTTCAGTTTACCAGTTACCTTCAAGTACTGTCCGCAAGTTTTATTTTTGCAGATGATGGGGTAGAGAGAATAAACTGCATCCTAGCATGTTGCCATCTTGCTGGAAGTTCTAATTGTTTTCTTAGAAAACATCCTGAAGGAATTCCAGTAAAAGCTGGACTCCAAGTATGTAAAAGTCTTTGTTGCCTAAATTCTCATTTGAGACATGTGCCATCTGCAACCCTTGGCTAATAAATAAGCATTTCTGTTTGGCAGCCTGGGCAACTCAAGGTGAAGGAGAGCATCATCAGCAATGTTGCTCTGAAGTTCATGATTGGTGGTATAAGTGGTCCAGGTTAGGGAAAGGATATTAGGCCACATCCAGGAAGAGTGATATGGGCCATCCCCAGGAGAACCAGCAGCCAGGTCCCAAGCTTTAATATAGGGTTCTCCTTGGTAGACTGAAGCATACCAAACATAACTTGGGGAATGATACTTGACGTTGCCAGGGAGAAGGGAAGCCCTGTTGGTTCTGCCAATAGCTTTGAACTGTGCATTCTGTGTTACATAAACAAACTAGAGGAAGGTGAGACAATTAGTCTGCTCTTTTTTGGGTAACCATTGCCAGACTTGATGTCAGCCCCACTAGGTAGACCAGACCATGAAATCAACCCCACAGGAAGGCTAAAATTACTTGCATTGAGATTAGCTATAATTACAGAATCTTGCAAGTGTGTTTGTGCAGTACATCCTCCTCCTCCTCCTCCATATAGTTCAGTGAATTAGGGAGATGTCTGAGTCATTTCTAAATGTTATCTGGACATTCTGGAGTTAAAAAATACTTTAGCCCTTTCTGCCTAGGCAACAGTACCTGCATATCTCCATCAAAGGCATCTTCTTTACTCTCTACACCTAGCAATAGCTGCCTGAAGGTACACATCTTGCCCACCATCCAGCATCCTAAATGAAAGAAAGTTCTCCAGGGAAGGTGATGTGCTCCAGCTGGATATGATTTGATACAGCAATTTGTCTTCCTTAAAATGAATCTTTCCTTGCAAGACTTTCCCAACCTGCCACTAGAGAGAGATGACAGAAAGATCCTACCATAGCCACCAGCCAACTGCCCGAATATAAGTTGGTATATGTATGTGTGTGTGTGTAAAAGTACTACCCTTATAACATTAGTTCATCAGGCTCACACTCAGCCAGTCACTAATTCATTTGATCAAAGCTCCACTCATTTGTACGTGCATTGCATGCATATATAAAAGGGGGAGTTCAATTGCATGGTCATTCTTCCCCTCTTTGCCTTTTGCCCCAATCCCCCCATGGAGGCCTCTGCTGTATTAACTCCTTGAACTATTATTAAATCACACATCTTTTGCCCCACTTCTACCCGCTGCTGATGCCCCTGCAGCCTTGTGCATATCATAGAGACTTAGGTGGAGAAAGTCAAAGGTGGTCTTACTTGCTGAAATGCAGATATTCTGTTCCAAAATGGTTGGAGTAAAACTATTGCCATAAGGATTCCATCTCCCTTTTAAGGTCCCCTCTTTGGGATTTTACTACTTTTAAGGGAATGTACCTTGTTGCAAACAATCAAGTGACAACAAGGATTCTATCAGTAAACCCCACAGTCTAACATAACCCCTGGGCTGATCAAAAGTTCTTGAGAGTAGTGTTGCAGACATCAAGGATTTTAGTGTTGGGAAATTTCAGCATTCTTGCTGAGATGATTTTTAGAGACATAGCTCAGGACTTCATGTCTTCTGTGGCTTCCATGGGCCACAATGATTTTTGAGATTTCTTTTTGCAGCAGGTAGAATTCCCTATCACCTTAAAGAGACATGGTAAGGCCTTTGCTTAAAAAGCCACCCCTGAACCCAAGTGCTATTTAACAACTGTAGGTCAGGGTCCAATATGCCGTATTTCTAGTGGAAAAGGCAGTAGTGCTGAAGAAGAAAATAATTACCTGGAAAGTTTCCATCCTGAGTTCAGTTTGTATCTGGCATGAAAATGGCTTTGGTTATCATAGTGTAGGGTTTTTCAAACTCAGAGCCTGATGGGAGTCTGTGAGAGACTAAGGGCAAAACAAAAACAAAAACAAAAAAAAAACAGTTCAGTTAAATGCAGTCAGCTTTGCTTCTTGATCAAGGGCTACAAGATTATGTGGCCTGAAAAAATACCCTGTCCTAATGGTTGAAATATATCAGAAAGTGAGACGTGCAAGCTTGTTGATACTCCTGCATCTCTTATCAGTTTTCGATACTGCCAACCATTTACTAAGAGTCTTGTGATGCAGTGAGTAGAACTGCAATAAATAAACTGATTGCACAGCTACCTGGAGGATAAAGATTGAGACTGATGATACAAGCATTGGTAAACTCAAAGGTGGATTATACAATGTGTTGTTTGTAGTTCAGCCCTTTGAAGACCCTCCAGAGATTGTAGCAGGCTCAGAATATGGCAGCAAAGGTACCTCTTGGAAATGCCACATCACCTTAGTATTCAGCCACTGGTTGCAGTTGCTTTCTAATGTGTGTGCCTATACACTGGTATGCACGTGTGATTTGGATTGTCAAAATAATGTAGGGAAAGGAATAAACATCACAGCCCCCACACAATTTTTCCAATTAAATTAACAGTCCCCGCTCCATGGCTTCATTTAAGTGAGAGAAGAGGAGGAGGAAAAATACAGGAATTCAGTCATGTTTATCCAGCAAAACTAGTAGTAAGGAAGTATAACTGAAGAAAATAATTCATAAGTATCGATCTATCTTATAAGTCTAAACTAAAAATTATATTTAAATTTAGGCAACATTTTTCTTTAAACAACACTGAAACATAGGTGAAAACATTTTTCACCACCAACTACTATATATTTCACTTAGTATTATAACATAAATAATTTTAAAACATTCTTAATTTAAGGAAGCTTGCTATAACAAAGGTTGAACTCATATATATGAAGCATATGTGATCATATCACAGCAGTAATCTTGTTACCACAGTAACAAAACTGAGCTTTCTAAGTAAGCCCCCCCCCCCCCCCCCCGCGCTAAATTAGAAAGAAAAAGGAAAACCCAGCCTTCTTCCTGTGTGAAATAAATTGCTGGAACAATTGGGGGAAAAAAGAACAGAGAATATTACCAAGTATAAAAAACTATTTTCATATTTTTAGGGACAACCAGGGGTGGGGGTGGAGGAAATGAGGAAGAAGGCCATGGCAAGCCATGCCAAGAAAACTGCATAGACATGGCCATGAAATCACCAGGAGTCAAAGAAAATGCTATTTTTCTATGGGTTCAACAAAAATATATACAGAATGGGGCTTCCACATGACTTAATAATGCTTGGCAATTTAATATCTGTAATAATGTAAATATTATTACTATTAAACATGGTCTTGCTTCATTGAAGAGCCAGTCTAGGGACTCAGACTACATCAACATTCTGGTAATAATGAATTTGGGGTACAGTTTGGGGTACATTTTCAGATTGAGCGAGAGCCTTGTCCTAATAGAACCCTACAAGGCAAAGGTGCTATATCAGTTTAGTCCAAAAAGCTCTGCCCTTACAATAAATTATGTGGGAGGAATATTATGTGGGAGGAGAAGTGTTTGTTGTACTGAGTCTTAAAATAGCAGAAATGGTAGGAAGCCATTTTTAATAACTGTGGGTTGTTGTTTTTTTGTAGCCTTTACATTACTGATACTGGACAACATGCACTGAACACTAAAATGCAGGTCGGACTTGAAGCCTAGAATATGATTTTTACTAAATCCATTACATAATATACTGTGTACAAGACACAAAAATCATTTTGATAAATATGATTATGTATAGTAAGCTCCTTCTGCTAACTCCTTTTGAGTCAAACTATCTATAATATAATGCAAGTAATTAGTCATTCTGAGAAACCAAAGGAAAAATAAGTAAAAGAAATTAAGATGCTAGAAATTAGTTCAGGACTCATTGTTTCTATTTCTCTCATTTAACTCAAACATGAATAATATAACTCTAGTTATACAACTAAGAGCATGCAGTTGTTTTATGTATATCCTTATTTGGGAGTTGCATGCTATTGAATGTATTAGGAGTTACAGCTTTACAGATTATCAGAGGGCTTGAACACCTTCTGTATGAGTTTAGGATGTTATGGTTGGGGCTGTTTTACTTAGAGAAAAGTTGCTTATGAGGAGGTATACTTAAATTTACAAAAGAAAGGGTGAACAGAGAGAGGTTTTTCACCATCTTCCATGATACTAGAACTAGAGCCACCCAATGAAACTGATCAGTGGAAGGTTTAAAACTGATAAGAAGAAATATTTCTTCATGCGATTTGGATTCAACCTCTGGAATATGCTCCCACAAGATGTGACATCATACTCCATTTTGGTTTGATAAAATAGTTTTACAAAAATCACTGTTGTTTGAAGATGTGAATGTATTCTTGAATTATGTGCCCATATTAATATTCAAAAATTGAATATTATATGAAGAATTCTGGATTTATTGTGCATGGGTGATAAGAAAGAAAATAATTATTCAGAGTTAGTCTAGATTTATCATCTCAGATTAAATATATGTGTCATTTTCTGTTTGTGAACTGGCACTATATCAATGCAATAGGAAGACTGATGAATATTATTTTGGGTGATCAAGGTTTAATAATTTATTTAAAATTAAGCTGAATGATACTCTTTGTATGTGGTATAATATTTATGTGTGTGTGTGCATTTTATTTTCTTTTTTAAACATAAAAAATAGATTTCCAAGTACAATTAAGCAGTCTTTATTATTAAAATAAAAAATATATCACTTATGTAATATAAAATCAGAACCAAAATGTTTCCTTAAACAATTCTCTCATTAAATTTACAGCTACCTCCTATTCACAGATGTTATTATTTCAACTAATTGTTTAAGTTTTTAAACAAAGGATAAGAATCCTACAAATCCTGCAAATACTAAT
This sequence comes from Liasis olivaceus, assembly GCA_030867105.1. Taxonomy (NCBI): domain Eukaryota; kingdom Metazoa; phylum Chordata; class Lepidosauria; order Squamata; family Pythonidae; genus Liasis; species Liasis olivaceus. The sequence goes on along the minus strand of CM061355.1, from coordinate 48,929,677 downwards.
GGCCAAAAAATTGTCAATCCTCCAAGCTTTCTGTAAAGCAACAATTTAATATTCTAAATTAGTACTAGTTGACTTGTACCATTCTCCATGTTAGTGGAGAATAAATACTTTTAAACAAAGTTTACATTTGTTCTTATGGCTTTTATCAGGTTCACTTTTGATTTTAGGGCTTGAACATGCTAAAGTGGGCATTAGAATAATGATAGGGAACATCAAATAGATGTGTCTTTGGTTCTAAGCTATTATCATCTAGATAAAATAAATTAATGGTTTTCTTTAAAAAAAAAAAAAACTTTGCAACTGATTTGCTAGTATAGGATATTGTAGCTCCTTATTCCAGAGTTCTTGAAGATAACTAATATAAAAAAGTGAGGAAAGTTTGAAATAATTATTCCCAAGTATTTCAACAAATTCAAACAAAAATAGATTTATTATACCTGCTTATAATAAACCCTCAATCAAGGAAGTTAATACTGCCTCATGGACCTAACTATAGGTTACCTCCTGGGCTGCTTTAACCATCCAGTAGGGACTTGGATCAAACAGGCAGGTGGTTGAGGTAACCAACGGGAGAAGCCTGACCACTTCCTTGGGAGTCATAGAATCAAACTCCAGATAACCCCACAAGACTCTACCTCGGGCACTTCAACTGGACCAGTCTAATCAGAGTCCAACTCTGAGCAGGTCTGAGTGACTTTATCTGTCAAATATCGAGAATATTCCTCACAGTGGCCTTGCAGATGGTCCTACAGCCTGTCCTTCCCCAGCAGGGCTGTTTTAAACAGGCCTATTGGGAAGCTATTGGCAGACACAATAAAGGTGGAGAAATACCATTGTATTTCTAATCCCTAATATGGGTCCTTACTCATGCTTGGTTGGATTTGCTTTTCATCTTCTTCCAGTAGTGCTCCAGGTGTCTCTTCCTCCACTTCATCTCCTGAGGCTCCTCAAAAAATTAATTTAGGACAGGAGAGGCCGCACAGGGACAATCCAATCTAAGGCCATCACCACCTTCCCACTCCAGGTTGCGACTGAGGCCTCATCTGAACTACCCACCAGACCCTCAGGGAAAATCTCAAGCTCTCTCTGAGACCCAACCACTTCATCAGTTTCCTGGGGTAGGCTAATCTATCAAGCCCTATCCCCCTGCAGGTAGGGTGGGGCCAACAAGTCAAAAAGCAATTGGAAAGTGATCTAACCATGGCAGTGAACTAATAGCAATTCCTCCAAAACCAGATCACATCTCAACTGCCCTGAGACAAAAACCAGGTCTAATGGACAACTCCTGATATGCATTGGGCCCACAGTGACTTAGGACAGGTTCATGGTTGCGATGAATTCCTGAGCCTCTCTGGACTCAATATCACAAGGTAGTAGATTGAAGTCCCCAAGAACCAGAAGTTTCAAGTCTCAACCACAGCCCAACAAAGCAATCCAGCAGCTCAGGCAGGGAAGATGCTGTGCAGCAGGAAAGGTGGTACAACAGCAACAGTTCTATCTGTTCCCTGCAGCCCAACTTCAGCCAGAGTCTCACATCCAGTTATCTGCAGGGCAGAGTCTTTGAAAGCCCATATTGACTCACAGATGACAACTGCCACTCTACCTCCCCTCCTTCAGGATCTGTTGCCAAACACAAAACCCAGGTGGGCACATTTTTGAAAGGACACCTCCCCCACTTCCTGGCCCACCCAGGTTTTGGTAATACAAGCCAAGTCAAACACCTTGCCTACCAGCAAATTGTGGATGAGGACAGATTTATTATGGGCCAACCTGGCATTCAACAGCAGCACCTGGGGGGGGGGGGAGGGTGTAATCTACATGGAGGGTAATCAAATTTGGTAACCTGCCCCCCCCCCCATGAGGATTCTGAGGCCTGGACTGCAAGACCACTCTCAAATAGAGTACCTGCTATCCACAAGAGTGGCTTACCCCCAGGATCCTGCCATATCTCCCTGTGCCCATTGTGACCATGAAGGTCCACTCTACCCTCTAACCTCCCCCCATATTACTCCCACTCCATGGTCTCCTCTCCCAGGCCAAGGCATCCATTCATCCCACTCATTCACCAGTCACATCAAAACATACGTTCACCAAAACCACCACAAACACAAAATTGAACACATCACACTTTCCTGAATTTCTCATAGCAGCACTCTGCCCCCATTTTCTCTGCACCTGTCCTGAGGCACTCAGCAGCCGGAAGATGGAAGTTAGGCTACTGTGGCAGCAATCTCACACCCCCAGCCCATCCCCAACCTGCTCAATAGAGGAAGCAGATATAATAGGCTAGAAGGTGCTGGTCCCTGAGTCTGAGAGAGGGAGCCAATAGACCAGTGTCATCCCCTATCCAGAGGACAAAGCTCTGGAGGACAGCATAGATCTTCTGGTGCCAAAATAACCACCCAGCCCAACATAGCTGACCCCAATTTGAGTCTCACCAAGTGCTTTACAGGGTGCCTCATAGAGTCTCACCTGGCAAAAGCACACTAAGGAACCAAAGCACAAAGATGCCAGTCCAAGCCAAAAGTTTCCTTTCAGGCTCAGGAGGGTAGCAGGAGATGGGCCAGGTTTGTTGTAATGTAGGCAGAAACCATGCCATCACAGTTGGAAGCCCTGCTCTGCTTCAAATACATAGAAGGAATAGAACGCTGTTAGCATTAATAGAAGCTTAATAACATTTTTGGTGCAGATTATCTTGCATATGTGCTCAAAACTTCTTTTTTTCTGCAGATTTCCCTGCTTTTTTTTTTTGTTCTGTATTTATACAAAGCATAAGCAGTAATGTCATACATGTAAGCCTTAACTTTGAAGAATGCTCATTAGAAAATATTCTTGAAATTCCTGTTGCATCTGTTGTCAAAAGTAGATCATTTAACAAGATGCATTTAAATACCATTTAGAAAAAGTAGGACAATTTTTTAAATAAAAAAAACTGATATAACAACTAGAATATGATCTGCTATAGCAATAATGGCAATATTACATTTATTAATTAATATTACTAAACAGTGAAATATCAAAGAAATTTAATCAGGAACAACTCATATGGAGATTTTAAAAAGTGTATTCTTGCTTAATAATATTAAATATTTATATTTGATTAATTTTAAAATAATCAAATATCTACTAAGTTAAAGTCCAATATATAACCTTGTACTTCTTTCCATATGTGACATTTAATTTAGGCGGTATGGAAGTATGATTTGGTACAGGATCTGAAATCTGATTAAAATCCCCAGTCCTAGTTATCTGAACTGAAACCAAGGCAAGAAATATTTAAAACATTTGCATAATATATCTGGAGACTTCATTGTGGGATCATAATAATTAATAAAAACAGTGCATTGACTGAAGCACTAGTTAATTAATATTTTAAAATATCCCCCTGGCTCAAGTATTTCTTGTTTCTCTGACAGATTTTGGTCTCAAAAACCAACATCTACATGTTGATCTGCCAATCTCCTACATAAAAGTCCTTTCTTTTGTGGAGGCACACAAGTTTCTTATTAAAACAAAACAAAACAAAACTTCAGGTTTAACTTTATTAATGTAGCAATATTTGCTTTTTCTTAAGAGAGACATTTAAATCCATTTATATCCATGAAACTAATGAAAACTCTATGTTAATGTAAAACTCCAAAAGATTGCAAATGGATAAGACTTAGCAGTGTGTATGTGTATGTGTATAAACACATATACAGACCTGGATACCCACCCATCCAGCCACCCACCTAGCCACACACACACTCCTGTACATATACAAATATATATATTTTTTGTCAAGAACAGAGCAAACAAAATGGCTGAGATGAGATTTTTAAAATGTAACAGAAAAGAATTAAAAGAAAAGAAAAGAAAAAACCTGACCTCTCAATGCACACGCATGAGATGTTAAAGAAAATAATTATTGAAACCAAAATAAAACAAAGCAACTTGCAAAGCAACAAACTACACAATGTAAAAAACCAAACAAAAACAAAAAATCACTGGGATGTCTCATAGAGTGTGTTGATGTTCCAATACATTGTAACAATCTCAAAGTGACTTTCTTTTGGAAAGAAGTTTCCACCTGAACATTAGTGTGTTTTAGTAATGATTTGTTTAATTCCAGTCTGTATCTTTTGACTACGTGAGAACTAGGTCTTCTATCCCAAGCCAACCAAAATAGAATAAAAATATCCTTTTATCCATTGATCCCTCAGAAATAAATTCCTCAGCTATAGGTGGAACATAAAATGTTTTTCACACCTTATTTCTTGTCTGGAGAGGCAGAAAATTATTGGGGGAAGAAAGATTTTAGGTGTTCCTGCTCTGTTGTTTGACAGGCCTTAATAAAGATCTTTTAGTTGTCATTTGTCTTCTTTGGTTTCCATTTGAGGCTTCCCTTTCATTGTGATAAATGTAAAATCTGATCCTACCTGAAAATCTCAAAAAAACCTCACAGCAGTGGTGCTAGGCTTCTCAGCCAAATGGAAGCAAAGACTGAGATGCTATTTTAAATGCAAGCTGAAACTCTGATCTTCAAATGGCTCCTTCCATGAAAACTGTTACTGGCTGATATGGAATGGTTAGATTATTTCTACAATGTAAATTATTTCTACAGTGAAAACTGCAAATGGCTAGAATATCTTTTTTAAACTTTAAAACATTCACTACATCAATTAACTAGAATATCTTTTTTAAACTTTAAAACATTCACTACGTCTGAAGAGATATTTTAACTAGAGATTTCAAGTTGAGTAACTCTTATTTCATATGACTTACCAACTTTTAAGGTCCTCTATTTTTAAATTTAAAGGCCATCAAGCAAAGCTTTAATCTCCATCTCTGAACTTTTTTAAACGGTAAAAAGGAGCACTGAAAGTTGAAAACAGTGCTATTTGTCTTTCTAAACTCTAACACGGCAGCTGCTGTTGGCTTCTTGAAGGTGAAGGAGAGTTTTTTTTTTCTTGTTTTAGAGCCCATCATAAATCTTTTTTGAACAGAAATTATCACTCCTCCAGAGCTTTAAAGGAGAAAGATTTCTATTTATCAGTCAAGCTATTAAGCAGTCAAAGATTAAAAAAAAGTCGCAGCTAAGCTTGGAAGCAGATCAAAGTAATACTTTTCCCTACTACTATCCTAACCAGCAATATTGACACAATGTTAATATTACTACTGTACTATAACCTGGTTACAGAAGGTACACAAGTTTTACATTTGGAAACAAACTATAAGTTAAGTGCATATCATAACATATACTTTGTAACGTATGTTTCTTTACAGTTCTCTTTGATAAAGGAACTATCTATAATATGTAGGAGAATATGTTAGCCTTGTGAAGTAGTCCAGACAAGAAGCACAACCAGGAGTACTAGCTCTATCTTTATTGTTAAGTTACATTAATGGAATCTTTCAAGACTGAAAGTATTTCTCCCTTCCTTTTCTTCTACTCTCCAGAAAACTAGGGAGGGTCCCTTCTGCAACATTACTCTCCCTCCTGTGGGCTGAGATATATGCCAGTTGTCCAGTCTGCCCTCTCCCTCCTGTCTCCCAAGATCATTCCCAAATAGTGTTAAAGAATAATTGCAGACATCCCATATTTTTGAGTGTTTTCTTGGAGTGATATGCAGGGACTTGATGGAGGAAAAAAATTGGCACAACCAATATGGGGATGATAAAATAGAAGACTAAATCCATGTACAGAAAGCTGTAGAGGACCAGGATTTGGGATACTGAGGCAACTTAATGCTAGTGATGTAGTAGGGAAGGATTTGTGTTTTAGATATGACATGCGTGAGGATGAAACAGAAAGGCTTGGTATGATAATGGTGCCACTAATCACCAGGCTCAGGCCCAAGGCCACACAGTATTTGGCATCTTACATATTTTTTATTCAGCAGAGTCCTGTTCTTCTACATTCTCTTTCACTATAAAAAAGCCTCTGGTGAAACTAAAATGCTAGGCACAACTTTTTGCTCTGCAATGCACCCAAATTTTAAAACTGAAGAAAAAAGACAAAGGAAGGATGCTTCCATCTGATAAAAAGGACAAGGAGAAAAGAAAAGATGAGACAGAAGGACAGAATGTGAATGCATGGGAGGTAGAAGAGAAACTAGAGAATTTGGACAGGCCTGTATATGCCTACAAAGAGTATGCCCCATTACCTTTTTTAAAGCTTGTCCTTTTTATTACTCAATTCATCAGATATCTCGTTATGCAACCACACTTGTTTCATCAGCTGTCTCCCTTTTTTTTTTCTTTCTCTTTAGTATTGTTTGTATTTGGGCCTTTATTATCTGATTTTTCAGAACATCCCAACCCTCCTGAAGGGATTTTCCCTTCAGGATTTCCATTTTCTTAACCATCTGTTCCCTGTTAGTAAGTATTAAGTGTATAGCTGTACCCCTGGTTCCGTCCTCCACCTTTTGGACAATGAATTGTCTGCAAGGCACATTAAGAGCCTGTTAGATCTCCCACTTACTGCAGAGTGGGATTCCTAGTTGATGTTAGGGTGGTGGAAATCACCCATTACCACTGTGGAATGTTTCCTGGAGAGCTTGGCTATCTAATTTGCAAAGATTTCGTCTACATCTTCTGCTTGGTTGGGAGGCCTGCAGTACACACCCACAACCATGTCACTATTGTTTCTTTTTTCCCCCTTAATATTCACCCAGATACTTTTGGCTGTGTTTTCATCCTTGGTGTCACAAATTTCCATGCAGGTATAGTCATTCTTTACAGGTGAAACTCGAAAAATTAGAATATCGTGCAAATGTTCATTTATGTCAGTATGGCAACTCAAAAGGTGAAACCAATATATGAGATAGACGCATTACATGCAAAGCGAGATATGTCAAGCCTTACTTTGGTATAATTGTGATGATTATGGCGTACAGCTTATGAAAACCCCAAATTCACCATCTCAGAAAATTAGAATAGTGTGAAAAGGTTCAATATTCTAGGCTCAAAGTGTCCCACTCTAATCAGCTAATGAATCCATAACACCTGCAAAGGCTTCCTGAGCCTTTCAATGGTCTCTCAGGCTGGTTCAGTAGGAATCACAAGCATGGGAAAGACTGCTGGCCTGACAGTTGTGCAGAAAACCATCACTGACACCCTCCAAAAGGTAATTGCAAAAGAAGTTGGATGTTCCCAAAGTGCTGTATCAAAGCACATCAATAGAAGGTTATGTGGAAGGGAAAAGTGTGGTAGAAAAAGGTGCACAAGCAGCAGGGATGACCACAGCCTGGAGAGGATTGTCAGGAAAAGGCCATTCAAAGGTGTTGGGGACTTTCACAAGGAGTGTACTGAGGCTGGAGTTAGTGCATCAAGAGCCACCACACAGAGACGGATCCTGGACATGGGCTTCAAATGTCGTATTCCTCTTGTCAAGCCGCTCCTGAACAACAAACAACGTCAGAAGCGTCTTACCTGGGCTACAGAAAAAAAGAACTGGTCTGTTCTTTTGCACGATATTCTAATTTTTCGAGTTTCACCTGTATGTATAATGCAGCCCTTCTTCCTCTTTGGCTGGGTCTGTTTCTTTTGAACAAATTATGTATTTCCAGTGCTATATTCCAATCATGAGTTTCATCCCACCAGGTTTCAGTAATACCAATAATGTCATATTTGTCATAGTCATACTAGGACTTCAAGTTCTCCCTGTTCGTTTCCCCATAGTCTGTGTGTTGGTGTTTATGCATCTGAGCCCTTTAGAACTGTCCTTTTGATGTTTGCCTGTTGCATATCCTGGTGTATTTGTGAACTTCCTTCTTACTTTTTCTTTCTTTGGTGTAAGATTTACTGCCATGGATATATGCTTTGAATGTGGTTTTGGATAAGAATAATGGGGAAAAAGGTTTAGTACTATGTTTGAACCCAGATTATGGTTATGTATTAGTGTAGTGTTTCATGTTGGCTTTTTGACAAAAGGACGGGAAAAAAGATTTACATCACCATATTGCTCAAAATTTTATTTATTTATTTATTTATTTTTCAAATTTATATACTCTGCCTAGAGTCATTTGTATAGTGAGATAGGCGGCATATATAAATTTGAAAAATAAGTAAGTAAGTAAGTAAATAAATAAATAAATAATTTTTTTTGCCATATGGTAACATTTTTTAGAATCTGATTTATAATTTTCCAAGGCCCTTTTATTTTCTTTCTCTCTTTTTTATTATCATGATTAACTGACAATACTGTTCTATGTATCTATAATGTTCATCTGTTAAGCATAACAACATTTTAAAAAATATCAGTGCAGACTACTGGTTAAAGTGATGGAGCTGACCTGGGGAGACCCAAATTCAAGTTTCCACCCACCTAACTAACCAAAGCTCATTGAGCCCTACCTATTTCTTAGGGTTATTTCTGCATGCTGCCTCAAATGAAAAAAAAAGAGATATAGACTAATTAATTAACTAATTACTTCATTAATTGATCACTTTTATTTATTGCCAAAAGGAAACTTCAAACTTCGACTTACCTTAGAAGCGACAATCCAAAGATCTCATTTGGGCACAAATATATGACTTTACAGCATAATCAATTCCCTGTTAATTTAGCCACTCTTTCTTGCATGAAGAGTCAAGTCAGAGTAATCAGGCGGTATTCCCTAATACACTTGCTTGTGGTAGAAAAGGCTTAACATTATTCAAATATGGCTTTTGTCTTTGTCCACCCCTGAAAAAAAGTTTAATTAGTATAGCAATAAACACTATTAAAAATATGCTATAAACTATTTTATGTCACAGGTTATTAATAATTACACTATTTTTATAGTGATTCATTTTGTACCAATTTTGCCAAATTATAACAGTATGAAAGTTATACAAAGGGGAATTAACTATGGATTTCATAAAAAAACATGAATGATATTTTTATCTCTTAAAAGATTAAATAATATAAAAAAGAAGACACTAATTCATCTATTCCTATGAGCATTTTAACTAAGGAAAATCAATTTTATGGAGTATAAGCATTTGTAAGTAGGAGCTTTGTATGTAGTTTCATCTATCTGAAAGGCAAATCTTTCATTCAGTGAATTATTATTGCATATTATAGAAAAGTGCTTCACCCAGATTCTGATGATAAATGCCTATCAGGAACCACCTTCCATATTGCTTACACATAAGTCTGCTAATAAGTCAGGTCAAATATAAATAATCGAAAAGAATGTTCTACGACAACCTAAATTTTCTAAGAAATGCCTACATAGAAAATGATTTTCTATGAAGAGGAAAAATCTGCAGATTTTATTTTGCTCAGTTTCTCATTTTACTAATATTGTTCATTCTATTCCCACTTTCATATCTGTTTGCAATTTTTTCCAGTCTGTATAAAGACCCAGATGTATGTCCATCCACATTTTTAATATGCAAGTGTTTGTATATACTTTTCATATTTACTCATTTTGCAAATAATTATATGTCTATTTTCCCCAAGTTCATAGATGGTTCTACAATTTTTCTTATTTGTTGAACTAATTCAGAAAATGACTTTAAGTGGCCATTGTATTCATGAGAGTTAAATTTCAGCAAAAACCATGGATAACAAAACCCCAAATAAAGAGACCTTCATTCAATGTGATTGGGGAAAGTTAGGTTCCAGCACCCATGGTCATCCTCTTCCTTCCCCAATCTTTCATAGCAGTTGTCTGTGCAATATCAATATTTGCTTCTTCTGGCTTGGTCATGGTAGATCTTACTGGGTCAGTCCAGTCACAAGGCTCCACATGGAAGCTGCTCTTTTTTTTCACCTTTGCTCATAGTGGCTTCAGTGCTCCTTAAAGCTGTTTTATACCTGTGGTGGAGGAGCCTCTCAATCACACTGCTGGGCAGCAGTGCTGCCCACACACTGCTTGTGGGCTGCAGGCAGCATTAGCACCCAACAATGCAGTTGAAAGATTCACAAGCACAGTCCACAGGCTATGCTAGTTTCTAGTGGCAGGGTTAAGAGGTCCCTCTACTGAGATCATGAAAGATGTACAGAGCAAAAAAGCCAGTGTGAGTCACATGGTACAAATAGGATGATCTCATCACCAGGCAAATGAGTCACTTCAAAAAAGCAAGGAAGCCACTTGGTAACCAGGCTAACCCAGAGGGATACATCACAATCAAATTTGTGCAGACAACCTAACCCTAGCCCTTAAAAATATACTTTACCCATACACAAAAGTCCACCTATCATTTTGCATATCTATAAAGTAAATAAGGCAAAAACCATAGACATGTGTAAACATTTATGTGCATATTAAGGTCTAGTCTCTGTTAATCATAGACACATAAAACAACAGATAACAAGATCTTGGATAATGAGGGTCATCTATATGTTGATCTATAACTGTAACTATGTTCATGTATTAGTTGGGGAACCGTGAATGAGGTAAATAGGCACTAAAAATGTTAAGCAAATTCTCACCTATCTTTACATCTGTCTGAGCACTATGACCTGTAAGGACAAAATACAGCCAAAGCATATACTGCTCAAATGTCACAAACCTATTAAATAAACCACTGAAAATCCAACTGTGAGCACTATATTATATCAGATATTTAAACATTATAAACTAATATTTTTTCATGTTTCTCTGTTTTCATATTGGTTTTAATCACTCACAGAGAAAACTATGTATCAGCTCTTGACTTCCCCTGGCACTCGTACAAGTAGAGGAAGCTTATCAAAACTTCTGGATATTTATTTAATTTTTATTTAATTTATTTAATTCAATTTAGGCACTGACTGACTCCATATCAACTCTGAGCAGCTCACAATATAACAAACAATAAAAATACAATACAGGTCAAAGCAAGATGGGATCCAGTCACTTGGTACAAAAACTTAGACAAAAACACATCCAATAAGGGGCTTCATCCACCCTAACCCAAGACCTGGGAGAACAACCAGATCTTCAGGGCTTTACAGAATACCAACAGGGTGGGAGCCACAGAGATTCAGGGGGGATTTCATTCCACAGGACAGGTGCCACAACAGAGAATGCACACTTCCTGGGTTATGATAGTTGGAATTATTTAATCAAAGGAACCTGGAGCATGCCAAATCTGCTGGGATGTACTGGCCTAGCAGAAACCCTGGGAGATAGTTGGTCCCTCAAATAATCTGGCCCTATGTTATATTGGGCTTTATAGGTGATGACCAGCACCTTGAATTGTATCTGGAAGCATACTAGCAGCCAGTGCATCTTCCAAAGCATAGGTGTCTTGTGGGCATACCAAGGCATGTCCATCACTGCCTGTGCCACTGTATTCTGGACCAGCTGAAGCTTCTGTTTAGTTTTCAAGGGCATCGCCATGTACTGTGCATTGCAGTAGTCAAGCTGTGAGATGGCTAGAGCATGAGTGACTGTCTGAAGGCCTCCTGATCCAGGAAAAGATGCAGTTGGCACACTGGCTATGCAAAGCCCCCCTTGGCCACAGCTGCCACCTGCTCTTCAAGAAGGAGCTCTGAATCCAAGAGAAGCCCCAGATTGTGCTCCACTATTAAATGGGGAAGTGCTACCCCATCCAAAAGTATAGATAGAAAATCCCCAGGTCCAGGAGCCCCTAATATCCAGGCTACTTGGTCTTGGTAGGATTCAGTCAGTTCCTTCCCATCCAGAGTTCTGCACAACCTCCAAGCACTGGGACAGGATCTCAACAGCTTTACTTGGCTGGTCTGAGGTTGAAAGTATAATTAGGTATTATCAACATATTGATGATACCAAACTCCAAACCGGTAGATACTCTCATCAGCAGCTTCACATAGATGTTAAATAGGAAGGGAGAGAGTGAACCCCAGTGTACCCCACATAAGGGGGGACTAGGGGGCAACCTCTTTCCCCCACCAACTTTGACTGGAATTGGCCATGAATGAAGAAAGAGAACCACTGTAAAATGGTAGTTCCCAACCCCAATAGCTGGTCCAGAAGGATACTGTGGTTGATCGTACTGAAGGCCCCTGAGAGTTCAAGGAGCACAGGGATGAATGTGCCCATCCTAGCTCTGCCTCATGTCATTAGCAAGTGTAATCAAAGCTGAATCTCAGCCTGAAACCCAACTGAAACAGATCTAGATAATCTAGATTATGCCTGGAGAATCAGGTTTTGCTTCTCTCTACCAGTAGGGGCATTGAACTAACATGTGATTCTCCATTGTGGGGGGGGGGATGGGGAGAGGAAGAGCTGGAGAGCACAGCAGCTGTAAGCAAGCAGGTTCAACAAATGCAAAATGTTCTACAAAATAATGAGATTATGAATGTTTTTTTTCTACTTTTGGAACATTCTTCCTTTACCCTTCAACCCTTTCTTTTTCAAAAGTGCAGTGCATATATAGTAAGATTGCCCAGAGAGAAACGGGGCTTGGATTTACAGGGCTACTGTGTCTAAAACTCGTAATATAGTCATATTCTCCCACTTGGCAACCATCTAATGTCAAGTATCCACTTTCCTGCCTAACAGAAACAGGAACCTAAAAGACAAAAAGCATGTTTGTGGTTTTACCAATTTTTATCATAAATTTATTCTGAATTTTAGAGCCCTGATCATACAGCGATCATTTTACGAAAAAGGTTTCTACATGTTGTGTAAAGTAATGTAACTAAACTTCAAACATCAGTGAAGTAACCAAATTTTCTAAAGGTTCTAGTAGAAAAACAGGCATAATTTAAATGAGGCCGATCTAGCACTGACCAATGCTTAAGTCTTGTTATGTACAGCTTTTATAAGTCTTAATTTGATTCCAACTCACACATTACGGGGCAAGCAGGAAGCCTTCTCAATTGATCACTACATCTTATTTGAACCCTTTATGATTATATATTTTGAACATCAGATGTAACCCACAAGGCTATCTATCAAATGCTGTGTCAACTAGGAAGGGAGTTAAACAAGACTGCATACTGCCTCTGCTTTTGTTTCAGATTTACAAAAACAGTGTGGTGTGTTACTTAAATAAATGACACTTTCATTGTCCCAAGTTGCTCTATGCAGATGATTTAATAATAATAGACTGTTGGGGTACATCACACAATACTGCAGTGTGTGTGTGTGTGTGTGTGTGTGTGTGTGTGTGTATAGTAATACATTATTACATTTCTGATAGGAAATGGTCATATTAATTTTAAAACATCATCATATATAGTTTTAACATTAATATTAATCATAACCTATTTGGTTGTTGATAGATTTTAGTCCTCTCAGGATTTTTGAATTTTGTGCTATAAAGTGTTCTTTCGGTTATCTTGCTTATAGACAGGTAGAATTCATAATTGTATAGCTTTCCATGTTATCTTCTGTGGGTCTTGGACTGAAATAAAATAAATAAAGGTAAAAGTAAGTTTTCTAGATAATGAACTGTTAAAAGCAGTACTTAAGTTAAAAATATGATTATTTAAAAAAAAAAAAGTTTTTTACTTCTGAATTCATCTTAAACTGGCCCTGAAAGAATTGCTCTTATTTTAAGAGAATTACTGATAACCTGAATAACTTATAATTACTGCTATTGTGAATAAAATTTTTCCTATTTTTTGCTATTGAAAATAACTTGCTGACTTATTTTCATTTCATTTCATGAGCATAATTAATCAGGATACAATCTATAATTATTTAGCATACTGTTAAATATCCTTTGTTAAGGACCGTATAATTTGAAATGTAATATCATAATATCATTACTGTTTAAATGTACTAAAACATCTATCAATATCTTTTGCTGTTCATTTTAGGGAAGCAATGTTATGGAGGATCAGGATCTCTTGGAAATTGGAATACTTAATTCTGGACACAGGCAGAGAATTCTCCAGGCAATTCAGCTTCTTCCAAAGGTATCCTAGTTGTTTTTGTTAACAGTATCTGGATTCATTTAAAAATAAAATAACTGATTGTGTATTTTTATCCTTGGGAAATGCCAAGCATCCTTTAGAATTGTGGCAGGGTATAAATGTGATAAATAAATAAATAAAATAGCATTCTTCAGTAGAAATATTGACCACCTGGGCCCTAGTACCTTCTAACACGGAGTTTAGGCTCTCTTATATTAGTAATAAACGACTTCACCCATTTTCTAGCAACATTTTTTATTTATTTAACCTGATTCAGACAGTGTGATTCAGGGTGGTGTACAGAAAAAGATGAACCAAACCAACAAATGCAAAATAAGCAACACTTGTAATTAAAGCCTACAAAAACAATAAATTGACGTCAGGGCTAAAATGTACTGTAACTTCCTAGACTGGGGACTATATTGATCCTGACTCAAAAAAAGAGCCAGATCTTGACCTCCTGGCTGGAGCTAATCATATGTCGAGGGGAAGATCATTCCAAAGGACAGGAGCTATCACTAAGAAGGACGCCTCCTGGATCCCAGGAGATCCACTCCTGGGTCCCAGAAGTGAAGAGTCCCAAAGTGTGCCTTCCCTATTGGAGCATGTGGGATGGTCAGATAATTGGTGAAACAGAATTGTTGGAATATTTTTGTTAGCTAACTATGTAGTACATAGTTACATATGTGGTACAGTTTGGATCTGAAGCTGAAAAGGTGCTTTGCAGCAGGTGTGGGCATATACATTGTACCTCTTAACATCTTCTTAAAGAAACAGAATATTTTCCTGTGCTCTCATCATAGGCATGTGATCTCAGGAAAATGTGCTTAAGTTAAGGAGGCATTGACAGCACTCACCCACCTACCCACGGCAAATCACTTTCCCATGCATCAAGAATCCCCAAGCCTTCACAGCGTGCAGCATCATGTTTCAGCTTTCTGCTACAGACTGAGTCTGCTGAACACCACAGAGGCACAATCAGATCTATTTACTTCTCTGGCTATCTGATGAATACACATGCTTTTCCAACTGCTCATTAGTATTGTGAATGGAAAGCAGTGAGCTATTCATTTTAATATCCCCCCCCCCCCAAAAAAACCTACTGTCAGTAAAAGCTTGATTTTTAAAATTTTTTGAATGTTTGCATTCAAGATGAATTTGCCTTCCTTATATAAAAGACTTGCTTGACAAATGACACTTTATGAAATTTTCCATATAAACTTCCACATTTTTCTCAGGGAAAAATCTACAGGAGCTTTGGCATTTTAACAATACATGTAACCAGCTTCATAGTCCTCATTGTATGTCAATATATCATAAAGTTCAAAATGAATCATACTTTGGATTTTGGTATAGCCGTTTCTATAAATTCACTCGGCTATTTTGATTTAAATGTGGTTGCTGTTTGCTTGAGTTTTGGACTTTTAGACAGTCATATTTTTGGGATTGATTTTCACTTTTCTTCATTAAAATTACTTTTCAAAAATTATCTTTTAAGGTAATCTTAATAATGCTGCACAGTTCTAGGAACTACTAGACATCCTTACTACTAGGCACATGCAACTTAAATGTTTTATGATTTTAATTATTTTTTTATATCCAGTGAAGTTTCATATTTTCTCAAATATTGTAGCTGTGTGTTTACAGATTTGCCCAGTGAATTCCTCCAATTTAATACCTGATTTATTGTCATCATGTCTTGCTTTCTGTTGTACAAATATTCCTTGTCCAGTCCTTCTCTGTTCCAAAAACCTTAATTTCTCTATTGACCTTTCATGTGCAGTCTTAAGCAAAGGAGGTATTTTTCATCCTATTCCACATTCCCCATGTTTCAGTAATTTTGGACTCCATAATCCAAAAAGTCATGTTTCATTAGATTTGCTGAAATTATCTCGATGTACTCAATAACTAGATGCATGGTAGAAATTTTATTTACACAGGCAAGACATAATTAACTCCTTGTTTATGTGGCACCATCTGAGCAAAAAAAAAAAAGAGGCGGCATTGGCGTGCTCAGAAAAGTTTTTTTTAAACAAAAATCTTTAGAAAAGATTTTCAGTAATAGCCTTAGGAATAGAGTATCCTATAAGTAGACTGACATTGTTTCTAATTATCAGCTCTTGTATTTGTTGATGCAGCTTGTTCTGTGTTTCTACTTTTCTGCATTTGCTCTTTCCCATTCATGATAATATGTTCTGCTTTTAGTAGCCTTTCAATATTTCTTGTACACTTTTTAAGTATTTTCATAATCATTTAAAACCTGTATTGCTTTTAATCTGACTACATCCAATGGTCTTTGCCACTAGATCTGTCAGAATGGGTGTCTCTGGATCCCATCAGTAAAGCAGTACCATCTGCTGGACCCCAGGAAGTGTGCATTCTCTGTCATGGCACCCATCTTGTGGAACAACCTCCCCCAAGATGTGGACAGCCCCAACCCTCTTGGCCTTCAGGAAGCCCTGTCTCTCACCCCAGGCACTGAAATCAGGATGTTAGTGGGGCTGTGGTGTGGTGTTGATTTTGTTTGATATGCTGATGATGTGACTTTTGGGGGCCTCAACCCAGTTGCTTTTAATTGGATTTGTATAGATTGGTTATGTTTTTATTTCTGTTCCCCACCCAGAGTTCCCTTGGGAAGATGGGCTACGCGCGCACACACACACACACACACACTCTGTTTAATTCTAAATTGCTGTGTCAGTCATTACAGATAAGCTAAGAAATTATTTCAATGTCACTTTTCTTTGTATTCTTGAAGTCATACTACATAGCAATTTCAAAAATTGAAAATTACCATATTCAGAATTCAATGATTTTGTGTACAGTAATTCATGAAAACTGTTGATAACCTGAATATGTTATCATTGCTAATTCAGCTGACTAGAATATAGTATTTGTTAATAAGATTTTGTGGCAAAATTGAACACATGAAAGTGGTGCTGATTTCCACACATGCATATATGTGTCAACAGTGGCATAAACAACAGTTAACTAAGACATTAAACACATGAGATAAGAGAGAGAAAAGGAAATACAGCTTCATCTAGTTCACACCAACATCATTCACTATATCTCTCCATACCTTGTTATCCTTTTTTCTGCCACAGCTATATATGGCTTCATCTATTGCTTTTTGTTGTTTAACTTTCTCAACATAAGCATCAGGGATAGGGGAAGCAAGGAAGCATACTTATGCCAGGTGTCAGAATTTAAGGGTGAAGGAGGGTTTTGTCCTGCTATCACTGTGTGTGAGTTGTAATTTTCTCATCTAGCTGAAGACTCCTATGCTTCTCATCTCTCTATTTGCAGGATCTCATCAACTCCATTAATCAGAACTTTTTCCTTCCACTTGACCCATTCACTGTTCCTTCACCTATTTGATTTATTCCTTCATATATGATTCCTTCATATATTTGATCCACATTCATTCTCTCTGTATGACCACACTACCTTAGTATACATTTGTACTGGTCATTCATTTTTGTATTCACATTCCTAGAGTGCCCATTCATTCCTGCTGATGTCTCTTCTTGTTTGACCACAAACACTTCTTAATTGCCCAGTTTCTACTGCATTCAACTTACATTTCTCCTGACATACTCAACTCTCATTTCCATATAACAATATGGGTAAAGGCACATTTCTTGATGGCATCATACCCCTCTGAAGGTTAATTATTAATTAATTATTAATTAATTATTGTTAATTATCACTAGAGGCCTTTGTAACTACATGGGTAACCTCAAGTACTGAACCCACATCCACCTGCCTTTACATGCAGTCCAGATTATTAAATAAAATGAGTGGCTGCAGTGCAAAGACTACCTTTTACCACCTTTGGTTGATATACCAGCTATAGTTGTTCCTGAACAGGGACAATTAGCCCCAGTAACTTCCTGTCTTTATATGCTGCTCTTATGTATGGCCTGAAAGCTTCAGCTGATTCCAAATGGAGCAACTAACCAGATCTGTGCTGAGTCTAGCCATTGCCATCTAACACCATTGCTGAGAGAACTACCCTGTAAGCCTGCATTCACATGACCATTCTTTCAAGATGGAAATGTTCTTTTCTCTGTCATTTCCCATTTGCTTCACTCATAGATTTTTTTAGCAAGTCTAGAGGAAAGGTATTTTAGAAATGCAAGAACATTATTATAGTGAATTTTGACACCTTCTTGTGTTGAAATTTGTTTTGGAAAAAAACCCAAAAACGAATAAAGACCAACATGGATGTATTGTTTTGTAAGGTACTATCAATGAACATATGCAAGTGAGCACACACATATAGAACATTCTTCCATAAACACATTTACCTAAACACACACAATAATTCAATACCTCAACATAAGCAGCCTTCTCTAATACTTCCATGTACATGTACATGCATGTACACCCACTGATATTTACTTCTAGTCACATAAAATCTCATCCCTAAATTTATACATAAACACCCTCTTTCACACACACAAACATTAACTCCACACAAGGAGAACTCACTATTTATGAAAAGCGAACCAAGGAAAATAAATGGAAGTCTAAAAAAGCACCAATACTACAAAGAAACAATTATAGGACAAGATATTCCGCAAACAACACCTGGAAGCGCTCCAGTGGACCCAAATGCATTTACTACAGGACAGCGGTAAAACACTGTGCAACCTATGAATCTTTCCTGTTCTACTAACAAGGCATTTTACTGAAAGGGTGAAAAAAAAAGCAAGTATTTAACACCAGGCACACAGACACACAGACACACACGCACAAAGGATTTTATTTTATAATAAAATATTTTATTGTAGATAAATTTGAGATTTGAATTAAAGGCAGCATATAAACATTTTAAATAAATAAGCAAATAAATAAATAAATAAAGATGCAGATGTATATATGTCGGGCGTAGTCACATCCATAAACAGAAAAAAAATGAAGTTGCATCTTCCTGTAAGAATGCTTAACAATAGGCATCCAAAGGATAGGGTTAGAAGCCAATCTGATTGCCTGACTCAAAAAGCAGAGTAAGATCACTTCCTGAATCCAAATCTTCTTGTTCCATCAGGTTCCCATTGCAGTTAAGTGAAAGGCTGATGGTAAACAACTGCTCATACAAGTCAGTTGGGCTGAGTATAGACAACTTTGTCTGACCCACTATAGTAGATAGTCACAAATTGCCCCAGTGAGCCACAATGGATTATCACTTAGGCACTCCATCCAATTTTAAAAATTCCCCAAAGGTGCAATTAGTTGCAATCAACTCAGTCACAACAGATTTACATAGAGGCATTGAAAAATATCATATTCCCTCCAAATATCTTCAAATTCCTTACAATATGTGTATGTACATGAGTGCTCATACTAACATACATGGTGTCTGTTTTGTTTAAAGATTAAGCTTCTAACTAATAGATTTCTACCTGATGGTTTTGTTTGATTTGATTTTGCATGTGTCTCTTCATAAAAAGAAATATTGCTTTGCCAAAATTCTATATTATATGAATTTGACAAAATATGCAGGAAAGGGGAAGGGAAGACTTCTGTCAACTGCTTATCATGAACTCTTTGTGTGTTTGTATGCATTGATTCCATACCCATGTTAACTGTATTTTTCCCCCATATGGCACTGTCACAAAGTCATGAAATTTAGAAGCATGTTACAGATAGCCCCCCCTTGAAGAAATTTAGAAGTATTAAGAGTGATACTATTAATAGAAGTATTAATAGAGATACGCTATAATATTTTTATAATTTAAAGATGCTGATGTAAGGTCCTTTTTATTTTATTTTTTAATTACAACAAATCCAATCAATAATACATTTGAAAATAATTTGGCACTTTTATATTTCAGATGAAACAGACAAGCAGTGATGGCTACAACCCCACCTCTGTAGCAGAATGGCTAGATTCTCTGGAACTGGGAGACTATATCAAGCCCTTTTTGATAAATGGCTATACATCAATGGACCTTGTAAAGAAAATATGGGATATTGAATTAATTAATGTAAGTTGATCCATTTTTTTTTCCTTTTAAAAGCATCTCAATTGTAATTCTAATGTCTGAAAAATGTTTTACTTTCTATTCATTATAATGTGCTTAATGACTTATCTGTGTTTTGGAAAACGCTGATGCTCAGCTATTCAGAACTGCTACTTCTACTTAAGCAGATATATACTAGGCTATTCCTACTAGCCCAGGTCTCTTGGGTCACATACTTTTAGCCTCACACAAACACATTCACACTGAGACATGTTGTAGTCTTGTCATCTAAGACTTTCTTGTTGCCATTTTACAACAGGATAAGAAAACTATATACACAACTATGAAAGTATTATTATTTTCTTTTCATGAATGCTTTTAATAGGTGATTATTATATCAATCATATCTTATATCTTTGTAAAATACTTGATTTCATAGTTACATAAGCATACATATTTATATAAAGAAACTTTATTTTGCATGCCCAATGATTTTACTCGCAGACAAGAGCTAGTATCGCAAATAATATTCAGCTGAAAGACTGAATGTGGATTCCAAAACTAATCTCAGAGATACAGTGGCAAAACTGTGCTGTGGTTAAAAATATCAAACAAAAACAAACTTACCTTTAGATCTCATACTGAGATTACCTGGATTTTCATTGGAACAATTTTGTTTGTTAGTGGTAAGTCATATGGATTGTGCTGGCCTTGTTTGAAAGTATTAACTTTTTATTTTGCACACCTCTTTTGAAATTTTAGGGAAATCTTATTTATTTCTGCTTTTGATATTCAAATATTTTGCTTTATATATTGTAAGAATAACAGTTTATTCTATACTAGAAAAATATCTACCATATCTATGGAAGTCTGTCTCCTGAAATAACTTACTATTCCATTTTATGGCACAATGTATTCAAATTAGAGGATTCCAGAAGAATAGATTTTGCTCATTTTTTTCCTGACCTAGAGAACTTCTTTTAGGAAAAATACTACTTCTCTTATATTGAGAAAAAAATGTAGCTATTTAAGAAAAAAATAAAAGCAAGCTTCTACTTGTTACTTCTCCCCTAATTACCCCAAATAATATTTTCAGGTTAAGAACGAATAATTAATTCTTTTCATTTACTGTACTTCAGATGTTCCTTCAGGTATAGGGGAAATTGTCACATGAATAATAATGAATAATTTATGATAAATCAGATTTATTTGTGTAGATTTTATTACTTAAGAATTTATTATAAGTTTAGTTTATAGAATGTTCTTATGGCCCATCCAGTTAACCTTGATTCCTGGAGGCTGCCTGGCTAGTCTCTCTACTTTTCTTGGCAAGATTTTCGGAAGTGGTTTGCCATTGCCTTCTTCCTGGGGCTGAGAGGGGGTGACTGGTCTAAATTCACCCAGCTGGCTTTGCTGCCTAAGGCAGGACAAAAACTCAGAGTCTCCTGGCTTCTTATTTAGGGTCTTTAACCATTATACCAAACTGGTTCTCAGATGATGTTGTTTGAGATTCCTATTAATGCTTTAAAATTTTTACAATCCACAACAATCTACTTTTGTTGTTAGTTGAATATGCTAATGTACAACCATATCTAAACTAACATACCAGATTTTTTCCCCATTTTCTATGGATATCTCATCTATACTCTTAGGTAGAAATAATATACTATCTAAAGAATTTATAACATTCTGCATTCAGGCAACTCATTTTTTTCCCTTGTGAATCCAAGAGATTTATATTGGGAGCCAGTACAGTGTAGTGTAGTATAGTGATTAAGGTGTTTGAGTGGGAGTAGGGAGACACAGGTTCAAGTTCACCCTCAGGCACAGATCTCCATGGGTGACTTTGGGCTAGTTATAATCTCTCAGCCCGATCTATTTTATTGGGTGGTAGTTGTGAAGAAAAATAAGAGGAAGGGTACTGCATTCACTATCTTAAGCTCCTATACAAAGGTGGAATATAACTCTAACAAATAAACATAAACAGTGGAAATGGGCAGTAGGAGACCACTACCATCATAATACATCAAGATTCCAGAAACAGAAAACATTAAGGCCAGTTATAATATGCATGAGCTAGCCTGCTAATCTACCAAATACCTAGAAGAAAATGGAACTAGATCCCAGGGACAAATAGCAATAGCTAAAGAGCAAAGGCATTCATCTGTAATTCCTGAACATAAATACCATATTACACTAGGGTGTCTAGAAAAATAAGATTAAGTTCTAAAAGAATCTGAGCCAAAGGACATATATCCCCAGCATTTCAAACTGTGCACTAGAGATGGGGGAACTGTTATACATTTCTATTAGGCCTAAGTTATGGTTACCGTATTTTTCCATCAATAAGACACCCCCATGTACAAGACGACCCCCATTTTTCCAACCCAAAATTAAGAAATCAATATTTTAAAGATAGTGCAGAACACATTTTTATTTAGTAATTAGTTAACATTTACCTGATACACTCGGTGGGAGGAGGTCCAAACCGTCTCTCTGCAGCTCTATTTCCATGCTCTTTTGCATAACTGATTACATTCAAGCATGAGTGAAACTGCCGATAGCTTGTCTCTGCAAACAGCCTTCCTCTAATTGGTTTGTTCAGCATCAGCTGACGTCAGTTACATAAGGCTCGTGATTGGAGGAAGTCTGTTTGGGAGACAAGCTATTTCACTCATGATTGGAGGCTAGCAATAGAAGGAAGCCTCTTTGCAGAAACAAAGTATGGGCAGTTTTGCAACCGGGAGGTTCTCTCCTTGGCTGACTTCCTTGAATAAGACGCCCTTCAATTTTTAGAGTAAGGATTTTAGAAAAAAGTATCGTCTTATAGTTGGAAAAATACGGTATATACTTCATCTACACTCAAACATTATGAAATTATTGAAGCTGGGTCTGAAAAACAAGAACAAAATGTTTGCTTTTTTTTGTTTGTTTTACTTCACCACCTTTTTACTATTTGTTAAAAAATACATTCATCAACTTGTCCATAAACTTTAAAATTTTTCCTGTACAGTATATGTGTTCTAAAATTTGTTTCTATTTGCTTCTTGTTTTATTTAACTCAAGATTTGAAGGAAGAACAAATGACTTGTGTTTATAAGTGATCACATCTTTAAAGAGAGTGATTTTTTTTTCTCTGCCACCAGCATATTTAGAGATCTTATTTTTCCTTACCACAATCAAAACCAAACCCTAACTGTCCCCTTACAAAATGCACTGATTAAAATTTAGACCGATTAAGACTTTAAAATATTTTTACGTATATAAGAAGCAGGATCAAATACTGTAATGCAACCAACTGATAAGGATTACAGAGGACAAGAGAATTATACATATATGCATACTACTTTAAAACATGTGTTTGTTATACTGCTAAGAAACTAAATATATGTGTGAGCTTGATTCTCTTTTCTTGATTAGGAAGGACCACATATATGGGTTTGCTTTACAGATTCTATATTATATAGGTAAAACTGGTGTTGCATTATATGAAATTCATTTAAAGAAAATTACCGTAGAGATAATTAAAAAGAGAAATCTCAAAAGTCTAGTTCTGTTTTGCTTCTTCATTACAAGCTAATACCAACTGAATGCCATACTGAATAGTACGATGTCATTTCCCCTAAATTTGTGTTAATCTACAAAGTTTGAAAGAGCTGATTCTCATAAAATCCCCATTTTGTCCATATTGCCTCTGTTTTCTTCCTGAAAAAGAACTTCCTGGAAATTCAGCACATTTGGGGGCTTGCATCTAAGACTATTCTTAGGATAAAGTAATGCTACATTGTTAGATGCAGTGAAAGGAACAGGGTATACCAGCCTTCAAGGGGACATTATAAAGTATTGCAACTACAACTAAAAATACAAATTAAAAATTCATTATAACAAAAGGAAGTGAAAACTATGTAAAAAACATAAGTTGCTTCTGCCTTATAAATAATCCCACAAAAGTTATTTTACCACTCCATTGGACTCCCACTGTCCAATACTAGGAATTTTTACTTGGAGATAAGTTTCAATTTTGCATCCAAGATCAGCATACATTAGAAGCAGCCAAGTTGAAATCCTAGTACACTAATTTGGAAATAAGCTTGACTAGAGACTTCCAAGTAAAAAAACATAAGGAATAAAATACATCAAAATGTTTAATCTCATTCCCTTAACTGATTTCTATTGATACAAAGAATTTAATGAAAACTAGCTGTCCCAATTCCAAATGACACAGCTTCAGGCTATAGAAATAAACTTAAATGAAAACAGATATTCAGTGATATACTGCATGCTATTGAGGATATCAGTTAGATGTGAAACAATGCAAGGCATCCACATGATGGATCCTTCCAGAATAAAAAGAAAAGAAAAGAACTGACTCTGCCTTACAGACATGAATATTCTGGATTATGTTTAATCAGGGCAGTTGAAGAGAGATTCACATTGCCAGTGGCAAGGCTTTTTCTCATCCTCCAGTACGGAGCTGAAGAGCTCTCCCTTGACAGCTGGATTACACCTGGGAAGGGGATTGGGGGGGGGGAACAACTGTTCTGTGTGCATTTGTATACCGTTGGATGTAAACCATTAGATCTTTTTTAGTATATAGCTGCTGCTCTATGGCCAGTGCAATTCTGCTTTATTCTGCTCTAGTATTTATAGAATTTGCTGTGATTTGGTTGTATTGGTGGTATAACTATACCTGTTTTTATTTTTATTTTTGCTGATATTTATATTTTGTTACCTATTTGTCAAATTCTAGTCATTGACCATAATTAGGTATTGCCGTTAGTGTTGATTTATTCAATGGGTCAATTGCACTAGATACAATTCTTCTTTAATTAGTAACTCCTGAAAAAAAGAAGACTATTGATCAGTTCTAAACTGTATAGTTGACCCATATACATGGTAGATTCCTGCATTTCACAAATAAATACACTGCAATAGGAAGGCGTTTAAAGGAATAATCTGAAAAGAAAGAAAATTAAGGGAGTCTAATATCATCTCTTAACAGTTACCAGGAGATACAAACAATTCACAATGTCTTTTGAGTCTGTCTTCTGTTTTCTTTATTTCGTTTTTCTTTTGAAACTTATTATACAGTACATTTTTAAAGACTGAAGAATAACAGGTGAGTTTACAGGTATGCAACCAGTATTTTTTTCTTTCTCTTTCCTGAAAAATGCAACACTCTGAAAAATTGTGCTTGGTTGCTGACTGGCAGTAATATTAAGCTCCAGCAATCAAAGTGGAGTATTTCAGATGCCTTATGTTTTCCGCTTGAATAACAATATGCTCCTTCTATCACACAGTTCCTGTTTCCCAGTAGCCTCCAAACAGAATATCTTTTTGGAAATATCCTAATGGAATATGCCATTGTTCAATGAATTAATCTGATACACGGCCTAATACGTTCTCATACATTTTGCCATTTGGGTACCTTGAAGGGTTCTGCATCAGGTGCTCATTTAAGAAAGGGCGCAAATAAAATAAGGCTGCATATAGAGTTTCTGCTGCCTCTAAAGAAGCTAAAACAACTTCCCTTTACAGCACACAATCCATCATATAACAAACTGATAAAATAAATAGTCTCTAAATGGTTTGTTGCCCTAGGCAACTACTTGTACTGCCTACAGTATATCCGAACATCTCTGAATAAAGTATCTTTTAACTCTTTCATAGTAACACACTATGTGGTTCTATTAAGGACAGCATTGGTGTCCACCTTACTGTATGTAACCATCCATATTTCAGTTACCTGAGTTGTTGACGGCGATGGCCCAAGGCAAATTTCTTACTCTGATTTTTAAAAAATCTATATTAGTAAACATTGAAATCATAACTTGGTTAAGTTGTGATTTTAAAAATATATTTAAAAAGATATTAGAACCTAAAACAAAATGTGTATATCCCTGTAGCCTAGGAGGACTGATTCCTGCCTAGGCAACAGAAGGCTCTTGTTGGAGCAGTTATAAAGGACATTTTTCTTTCCCTCATTGCCCTGTTTTATTTACATACATACATATATGAAATACTCTGTGCTATAATAAAACATTATTTATACAGACTGCTTGATACAAACCAGAGCAGTGTCTGTCTGTCTGTCTGTCTATCATCAGAAGCACTATCTAGAGAGTGAGAAAGGAAAAAATATCCTTTTTCTTTTCCTTTCTTTAAAGAACATCTCTGTTTAATGTGGGAGACTAGAGAGATCATCATCATCATCATCTTATAGTATTCATCTAGCCAATTCTAATCTCTCCCACCCTGCCATGGTATTTATTATAAATTTTCACAAGCTTAAATAAAACAATTCTACCTTTCCTCCTCTCTTCATTTCCCTAATATCCTTCTTCCCTTTAACATTCTGTGGAAGAGACACCTACTCTCTACTGGACACTGAATGGAATTAAGCCCTGTTCAGAAGTCATTAAAACCAGAGCTCTCTTCATGTGAACAATCTCTATAAGCACTCCCACTGCTAGTGTCACTCAAATAATATCCGTGGGAGGAAAGCTGTTAGATGTGCTAATGTGCACAGAGTGATGTTCAGAAGCTTTTTTTCCGAGGATATTCATGTAGGATGAATGAGAGAATCATATCATTTGAGTGATATCACAAAGGTGAGGTTTCTCAGAAGTGTTCACTATAAATTTTATTTTTACAAAATGCATTAAAACAATGATTGTTTTGACTGTACTTTACCTTTTATTTATTTATTTAAAACATTCATATGCCACCTTCCGTTAAGTATTTTGAAGTGATGCACATATATAGCTGTTAATTTGCAACTCTGAAAAGAAATCTTGTTACTCAAATGGGAGTATGAGAATGAGAGGGTTCTCAAAACTTCAGTGAAAATGTAATATGCAAACATAATGAAATGTTTGCAAGAAAACAACTAAGCACAGAGAACCCCAGGGTATGAATGAATTAATTAATTAATTAATTAATTAATTAATTTTATTGATTAGTCAATTGACCTTATCAATACAGCAAGATAAAAATATAAACAAAACAGAATCAAAACTATAAAAAGAATACATGAGACACACATATATATGTGATCACAGTAAAAGGAGACAATTATCAGATGAGAGAATCACCTTTACAGGATACCCCAATTTGTTTTATATAACGGGACTCCACAGTTCAACCCCGAGCTACACATATTCTCTTCTATTGGAACGTAATATTCAATTTAGCTGCTTTTTTTCTCTCTCTCTCACTTAGGATAGCTATTTTTAATTTTTTAAATATTTATTTGTCTTCTCAAAATGGAAGAAAGTCTGTTTTACTTATATATTTTGGAAATCTATAGGCAAATAGTTTGTTTTAAATAATATGTTTGTTTGAAATATATGTAAGTATAATTTGAAAGAATTTAAATTACTACTAGTAATTGACAGTGAAGTGCATTCTTGATATTTCATATGAAACAAAACCAAAGCAAAATAAATTATAATTTATTGCTAGTATTATCGAAAAAATATTTCACCATAAAATATATTGACTATGATTTTCTAGCTATTATTATGGATAGGTTATATGATGACTTAGATTTGAACACTTTAAAACAAATCCACGTGTTTTCCTTCACTGCAGCCTACCCCTTCCCACTCACAGAGGGGTAAGCTGGTGATTCTATGCTACAAATAACTATCAGACGTCCAACATCATATACAGGAAGAATCTAGAATTTAAAATGCAAGCCTCTCATTTTTTGCACTGTGTTTGGAGAAGGATGTAGAGTGACATGGTAAGAAAAAGGGAGAGACTTCCTGGGTGAATCTGGAAATAATGTACATATGCATCATTAAATGTTATCATTTAATGAGCTGCTTGATTCTCTGTATTCCTCCCAGATGTAATTTAGAAACATAATTTCCATTCACCAACTTTTGGCCTTAAAAATGAAGCAAGTGTGTGTGTGATGCTAATGAAACATGAACGAAAAACATTTAATTTGGGATTAATTACTTTAGAGTAGTTTTATTTAGTATTTATTAAATAAAATAAGTATACATTAAATGTTCTGCTTTACACTAATCCTTAAGATTTTATCATTTTTACTATGGATTTAGGTTATTCTGCTTCAACTTTTAGTCTTTCATTGGTGTTACATAAGCCACTTAAACCTTTTCTCTCCATGCAAAACAGTAGCAAAAATATGATCTGAAGTCTTGATAATGGATAATGTTGTCAGGGAGAATGAAGAGAGATGAGGAACTTGCAGGTGGGAAAGATGGAAGAGTCCTTTTTTCAGCCACTCTTCTGGCACTCTATGAATGATACAAGCTTTGGATAAAGTACAGAAACAACCCTGTGATAAATAAGGAAGTCTAAATTCAGATAAGCCATGATTTAAGAAGCTGAGATGAAAAATCACAGTATAAAAATGGAATTGATAACCAAGTTTCAGAATAGAAAAAAATAAACCACAATTCGTTGACTAGTGTAGGTTCAGTAATTCAAACGAACCAGGATAAATAAATTCTGGTGTGTTATATATAAACCAGGTTATAACCTTGATATAAACATGACAATAGCAGTGTAAAGCAATTATTAATATTATCAACCTATTGCAGAGAGATATCCTGAAACAACTTGCCAGAAGCAAAGATTAAGACCACTTTATGGCAAAAATGAACACTGAACCAGGAAGTTGTTTAATTATATCTGTAATATTTTGATTTAAATAATTTTTATTCTACTCTTCAGTAAAATAGTGCTACTAGATCTGAGCTGCAAAACTCCATAAAACCACTAGATGGCAGTAAGATAATGCAAGAAATTGCAGGAAATGAGAGACAAGCTGCCTGATTAAATGGCTGCTATCTAGTTTATTATTGGTGATTCAAATATATGATACATATTTCCTGAACTCCTTTCTATTAAACTGTACATATGGACCCAAAATTAGCTCATCAGAGATGTAATACAGCTGAGGATGGTTAATACCAAAAAATGTATCTTAAGGGGAAATAATAGGGGATTTACTTTCCTGAGGAATTTACAATTATATCTGGCACTAGATGATATTGCATCTGGTGGCCTCGGTTAGTGATTTGAATGTATTACATCTCTTCTGAGAGAAAGTGAATTTTATTTTCTAGCTGCAGTTAATTAATTGAACATTATATATTTTCCTAAAGACATCTATTTATTCTATAGGATTTCTAGAATGCTTTTCTTATTATATATTTTTAGCCAGTCCTAATGTCTTGTTTGGTAGAATGTAATATGAATTAAATACAGTAAGAATGCTTTCATGTATCTTATGTTTTATATTCTAGTTCGATTGAAGGCTTTTAGGTTGAACTCTTGGTATCCCTAATTTCCATTTACCACTGATTTTTACAAACTGGTGTAAAGTCAATGTAATAAAACAAAATTCCACTAGATGGATCTGGTGTCCTTCTAACAGGTATTAAAATATATTTAAAATGGTGTCATACAACAGAGGTATATCTATGCATGAGTATGGTTCATCTAAATCTTCTCTATACTAATTGTTTCCTCAAGTGTTTAATTTGCCAGTAATATTTTAAAAAATAAAGTGAGTTTATTTAGTAATAACGTTTTTTGTCTAAAATCTTAAACATTTGTTCAGCAAGGTATATGTGTTTGCACTTATATCACTGGATGTTACTATTTTTGTTAAGGTAAGTAATATTTTGTATAGCAGACATACAAAATTATATGAATTGTTGTTGTTGTTATTATTATTATTATTATTATTATTATTATTTGGAATTTTGTACCTTGGAATAGTAATTATTTCCAAAACAATCCAGTTCTCTCTCTCTTGCTCTCTCTCTACTCTATTGCAAATTTAAGCCTTGCTGAAATTATTGTTTTTGCAGATATTTTGGGTAATTACATTATTCATTTGATATAAACAATGCATAAAATGTTCGTGTAGGTTAGGAAATGTTTCTGGGACAATAATGCCCAAAACATTAGTTGATCTTGAGATTTAAATCAATGGATTTCAGAATAGAAATGCACTGGCTGGACATTTTCAGAGGGGAAAAATCAATATGTGATTGTGTTTCAGATTTTGCAAATAATGTCTTTTAGGCAAATTGTGTTTAATTTCACATCTGACACCTTGCTTAACAATCTGAAATATTTCAATAGTACTTGTTTTTTTAGGGAGTTTTATTGAGAAGGTTGTTAGGAATAAACTATGAAGGATCCTAGCAGAAACAGATTATCTGGATCCCTTTCAGCTAGAATTCAGGCCCAGACATGGGACAGAAACAAAATTAGTCACTGTAGTGGATGGCCTTCATTGGAACCTGGATGAGGTGTTTGCAATCCTCTGGGTCCAATTGCTATTCAGTACCAGTTATAATATCCTTCTGGAGTAGGTGGTTTCAGTTGGTAGTCTCTTGATGGGGTCACAGAGCTAATCTATATCTTGGGGGTCCTTCTGGATTCATGACACATGACTTCTGCTTAAGCAGCAGGGACGTACATAGTCATCTTCAGCTGCTGCATCAGTTGCAGACCTATTGAAACAGGATGCCTTGATGACAGTGATGCATGCCCTGTTAAACAAACAACTGGAATATTGCCACATGTTTTACATGGGGCTGCACTGACTTTCAGGCCCAATTTACCTATAAAGCCATATATGACACCAGGATATATGAGTGACTGCCAAGTATAATTCTGCACATCCTGAACATCTATGGGAGGCCTGCTAAAGTTCCCATTACCACCTGAAATTAAGGAAGCTTGGGTTAGGAGGCAGACCTTCTCAATATTAGCTCCCACTATGAAATAAACTGCCCTTGAGGTGTGTTGGGCCCCTGCCCTCTTGTTCATGAAGTCAAGGGGGCTTCAGATCCTAGGGTGATAGTGGATATCCATCTATTAATAATTAGTATGATTATGATTATTATTGTGATTATTGATTATTATGGTTATTTTTTAAATATTTTGAGATACTTTTTTTTTAATTTGTTCTTTTTGTACTCTGCCTAGTGTTAGTCTGATTGGGATGGCACATAAATGTGGTAAGATAAATATATACATTTCTTGTTTTTTTTTTAATAAATGTTATCCATTTCACTTTGGGAACATATTTTTTAAGCTTCGGCACCAGTTATTGAACCATCTATTGCTTCTGCATTTATTAAAGCAACAAAGTGACAATCAGATTCTTTATTCCTTCTAGTTTACTTTGCTTCAGTGAGCAACTGAAGGGTGATAATTAAACCAGAAGTAAATATAAAAATCAATTCTGGATGAATTGAAATGCTGCTGAAAATAATGATATTAGAGGAAAGCAATGAAAATATGGAATGAAATGAACCATATGATGCATAAAGATGATTAAAATATTAAAAATAAAGTGATTTACAACATAATTAATGACAGAGGTAATACTCTACCGATCATAGTATAGTAAGTGGCAAATGAAATATAAGAAACCTTAATTTTGTCAGGCACCACTGAAGCAAAATATAAATCCAGTTATTGCTGTAATGGAGATTTGAGGAATTTTAAAAGATTTCTAGGTAGAATGACAATTTCTCTAGGAGTTTAAATATTATTCAAGCAAGTGTTCAAAAGTATCCTCCAAAGTTGAAAATGTACATTTCAAAAAAGAAAAATTAAGAAATAATAGTGGAGATAATAGCCTATTATATGAAAAGTACAGGCAAAGAAAAACGTTGTTTCAATAAATAAAGACAAGCAGCTTTACAGGAAATTTATCTTGAAAAAAGGCAGAAAAATATTAGAAAGGAATAGAATGTTGCAGTAAATAATGAAAGATAATCCAGCTAGGAAAATCCAAAGTATGACTTACCTGTGTTGTACTTAGGGAGAAGGTTATAGACTCCTAATTATAAAATGCAAGAATAAAAACTAATTCAACAGTATCTTTTATTTTTCTTGTAATATCCCCAAATGTACTTGTGGCTTAGTAGCTGAATAAAAAAAATCTTATTTCTTATTCCCAGTTAAAATTAACTAGGAATAAAACTAATGCTGTACTGAAGCATTTCTGTGCCTAAATCTTGATCTTTGTTTCTACTCCTCAACTACTTACCATGTTCTATAAATTTTCAAATCAAAATTTGAGACATAAATATGTCTATTCCAAATATATCTTTCTTACAGAAAATGAATAGTTATATTCATTGTAAACCTATCTTCCAATCATTAATTGGAATTAGAAACATAAAAAGCTAAGACTATTTAAGTTTCCATTTTCTAATTAGAGTCTAGTGTAATAGCATATCAATAAAACAATTGTTCATGCTAATGATAGTTTATATTAAATTGCTTTAATATAAATTATTAAATATTATACATATTAATTATAATATATTAACAGCACTGAGAAGTAAATGGCTAACTGATTCATGTAATACAATAAACCAGGTGTAGGTAGGCAACTTTTAGCTGTTAGATTCATTCCCAGCCATTATTTTGTGTCCCCAGATATTCTTCAAACCATGCCACCAAAATTTGGTAGCAAAATTGCTGATTTTCAGTGGTGCAATTTTTTGAAAATATTTAACTTTTTGTAAAGCTAAATGCATCCACTTCTGCTCTGATTTTTAAAGGTCAACATGTTCTAGCCACTCCTACCTGCACCCTCAGACAGATTTCCCCTACATCCCATGGAGGAGATTTTTTCACTGCAGTCCTCAGGCTAAAAATGATTGACTTGTTATTCCATAACAAGAAATAATTCAGAGATATATTCACAGCTTTTATAGTTCATTTCAGTTAAGGCCTCTAAAGGTGGTGCATTATCTTTCAAGGAATTAACTAACCTTCTACAAAGGGGAATCAGCCA
Source organism: Liasis olivaceus (assembly GCA_030867105.1). Lineage (NCBI taxonomy): Eukaryota > Metazoa > Chordata > Lepidosauria > Squamata > Pythonidae > Liasis > Liasis olivaceus. Next base: position 48,897,093 of record CM061355.1, on the reverse strand, counting down.
TACTTTATGGTCTAAGAATGTTTGTCTGGAAAAACTGTCCTGGTGCTGCCTATTAATTAAATGGGCAGGACAGACATTTTTATAGTATTTACATTTTTAAAAAATCAATCTTTTCAATTCCAGCAAGCATCCTTTAGTTTGGACAGGAGAAATTAACCATAGCTCCTTAAAGTCAGACTTGTATTCTTCCATGGTCGCAGCATCTCTGTGTCTTGCAACATGCCTACTAATGTGCAACATTTAGTAATTGTAATGTGGGCTTTCCTTTAGCAGTGATGCTTTGAAAACATTTTCTGTAACCAAAAGCTACCCAAAATTATAACTGTACCCATGACAATTGCTTTGACTTTCTTGATAAGGCTGCAAACAGAAAAGAAAGGAAACTGTCGTCTTGTCCTCCTTTCCTCACAACAGGCAGGTTGCATCCTTCCATCATATCCTCTTCTGCCTGTTAGGTTTTGCTCCAGGCCACTTTCAATTCCCACCCTGTCCTAACCTCCTGACACACCTGTTAACATCAAGCCGTAGTCTGTCAGTAGACCATAACCCTCCCTCTACACTCTCCTGGTATCTATAGACAAAAAAAAAAAAAAAAAGGTGGGGGCCCCAAGGACTCTCAAGACAGCCTCTTTGTAAGTTGCCCCCTTTAGCCCCATGCCCAGTAAACTGATGCAATCCTAGATGGCTCACAAATGGAGGAAGCTACTCACCACAGGTAGAAAGCAGGCAGCATGCTATGAAATAGCACAACTTCCTTCCTGCTTGCCTGGACCAAATGGTGTCTTCCTTCTCAACCTCTATGCACAGTGGCGAGAAGGCTCCAAGGCATTCCACAGGCCCAGGAAGCTGATGCAATCTTGGGCAGAGGACCTCTACTAAGAACCCCGAACCTGAGATTTGATTCTGCAGAAAGGCTGATTTCCACATTTAGCATGCAGGCAAGCAGCCATCCAGACTTTAGAGCAGGGTTTTTCAACCAAGTTTCCATGGAAGCCTAGGGTTCCTCAAGAGGTTACTAGAGGTTCTCTAGGAAATCATGAATTATTTAAAAAAATATTTCAAATTTGGGCAACATGCTCTCACAGTGATGAGCAGAGACTGTGCTCTAGTTACAACTCTTTCTGAGCTTCTCTGGTAGCATGCTATAGCACTATGTTTATTTGGTTCAATCCATACTTAATTTTTGATATGAGATATGGGAGACTGTTGATAACAGGTGAACGCTATATTGCAGGAAGGAAGAAATATATTGCAGGAAAGCAAGGGAGAAGTGCATTTTTCAAGAAATTAGTGGACTTATCCAGCTTAGCCTGTGATGTCAGTCTCTCCCTCCTGCATCTTTCCCTGTAGTTTTCCTGTAGTTATTTTATCCCGTTATTTTAAATAAATTTCATACATATTTATTCGGTCAGGTCTGAGGATCCAGTTGTGGCGATTTTTGAAGAGTGGGTGTGAGAGAGAAGAGGAGGATTCTAGAATGGACAATACCAATAAGTTTAATGATGATAATGATAATGAAGAACTTAAATCTTCATTAAGATTTATTCATTAAATCAGGCATTTCCCTGCACTGGTACATCAGTGGACTCAAAAAAAAAAAAAAATCCATCTTTACAATGAAAGCTATTTATCAATGAGATTTACATGGACTGGTGATCCAAGTTGTCCTATTCTGTTGTGCTTCATCTGTGGCAAACAACTTACAAATGCATCAATGGCTCCAGCAAAATTAAAAAGACACTTAACTACAAATCACAGCCATACGTCAAATAAAAGTTCTGATTATTTTAAATGGCTATTGTAATCTCAGAACAAACAGAATAAAGCTTTTGTTAATAAAGTGACAGTCAGTAAAAAAGCCCAAGAAGCAAGTTATTTAGTAGCAGAACTGATTACACAGGAAAGGAAACGTCACTTTGGTTGAGAAAGCAATCATGCCAGCATGTAAAATAGTGGGAAAAATGCTAGAACCAGATGCAGTACAAGAAATTGAAACGCTTCCACTTAAAAACAGTACAATGTCAGCATATTGATGACATCGCATGATGCTGAAGAGGTTTTGTGTGATAAACTAAGAACAGCAGCTTTTCTATCCAAGTTGATGAGTCAATAGATTTCATCAATAAATGTCACATTATGGCATTTGTAAGATTTATAAATGATGGTGAAATTCAAGAAAACATTTTCTGCTGCAAAGAACTACACGAAACATGCAAAGGCCAAGATGTATTTAATGTTTTGTCTTTATATCTGGAAACAAAAAGTCTGTCTTGGAGGAACTGTGTTGGCATCTGTACTGATGGTGCTCCATGGTTGGCTCCATGAGAGGTTTCATTTCTCTTGTAAGAAAAGTAAATCCTGATGTTGTCACAACACACTGCTTTTTCACAGAGAGATGTTGGTGTCAAAAACTCTTGGAGATGAAATGAATGAATGAAATGAAATGAATGTTCTGGATGATGCTACAAAAATGGTTAACTGCATTAAACAAAGACCAGTTCATTCGAGAATGTTTAAACACCTATAAAAAAACCTGGACAAAGAGCACATAAGTCTCCTGTTACACACAGAAATGTGGTGGCTCAGCAGAGGAAGAGTTCTCAACAGGATGTTTGAGCTGAAGACAGAACTGTAAGAGTATTTTCGAGAAAATAGTATTCCACATTTTGCTGAGTGCTTTGAAGATGGAGAATGGTTGCAGAAACTAGCATACTTAGCAGACATCTTTCATCACATGAACCAGCTGAACAAGTCCCTGCAAGGCACTGGAGAAAATGTTTTGACTTCAAGTGACAAAATTCTTAGATTTAAAAGAAAACTGAATGTTTGGAAAAATCATGTTGCAAAAAGAAATATTGAAATGTTTCCACTGCTGCTTGTTCTTGAGAGTGAGGAAGGATACCAAAAAGGCTCAAATCTAAATTGAAAACCCCCTGGAAGTACTGCAGAACACAACTGATCAGTACTTTCCCTCCCTTTCAACACAAATGTATGACTAGGTGAGGGATTCTTTCTCTGCATTTTCTGCTCAGCCTGAGAACTTTACTTTGAAGGAAGAGGAAGAATTTTGTGAGCCGCAGTCTGATCAAGCTGAGATTCACTGATTTGCCCATGGACAAGTTCTGGGTTTCTGTGAAAGAAAAATATCCTGCCATTCATAGGAAGGCACAGAACATTTTGCTGCAGTTTTCAACTTCTTACATGTGTGAGCAAGCTTTTTCTTATTAACAAGCCTCAAAAGCAAAGACAGAAATTGTCTTATTTCACATGAATCCATGTGTCTTCATCTCAAGTTTGGCCCAGAATTGAGTATTTGTGCAGCAAAAAACAAGCACAGGTTTCACATTAAAGAGGCAAGTTTCATTCTTTATGTTTAGTTTAAGAACACTGTTAATGCACATATATAGCTTACACATGAAACAAATTGTAACTTCTGGCCTATATTTGAGCCTGAATGTGCAGGGGTTCCCTAAGCCCTGAAAAATATTTCAAGGGTCAAAGGTTGAGCCAGGCTGCTGTAAAGCACACCCTCTGTCTGTCTAGGAAAGGGGAAGCTTCTTCTCAGCATTCATTCAAAACCAGGTTACTTAGCAGCTCATAGAAGCCCCTGTCACCAAAAGCAGCAGCCTAAGGAGGGCATAAAAACATCAGGATTATTTTCTCTGTTAAGCACTGTGTGAATGAGATCTCTGATGTATAATTGCCCAGAATCTCTGGGAGTCAGGCTTCATAAAAATAATAATAATAAGCACCACTTGAAAACCATCAGCATTGACAAAATCACCATCAGTCAGTTGCAAAAGACAGTTTTACCTGGAACAGCTAATATCCTGTGACGATATCTTTAACACCATCAAATGACAACATCTGCCTATCCCAGGTCCTTGAGAAGGACTCAATAGGTAGATAAAAATGCCAAATCCAGTCTAAACATCTGGTTGACTGTGAGATCAACCATAGTAATAATTTACCATGTGAGATCACATCAGAACCATTTAGTTGCCTCCTCAGAGCTGCTGTATGTCCTGCAGGATACCTTTATGGTGTGCCTTGCAAACTAAATGATGGCATCAGGAAAGGATTTAACAAAGGACAATGTTATATCCCTTTCTGTAGCCACAGTATCAGTCTGTTGCTGTTAGTTTAAAAAGAAAAGAAAGAAAGAAAAGCTGCAGGCTAATTGTAAATTTCCTGTGTCACGTCTAATTGTGCTTTATTCTATAAGAGACCCAAGCAAAAATCTAATTTTTTTATGTGCATGGTAAGCCAATGTAATTAGCTACAGTAAATAAAACATGCATTAAGGAAGTTAACAAATTTTGTTAAGCCAACTTTTTAGCTATATTGCTACTTAGTTTATATACAATATTATAAACTAATAATGTTTTTTCAGATAAATGTTAATTCAAATGTTGTTAAAGTTTAATAGCATTATTTTTTAAGAAAGCATTATGTGAAGCCAGACTGTTATGTGTTAATAAAAGTGTAGCCTGACAGATATGTAAGAAGCTGCTTTATCCTAAGTTAGATAACTAGCCTATTACTATTAAAGTCGATGATTGCTGCTCTCCTGGGTTACATGCTGTATTGTTTTCTTGACCTATGTGAATCTACCAAGGATTGAGACAGAGATTTTCTCCCTGGAGAATCATTGAGCTAAATGATCTCTTCCGTGAATGAACAGATAAATGTTGTAGGACATATTGTTAGTTTACTCTCTGGCTGAAATGAATACAACTGCTGGTAAAAATTACTGCCTCAGTTTTCAAAGGAATGTTCCCACTTGATCTAAGCATTGACTATTCTCCCTCCCTCTCACATGACTTTTTGAGTTACTTATATATGAACTGGAAGTAGTTATACCAGCTTGTTGTATTTACATGTTACATAGAGAAACAGAAGATTTCAGCAAGATTAAAATGTGATTGTGGTTTCCAAACCTTTTCAGGCTGCAGAACCTGCTAATTAGATAGATAGATAGGTAGGTAGGTAGATAGATAATAGATAGATAATAGATAGATAGATAGATAGATAGATAGATAGATAGATAGATATCCCAGAATCTCCAATCAAGAGGCAAATCTGTGGTGACAGAAAATTGGCTGTGTTCAAATGAACTATTTTGTTTGTACTGGCTTGGATTGTGCTAATATGATGGCATTTACTATCTGGAAACATTTGAAACTACTGGGTGTTTAATTTATTGAACAGGGAAATTATTGAGTACATAAGAAACATATCTCATGTAAGGTAAGGTAAAGTAAAGTAAGGTAAAGTATAAAGTAAGGTAAAGTATAAAGTAAAGTAAAGTAAAGTAAAGGTTTTTTTTTTTTTAATCTGCGCTCAGTCATTACTGACTCTGCAGTGACTGCTTGGACAAGTCCTTGCAGTTTTCAAGGCAAGTGTTTCGGAAGTGGTTTGCCAGAGCCTCCTTCCTAGAGCAGAGCCCAGCTGGCGAGCGCAGGAGGCGGGGTTTCCGTTGCTTCGCGCCCTTTTCGGGCGAGCGCGGTTTCGCGTTTACCAGCAACTGCTCCCGACTCCTTTTTCCAAGGCGCCGCCAGCATTTTTCCTCCCACTGGAGTGAGAGTACCCATTTATCTACTCACGTGAGTTTTCGACCTGTTGGGTTGACAGGAACTGGGGAGGAAACAGGAGCTCACCCTGTTAACGCGAAGGCCAGACTCGAACCACTGAAGCGTCAGCCATTTCTGGCCGGCAACTTTCAGCGTCATTAAGCTGCTGCGCCACTGCGTCCCCCTTAAAGTAAAGTAAAGTAAATTCACTTAATGCACAAAGTTGTTTTGGAGATTTACAGTTCCATCACATAAAATTATTGGATGACTAAGAAGAAAAATGGTAAAGGATATGCTGGATTCTATAAACATTGCTTTGCTCCCAAAACATGTGAAAACAATTCATGCGTCCGATGACTATTCAGTTCAGATCTAGAAGCTTGTTGGCTCTGACAGTTTAAGTAGCCCTCCCACTAAACTTCTGCTTTGCAGAATACTAGTGAAAGATTTGTGCTTCTTAGAATTGTTCTGAAATCAAAGCTAAAGATAATAGTTGTAATTACCTAAATGCTAACAAAAATACTGTACTATTAGGAATAAAACAAGCCTTTCTACATTTTCATCTGATTCTTTGAGATGAATGTTATTCTTACTAAGGTGATTATTTCATTAAAGGGAAAAAATTGGTGCAATAAATCTTTGTGTTTATATTGCACCTTATTTTCTGATACAGATTTTTTTCCAGACTTAAGAAGAAGTACACAGTGTTAGGAGTGGAGTAGCAGGGTAAATTGTGTGCCACACAAAATTTCTGCAAGCATTCCTCACAATTAAGGTTTTGTTATTATTTGAATAAGTAAGACATCGCTTTGGTTACAATTTCTGAATTCCCATCCCTCTGAGCATATCTATCTATCTATCTATCTATCTATCTATCTATCTATCTATCTATCTATCTATCTATCACAGATTTCCCCCGGTTTTTCTCTCTGGGTTCTTTTCTTTCTGGTTGTGTGCAGGTGCGATGACAAAATAACTCGAGAGGCAAGCAGTAAATTCTCAAGCAAGGCTTTACTCACTGCTCCAAAAGGGTTTGATAAAATAAGCTGCAGATAAAAAGTCCTTCCATATGGACCAACAGTCAATATAAAGGTTAAAGGCAGAAGTGTAAGCCCTCTTTGCCTGAGTAGCCTTACGTAAACGTGTCTTAACAGCAAGAGGAAGAAACAAGCAAGTCCCCTCTCCTACAGCCGAAGCAAACTCCAAATCACAGCTTTCTCCAAAGTCTGTTGTAATGCAGCCATAGCATAGCATAGCCAACCTTTGCTTCTCCGGCACCTCTCGTCCTCCTCTGGGGCTAATCTTAAATACCCTTTCAGACTCAGCCTCCACCCTTCTCCACAGGTGTTAACAATTTAGCATCCCACCCTGATTAACTAAACAGACTTTACAGTAGTTACAGTTTGGGATACAAACCGGGGCTCCTCCCACACCCTCATCTAACACAGAGGCTTATAGCTATCTAATAACAAAGATGGGCGATGAATGCTTTATCCACATCGCATCGAGGTCTGAAAGAGGAGGTTTTTCCACCTACTATTGAGAACGGGGAAATATGCACAAAGATGGTTATTTCTCACAACCCTAGATTTCCGTCACACTATCTAGCTATCTATCTCCTTATCACAATCTGACACCTCTTGGCAGCTATATCCACAGCATAATAACATCATAAACCCCCAGAAACAGGTAAAAGATGGTACAATGCTAAAGAGAATTTCCTCTGGAATAATTCCATTTTCAGCACTTTCCCTCTTCATAGGAAAGTCAAAAAAGTAGGACCTTCTAACCTTACTTCCTCACCTCACATTCCAGAAATGTGGGACGATGAGGAGCTTCTCCCTTCAGGATTTGGTAGGTTGGTCAATTCTGGTTGGAGCAGGTTCTGCAGGTACCCTGGTGCCAAAACATGAATGGCTTTATATATCAACACCAGTATCTTAAATTCTACCCAGTAACAAATTGGCAGCCAGTGCAGGACTCACAGAATCAGTGTTAGGTGCTCCCAATGTCAGGAGCTGGTAAGTACACAGGTTGTTACATTCTGGACCAGTTGCAGTTTTGGAGTAGTCTTTAAGGGCAGTCCCATATAAAGTGCATTGCAGTAGTTCAACTGGTGGAGATGAAGGCATCAGTTATTGTTGCTAGGCTAGATCTTGCACCAGGTAGGGTCACAATTTGAGCAACAGCCACCTTTGGGCAAATGCCCCTCTAGCCACAGCCTCCACTTGTTATTCAAGCAGGATTCCTGAGTCCAGAAGGACTTCCAAATCCTGGACATGCTCCTTCATCAATTGTGCTTGTCCATCCAGAGATAACAGTGGCATTGACAGAGAACCCTGATGTACAAACAGCAACTCCTTTACATGCCCAAGCCCTTTAATGGCAAAGAACTTCCTTCTTTTGGGAAATTGTGTCCAGGAGTTGTGCAAAAGTATACCGTATTTTTCCGACTATAAGACAATACTTTTTTCTAAAATCCTTACCCTAAAAATTGAAGGGCGTCTTATTCAAGGAAGTCAGTGAGGAGAGAACCGCGCGGTGGCAAAACTGTCCATACTTTGTCTCTGCAGACAGGCTTCCTCCTATTGCTAGCCTCCAATCACGAGTGAAATAGCTTGTCTCCCAAACAGACTTCCTCCAATCACGAGCCTTATGTAACTGATGTCAGCTGATGCTGAACAAACCAATTAGAGAAGGCTGCTTGAATGTAATCAGTTATGCAAAAGAGCATGGAAACAGAGCTGCAGAGAGACGGTTTGGACCTCCTCCCACCGAGTGATTCAGGTAAATGTTAACTAATTACGAAATAAAAATGTGTTCTGCACTATCTTTAAAATATTGATTTCTTAATTTTGGGTTGGAAAAATGGGGGTCGTCTTGTACATGGGGGCGTCTTATTGTCGGAAAAATACGGTATGTTTCAGTAGAATTTCCTGGTCTTCTTGAATGGAGGATTATAAAAACAATAGAGAAATAGTTTGCTATTATCCATCTTTTCTCGTGATTTATCCCAGTTACCACTGTTCGTTTGTCTTTTTTCTTAAGTCAGGCAAAACTGTGAACACCTTGCTCAGCAGAAATGGGGATCTTTCACAGAAAAAAGGTGGTCTGCATGGTTACTGAAGAAGAGCTACAGAGAATATTTTATTTTTTTGTGAGCCATAGCAGCAGCTACAGCAGAAAATTTGCTGTGGGACATTCTTGCTTTGAGAATCATGTTTGGGGAGTTTTCAGTTGTAGGAATTTTGCAAATCTTAACCTCTTGAGACTATTACAAACTAGTTTCAAGGGAGAAACTGTAAATATGCTTCAACATTGTTTAAAACAATCCATGTAATGGATTCCCTTAAATTACTTATGACTCACTTCTCAGGAGAACACAATAAACTTCAACAGAGATCACAACAACCAGAGTACTGGAATGAGCGATGTTTTTCATTCTGTTCATCATCTTGATCATTTCATTTATTTATTAAATCTATATAGCACCATAATTTCCAAGGACTTCTGGCAGGTAAAATACTGTAACATAGAATACAGTAAAAACAAAGAATATAATAATAAGACATCCAAGGTAAAAAGCAAAATATTTTAAAAATGGAAAAATAACTAATAAAATACAGATGGTGACATTTCATTGGTCCCTTCCAGAAATTTCTGTTTTCACTAAATTCTGAAGGGCTACATTGAAGAGAGCAAATCTAGCTTCCAGTAGGCTGTTCCAGATGCCATTACCAAAAAATCACCCTTTCTCCTTGTTATGCTTACATTTCCAATGAAATATCTGCAATGCTAATTAAAATCAGAGTATCAGTGAAGTGATGATCCCAATGGAAGTTATGTTTAAATAATATTCCAAATTGGAAGATAGTTTCACCATAAAGTTACAGTCTGACACAAATGTAGCTGTCTATTCTGCTGAATTGGTCAGTCTGATTTTGTATACAGTATGTGAGGGCAGCAGATTCATAGACTTCTATTTACATTTGGACTTCCATTTCTGTGTGCATGTAAATTCTTCTCAAATATCAACTCAAAATGAAATATGTTGGTTCTATCTGGCAGGTATCTCCTGCACAAAATGAGATGTGACATATCTAATCCTTGCATTATGGCTTCTCTCTACAATTATGAAAACAAAACAAAGCAATAGCATTTACATTCTGTTCCTTATATTTCATGACAACTCGAAACCAAAGCGGATATAAGTTGCAGTCTTAGAACGCTTTAATGCTCACATTTCTGTAAAATATTTATTTATATTTATTTATATATCAAATTTATATCACCGCACAACTCCCCCACAAGGAGGGACTCTGGGTGGTTCACAACAAAACAATTTAAAACCAGTAAAAACATAAATAATACAAATATAAAATACAATTATTAAACACAATAAAATCCAAGAGATGGTGATATTATTTCAGCCCGTGACCAGATATTATTGGTCAAAGGTAAGACTAGGGAACCAGCCAACCCCAAAACTGACTATTCCCATCCCCACCCCATGCGTGATGACAAAACCAGGTCTTCAGTTTTTTTCTGAAGTCTAAAAGGGAGGGGGTCAAACTCACTTCTGGGGGAAGAGTGTTCCAAAGGGCAGGGGCTACTTAAGTTTTCACAATACTCTTTTTCCTACAACTGACAGAATTATATTATACCTAAGATTCAAAATAAGATTAAATTAAATATTGGTTAAATAATTGTTTTATTTGAGAGATTCACAGCCCACCTATCCATGACATTCAAAGAGCAGTTACATCAAGCATCATTTAAACTGCTAAAGCGTATCTAAATGCACATCCCAGTTCATATTTCAGGCCTTATCCAAACCCACTGACTTGTTTTTTTTTTAATGTATGATGTTTATACTTCTATACTTATAAAAAGACAGAAGAAAAGGAGAAGTGAAGTGAAGTGAAAATTCAAACACTTGTTCATAATATTTAAGGATTATTAGAATGGTAAGCTTGATGGAAATGGCCTGCTCAGAATAGCCCAGATCTCCATGTCACACACACAGCCCAAGCCACATCGTCCTGCTGCCAACCATGGGTTATTTGCAAATACTTCTGGTGTAGGTATTTATGATGGCTTGTTCCAGCTGGAAATTCTGGTCCACAGAATCAGAAGATCTATTAGAACAGGTGAAGGAAAAGTCTTCCAGTGGAACTGCATTTCCCATTATAGATTATAAGTTTTGAAATTAAAAAATGTGTTTAGGAAGTTATGGTTCAGAGTGCAAGGAAGGTAGAGGATGTATTCCTCTTTAATATTTTGTGGGGGAAAATCCTGAGATTGTTTGATCATTCAATGTAATATTAAAAAACACAATGCTTGGGGGAGGCATGCAAACTTCACAAGAAATAAAAATAATAACTTGATTAACGTAGTTTCAAAGATAAAGACTAACTGGCATAAAAGAACAAATATGAGCTGCACATTAAATTGTTGTTGTTGTTCAGTCATTAAGTTGTGTCTGACTCTTCATGACCCCATGAACCATATCGTGCCGGGCCTTCCTGTCTTTCACTGCCTCCTGGAGTTTGCTCAATTTCATGTTCATTGCTTCAGTGATGCTATGTAACCATCTCATCCTCTGCTCTCCCCTTCTCCTTTTGCCTTCAATCTTTCCCAGCATCAGGGTCTTTTCCAAAGAGTCCTCTCTTTACATTAGATGGCCAAAGTATCTGAGCTTGAGCTTCAGTATCAATTCTTCCAATGAGCAGTCAGGGTTGATTTCCTTTAGGATTGACTGGTGTGACTTCCTAGCAGTCCAAGGGACTCTTAGATTCTTCTCCAGCACCACAGTTCAAAGGCATCAATTCTTCGGCGCTCAGCCTTCTTTATGGTCCAGTTCTCATAGCCATACCTTGCTACTAGAAAAACCATAGCTTTGATTATGCAGATCTTTGTCAGCAAGGTGATGTCTCTGCTTTTTAATATGCTGTCTAGGTTTGCCATAGCTTTCCTCCCAAGGAGCAAGCGTCTTTTAATTTCATGGCTGCAGTCTCCGTCTGCGGTGATCTTGGAGCCCAAATGAATGAAGACTGTTACTGCTTCCATTTCTACCCCATCTATTTGCCAGGAATTGATAGGTCCAGATGCCATGATCTTAGTTTTTTTAATGTTGAGTTTCAAGCCAGTTTTTGCACTCTCCTCTTTCACCCTCATCAAGAGGCTCTTTAGTTCTTCTTCACTTTCTGCCATTAGGGTGGTATCATCTGCATATCTGAGGTTGTTGATATTTCTCCCTGCAATCTTAATTCCGACTTAGCTGAACCTTAATTTGTTTTGATAGCTTGCTTTGTGCTTTGGCAGCCAACAGCTCCTGTCCTGACCAGCATATTTGATCACTTTTCTGCTATCTCTAAATCGGTGTTTATACAGTCCATTCTGTTTTGTGTGATCATGTCATTATATGTATTTGTGGTAATTTCTTTTTATCTGCTGTTCCCTCTTTTATAGGGTATGCAGCTTTTCCTGAGCTTAGGACTGCATTTGGCCTTTGGGTAGTATAATAGGGCTATAGTCCAAACAGTAGTGAGGAACATCAAGAGAAAATTTTGATTTCATTTACATTTGCATTTAAATATAGTTAATATTATTTATTTTAACACATTTATATACTACTTCATATTCCAAAGTATTCTGAAGCCGTTTACCAGCAATAAAATGCATAATAAACAGTTTATTATGATAGTGTTCAATATCAAATACCACACATTCATTAAATTAAGGGGACCATTCTTCCATCATTCATCCTGAGAAGGGCTGAGTAAAAGGTGAGTTTACAACAGGGCATTAAATGATGTTATAGAAGGGACCTTCTGAATGTCATGATGAGAGCGTTCCAGCAGGCAAGCACTACCACAGAGAAAGTCCACCCAAGAGCAGTTGCAGGTGTTTTTCAATGGCTCATTAGGACATTCTTGAACACTCTCAGTGACTGACCAGGTCTATAATAGTGAAGATGATCTGGCAAATATCCTGACCCCAAGCTGTTTAGGACCTTGTATGTCATAACCCAAACCTTGAACTTGTTTTAGATCTACTTGTCAAGGAGTACAGTTGTTTTAACAAAGATATAATAGGTATATGGCTAGATGCTCCACTCAGCAACCTGGATAATATGTTCTGTACCGGTCACATTAAAGATTCCTGGAAGCCAAATTAATCTAATATTTTTAGATATTTGAATAGGTAATTTTTCCTAGGAGATTCTACATATAACTAATGATCTCATCCTCTGTGATTTACTTCAGCAATTTTAAAAGATTAGGACTTGGGACAGATTTCTACTACTTTGCAAATTACTTCTTGAACTATATTAACAGTGGGATTACTAACAAAATGTACAGAGTGTAATGTAGCAGTCCTCTTTGAAAGAAACATAAGTAAAAGATAATGTTTTTATATTAGCGAAGTATAAAAAACAAACAAAAAATAATACAGAAACTAAGGATAAAAAGAAGAAAAGGATCCAGATGAAGAGTTGACTTTATCACTCTAAAAAGTGTTTCCTTTTCTCTGACCCGTTTAACATTAAACATTAAATCATATTTGTGTAATATAAGTCTTCTTTGGTAACATCTTACTTTTGTTCAATAGAATTTAGAAAAGAGAGTTGATATTTAGTAATCTCCCCATCAATCCATACACACATACAAACACACTTTACTACTCTGAGAATATCTGATGGATATAGCAGGACAATATTACTTCATGACTGAATCCTGGAACAGACAGAGAATCAGAGAATTACTATACATCTGTCCAATCCACTCCTAGAGACAAATTTATGTTTTAATGATGAAACATCTGTCTTTGTCTCACAAAGGAATATAATACCCTATTATCACTATGCTGTATTTCCCGTTTTCTTTAAATGACTATTCTTACATTTGAAAAAGAGTTCTAGTTATTACACAGTATTCATGTTTGGCGTGGTCTCCCTCCAGATAAGAATACAATCAGCATTGTCTTATTCATATTTAAAAAAGAAGTTTAAACCAGTAGGTTTTTAAAGGGAAAAATTGATAACGTATAATTTTTCATTGGAAGCTTCCTTGATAATTTTCTAGAATAAAACCAGACTTCTGGCATTTAACATGAAAAAAAGTGTCAAGCAGGTTTTAAACTGAACAATAGAGGAAAACAAAAAGAAGCTGGCAAGCACAAGGATGAAAATGTTTCTTAGTATCCCAAGTGTAATTGGGCATAAATAAATGGGATATCACCAGTCAGAAAGACCAAAGGGCCATTATATCACATATTGGAGACGACACCTGTATATGTGTGTATGTCTGTGCAAACGTAAGAACCTCCAATCCAAATTAAGAGGGATGAAGTGCCTGGTTTTAACATACATTGGCAATAGGGAAAAACACATAAAGATCATTTGTCAAGTAATTAATATACATACATTATTCAATATCCCCTTCATGGATCACTGCCTTGTCGTGGCGAAGGGGCTTGTGTAATTCAGTGAAGCCATGAGCTATACCGTGCAGGGCCACCCAAGACGGACAGGTCATGACAGAGAGTTCTGACAAAATGTGGTCCACTGGAGAAGGAAATGGCAACCCACTCCAGTATCCTTGCCAAGAAAACCCCATGGACAATGTTAAAAGGCTAAAAGATATGACGCCAGAAGATGAGCCCCTCAGGTCGGAAGGTGTCCAATATGCTACTGGGGAAGAGCGGAGGGCAATTCCAAGTAGCTCCAGAAAGAGTGAAGCGGCTGGGCCAAAGCCAAAAGGACGTTCAGCTGTGGATGTATCTGGAAGCGAAAAGAAGGTCCGATGCTGTAAAGAACAATATTGTATAGGTACGTGGAATGTAAGATCCATGAACCAAGGCAAGCTGGATGTGGTCAAACATGAGATGACAAGACTGAACGTCGACATCTTGGGAATCAGCGAATTGAAATGGACGGGAATGGGTGAATTTAATTCAGGTGACCACTATATCTACTAATGTGGGCAAGAAACCCTTAGAAGAAATGGAGTTGCACTCATAGTCAATAAGAGAGTGGAAAAGGCAGTAATGGGGTACAACCTCAAAAACGACAGAATGATCTCAGTGCGTATCCAAGGAAAACCATTCAACATCACGGTAATCCAAGTCTATGCCCCAACCACTGATGCCGAAGAAGCTGAAGTTGACCGGTTCTATGAAGACCTACAAGACCTTCTAGAACTAGCACCAAAAAAAGATGTCCTTTTCATCATAGGGGATTGGAATGCTAAAGTAGGAAGTCAAGGAGTAATCGGAATAACAGGCAAGTTTGGCCTTGGAGTACAAAATGAAGCAGGGCAAAGGCTAATAGAGTTCTGTCAAGAGAACAAGCTAGTCATAGCAAACACTCTTTTCCAACAACACAAGAGACGACTCTACACATGGACATCACCAGATGGTCAATACCGAAACCAGATTGATTACATACTTTGCAGCCAAAGATGGAGAAGCTCTATACAGACGGCAAAAACAAGACCAGGAGCTGACTGTAGCTCAGATCATGAGCTTCTTACTGCAAAATTTAGGCTTAAACTGAAGAATGTAGGGAAAACCACTAGACCACTCAGGCATGACTTAGATCATATTCAATGTGAGTACACAGTGAAGGTGATGAATAGATTTAGAGGATTAGATTTGGTAGACAGAGTGCCTGAAGAACTATGGACGGAGGTCTGTAACATTGTACAAGAGGCAGCAACTAAAACCATCCCAAAGAAAAAGAAATGGAAGAAAGCAAAATGGCTGTCTGATGAGGCTTTACAAATAGCTGTGGAAAGAAGGAATGCGAAAAGCAAGGGTGAAAGGGAAAGATATAAGCAACTGAATGCAGATTTCCAGAGAATAGCAAGGAGAGATAAGAAGGCCTTCTTAAATGAACAATGCAAAGAAATTGAAGAAAAGAATAGAATGGGGAAGACTAGAGATCTCTTCAAGAAAATTGGAGATATCAAAGGAACGTTTAGTGCAAAGATGGGCATGATAAAGGACAAAAAAGGCAGGGACCTAACAGAAGCAGAAGAGATTAAGAAGAGGTGGCAAGAATACACAGAAGAACTATACAAGAAAGATCTTAATGTCCCTGATGTCCATGCTGGTGTGGTCACTGACCCTGAGCCAGACATCCTAGAGAGTGAAGTCAAGTGGGCCTTAGGAAGCATTGCTAACAACAAAGCTAGTGGAGATGACAGTATTCCAGCTGAGTTATTTAAAATACTAAAAGACGATGCTGTTAAAGTGCTGCACTCAATATGCCAGCAAGTTTGGAAAACGCAACAGTGGCCACAGGATTGGAAAAGGTCAGTTTACGTTCCAATTCCAAAGAAGGGCAATGCCAAAGAATGCTCAAACTATTCCACAATTGCACTCATTTCACATGCTAGCAAGGTTATGCTCAAAATCCTACAAGCTAGGCTTCAGCAGTACGTGAACCGAGAACTACTGGATGTACAAGCTGGGTTTCGAAGAGGCAGAGGAACTAGAGATCAAATTGCCAACATTCACTGGATCATGGAGAAAGCATGAGAGTTCCAGAAAAGCATCTACTCCTGCTTCATTGACCATGCAAAAGCCTTTGATTGTGTGGATCACAACAAACTGTGGCAAATTCTTAAAGAGATGGGGATACCAGACCACCTTACCTGTCTCCTGAGAAATCTGTATGCGGGCCAAGAAGCAACAGTTAGAACTGGTCATGGAACAACCGATTGGTTCAAAATAGGGAAAGGAGTACGACAAGGCTGTATATTGTCACCCTGCTTATTTAACCTATATGCAGAGTACATCATGAGAAATGCCAGGCTGGAAGAATCACAAGCTGGAATTAAGATTGCAGGGAGAAACATCAATAACCTCAGATATGCAGACGATACCACCCTAATGGCAGAAAGTGAAGAAGAACTAAAGAGCCTCTTGATGAGGGTGAAAGAGGAGAGTGCGAAAGCTGGCTTGAAACTCAACATTAAAAAAACTAAGATCATGGCATCTGGACCCATCAATCCCTGGCAAATAGAAGGGGTAGAAATGGAAGCAGTAACAGACTTCATTTATTTGGGCTCCAAGATCACCGCAGACGGAGACTGCAGCCATGAAATTAAAAGACGCTTGCTCCTTGGGAGGAAAGCTATGGCAAACCTAGATAGCATATTAAAAAGCAGAGACGTCACCTTGCCGACAAAGATCCGCATAGTCCAAGCTATGGTTTTTCCAGTAGTAATGTATGGCTGTGAGAGCTGGACCATAAAGAAGGCTGAGCGCCGAAGAATTGATGCCTTTGAACTGTGGTGCTGGAGAAGACTCTTAAGAGTCCCCTGGACTGCTAGGAGGTCAAACCAGTCGATCTTAAAGGAAATCAACTCTGATTGCTCATTGGAAGGATTGATAATGAATCTCAAGCTTAGATACTTTGGTCACCTAATGCAAAGAGAGGACTCTTTGGAAAAGACCCTGACGCTGGGAAAGATTGAAGGCAAAAGGAGAAGGGGACAGCAGAGGATGAGATGGCTAGATAGCATCACTGAAGCAATGAGCATGAAATTGAGCAAACTCAGGGAGGCAGTGAAAGATAGGAAGGCCTGGCGCAATATGGTTCATGGGGTCACGAAGAGTCGGACATTACTTAACGACTGAACAACAACAAAATTCAATATACATATAGATTATGACTGTATCAGAAATACCAGGTATAATTCTCAATTCTGCACATTAAAAAGCATGAACAGGTGCTTTAAGCAACAATAATAATGTATAGGTTAAGACACTTGTCATATGTGGAAAGGTAACCTATAGCTCAGCAGACAGACAAGGAATGGGGAACATGAAGAAATTTATGGATTTATGTATGCTGTAAAGATATGAATAGAGAAGACTTTGTCTCTTCCTCCCATAATACTTTCCATAATATAAGAAGCTGGGGTCAACTCATGAAGTTGAATATGAAAGATTCAGAGCAGATAAAAGTAAATATTATCTCTATAGTGCACGTAGTTAATCTGTGGAATTTGCAATCACATTATGTATAATGCCAGTAATTTGAATGGATTTAAAAGGAGATCTGTCTGATTCATATAGGAAAAGGCTGTAAATAGCTATTATTTACAAAAGTTATTTATATATTATCTCCAGTTATCCAAGTTAATAAGGCTCTAATTGCCAGTTTCTGAGGTCCATGAACATGATATTTCCATTGTGCTTATCTGTTGCTTTACTTTACTTTTATTTTATTATTAATTTATGGTCAAAGGCCAAAAAAGGAAACAATACATTGCACAACAAAAAACAGATGACAAAGGGATGGTAACCTCAAACTATTAAAATAACCATACATTGCCCACAAGGGTAATATACTTCAATGTTTGGCTTAACATATTCTAGCTACCCTCCTGAGATCCTTTATGTTTCCTTCATTGATCTGAAAGTGGTCTTTGATATAATCTCCTGTGAGCAGTTATGGCAGAAATTAGCTGTTACTTCCATCAATCAGTGCTTACTGTGGCTTATTTTCTAAGGATGCTTCAACTCAAATTAAATACAATGCCACTGGCATTCTTGTATCCTCTATTCCTAGACAGAAGGATGTTAATATCAGGATTTTCTCATGGGAAGAAGGTCATCCCGTTCCCTATACAAAAACAGGTGTCGAGATTATTCTATGAAGCTAATGTAAACAAAGAATCTTGTGACCCTGTTATGCTTTTTACTGCCACCTACTGTAATGTGTATGTTAGTTATTCAGTGGGGGTGTACATGCTGGCAATATAACGGGAGGGCTAAATGCCCAGCCTGTCAGTCTGTTTGTCTTGTAAAGTTAACCATGTAGGTTTTTATAGGTTATGTAGTCTTAACTAGTAACCAAGTAGTGTACCTCTTCTCTGAGAGTGTTTTTTAGCTAGAGACTTTGTTGTAGATAAGTCTTGGATGCTAAGATGAGAAGAAGTCTTTGTTATATCCTATATTTTGTATGCAACTTGTATTTTATGAAGTTTTGCATTTTTATCAATAAAGACCAGTTAGTTTATATTTTCTGACTGGATTTTCTTTGGAAAGCAAACTATGGATATTGCATTTTGCAAGCTCTCATGCTGATGTGTAATTTTCCTGAGAGCAGGATTTTTGGGACCTTTTGCTGCACTCTGCACAACAGTTAAGCAATGCTGTATCCTTGCCCCCACCCCTTTTATTTAACTTTTATGTCAATGGGATCATTCAAGCTCTAAGCAGGAATTCCATCCCCCCCCCCCCATTAAACCACAGTTTAATTTCCTTGCTTCTTTTTGCAAATGGCATTGCTGTCTTGTTTTTATCAGAAGTAAGCCTTTGTTGCAGGCTGTAAGCATTATGTGCTGCTTGTGTGGGATCAGTCCCATAAACATCTACAGTAGTTGGCCATTGTGAAAACAGAATGCTACAGTAGGTGGACTTTGATCTGATCTAACACAGTTCTTACCTTTTAATGAACAAACCACAAATAATAGCATTTTATTAAACAGCATTTTCCTTCAGAAAGGTTCGTAATAATTGCAAGTAAGGAACTGACATGAAAAATAAGTCCTTTCGCTTGGTCATTTGCTAGTGAGGGTGGGGGAGAGAGGAGAGAAGTGCTGCTCAGAAAAAAAGCTTCAGCTTGGGTGGCCATATTTTAACAGTTCTTGGCACTTAGGAAGGTGGAGTCTGGGTTAGATCATCTGAGATACCTGAGAAGATCCGAAGGGGAAAAAAATGAAGGCTGTTAAGAAAAACAAGAAACATAAATAGAAACATAAGAAATAAATAAAATAATTTTAAAATACCAAGTGGCAGGATTATCAAAGCACATAACTATTTATTAAGACATTGAAGAGTGTTACTATGTTTCTTTGCTAAAACAGTAACCTTCTTTAATGTCTTAATAAATGCCTTTCTTTGCTGAAATGCTGGAAATAAAAAAATCACAAAGCTTAAGAATTATTTCTACAAGAAAGTGCTTTGTATTCAAAACGTGTGCACTGTGTGCTGGATTTTTACAGTAAAGATGTTCGTACTTTTTATACGTTCCTGCTTTAGTTATATTTCAAATGAGGAAAGCCTTCATATTTTTTTTTTGAGTGGGGGATTAAAGTATATTGTAAAATCTTAAAATTAAATCATATTGAAATTAATTAATTAAGCTTATTGAGGCTAGGCTAGCATACTTCAAATGATTTGCTACAAATAGAGTTAGTTCTTTTGGAAACACACGAATGTAAGATTGAGATTCCCACCAAGTTATTTGATTGTGCAGCCCATAATGATCCATATACGGAATCCCAACTGATTTGCTCATAATTACAAAATGCCAGATACAGGGGATAGGGAATAAAATGACACCATGTTAAAATAAGTTGGGATTTAAAACAAAGCAATCAAATAACTTATAGCAAATCAAGCCATATGTTCAGAAGTGTGAACATAGCGCCAACTACATTAGAGCGTTTCTAAAGGTAAGATGAAAAAGGATCACTTGTTTCAAACTTTTAAAATAGAAGGGAAATAAAATTATACGAACAATTTAAATGCACTATTCTGATTCCAAATCTCATGCTACCCATGAGAGTTAAATCATACTCAAAATAATCAATTGCATCATTATACAAATAATTTTTTTCCCCAGAGTACATTATTAATTTCTAGTCCAGGTTAGGCAGTGTGGTTCTGCCTGTAGATCTTTTTGCTAGTTTTTTTCCCCCTTCACAAATAACTGTTGTGGGAAGGCCTAATCTTACCTAGATATTCATTTCTTGTTATAATAAATAAATAAAGATTATTTATTTATTTATTTATTAAGTCAGTTTATTTAATAATAGGAATCAAAAGGAAAACTAAACATGTAACTTAATGTATACAGCCCAAATTTCTATATAATTCTCTACTTGGAACTTCCAACAATAAAATATGTTCATATACAGAAAGAGTGGTAAGTTCTTCAGACCATTGTGTAATTGATGGAAAAAGGATGTGGTTTCAGTGTTATTTTTTAAAATAATCATAATAGCATGATTAAATCCATTCTCATTGTCTGTGTCTTAGTTTCCAAATTATTGGCATATAATTCAAAATAATATGAGCATCTATAAAAGCCCTAAATTAATATGTTAAATTACTTCTATCCAAAAGGTTCATTATAGCACATAATGTTTTTAGTGGTTTTTGTTTTCCCTAGTTTTGTACGCCACCTAGAGTCCACTGGAATTGGGCAGCCAATAAATTTAAATAAATAAATAATAAAAAATAATAACTATCATATGAACCAAGAAGTCTGATTTTGAACATCATATTTCTGACAATAAGTTTAACCTATGTATTTCCCTGAAAAACCTCAAATGTGTCTAATAATTGTTGATGAATTAATTGTAATCCTAGATCTAGACAAATGTGGCATGACAGTTTTTCATTGATGTTCATGTACTCTGAGCCTTTACCCTGTGGCTTCCAATATTCTTGCTAGAAAGTATTTATTTTTAGAAAAAATATCACACAGCATCAGTGAAAGTTCATAAAGTTGAGCTGTTAACACAGATTACAATGGAAAATTGTAACTTGTTTTATTGTATAAAAAATGTATGATTTAGAGCCAGCTGGAAATCACATAACATTCTGATACTACGCAACTATTTCCAATATATTCATGGCATATTTATAGCCTTAGTTCATTTTCTTTCTTTGTAATTTTGCCATAGTTTGTTCTTTTCTTTTGTTTTTACCAGGAACTGGATATAAAAATCCCTTCAGTATATCAGGAATATTAGGCAAGCAATGTTATGAGAAAATGACACCTATTCTGATTGCAAGCCTTGGCAGACCTACACGCCGCCATTGGCTTTGGCTCCTTCTCTCACCAGCCTACTCACCAGCTGATCCCTCAGCAGGATTTCCAGAAAAACAAAATTAGATCAGAATCACACCAATAGGATTGGAAAGAAATTCAGGCTATGTAGCATCAAGAAAGAGAATCAAGCAGAAATCATGGCTTATATGATTTGTTTCAGAAGAAAATATCTCATGTATTGATAAGGATGAATAATTAGAATTATTTTGCTAGCCGTGGCTCATGAGGAACAGCTAATATGAGCTGGTTAGCCAAAGTTCAAAAGCAAAAGGATTTTTATAATCTACCTATAGCTAACCTAATACAGCAAAAGAAGGAAACACTTTGGAGGCTATTTCCTGTTGTAATGAATTCCCAAATCATTATTCTGAACCTTATTATTGTATCGAACAGCAAGGAACAGCTGTCCAATCTCTCAATAGCAGTTTTACATGCTTTGTGCACATTATGAAATTTTGCAACATTTATACCTCACTGGTTTGAACTGTTTCACTGGACGATTCTTACCTAGTCTATTCTGTTGAGGGAAAATTTTGAAAAGTGATATGAAATGAAATATTAGCAAATCCAAGCTTTCATTGAAAAACGTGACAGTTATAAATCACTCAGCTTCTCTAAATCAGAGATACCTAAGTGCCAGCAGATTTCCATATTATTGTATTTATATACAAAAAGGTTTTTCTTTTTCTCAGTTAACTTATCTTTAAAAAGGGAAGATGATGTTAGATTCAATAAGAATATGTTAATGGAAGCACACTTCTTTTTCTGTCTAATCTTCCAGGATGAGAAAATCTTAAATTCAGTATCCTCTTTCTTTCAATTAAACACAGTGCAATAATCTTGCATTGAGAAAAATGCATAGGCAGGCAGGCAGGCAGACAAACAGACAGACAGACAGACAGATCTGAACTGGATTCCTACTCAAATGACATAACACAATTTAAGCAAGAAACATGTAGCTAGAACAGAGAGGAACTACATGTTCCCTAAAACAGTCATTTTTTAACACCGGCTATGCTCAATAAGTTTTACAAAGGGAAACAGGAAATAATCATTTTCTTATACCTTGTTAACACCTAATGAAGATTTGAAGTTATTATAAAATATGGAATATTTAAAGTGGAAACAAGTCCTTTGTAATATTGTCATGTGCAAGTTAAAGGAATCTGAAAGGAAAATCTTTAGTATCACTATGAAGATTTAACTGGGGCCTCCTGGAGTTTCATCGCTTCACAGCTAGTACAGATGTAAGTCAATACATCAGAACCAGGGAATAGTTACAGCAGGAACTACAGAGGCTTTGGCTGTTTGTGCCTTCCCCAGTTCAGCCCATAAACCAGCCAAGAAAAACAGCATGAAGAAGAAATTAGACCCACTTGTGCTAGCTGACCCAGCCCCAGTCCTGGGAAAGAAAACGCAAAATAACATGAGTTAGACTTTGTGGGGGTGGAAGCTGATCTCAGCTTCAGCAAAAAATAGTAGAAACCACTGTTGTTGTTCCCAAGATATTGAAAATGACTTGCAGGTATGCAAGACCAACTCTACACAGATGTCTCCAGGCAACTTGACCAGGAACATTTAATCTGCTATTAAGAAATAAATCAGGAGACCAGACAATCCAAGACACAGTTTTAGTATTGGTACTATTATAGTCGGAATGTCTACTTATATGAACTCAATTCTCAGACCATATTCCAGCAATATTATAGGTTACCACTAACTTCCAGGAATACAATAATCCGTTAGAAACCTCCCAGAGCATATCATCATTCTATCAAACATGGACATTAAGGCACTTTACACCAACACTGAATATAAAAATGGACTATCCTTAGCAATGCTATTGCAGTTTAACCATCCAATTGATACTTTGTACTTGCCTACATTTAATTTACATTATGTGAGAAGAATAATATTGATAAATCTGACATAATAGTATTAAAAATCAGCTTCCAGGACTTTCTGTAACTAATTTTAAAATGACCACCATTATTGAATGAAAAAATATAGATGTAGTCTAGAACAGGAAGCTGCTCTTTAATTTTTGTTCTGAGATTTTGGATGATCATATACTGTGATCATCTTCTCATAAAAAATAGCAATGACTGATAGGCTACATCCAGTAGCTTCAAAAACTGCATTATACTCAAGACATATATTGCGAAAACTTCTGCAAATGGTTGTCTTTTGAGTTTGGAAAAATAGTCGATTAAACAAATCAACAAGCCACATAACAGTTTTATTCATCATGCATTTCAAACTGTAAGTGGCCCTCAAATGTTTCTCCATATAAAATAGTTACAACACATTCAAAATTTACATTCAGGACAAAACGTGATACGAAAATTGTGTATATAAAGAGACTATTAACGTAGGAGATAATAAGTAAACATTCTTCCATACTCAGTTGTGGGATACAAGCAGCAAAAGTTATTTCATGTAGAGTATATTCCTATCTATTTTAAGCTCTATAGATGACAATCTTTGATTTAAGATTATTCTATAATATTCTTTTGGTATGTGATGTTATTGTAGAAGATCTTGCCATCTGTGTATCTATCCTAGTCATTTCTTTACCTTAATAGAATTTGAAGTCAATGCAAAGCTTTTGCACTAAATTTAAGCATGTTATGTGTTTTATAAAATGCTTTTGTGCTCAATAGGCAATAAGAATATTGCCATTCTAATCAGGAGATATTTATGTAGCCCATATTAATGGGAAATATATATTAACATTTAAAGACTTGTCCCTTGATGTCTGCAACTCATTTGTGTGAATCAGTTACAATAACTAAATATTCCTGTTTTCATATTTAAATATGAAACAGTATTTCAAGCATTATACTTTCCAGTTCATCTACAGTACCTTTCCATAAATAATAAAGTCATTAAAAAGAAAAAGAAAAACTGCTTACTTGTTGAAATTAGCCTTGACAGGGAAACCCTGTTCAACACCCCATATAAATATTAGGGATATCATCATGCCAAAATAATATGGTTAAGAATATAGAAATTATCACATTAAACTCAATTTAGAAGTGAAATACTTTTGTTTAATAACTTTTTTCTTCTTATTTTTTAGGTTTTTGTTTTCCTGCTCTGGACAGCTATTCCCTCTCCTTCCTTCCCCCCCACCCATCCTGAGTTCTCAACTTATTCTCATTTATTTAACACTTATTAAAATTAAAACTATTGCCCTGAATTGCCTCTTGGATCCCTCTGAACTACTTTGGCTCAGACCACAATAAAGAAGCCATTTTTTATTTTATTTATTTAAAAAAAAATAGGTACTTTTAAGGGCAAAGCCCTATGCAGTTGCAGACAATTTTGTCTGCTGTTAAAAGTGTTATATTAATAAAAGGTTCATAGAACACATGATAATTTTCATTCCCCTCCCTACCATTTTGGAGGGAAGCGATGCCTACTAAACATAATGTGCACTTTAGCTACAGTTCTGTGCACCTAAAAACTAAGTCCCAATGAGCTGGATGAGATTTATTTTGAACAGAATTACATGGATATTATCCCTAAATTGGGATTATGTCCATCAACAATAAGGTGCATTTGAAGAAACTGAATTTGAAATGAGTGACATTGGAACAGATGACTGCTGCTTAAGGGAAAAAAAAGGATTGAGTGTAAGATCTCTTTTACAAACACAAATCATTTTGACTCTTCATATTGGTTTGACTCTTCATATCAGTTTAGAATGTGGGTAAAAAGAGAGGAAATTACTCAGAAAACACATCTCTGCTATTTTTGCCCCTTCCCTGCTATATGGTAGATACAACTATATTAATTTATATTATGTTTGGTAATCTTAGACAATGCACTACCTGTCCAAGATTAAAAAGAGGTAGAAGAATAACTTTAGAAAATAGACATGGATCTCGAACAGTTGAGAAATGTTGATAGTTGAATGGACATCATAAATTGTCAATCTGGTTCCAAACTGTCTGCAGTCCTGAACAATTATTTTGGAGAAAATAGGGTCAACCAATCATAATATACCTTATGATCTATAATCCCATACCTTACTACAGTAGATTCTCGTTTAACTGACCTTCGCTTATCCGACATTCCGTCTTATCTGACGCCCCTAAAAAAAACACAACACGCATAAATCGGCGACGAGAAAAGTGTGCCACTTGTTTGTGAGCGTGAGTGTACTCTTTCTTGTTGCTCCTGACAGTGCGGTGCTGCAACGCAAAAATCGATTGCAACAGGCGCAGCGGATCGTTTTTTTTTTTTTTTTTTACCGCACTCAATTGTTACTGTGTGTTATCCGACATTTTCGCTTATCCGACGTTCTGCCGGCCTGTTTATGTTGGATAAGCGAGACTCTACTGTATGTGAAAAATCCTAAAAGAAAAGTGCCAAAAATACAGAAACACCACCAATTAACAGAAAAAAATGATCAATTTTGATTACCATAACACTTAGCTGAGACTGTGAGAAATTTTCTTGAAAAAAAAGAAAAGAAAGTAGTTAATATTCTGCATCAAAGCATTCAAAATATTCTGATACATACATACAATCATGCTGTATGTCTAGCTGCTCCACTATAAATCAGAAGGTTAAAAACTCTATGATTAATTGTTATTACCTCTTCCTCTTTGATCTTTTCAGTAGCATACTGAATGGTAATAACTGATTTAAGATGAACTTAAATAAATCTTGGCATCCTCTTAAAATAGCCTTTGAAGAAATGAACAATAATTATTGGAAGAAGTTGGTGTCTTCCTAGCAGATGAAATTAGATTTTTCTGAATGAGACACTAAAAGTTCAAGAGGAAGTTTTTAAAATCTTCTGAAGCAGACAGGTTGACCTAGCCTTAAAGAGGGATGAAGTAGCAATATCTAATGTTATTACAGTACGTAAGAGTTTTCATTATATTCTTCTTGTCCCCCTTCACTATTTAAAGGATTTACAGAAATTCAGAGGTACTATGGTTTTTGTTAAAGCTTGATCAAAACTGACACCTTCAATCGCTTTAAAAGAAAATGCTGGAATAAAAGATATCCTGAACATTTATTTCTTTATGCTTAAAACACAAAGCTATGCACATTTTTTCTTGGATCATATTTTTGAGAAACCTATTTATGGGATTGTAATCTATTTATTTTCTGGACAAATAATATATGAGTTTTATACATAGTAATTAATTCTTTATAAAGAATTTTAAGAGTGCTTTGACTTACCATGGAGATTCAGAACTGTTCACCATTTATTTTGTGTAATTTTTTATTCATGTAAATTTTATAGGGAAATGCTTTCTTTTACCAAGGAAATATACAATTTTGATTTTTAAAACATATTTCAATTTTATTTTCTTTGTTAAACTGTTTTTATACAGGTGGGTCTTGGTTAACAACCACTCATTCAGCGACTGTTTGAACTTGCGACAATACTAAACAAGTGGTACTTATGACCGGTCCTCAAAGTTCTAGCCATTGCAGTGTCTCTGCAGTCACATTGTCACCATTTGCGACCTTTGCCAGCTTCCTACAAGCAAAGCCAATGGGGAAGCTAACAGGAGGTCACAAATGGTGACCACGTGACATCCTCGGTTAACAATGGCATTGAATTCGCTTAACAACAGCAACTGGGAAGTGCTGAAACTGCCGTTATTAAGCAACATGGTCACATGACACATGCTTTACAACTGTGGCACTTAGCAACAGAAATTCCGGTCCCAATTGCCATCGTTAACTGAGGACTACCTATAGTTGTGTGATAATTAAATACAAACAGGTGTGAATTTGCTAGTAGCAAGTTTGAAACCTTAATTTAGGACAGAAAAATGGAAAAGGATTTAAACATCATTTCACAAATGCTACCCCTTTAGCTAACTTTTGATCCTCCCACACGGATTTATTCATATTATTTAGTTTTGCTGTTAGTGTTTCATTCTTAATAAGCATTGGAATTAGCTAGTTAATTAACAGATTGAAACATTGTTTTCATTCTGAAGTTTTATCGATCTTGAATTATACTTTCTACTTTTAGAGCCCTTCCTTCAATTTCAGTCTGTACCACAGCTGCATTGTATATTCAATTCATTATTCAGGAACATTTTAAAAAGAGCTCAGTTAATTAAACTTTGCATCTGAAGAGATTATCACTCACTGAACATTATTATAGGAACTTATTGAAAGCAGTGAACCACTGAGAAAAAGGTAGGATTTTTTAAAAACAATGGAAAGGGGATCTGATGCACTAGGAAAAGAATAGTGTTACATTGTAATCCCTATTTAAAAAATGTTCATCTCCTTTCTGATGACTATTGTTTATATATTTAACAATTTCTATAATGTCTCTTCTTGTCTTTCATCTAAGGTAAACAAATCTTGTTTCTTGATTTGAAATAAAAATAAGTGATCTAAAATGTTCTAGTAAATAATGTGACATTGCACTGAAATATTCTAATGCCTATATTCACTAGGCAATTAACTAAGGACCACTGAACATGACAGATGAAAATATCTGGTCATATATGTGTTACATGCAGTAGAGAAAAGGAGCTGTACCATAAGGCCAAACTGGAAAAAAGGCCATGTTCCGCATACATTTTTTAATAAATAGCTTTTAAATTACCAAACATGTACTGAACATAAAGGTTCTTTTTGCAAGGCAACCGACATTTGTCCCAAGCAAGTTAGCTCTTAAAATGTGAATAGCTCAAGAGCCTTGAAGGAGTCCTTCCTGCTTGTGAACCTCAGATGTTCCCATAAGGAACTGAAGGCAGAGTGATGCAACCAGTCAGCGGTTCTGCCAAAGCCTCTGTCTTTGTTCTTCATACAGAAAAATTAGTGCTAAAGCTCCTAATTGCCCAGGGATCAATATAGATGTGTTTACTTTTTAAATAACAAGATCATTTTGTTCGTTTGTTTTTTTACAAAATAATCAACAATAGAATAGTTATTCTGAAGATTGAGACTGTAGTTTGTGAGAGAGGCTTTAATTGTTTTCTCTCTCTGACATTCTTCCCTCTAACTGCAGTTATTTATTTATTTACTAGATTTATATCCTACCTTTACTTCGTGCAATTCAAGGCAATGTACATAATGCTCCCTCCTCCTGCTTCTCCCTCAACCACAACCCTGTGAGGTGGGTTGGGCTGAGAGAAGTGACCAGCTGTTTTCTGGAATTCTTCTGTTGCCAGCTAATTTAGAATTTGCAGGAAAGATATTGAAGCAGGTGGATATTAAAGGAGGTATCAAGACTGAGACAGACATGATCATTTTTATTTTTATTTTTTTGTTTATTGTTATAATGAGATATTAACGCTTTTTTCTCTTTGTTGTATTTTTTCACTTTTTTGTTAAATCACTTTTATGTATTTTTTTCCTTTTTTTTTGTAATCAAAAATTAAAAAAAAATTAAAGAAGGATCATTTTTATTTAAATTGTCCCCATTAATTACTTACAGCACCAGGGGTCTTTCACCAATTGCCCCTGTGATCCCAAGTGGCAGGGATGGACTCCGGAATTCAACTCACAAAGGCGTTGCTTTCATTGGGCACCTTTTATAGCCCTACAACCTCTCTCTCCCCTTCTACCCCCAGAGTTGCCTAGTTTAGGCATCAGTAAGGAAAGGCTAGATATTAATGAGGATCAAGTGTCTAGCAGGCATTGGGCACCTGCTACGACAAAAGAAGGAAATAATTATCTAATTGGGGTTAGAGCTGGAAGTTTGTCATCTTTACAGCTCTCAAGAGTGAAGAGGAAAAGCTACTGTAGCTTGTCTAAGCAGCCCATCTTCCAGGTGTTAATTTACAAATGCAGATCAATCACAGGATATCAGCTCGATGTCTGTGATGGAATGTGTCTATGAAGGGGGAGGTGGTGTGATGGAATGCAGTAGAGATCTAGGTTCTCAGGAAGGAAGGAGCATATTCCAGGAAGGAAAGGGCGGGGGGGGGGGGGAGGGGGCAAGAGGCAACACAGTCCAGAGCAGGAACATGGGAAGAAGAGACTTAAGATAGCCACTCCCTAGCATGCATCTATCAGGTTAGCATAATACAGATGTAGTCTGGCAAGATTCTGTCTATATGGTGTAATCAATAAAGAACTGAACTTGGCTGGATTGTTTCCCTGTTGCTCTTGGGCTGGGCCTGACAATGTCCCCCAGCTGGATTCCATGCTGAAGGAAGGATTAGAATTTCATGGTCTCCCTCATTTTAGTCCAGCCCTTTAACCACTACACCAAACTTTATGACATCTTATAAGTTTGGACCATAACTTTATGACAAACTATAATGTTCAGTGGAGGGGTAGATCCCCCTTTCATTTCCAAATGTAATATCACATCTTCTCAGTTTGGCAACATATATACACATATCAATAATTTCTCACACCATGGTTCCCAAATATCCAAAAGTTATTGCTCCAGATAATACTTAAGTGTACTCACAAAGGGATAAGAAGAAGACTAGCATAAAAGCTCTATAGACTCGAAACTTGTGTGTGTGTGTCTTGGTATGTCTGTGTGTCCAAATAATTTATTATGTATTTGCGTTGTTTCCGTGATAGGTATATAGTATAGAAAGATAGCCATGAAAATATTCATTTTGTCCTTCTCTTCTTCTATATAAAAGAGGTTTCAGTATAGGAAGATGCTTTGTTCATCTGCTGTCATTCCTGTAGTGATTTTCAGGAAGGAAGGAAGGAAGGAAGGAAGGAAGGAAGGAAGGAAGGAAGGAAGGAAGGGAGGGAGGGAGGGAGGGAGGGAAGGAAGGAAGGAAGGAAGGAAGGAAGGAAGGAAGGAAGGAAGGAAGGAAGGACGGACTTTATTGTGGTCATTAACCAGCACAATGATTTTCAGAAGTCATGTGTCCCTAGAGACCCCCTTTTGACATTTCAAATCAAAAAAAAAAAAAAAAAAGGAGGGGGAGGAAGAGGAAAGAGAGGGAGAAAAGAAAAAAAGATATCTACAAGAGCATAACTCTCAGATATACTAATAAAAACTAGCCATATACATCCATATGTTATATTATAACATTAAATTACTGATATATAAGTAATGCAAAGGAGCAATTCATGCTAAACAGCCCAAGAATATGGTCCATCCTGTGGCACTTAGTCCATTGCACAAATTCTGTCCTCAGTATCAACCTTGGAAATCGGGTGATTGCTTTCACATTTTGAAAGTGGCTTCCACTCTCTAGAATCAACAACAGTAGTAGCAGCAAATGCTCCTACTTCTGCTCCATCCTGTTCTGCTTCACAGAAGGAGGGCTCATCTTGAAATCATGAGTGACAGAGCTACTGATTGAGGTATAGCTTGTGACTGCAACCTACTACTGCCCTATAAAGATCCCACATAACCCTATGAAAAATGAAACCTTGGAGTATTCACCAAACTTGAATAGATTGCACTTGATCTTTTTTTTTCCCCCCAATAAATGGAAAGCAGTAGAAGTTGCATGATCATATGTTTTTAACTCTGAAAGCACTGCAGAACTTGATGCAATTACTATATGTAGTTATTCAGTATTTATGGCAGTGTTTCTCAACCTTGGCAGCTTTAAGATGTGTGGACTTCAACTCCCAGGATTCCCCAGCCAGCAAGTCCACACATCTTAAAGTTGTCATGGTTGAAAAACACTGATTTATGGTATAAATGGTGTTTCAAAGAGTTGTAATTTTTTTTAGAACACTGCCCTCAAAAATTAGTGAAGACTTTCCTCCTTGTAACTAAGATATCAGTTGTATGGGAAGTAATCCAATGGGATAAACTGTTGGTACAAACCTATTCATTATGCAGAGCCAGCAGTTGTTACTCTGCTGTCACACAAGGTGATCTGTAGCAGCCAATTGGTTTACCATATGGCTTCAGTGTCCCCTTCATGGATCACTGCCTTGTCGTGGCGAAGGGGCTTGTGTAACTCAGTGAAGCCATGAGCTATACCGTGCAGGGTCACCCAAGACAGACAGGTCATGACAGAGAGTTCTGACAAAATGTGGTCCACTGGAGAAGGAAATGGCAACCCACTCCAGTATCCTTGCCAAGAAAACCCCATGGACAATGTTAAAAGGCTAAAAGATATGACGCCGGAAGATGAGCCCCTCAGGTCGGAAGGTGTCCAATATGCTACTGGGGAAGAGCGGAGGGCAATTCCAAGTAGCTCCAGAAAGAGTGAAGCAGCTGGGCCAAAGCCGAAAGGACGTTCAGCTGTGGATGTATCTGGAAGCGAAAAGAAGGTCCGATGCTGTAAAGAACAATATTGTATAGGTACCTGGAATGTAAGATCTATGAACCAAGGCAAGCTGGATGTGGTCAAACATGAGATGACAAGATTGAACGTCGACATCTTGGGAATCAGCGAATTGAAATGGACGGGAATGGGTGAATTTAATTCAGGTGACCATTATATCTACTAATGTGGGCAAGAAACCCTTAGAAGAAATGGAGTTGCACTCATAGTCAATAAGAGAGTGGGAAAGGCAGTAATGGGGTACAACCTCAAAAACGACAGAATGATCTCAGTGCGTATCCAAGGAAAACCATTCAACATCACAGTAATCCAAGTCTATGCCCCAACCACTGATGCCGAAGAAGCTGAAGTTGACCGGTTCTATGAAGACCTACAAGACTTTCTAGAACTAGCACCAAAAAATGTCCTTTTCATCATAGGGGATTGGAATGCTAAAGTAGGAAGTCAAGGAGTAATCGGAATAACAGGCAAGTTTGGCCTTGGAGTACAAAATGAAGCAGGGCAAAGGCTAATAGAGTTCTGTCAAGAGAACAAGCTAGTCATAGCAAACACTCTTTTCCAACAACACAAGAGACGACTCTACACATGGACATCACCAGATGGTCAATACCGAAACCAGATTGATTACATATTTTGCAGCCAAAGATGGAGAGGCTCTATACAGACGGCAAAAACAAGACCAGGAGCTGACTGTGGCTCAGATCATGAGCTGCTTACTGCAAAATTTAGGCTTAAACTGAAGAATGTAGAGAAAACCACTAGACCACTCAGGCATGACTTAGATCATATTCCATGTGAGTACACAGTGAAGGTGATGAATAGATTTAGAGGATTAGATTTGGTAGACAGAGTGCCTGAAGAACTATGGACGGAGGTCTGTAACATTGTACAAGAGGCAGCAACTAAAACCATCCCAAAGAAAAAGAAATGCAAGAAAGCAAAATGGCTGTCTGATGAGGCTTTACAAATAGCTGTGGAAAGAAGGAATGTGAAAAGCAAGGGTGAAAGGGAAAGATATAAGCAACTGAATGCAGATTTCCAGAGAATAGCAAGGAGAGATAAGAAGGCCTTCTTAAATGAACAATGCAAAGAAATTGAAGAAAAGAATAGAATGGGGAAGACTAGAGATCTCTTCAAGAAAATTGGAGATATCAAAGGAACATTTAGTGCAAAGTTGGGCATGATAAAGGACAAAAAAGGCAGGGACCTAACAGAAGCAGAAGAGATTAAGAAGAGGTGGCAAGAATACACAGAAGAACTATACAAGAAAGATCTTAATGTCCCTGATGTCCATGCTGGTGTGGTCACTGACCCTGAGCCAGACATCCTAGAGAGTGAAGTCAAGTGGGCCTTAGGAAGCATTGCTAACAACAAAGCTAGTGGAGATGACAGTATTCCAGCTGAGTTATTTAAAATACTAAAAGACGATGCTGTTAAAGTGCTGCACTCAATATGCCAGCAAGTTTGGAAAATGCAACAGTGGCCATGGGATTGGTCAGTTTGTGTTCCAATTCCAAAGAAGGGCAATGCCAAAGAATGCTCAAACTATCACACAATTGCACTCATTTCCATGCTAGCAAGGTTATGCTCAAAATCCTACAAGCTAGGCTTCAGCAGTATGTGAACCGAGAACTACTGGATGTACAAGCTGGGTTTCGAAGAGGCAGAGGAACTAGAGATCAAATTGCCAACATTCACTGGATCATGGAGAAAGCACGAGAGTTCCAGAAAAGCATCTACTTCTGCTTCATTGACCATGCAAAAGCCTTTGATTGTGTGGATCACAACAAACTGTGGCAAATTCTTAAAGAGATGGGGATACCAGACCACCTTACCTGTCTCCTGAGAAATCTGTATGCGGGCCAAGAAGCAACAGTTAGAACCAGTCATGGAACAACCGATTGGTTCAAAATAGGGAAAGGAGTACGACAAGGCTGTATACTGTCACCCTGCTTATTTAACCTATATGCAGAGTACATCATGAGAAATGCCAGGCTGGAAGAATCACAAGCCGGAATTAAGATTGCAGGGAGAAACATCAATAATCTCAGATATGCAGACGATACCACCCTAATGGCAGAAAGTGAAGAAGAACTAAAGAGCCTCTTGATGAGGGTGAAAGAGGAGAGTGCGAAAGCTGGCTTGAAACTCAACATTAAAAAAACTAAGATCATGGCATCTGGACCCATCAATCCCTGGCAAATAGAAGGGGTAGAAATGGAAGCAGTAACAGACTTCATTTATTTGGGCTCCAAGATCACTGCAGACGGAGACTGCAGCCATGAAATTAAAAGACGCTTGCTCCTTGGGAGGAAAGCTATGGCAAACCTAGATAGCATATTAAAAAGCAGAGACGTCACCTTGCCGACAAAGATCCGCATAGTCAAAGCTATGGTTTTTCCAGTAGTAATGTATGGCTGTGAGAGCTGGACCATAAAGAAGGCTGAACGCCGAAGAATTGATGCCTTTGAACTGTGGTGCTGGAGAAGACTCTTAAGAGTCCCCTGGACTGCTAGGAGGTCAAACCAGTCGATCTTAAAGGAAATCAACTCTG
This sequence comes from Liasis olivaceus, assembly GCA_030867105.1. Lineage (NCBI taxonomy): Eukaryota > Metazoa > Chordata > Lepidosauria > Squamata > Pythonidae > Liasis > Liasis olivaceus. Next base: position 48,862,884 of record CM061355.1, on the reverse strand, counting down.
ATTGCTCATTGGAAGGATTGATAATGAATCTCAAGCTCAGATATTTTGGTCACCTAATGCGAAGAGAGGACTCTTTGGAAAAGACCCTGATGCTGGGAAAGATTGAAGGCAAAAGGAGAAGAGGATGGCAGAGGATGAGATGGCTAGATAGCATCACTGAAGCAATGAGCATGAAATTGAGCAAACTCAGGGAGGCAGTGAAAGATAGGAAGGCCTGGCGCAATATGGTTCATGGGGTCACGAAGAGTCGGACACGACTTAACAACTGAACAACAATGGCTTCAGTGTACATGTATTTCAAATAGCAATTGTGCTGCAGTTAATTTTATTTGGATGCAGCCTGAATCATAAATGTGATTGATCTTTTACTGGAACATTGGATTTGGTGACTATTTGTTATAAAAAATCTTGGGTTCTGTCTTACAAATATTGTAGGTGAAATAAGTTTGCTTTCCTCATTCATGTTTAATATCTATAATGTTCACTAATTAAATAATGTTTTTAGAAAACAAATTTCTGGTTTATACTCTTTATCTTAGCATTTTCTGTAGCTGAAATTAAAGGATTAGTTATATGCTCTGCAGCCTTAGAGAAAGGCTTCCTTATTATCCTTAAGCAGGACCATGTTTTTGAACTGCTTCCATAATATCTTACTTTGTTGCAGTTTAGCAATAAAATAGGGCATTTTTTTCAGCAATCAAAGTCAGAGCAAAGCACCTGCTCCCAGCTACATTGATTGGCTAAAATTTTAAGGGTTCAGGTTAGCACATCTTTTCAGCTTCAAAAACACTGGATTCATTTTATGGTTTAAACACTGCAAAGAAGTAGGTTAATTTTTCTCTTTCACTCATATAAATGCCAGCTTCAAAAACACTGGATTCATTTTATGGTTTAAACACTGCAAAGAAGTAGGTTAATTTTTCTCTTTCACTCATATAAATGCCAAGTGAGAGCATATCCAAGCAAGAGCAATATGGACCAAATCTTTAATTACAGAAAGGAAAGTTGTATAGTAGAAATACAAGGAAGGCAGTTACTTGTAAATTGAGAGTCAACTTAATAATGCAGTTTTGTAATTTTTATATAGCTTTGTGGGTTTCAAAGTGAAATATAACTTTTGAATTTGGGCTAGGTCTAGAAAGGAAAGTTTACATCAGTGGGCATTCACATGTTGCATGCTTTTAAATATTCTTGGACCTTAGCAGAGCCCATTGCTGATCCTGTTATCTAGACTAAGTTTTGCTCAGTGAAGAAAGTGCAATGCAAGATACAATGTAAGAAAGAATATCAGGGAAGAATTCTATTCTTTTTATAATGAGTTAGTGATATTTTGGTAGTTGGTGGTATAATAAGTTTAAATAGAACAGCAACAACCACTCTTCTGCATAACTTTATAGATATTTGGAGACCTCTCTCATGTCTCTTAATTTTCTCTAGGATATTCTCTTTTATCCAGTCACTTGTACAATTTACTTCCCCTCACCATTTTTATTGTTATTCTCCAAGCATACTCCCATTTGTCAGTGTTCTTTTTAAAATGCGGTTCCTAGAATGGGACTAAATATTCCAAACATGGCCTAATGCACAATTGAGCAGAACTAGAAATTCTGTAACATCTGTTTAAGACTATCTATATTGGACTGTTGGCTTATATTCACTTTGCGATTGAGTAAGGTACTTAGAGACTTTTCACATATATTACTGGAAACTTAAGTTCTCCAGCTCTACCACATCCTATAATTGTGCTTTTGAAATGTAATCTTTTATATATATATTTAAAATTTTACATTTTAAGTGTTTTTTTAATTTGTCAAGATCAAGCTAATTCTATCTTCTATTATGTCATTTAGCTCTCCCAAATTTGTGCCATCTGCCTATTTGTGGCTCCTGAAAGCCTTGACTACAGTTCTGATACTTTTCAAAGTTATTATATGAATATATATATTCAATTTAGTTTCTTTGCTGCAAAAAGTTTGTAGTCTATATTCAGTAGAGAAATAGGTCTGTACAATGTAGGATGAGTTGGATAATTCCCCTCTTTGTAAATCAGAGACTATATTTGTCTTTAAGAGATACGTGAGGGATGATATCAGATATATTCTGAATGCCACTGACAATATAAATCAGAAAAGTAAGAAAGCAACTATGATTTTTCTTAACACAGAGAAAGCCTTTGATAATTTAGAATGGCACTTTATATTTACTACTTTCAAGAAGATGAACTGTGGTTTGAAGTTTCTTGCATATATACAGAGTATTTATAAAGAACAAGATGCTAAGATAATGATAAATGGATTTATATCACAAAAATGTCTTACAAAGAGAGAGACAGAGAGAGAGAGAGATAAGGCAACACTATTTCTCTCCTTCACTAGCATTAGAATCACTGGGAATAAAGATAGAATATGAAAATAAAATTTCAGGAATTAGCTACCAAACAAAAAACATAAATAAAAATTATATGCAGACAATGTTGCACTTACCCATCCATAGATTTCTTTAGAATTGATAATGGAATATATACAGAGTATGGCTGAGTATCAGGAGAATGATGTTTCATAGAGCAGGTGCAGCAGCAGAAAAGGCTCTCCTCCTGGATCCTGTCAAGTGGCACTCTCTCGTCGATGGAACACACCATGTGCTCCTCTGCCAGGCCTGATGGGATGGGTAGATGTAACTGGGGAGAGGTGGTCTCTCAAATAGCCTGGCCCCATGCCATGCAGAGCTTTAAAGGTCATCAGCAGCACGTTGAATTGAACCCAGAAGCAAACTGGTAGCCAATGCAGCTTGCAAAGCAGAGGTAACATGCGCAGATCTAGAAGTGCACATAACTGCCTGTGCCACTGCCTTTTGGTCCAACTGAAGTGCGTTACAGGATTCCCAGATTGCACACCAGGTCTTATATATTTTCTTAATAGTTTGATATCCATAAGCCTGTTGCAAGACATATGCAGCCCTTTACTTCCCCTTTCTTAATGTATAGTAGTCAAATGTAGATATGTTTGGTCAACAATAGTTTCCTGTTTCATCGAAATCAACAGTTATGGTTGCCAGTTCAAAGCAAGCCATGACTTAAAACTGCAGCTTGAATTTGGGTTAGAATCCTGGGCCTCATTCCCCCCTCCCCCGATTCAGATGGCTCCAACTTGTTAGCCTTTCCCCAGAGGCTGGAGCCAGGATGTTAGGTGAGTCCAACCTATGTGGTTGAATCAGATACTTTGCTTTTTGTGCACCTAGGCATATCATATATTTTATGGATGTTTTAGATGGTTCTGTTGTTACTATAGTCCTTTTAATTTTTGTTTTTGTGTTGGTTTTGTAATGTGCTGTTAGCCTCCCAGACTTGTGAGAGCAAGATGGGTAGCCATATAAATTGTTGAAATAAGAAACCATTGAGAGTCAGGTTTGTTACAAAAGAAGCATTATTTTCAGGGAGATATTTGCCTCTCTCAGCACAGCTATGCTAAATAGGAACTTGCCCTCGCAGAATCAAACTATTGTTAAATCATTTTGCTAATCATAGGAGATATAATATTCCCTCCCCAAACAACCCTTTATAGGTTAAGTGTGAATTTACTCAATTAGAAGAAGCTTGAAATATAATATTGAAGGATAGAAAATAGTTACAGTGTAAGAAAGATGATTTTGAAATAATATTTTCCAGTTACTTCCAAATTGAGTGACTAGCTGTATATTTTTGCTTTTTGAGGAACATGGTCAATGGTAAAAAGGATCGTGCCTCTCTTATATAATTATTTCAAGCTTGCTTGAAAAGTAAACAGAGTCCACAACTGACAGAAGTTGGTGAAGTTGCTGATTCTGCTACTGAAAAGGCTGCTGATGACAGCCACTCACTCAGCTGCTTCCCTTTCATCCCAGCTGAGGTTGAGTTATTGAGAGGAATGCCCTAGATTGTTGATATGGAAAATCAATAGCAGACTTAAGAGACAGACCCATTTTTAACCAAAGAAACATATATAAAATTCTTAAACGGATCTGACATTATTACTTTCCCATTCTCTGCAGATGTTCTCTGTAACGGATGACTTGTGTCCTAAGCTACCTGTATATAATACAAATTGTGAAGGATATAAGATAGACGTGACTGGCCATTGAGAGTTATTTCCTTTATGTATTTCTGAATTCTCAACAGAAATTATTTTGCTGTTAAAATATTTTTGAGGGAAAAAACAGAAACATTCAAAGCAATTAATAGGACAAATAATTCCAAGTAATTGAAAAATGGTGTACAGCAAACTGAATTATACTCAAGGGGGAAAATGAGAAAAGGGAGGAGAACAAGAGTTTAAAATGTTGTTTTTAGAATGTTTCACCAAGCAGCAGTTTATAGCTATGTCGTCTGCACCAAACATTTATTAATGAGGAGAAACCCCCAATAAAAAAGGATTAAAATGCAATTAGCTCTATTTATTCACTCAGTGAATAATTATATATTAATTATTGGAAAATTAAAACTGCGAATACAACTTGGACTTGAAATTATAGGATATTTTAAAATGTTTCACACCAAGTTAAAAAAAAAAGAAAGCCATTAGTGAAGGATACCACAGGGACACAGATCTACAGAACTCAAGAGGGAATGTTTCGAAGGGATCAGGGTTCGCATTTGTTAGATGCAATGCTCGGCTATAGATTACCCAGTCTAACCAATAAAATTTGACACTGATCAATAAAATAAAAAGGGCCAAACAGACATATACGTCAGGATACATCAGATTTTTAAAAAATTAATTGCAAAGAATTTTTTGGGGCTATCCCATGTGAAAAGGGAAATTTAACTCTTTTTCTTTGTTTTGTTTTTCTTTGTTTCCCAATCATAAGAGTTGAAAGGAGCCATTCAGACTATCGAATCCAGCCCTACAACTTAGTAGGGGAATGCAAATTAAAGTATGCCTGAGAGATACAGAAGCTTTATCAAAGATAAACAACCAACACTTAGTTATCTCAATATCTACAGTCCTTGTAAGATTGTTTCCAATCTCCTTTTCATTCTTGTGGCCCTTCTTTGTATCTCCCCCATTTTTTTCTGGATTTTTCTTAAAATATAACCCCCAGAACTGGACATGGTACTCACAGGGAGGTCTGACCACTAGAAAATACAGTAGAACTATTGCTTTCAGTGATTTGGAAACTGCTTAAATATTACAGTCTAGAATGGTATTTTCTTTTTAGGAGCCATATCACCTTATTGACTCCTTCTGTTCATCCAATCATTGACAAATTTCCAGAATCAGGATTGAACCCTGTGACAACCAGCTTGATGCCCCCTTCCAGTTTGATGAAGATCCCAATGAGTATTCTTTGCATATGGTTTTCAAGCCAGCTATGAGTCCATCTTGTCTTTGTTTGAGGCATTAGACATAAGTAAGTGCAAGAATGCTTACTAATGGAGGTGAGCTTGTCCCTACAAAACATTATTGATATATACCAAACAGCAAAAGTCACTCACAAGCTCTGGTTTCTCTTCAAATCATATATATCATTTGCCACAATAGAATGTTACAGGACACAGCAATGATAATACCCCAGTTTTGGCAACCACCCTGTTACAGACTTCTGGAAAGGAAAGAAACCCGCAGACTCTAGTTAAAAACATGGTTTTGGTTTTAGCAAAGGAACCAGCAGCAGGCAAAAAGCTTAAAAACAGGGCAAAGTGTAGGCAAACAATGCAGCCAAGGCAAAATGAAGCATGGCTATGAACAAACGGGCAGAAATAGGTACAGTAGATTTCTGATACAAGTGCAGAAAGCATAAACTTGGCAAAAATGGCAAAGTTACAAAAACAATTCAAGAAGCAGATACGATGCCAAAGAGGAATGAAGCTGAAGAAGATCGTTTCTTTATAGGCTCAATTAACATAAACAGGGTGAGACATCAGAATGAAGGCTGGGCTGAAACAATACCTTCTAATGGAATCCCCACTGCTTATAAAATGGATACTGCTGTACAAATCTTTCTAATAGCTGAAAGTGGCTGCAACAAATTGAAGCCTAAGCTAAACTGGGACCCAGAAGCAATTCATATCCAGTCACACACTGAAGACCCAATAGCCACACAAGGTACTTGTGAACTCACTTTGAAATCGAAAGGCGCTCAATATGATAGTATCAAATCTGCAAAGAACCATCCTAGGCCTAGACCATCTGAAAAGTTACAAATAGTCAATTGTGTTGACTCAGTCATATTGATAGTTCCATATTATCCCAGAAAAAAGGCCTCCATGGTTAAGCAGATATAAAGATTCTTTCATGGTATTGGGTGTCCTCCAACAACTCATCACGTAACTCTTAGTAAGATGCTGCTATACAAGTTAGACAGAGCAGATGTGTAATCAAGAAGCCAAACAGTGTAACTGAACAGAACTGTGTTGGCTGTTGTATGAATAGGATATTTTATTTAGAAAGAGGAGGATATGAGAAAGTCAGTATTTACCAAAAGTTGAACCTACCTTTTTGTTCCAGGTCAGAGTTGAGTCCAAGCTGTCTTAATAAACACTGTCAATTCACCTTTTGTGTCATTGCTTGCACATAAATGAACAATATATATATATGCGTACAGAAGTTAACATGTAATGAGAACATCTGCATACTTAGCTATTAAGCATTTCATTAAAGAGAGACTGAAGGCAGAAAGACTAAATATTTGATAAAATCATTACAATACTGTAATTTGTATTGCAATAATTACATATCTTCAGTGTATCCTAAACTCAGGTCTTCTGAAGCTCTTGGGATTTACATTGTGCTCTGCATATCATGTTGTTCTGAAGTACTGGGTTTCATATGAGTAAAACATTTTATTTACAATCCTATTGCTTCTTCACTGGTATTGACATTTAATAAACTGTAACTAGGTCACATAGTGGGGTATATATCTAGCCTCATACTGTAATTCTGGTTTAAATCAATGCATAAAGTTGACCAAAAAAAAAGTTAAAACTTATCCTAAAAAATTAAAGAACAGTGCTGCTGTTCTGTGGAATATGCAAAGCTCATTACTTAAGCTGCAAAGGAAAGCAAAAGAATATTGTGTTCAGAAACAAGTGATAAGAAATATCTATGTCATGTAAATATTTCTGAATACTATTATGTCAAAGAATTAATATATTTCAACAAAGCTGTACTGTAATTGTAATAAATTCTTGGGCTCTCTGTAGGGCATACCAGACCGTCAGGTTAGCATGTTTTCCTCTAGACCCTGAGAAGGCACAAATGTCTGGTGGCGCAACCTGCTGGCCCCCCACAGCCACTCTTCATTCTGCTTTGATAGTGAGGCCACACGTATGGCTGCCCTGACCGTGTAGCACAGGGCAAATTAAGGTGTCGTGACTGGTGGCTGCATCTTCCCTCCCACTCGTACCTGGAGGGGAACAGGAAAAAACACCACCACCAATCGCTCCCCTTAATGTTGTGGTAGAACAAGGTTGCAGGGTGACAGCCTGCAAATCCTGACCTGCCCCCTCTTCCAGCAGCAGCTTCTGTAATGTTGACAGTTCAACAACGCCATGGAAAACAAAACTATGCCCAGTGCCATTTTCCAAGTTGCTTGCCTCTTGATCTTCATAGCTACCTTGCTGCTGATACTCCTCTCCTGTTTTTTAAACAGCTCTTTTTTAAAAACATTCTATCAATCTCACTGCTGGTGCTCTTCTCTTTGAGCAGCTTTAAAACAAAACAAAACAAAACAAAACAAAACAAAAAGAAGAGGTTAGTGCTAGCTAGCAGTCTTGCAGTTGCTCCTTAAAGTTCCTTTAAACTTCTCCTTTAAAGTGCTCTTTTTAAGAGCAGTCTGCTGCTTCTCCTAGTGATCCTGTTGCTCTTCTTGCAGTGCCACATTAATCCAGCAGCATAATCCAAAATGGCACGGGAGGGCAGTGCCCAGAAACTGAAGAGGAGGAGGAGCAGGAGTTGCAGCTGAAAGCAGCCAATTAGAGTTTGGCAGAGCCCAGCCCCTCACCATGTCATCACCACCATCACCACCAGAGTGCTTGAAATTATGCCCATAGCAAGCCTTGGATTGGGAAAACACCACCTTAACCCTGGATTAGTTAAAGATGAAATTAGGAGATCTCAGATACTGGTGGATGATGGGACAAAGGCAGCACCACGAGGACACGTTCTGAAGGAATGATTAGAAAGGCATATTTCAGCTGCAGCTGTGGTTGATAGATTTGTGGATGAGCCCTTAAATTCTACTATATATAAACAGGAAGCAACCCCCACCCTCCCTCACACTGATTATGTTACCTGGTTGGGTAATGAAACGTCTGCAAGCAAACAACCAGGCTCAGAGAGCACCAAGAACTCTACAGCTGAACCTGAGCTACAGATATTCTCTTCTATTGGAACCCTCAAATTCTGCCAAAATGTTCATCATTAAGTAAATACGATATTTTAAGGTAGGGAAAGAACAGATTAAGACATTTCTTTTTAAGAGGTACTCAACTGTGTCCTACATAGGGAGAATTAGAGTTGATCACACCAAATTCAGTCTCAAAATGTTATGATTACTATTCAGCTCTTCTACAAGGTTCATTAGCTGAATCCTTCATTACTATGAATTTCCTGAAAAGGATTATGATATTCAAAACAATAGGAACTTCAACTAAATGCAGAGAAATCATGTCAATTTATTAGAATGCATACTTCTTGAAAAGCTTGAGCTCACCTCTTTTATATATGACTAAAGATGGTGGAACAACTGGCACTCCCCATGGTTTGTGAAGGAGTTAAGAGTGCTGAAAAGGGCCAAGAGACATCTAGGGTGCCACTGGTGGAAAACTGGGGATGAGTGTGACCAAACATGGGTTAGAGCCACTATTAAGGTCTACCTCATGGCAGTAAGGGTGGCAAAATGCCACTTTTACTCCACTCTTATTGCATCCGCAGAATGTCACCTGGTGGCCCTATTCAGGGTCACCTGGTCCCTCCTGGGTAAGGAGGGTTTGGATGACCATCTACAGGGCTGCGCAGAGAAATTTGCTGAACACCTGATGGATAAAATTGCTCGGATCCGCTCCCAGTTGGATTCTAAACATGATGCAGGGCTGGTGAATATGCCTGGGAAGTGGACTTATCCAGTTACCTGAGAATGGTTTGATCCTGTTGGACCTGAGGATGTGGACAGGGTCCTTGGGGCTGCTATTGTGACTACCTGTGCATTAGATCCTGGTCCCTCCTGGCTGGTTAAAGCCACCAGGAAGGTGGCATTGGGGTAGGTACTAGCAGTAGTTAATTCATCCTCGCAGGAGGGGTGTTCCTGATGCCTTTTAAAGAAGCCTTAGTCCATCTCCTCCTCAAGAAGTAGTCACTAGGTCCCACCCTTCTGGACAATTTCCGTCCAGTTTCCCACCTTCCCTTTTTAGGAAAGGTGGGGGAAAAGATGGTTGTGCGACAGCTTCAGAAGACCCTGGAGGAAAGGGATTATCTGGACCCCTTTCAGTCAGGTTTCAGGCCTGGTTATGGGATAGAAGCAGCATTGGTCACACTTTTAGATGATCTTGGGTGAGAGTGGGATGGGGGTAGTGCATCCAATCTTGCTCTTCTTGACCTCTTGGTGGTTTTCAATACCATCGACCATGGTATCCTTCTGGGTTTGCTGCGGGAGTTGGAGCTGGGTGACACAGTTTTGTGCTGGTTCAGCTCCTTCCTCCAAGGCCAATCACAATTGGTGTTGATAGGGAGCGAGAGGTTCAACCCATGGCCCCTACTTTGTGGGGTGCCTCAGGGTTTGGTGCTTTTGCTGCTCCTATTTAACATCTACATGAAACCATTGGGTGAGATCATCTGGCACCATGGGATGAGGTATCATCAGTCTGCTGATGATACTCAACTATATATCTCCATCCCAGATGACCTAAGTGATGCTGTGGCTACCCTTTCATGGTGCCTGGAGGCTGTAGGGGCCTGGCACAAAATACAGCAGCACAGTTTTGAATGCCCCTAGGGTGGCACATGTAACACCTCTGTTAAGTGAGCTGCATTGGCTGCCGGTTTGCTTCTGGGTCCAATTCAAGGTGTTGGTTACCTTTAAAGCCCTTCATGGCACAGCACCAGGTTATCTGAGGAGCCGTCTTGCCCCCTTTATATCCGCCTGCCCCACTCGGTCCAGAAGGGGCATGTTTCGGACCCCACCAGTCAAGGAATTTAGACTGGCGGGGTCTAGGAAGAGGCCCTTTTCTGCCATGGCCCCTGCCCTGTGGAACAGCTTACCACCTGAGGTGTGGGCTGCCTACTCTCCTGGCCTTCCAAAAAAGTGTGAATACATGGCTATGCCAGATGGCTCGGGGGCCTGATGAGGGCTCGCATAGTTGGAATTGGCTTGTGGGATGATTGATACTGCTCTCCTCCATCATCTTGAAGTGTATATAGTCTTTTTATATAAATTTGTTATTAGTTATTTTAATATGGATATTTATATTTTTATTGTTCTGACTGCTTTGGATTTTAATTGTGAGCTGCCCAGAGTTGCCTTCTGGGGGAGATGGGTGGCATATAAATTTAATAAATAAATAAATAGCCACAATTAAATGGAGTACAGAGCCAAATCTTGTTATCTTTATTGTATGACAGCCACAGCAAATCTACTTTGCCATAGCTTAAAATGTCCCAGGTGCAAGATCTATTGTTTCCAGGAAGAGTTGGGAAAGAACCCCTTCTGAATCCATGGAAAATTATTGCCTGTCAGTATAGACAAAACTGAGCTAGATAGTTCAATAATCTTACTCAGTATAAAGTAATTTTGTGTATTTCTGTGTTTTGTATATTATAACAGTGAAGCAATTTTAAATGAAGCATTTATTTCAAGAAAAGGCCTACAAACCCAAGCACCATTTCAAGATTTTAGACAAATGCTACGATAAGCTTCTACAAATCAAACATGAAACATTTTAAATTCCATAATTTAAAATATAGAGAATGTGTTTAATATTTCCTAAAGTTTCCCTTTTGTAAACTATTTGATAGAAATCTGACAATTTTGCAGCAGTTTTCAAGGGCATTATTTTTTAACACATATATCTAATGCAATGGCAGGTTTGTATTCAAGGTATTATACAAATGAATCTGCTTATAATATAAATGCAATCAAGTTATTCTTGGATTATGAACCCAATTTGGTGGAATGATTTTAGTTTGCAAATTTCAAGAATGATTTTTAATATTGTCAATGTCATTTTTTCTTCAGCTGAGAAAGAAGACAGGAATTTGTAATTAGAACTTCTGAACGTAATTAGAACTTCCCATTGATTTTCCATATACTTCAGAATATAGTCAGCTGAAACCAGAAGGTGTATCAAATGAAGATAGAGAAGCTTTAAAAATAAAATTAACCTACCACATTTAGATGATACACAAAAACAACTCTTATTCACTCCACTATTTGAGCTAGAGATTAAACAAATGGTTTTAAAAATGGCAAGTGGTAAAACACCAGGATTAGACGGATTCCCTGTCAAGTGGTACAAAACATTTATAGATCTTTTGGTGCTAAAACTTTGTCAAGTATATGAAGAGATATTTGATAAGGGAATTTTATCACTGGCATTTAATCAGGCTTATATTACAGTTATACTAAAAGCAGGTAAAGATCATACTCAGTGTGCTAATTATTGTCCAGTCTCATTGATTAATGTTGACACAAATATTTTAACAGCAGTGTTAGCAAATAGATTACATCAAGTGATATTGTTGGTTATTAAGAATGATCAAGTAGGATTCATAAAAACTAGGCAAGCAGCAGACAAAATTAGGTTAGTTGTAGATTTAATAGAGTTAAATAAAAATAAAGATCAATTTGTAATTTTATCATTAGATGCTGAAAAGGTCTTTGACAAAATACATAAACAGTATATTTTACTATACTAAATATTTTTGGATTTCCTTTGGAATTTATAAAATGGATTAAGGTATTATATGAGTTGCCCACATCTAAAGTAAAGGTTAATGGTATGTTTTCTCCTCTTTTTCCACTATTTAGAGGAACTAGACAAGGATGTCCACTTTCAGGCTTGCTTTTTAACATTTATTTATTATTTATTTTATTTATTAAATTTATCTCCGCCCATCACCCCCTAATGGGGGACTCTGGGTGACTCACAACTCTTTAAAACAATAAATAGATATACAATTACATAAAACCTAAAATCTGTACAAAGCAATTAGTAAAAAAGAAAGAGTCCAAGAGGCTGATGGTTCAGAGCAGCAGACGCCAGGCCTCTAAGGGGCTAGCCATCCCCACACTTGATGTCTACCCTCCCCACCCCAGGCCAGATGGCAGAGCCAGGTCTTCAAATCCCTTTGGAAGGCCAGGAGTGGGGGGGCCAATCTCACCTCCGGGGGCAAGATATTCCAAAGGGTGGGGGCTACAGCACAGAAGGCCAGCACATTTGAGTGGAACCCTTGGCTTGTGCTGTTAGACAACACAGGGAGATCTATGGAGAAGTACACAACTCAGTTGAACACAAATTGGTTTTATTTGCAGACGACATTCTTTTGGTTATTTCTAAGCTTCACACTACTATTCCAATGTTGATGCAAACAATAGATGCCTTTAGTAAAATAGCAGGATACTCTATTAACTGGTTCAAATCAGAATTGATGCCAATAGATGAAAACTTGGTCACCCATTCATTTAAGAAATATCATTATCATGTTTGTACTGAATCTATTAAACATTTCAGTATGTGAATACCAAAGGATATAACTCAGTTAGCAACATGTAATATAAATAAAATATAGAGAGAAGTTTTTTCAGATATCAATAGATGGGAGTCATTAAACCTCACCCTTTGGGGAAAGGTGAATGCTCTCAAAATGAACATTATTCCCAGATTAATTTATATTCTGAGAGGAATTCCAATTTTTATATCTGGAAAATATTTTCAGACAATAAATTCTTCATTTAGAAAATTTCTATGGGGTTCTTCAATTCCGAGAATATCTTTACAGAAAATGCAATTATCAACTAATGAGGGAGGATTCGATCTTCCGAATCGGGAGCTAAATCACCAAGCTTACCTATTGTCAAGTATTAAATACTGGAAGCCAACAAGTGGTGTTAATTTTCTGATTTGAGCAACTTTGGAATATACGTATGTAACACCTTTCGTCAGATGGACAGTATTAGGATCTAAATACACTAGAACTCTAATATCTCTGGAAACAATTTTGTCAGAAAGCTATGGAATGGAATGTCTAAAAAAAAAAGATTTGACCCTTTTTCCCATGGCAAATTGACTTTATGGGGAACCCAACTTTAAAAATTGGGAAAAAGATGGTGATATGGAAAAATTGGATGGAAGCGGGAATATTGACTTTGGACCAACTGATAGATGATGAAGATGAATGTTTAATATACTCTGTCTTAAGAGATAAATATCATCTATTAGATGTAACCCAATGACAATATTTACAGTTACAACATTTGTTAACAACATTATTTGGACCAGCAGCATTTTCAGCTTCTGAAACTCCTGAGATATTAGAACAACTTGTTAAATACTTTGAAAGTAAAAAACCTACTATTTGTCAGGATTAGCCCAGGAAACTCCAGGAGACGGTACAGATTCAATTCAGCAGGGTTTATTGGCTTCAGTCCCGTTACAGAATCTTCTCAGAGTGAAAGCAATTCCCAGAGTCACCCCACAAACATCCTGCATTCCTCAGGGAGGTGCCAGTCTCATCCTCTTATCTCTACCTCTCTGTTCTGGTGATAAGAGAGCGCACTTAACTCTTTCCGCTCTAGCTCTCACATATTAGTTTTTATAAATATTTGTTATCAATAAATCAATTTGATATGCAGATGTTAAGGGATGAGCGGAATAAAGAATTAGAGGTTTCTATATTGCCTAGACAATGGGAGAGTATCTTAACTTCTATAGCAAGAGTATCAGTGGACCTTAAGCCATGACTTATATTAACAAAAAATAATATTTAGAATTTATTGGACCCCACTATGTCTGAACAGAAAAGGATTGTAAAAAACAACATTTTATTGGATATGTAATAAGGACAATGCGTCTTTAAAGCGTATGTTTTTACAATGTCCTATACTTACCAAGTTTTGGGAGAAAGTAGTGGACTATATAAATGTGACTGTGCGACAAAAGCTAAAATTTTCAGAGGACGATATTCTTTTGAACTATATACCTAGTACATGGAATCTGACATCTGGACAACATAAATGGATTCTCCGTGCCCTTACTATGGCCCAAAAGACTGATTTTGCAGCATTGGAAAGATAAATGTATGGCCCCATTTATCCAATGGATTGAAGACCTGATTGCATTTGCTGCTTATGAGCGGATTGCCTATAGATGTAGACTTTGTATGGACAAGTATAATGAAATATGGGACTCATTTATACAAAATACAGTAGGTTAAAAAAACCCATGATAGTCATATAAATCTATTAGAAATATATATGTCCTTGAATAATATTTATATTAGATAAGTATATATAGAATTGAAATTGTTTATTGTTATAATGATATAAACACTTTTTTTCTCTTTGTTGTATTTTTTTCACTTTTTTTTGTTAAACCACCTTTATGTATTTTTTGTTTTTTTGTAATAAAAAAATTAAAAAAAAATTTCAGTCTTAGATCTAAAACCAAAAAAGAATATAGTCAGCTTTAGTTTTATGTTTTTGTTGTAGATCTTTGATCTTGTGTAAATACTGATGCATCTGACCTGCAAATAACAAGTTGTGTGTGTGCATATGAATGCACATATACACATCATTGTGCTCTACTTTCATTGACTTATATGTCAATGGTAGCTGAACAGAATCTTCTTCCAATAAAGAACTGGCCTGTGGCTCTATTAGATATGTACTGAGAGTGTCAAATAGCATACACTCTCCATGCTCTTTCTATGTATTTCTATATGGCTAATACGTTGTATCTTAATACCCAACTAAACTCTGTGTGGGAGCTCTCTGGTGAGATGTACTCTTGATATCAGCAAACAGAAACTTCTTCTTTGTCCTTGTGGAACGGATTTTTTTTTAAAAATTAAATATTGTTTCTCAAGTAAGAAAAAGGAGTTGTGGTACATCAATGAGAAAATATTTTTTTTATCCTGTTGTTTAAAATTCTGTTTCATTCTGTTAAATAACATTTGATAGAGGGGACTGTTCTAACATTGTAGTATGGTTGTCAGGGTTATTAGTCTTATGCAAAGAAAATAGATTTATCACTTGTAACACAGTATTATGATGATCTGATTGATGTCACTTTCCACATGGTGCAAGGATATAATAGTAAAACTGCCCTGCTATTCCTCTGGAAAAAGACAAGCCAAGAAATTATATCATTGCAATCAAAATAGTGTAGTGACTTCCAAAAACAATTCCAAACCTTTTATAAAACTGGTTTACCTAATTATATCTTGATCTAATGGAAATCTAAGAACACCACCACACGCAAGAATAGATTTTATTTTTCCTACCTGTTAATTACTTGCCAAAAATAGCACAGTATTAATAAAATGTTGGCAGAAAAGAACATTGTTTAATATATGCAGAAAAATTATTGTTTGCACAATGTGAATACAGTCAGATTCTTTGCTTTTATTTGATTGTATTAGTAGAGATGGGAACCTCACTAAACTTGTACAATATTATATATTCTTTGAAAGTTAAGCATTGCATAGACTGGAAACTAGTTCATTTTGTGTGTGGCTATTATTTATTTATTTATTTATTTATTTATTTATTTATTTATTCAAAGTTTTTATAGCTACCCAATTTCAATGGACTCTTAAATTAAATTATTTTACATTACATAATTAACAGGTGTCCTATTCCCCCCACCCCCCACCCCAACAAGTCCTACTATGCTGCCTCATTGTGATGGTTGTGTGTGTTCCTAGGAGGGATGACTGCTGGGAGTGTATACCAAGAATATATACTTCTCCACCCTTACTGCATCAGCAATACTTCTCCGCCCTTATTGTGTCTGCAGAGTGCCGCCCGGCGGCCCTGTTTGGGATCACCAGGTCCCTTCTTGGTAAGGGGGATCTGGTGGTTCATCTGCAGGGCCGCGCGGAGGAATTTGCAGAGCACCTGCAGGATAAAATCGCTCGGATTCATTCCAAGTTGGACTCTGAGCATGGTGCAGGGTCTGGGGAGATACCAGGGGATCGTTCTTGCCCACTTATCTGGGAACGGTTTGATCCTGTTGTTCCTGAGGAAGTGGACAGGATCCTCCGGACTGTGAGGGCCACCACTTGTCATCTGGACCCATGCCCCTCCTGGCTGGTGAAAGCAGCTCGGGAGGTGACATGTGGTTGGATCCAGGCGATGGTTAATGCATCCTTGCAGGAGGGAGTGTTTCCAGCGCCCTTTAAAGAGGCGTTGGTGCACCCCCTCCTCAAGAAGCCCTCCCTGGATCCTACTGTGCTGGACAACTTTCGTCCAGTCTCCCACCTCCCCTTTTTGGGGAAGGTGGTTGAGAAAGTGGTGGCTCCGCAGCTCCAAAGGGTCCTGGAGGAAACAGATTATCTGGACCCCTATTAGTCAGGTTTCAGGCCCAGCTATGGAACGGAAACGGCATTGGTCGCACTTATGGATGATCTCTGGCAGGAGCGGGATGGTGGAAGTGCGACCATCGTTGCTTTCCTTGATCTCTCAGCGGCGTTCGATACCGTCGACCACGGTATCCTATTGGGATGGCTCAGGGATATAGGGGTGGGCGACACAGTTTTGTGCTGGTTCACCTCCTTTCTCCGGGACCGATCCCAATCGGTGGTGATAGGGAGCGAGAGGTCCCATCCTCGGCCCCTCCATTGTGGGGTGCCGCAGGATTCGGTTCCCTCTCCGCTCCTTTTCAACATCTATATGAAATCGCTGGGCGAGATCATCCGCCATCATGGGATGATACTCAACTATATGCCTCCATCCCTGGTGAGGTAAGTGATGCAGTGACCACCCTCTCGCGGTGCCTGGAGGCTGTGAGGGTCTGGATGGGTAACAACGGGCTCCGACTGAACCCTGGCAAGACGGAGTGGCTGTGGGTTAATGGCTCCTCTGTATCCGGGACGTTGTCATCGTTGGTTCTGGTTGGGGTAGCACTGCCCCAGACAGACCCAGTGCGTAATTTGGGGGTCCTCCTGGACTCACGGCTACTGCTCAAAGAGCAGGTGGCAGCCATGGCCAGGAGGGCTTTTGCACAGCTTTGGGTTGTGCACCAGTTACACCCTTTCCTGGATCGGGATGCCCTGCGAACAGTCACTCATGCCCTTGTTATCTCCCAGATAGACTACTGCAATGCGCTCTACATGGGGCTACCCTTGAAGAGTATCCGGAAGCTTCAGCTGGTCCAGAATGCGGCCGCGCGGGCAATTTTTGGGGCCCGAAGAAGGACCCATATAACACCTTTGCTCCGTGAGCTGCATTGGGTACCGGTTTGCTTCCGGGTCCAATTCAAGGTGTTGGTTATCACCTTTAAAGCCCTACATGGCATGGGGCCAGGTTACCTGAAGGACCGCCTCGCCCCCACAATTTCAATCCGTCCCACCCGATCTCACAGAGAGGGCATGCTCCGGATCCCCGCAGTAAAAGAACTTTGACTAGCGGGGTCCAGAAGGCGGGCCTTCTCTGCTGTAGCCCCCGCCCTTTGGAACATCTTGCCCCTGGGGGTGAGACAGGCCCCCTCACTCCAGGCCTTTCGGAGGGATTTGAAGACCTGGCTCTGCCATCTGGCCTGGGGCGGGGAGGAAGGATACCAGATATGGGGTTGGCTGGCCCCTTAGCGGCCTGGTGTGGCCTCTATTGGCCTCTTGGATCTTTTAGCCTCTTTATTTTTATCCTTATTTCTGTAAAGTCTGCTTTTTATAACTTTTACAACTTTTAAACTTTTTATAATTTTAATTATGTATTTTTGATTTTAGTTGTTGTAAGCCGCCCAGAGTCTTCCGTTGTGGGGAGGTGGGCAGGGACAAGTTAAGTAAGTAAGTAAGTAAGTAAGTAAGTAAGTAAGTAAATAAATAAATAAATAAATAAAATATTCCCAGCAGGGTCACCTAAGGTGTGAAGGTCCTGGAGGCAGATGATCCCTTTAGTGACTATGGCAAAAGCATCAATACATACTGCATGGGAGAAGGCAATGCTAAACCACTTCTGAATTTTTATCAAGAAGACTGGATGGATAGAAAATATAAAATGATTGATGATATAGTGCTGGATGATGGGCCCCCTCAGGTTGGATGGCACTCAATATGCTGCTGAGGAAGAGCTGAGGATCTTCAGAGTGCTAATGGTGTTTATGAAGTGGCTACATTAAAGCCTTCAGGATGTCTGCTGCCACACAGGAAAAGAAAATCCAAAGCTGCAAGACAGACTTATAGGGGGAATATGGAACCTAAGAAGCGTGAACATGGGATAGCTCAACACAGTGAAAGATGAAATGAAACTACTACAAAGTGACATCCTAGGCATCAGCAAATTGAGATAGACTGGGATTGGACACTTTCAGTCCAAAGATCACACTGGTTATTACTCAGGACATGAAAAAGCAATGACATTGGTTCTATAGTTAGGAAGGTATAGCAAGAACAGCACTTGGCTACAATGCAATGAACAACCTAATAATATCAATTAGACTTTGTGAGCAGCCCTTTAATATGACATCATCTAAGTTTATGTTCCAACCACTGATACAGATGAAATGAAGGTTGATGAGTTTTATGATCAAGTTCAATTTGAAATCACCAAACGTGCAAGCAAGATGTCCTGCTTGTGATTGGACAGTGGAATGCCAACACTGGAAATATTAAGGAGGAAAATGTAGTTGAACAGTATGGCTTAGGGAACTAAAATGAAGTAGGAGGTTTTATCCGTTTCTGCCACTTTAATGATTTTTTTCATTAATAACACTGTCTTCAAACAACCAAAATGATGCCTGTATACATGGACATCACCAGATAGAGTACAAAGAAATCAAATTGACTATTTTATTGCTAAAAGGAGGTGGAAGAACTATGTTATATCTTCAAATACATGGCCAGATACTGACTGTGGAACAGACCACAAACTGAGAAGCCCATGGACAGCTCAGAAGCACACTGGAAACCAGTGCAGTTCATGAAGCATGTCATATGGATATGCTGAGGCAAACCCATCATTGCTGTCAGCACTGCATGCTGGACCAGTTAAAGCTTCCAAATGGTCTTCAAGGGCAGCCGCTTGTAGTAGTTGAGCTCCAGGGTCTAGATTTATAAATTCAAAGATTCATATTTTATTCATACGTTGGCTCTTAATTAGATATGCATGACTTAATTTTCAAACAGCTTCCCTTAGACCTAATTAGTAGGAGCATGGAGACATCTTTACCTTTTTTCAATATATTTTAAATAAAGATAATTGTGGAATTTAACAAACAAAAATAATACAGTTAGAATTCCTTTTATTCCTGCCATAAAATTTAGTCTTTCCCAGCTGGATTCCCTATTACGGAACAAAGTAAAGCCTAAATTGAAGTTAATGAGCCAAGTTTTCCATGGCTGATGGGGGGGGGGCGGGGGGGAGAGGGAGAGGGAGAGAGATAGATAGAAGAGATATCCAGGATATGTGTATCCAGAGAATCATTCTGAACTCTGCAATCTTGATAGGCATAGAAAGGGGATTTAACAGTATTTTTACTTGCTACAGTCCTGAGAAAATACTATATACTTCTTTGTCCATTATGATGTTACAGAAAACCTTGTGTGCATATTCAATAAATTAGTATGGTTCCCAGGGTAAAGTTTTGCTTTCAGGAGTTGGACTGTTTTGGTTGACATTAAAACAAATAATTTAGATACAGAAAAAAAATAGATCAGATAGGTTTTTAAAAAAAATTAAATTTTATTTATTTATTTATTTATTTATTTATTCCCTTTATATGGCTGCCCTCTCAGATTTATGGGTGGCTAACAATGATTAAAAACAAGATAAGTTATTATAACAAGCTGATGAATAACATATAGAGCAACTGAGATAAAAAACCAACCAACACAACAATTAACACAACCATGACATGGGCTCAACTCTACTCCCAGGGCCCCATGCTTAGTAACAAAACCAGGTCTTTAAGGCCTTACAAAATGCCAATAGGGGATCTGGGGGAATGATGTTCTAGAGGGTGAGCCCCACAACAGAAAAGGCTCTCTTCCTGGGTCCTACCCAATGATGCTCACTAATGGATGGGACCCAGAGAATGCCTCTCCTGTCATATCTGACAGGATGGATAGACACAACAGGGGAGAGACAGTCCAAATGCAAATACAAATCTGAAGCAACCAATTTTTTTTCAAATAACCTCAGAGTTGGGAAATGTTCATATTATAAAACTATGGGGGTAGAGTTTGTCATTTGCAGATTTACTAATTAACAGTATGACACAATGGACAAATAACCACTGTTAAAGATTTTGATCTTTGGTAAAAAAGACTACCTCACAATCTTTTGATGGTCCCCTTTTTTCCATTATAATATGAATAATTTGGAATCCAGTATCTTATTCATAGCTTTACTTTTTCATATAAAATAAGTGCTGTGTCCATTGTTTTGAGAAGATTTGTATGAAAATGGCCTATATCAGACATTCTTTCTAGGAGAAACTTGCAGAATATCAAAGTTATCAAAAGTGCCACAGTAAAAGAGAAAACTGTGGAGCAAAGAGTGACTTTGACATCTAGCATTTCCCACATAAGAGAGTTCTTTAAATGGGAGCTACAACCAAAGAAGCTTTGTTTCCAGTTATTGCTTATCTCCCACCAGAAGGCAGAAGTATATGATGTTATTTGATTATAATTAAGTTAATGTAAGAGAAGATATTGCAGGTATTGAAATCTCATCCAATGCAGAATTTTAAAAGTGAATACCAGCATTTAGGTTGTACATAGAAATGAACCAGAGGCCAGTGAAGTTTGTTCAGCATTATCCTAATGTGCTCCCATTATGATCTAGTCCCAGTTATGTCTTGAATTAATGTACCTGGAGTTGCCTTTAAGTCTGAGCTGGAGGTTCAGCTCTAGCAATCTAAGTCATTTTTAAAACTAAAGAGAGTTTTCCAGCAAATTTTGAATGAAAAATGCATGAGAAAAATAATGGAGAAAAATTTATCAGCATCAAGAACAGATCAGAAAATACATATCTTTATGAGTAATTAAATTAACCAATGTGCTTTACATAGTTTTCCCAGTTTACTTATAAACAAGGTAATTTTGGGGTCAAGGACCTCATGGTTTTTATTTCAGAAAAAATATGTATTTTGCAATTTAGTCCAATTGTATTAACACTGTAGGTTCAAACGTAATACTAAATGGGAAGCAAAAGTACTTGCCAAATCTTACTTTTGTTGAGACTGAGCTTCAAATAGTTTAGACTTCATACAGCCCACAACTATTTTCAATCATTTTCAGTGCTTCCTTATCTGAATATTATGTAAAGGAGATCTAGGTGACAAAAACATAAGGAGTTCTCCTGAACCCAGCCGTAGGCCCATCTAAGTTCAAGTTGCATTTTACAAAGTACGGAACTGGAGGCATTTGGGAAGCTCACAAGCCTGGATTGAAGGATAATAGCCTCTTTCAC
This sequence comes from Liasis olivaceus, assembly GCA_030867105.1. NCBI lineage: Eukaryota > Metazoa > Chordata > Lepidosauria > Squamata > Pythonidae > Liasis > Liasis olivaceus. The sequence goes on along the minus strand of CM061355.1, from coordinate 48,841,287 downwards.
TGTCACTTCCTGGAGACCAGTATTTAAAGTACACTCTGAATGATTTGGAAGGTAGTAAACAGCTATCAGTTTCAGTAGCCACTGATTGCCTGATCCCCTGTAAACCACTACAGTCCCTTTTTAAAACTATCCAATTGACTTTCATAACCATAACTGCTGGTAGCAAATTCCAGAGATTAATTATGGACCATGTAAAAAAATTCCCTTTAGTGGGCTCTGAATTCCCCTGCATTTGAGCTCTTAACATTGTGATAAAAGGGGGAGAAATATCTCTTTATCTACCTTGTTTATGACTTGTTTGTTGGATTTCTATAGCAGTCCCCATGACATGTGACTCTGCATGCCCCTCTCATGTCTCCCTAACCCTCCTTCATTCCACCTAAACAGCCTCAATTGCTGTTGGCTTTCTTCATATTGGTGCTGCTTGCTCCAGTCCATTTTGTTGTACTTTTTCTAGCCCTATAATATCCTTAAGGTCTAATTAGCTGCACACAGTTATTCCAGATGTGGTCATACCATAGATTTGTATATAGGAGTATTACTGTGTCAGTAGTTTACTTCAGTTCCCCTTGCAATGACTCCAAGCATAGCTCTTTAGTGTAGCTGCATGTTTGGTTGACATTTCTGCTAAGTTACTGCAAGTTCAAATTCCATCTGCATATAAGGGAAGTTTGCTTTTGTTCAGGGTGGGGGGCAATGTTTACCACTTTACACTTATTTATATTGAGCAGCTCTTGCCATTTTGAAACCCATTCTCCCGCTTTGGAAAAACCTCTTTAGAGTTCAATCCTATTATGATTTCAGCACTCTGAACACTTTGGTATCTGTTGAATAGCAGCTTTATTTAGTGGAAAAAATGTATTTCAACTAAAGTTAGGAGTATAACTTTTATAAGTAGATATTATTGATATTGATGAAAGCAAGCAAGCAAACAAACTTACCTGGGATGGTTGGTTGGTTGGTTGGTTGGTTGGTTGGAGGAAGGAAGGAAGGAAGGAAGGAAGGAAGGAAGGAAGGAAGGAAGGAAGGATCAATCTTACTTGGGAAATAACATAATGATAGGAAATTATATTACTTAAATAAATCTATCTATATCTAAGAACCTGTAGTGTATTCTCCTCCATTACAGAGAATAAGTTGGGTAAGTACTGAACTGCATCAGGCAAAACCAGAAGTATTGAGATGGAAAGGAAATGAAAAATACCCTGAGCATCCAAGTCTAGCCAATTCAGAGAAATATACTGCTGTCTTTACATTTATTGACCTTACTGGTCAATAGATTTAAATTGCATTTAAAGCTCGTGCATGCAAAGTTGAATTCTAATACGCCCCTTCAAAATGGCTGCCATTCACGACTCCCATCAATTCACAAAGGTCCTAACTAGTCTGTTGACAATGGCTTGGCAAGTATACCTCGTATCATCTTTTAGGGGCAGTATTTTGGCTCAGCAAGCCCATTCTACTGCTTATCTTACACATAATGGTATTTGGCATCAGTATGCTTTGTTCAGGGAGCAACTTCCCTTGATTGACCAGCTAACAGCCCCATGGTGGAGCAACCCACAGCTCCCTCCATGGTATAGTTGTCCGTGAGATTTTAGCACTGCAGTGCCAAAGTCATTGGGACTTGGCAGTTCTGTGGGGGGATTCCCATGGCTATATAGCTGCCTCAGGGTGGGCAGCTGTACCACAAAAGTGCCAACTGCAGAGGCTCTTAATAGTTGCTCTGCAAGCTGCAGTTCAGGAAAGGGTAACAAGACCACTTAATCTCCTTATCTCCTCCTGCTTCTCCTGGGGGAAGTTTCCTCTTTCTCCCGTTTCTCCTGCTGGTTGTCCAAACCCACCCATGGGGTTGGAGAACTTAAAGTAGACGATCTATGGGTCTTTGCTGCTAGGAACTGGCACCAAAGGAGATGTTCCTCACTCCATCTTTCCACTTCCCTGGGCTCTTAATGAAAACAGGGGCCCTGTTCTGTTTCACTGCTGGGAAGAGTAAGAATCTTTGAGCCAGCATAGTTTTGTGCCAGCACCCACACTAGATAACAGTACTTAAGTGTCATGAGAAGACCCATAAGAATAAACACAAAGAAAACAAGTAGGTGGAAAAAGTTTATTTCTGCTAAGTGTGCAGAGAATAGTACAGGGAAGAAAGTAGATTCTAGATATTAACAAAAGTGGGATGCTGAATTTTGTGGAACTGAAGAAATTTTGCAGATTTATCAGAATGTGGCAACATTTTGTTTTCTCTTGTTTTATCATATGCTTATCTTTGCACATCCATAACTCACATTAAAGAAAAAAAAAGAACTAATTGGAAAATTCCTCAGATTGGGTCTTGAACTGATGTAAGCAAAACTATTAACAATTACCTGCTTTCCTGTATTTTCCGATTAGAGATGTTGCAGTTGCTAAACAGAATGCATTTAGTAAAATAAATAGCCCTATGGGATTCTTACTTGTACCTGTTTAATTGTGGAATATTAGATGTTCAAAGATTAGTGTCGTAAACCAAAGGAAAATAAATTGGAGCTTTTGAAGAAAACAAATAGATTTTGTTTGCATATTTAGATTCCTCCATCACCACTGGATTTTCTTCTGAGGCATGCCAGTGTGTGTATTGGCATTATTGAAGCTATATTTTTATAGACATCAAGCACAGTCCAGCCAAAGTAAGACTTGCTTGGTAAAGTAAACCAAGCAAGTGCCCAATAACTTAATAGCAAAAGTGAAAAATACACCCTTTTATTCTTCTGGAAGGCTGTGTAGATCTTCCAGAATCAAGCATTGGGAGTGGGCTAAATCAGAGGGTCCACTGTACGGTGAAAAGGGTCTGATTTGTATTTATATTGTTTATATTGTTTGCATTGGTTGTTGTCAGCCATCTATTACTGTGTGTGACAGGCGGCCATGTAAGTTCTGTGAATCATAAGTTAACTGAATAAGGGGGCTCTGCAGGAGCAACCGGGAAAACCTTTGGGATTCCACCCAGTCTCTGGCCTTCTCTCAGCTGCTATACATTACTCTGCTGAGAGAAGGCACAGCCAGGGACCAGGTAGCAGAGGTGTAGAATCAGTGCTTCCTCCTTTTCTTCCTTCTCCTCCTGGCCGTTTGTGATGGCTAGTGTGGCTGCGCTCTAGGATCCTTTGGATAACTGGAATTTTTTTTTCTAACTGGATTGGGTGAGATTATTAAGAATCTCCTTAAATAGCCAGGAAATTTCTCCCCTACTTCTTCAACTCTCATCTGCCATTCGGGAGAGGAAGAAGCATTCCTCTACTTCCCACCATCGGCCTGAGTGTGCTTGCTGCGCTAAGAAAGTGTATGTATGGAAAAACTGTCTAACGCAATTTCCAGGGGGCAGGACTCTTCTTATGTCATTTTTTTGTTCCTGTTTCCTTGGTATACCAAGAAATGGGCACCATTTTTCCGTGATGCATCACACAGCTGTTTGCTTCCTGCAGTCAGGAGAGCAAAAGGGGGATTGCATTGTTACTGCAGGAAGGTTCCCTGAAATAGGACGCACCGAAGCAGCAGCCACGCCATCCTAGGGCAGGGATCAGAAGGTGGCAACGCGGCATAGCTTTAAGCGACTACTTTACTGCAGAACTCTGCCGCTGGTTTTTAAGCCCGCCGTTGACTGCTGAATTATGCCAGGCGTCCAGGGCGATTCTCCGTGGGGATGAGCATCAGGCTCAGGGGCCCGGCAGCCGCAGTTGCCTAAACTGTCGAGGGGGTCGGGGCTGAAGACCCACCGCTCCCCAACCCGTCGGAAGCTGCTCCGAGGTTCCCCTTTGCGTCCCGACCTGGGGCGTTCTGCGCGCGCTCGCGTTTGCGAAGAAGCGGCGGCGCAAGAAGCCTTGAGCCTCCTTCCTCCCGGCCCGGGGTCGGGAAGAAGCCGGGGTTGACGGGATAGCAACGAGCAACCTTGTGGGGGCTGAGGTTGGGCGGAGAAGCGGCAGTCGCCGCAGCAGGAGGGTCATTTGAGCGGCGGCATGTGGGCGCCCCTCGAGCAGCTCCTTCCCTCTCCCTGTGCAGGCGGGAGCGGAGGAGACACTGGGAGAATATCCATAGTAACAGGGGATGCGAGAGGAGGGAGGCGCGGCGCTGCGCAGCGGTAGTTCGACAGCGTGCCCTCCCGCAACCGGCGCGGCGTGCTCCAAGACTCCTCCGCTCCGCACGGGAAAGCCCGGTGAGTGATGAATGGCCGAGGCCTTCGGCGGGACAAAACGGGGAGTCGGGCCGCGCGGAACGGCTTCTGGCCCAGCGCGAGCAGGCGGCGGGAGCGCGGAAAAGGAGCTCCCGAGGACGCGCGTTCGTCCTCCCCCTCTTTTTTCGTCCTCCTTCCCTCGCTCGGCTGTAGCGGTGGGAGGCGGGGGGCGATCGCTCGGCTCTGCTGCGTTTGGTTCGGCTCGGCTCGGCTGCAGCGCCCCTGCCTAGTTCGCCGGGAGACGGGGAAGAAAGATGCGTGAAGGCGAGGGGGCATCGCTGCGGCATATAAATATCCCCGGCTTGGCTGGCAGCCCCCGCCTGCTCGCGCTCGCCTCGCTCCCGTCACAGTTGCTGCCGCCGCCGCCGCCGTGCTGCGCCTAGGTGAGAGGAGCGGCTGATGAGTAAGCGAGTGCGGGATGGCCGCCTCTGCATGCGCGGCTCGCAGGGAGGGCTCGGGCCCCAGGACAGCCTGAAGAGGGGACTCGTTTGGGCTGCATTACCGGTGACGAGGTGTCTGGCTAGAGGGACCTGTCTCGTTGCCACCTGCCGCCTTTGCCCCAGTTCTGCGCCGAAGTGGACGTCGGCTCCTAATGGCAGTTTCGGGCTCTTTTTCTCTCCCCGCCCCCTCCCCCGCCCCCTCCCCCGCCCAACGCTAGGCCCTCAGGAATGTCGCGGTGCCTAAAAATAGTCCGTTTGAAAGAAAGAAAAAAAGTGGCAAAATGCACAGAGATAAAGACGAGGAATGTGCGTGCTTCTGCGCTTCTGAAGAGCGCCTGAACTGAAGGAAGGCGTCTTACTATGAGTGACGTGCCGGAGGCGAGTTTTCCTTCGTCTCGGGGTGCAGTGATGGGGGGGAGGAGGGCCCTTTATCTCCGGTGGCTTTCTCCGAGTATTTTCAAGCTGTGGTTAAAAGTGGGCATGCACTTTTCAGTGGTTGCTTCCTGGAAAGTCTTAAAGCAGAGTGAGAAGCCAGCAATTCCTCCTCCTCCTCCTCCTGTTTTGTTATGAGCTCTTCTCAATTAAGATTGTAAAGTTTCAGGCTCATTGGCTTGCCTAGGACTGCGCTGGTCTCAAACTTCCTAGGAATAGAGGCGTCGGGGTGCAGAAGTGAGTCTCAGGCTTATAGAGTTGCTCTTTGTGTCTTTTTTGTTCTGATTATTTTCAAAGAGATCAGGGTAGGTGACTTGTTTCACACTTGACATGCTACAGATTGAAATCAGAGATCATCATTAACATGGAAGGTTTACTATCCCGAGGTAGCAATGAGGTTAGGGTGCAAACCTTTATAGTGCAACCACTGCGTAGTAGAACGGTGGCTAAGTGGAATGTTGCTGCATTATATTTACAAAGCTAGAATACTTTTAGGCCATATATACTATTATTTACAATAGTACAATTCCATTTAGTTCAGTGGGATTAAGTTAAGTAGTTAATGAGCTTGCTCCATAGTTACAGTTACCTGTCAACAAGTTATGGGCATGTTTACAGGGAAAAATATACATCACCTGTGAAATATATTTTACTGCAAACTGTAATCTACAAATATTTGCACACGTTTTCCAGGCAGACATTTTTTTTATCAGAAAGGATATATGAAGCAGTTTGAAATGTTTTTTTCCAAATAAAATAGTAATCACACATAGAACTTGTAAGATTTTGTAGATTGATCTGACTTGTAAAACAAATTTTCACTTCTCTTGTCTGAGCTGGAATGACTGATTTTTTTTTTAAGTTTAGTTGTAATGTATACATGACCTTCTGGTATACATGAAACCAAGATGTCTAGCTGTATGAAAAGCAACATAAAGATTCAAAGCAATATTTGAGCAACAAGAACAAACACCCTAATCAAATGCTGGAAAGTAAAGGAAAAACGGTGTGAGAAAAAAATGTGTTCTTTATTGAACCAAAAGTCCCAATGCGCCTTCAGGGAGTACCTCTTCATCAGAAGACTGTAAAACAGTTGAAATGACTTGTTTACAATATATGAAGCAAGTTATGAATATACATAGAAACAATTACCTAAAATATACATGTACAGAAACAACACACCTACTCCAAAGGAAAAAACAAAACAATATGAAAATATTTAAAAACAATGCAAATATATATATATATGTAATTTGTTTCATTAATTGTAGAATTACTTATAGTACTTTTGATAGTATAAAGACTATATTTTTTCTCATGTCATTTTTTCCTTACTTTCCACTAATTGCCAAAATGATTGTCAGCACATGCCATTGATCCTTGTAAAATATTTTAGTATTCGTTAAAGAACTTTCCATCAATCTTAAATCATTCCTTAACACAGTGGGCAGACACCAGTTTCAGATTTAAAATATATTTGAAAGTCTGCTGATGTCTACAATCAGTGGCATGAAACCTCATCTCGCAGAGTGGGTTTCTATTTCTCAGTATAAAGCCAAAGGTTAAAATGAAAGCAAAAGGACTTCTAGTTTTCAAAATAGGAGGCTTAATCCTGCAATATTTAATTATTGCCACATTGTAGTATTATAAACATTTTAGGGAAACTGCAAAACAGGAATTAGTTTAGCAAATAATATTGAGCGTAGTTATTTCACAGTTTGTCTTTTACCTTGCTTTATGTAAATTAACATAGTCTGTGGTTTCATGGACAGGTGTTGAACATTTCACATATGAATATGTTTAAGTTCTGCTTTTTGAATAAATATAAACTTAGTAAGTTGTTGCTGAATGAAATGTCTGACTCATTTTGATTAGTATAAAGAGCATGTTCTTTTGCTTTTTTAAAAGGCCAACTTAGTCACAAGAAATGTTTAGCTATTATATTAATGTGTTTTTATACATACAGGTTCAGAAGATGCTTAAAAGAAATATGAAAAAAAATCAGAATCATAATTTCATTTTTGCACAAATTGAGTGGGATAATGTAAATATAAAGTTTTAAATGGGGGAAGAAAAGGAAAAACATTGCAAGATTGGTGGTAACGGCTTAACTCTTGAATAAATTCAGGAGAGAAATATAGCCCAATGCTGAATCCAAAATACCAGGATCCATGAGGAATGGATCAGAAGCCCAGAACTGGGGGTCTGTAAATCTGGTGGGTCAGTTTGCTTGCTTGTTTATTTATTTATATAACTGCCCATCACACACAAGTAACTCTGAGTGGCTTACAAGATTAAAACAGGCAAATCCACCAAATATAACTCCCCATCACCCAAGGATAAACTGTTGACCCCACTCAATATCAATAGTAGCAGAGCTCATTTACCCCATGACCCAAATGCTTGTGGAAACAGCCAAGTCTTCAAAGCCTTGCAAAAAACTAATGTGGTTAGGGCCATTTGACTCTCGGGAGGGATATTGTTCCACAGGGGAGGTGCTGCCACTGAGAAGGCACGATTCTAAGGTCCAATAAGGTGACACTGTTTAATACAGGTAGTCCTCAACTTAATGACTATTTGTTTAGTGACTGAAGTTAATGATGGCACTGAAAAAAGTGACTTACAACTTGGTCCTTGCACTTATAACCGTTGTAGCGTCCCTGTGGTCACATGATCAAAATTCAGGTGCTTGGCAACCGGCATGTACTTATGATGATTGCAGTGTCCCCGGGTCACGTAATTGCCATTTGCGACCTTCTCAGCTGGCTTCCAACAAGCAAAATCAATGGGGAGCTGCATGATTCACTTAATGACTGTATGATATGCTTAATGACCACATGATTCACTTAACAACCGCCACAAAAAATGTCATAAAATCAGGTGTGGTCACATGACACCTCACTTAACAACTGCACCACTTATTGACGAATTTTCCAGTCCCTATTGTGGTTGTAAGTCAAGGACTGCCTGTAGAAGGCACTCAGAGCCTACTCTTTCTGCTAGATCTAGTGGGGCAGGCAGAAACGATAGGAGAAAGTTGCCTGTCAGAAGCAGCCATTACATGAGACTGTTCACTGGGCTACTTACTGTACTTAGGGTGAGATTACAGATTTTAATTCTAGGGCTGGTAATTATAACCCGATTACATCTGCCCAACATTTTTTTGTGATTCAATTTGAAAAGTGAAAGTACTCTCTATTAAAAACACAGTGAAATGTTTAAGGTAAAATGACAGTCATTCCTGTACTTGAAATTTAAGGGCTACTACACTCATGGCCTTTCTCCCAGGAAAAAAGTACATAGCATTTCAGCCTGAATATAGTTTTAAGCAGCTTGAAGCTGATACGTGCACTGGGGAACTGGAATAACCAATGCCACCAAACTAGTTCTGGTATTTGGGGATCTTTGTCTCTTCCATCACCTTTAATATGGAAAGGCTGTAGATACTGAGCTGCAAACAATATCTCATTTATTATCAATTTCCAGATTGGCCATATTAGTCACTTACTAATTTAGGTTTTGTTTTCTTTTGCCAAGAGAAACAGTCACCCAACTTTGACAAGTATAAAGAATAAATGAAGCAGTGTATCAAATTTAGATTGCCAGATAACTTGTAATGTCTTATAGCCAAATGTAAAAATGATTAATGTTTATGCTATAATATAATGAAAAAGAAAGAACACAAACAATTAGCAAAGCAAAAACAAGGAAAGGAAAACAGAAACATATTACATTCAGCTCAATTTTTAAATATACGGTTAAAACTTCAGCATGTGGAATAATATTACTTTTTTCCAGTATCCCAGTAGACAGCCAGTTCACAGAAGGAAAGTGAACACATATCATCAGTTCAAGATTGTAATCCTGAAGTCACACAATCTCTCCAAAATTGAAGAACATTTTTTTTTACTTTACCCCCATACCTGGTTAATCCATATATCTTTCTATAATGATAAATTTCAAGTGTTTGGGATGTAATTCAAAAGTACATTTATATTTTTAATTGTTTGTTTAAAAAATACTGTAGACTTAAATCCATTCAAAACACATCCCAATATTGTCAACAGTTATGGAGTTTTAGACATCACTAATGCATCTGGATTAAATTGCAAATTCAGGTTTTTTAAATTGGATATGCTGCCATTTTGCTGGGTAATCCAGATGCTTCTTGCAATAGTTAGGTGGTTTAAAAATTTGATTAGTTATAAGCTGATCTGAAGTATTGATATTCCTACTTGCCTAATACTGCCCCTCCCCAAGTTTACCTACAATGTCCAAACTTAGATTGCCCCAGAATGTTAAGTTTATCATGTGAATAAATCATGCTTCTCTTCACCGTTTCCCAAATGTATCTTGCATTTAATGTAGGAAATACAATATAATTATTGCTAAAAATGGAGCCAAGCCCCACTAAACAAGAGGAATCACATAGTAGATTTCTATTTTTTAAAAAACTTGATGACATATTCCATATAAACATTTAAGTAAGAATATATGTCAGCTGAAAATCAGGAAAGTGAAACTTCCATCATACAATTTAGATAGAGAAAATCCAAGGATTTTTCCTTCCCATAAAAAGTTTCTAATTTTTAATTTTTTAAAATGTATTTATATTAGCATTTCTATGTCATTCTACTCTAAGTGGCTCAGAACAGTGTACAGTACACATTAAAAAAAAATCAGGATTAAAAACTACATGGCAGTGATAAACTCTATACATTATAGTTTATATACTATATACATGGCACTGATCAACAGGGATAGATCTCAAAACAGCACCCAAATGCTCTCTCCCCAAAACCAAGTTTTTACTTCTTTATGAAAACACATTAGGGAGGAAGTAATTCTGTATGGTAGGACAAGCTGTTCTGTATGAGGGTATCATCCCTGAGAAAGCTCTGCAGTAGGGTTTGGAGATGGTTCCCTCAATAAGGCCTCTGCCCGAAATCTTTCTAGATGAGCAGATTTGCTTTGGAGTAGACAGTCTTGGAGATAACCAGGCCATGAGCCATGTAGGAATTTAAAGGTGATAACTAGCACTTTAAATTGCATGTACAAGCTGACAAGCAGCTAGTACAACTTCTGGAGTACAAGTATTTCATGGACAGATCTTTAAATGTCCATTATTACTGCATGCTGAAGCAATTTAACCTTCTAGATGGTCTTCAAGGATAGCCCCATGTAGAGCAAAATGTAGTAGTCCAGCCATAAAGTGTTGAATGCCTGAATGTCCATGTACAGTGTATCCTGGTCCAGGAAAGGTTGCAATTGATGCACTAGGCACAGATTGTGTGAAGACTTTCCTGGCCATGGCTTCTACCTGCTATTTGAACAGGAGCCGTAAGTCCTTGAGTACTCCCAAATTGCAATTCAGCTCTACCTAGCTAAGCACAATCTTGTCCAGAAGCAAAGCTGACATAGGAATCAAAAGGGTTCTGCATCCATAGCATTCTATCTTGTTAGGATTTGATCTAAATCTCTTCCATTCCAGACCTTAACAGCCTCCAGGAACTGAGTGCCTTCACTGCATCACCTGTCTGGCCTGGGTAGCAAAGTAATAACATAGCAATATCTCTAAGTAAATACATGTCAGCCTTGTGAGGTAGTGCAGATAAGAAGCATGCCCAGATGAACTAATTCTACTTTACTGTTACATTACATTAATAAGTCTGAAAGTACATTTCTTCCCTGTTGCCTTTACAGCCTAAGAAACTAGGGAAGGTCCCTTTTAAGATGTTTGCCATGCCCACATTCCTGCTGTGGGCTAAGCTGCCTCTTATCCAACTGTTGCGCTGGCTCTGGCTCTTCTCCCTCATTGCCACATACCATCACAATACACCAATCTTGAAGTAATATTGATTTTTACAACTTATTCCATAAATTCAGTAGGATGTTTAACCTATTTATATCAATTTTGAATTGATGTAAGCAATTTTATATATATTTCCATGAATGATGACCATTTTCACAGACATAAAAAATCAAAACCAATAAAATCCCCAACATTTCAAATTTCCATAGAAACACTAGAATCTGTATGAAGTATATGAATTATTGAGTTATCTGATATTTTACTAAACTTATTGATATTATCAGTAAGTGTTGGTATAGAACCTATGTGATTATCAATAAAACATATCATTGGCATACAGTAACAGATTATGTTCAACCCCAGCTGCTGATATACGCAAGATACTTTTCAGTTGTGTAAGACGGGTCATTGGTTCCAATTAACATGGTATTACATATTAATGCAATCCATATTTGCCCAAGACTTGTTTCAGAAATTATTGAAGGCCCATTTTGACTTCAAGGAGAACATAATTGCAGATTTCAATTTTCTGTCCAAGATATAAATTGTGCATGACGGATAATCAGTGATAGTATCATCTGTAATTTATGTGCCAGAGCCATCGATTTGACATCAATTTAAAGAAATTGGGTGATGAATTGCACAGTTAGCAAGGTTTGAACCAGCCTTCAAAAACATGGTCGTATAGGCCTAACTGAAGGAGGTTGGAAAAGCTTTGTTCAAAAAGACTGTTCTAAATCTCCAATAGTATTGGGACAAAAAATTAACATATGTGTTATATTGCTAAATGGGTTTACCATAGGATCAGGAGTTTTTCTTCTTTTCATAGAGTTAAGTTCCTAGAAAGATAAAGGTTCAGCTAAACAAGTTTGCAGAATGTGTGTATGTATGTATGTGTGTGTATGTACCTGCACACATACTTATACACACACACATACCCCCCCCCTCCCGATATATATATCCATTATCAGCTCATATCAGTCTACTGCAGGATGAAGGCCTCTTCAGCTGCTTTCCAACTGCTTTGGCACCCAACAAGTTGTTTCCTGTTAACAACTTTGAATTGAGTTATATCATCAGCATAGTGCTTCTTTGGGAATTTTCGGGGCCTTTTAAGGTCAGTTAGTATCCAGTCGAGGATTGGAGTGTGCGTGTGCTCCAACACACTCCACACACACACTTGTATGTAATACTTGATAGTTTTGCTGGGGTCTATATTATATTTATATATCTGTTTAACTGAGGATCAAGATACGACAAAATAATTCAGAGTCATCTGCTGTGGAGTTGAATAGAAAGTATACTTGGTTGTATAAGATTTAAAAGTCACCATATATCCACAGAATTAAGCTTTGATATATATTCTTGCAATACTTTACATGAACAGTAAGTAAATTTAGATGAAATACTATGGTAGTCTAATAATGTATCTAAAATCTGTTTGATTAAAATCTCTAGGCATAATTATCTGATGCATAGCCAAAATACAAAAATGTTCAAAACATCTGTGTATTATAATTGGATAATCCTTAGTGGAACCATAGTAGTTAATATTTATAAAATGTATTTATTAAAAGACTTAATCACCAATATTGTATATTTTATTCATTTTACAGTTCTTGTATATTGACCCTAACATGGTGGTGCATGGTATACCACAAATCATATACAATAATTAAATAGCTCATGAAATAATAATTCAATAAAATTAGCAAACCAGTAAATAAATAGGTACCCAAAACCTTATTGTGGGCTAGCCTGTTGAAATGGCATAGTCTTTAGAGATTTCCTAAATGTGAGAAGAGTCAAGGCCAATCATACTTTTGGGATCAGCATGTTCCAAATGTGGAGTTAATATTCTTAAGGCCTGACACTTGTTGATACATCTTGTATCTCTCACGTGAGAAGAACTCTTAAGAGGTGTTCTTTCAATGACTAGATGAACAGAATCATGCCTGGGAAGGCAGTTGTGCTGGAAAGGGCTTTATAGGTAGTAACTAACACTTGAATACATCTGAAATCCTACTGGCAGCCAGTGCAGTGACTTCAAAATAGGTGTAACTGTACTGTAGTGTTTTCCTCACCTGACAGCCTGGCTGTTGCATTCTTTACTAGTTGCAGCTTTCAAGTCACCTCCAAAGGCGACCCCATGTGGAATGGCAGTAATCCAATTGTGAAGTGATCAGGGCATGACTTACTGTTGGACAAGCTCTTGGTCTAGGAAGGGCCATAACTAGCATATCAGCAAGAGCTGGGCAATGGCCCTTCTGGCCATAGATGCCATTTCTCAAATTCAGCTGCCCACCCTAAAGAACCATGGATCAAACCTACATGGTGTGAGAGTGCCTGCTGCAAGAGTTCTTGCTGCAGAGAACCCTAGTGGGTTCAGTGAGGTCAAACTAATCCCAGATTTTAACAGAAGATATTGTGTCACTCATAACATTTGGGTCTGCCCAAATACTGTCCAAAACCCAGCAAATATGAGTGACTATTTACAGAATACTCTGCAAAACCAACCAGATGATCCACAGGCTCTTTGTCTCACCCATACTTTCCTATAAGGGCCAGATCACCCTGCCAGTCTTCTCCATGGCATCAGGATCTAAGAACTTTATGCAGAATTTAGAGATGAACAAACAAAATCACTGGAAAAAGAATAATTTGGTTCCTTTTTGTTTAGCTGCTAGATGAGCTTTACTAAATAGCTTCTACTTTTGAACAATCTATGGAGGCAATTCTGGAAAAATTAATTTTTTTGCTTTTAATTTGAGAGATCCCACTTGCTACAATAAATAGATCTCAAGAGTCTCACAATGGTGGGACTGCGGTTTTAAGCTGAGTGGAAGTGAGAGGCAACATAATAACAGCTTTGATTTTAACTTTACAAAGAATCATGCATATTTACTTAAAAACAAGATGTACCCTTTTCAGAGGAAATATCTGTCCCTTAATATCCTGAGTATCATTACTTCCAAGTTAGTTAGATGTGGGCAACAATGTGTTGGCTTGCAAGGTAGGCTCTGTATTAGAGATATACAATATGCAGTATATTTATTAAAAAATAGTAAAAGATATCTCGGGTTCTATCATTTTAGGTGATTTACATTAAAATTACCAATCCCAATGATATCTTAGCAATATAAACTTAGTGAATTAGGGTACTTCTGGAGTCATTTTTATTGAATAGGGTTTTATGTAATTACGTAGTAGTAGGGAAAAATATAGATAAAATCTTATGACTTATTATTTCTGATTTACAAATTAAGCTACTCCAGGTTCAATTTTCACTGCAATTTTTCACTGTTACCTCTGTGTAAAATCATAGAAAAGAGAAAAAGAGGGCTCATTCAGATATCCTGTTGGCCTTGGCATGGATAACCCAGGAACTGCTTCTCAAGGAAGGAACACTCAGTCTGCCCCCAGCCCACTGCAAAGGCAGTTTCCCCTTGTAATGCCTTCCGGTTTCTGGGAGCACAAGCAGGGCTGTGCTGCCCATCTGATGGGCTTCATTTTGTTGCCTCTCTACAGTTGCCCCCTTCCCTCCAGGCTGCTTCTCCCTTTCTGGCTTCTGTCCTTTTCCATGGTGAAAGTCAATGAAAGCTCGACTTTTTTTTTTTTTAAAGAGTTTCTCTGGAGGACTGGTGACATGGTGGACTTTTTTCTTTTTCTTTTAATTAGGTGAAATTTATAAAAGTTCTGCCAGTTTCTCCTTGTAACCCAAATGACTGGAAGTGAGGTAAACCGTGGTAGTTTGTTTGTTTGTTTGTTTGCTTTCTCTGTTGGTCCATCAGTAGACACACCATAGAGATGGTATCAGATACAAGGAGGAGTGATTGGGTGGGGTGGGGGGTCATACCAAAGGTTCATCCATATTTCCTCAAAGACTCAGCCATGGAAAGAAAAGTGATTGCTGCTTGCTTTCCCAGCTTAGGTCAGAGGCATAAAGAATCAGGGGAATCCAATGATCGGGGCTTGTGGTAGCTGCCATCTGGGCAAAACTGGCCAGCTGAAGATCAAATTGAAATACAGACCACGACTCCTTCATCTGGCTGCATTTCCAGCAGATTTCAGCACAGGAAACAAGCTGCTTTAGGTTGCCTTGCAGAAGAGCCTAGAGAGAGAGAATGACAAATCTCCATGATACTTAGTGCATATTTTATGTATTATACTGTATTTCAGTAATTTTTAAGTAAAGCCTTCTTTTGCTTTAGCCAGTGCACTGTTACTTTTAGTTCCTGGTGTCAGTATAGCTGGAGATGAAGATAAACAATGTGTGGATGGCTTATTTATTTATTTGGGGTTGTTTGTTGTAGTCAAGACCCTGCAGGTTACCATCATAAGACCAACAATAATAATAGGGTACAATTAAAATTACATGACAATAAATTATAAGTAGTCCCCCTAATTTACACCACAGATAAATCATAAAATAGTCAACCCCAAAGCACTAAAAAATAGATGGCAATATCTATCGTTCAAAGGCCCTCTTCAACAAATCTGCTTTTAATGATTTCTTTAAACCTAACAAGGTAGGCACTGATTGGATTTCAGGGGATGGGATACAGAAAACGTTTGTAGGCCTCCATCTCTCACAGAAAGGGGACTACTAATTTGGAGCTCTGCAATGGATGGTTGTCACTGAGTGGAGGAGACAGTCTTGCTGAGGCATGTCGGGTTTCAAACATAAAAACAGCACTTTGAATTGCGAATGAAAGATAACAGGAAGCTGGGCAAGGCCCAGAGCTTAGATGTAATGTCCTCATGTCAGCAAGTACCTGCAACAGCCAGGTCATTTTTCTGGACTAACTGAAGCTTCCATATGGTTTTCAAAGGCAGCCCCCCCCCCCCCCCATAGAGCACGTTACAGTAGTCCAGCTCAAGGGTGGCAAGAACACCAGTCACTATTGTGAGATCCTCCTATCCCAGGTAAGCCTGCAACTGACACACTAGCCAAAGCTGGGCAAAGACTTCCCTGACCACTGCCTTTGCCTGCCCATCTAGCTGTAGCCATGAATCCAGGAGGACCCTCAAACCTGCTATCTCAAGGGCAGTGCCACCCCATCAAGACACATTTCTCAGGATTTGGAACGCTAACCTATACGGTCTAATCTTTTTCTTTTATAGTTACAATTTGGGAAGGCAAAAAGATTATGAATGTCTCAACGCTGTATGTTAAAAAAGCAGTGTCTCTCTCTGCTATATCCCCAGTACTGAGAACAACATATTAAGAACTGTGGATTTGGGTGGGCATGGAGATTGGATAAACTAATGATAATACAATATTTGAAAGAGACCTACACCTGATTTGCTATAGATGTTTTATATGTATTGTTTCTAGTTTCTAATTACTTTTTTTTTTTACAAAGGAAAGGGGCAAGGGAAAGGACTTTAGGGCAATGTGGCAGAAGTTTTTAGAGTTGCTGTATTTAATTTCCAAGTCCATCTTTCTACCTTTTTCTTTTTTCCATTTAAAAAAATACTATGTCAGTTCATAACACATTGATCCTTTAATGCTGTATATGTATTTGTATATGTTGTTGAAGATGTGTTTAGCATAATACTTTTTAAAAAAAAAAGGCCAGTGGAAGTTCTTAAGTAAAGAGATACTAAAAGCATAATCCCAATTCCAATTCCAGCAAGGGAGATAAAATGGAGGACAGTGGAAGAAGCAAATAAGGCTGTACAAAAAACCACAGTGAATATCTGGGGAAAAAAAGGCACGTAGAGAATATGGAAAGAGAGTCAAGTCACAAAGGAAGAGTTCAGAGAGTAGACCAGAATTATAAAGCTGGTGTCAGGAAAGTAAAAGTTCAGAATGAGCTGAGGGAAAGTTCTCAAAACTACTCTGGATATTTGTGATAGGATTTAGTTTTATGGAACTATTTATATGGACCTCAAAGTATTTTACAACCTTATTTCAGCTGTCCTCAGTCTGATGTTCTCCAATTATACATACCTACAGTCCCAAACAGCATATCCAGTGAGAATTATAGGTTGAAGGAAGATCTCCCAAATGCACAAAGTATATTCTGAACATTTGAATGAACTACTTAAATATTTTTATAAACATTATGTTGACATAAAACCAAGTTTGTTTTCTAGAGTAGCAGTGAAATATTTGTTGCTAGGTAACATGGTAGAGCTATATTGCTTTATTTGGAGAAAGAACAGATTGGTTGCTCTTGGCAGCAGTGACATATAAAAAGTATAAGAAGTTTTTATTGGGATGGCTTTTTACATTCTGTGCAAGCAGACAGTGGTTTTTATAACATATGAGAGGAGGTACTTTTTTTCTTGAATAATAGTTTTCTATCAGTGTAATGGTTTTTGAATACTCCAAGTAGCATGGATACAACTAAGGCTGGGGGGAAAAAGTGTTATGTAAAAGCTTTGCTTGACCAGAGCCATGATGGGCAGCAGAGGTCAATATTCATGGGTTTATCTGTTGATGACCATGGCATATGGAAGATTATGACTAGGTATGTAAGAGAAATATGTGGTAAAGTGCATTAATTAAAGTATGAAATGAAAAAAAATAGATATGTTGTATACTTGTGAAAAATTTTCTTAAACAATTACGTCTGGATTAAGATGATCTAATATAGTAGAGTTGAGTTGATGAGATTGTGTGCATGGGGAAAGTCTAGATTTCTAGATGTTTGCATGAATGAAATGGCTAAAAATAATATCACAAAGCATGACTAGATTGCACTGGTGGAGAATATATTTAGCTTAGGGTTGAATTGTTGTGTCCCTTAGAATTCTCTAAGCTTTGTTTTCTTCTTGCAGATGTTTCATTACCAGATTAGGTAACATCATCAATACTCTCACAAGGGGAAGTGAGGGTTGTTGGTTGGTTGTCCTACAGCCTTGTGTAAGATTGGACAGGATGTATTGATTGATGGTATTGTTTCTTGTTTGACTGACATATTATTGTCTGGTGCTTATTGTGATCAGGTGCTGGTTACTGCTTATATGGGTGTGGTTAACAGGTATGTAATAAGGGAAGGTGTGCTCTGGGATGTTTGCCTCTTTCTTTAACCTTTGATGGTTCCTTTTAAATGGCTCATGAAAGAGGTTTTTTTCTGTATGTTTGTTGATAGCTATTGGACTGCCAAGCTGCTAAGAATTCTCTTGCGTTCTTAGACATGGCTTGATTTAAAATGTATAGGGCTTTCCAGTTGAAACTGTGATTGAACAGTTTCTGGGCTATGAAATTAATTTCATAATGTCTTCTGATTGCCAATTGATGTTTATGGATGCATTCTGACTAACTTCTACCTGTTTGTCCTGCATAGTGTTTTTCATAGTCCTTACTGTAAATGACTGTGCTGTGAATAACTCCTGTTTTGTCATCTTTAGTTACTGAGTCTTTAGTTTGCTTTGGAGGGACTTTGTTTTGTGTAGGCTGTGGTGATGCCAAGTGGTTGTAGTAACCTACTGGTGGTTTCTGAGGTGTTTTTGATGTATGGAAGAGGTATCCTTTTTGTAGGTTGTAATGGTTGGTTGGTTGATTGATTGGTTATGTGGATAGACCCATTTTAATGAAGTTGTGTGGGTATTACATTGCAAGATGTTATATAAATAGACTATTTCTGCTTTCTGGTGTTCTGGGTGACTGCAATGCATTTTTGCTCATTTGAATAGAGTTCTTATGCAGCTTCTTTTGAGTACTGTTGGGTTGTTGCTATGGTAGTTGAGTACTTGGTTAGCGTGGGTTGCTTTATAATGCATTTGGATTTGTGGTTTGCCATTGTTTTCTCTGCTAATGTGAATATCCAGGAAGCGTAGTCTGTTGTTCTCTTCTTATCTTGTGAAATTCATTTCCGTCAAAGGTGTTGTTGATTGTCTTGTGTGTGTTCTCTAAATGTTTATTTCTAGTCATTTTATAACTAGATTGTTATGGCTGTATATGAAATTAGGAATTCAAAGCTTGGTGATAGTTACATGCTACTCTCAAGTGGTGATAATAAAAAGACCACAGATATTTTGGGGAAAAATTGTACAACACTCAGAATGAATCCAGGAAAAATGTTATTCTGGTAGGTGATGTGAATGAATGAGTGGAATTGAGACAACAGAGTACAGAAAAAGTGATTGGGCCATTCAGGGGTCCAAGAATAAATGATAGTTTAAAATAAATTATTAAATTGCTTAGGAAAACATCTGTTTTTCAGATATATGATTTAAGTTAAGTCTGTTCATACAAACATACTATATGATTGAGGAATGAATAAGAAAGCATGATTGATTTGTTTTTGATGAAAGGTTTAGAGAATTACTGAAGGATGTAAGGGTGATGAGAGGTTCTAAATATGAGGCAAATTATTAATGTAAAGGATGGATCTTTGAGGAAAAATATATATGGAAATAAAATTAAGAAATGAAATAAGGCAAGATGGTAAAAATAAATTAAGAAATAACATCTGCTCCAGAAGATACTGATGAATTGTAAATAAATATTTTGACCATTAAAAATCTCAACATTTAATTGCATACAAATTTTCAGAGTACTGATGACTTGAGGTTCCTCTGCAGTCTATAAGACTAGCTAGAAAAGTGTTTTTCAATTTTTTTGTTGATAGTAATCTAAATTTACATACTATGTTGTATGCCACCCTTGTTGCATTTGCTGCTATTATAACTTGTCTCGGGAATTATAATGGTAGGTAGGACTGACCTTGGAAGATGGGGAAGAGCCGCAGCCAGGGCAATGGAGGCAGCTTAACTCACAGAAGGAATGTGAGCATGGCAAACATCTCAGAAGGGACCCTCCCTAGTTTCTTGGGCTATAAAGGTGAGGGGGGAAAATGAACTTCCAGACTTGCAAGATTCTCTTAATGTAACCTTACAATAAAGTAGAGCTGGTTCTTCTGGATATGCTACTTGTCTGGACCAGCTCGCAAGACTGACAAGAATGTTTATTGCAGCTATGAATTGAATTATTGGAGACAATGAAATGTATAAGGACCTAAGGTTATGCGTAAGGGAAGTATTTACTTTAGGAAGACATCTTTTTGCAGTTATAACTTCAATAAAGATGTTGCAAATACATTTGCAGCTTTCAAAATTGCTTAATGCTTTATTGGTGTATTTCCAGTTTCAAATTATTACAAAACAATTGAAGAAACAAACTTTCTAGGATTTAATTTCTTTTGTCACCAAATGGAAAGCCTGGGCTTAATGAGATTTATATAGTCTTTTAACATTAGAGTACTGGAGACATTCTCATCTTTCCTCAGCTGTCTGTAATTTATCCCTTTTTGCAGTTTTTGTTTGTTTGTGAGGGCAGATAATCCCAACTCACCCAGGTAAGACGTTGAAAATTAGGACTACTAGAAACTTTTTTTGCAATTTGAGGGTACAGGTAATCCTCACTTAACAACCATTCGTTCAGCAACTATTCAAAGTTATAATGGCACTGAATGAATGGTAGTTATGGCCATTGCAGCACCCCTGTGGTCATGTGATCAAAATTTGGGTGCTTGGCAGCCGGTCCACATTTATGACTGCAGTGTGTGCTTCATCTCCCCCCACCTGCCTATCTCGTCCCCATCTCTGCCCTTTTGAACTGATCTTAAACTTTTTCAGTTTCACAAAATGGCCTACTTGAATTTGTCCTGCCTAATGCAAAATCTTGTGTTACCCCACCTCTTTCTACGGTAGGGTTAGTTACTCGGTGTTGGAAAAACAGTTGCCTGCAAAATAATAGTGTTATGCCATATCAGAACTTTAAGTGAGAATTGATATGCAGAAGGAATGATGTCCTGAAGGCCAGAAAGGCCTCGGCAAAATTTTCCCCCAAACAGGCAAATACATACAACATGGCTGAATATATCAGAAATGGAGGAGGCTAGTGATTTATTTATTTCTCCTTTCTGTGTGAAGTGGATGCTAAGAGGATTTTTGTTACTCCAGCTGCTAGAGTTCAGGAGATGGGGCACTAACTGTCTAATCGGTTTGCACTCTCCTGTTGGTTGGCTGGGGGGAGCATTGATTAGCTCATGGTATTCTCTGTGTATTTGCAGCATTTTGAGGTTGACAGGAATGATGGATTCCATGCAGAGCTTCAACATATTTTGGAATGATTTGCAAATAGAAACAATATAGTGTTGGATTTATTTATTGTTTTTAAGGGCAGTTGGTATTTTGGAATTTTGGAACTTTTTAGGTGGTTCTGTTATTTTTAGATTGTATCATTTGAAACGGAAGACATTTTAGAGTTAAAATGATTTGAACAGTTGTGTGATTGGAGTAGCGGCTTATTTATATGAATGAAAGCTGCAGTTTCTCTGAGAGGACCTGCCCATTTCCCATTGGCATCTTCCCTGCATGCATGTATGAAACTTGTATTAAATAATGTAAATTGGATATGCACTAACTAGTTCAATAATTGCCCTGTAATTAATGGAGCTCAGCATTAATTTACTTTCCAAACAGAACAATCAATTTAATGTTGCTGTTCATAGTGAAATTATGCATACATAAAATCCTGAGAGGTAATATTGAATACTGAATAAATATCTAAATTACACTGTAAATTTCTTGTATCTTATTCATTATTAATCATAGCTCTAACAGTGAATTTTATATTGTAGTGAGTAATTTTGAGCCATTCTACTTTAGACTCAGGAAAAGATAATGTGAAAAGTTTTATAGATGTTATTGATTAATATTCCTAACTCTTACTTTTAATTATATAATCTTTCTTCATTAATAAAACTGTCATTCTCCCATAGTGCATCAAGAGTGGGTGCATTTCCTCTTTCAAATACATTTTAAAAATATAATTTTCAATTAGAACACTGATTTTCATGTACTGTAGAAATTAGAACTGTGCATACATATCATAGCCTTGCTACCAAATTCTTATTTTATTTTTTTAATGGTAGGTTAGAAGTAGTAAAGAACAGGTTATCTTTATTATTGATGAAGTCTTCTTTCCATATCTCTGACCTGTTGTGGATTTGGTTTAGACAAAGTTGAATGGGAATGTGTATTCTCATGTGCATTAATTATATAAAAATTTAGTTGAGCTACATGGGCACATCCATGTAGTTTCATAGAAACAATACTGAAGTGATTGCTGTTACATTCTTCTAGGATATTAATCTCCATCATATGCCACCCTAAGTAATCCAAATGCTAATCATAGATAATTAAAGATAGAGCGAACATTTTAGCACAAACACTGACACAACATATAGAGTCAATGAGGATGCAATTTCTTCCCTTTAGGCGTAGAGAGGACAACAATAGAGCTTCAAGTCCACTCAGTAATATATTGCACAACATGACACTATTTTGTCTGTACAGCATAATAGCAACAATTTTTATTCAGCCTCATGCTTCATTCTTTATAATAGTATAGAGTGGACTTAATTGGTCATATTGTAGTGTGAGAGAATGCATTCCCCTCTCTATTTAAATATTATGCATTTTTAAACAGATTACCATGATGTCTTACCTAAAAATAAATTTTATAGTTTTATTGCTTTTTTCATGTTGATATATTTCAAATCTTTGACTTTAAATTGACCACACTTGGAATACTGTCATTGATCTGCATACTGTTGGGCCACATTTAATTCTGTTCCTGATCTTTGGGCATATTTCCCTTTGGTAGTTTTATTGGTGCTGGTGATATTTTTTCTTTCTTTCCTTTAATTCATTATGAACACTTATTAGTTCAGATTTCTTTAATTTTTCATGTTGTGAATCCTACTGAAAATTACCATGTGTTATATTTTACAAGTTTTTTGTTAAGTTTGAATGTAACATTCTTTTATTATCTATTACTGTCACTTGTTTACCATGTTCATCTTGAAACTGAACTCTTACAAAATCTCTGTTCTTGAGTAGTTTAAGTGATATTGTATCATACCATAATTTCCTCATTGAGTGATACGATGATATTGTACATATCTCCTTTCATTATCAATACCTTTCCAGCAGAAGTACAATTTATAGATGTTTTTTCTTGATTTTATCTCCTTTTTAGATACTATTGTCTAGTTACATTTGGATGTTTTTTCTAGAAACTGTATGGTAACTTTCATTGTCGTGCTTGCTCTCTAGATATAGGGTTAGGGTTAACAGAACTATAATAGTCCAAAATTCTCATGTGAACAGATCAATCCCAACTTGTTTTTATGGCTTGTTAAGTGCACTGAACATTCCATTTTTTTCCTATTTGGGTATGTACCCAAGTCATGTATCCCTTTCAGGTTCTGCCAAAATGTTCAGTATGAATTTTCTTTAGTGTGCTTGACCATAATGACTGTGAAATTATTTTTGACATTCTAGAATAATTTCCCATTATTCTTGAGCTTTATTCTAGATTGATTATGTACCATCAAGTCGTTTATGACTCCTGGTGACAACATAGACAAATAGATACTCCAGAAGCAACCTCATTTTTATCATTCCTAGCAATTATCATCATTCTGTTTTAAGCCTTGCTATATTTTTTCCAGCTTCTCTTCTTTTGTGAAAATGATCATGATGATCATATATACTTGTTTCTCCAGATTTCCTCTTTGTTGTTCTTTCCTGGTGGTAATGCTCTATGTTATATAAAGGTTTTTTTCTCACGGCGTGACATATATTTATCAATATAACATTCTTTGTATTCTGACCACTATTTTAGTTAGAGACTTTTTGGACTGTAATCTATTGTCACCATTAGTATGCTGCCATAAATGTATCAAGTTAGCTTCTTTTATCTTGCCATCGCTACAACGTTTATGTTATATCGAAGTAAATTAGCATAATACATATATGGGAAATTTCTTGTTTTATGGTAGTACCCTGCTCCTATCTCAGACTGATCCCTTCTTTTTCTACATTAAGGTATTGAAGCGCTGATCCTAGGTTTTCTGTCATGAATCCTCTTAGAAAGTTTTGTCACAGAATTCATTTCCAATTTGCTCCTTGTGAGTAGCTCCCTGAATAGATAGAAATTTATGCCAACCTTGGAGCAAATTTGGCTAGCCAATTTAAGTTCTCATTTTAGGGTTGAATCTAGGTTGAAGAAATTCCAAAAATTAATCTGGAAAAAGTCAATGACCAAATAGTGAGTTCAACATTGACTATTTGTTAACTTTGTAGCACTTGATTTCATATCTAGGATGTTAATAATCTTGGTTTTACATATATCCTGTGCATTACATCCTCTAATATAGTTTGCAGTATTCTGTCATGATTTAAGTCTAAAAAATGCAGGTAGCCAATCATAGCACTTGCCAATTTTGGGGGGTTTATCTTCTTTCATTAACACCCCCCCCCCCCAGGTCCTGCTGTGCTGCCTCATTGTGGCAAGGAGGGGGGTGCTCCTGGGAGGGGTGAGCGAAGAAGAAAAGGAGTGTATGCCAAGAGTATTTATTCCCAGCAGGATCACCCAGGATGTGAAGGTCATCCCAGCTGCCCAGCTAAAGCAAGCAGGCACCTATATTGGGCAGCAGCAATATAGGAAGATGCCAGAGGCAGAAGATCATTTTACTGACAATAAATATTATCAGGCATTTAATCAGGCTTATATTGCAATTATACTAAAACCAGGTAAAGATCATACTCAATGCTAATTATCATCCCATTTCTCTGATTAATGTTGATACAGAGATCTTAACAGCAGTGCTAGCAAATAGATTATAGCAAGTGATACTGTTTGTTATTAAGAATGATCAAGTAGGATTCATAAAAACTAGGCAAGCAGCCTACAACATTAGGTTAGTTGTAGACTTAATAGATTTGAATAAAAATAAAGACCAATTTGTAATTCTATCTTTAGATGCAGAAAAAGCTTTTGACAAAATATATAGACAGTACATGTTTGCTGTATTAAATAGGTTTGGATTTCCCTTGAAATTTATAAAAAGGATTAAGATACTATAGGAGTCGCCCACATCTGAAGTAAAGGTTAATGGAATTCTTTCTGCTACTTTCTTGTTATTTAGAGGAACTAGACAAGGATGTCTACTTTCACCTTTGCTTTTCAATATCTGCATGGAACTCTTGGCTTGTGCTACTAGACAACATAGGGAGATTTACAGAGTAGTACATAATTCAGTTGAACACAGTCTGGTTTTATGTGCAGATGATTATTCTTTTGTTTATTACCAAACCTCATACTACTATTCCAGTGTTGATGCAAATGATAGATGACGTTAGTTAAATAGCAGGATATTCTATCAATTGGTCTGAATCGGAATTGATGCCAGTAGGTGAAAATTTAGTTACCCATCCATTTAAGAAATATCAATTTCACTTTTCCATCTACTGCATTTCTGCACTTAAAAGCTATGGATAATAACCTGAATTTAGTTCTTTATGCACATTTCTATGACAGGTTATTTATTTATTTATTTATTATTTTTTAAACATTTATTTTTCAGGTTTTAAAAATCAGTTTGCTTGGCCATAGAAAACGTATTTTGGCCTCATTGGGAGACCGGATTCACGAAGATCCACCTCAGAAACCACCACGTTCTATAACCCTCAGGGTAGGTTCTATCAAATCTGTTTTAGTGCCTTGTAATATCTGAACTGTACATTTTAAGTCATAGTAACTTCCAACACAAAGAGAGATTATTATTATTTAATAACTGAATCTATCAATAACTGAACTGACTTGTTTGATTAGGGAAAAGACAACAAGTACATTCATTAGTGACTGGAAACTCTTTATGGACTTTTTCCTGAAAATGGAAAAAAGGAACTGGTGATTTATTGATTCGATGACTAGAAAGGATAAAATGTAGGAAGAAGGGAATCATGAAGTAACCTTAAAGAGGGAGGACAGATGATAAATTTATTTCTAACTGCTGTAAAGAAGATCAGAAGCTGCTTCTTTATACTTGTTTTTCTCTTTCTCTTTCTTTTATTTATTTATTCACCACTTTTATTTACTCTTTTCTTTTTCTTAAATTTGTATCATTTTTAGTATTCTGTAAAATTCTTAAAAATTAATTTAAAAAAACCCAGAAGGTTAAAAATGTGAGGGCCTGCTGGACCTAGGGGGAAGGGCATTCCACAGGGCAGGGGTTGCTACAGAAAAGGCACATTTCCCAAGTCCCGCTAGATGGCAACATTTAAGAGAAGGGACCTGGAGCACGCCCACCCTAATCAACCCGGTGGAACAGGCAGGTATCCTGGGGGAGATGTGGTCTCACAATAAACCATGCCATGTAGAGCTTCAAAAGTGATAACTAGCACCTTGAATTGCACCTGGAAAGGCACAGGGAGCCAGTGTAGCTCACACAAGAGTGATATAAGATGGGTAACGCTGCTTGCACTGCCACATTCCGGACCAATTGTAACTTCCAGATGGTATTCAAGGGCAGCCCCTTATAGAGTATGTTGTAGTCCAACTGGGAAGATACCAAGGCATTTATACAACTACTTAGATATTTTTGCGCACAGTATTAAATATTCATTTAAACTCAAGTCTTCTATTTTTCTAAGCATTCAATTTTTTTGCTAATACGGTGATCTGGAACCTAGCCTTATTTAATATCTATGTCATTGCCAAGCCATAAAACATCATTTTCATATTTCATGAACTGATATTTCATGATTACCCTGATATTTTAATATGGTTCTTTGCTACAAGTTCAACCCTAGTAATGTTTATATAACAGATCCCTCCCATGATTGAAATACAATTTTAATTTTTTATGGAGATTGGAAAAAGAGGTTTAGTTGCTTTTAGTTACTACTTCTCTTCAGATAATAAAGACAGCTCTTACAGATTACAAACTACTCTTTTTCTTTCCAATGTAACTTTATCCCCAAGCCATTTTTTCCAAATTAAAATTATATTACAGGACTGCCTACTCCACTAGCACTGGCCCAACCTTAGAGCAATTAAAGAGAAGCTGCTACAAATTCCACATTTTTGGGAGGTTTGGGGGCTGAAGCAAGACGGCGTTGCTTTTCTGTGGCAGGACCAGTGCTGTAGAACAGTCTGTCAGGGGAGGTTAGCTCCCTCCCTGCAGACATTGTGGAAATGTCTGAAAATGGAATTGTTTCGGAGGGCTTTCCCCTGATTATATAGGATGTCACTCTTTACTTTTTATTATTTTGTTTTTAGGGTTATTTTTGATGGATTGTTGTTTTTGTTGCTGTTACTTGTTATGTTTCTGTATGGTTCTAAATGTGACTATGGATGTTTTAAATTGTTTCCATTTATATTCCAAGTAAGCTGCTGAGAATAATATTGATTATGATATAATAGAAATGGGTTTAACTAACAAATAAATGTTGGTTTATCCTTCTTTTTGCTGGCACAACCACATAAACCTATGGGAGATTGCTCAAATATAAGACATTTCTAGTTGCCATCTCCTGGCACTGAAACACTGAAAGAGGAAGCATGCTAAAAAACCCCGGAAACATAGGATTAGGCTCTGTCCCTAGCAAAGACTGGTGATTCTGCAAACTGTGAGGTCTTCTCTCACTTCTGAGGAAGTGGGCAGATAGATTCTACTCCTCTAGAGAGTAACACAGAGAAAAGAAAATTGAGAAGAGAAACTTGGGAAAGATAAAGAGGCTATGCAACATATTGGAAGGGTTATTTAGGCATCTGCTCACCTTTGACCCACATAAGGAACTAGTTTTAAATATCCTCAATAACATCTCCAGCCTTCACACCTATTGAGATCTCACTACTTGCCTGTAATGACAAACTGAATTGGCTGACAAACCACTTCCATTGTGACCATTTTAAAATTGTTGTATGGTTCAAGTGAAATTTAGTACCTGCTCATAAGTGCCTTACTCCATGTTCTACTCTCTGTGGCAATATTTGAATACTGTGAAAACTCTTCAGGTGCTTGAAGAGCAATCGTTGTTATCAGTGACAGCTTTATGATTAGGGAAATTTATTTTTATTTATTTATTTATACATAGACTTATCCCCACCCATCTCCCCGCAATGGGGGACTCTGGGCGGTTTACATCAAATTAAAACAATAAATACATGATTAAAATTTATAAAAAGACAAACACATCTACACAGATGGAAAGAAGAGAAAAAAATCCAAGAAGCCTCTAGGGGGCTAGCCAACCCCATTTCTGACAACCTCCCTCCCTGCCCCAGGCCAGATGGCAGAGCCAGGTCTTCAAATCCCTCCAAAAGGCCGGGAGTGAGGGGGCCTGTCTCACCTCTGGGGGAAAGATGTTCCAAAGGGCGGGGGATATAGCAGAGAAGACCCACCTTCTGGACCCCACTAGTCGGAGTTCTTTTGCCGAGGGGGTCCGGAGCATGCCCTCTCTGTGAGATCGGGTGGGACGGGTTGAAATCGTAGGGGCGAGGCGGTCCTTCAGGTAGCCTGGCCCCATGCCATGTAGGGCTTTAAAGGTGATAACCAACGCCTTGAATTGGACCCAGAAGCAAACTGGTACCCAATGCAGCTCACGGAGCAAAGGTATTATATGGGTCCTTCTTTGGACCCCAAAAATAGCTCACGCGGCTGCATTCTGGACCAGCTGAAGCTTCTGGATACTCTTCAAGGGTAGCCCCATGTAGAGCGCATTGCAGTAGTCTATCTGGGAAATAACAAGGGCATGAGTGACTGTTCGAAGGGCATTCCCTCCTGCAAACTAGTCTTTTCAGCAGTATAAGTAACTCCTTTACATTGTGTTGCTGTGACCTCTCTTATATGTATAACTATGACAATATTTAAAGAAAGGTCCTTAAATTCTGTAATAAGTGGGAATTCAGATGTTGAATTATCATTGTCAGTTTAAAGCGTAAGAACTTCCTGTAGTTCTGAACATTGGCCAGTAATAGAACTATTGTGTACCCAGATTTGATGGTGGGTGCTACCCATGTTGTTAGCATGGATTGAAAAGTGCTGGTGATTCTTGCAGTTACAGTTCTTGCATATTTAGCTAGAGTGTTGAGAACAGTGTTTATTTCATGCTTCCGCTTTCTTTCTTATTTGATTGCAGGAACCCAGTGGTAATCACACTCCTCCTCAGTTGTCTCCCTCACTCAGCCAAAGCACTTACACTACTGGTGGTTCCCTGGATATACCACACATTATCATGCAGGGAGATGCAAGGAGAAGAAGAAATGACAGCTATTTTGATGATATTCCCCGGTCAAAACTGGAAAGACAAATGGCGCAGGTAAAGTTGGGAAAGCAACTTGCTATTCCAGTTCATTAGGACATCTTTTAAATGCTTGTTTCTTTAGCATTATATTTCAGAAATTGGTGCCTGATTTTTCAACTGAACTTGCTTCTTAATTTGTATCTTTTTAATTCTTTTCAGTGTGAGCACATTTTTTTTCACCAGTGCTTTATAGAGTTCTGTAAACTTAAAGTTATTTGTACGTGAACAGTCCTGGGAAATGTGAATAGAATGAATGTGTAAAATAAAAAATCTGCTTGCATTTGAATAACAGAACTTTTTTGTTGTTAATGATGGAGAACTTATTTCTTCTATAACTGAATAATACAGCTAGGCCATCTGATAACTGTTAGTGTGGAAGCAAGTCAGATGTGCAACAACATGTTGCAGCATGGAATGGTCCATTCAGTAAGCCGTATCTTCTTCCACACTATTTTACTCCATTGCACTTCCCTTTGGTTTTTGCTCTCCCATTGCTCTGTCAACAGTGCTGTCACTGAATACTTCACTGACTTATTTTGCTTTGTTTTCATTCTTCTTTTCTTCCTTGGGATAGTGGTGGTGGTGGTGTGTGGTGGTGGTAGTGATCATGATGATTTATTCTTATTCAAACACATAATGGAATATAGCATTGTCCTCTTTTGTGAAATAATTTTAAAAACAATCTTAGCAACAAACTCTCATATAAGTCATCTAAAATGACTTAGCCCAAGCAGATTTGACAGGCTGTAGAATGAATCTGTTCTTTGCTGCCTACATGACTTGTGTATACAGGAGTGGGTATCATAGCATACTCTACTCATAATAGAGAGGTGGATACTTTAAGCTTGTCTGAGTATGCTGTAGTTATCAAGGAAAGGGATATATTTTCTTGGAATAGGAGAGACTTCACACTTGTGAAATAGGTAGTACAGCTGAAATTAATTTGGGACATATAATGGCCGTTTCTCATGAAGTTTTTGTGAATTGTTGGAACAAATTGGAACCAAAATGCAGTTCAGAATTCTTCTCTATTGAGATTATATAGATATCTGTGATAGCTTTTGTATTTTTTTTTTTTAAAAAATCAAAATCTCTTCGTGGAAAATGACTTCTCAATTAGTTTTCCTAATTTAAACTAATTTTTAAATAATTTGGATAAAGAATTCACGATGGATAGGCCAATGGGAATGCATCCCATCATCCTAAGGGAACTGCTAAGCTTCTTCTAAGACATACTGTAGGTTTAGTTAAGAATATTGTCCTTCAGTAAATTTGTTCCTTATATTAAATATTTTTTTAAAATACACCATTGTTAATTCATCAGCTTTGAAAATCTATTCAGTACTGGTATATTTCCATTATTTCCACATATACTGTATCTTTCACCACTCCAGCTAATTTACAGCTAATTTTTAAAATGCACCTTAAACTGCTTTGCTAGTGGAAAGGTGTTTTTTTTTTTGACAAATATTTTTATAAAATTGGCATACAATACAATTGACTAACTTCTGTTGATATGAGAGCAATTAAGAGAACATATAGAAACTGATATTTTTACAATTAAATTGCAGAGTGTTAACTCTTCCCAGATGAACTTTTAGATAATTTGTGATGGGATTTGTTGAAGTCTTTCCAGTGTATGTATTTAATTATTTATATGAAATCAGTTTATTTTCCAGTCTTCAACTAGACATGATTAGCCCACTAATCACCTTAAAGCAAGCATATATATGATCAGTAAGATGTGCCACATTTCATTCTAAAGGGTAGTTGCATTTCTATCAGCAAAACTGCCCTGGGATTATGTATGTTATTCTCTGGTGGTGCACAGAATGACAGAAGTCCAATCACGAACCATGTTGAATCCATCAGAAACTTTGAACACCTCAAAACAGATATGAAGAGAGTTGAGTTCAAAAAGTTTGATAGTGACTTGACATCCAATATGTTTGTTCAGGTAAACTTTTCTGTCAACCTAACTTTGATTCTACTGCTTTTTATCTCTCAGTTTTCAAAAGAATGGCTTATTGATAAATAATTTTTTCCTACTGAATTGGTTTTTCTCTTAACCTACTATGGAGGAATCTTTCCTACGATATAAGACAGCTTTAAAAACTGCAAAGCACATTATGAAAGAGTTAACACTTACTGTAAAAGAACAAAGGTTAATGCTTTTGAATATCAGAACAGCCAATGCAAAATCTGTGATCACTGAGCAATTTGATCCTTGCATATTGTAATTGAGTTTCTTCTTTCTAACCCTTAATATTCTATTTTTGTAATTAATCATCTTTGACATCTGAGTTTCTTGCTATCTGAAGAGACAGTGCTCACAAAATGTATAAAATAAAGAGTTTTTTAAAAGTTGTGTATTGAATATAAAGGGACAGAACTGTAAGCATTTTTTAAAAAAAGGCTTCATAATATTTTGATTTGTTTTGATCAATAACTTAAGTTTGATATTTTTAAAGCTCTGGAAAAAGCTGAACAAACCTGAATGTTCAAACCAGGCATTAGGAAAATCTGAAAAAAGCATGAATAGGCAAAGTTCTTTTAATATGTGGAAAAACATTTCATATCCTTTTCATAGTACTAACTTGCATCAGATGTATTTACTTTACTAAATCCAATGCTAACTGATTGGTACCTGGCCAGATATGAGGAAGCTCTTGATTTAATATATTGAATGCTGGTTATTTGTTTTATACCAGTGTCATGAGCTCAGTTCGTTCTCTCTCCCCCTCTCCCTCCCTCTCTCCCTCCCTCTCTCTCTCATTTCATTGTATGCTTTTTCATCTGTATTATTTGCAAGTAACATTTGGTGCAGTACTTATCCTTGAATATCAGTCTTGAAGTTGGTTGAAATTTTGTTTTGCTCAAGACCAAATACAAAGTATACACTGTGATTTATGTAACTAAGCCTTTCTTGAATTAAAGATTATATTCAAGATACCTGAAAACATAATTTTTTACTTGGAAACCAGGTGCTCCTAATTTTAAGAACATATTTGACAAAATTCAGCATTTGTTATTTTATTTTATTTTATTTTATTTTATATTATTTTCCCGGCCACTTTTAGGCTTTGTTATAAATATTTGGAAAGTAGAAGAATTTTTGCTTGCAGAAAGAATTGCTATACCTGATACATTCCCTTGACTATTTATTCTTCAGTTGATTATTTAGATATTAGATACCGCATAGAACCATCCAATTCACTAATCATGATTTTTAAATTCTTTGCTGTTTTACCTGCCCTTCCGGGTGGTCTTAGCTATTTTCTACAAACTCTTCTGGTTCTTTGTTTACAAAATGCAGCAACACACTAACAGATTTTGAAGAAAACTATTATAACATATGCTTTGTCTTTTGCAGCTGAAACAATAGTTTTAGAGTTGCTTCAGATGTGAAGTGCACACTGCTATGCTTACTCTTGCTTCGCTTTTAAGTTCATGAAGCTGAGCAGGTTCCCTAAAGAAAGAAATTATGCATAATCTAGGGCCTCATTTTCAGAGAAGATATCTAGGTCAAGACAGAGAGAGACTATGCATAAGTATTTCCAGAGTCTGTTGTTATCAAAATAACAGCTGTGGAATGCTCAACATGGGTGAAGTATTCACAACATGGGAGGAGGGCAGATTCTGACCTCTCCAGGCTACAATCTCAGTCAAATTTGTATACACTATTCAAACTTTCTGAAACTATTCATCCTGAAGCAGGAGGATGAAAATTATACTTCACTCGTCATTATTCAAACCCTGCCCTTCTTTCCAGTTTTTTACTGTGTTTATAAAGCAGGCATTTAAAATGTTTTCACATATTTTACATATTTTTTTATTTTGGACCTGAGTTCATTCTGTGCTGTTGCCCTGAATATGCATAGAGAATATGATTCATTTTTGGCACTTGTATGCAAACCTGCCTTGGATGCTGCTTCAGTATAATTTTCTTTACCAGTAGAAATTACAAGCGTTAAACCCATTTTCATCCATAGTTTAGTTTCTCTTATGCCATATTCTCATATCTAGTACAGGTAGTCCCCAGCTTAGGAACAAGTTCTGTTCCCAAGATCTGTCCTTAAGTCAAATTTGTATGTAAGCCAGAATGGTATTATTGTATAATACTATATAAATAGTATTGTGTAATTAACTTGAACCATTGTGCATTTAACTTGAACCAGTGTGTATTTAACTTGAATTGTTGTGTATTTAACTCAAATTTTGCTACCGTGGGCTCCATTCTTAACTATGGGTCATTTGTAACCCCAGGCATTCCTAACCTGGGGACTACCTGTAATTGAAACATTAACAAGTCAGAGAACTAATTAAGGAGTAAAATAAACCTTAGGCATTAGTGTTGTCAGAATAAATTATCTTCGGAATTCTGCTAGATCTTCTTTAGGAATGTTTCAAATCTCTTCAAAAATATTCTTTTTTTTAGAAAAAAGGATCTGATAATGCTAAAACTGGTAAGCAGCTGTCTGAAAGGCAGTTGGATCTTTTATCGGAAGTATACTCTGAGCTATGGAAGATGCCTTTTTTTGTGCTGGATCTAGCTACCATGTCTCTATGCTGCCTTTGTTGCATGATCCCAAAACTGGCTGTGAATATTGAAGTTGGGCTGTTAGAATATTTGCACTGAACATTCTGTGTTGTTTCAAACACTTAGAAACTATATGTAATCCTTCAAGCCGTCAGACCTTTTAAAGCAGCACCCCTTGTACATTCTGCATGGATCATGAGTGCAAATTTAGGCCATGCTCTCTCAGGCTTTACTCCTTGAGAAGAAGTGCTGAATCTGGTACGTTTGTCTATTTTTGTCCTCAGGCTTTTTGCTGCCTTGTTTTTTTCATACCCAGAAAGCCTGTAGCCTGTTGTGATCTTTGCCCAAATTAAAATCCAGGTAACGCTTGATACCCTTTCTACATCTTCAGTTTCCAAGACTTACGGAAGAAGCAACCACTTCACAACTTTACAAAGTTACATATAATGTAATACTTAATTACCAATTATCTGATTTGTGTAACTGGTAGTTGTTTTGGACTGTTTGCTACCAAAGTACCTGTTTTGCTGAATAATAATAACTGCTTGGTTGTGATAAAAATTCTTAATATTGAGTTGTAGGATTCTTTCTGGGCAGTTCAGAGAAAGTCAGCCTCCAACTAACTCCCTCAAGATTTTAGTAATGATATAATTTATCAGTGAAAGGAGCTCAGATTTCAAAGAAGAAAATGCATTGCAAGTGGGATTTTCTCGCAGGAAGCTGTGTCTATTTGAAATCCAGGCTTTATTTAGATACCAGTATTACATTTGTGCTCTTTGTCTTAACTGCTGGCTGTGCTCTGTATACTGTGGTTAAGCTATTGATGCATTAATTGCTAGCTACTTCCAAAGATTGCAGTTGCATTTCTCATCTGTTTAAGACCTTTCATTGTTGCCTGCTCAGAAGTCTGTGGACAGCTACTATATCTGGTGCTTTAGTTGCTTGGCTACTATGAACTATCTTGGAGTCGCTTGTGGTCTCCAAATAAGGGAAAATACATCAGGTGCTGCTGTCTGATGACATGAAACTGATTTTCTGTTCTTTTTGACTGTGATCTTTCCTAACTGGCTGTAATTATACTTCCAACAAATATAGCATTTGAGTTGTTATTTTACTACTATGAATATAGTTTTTACTGCTAATTATTGCACCAAATAAGGTGTAGTGATCTACTCCAAAGAGGTCTCCTCTCTTTTGGTGACTTTACCATTAAAATAGCTGAATCCAGGCTTGTTGGACTACAGTCAATATTCCAGATGTTAATGCCTTTTGCTCAGCAGTGACATTTATTTGATAACGTATTTGATTCTTTCTTTCTTTCTTTCTTTCTTTCTTTCTTTCTTTCTTTCTTTCTTTCTTTCTTTCTTTCTTTCATAAAATATATTGGAAAACTGCTCAGCTATGGAATAGAAATCAAAGGCTGGTATGTGACAGGAAAACTGGATTTCTCTGCCATGAAAACTTTAATCCATAATCAGGAATAATTTAATTATTCTGAGCTGGATTGTGCTATATTTTTGTCTTCTATAAACCCAAAATTGTTTGATCAGCAATTACATTAAAAAGAGTATTGACAGCTCCTATAAATTAATAGTTCTTTCTTCTTTTAAATTTTTGCATTTATATTTTTATGTTTTGTGCAATGCTTTAATTCTTCTTACATTTAAGGGATTATTATTATTATTATTATTATTATTATTATTATTATTATTTACAAGATGAGATACAGTTTTCTATTTATATTAGCAGTCTTCTGTCTGTGAGATATGGACCAACCAGAATGCAGGATATCCTTACTCAGCAGTCCATCAGGTTCATAATGTAAGATATGTCAATAAATGGCTATGTTGTCAACGTATTGCTGTCCATTGTGCTGCTTTGGTGTTGGTATAGGTGCCTTGCTTCTTGGATTCCAGAAGGCAGTGTGTAATATCTAGTAATTTCCAGGATTCTGTTATGTATTTGTTTTTTATAATCTGCAGTTAGCATGTTTGAGAGGGGAGGGTGTAACTGGATGCAATTTTTAATGCTGCAGTGTGTAATGTCTGGTTTTTTTCAATTCCTCCATCTGTATTTTAACTTTTGTTTCAAGTAGTTGTCTTTGTTCATCTTTAAAGACACTAGGTGTAAATTGCATACATTCTGCAATTTGATACTATTTTGTGCCTTTGTGGTTCAGTCACCCAGGTTGGTCACCTTTCTAGTTTGTCAAGACTTTTTCTCCAAATGTCAAAAATAGTTATCTCAGTGCACTTCCCAGATAGTATCTTGTAGTACATATTTACTTTTAAATGGCTCGCATTCAGATATAAAAAAGAAAATGTCTTGAAGCAATATCATACTCTCCTGAGCCAGCCTTAGGATTGTCTCCATGAGCTGCTATTTGTCCCTGTTACCCATCTTAAAACTTCCTGATTTATATGCAAAGTAGACACTGGATTTCCTGTTCATGTTCATGATACATACACTTTTTCCAGTGGAAATACTCATATTAGTATAATGAAACAAAGCGTGGAAATAGCTTTTAGTTATAACCCACCTTTGCAAAAATAGGAGGAAAATTACCACATTAACATTTGTCCATTTCTACAGCCACAGTACACTTCTTCACATTTAATACTGTCCATTTTGATTGTTCTGAATATAATGATATAGTACTTATTTTATTATATAATATTTATTAATATGAAGAATTACAGATAATAACCTATTTAGTAGTTGAAAGGGAAGTGGGAATGCTATCTGAATTGATTCCTACATTTGCTTCCTCCTGCCTAGAAAGAATTTAGGTTGGAGAAGGAAAGACCCATAAGTAAAACAGATGTTATATTCAGTGTCTTTTTTTTTCACTGGGTCAAGTTGTGCAGTAGGTGGTGTCCATTTTTTCCTTCCTTTCCACTGACAGGAAAGTGGGAATGTCACTGGTTGAGCTGTTTTGAGAGCTACAGCACAGAAGTAAGACATGCTCGATCTAATGGATTCATGGCACCCCAGCAAATCAGGGTTTCTAACACAATTTAGGTGGAATACCATAAACTGGCATCTACAGTATGGATCTTTCCCTGGGCAGCCAAGGAACTTCTAATAACATAATTAATTATTATCCTGTCAGTGGTACCTCTTTCTTCTAGAACTGAATCTCTTTTCAAATACCTGTCAGCACTGGGTAGAGTTTAGGATTGCTGCTAAATAAATGTAGGTTTAAAATTAATTTGAATTATGATCATTTTGATATGAGAATAAAATTGTAACAATCTATTTTGAATATTATTTACATAAAGCAGATTACTTATGATATATAAATTAAAGTTCAGTGGAAGAATTATGCTATTTTTAAATGAGACACTAAGACTAATATTAGAGTGCAGATTTCTTCTGTATTTTTTTATTTATGTCTAGCTTTAGAGTCATTCTTGTTTTAATTCCATCTCAATTCAATTCTGTAATCCCAACCAAAATCATAATATAATTTAAATGGAATATGAATATCACAAGAATGCTTGGACTATATACTGTATGTATGACATGAACTGGATTTCTTTTACTTTGTTATAGGTGTCACTTTCTAGTTCTTGAAGTGGAAACAATATAAATATTTTTTTTGTAATAGCTGAATAATAAATATTCCCCCTTTCAGTTATGCAGTTTATCTGGAATTAAAATCTAACTAGTGGCTACACAGCTGGCTATAAATGAACAAGGAAACATTTCAGTGAAAAAGAGAATCATTATTGCAGGGAATTCTGGGCTATGGGCCTTGCTCTGTGGCTGACTCAATGGAGGACTATAGAGAGAGGCCTTTCCGTCTCTGCCTTTGGCTTTTTAAAACTATTTTTTGTGGATCAAAGCTTTAAAACAAGTGTTATCTTGACAAGCTATTCCAGTAAAAGCAAAAACAAAACCTTTGAGTGTAATCATATTTCTTTGAGTGACATTAATAAGATTACTTAAGCAAATAGACAATACAACTGCATGTTTTATGCTTGTTGATAATATTAAATTGCCATTTCTGTAAGCAATTCTAATTACTAAAGGACACAAATGTGTGTGAAAAATTCCAAACTCAAATAATTCTAATGGGAGTATTGAATATATGCTTAATAATAATTTTAAGCATAGTTATGGTCTATCATAGGTCTTTACATATACGAGATGTACCCTTTATATTACATATACAAGATGTACCCTTAAATGCATCTTAATTAAGGATTGGGCTTGAGGGTATTAACCAAAGACTTCCAAACCAGAAGGTCTTCCAGTCTCCAGAGACTATTAGCAGTGTGTGCTACTGTACTGGCCAACAGGTGAAATAGTCATTTTCAGGAAAGTTTCTCAATGTATAAGTGGCAGGCAGCATGGCCAATCAAATACTGTCTTAATAGGTACATGGCCAACAATGTACTGCAGCAAAGATAGTCCCACTTCACTCAATCTCCAGTATTCTCTTTTGTCACTCTACTTCAAGGACAGAATTTGAATATTCAGCTGTCTGCTGCTTATGTAGTCTGTTCTGATATAAGTTCTAATTAAAATGAAACATGGCTGCTGCTGTGTGAATTAGGTAGCCAACACTTGGAATAACACTTTTACAGTGCATGCTGATAATGGCAATAGAGAAGCCTGAGATACAGGTAGAGAAATCAAAGAGGAAGGGGCAACCTTATTAGCAGAAATGGAATCAAGTGATGGGGGGTGAGGAGGTAAGAAATGAAAAATGACAAAAGGGAAAGAAGAGATAACAAGATAGAGGACAGTATAGTGCAGTGTTTCTCAAACTTGGGAGCTTTAAAATGTGTGGACTTAACTCCCAGAATTCACTAGCCAGACTGGCTGGGGAATTCTGGGAGTTGAAGTCCACAAATTTTAAAGTTGCCAGGTTTGAGAAACACAGATATAGTGACATGGTAGTAGTTAAATTAATTAAGGTGGAATAGGCTGGCCAAAGGAAAGGTGTTCCCTAGAACACCTTTGCCCAACTCCTATAAACTTTGTGGTGCCTCTGGATCCTAGGTACTTGACAATTTGCTTCTTTACAGTAACACTAATGTACATGTGGCAAATGTATTGCATAAAAAATAAATACGTTTCAAAATGGATAATTCTCCTAATGAGTGGGATCCAGATTCAGGCAAATGAAACAAGTTTGCAGGGGCAAATTATATCTCCCTTCTTCCCATAGTAGCCCATCTAGACGATAAAAATACTACCCAGACATTTTGGTAGCTATGCTGAATGGAATAGCCTGGAATGACGCAAATCCATACAAATCAGGGAGATTTTACCTCAGGAATCAGAGTTCCATTCACAGATGTTCCCCTCTTACTTGGGGAGAGAGAGAGGTAGGGAAAGTTGCTTTTGCAAAATCAGTTGCATGTGTTTAACATTGGATTCAATCTAGAATGTTTAATGTTGATATTAATGATATTTGAACACACTGGCATATATTTGCTAACAAGTGTGTTATTGTGCATATGTTTGCTATATCACACAAATGCAGTAGCACTTCCCAGTGTTAAGGAAGATAATGAGAAAAATGCACCAGTGCCAAGAGTGGAGGAACTTATTTAGTCTTACTATTCCCTTTTCTTCAAAAAACCCAAAAATCTTTCATTCAGAAAAATGCAAGTGTTGCAAAGCACTTTTAAGAAAAGCAGATGAAATACATTACTGTCCCTTCAACTAAATGTAATGTTGGCACAAAGTTGTTTCTGTTTGCTTCATTTTCTGCAGTCTTGCTTCAGTTTC
Source organism: Liasis olivaceus (assembly GCA_030867105.1). NCBI lineage: Eukaryota > Metazoa > Chordata > Lepidosauria > Squamata > Pythonidae > Liasis > Liasis olivaceus. The sequence continues at coordinate 48,801,994 of CM061355.1, read as the reverse complement.
CACCAAATAGAAAATTTTGGTGCCTTCCACTTTATCTTGTGCTTGTCACTGTAGATCTGTATAAACCTCTGTCTTTGTCTTTACTGTGTGGCCTATAGACATGGAAGATTTATATATAATGCTTGTTATGTTTGCTCTGTCATGACTTGAGAAATCAAAGCATACTTTCTGTGACTGGAATTCTCAGTAAAAATTACGCTTTTCTGTTGCTTTTGCCAATGTGTTATGTTTCCAGGTTTAAAAAAGATTACTAAAATGTTAACGATTAGTTGCCACTTCTGCCCAGTTAAACAGGAACAAATCACTTAAAAATGAACTGAAAAGTTATTTTTAGCGTTTAATTTAATGTATTGTTTTAGTAAGTGCCTTCCAAATGTAATTGTTCTGTGAATTAAAAAAAAACAACTACACATTTGCTTCAAAACAAATACCATTTTATTTGGTAAGGCTTACTCCTAAGCAAATTATAGCCTAAATCAACTGAAACACTTATTTTTTTTCCTTCTGTAAGAATATCAATTTGTCATGCATAGCAATTTGACTTAAGATAATTTTATTTTGATCCCATTGGTTTTTACAGAATTAGAAGTAAATTCTGTATTTATATCTAATGCTATAGTTCTAATTGGCTTTCTTAGGAGTAAGTCCCATTGGCCAAAACAGGATTTTCTTTTCCATGAAAGGAGCCTAGTTGTAGTCATATAGATAGTGAACATTGTAAGTGTTTACTTTCAGGTACTTTGTTTAGCTGAATTTCCCATTTTGAGCCAAGTATCTGAAATTGTATTTAGTTTCTCCTGTAAAATGTTATGTCAGTAATAATTTCCTTTAAATAATGCCTGTGTATTTTGGACATTACTGGCTTTTTGCTATAAAATTCAGATAAAACATAGAACTGTAATATGAAATGTCCATATAGCATTAGTAAATTAGTTTATGACACATGCAGTAAATAATATTCAGTTGATAGAAGTTGACTACAAATACAGAAAAAGCATTATTACAACTTAACCTTCTTATAGTTTACTTTGTTTTGGGAATGTATCTGATTTTCAGACTGGAGACTGGGGTGAACCATCTATTACCTTGCGACCTCCTAATGAAGCTACAGGATCAACACCAGTACAGTACTGGCAGCATCATCCAGAGAAACTCATTTTCCAATCATGTGATTACAAAGCATTTGTAAGTCAATTAAACAGAATGTTTTCGCTGCAAACAGCTGAAAGTTGCTTGATTTAGGGGAGGAAATTGGATTGTAACAAGGTGCCTAGTTATTTTCTCTCCCTAATTAACAGGAGCAGTGATGAGGTATTTCTTGTATGAGTAAAATGATTTCAACAAGAATTTCCTGTATTATGAACAATCTTCCAAAGTTCTAGAACTGTAACATTTTAAAAGTATATGTTTGGGGGAGAGGTTGGAGGGGTGTAATTTATTTATTTAGCAAATTTATATAGCTGCCCATCTCACAAATGTGACTCTGGGCGGTGTAGAACAAAACAGTTGAAAACAAATGTAAATAACTATAAACAAACAAACAAATAAAAAACCAAGATTGCAGGAGAATGGACACATTCTAAGCATAACACAACCATCCTGCAGGATCCCCAAGGTTGCTGGAAAAACCATGTTTAAAGGGCTTTGCAGGAGGCTGGTAGGGATGGCTCTAGCCTCACCTTGGAGTTAAATACTGACATATTACATGAAAAGGATATTTTGGGGTTTATTAATTAGCCAAATGTGAGTAAAGGGGTAGCTATGCAAGGAAGGGAAGCAAAAGTAGGGAATAAAACTGGATGAAGATGAGGCAAGGGAAGAGGACAGAGAAGGGGGGGGGCAGAGAGAAAAATACTCTGCTTAGGTGTTACAAAAAAGGTTAAAATTTATCAGTTAGGCAGCTCCACAAATGATTTGGAGAACACAGTAAATTATTCAGTACAAAACATAGAATAGCAAATTCCACTTCAAAACTTAAATTATTTATACTGTTCTTAACTAAAGAAAACAAATTATTTGTTTATCCTTTAAGTATTTAGGTTCAATGCTGGTCAAAGAATTAAGAGGTACAGAATCTACACAGGATGCCTGTGCAAAAATGAGGGTGAGTAAACCATTACTCTTCCAAATGATTACAGTAGATAAGCCTATAATTTGCAAATGCTACATTATTATTACTAGATTTATATCTCACCTTAAGTTTGTTTTCACATTGTACATTATTGCCTCCATGCAGATTAAACAGCATGTGCTATGGATAGTTATCAAGCCCATCAGATCCATCTGATCCATCCAGGTTGGCAACATTGACATAGGTTATGCACTGGAGGGGATGGCCTTGAGAGCAGATCTGAGGGTGGGTAGGTGGGCTGCAGATGGATGGTGAGGATGACTTTAATTCAGGTTCTGTAGTGACAGTGGAAACATTCAAATGATCTGTGGATCTCTGTCTAGTCTGCATCATTCAGGTAACATGAGCCTGTGACCCATTCCAGCATAATTTGCTGAATGTTTGATCCAGATGGGCTGCTGTCTGAGAGGTAACACTATCATCCCTGTATGGTCATTGGATGGTGGAAAGGTAGTTTCTAGTGGTATTGAGCATGAATGAGAAATCTCAGGAGAGTTCAGCAAGGGAAAGCTCATCTTAAGAAAGTCATATTGTTCCTTCAACTCAGAACCAGGACTTGAGAGATGGGATGTCATCATGTCACCTGTTCACGAGAACAACCTCTCACTAAGGGTGCTGATTGGTACTCTGTATGTATCTTGGATTTATGTTAATGTAGTTACCTGTTGTTAAAAACTAATAAAAATAATTAAAATTAATCTTCCTTGGGTAGTGCAGAATGGAATGTTTTATATTCCAACTTACCATGCCAATAGACATGATCTTCTTTCCCCCTTCAAACTCATCCCAAGAAAAGTTTGACATGCTTAGGTTCACTAAAGAGAATCCTGTGCCTGAACCATAGCACTGGCTGCTGGACTTCTAACCCTTTCCTCTTGGACACAGCTTACTCACTTTTCCAATATCTGAGTCACTTCCACAATCAGGAGCTTTTCTATCAGGGGAGATTGTAATTACTAATGATGTTCCTTTGTAATTACTAATGATGTTCCCCTTCATCCTTTGTTCACACATGCTGGGAAGCACGAATGTGTGCTTATCACTTAAGAGCTTCAACCATCACATGTCTCAACAGTGAAGTCAGGCTTGACTATGCTAACTGAGGTTGCTGGAAGTTGTAGTTCAGCAGTATCTGGGGTGGGATAGGGTGTTCCAGAAATTTCATTATCAGGTGCATATTCTGCTAAAATAAATCTGTTTAAAAATATGCTTTATTTTTTACTTACTACATATTGTTAAATAGCAAATAATTGTATTTTACAGATGCCTTAGCAAACAGTAAACCAAATAATTACAAAATGGTACATTTTGCAGACCTAGAAAGCCAAACATTGTAATGTAAGCCCCAGAATAGGTAATAGGTTGATCCAGCTGTATCTGTTACCTTCTTGTTCAAATACTTCTGCTGTTAACTGTTCCAGAGTCAGGGCAAAGGAATTCAGTTTTGTGTTACCCTCATGCTTGAAAGGAGATCCCTCCACACACATTTTTAAATACAGTCAATTAGAGCCTTTTTCCCTTTAGCATCTGGTGGGTATACTTCCACTATTTCCCCTATAGATTCCCTACAGCCACAGCAGGGAATAGGCGTGCAGGGCTTGAGATGCAAAGAAAACAACTGCTTTGGAATGGACAGAGGCTCAAACGTAGCACCTGTATGCAGCTCCTTAAAGCAGCCACGCCTTTTGAGGGGAATTGCATGGCTGCCCTCCACATCTGCCACACAATCACAACAAAAGGCAGAGTAGTTTGTTGCAGACAAGCGCTACAATAAGTTGTCTGTTTGCTCTGAAGCATCTTTTTTCTTTTGAATGAAGCACTGCACAACCATAGCAGGTAACGTATTATTTATCTTAAAGAGAAGAAGGGAAATAACAGACTTCCCCAATTCATCATTTTTCTGTTTTTAATTTCAGAAGTCTACAGAACAAATGAAGAAAGTTCCTACTATTGTTCTGTCTGTCTCTTACAAAGGAGTAAAATTTATCGATGCAACAAATAAGGTAGGCATCATTTCATACCTGTTTCAAGTAGTTGCAGACAGGTAGTTTTTTTAAGTAGTTGCCAATAGGTGTTCTCCATCCCTTTCCACAGCAAATGATTCTCATTACATATTGATGATCAAGTTTATTCTAGCTGATGCTTTCATAAACATCTTTCATCAGATGCATGAAATCATATCCTGAGTTACAACGATATCATTATATCAATATTTATGAGAGAATGTGTTCTCCCATAGACAGTTAATTTTGTATTAAAAGTGGAAGAATGTAAGTATTTGTATCATTCAATATAAAAATCAACATGGTCAGAACAAATCCAGAACTACTTGCTAGTATTTCTAGTAGCAATTTCCTTGCTAGTATTTTTGCAAATCTACCTATAGCCATTGTGCACAACAGTACGTTCTCCCACAAGACTTTAGTAGAAGACTTTTTTTAGAAAAGCAGTCCAACTTAAAACAGAACATCACACATTATATACTGTATATACAGATGCTGCCAAAAGTATTGATACACCTCCATTTTTTCCAAAATGATCCCAGTCTGCCATGAAATAAATTGAAACTGGCACAAGTAAATGACATCTACCATTCTTTATTCCATAGTTCAGACACTTTGCTTTTCATGTATGATTGAACATATTGTAAATAATAAAACAAATTAAAATGGTCAGGAGTACCAATGTTGTAATTATGTCCATGCCATTTTCATTTGTTTTATTTTTGTTTTGTTCATATTCCCTTTTGGGATGTAGCTGTCTAATTAAAATCACAGCTTAAAATTCTCATTGTTGTTAAGAATGTCTAAGCTATCAGACATAAGCAAAGGTATACATACTTAGTTAACGAACTATATTGATGATTTATTGTCAAGTCTTAACTTAAAAAAATACTGATCTATCCACAACCTGACCAATGTTAGTTTGGCTTAAAGTAAACATCTGGCTTTGTCCATTTTATGTATATTTGATCAGTGAATATTGTTTTATCCAAGTGATAATTTTACAGTCCAATACTATTTCTTTTTTAATACATACTATCCGGGCCAGCTTCAAAATAAGATGCATAAGGTATTGAAATTTCATGAACCTGCTTGTGTCTATGTCTGTTTCCTTGAAATAATCACCATTTTTTACATACATTTCCAAATTAAGTACAAATTGAGCTTATTAGGGCTCTTTAATTGTTCCTTTCATTTGGTAACTGAATATTGCTTTGAGGAAAAAGAGTTTAACACTTTCTTAGGAGCCTTCATAGTAATTTCAAAAAAGTGAAATCATCTATTCTCTTAAAATTCATGATACCTCAGGGTGTCACTTAAACAGCTGAGAGTTGCATGATTTTAGCAGTGATCTAATAGACACATGGAAGGAAGGGTGGGTGGGTGCATGCCTGGGTCCACAGTTCATTGCATAGACTGGTGTATATTCTCTTCTAACACTGCTTTGCTTGCATCATCTGCTCTTTTATGATGATCAAAGTAGCATTAAAAACTAGCCGTAGGAATGGTAAGGGGAGGAGAGACATTATTTATATAATGTTGCCATAAACACCAGAAGTATTTTATTTTATTTTATTTTATTTTATTTTATTTTATTTTATTTTATTTTATTTTATTTTATTTTATTTTATTTTATTTTATTTTATTTTATTTTATTTTATTTTATTTTATTTTATTTTATAAATCTGATTGCAATACGGAGCATTGTATAAACACAGTATACAATGCTCCTTATTGCAATCATTTATTTTCTTAGCAATGCAAAATTGCAGATTGAATGCTAAGAACATATACTTTTTAGTGAAAGGATTGCACTAAATGAAGGAAATTCATCCATATCTCTTGCAACAAATGAGTAATAACTTGCATTCATTATTTGTAAAAAGTTTGTTATTAAAAGATTGTTTATTTGTTGATTTATGAAATTTATCTGAAGACCTGAACCCAACTGGAGTCTTGGTAGCTTACATAATTTACATATTAAAAATAAGGTACTAAATCAAAATAAAATTATTACAATAGTAACAAGAATAGAAGCTAAAAATGTGTAAAATTGGAGGAGGTGATGTTACTAATATAGTTGCACCCCAAAGGCCCTCCAGAAGAGCAGAAACTATTGGGAGATGGCAGTCCCTAAGAAATCATAGGGGCCAGTATCTTGAATTGTATTCAGAAAGCTACCAGTAACCTATGTAGCTTGAACATCAGAGGTGTACTGTGTAAGTACGCAACTGAAGACTAAGTATGTGTGCTGCTGTTTTGCAACACAAGGATGGTTAAATAGATGGGGCTTTTTGTTCTCTTTAGTTATAAAAAAAAGTTAGAAGAAATTTACATCTAAATGTGAGCAACTTTATCATTTTTTCCTTCTTTTGGTAAAAATAAAAGGGACAGAACTAATAATGGAAAGACATAGGAAAGTTACAAATTGAAAACTGTTTCTTGGTTTGTTATAAAAATCATTAATACATTTGTTCTCAATCACCCTTTTTATTATCTGAAAGCATCCAGGGACTCAGATAATACAGTAGAGGTAGTCCTTGCTTAATGACCATTCATTCAGCGACTGTTCAAAGTTACGACAGCACTGAATGAATGGTAGTTATGACTGGTCCTCAAAGTTATTACTGTTGCAGTGCTCCCATGGTACATTTGGGTACTTAACAGCCTGCCCATATTTACAACCGCTGCATGCACTTCAACTCTCCCCACTCGCCTATCTCCACCCCATCTCTTCCCTTTTGGCCACCCTGCACTCCGCCACTGCCACCTACCCCTGCTACCTGCTACTTCAGGGAGGCCGTGTGAGAGCTTCACAAAGGGCCAGCAGCTGCATTGGCTAGGCGCGCCTTGTTAGTGGCTGAAGGAAGACGACTGCGAAGATCAGCGCGGGGTGGCAAGGGTAGGTGGCGGAATTGAAATGGAGGGAAGTGTGGTAGGGCAAGGGAAGTGTGAGATCCTCACCTAATGATGGTGCAGTTCTGGCCTAACGACCTCAACCAGAACTGCCATCACTTAGTGGTGCAGTCATGTGATGTTTTGCTTAATGGCCATTTTGCTTAGTGGTCCCAGTTAGGGACTGTACATTCTGTAACCAGGATCCTCTTGTCATACTGGGTCATCATGAGGCTGCCATGAGTCCCCTCATCTGGCAAATGTGAATGGAAATGGATTAAGTCATTTTAAACACTATTGTTTGATATATTGTGGCACAATCAAGAGAATTAAAGCACATTTGAAATTCTAAAAATACAAATCTAGCATCTCAATTTCACTAAATGTAGTACAATTTAATTTTATCTCATTAGATTGTTCCACTGAGTGATCATATCTAGTCATTTCATTTTAATGAAAGGGACAATAATTTTGTCTGATTTTTCTGATAAGTAAAAATAGCTTGCTTATTCATTCATTCATTTATTTAACTTGCTTTGGTTCTGAAGAACTCTGGGTAGCATACAATAACAAAAACAAAAGGAAAAGAAAAAAAGATTACATGACAACAAATGAACAATTCTAAATCATAGATTAGTTATTTTTACTTGTATTAAATCAGAACTAGCTTTATGTGTCCCATGGTTTCCGGTTTAAACTTGAGAGTTCAAATTTTAGTAGACCTTTCAGTAAACTAGAACTAAGCTGGAAATGTACATTAAAAATGACAAAGCTTATTAAGTTATTCCAGTTTTTCATTTTGGCACAAAAACTTCTTCCAATTCTAATTCCCTCTGAGAATATTGAAGACTTTTTCTTAACAGCATTGCTAATAGAATTAATATCTGAAGGCAACATTTATGCTTTCATTTGAAGGAGTGTATTATATTCGATGTAAATATAATAACAATCCATATTGTTTTAATCCAACAGTTTTGAAAATACCAATAAAAGTAAGAAAAAAACTGAAATACTGTGTTTTGCCAACAGTAGCATAAAATTAAATGATTTTAATCAAGATGTTAGTTTAAAGATCTTTAAAAATTGGTGCTCATTAAGGCTTATTCATTAATGTGTTTGTGATTTTTTGTAGGCAAAATATATGTAGAATAATAGTTGCTTAGCTTTAATGAAGCAAATGCATATTACTTTTATGAAAAAAATACTCATAAAATGGAGGTAATAAAGGTATATATCTTTTTGCCATGTTAAAGTCTGCAGTGGTTATGCAGAGCCTTTGATGCCAGATTCAGATTTATTTATATTGATTTATATTTTCTAATGTATGTTGCAAACCATCTAGAGCCCTATTGGATTGAGGTGGTATATAAATTTCATAAATAAAATAATAAAATAAATATGTGTGTATGTTACAATAATCTGGATAGTATCCCTCAGTTTATGTGGTTCAGTAAATTTTCTTCACACCTCTGTAAATATATGTCTATGTTTAATTTCTGTGTAGAAATTAACTTCTACAGCATTTTATTTATTCATTTCCTTATCCCTAAATTTAAAAAGAAAGTCTAAAGAAAGTAAGATTTTGTACCATTTACTTTCTAGCAGAATATATTTATGAGCTAATAAAAACATTTTGTCTTTCTATCTAACAGAGGAACTAAATATTAATTACTAAACTGGGACATGAATTTTATTTGTATATTAACAAGTACTAACAAATCCTATAATATAATGCTTTTATTTTTTGTACAGTTGGTAATTTAGATTAACTACCACATCCTTTCTGTTCTCAGTGTCATTAGAATGGATTAAAACTTCAGGTTCAATAACTAACATGCAAGGAAAACCGTGAAGTATTGTAGATATTTCTACAGTATTCTTACTATTTTTTTTTTTTGACATTGTGATTTCAATATCAGTTGAGAGGGGAATAATTATTAATGAATTCAATCATAAAATTAAATATTTAGAGACCAACTGAACTTTTTCCTCAGTTAACACAAGATTGGACAGGAGATAACACATTTTGCTTATTGCTGAATACAGTAGAGCTTGCCTATTATTTTATTTGCATTAGCAAGTTGATGTAAAAACTTATAAAACATTGGGAACTAGACTGGATAATTAAATATATAGAATTATTTCTTTTCTTTACATTTAGAATATTATTGCTGAACATGAGATTCGTAACATTTCCTGTGCCGCACAAGACCCTGAAGACCTCTCTACATTTGCTTATATTACAAAAGACTTGAAGACAAATCACCATTACTGTCATGTGTTCACGGCCTTTGATGTGGTTGGTGTATAATTTTTTCTATGGGATAGCTAACAAACCATGACATTTTCTGTATAATTTCAGCACTGAAGAAAGTTGCTGTAGAGCAATGCTGGTACTGGTCAGTAAATTGCATAATAACCACTATTTAAAGATTTAATATAAATGCTTCATATCATTGTCATGTTGTAACTAAGTTCCTTTTTAAAAAGTAATACATTGCAACTCTCCCATGTAGTCAAGAGCATAGGGAAGGTTAGGGTGAATCAGTTGAAACACCTACATTTTCACAATGGCCATCTAGATGCCTATGAAAAGTTCAAAGTATGACATGAGCATAATCATATTCTCCCAGGAACTAATGTACAAAGCATACTGCCTCTGATAACATGCAACCAACATCTAGTCAGCCACATGCTCCATTAAAGCTATATCAAGTGCAGCCATTGGTATATATTGGGACAGCAGATTCCACAGCGGAGTGAAGTATTTTGTCACGAATCATGCAGCAAAATATACGCACGTCTGTAGCAACCATCTTGGCAGAAGAGTCTTCTGTATGTGCACCCAGAGGCTCAGACAACAGGGAGAAGCCCTTAAAGCAATTGCACTGAGTCCTTGATAGTATATGGTACTTGTTAGCCCTTTGAGGTAGTACAAACAAGCAGCACTACCAGGAGTGCCTCTATCTTTAATGTAAGGTTACATTAAACAGAATCTTGCAAGACTGAAAGTATTTCCCCCTTTCTCTCTTTTTAGTCTCCGGAAAACTAGGCAGGGTCCCTTCTGAAATGCTTCCCATGCTTTTCCCCCAGTTGCAGACTGAGCTGCCTCTTATTAGACTGTTGCCTAGGCTGTGAGTCTTCCTCCTGTCTCCCAAGGTCATTCCCACACACCATCACAGCACTTCAGTACTTTGAGCAATGGGTTCAACAAGTGCCCCTTCAAATGAACTGCATAGCATTAATCTGTGTACCGAGGCTCCACCAAAGAAAACTTGACTATATAAAACTTGAAAATATCATACAATCAGGGGAACTATGTCCTGCTGTATTGTGGGGGCAGGAAACATTTGTGCTGTGTATAATGTCCTGGCACTTCAACATTTCACAGTGGATCTTTGCTAATCACCAAATGAACAAATTTTAGATTTTTTTCCCCTCCCTTTAAATTGTAATTGTAGGAATGGAAGTAAGAGGCCTCTTGGGGTTAAACATTCTCATCTTAATCAGAGATGTAGGTTTTCTGGGGTCTTTGGGTAAATTTGGCAGTTTCGAAATTGTATGATACTTGCTTTGCAGGAATCCATTCTAAAAAAAAAAGGGGGGGATTTCTGGTTCCAGTGGCTGGGGGAGAAGTAGTCAGCTAGAGAAGCTGCAGAGAAACAAGAGACAAGTATCCCACCCTCCTGTAGTACCTGTGTAGACTTCCTGTAGGAAAAAGCCATAGGCAGTTTCACATGTGTACTCTCTTGATTCTGGCATCTCAGTTATCATCCTTGATGGGTATTCTTGAAAGGGACATTTTCTGCTAATCCTCATCTCAGGCCTGAGTCTCAAACAACAATAAGTGTGTGGCATTGTTATGAAGAAACCAGTGCAGGTAAGAAGAAAATTGCTGGAAGAATATGCCAATAATACTACGAGGATAAAGAAGCATTTAAGGCAATGCAGAAAATTTTCTGAAAGAACACAGACCATTTCTGAAAAGCTAGTAGAATAATGTGATGAAGCACTATCATCTGAAAGAAGCCTACATCAAGAATCCTATGTAAGTATATTCACTGATTTCTACTAGGTGGTTTTAATTAATATTTGCATTTGACTAAGCAGTGGTCACAGCATTCATCATGATTTACAAAAAATGATTTTAAAAAGCAAGTGAGGAATTAGATTATATAAAATAAATTTTTAACACCAAATTTTCTTCTGGCTGGCAACAGCATGGATTCCTTTGCCACTTTTTACCTCCATAACTTAGACTTGAGCAAAGAGGCTAGATAAAAGCCTAATACTCTAGATGAGCTTTCTGGCATAGATCTGTGATGTACAGCATTCTCTTGATGTAAAACACAAAAACAAAGCTTGTCTACTGCAGTTTTTTTTTTTAATTGAGCAACATTGTCTTCTTTCAAATGGAGGGAAAGAACAGAAAGATAAAAATATTAACCCCTTTGCTTTGTTGCAGGAATTTGGTAACTCAAGTAATAATTTGGGAAATATTGAACTTCAAGAGATTAATTACAAGATGTAGTTTTCATTTTAAGTTCATTTTCAAGATGGTCAAGTCTCATATTGACCTTTATTGGCAAAATGTTAAAAGAAGACCAAGACGATGATTTGACAAGAACAGACAAGACAATGGCTAGAACTATATTTGCAAGCAGCGTGCCTCATGTGACTGAAAAACCACTGCTGGAAGAAACGTTGCAACCTAATTTGCCCATCATATGAATTACCATCTCTATTGTTTTATTGCTTACTGCTCAACGTTGTTCCTAACATTCCAATAAAATTTTTGTCCACATATTGAAGCTTTTAGTTTATTTGTATGTAAGGCTCAAAGCTCATAAAATAGACTAGATTTAATTTTTTTTTCACATCAAATAGTGTACTGCAAATGCTAGTGCATATTATGGAGATTGAGACAAATATGCTAATTCAAATCATGTTCATTTGCATAGAAAAAATTCAGTTCTAGTTCTTTCTGGAAAATCCACATCTCTATGCTTATCCTTCCTCACAAATCCCTGAAAATGGCCCAGAATCATGTCACAAAATGACTAAAATTAAGCTTTGTAGTTTTGGCTTGTTTTTCGTGTGTGTATCTATGTGTGTATATGCATACATGTGTATGGAGCTTAAGGCCTCTAAGAGGTGAACTACTCCTATTCCCATGCTCACCACCACTCCGGTAACAAAAGCAGGCCAAAAATGTCAGTCACATCCATTTTGATGTTGGTGCATCTTCACCTGAGGCCGCCTGTAACATACCGGCTAATCAGCTGTAGCTCCTTCCCCCAAGGATGTTGTCTATCCCTATGTTAGTCTTGTGTTAATGGATTAGGAAAGGATTGCTGGATTTACCAAGATAATGCATTTTTAAGTTTTCTGTATACTTAGGAATATGTACTAATGTGATGCTCTGAAGACAGAGAAATTCTTGTTAAAAGAGAATTGATATTTTCATACAATAGGTTTCACACAAAGGATTTTTTGCTTAGTAAATGTGTTCAAGGCAGCATGTGGTCATTTGTTTTTCCCATACACTAGTGGTAGTTTGAATGTCTCAGCATACATATTTTGAGAATTCAAATTTATATCTTAAAGTTTTAAAAATCTGTTTTCTATCAGAAATACCCAGTGCTATAAGCTCTTATTAATAAGAAATGATGAGTTCATTACAAAATATTGCAATAAATTCTTCCTGAGTAGTTACGTCTGACACACTAAATGTAGGCAGAAAATTAAATTGCAGGAAAAATGTATTGTGAATTCCAGGTGCCTCAAAATATGTTTTTCCAATAAAAATTTAAAAATTGGGTAGATGATGGATATTTGCACACATCTCTTTATTATGGGATGCCTGCTTCTCATAATAAAGGAAGGTAGAAATGTCTGTCTGTCTGTCTAGCAAAGTGTGGCTCACATACACGATACAGACTCCACTTCTTACATACTTTTGTGCAACAAGTCATTTTAGCATGACTGTGGTTAGGAATGGACATCTGTGGGCATATGTTGAAGTGACTATTCTGACTACTAATATTTACATATGTATTTGTAAATAATATTTGTCTTATCTCAAAAGTGAAATAAGACAAATAATCCAACTGGGGTTTTTTTATGCATAGGCAGAATATCTTGAATAAGATTTTCATCTTCATAATTGCCTGAATATCCAGTTCATATCACATTTTGAAGAATTATGCCATATTTAATACCATTTGGGGAAAACTTCAAGAAAAAATAATATAAATATAAAGACAGGGCATCTTTTCGATTTGACTAGGTTCATTGACATTTAAAACCAAGAGTTCTTTCTGGCACAGAATATGGAAGAAACTGCCTATAGCTGCTGCTACTTCTCTGGTTGGGTTAGGGTTAGGTTGGCCTCTGCAATGGGACTGGGGGCTGCAACCTCTCAGAGACCCCGCTGCCAAGTAGGTGGACGGGAACAGATAGGAATTTGCTGCTGTTCATGACAAAATAATTGGGAGTTAAGACTGTTCCTTTCATGTTGCAACGAGCAACTGCTAACTGACTACCAGCTTTGCATATAGTTCACAAAGCCCAAAAAACTTCAATCTATCCAAGCATGAAGTGCTGCATTCTGGGACAATTACTAATTTGTTCAAAGTTTTTTTTCAAAGATATTTTTCTTTTGACAAAAAAGAAAGGAATATTTTCTGTGAGGCAAGCATTATAAGCCTTTAAGACTCATATCTTGGCTTAAATCCAGTGAATTTGCCATAACTATAGTTCCTTAAATGCTGGTAAAATATGAATTTTTATCTCTGCAATAATGCTGTTTATCACTGGCTCAAAGAATTTGTGAATTAAGCTTTTTATTAGTATTCCTGTGTTTTGTGAGTTAATTTTCAGTGTGCCCAAAACTTGAAAAATGAGTTTTGCTAAAACTGCATTTACCAATCTAAAGTGTACAAGCTATCATCTCAGATGTGTTTCTGCTGTAAAAATTCTAACCTATAAAGCAGGCATACATTTGGAATTAAATCCCAACAGCAGAATGAACCATTGTTAGACTGTAGACAGAAAATACATGATTTTTTAATACTTAGCATATCACAGATATTCTATTAATTTTGGGCTTTCAGAGGATGTTACAATTTTAGATGCTTAGTTTAATTAAAATAACTGCTGGTGTTGTGAAGTATGTTATAAAAAGCATGAGTTTTTGAAGTCCATATAATGTCAGCTTGAAAAATTTATCATATGATGATTTATGTTAAGGTTCCCCCAACATTACGATCTGACTTCTCTACTGTGTTTTCAATAGTTCATTCTTCATTCTCAGGCTACTGCAGAACATTCTAACCCAGTAGTCAATGCATAATCATAAATATGTTAAAGACAGAATATTTTAAGTAGTATGTTGCCAAAAGGGATCAGCACATTCCTACAAACCATGTGTAATCCAATGGAATAAGCTTCATAATTGACTCTATAAAAATGCCAACAAAATCATTCACTCTACAAAAATAAACCACCTACACCAATATTTGTAAGCTTTGTCTGTCACAACTGCCTGAGAATGAAATACAAATCTCCATTTAGCAATATTGTTGTTGTTCAGTCGTTAAGTCATGTCCGACTCTTCGTGACCCCATGAACCATATCGCGCCAGGCCTTCCTGTCTTTCACTGCCTCCCGGAGTTTGCTCAATTTCATGTTCATTGCTTCGGTGATGCTATCTAACCATCTTATCCTCTGCCGTCCCCTTCTCCTTTTGCCTTCAATCTTTCCCAGCATCAGGGTCTTTTCCAAAGAGTCCTCTCTTTGCATTAGGTGGCCAAAGTATCTGAGCTTGAGCTTCAGTATCAATTCTTCCAATGAGCAGTCAGGGTTGATTTCCTTTAGGATTGACTAGTTTGACCTCCTAGCAGTCCAAGGGACTCTTAAGAGTCTTCTCCAGCACCACAGTTCAAAGGCATCAGTTCTTCGGCACTCAGCCTTCTTTATGGTCCAGCTCTCACAGCCATACATTGCTACTGGGAAAACCATAGCTTTGATTATGTGGATCTTTGTTGGCAAGGTGATGTCTTTGCTTTTTAATATGCTGTCTAGGTTTGCCATAGCTTTTCTCCCAAGGAGCAAGCGTCTTTTAATTTCATGGCTGCAGTCTCCGTCTGCGGTGATCTTGGAGCTCAAATAAATAAAGTCTGTTACAGCTTCCTTTCCTACCCGATCTATTTGCCAGGAATTGATGGGTTCAGATGCCATGATCTTAGTTTTTTTATGTTGAGTTTCAAGCCAGCTTTTGCACTCTCCTCCTTCACCCTCATCAAGAGGCTCTTTAGTTCTTCTTTACTTTCTGCCATTAGGGTGGTATCATGTGCATATCTGAGGTTGTTGATATTTCTCCCTGCACTCTTAATTCTGGCTTGTGATTCTTCCAGCCCGGCATTTCTCATGATGTACTCTTCATATAAGTTAAATAAGCAGGGTGACAATCTACAGCCTTGTCATACTCCTTTCCCTATTTTGAACCAATCAGTGGTTCCATGACTGGTTCTAACTGTTGCTCCTTGGCCCGCATACAGATTTCTCAGGAGACAGGTAAGGTGGTCTGGTACTCCCATCTCTTTAAGAATTTGCCTCAGTTTGTTGTGACCCACACAATCAAAGGCTTTTGCATAGTCAATGAAGCAGAAGTAGATGCTTTTCTGGAATTCTTGTGCTTTCTCCATGATCAGCGAATGTTGGCAATTTGATCTCTAGTTCCTCTGCCTCTTGGAAACCCAGCTTGTACATCTGGTAGTTCTCGGTTCATGTACTGCTGAAGCCTAGCTTGTAGGATTTTGAACATAACCTTGCTAGCATGTGAAATGAGCACAATTGTGCAGTAGTTTGAGCATTCTTTGGCATTGCCCTTCTTTGGAATTGGAACACAAACTGACCTTTTCCAATCCTGTGGCCACTGTTGAGTTTTCCAAACTTGTTGGCTTATTGAGTACAGCACTTTAACAGCATCATCTTTTAGTATTTTAAATAGCTCAGCTGGAATACTGTCATCTCTGCTAGCTTTGTTGTTAGTAATGCTTCCTAAGGCCCACTTGACTTTGCTCTCTAGGATGTCTGGCCCAAGGTCAGTGACCACACCAGCGTAGACATCAGGGACATTAAGATCTTTCTTGTATAGTTCTTCTGTGTATTCTTGCCACCTCTTCTTAATCTCTTCTGCTTCTGTTAGGTCCCTGCCTTTTTTGTCCTTTATCATGCCCATCTTTGCACTAAACGTTCCTTTGATATCTCCAATTTTCTTGAAGAGATCTCTAGTCTTCCCCATTCTATTGTTTTCCTCGATTTCTTTGCATTGTTCATTTAAGAAGGCCTTCTTAACTCTCCTTGCTGTTCTCTGGAAATCTGCATTCAGTTGGTTATATCTTTCCCTTTCACTCGTGCTTTTTGCGTTCCTTCTTTCCACAGCTATTTGTAAAGTCTCATCAGACAGCCATTTTGCTTTCTTGCATTTCTTTTTCTTTGGGATGGTTTTAGTTGTTGCCTCCTGTACAATGTTACAGACCTCCGTCCATAGTTCTTCAGGCACTCTGTCTACCAAATCTAATTCCCTAAATCTATTCATCACCTTCACTGTGTACTCACAAGAATATGATTTAAGTCATACCTGAGTGGTCTAGTGGTTTTCCCTATGTTCTTCAGTTTAAGCCTAAATTTTGCAATAAGCAGCTCGTGATCTGAGCCACAGTCAGCTCCCAGTCTTGTTTTTACTAACTGTATAGAGCTTCTCCATCTTTGGCTGCAAAGTACATAATCAGTCTGGTTTCGGTATTGACCATCTGGTGATGTCCATGTGTAGAGTCGTCTGTTGCATTGTTGGAAAAGAGTGTTTGCTATGACCAGCTTGTTCCCTTGACAGAACTCTATTAGCCTTTGCCCTGCTTCATTTTGTACTCCAAGGCCAAACTTGCCTGTTATTCTGATTATTTCTTGACTTCCTGCTTTAGCATTCCAATCCCCTATGATGAAAAGGACATCTTTTTTTGGTGCTAGTTCTAGAAGGTGTTGTAGGTCTTCATAGAACCAGTCAACTTCAGCTTTTTCAGTATCAGTGGTTGGGGCATAGACTTGGATTACTGTAACGTTGAATGGTTTGCTTTGCATTTACACTAAGATCATTCTGTCATTTTTGAGGTTGTACCCCATTACTGCCTTTCCCACTCTCTTATTGACTATGAGGGCTACTCTGTTTCTTCTAAGTGTTTCTTACCCACAGCAGTAGATATAATGATCACCTGAATTAAATTCATCCATTCCCATCCATTTTAATTCGCTGATTCCCAAGATGTCAGTGTTCAATCTTGTCATCTCATGTTTGACCACATCCCTCTTGCCTTGATTCATAGATCTTACATTCCAGGTTCCTATGTAACATTGTTCTTTACAGCATCAGACCTTCTTTCCACTTCCAGATACATCCACGACTGAGTTTCCTTTCGGCTTTGGCCCAGCCGCTTCACTCTTTCTGGAGCTACTTGGGATTGTCCTCCACTCTTCCTCAGTAGCATATTGGACACCTTCTGACCTGAGGGGCTCATCCTCCGGTGTCATATCTTTTAGCCTTTTGATATTGTCCATGGGGTTTTCTTGGCAAGGATGCAGGAGTGGGTTGCCATTTCCTTCTCCAGTGGACCATGTTTTGTCAGAACTCTCCGCCATGATCTATTCGTCTTGGGTGGCCCTGCACGACATAGCTCATGGCTTCATTGAGTTACGCAAGCCATGACAAGCCAGTGATCCATCAAAGGGATTTAACAATGTACAATGTTATAATCACTAGTAAAATAAATATTACAGAAGCAATTGACAAGTTTGCTGTTGTATAGTTTCTTCTAAAAAATCTATGTCAAATATAGCAAAAGAAGCACTAGGTCTGGGTAATTAAGATTCAAGAATCCTTCAGTTGTGGAGATTTACTGGATGACTTTGGCTGGTCACTTTTCTTCTTCTCCCCACTTATTGTGGGGACAAAGTAGAGGCAGGGATAATACTTATGCGCCTTCCCGCACTGGAGGAAAGGAAAGTTGTTAGTTTAACAAATAAGCAAACCTAAATTTCAGTATATAGTTTTAGTAACTAATCTATGGAGTCTGTTTACTTCATTCCTTGATGCTAATAACTGGGTAGAGTAAACAGAACTATTCCAGAAATGCTGTCACCTGTTGCAAAATTAATCCAATTTAAGAAAATGTGTTTAACAGTTTCATTTGGAAGTCTTACTGGTTTACAAATAAATAATGGAAGTGTCAAGAAAGCAGATCTCCCATTGCATGGTCAGTGTGATGCCAGCACAATCTAGTTTGAGCATTTATGAACAGGCTTACCAGTATTAATTTCTACATGTGGTGAAATAGGCTATGGTGCAGTTACTATGTGTGTGAAGGATTGCAAGTTTGCATAACACTAAATGTTTCATCATTCTGTTATTGTCTGTGATCATAACTGTGATTCTGATGTTTATGTTATTTGCTGTGACCTATATTAATATATAGCATGGTGATTTCAGTTGAAATGACCAAGTAAAATAGATTGTGTAACTCACAGTACTGTCCTTAAAGTGATACTAACAGTATTTACCAAATAGGAAGGTTAGTTTCCCTTCCCTCTTTAATTAATAAATAATTGGGAGGGAATCATCTGTCATTAAATGATAATAGAGGATGCTATTGAAAATAAAGGAAGAGGTAACTGGGAAGAAATAACTGAACTGGGAAGAAATGAGAGAGAAATTGTGTTTACACTTCAGCTCATCCCCTCACTTTCTCTCCGTCTAGTTTTGTTCTGTTCCCCTTTTCCTTCCCTTCCCAGTGCAACTTTCCTTTCCCCTCCATTCTGTCCCTTTCCCCTTCACCTTTACAGTTTCTGCTGAAGGAAGAAAGGAGAATGTGGTGATTATTTATGAGTTTCTGACTATGACAGAATTAATTTTATATATGGGGTAGTTTATTTTAAAGGTGATTTTTTGGTTCTGGCCTTACCCGTTTTTGTAGTGCAGCTTCCAGCAAGTGTAGTCACACATGCATATCCATATGAGTATGACACACAGACACAGAACACACACACATTCACATTGGTGGCAAGAGTATTCTCCAGGATTGCTTTCAGGTAGAGCTGGCGATCCTGTGTTGGGGGATCTAGGCATTGCACAGAACCTTTGTTTCTAATTTTTTCTCATGTATTCTTCATGGGGGGTGCATTTTGAATTCAGGGTCATCTTCCTTTCAGGTAAATACAGTATTGTTTGCAGAATTCCGTGTATTCAGTGTGTCCTATACCCATTATCTTCCTGCAGATTGCACACATACATGTATGTATGTATGTATGTATGTATGAATGAATGAATGAATGAATGTTTGTATCTGAATGTTCTACTCATTGTGTGTTGGGAAAGGAGATTAAGCATGTTGTCTTTACAGTAGTTTTCCAATAATGTGTAAATAGTAGAAAATGATAAGACAACAATGACATACTAAAAGTAATTAATATAGCTTTTTCAAAATTAGACAAAACTGCCCTATATTTAGGATTTTCTTTTAAAGTTGTGTTCATATTAATTAGCTTAATCCTGCTATTTGTTGCTATTCCAGAATTTAGCCTATGAAATAATTCTCACACTGGGACAGGCATTTGAAGTAGCTTATCAACTAGCACTTCAGGCTCGAAAAGGAGGCCATTCTTCAACACTTCCTGAAAGCTTTGATAATAAGCCTACCAAGCCAATCCCAAAACCACGTGTTAGCATTCGAAAATCCGTGGTGAGTAAGAAGCATAAACTATACAAAAGAAACTTGATATCAACCTATAATAAAAACGCTCTTGGCCTGAGCTGTATTTGTCAACTTTACTCCAAAGATGCTGAGTGATATGTGTACATTTATTGTAGCTAACTAACAACAAAGTTAATTTTTCAGTTTCAGAAGTTTCATATTGAAAATATTCTTGAAGGTAATTCTAACTGTACAACTGTAAAGTCTTTAGTAAACGATCTATAATTACATCCAATATACTGTTATGCCTCAATATATTTGCTGTTGCTTGTTTCAATATTCAGTAAGTAAAGTAGAGTAAAAGCAAAAGCACTTCTCTCGAGTCAAGCTCAACTCCTGATGACTACATGGACACATCCATGCAGTTTTCTTAGCAACAGTCCTATCGTTGCTTTCTTCCAGAATGTTCTTTTGACTTTCCAGTAAGCTTGCAGCCTGGGTGTGTAACAGTTTTAATACAGTAGATTGGTACTTGCATCTCTCTAAATATGATTGAATTCCACCTCCATAGCCATATTGTTCAGGGTTATGACTCAGAGGGTAAAATGAAGAGGCGTGCTCGAGCTCATAGAAGAGAGACAGGATATAAATATAATACATAAAAGTCTCCATTAACAAAATTTGTGTAAGTAACAAAACAAAACGGTACCCATATCAACCTTGGGGGGAAAACATACAAAAGACCAGACTAAAAATTAATTTCTCAAACAGTTACTATAAAGATCAAGTTGTCCAGAAATTACTGCCATTCTAACCAGCTATTCATTAGTATCTCTCTCACACACACGTTTTGCAACATATCAGTTATAAAAAATAAACCAAACAAAATGAAAATCAGAGCAACTTATAAATAAGCCTGGGGAAGCAGGAGATGATATAGCTGGCAGTACTGCTGCTGCTGCCGCCATTTTTTTTCATGTTCTCTTATCCCTCCTCATAGCAAAGTGATGTAAACCAACAGCTACATGCCCTCAGCAAGTGAAAGGATTTGCATAACTTGAAAAAGAGGGCAATCTTGTTTTCAAAAAATGAAAAATAAAATAAAACTGGCCAGTTGCAAAAAACTTCCCTAATTTTCTCCCAGCCCTTTTTCTAGGGTTTTTTACCATCTGCTCCTTTATTGTCAGTATCAAGTATCCTGAAGTATTGAGTTCTTCCTGTCAGCTGTCACACTCAAAGGCCTCTAGTGTTAAATCAGAAATATAGAAGAAACAGTAACAATAAGAAAAGCTGAGGACTCAGTAATGAACATACATGAGCTCTGATCAGATTGTTATCTCAACACGTGAAGGTTAAAACTGTACATATTAATGCAGTGGTTTTTCAAGCCTTACTCCCCAAATCTACAGGTCTTTGTTGTGGGAATAACATGAAGGATGAACCCTAGGTAAACCTGGAGATCCTGGAGAAAAGGGAGGAGGAGGAGGGGGGGGCTATAAAAATGTTTGATTCAACATATTTAAAAGTCCATGTGACTGAAAGCAAGAGTTCGAAATTCTATCTCCATCACAGATTTACCACAGAGATAGGCAACCTCTGTCTCCTTTCAGCAGCCTAGATATCCCCCCTCCAGACCATGACTGTTGAAAATGGATGGCAGTTTTCCACTATTCCTTTCAGTGAAATGAGATGAAAACTGGAGTGTAAGGTCAAAATAGTTATAGTTAAAACAAAACAAATCCCACTCTTTCTGTCTCAAAATCCAGGAAGAAATGAAAAATCCTGGTATTATGTTTGTTATGTGGTCCCTCCAGCAAATATTAAGTGCTGCTTTCAGCCATAGGAAAGTTTGCCAACCTTGAATTTTAAGTTTTTGTGAGTTAATACTTTTATGGTTGTTGCAGTTTACTTTATAATCTGAACATATTAAATGTTACACTCCTGTGCATACATTTCGAGCCAGATGAGGAACACTATTTGCTATTAATGCTGCGTATGCACCTCCTTCAAATTGCTGGAGATGTGTATGCTTGGCCTCCCTGATTGGCTGCTGATTTTTTGTGATACTGACTAAATGGATGTACATTGAATATATGTACATAGAGTAATTTCAAAGACAAAAGAGAATGTAAATCTTGCAGTCTGATCTTCTTTTTAAATCTGTAAATATGAGTTCCATATGCTACTTAAAATATATCACAGTGTAAGGTTATACTACAATTTCAGATTTAGTATAACTTGTTTCATTCCAACAATCCAATTTTGTGAGGACAGTGAAAATGACCAGTGTCCTACTGGATTATCAGTAGTACACTGTAATGTAATGCACACTATAGAAAGCAGTATATGGTACATCCATGTAATAATGTGCCAAGTTGACAAACTTTAAACATTGTTTTAATATTCTGTTATTAAAATAGATAAAGCATTGCTGTGTTTATTTGTTTCAAAGCAGATAGATCCTACTGAACAAAAGACTCTTACCAATCTACCATGGATTGTAGAACCAGGACAAGAAGCTAAAAGAGGAATTAATACCAAGTATGAAACCACAATTTTCTGATAATGAACTGTTCTTCATTTCTTGTTGTGCCTTGCACTCAAAGCAGTCACAGCACAGCCTTTCCATGATAGCAACTCTTCAATCTAACAGAGGGGAAGACTGCACTGAGTGGCCTTGAAACTAGCAAAAACATACATATATATACACACACATATATATATATATATAAAAGGCTGCTGGTCATTTCTGGTGATTGTTCTTCCTGCAGCATTGACAGAAGAATGACATGGGATGAAGACTTTTCAAATAGAGCCCACAAGAAGAGTGGGAGATAGTTTTCGTGCACGCAATTTTCTTAGGACTTTGCCACAGTGCTTTCTTTGATTTCATATTTTAATGTTCTACTTTTACAAAGGTCTCTAACATTAATGCTGCTTAGTAATACAATGTTCAGTTGTAGTTGGGTTTCTTATTTGGCAGGTTGAACATTGAAATAGACCCAGATTATTTAATACAATATTTGAGAAATTATGAAAATCCTATATAATTTTTTGTTTAATATATTTAAAAAATAATAATAGCAAGCTATTAATTTCCCTCATTTGTTGGTTGCTGTTTTTTGTAAACTCCATGCCATTTAATCCTCTGGAGAAAAGAGGCTCTATATAGCAGTGTGATAAGACTGATTAATGGTTTTAAGAAGAAGAATTAATAATAATGCATGAAAATGCACCTTGTATTAAATATTTTTGTGTGACAGAGGAAAAATTATATGAACAAGTGTGAATATTTATGATAAAGGAAATCATTAATTATGAAAAGAATTTGGATTTAATTTGAAGTTAAACTGCTGCTGTACTGTTTGCAACAGTGGTAACAGTGGGGACATCTATAAGCTGGATGCTTTGTACTTTGGAAGAGTAAAATAAAAGCTGCCCAGCGATTGCACTAAGGTACATGCAACTATACACGTTTTTTCAAGTTATTATAGCCATGCATTTGAGCTTATAAATGTTTCAAAGATGGTTTTAATCAAACTGGAATTTTTATTAAATTTTTTGTCTCAGCTGATTTTAATGAAAAAGTTCAATTCAATTTTTTTTTCTTAAATAATAAAGTTTAAAAAAATCCAAAGTAATACATTGTTTCCACAAAATAACCTGTTGAGCACTGACTTAACATGGAACTTAATGAAATTTGCTTACAGTTTTGTTTCAAGTATTTTAATTTTTTAATGTCTTCGTGGAGTATTTGTACAATAACATTTATGTATATTTCAGTGGAACTGAATAAATTACAGTAAAATTATTGATCATAGGCGAAAAACAACATTTTAAATGTATATTCTATCCAGTCAAATTGTGAGTCATTTTGGACATCATTATAGAGATATTTATGAATAGTGTGGTTGACTTCAATGTTTTTTATTATTCTTTCATATCTAACTGAAAATTCAGTTACACTCAATGGAATTTTTAGCAAAATTGATAATGAAACTCGATTTAAAACTGAAAATTGTATATGGTTTAGTTGATCCTAATCATAGCTCTGAATGACAAAAGAACCTTTTAATACAATATACTTGAACCAATTAGTTCCTTGTATATATTTTGCCTATTCATTGTTGATATGTATGTAGTAGGCTGATATTAAACATTGAAAAATAGTACCCAAAGGAATATTGTATAGGAACAAGCAAATAGTAGCCTCACTGCAACAAATTCTTCTCTGTAAATATGCTTGGGCTTCCAGTTATAAATTTTGTAATTTTGGTCATTATTTATATCCTATAAAAGCACACAAAATAAATTGAAGTTGTACAGTCAGTACTGGCTTTTGCACAATTTAGTAAGGATAATATTAAACAGCAGGCATTCTGAAATGACAAGGAGTGCAATAGTGTATGGAAAATGTAATGGTCTAATGGCCAATGTAATTTAAAATTCATATTGTATGCTTTTAGTGCAATATGATAGCAAACTAACTCAGTAAAAAGAGGCTCTTGTTTTTAGAAGTTTATACTGTTTCAACACAAAGAAAGCAATGGAAGGAGAGAAATTAAAATGGAAGAAGGAATAAAGCTAGAATATGGGCCCAGATGTATTTCTTTGTTTCAGTAGTCATTGAAGTAAAGACTTCACAAAAAATGGGGATTTGGGAAGATATTTCAAATATAGATAGTCCTTGACCTACGGCCATTCGTTCAGTGACTGTTCAAAGTTATGACAGCACTGAATGAATGGTAGTTACAACTGATCCTTGGAGTTCCAGACATCCCAGCACCCCTGTGGTCATGTGATCATGATCTGGGTGCTTGGCAACCAGTTTGCACTTACAACTGGGTTCCATTGTCCCATGATCACATGATTTTCATTTGCAACCTTCCCTGCCAGCTTCCCCAGAAAGTCAGTGGGGAAGCTGGCAGAGAAGGCTGCAAGTTGCTGGGGTAAGTTTGCCTCACCTGTGCACCCTCCCCCAGCCCCTCCGGGCTCAACTGGCGGCCACTCGCACAACCCCGCACACTCTTACCTGTGCCGCTCCTCCCTCATACTCCCTTGCACCCTCACACACCCCCTCATATTCCTGTGAACTCTCCCTGATCTGTGCTGCACACTTGAGCACCCTCCCTTGCATCCTTGCACATCCTCTCTGATCACTGCCTCTCATGCACCCTCCCCGACCTGCACTGCACCTCTTGTGCACCCTCATGCATCCTCCCCAACTCAAGCTGCACCTGTCTTGTGCCCCTTACCCCCTTCACACGCCCTCCCTGCCCCGCTCCATGCCTCTCGCATACCCCATGCATCTCCCCAACTCTCCCTTGAACATTCCTCTGCAACCCTGTGCACCCCCTTGCTTCCTCCCCCAACCAGCAGCAGCCACTTACCTGCTTGCTGGCCTGCGACTTGCTACTTCCTGTCAGCTTCCCCACTGACTTTGGTTATAGGAAGTTGCCTTGCCTAAAAACTCTGAGATTGTGTTAATGATGGCAACCAGGACTGCAGGGATTATGATCACTAAGTGATGTGGTTGTGCTTTATGACCACATCCCTTACCACTGGAAATTCCGGTCCCAATTGCTGTCATAAGTCAAGGACTACCTGTAAGGGAGTGAAATAGTATGCTCACAAGAGTGGGTTGAAAGGCAGTTCCATGCAGAAGAGAGAGCAAGGGAGAAAGGATTAGGTGTTCTAATTTAAAAAAAAAAAACACCTTGATACAGTTAAAGCTAAAAAGACTAAAAATGGCATGGGAAGGGAAAGGAAGAAAGATGTAACCAAAGAGCTAAACTACATCTTACTTTAAACACATAAAAAACAGTTATGTCTGTATTGCCAAAAAGTGCTGTTTTTGAGCATATCAGTTGTAGATGTGGGATATAACCAGTTGACAAGCTCTTATCAAAAAAAAAATGAATGGAAGCAGAGATAGCGAAGGTTTTCTACTGTACCAAAGGATGGACACTCATATAACCCATAGGTATTAGAAAGAGATGGACTTGCCTGTTTAGTAAGAGATGGTTATGAAACATCTTTCAAACAGACAAGGATATAAAGATCCAAGATTGGAGAGAAAAAAACCTCAAGAGTGAAGTCAGGTGTTAGCATAAAAGTGCACTGAAAGATATAGAAGTCCATCAGAGATCAATAAAGTAACATAACCTTTTGTAGAACTACTAACTAACCAGTTAGGTAAATATGGCTTGGTAAGGATAGGCATAGAGCAGTGATGGCGAACCTTTTGGGCTCAGCGTGTCAAAAATTTGGAAAATGCCTAACTTGACTCTGTTGGCATGTCATCCCCCTCCCCCCAAACAAAAGAGAAACAATTCTTTACATATTTATTTAAAAAAAAATACAGTCCAATCATGTGTGATGCTATGTATTATATAAAGAAACAATTATAGTAAAACAAACTCAGTCTCTTTGGTAACTCAGATAAGGAGAATAGTTGTCAGGTATTGGTGAACACTGTGTCACCCAAAATGTGGCGTGTCACCTTTTACGCATGTGTCATAGGTTTGCCGTCTCTGGCATAGAATCCTACATGATCAAGCAGAAAAGGGCAATCAAGTCTTTCAGTGGCAGCACAAAGGTTAAGCAGGAGAAATATAATATAAACTTGGCAACAAGAAAATACCTGTTTCAGTATAGTATAGGGCAGTGTTTCTCATTCTTGCTAACTTTAAGATGCATGGACTTCAACTTCCCTTGCTGGCTGGGGAATTCTGGGAGTTGAAGTCTATACATCTTAAAGTTGCCAAGGTTGAGAAACACTGATGTAGAGGGGAAAGTTAACTTGAAATTCAACTCCCTTAATCCTAGACAGCATAGCCAGTGGGCCTGGCTAGCCAGGGATGGGAGTAGCAGCCTGGCAAGGTAGAATAATGCATTCAAAAATAGGAACTGTACATACACATATGTACATACGTATACTGGCTCCCATCTAAAGCCAATCTACAGGATTTTAATATAAACTGGATAGATGAGATGGAGCTTGTAGTAAGTGCTAAATTAGGTAGATATAGTTGGGAAAAGGTTTGTGGATTTTAAAAACTCTCAGAAAAAAATGAAATGAAAAGCAACTATTACTGTAGATTAGAACAGTGGAACTTGTCATTCCAAAATAGTATTCATGGTGTTTTTTTAGGAATGCACAACAGTGTCTAAACTTTTTTTTTCAGACTGCCTTTGGAATTTAAATTTAAATTGACATTCATCAGAATATCTGTTTTATATCAAATCCCTGGATTGTGGACACTTGCTGTAGACAGTACAAATTTACACACCATTTAAATTAGCTGAATTCTGAATTATAACTGTACCATGGGCTGTGTATGAGCTAGGCAGTCCATCTTGATTCTCAGGGATTCAAGGCTTTAACATTAAAAAATCAGGTAAGTAACATCATGCAGGCGCACAGCCTACAGGTTTTTATGGAGTGCAACATGACTAAAATCTATGCAAAGGTAAACACAAACTGTACCTTAGGAAAATGGTACAGTGGATGAAAAATTAATTTCCACAACGTATGTGTTCTATTTAAATATCTGCAGTTTACACAGAAATGAAAAAAAAAAAAATTCAAGGACTATAAAGAGCTTATTTATCAAATTTGTATACTGCCAAATTCACAAAGGGCTCACAGCGGTTTACAATGTCCACAATAAAACAATATCTTAAAATAATAATGAAAACCAGTAACAACTGATGGTGTCAACTGAGCCCAAATGCCCTCTGGAAAAAACTCAGTCGTAACCTGTTTCCGGAAGGTGACCAGTGTGGGGTTGTGCTGGAACTCAAGTAAGCTATTCTGCAGAACAGGAGTTGCCACTGAAGAAAAAGCACCTGCCTACTTAGGCACTAAACCATAAACGCCTTTATTGGTCAAAACGAATGCTGTGGAGGGCATGCAGCGGAGGTGTAAAGTTCTCATGCAACAAATGCCAGACCACAGTTGTTTTCAAAGGGAGACTCACAGAGAACATGTCGTGGTAGTCCAGATGAATAGTGATGAGGGTATGGGTCACTGTTTTGAGATCCTCCCACTCCAATTAGGTGTCGAGCCCATCACAAGAAGACACAATCAAGGAAGCAAGAGTTACACAATAGTATTTTTAATGCAAGTGTGATAAAGTACAGAAACTTGGAAACAAGAAGAACTTCCAGCCCTCATTTATTAGCATGTTAGGCAAAACAGTGCTCTGATCCCTAATTCTCTCAGATGGTCCAGAAAGATCCTGGAGCCAGTGGTACTGAAGCCTGACAATAATTCTAATAGGGCTCCAGGTAGCCACATTACTTTCAGCCAACTCCCAACAAAGAGCATCAACCAGGAGAGCCAAAGCTGTTTCAGTCGCGTACCCATGCCTGAATCCTGATTGGAAAGGGGCCAGATAATCTGCTGCTTCCACAATGCTTTGAAACTGATTTCCCAGCACCCTCTTAATCTTCCACCAAAAGAGAAGACTGGAAACTGGGCAACAGTGTCAAAAGTAGAGAAGGGGGTGTAATACCCCCTCTCAGAAAGAGACACTGACCATCCTCCAGATCCCAGTAGTCATGGCTTGTCAAGCCCCACATATGAGCCAAGAAGGACAGGGATCAAGCCTATAGATAGCAGAGATCATTCTTCAAAGCATCCTTTCTACTTCATAGGCTAAAAGAAGTCCCAAGTAACATGTCTAGATACCTCACCAGTCACCACATCAAACCCCACTCCTATAGAGTGAAGACTCAGATGGGTTTGAATTTTATTGGCGAAGTGCCATACAAACTGGTCACAGTGGCCTTGCAGGAGATTTACATGTTGAGTTCTCCCAAAAAGGAAGTTGGCAATGATAGGCTGCTGGCAAACAGCTCACCAACACAATAAGGGAGTAGTAGAGATGCTTCATCTTCCTTTTCATCATGTAGTAGGCTTGAACATAAGCCCTGACTTGTGCTTGATCCGGTTCAGCTTTTGTATTTAATTACTGGTGCTCAAGGTGTTGCTTCTGCTGTTTCATCTTCCAAAACCAAGGTGCTATCTGGAATCAGTTAAGCACCTCAGGAGAAATTACACTGAGAACCCGTTGCCTTCGATGAGAGGTCAGCCAGGCAATCAACAGAACTGCTTGCCAAGCGACTGAGAAACTCTTCGAGTGCCTGTCAGAAGCCATCTGGATCACTAAAACACCTGTGGCAGATCATCTTAATGGACTTGTTTGGGGTTCTAGTTGGAAGTCAACATCTTCTGGACTAGGAAGTGATAAGACTACAGCAAAGCACCAAGTGTAATGACTTCCACATATAGATCACAACTCAACTGTTCTGAGTTGCATATGACCGCTGTATGTATTGGGTCAGAGGACTTGAAGTAAGTCCAAGACTACCATGGAAGAAATGAACTCTAAAACCATTCCACTCCTGGCCCTCAGGGCTGGAGACTGAAGTTACCCTCCACCAAAAGGCAAGGGGACTCAAATCCCAGCCTTAAGGCAGCCAGGATTCCTAGCTTGTCTCTATGGCCCAACTTAACAAACAGGTACTCATACTCATCATCCCAAAATTCCAAACCACTTTTCATTTTCTCACTATATCCTCCTGTGGCTCTCTCGCTAATGACCACCATCTTATTAATGCCTAAATCTCCTTTCACTGCAAGTGAGGACCACTCTCCTTCAACTTCTTCTCCCACTTGGATGGAATCTGTAGTCCAACCCTTGGGCTTCATTTCTCTTCCAGGTGGCAAAATGATGGCTCTCCAGAACCCCCCCCCCCCCCCCCCATTGCCAGAGGCCTTTTAAAGATAGGCTTTTCTGACTTTCTTCACTTCAGGGCTTGGGCACCTCAGCCATTTTTCTCCTGTCCCGACCTGGTTAAGCTGTGCAGTAGTTCTTACCACATCTGTTGGAGCCACCTGGGTTGAAGAGATGTCAGAGATCACCATCTCCAATTCCTCATTCACCTCCCCCCCCCCCTCGTTCACTCCAGACTACAAAGTATGGTGAGGGGACAATGGAAAGATGAGGGCTAGAAAGGCTGCTGGGAAGGAGGGAAGCATTTGAACTGCTTCACATATTCTTAGTTGCATATCTGCAGTTTACTCCAACTAAGCATTCTAAAACATAAATACACCTTTCAAAACAGGTACTCTGTCTCCCTTCGCTAGCATCTATCATCTCTCCCAGTTGAAAGGGGCATCAACATACTCAGACTTCCCCAATATTCATCTAGTGTAAAGTTACACTGATTTCTTGCTGTTCTTATTAAAAGTTGCTTTTGCACTTAAAAATCACAATGATTATAGGTACAAGATCTGCAATCCTTACAAATACATTCATATGAGTAATGAACATTTAAGGGAAAGTGTATGTACATGTGACTCAATCCCAGTGTGGCCTTTTTTCCTGTAATCTGGATTGTCCTAACATTACTTGGCTGGTTTCCATGCTCTTAAGATGGTGGTAGAATTTATTAGAATTTAGTTCAATGGGTGCAAATTATGATTTAGAGCAGGATTTAAACTGGGTTCTGTAGAACTCTAAGGTTCCGTGAAAACTTGAATGGGTTTCATGAGGGACTAAGGAGGGGGGGAACCACAGCACACTGGTTTTGCCCACTCAGCCATCCCACCCACTCCCATCTTGATGCTCCTCTTCCTCTCTCACTGGCTTTATGTCACCAGTGTTTGATGTAATCAGCTTTTGAAAGAGATCCATGCAGAAGGCAGATGGCTGCCTTTCCCTCACCACCATTTGAATCTACTGTCTTCCCACATAAACACAGATAAAACCTGACTGCCTGTCCCAAACTCTGAAAAACTACTTTCTCCAGGAAGCCCATGTTTTCTAAAGGGCAGCTGAGGGAGTCAAAAGCAATAGTAATAATTTTATTGATTAGTCAGTTGACCATATCAAGAAATAATGAGCATTTGTTGCAAAGAGTAAGATGGAAGGTAAGGTAAGGTAAAATGAAGTAACATAAGATAAAATAGAATGGGATAAAACAATGTAAAATACACTTTAACACAAAGTATAAAATAAGGGTGCTAAAATATAGAACAGTGTGTATTCAGTTGAATGTATCACCTTTACATTCTACCCCAATATGTTTTATAAAACGTGTTCTCAGCTGAACAGCCCTGACTATAAACTTAGCAGTTCTATTGAATACGTGCGTGTTTGTGCCCTGTTGGAAATAAAACAATCTATTACTGTGGTCCCAATGTGTAGTTATATCAAGTAGTATCTGTAAATACTGAGCACTTGCTGGGGTGTATAGTTGGCAGTTATTTATGACAAGTGCAATATCTTCCATGCTCCACACACATCTGGTGCTCCACACACATACATTCTCTCAAAGTATGGCTCTTGGTGGAATTGTCCATATTTTACCATAGAATCCAGATTTTCAGATCTTGCTCCAATAAAGGCTATCCTACAGTACTGAGTCAGATCTACTGTCAGATATTTTTCTGTTTGGAAGGATATGTTATCCTTGGCTAACCATTTCGAAGACCTGATATTTGCAAGTGACTCAGTGTCAGTTTGGGTGTTAATATCCATGACTCTCTGTTAAAATATTGCCTTGGCCTGATGTCCGACTGAAAGTAGGTATTGTGCTGTTAAGCCAAGCTGCAAGATGACTTGATGCATCCATGTGGTGGGTGACATGTGCCTATCTGTTCTTCAATGCACATTTTTGGTAGCCTGTTGGGTTCCATTGGGAGTATGAGTTGAAAGCAGAGACAGTTAGAAATCTAGCAGGAGTTTCTAATCTGCTTAGCATCACATGAATCCCTCCCTTTTCACTTTCCATGTTGCTGATCGTATTTGTGTGCATGCATGTGTGTGACCCCAAGAGATCTGCTTAATTAACAATTTTGTATCCTGCCTCTGAATTAGCATTAAAGGACAAGAAACAACTTATTTGAAAATCTCTGATCTAGAAATATAGCAACAAGAACATCTTAGCTGATCAATTTTATTTAAATATTCACAGACACAATTAAAAGAAATACAGGCTAGAAAAAAATCAAATATGCTTTATTTTTTTTTAAAAGGAAACAACTAAACCGATAATAAGAACATTGTGAAAAATCTCATTCATAAATTATCATTAAAAAAAAAAGCATTTTTCCTGATACAGTTTTTTAAATTTGTGGTTTTAATACAATGAGCTGTCAGTGACATTTTAGTCTGATTCAAAATGAATACATAAGCCAACCTCCAAACTATTGGAGAAAATTTACCTTTAGAAAATGGCATTGCACTTTTAAGCTAAGGGCAAGACAGAAACACGTGCTGTCCTTATACTACTGATCTTTGAAACATGTAGCTACAGAACAGTACCAGTATGCACATTATTTTATGCCAATGACATTTTCAATTATTCACATTGTGTATCAAGGCAACAACTGCCAAACCAAATCCTTCAAGACAAGATTGCACATAGTAAAAAACCCCAAAACTAAACCCAAAAACCTGCAGTGGCAAATGTGCTTATTGCTTAGAAACATTTGCCATTTGTCAATGACTGCATTGTCACATATTGCTCTTTTCAATGATCAGTGTATACTGTAATTATTTTCAGTGCAACTACCAATAGCAAAACTTATTAGAAGATCAAAATTGTCTTTTCAACTTGATTAAGCACAAATTTTTAAAAATGTGCTGATTTAGAAGAAATTACAAATGTATCGTATAGTGCATGTAATCCACACCAAAATAAAAAAGATCACAGTTTCATGAAAGTTAGAAAAAAGAAATTGGGAAAGGATTCACTTCTGGCTCAAAATCCTATAAATATAAAAGCAATTACAATTTAAACAAATTTATTCCATAATCCGTAGCACATAAAGAATGCCTAGGTTATCCACTGTCACACATACTTTGAAATCAAGGGACACATGCAGCGATTTGAGATTTGTTCCATTTGTGTAGAATGTTTGTAAGGATTGACTAGTATCCACATTCCACCACTAAGAGGAAGAGAAAATATATTCCTAATTAGGAAAAATAAAAGCTGACAATAACCTATTGTAAATATGCCACAACCAAATTGTGGCATACTGTTCCTAGTCTCCTACACACTTGAGAAGTGTACACTATTATTTTGCAAGACTCAAATTTCAGAACACAAGGATTCATATTAACTTAACTATACAAATGTAGATTTTAAAATCTGCTGTAAATTGTGGCATACTTTCTGGAAATCTGCTTCCTATATCAGAATTACATAGACCTCAGAACTGTGAGCACTCAAATACCTCTAACACTGTCATCAAACTGTAATCATCTACATGACAGAATGGGGAAATTATTTAATGTATGATTGCAAAGTAATCACATAAACCTCTTAATTATACATATACAAGAGATATGTTTAGTTTTTTTCCCCTAATTTGATCAAATATTTCAAAGAGACGGCCCTTAGCTTATATAATAATTCCAGAAACTGCACTTTTTACAAAATAGTATTGAGCTTACCTTGATGCATCCTCCAGAAGAAACAAGCATCTTACTATCAGGGGAAAAGCGAAGGTCTGTCACCCACCCTCCATATGCTGATCCCCCTTCATTTGTTGTAGCAGAAGAATACAGGTGAAGTAGTTTACCGCTTGAGATCCTCCAAACCTGTAATAAAAAACATATACAGTATGCAGTGAAGTGTTAGATACAGTTTTGTTTTATTCTTTTTGTAAGCTATCTTATAAAATACAACTGAATGGTGGTGTTGAAATAGCAACAATAAATCCTGCTAAAAATGTTTACACAGTTCATAAGACAGAATATCTTGTAGACTTGTCCACCTTGTGAAATCTTCATAACTTCCAAATGTAATATTTTATCCAGGCTAAATAGACCATTCTTCCATTTAAATTAATAAAGATCAATGACCATCTTTTGATCTTAAAATGAAAACAATCTCAAATGTTAATAACACTGACAGCTTTTTGCTAGAGGAAATATATTCCTGAAAGGTTACTTTTTTTAAATTAATTTCTATTAAAGAATTTTTTATAGAATAAAAACAATACAAATTTAAATAAGAAAAAGGAAAGTAAAGAAAAGTGATAATAAGAAAGAAATAAAAGAAAAAAGAGAAACAAAAAGATATAAAGAAGCAGCTTCTGACCTTCTTTACAGCAGTTATAAATGCATTTATATTTTATCTTCTCTAAAAAGTTATAACGTGGCTTCCTCTTTCTATATTCTGCCCTAATCGTCAAACCTATAAACCACAAGTTCATTTTTTTCTGTTTTCAGCACAAAGCCCATAAAGGGTTTCTAGTCACTGACAAATGTAGTTGTTCCAATAGAAGAAAATATATGTAGCTCAGGGTTGAACTGTGGAGTCCCTGCCCCTTCTTCTGCCTCACCTGGCAACGGAGTGCACTGTGTCCCACTGGCTCATCCCTTTGCCCAGGGAGCCACCACTCCCTCTCCTGCCTCACCTGGTGACGGAGTGCACCGCATAAACTAACCCTTTCCAGGAACTCCAAATCCAATGCAAACCTCCAACCTCCCAGAAGGTGAGAAAGGGTTAGTTTGTTGTGCATTGGAAACTAACCCTTTCCCGCCTTCTCCTGACTTCCGGCTCCATCTTGTTCATATAGGTGAAAGTTCGCTACTCAAAATTTCATAAGTAGGGGGCTGTCTGTACTTGTTCATTTATCTGTGGGGGAAAATGATCCAAAGCTATATATTTGTGGGTGGCAAAAGTATGTGAACCTCTAGCATTATCAGTTCATTTGAAGGGAAAATTAGAGTCAGGTGTTTCAATCAGTGTGGGACAGCCTGCCTTATTTGAAGAACAGAATTCTGGGTATTCACTATCAAAGTCTGATATTATATAATTTCCCTGGCAAGTTTTCTGCTTCCAGTATATTTAAGAGAATACTTATTATTCCCTTAATTGTGCTTTTTTGTTGTTCTCACTAGGGCAGATGTTCAGTTTCCAGACAGAAGCCTTCTTAATTTTTGCAGCTTCATAGACCTTACTAGAGTGCCATCCTGGTCTCTTCCTTGACTTGCATTACTGAGATTTGGCTGGAAGATGGTGAAGGTAACCCTATTAAATATTTGCCTAACTGGTGTTCTAGCAGCCACAACTACAAGGTCAGGGTGAAAGGGGGATGTAGCAAAAATCCTGTAGGAGATACTGATTATTATCTGATGCCCTGCTCCACAGATGGCTGAACAAGAATGGCTTTACTCCCAAGCTGGGCTGTAGGGAGAAACCAGAGATTCTACTGATATACTTTCCTTCCTGCTGCCCAGCAAGCTCCCTTACTAAGTCCTGAATCTCCATGAGGATGGTGTTAGATTCTACCCAGCTTATGGTGCTGGGCGTTTTCAATCTCTGCTGGGAGTGAGATCAACAATAGCTCAGGAATTCATGGCTTCCATCCCAACGGATATCTAGTCCAACTTGTATAAGTGAGCACATGCTGGATCTAGTTTTCACCTTGGAGCACATGATGTGTCATCTAAATCTAGAGGGCATCCAGTTACTCCTTTGTCATGGTCAGATCACTTTCTGGTCAGCTTGAAGTCAGTCACCATCACTGATCTCCACAATGGGAGGAACCATTAAGATGGGTCCAGCAGGCACTTGGGGAATTTTTCAGCAATACATCAGGCACTTCTGTTACAAGCTCTTCTATTTCTGGTTTCATGAGATGACAGTATTGGCCTCTCTCCGACTGCAGGTTCCTGGGCATCCACAGTTTATTGGGGAGCTCTGGTAGATAAAGTAGCAAAAGCAATGTCTCAAGAGCCAGTGATGGAAGGCAGATTGATACAAGGTGATGTTCAAGTTTACACTGTGATAAGGACAACAAAGAACCACTACTTTTCTTCCTTCATTTCATCAGCAGTGTCATCAGCAGCACTGCTTAGAGTAATCTACCTCCTACTGGGGAACACTCAGACAAATTTCCTTCAGGCCACAGCAAAAAGTTTGCTAGACATTTTGCATCCTGAGTCCACATTTGCAGAATACAACAAAGTAACTGATACACTGCCATGTAGGTTATCAAAATTCTTTCAGTTTTATCAACTATGAAGAAGTGGGCATGGTTCTGGGCAGTATGAGTCACCTGAAGGCTATTATCTTTACCTCACCTGGCTCCTTTAGGCACCTAGAAGTAGTGTGAACAGTTGGATTCAAGAAGTGATTCATGCCCCCTTGAAGGAGGGAATTATATCTTCTGGTTTGAAAGAGGCAGAAATGTCATCCTTCCTTGAAGATGTTATTGCTTGTTTCAACAGTAATGGACAACTTTCATTCAGTCTCCAAACTTCCATTTTTGAGAATGTATTAGAGAAAACGCACAATTACAGTTGCTAAAAAAACCCTGCATGAAGCAGATCATTTTGGGAAAACTGCATTGGCTATTCTTGTAGTTAACTTCCATTAGGATTTGGATGGGTGTGTGTGTGAATACTTATCCTGGTCCTATTAGGTCTCTTGCAATGTTTGATATCATAGTATACACCTGTGACAGTTAGGAGTTGGGAGCACTGTTTTGCAGCAGTTCTGCTCATTCCTGAGCAGGTGGCTCCAATTGGTAACCATGGGGAGTAGCAATCAAGATCTTGCCATCCTGTATCGGGTGACACTGCAATCCACTCTCATTCCTATGTTATTTAACATCTATATAAAACCACCAGGAGTGGTCATTTGTTGGTTCAGGATGAGAAATCATTAGTTTGCTGATGATAGTTAATAATATACTTCATCCCAGCTAGACAGGGAATGCAATGGATGCTCTAACCCAGTATCTGGAGACATTAAAAAAATGGATGGCAAAAAACAAGTTGAGATTGAATCCTGGTAAGATGGGGTTGCTATTTGTTCAGAAACTATTAGGTTCACCATCATCCCTTACACTTGCTGTGGATGGGATAATGCTGTTCTTGAAGGGATCTGAAACACAAGGGTTGTGATAGAACAGAGAAAATAAAAACTGCCTGCCATTCCTGTCACATGATCTCCCAGACATGCATACTGTTCTTATACTTTGAAAGTGGAGGCCAAGAAACTGGCCAGGGAAAAATGTTGAATTAATAAGTAGTTACACTTAGACAAGAACTTTCTCAGATGGGAGAGAAAGTGAAAGGAGGCCGATGTGCTGGCAAGAAGATGAAAATTAGTTCATCTTGGAATGAGAGTTGTTGGGAGTTTGAGGGGGAAAAATGGTTAGTGAACCAAGATGGAGTTAGGCAGCTTTAGATTCTAATGTGAAGCAAGTTCACTGAAGCAATCCAGAGTGACTCAGGAGATGACCACTTGAAGATAGGAGGCAGCCAATAGAATCATCTTAGTGACTGACTTTGTGTAGTGGACCTAATGGCAATGATCCAGGATAAAATTGTACTGATAACCTGAGAGAATGCTAGCCAAATGTAATTAATGCTTTTGTTTGACTCTAAGACTGGAGAAGGAATTTAGAACTAGATATACATCCACATGAGTTCACATAGCCATTCTGAGTTTAGAAAAAGCATTACTTTGCATAGTTAGCCTAGGCATGTACTGGTAATAAATCAGGTTCCTGCTTCTGATGACATATTTACAGTAGAAAGGTGCATACTTATCCTTGCATGGATCAAAACAAAACTGAGCTTTTCCTGTATCTGTTGATGGTAAAAGGAGTGTAAAAGGAATGTAAAAAGATTTAAAAAATCATTTAGTGTTTGGGGTTCTCCTACATTTATGTATCCTACAGGAGCAGCAGGTGGAGTCTGTGGCTAGCTTTTGTCCAGCTTTGCTTTGTCCACTAGTTGCAATGAAAAGCCCTACTGACAGTGACTCATGCCATCATTACCTTGAGATTGCATTATTACAATGCATCTTAATTACAGCTGCTTCTGAAGACTACCTGGAAACTACAGCTGATACACAATGTAGAGCTGGCATGCTGACAAGTCAGAGCTACTTTAGTGGTGTGACACCAATGCTATAGGTGCTAAATTGACTACCACAGGTTTCTGAATATAACTCAAAGTGCTGTAATGACTTACAAAGCTCTGTCTTGTTCAATGAACCTAGGGAAGAATGCTGTGAATTTCTTCCTTTGTGGGAAGATTATTTCAGAGTTGGGTCTGCTACTGAGAAAGCCTGTTTCTAGTTCCCAACCAGTTTCTTAGCTATCTTATTTCTATAGAATAAATGCATTCTTTATTCCTAACATCATTTTTTTGGTCAACACTAAAAATCCTTGAGATTCCTCTCTACTTCTTTAATATTATTGCTAAAAATTGATAACAAAACCATCCAAAGACTCATCAGTACCAAAGACTACCAATCCATAGTGATTATATTATTATATGTTAAATATTAAATAAATAATTGAAAATAAAAAAATTGAAAATAAAATATACCCTTATTTCTCCATTGTCATCTCCTGTGGCCAATAATTCATTATTAAGAGAGAATGCACAGCATCTAACACAACCTCTGTGGCCATTCAAAGTATGAAGAGCTGATGAACTTCTGAAGCTCCAAATCTGAATATTTAAAATATTAAGCAAAATGTTTATTTTTTCAGTACTCTGAATTCAGCATGAACATATAAACAGCACTTCTCATTCACTCATATACCAAAATTGGTATCTGAATTACACAGATGATTTAGGATACAGTGAAGATTGTAAATGTAGAAATATGATCAGATTGTGAGGCATGCTACAAAACAAACTAAAAACTTTGGATCTGTTTCATTTATATTAGAAGATGAGCACTAAATTGGGGATGTGAATTGTGAGGCTAGAATTTGGTTTTCCTGCCACAAATATTTTCTGCACAGCTATTTTGTGTATAATTTATCATTAAAGACAATTGCAGAATAAGAAAAAGAATCATGAACACATGATTTTTCCTTATTTTTAATTGTCCACACTGAATACTTTGAACTGGTATTCTTACATGTAAACAATATTAATATCATGTGAACAACATTAAACTATTATTACTAAATAGTAATAGTAGTTTAAATTACTCAAAAAAGGCCTAATACTAATGATGGAGTTTGGGCACTAAATCAGGAGGCAAGCTAACATTTACACTTAGGTGGTGCTTGCCTTTGTCATACAATGATATGTAGTATCCGAATAAATCATTAAGTAGGAGCAAGATAATTTTTTTTCTTGGAAAGCTAAAAAAATGCAAGGCTAAATATGTTCCACATCTTCTAGTTCATTGAGAAAGAATGGAAAGAGGATGCAGATATTTGTAAGAGAAGACTCCTGGATACAGTTCTCCAAGGCTTGATTTTGCCAAATACATCTTTAAATGGCATACATGAATGCAGGAGCACTAAGCACATTTCCTAAAAAGAGTGCAGGTTTAACTTTCACTTCAAACAAATCTATTTTCTCATATGGGCGCGAGGGGCATAGAGGGTGTAGACAGACCTCAAATTCTCCATTAACAATCTGATGCAGTAACTTAACGGATTCTGTTATAGTGAGAATAACAGGTCTCTAACTGGATCTTATCTAAATAGACACCAACATTTACAATAGTCAATGATAACTTATAGTATTAGGCAGTTTGTGTATAGAAAGTAGGTACATTTAAGTTCCTACTGATATAAATGAAAGAGAATTAAGCCAAAGTGCAGCTCTCTCATTGAAGTCAATATGATAAAAAAGTACTTATTGCCAGCTATATCATGATCCATGCTCACTGTATAAAAATGGCAATGTATATTTAGCATAAATCTTGTTTTGTGGTAGAGGAAGCACAATTTGTGCAATTTAATTTATTAAAATTAGTGAATCACATACAGAAAACGTAGTAGAATATTTTAGGGGTACATTTGAACCAGAGACCAGGACACATTACATTGAAGCACAAATTGGTGTACTGATAGTGCTGGACACAAGACAGGCCTAAAGAAGGGTGGCATCACAGTCCCCCTTTATAGACTTATGCAACTTAGAATATATCCAGCTATTTCATTGGATATAATACATCATGTGCCTAGTGAAATCAGTGAGGCCATCAGAATGTAACTATAAGATAACGGGGCAGGACTACAAAGACAATGGGGCTCTGAAAGAATAAGAACTCAGTTATTCCATGAACATAGTTTCTTTCTAGGGAGTTACTTTCTTTTGCTCTCCCTGAGCTCAACTTTTCCAAGCTTATCAGCACTCTTTGGCCTTCTGTAGCTAAGCCGACAATGTAATTGTCCTGGGAAAGTGTCTTTATAATGGGGTAGTTGCCCACTTTGGTACTATATAGTTGAGCTTGTCCTTTATTTTCTGTGGGAAAATGTATTTGGGTTAGGGGCTTTAACTTGGCCTCATAAAATCTCCTTCAAAAATCTCTAAGAAAAAAAAAAGGTCACAGTCCAATGAAATGAAAAGAATTCTGTGAAGAACTGTAAAGTCATCTATACCCCTTAAACTTAATTCTGACCCTGGCATTTAGTGACACCATATTAAAAGACCTCAAAGAAAGGACCATAAAATGACAGATGTCAGAATCACAAATTCCTTGATTGGTTTTAAAGAGGCAATCCTCTGGAAGGTTGTTACAGACACTGCACAGATTTTTCAGATAGTGGATGTGTCATTTTACTTATCAAATCAAGCTCATGACACAGGTAAAGGTATTGGCCCAAGAATATTTTACAATTTGGAAAAGACAATGATATTATTTCATGTTATCTGCTCAATAATATATCTCATGAATGAAACATAAAGTAAAATATTATATTGGAAAAGGTATAAAGACAGAATATTGAAGCTACTTCAGCTGTCCGACCAAAGAGCTTAGTTCCTTCTTACTTATCTGAAGTTCAGATATACCTTTGCTTTATAAGTCTTGATGTATAAATGAATTAGTAGTGATTTAATTATATGAATGCCAAGCTGTGTTAAACTATCTTTTTTTTAATATAGAGCAAGCAATCACATACTGACCCTGGCAGTTTTGTCAGTGGAGGTAGTGGAAAATATAGTGGCATCAGGTGAAACAGCACAAGAAAGAACAGCATCTTCATGGCAAATAAGATCCTTTTCTAGTTCTCCAGTAAGTATATTCCAGACCTGTGAAATACAGTGAAATGTACCAGTGAGGAATTCCGGTGGTACATGGTTGGTAAGCAAAACACATACGGTACTTACCCAAAAGAGGACCCTGAATTTAAGCTGATTCCTTTCCCAAAATGAAAGAGTATGTGTTCATGAATGAATCCCATGCAATGTTCAGCTCCAGCTGAAACCAATCCTGAAGATTTCCTCTTTCCCAAATAAATAAATCTTGGGATATACATCTATATATGTATTTATGTACATAAACACACCCAAACATACAAAGACACACTTCTATTTGTCAGAAATCACATTCCAAAAAAGGGCAGGGTCATGGTATGTATGTGTAGTGATTAAAAATTACCTGTAAAATCAGGTATCCCATTTATCAAATTAATGGATTCACAGATGCATTACTGACCATTTTCTCATACATACATAAATAAGTCTCACTCATAGAAAAACATGACACATACATTCTCATTCCTATGTTCAGCAGGAATGGCAAAGGAGGACGAGGAAAAAGAAGAGAAGAGAAGAAAAGAAAGGTAAGAGGTAAGTGAACAAGGAAGGGAAGAAAAGAGAGAGAAACCCTGTTAAATTCACCAGGCAATCCCCAGGAGTGACTGAAAGCAAAGGTATTCATGCTTTTCAATAACAACATCTGCAGCCATATGCACCTCTGCCCATTCACACAATTATTGTTCATATTAAGGCAATTCTACAATTCACAATTAATTACTAAGACAAAAAACATGTTTTCCTATTGAGTAAATATGGTGATGTAAAGTTACTTTTAGAAATAATAGTGTATGGATTTTTCAAAATATAAGCTTAATAAATTTAATATTTTTACACTGTAAAATAACAAAAAAACACTTTAAAACAGAGTATTTGGATATATCTAATTTAATTTTATTCACTTTCTATTTAAATAGCATTTAGCCCATACTTCAATAAAAAACAAATCCAGATTGGTTTACTGATCAATGAGAATATGACCATCCTACTCCAACTCTTGTAATATAAAAAGTTACAAAATAAAAGAAACAACAACAACATGATTGAGAGGGGAAAAAAACCTGCAGAAAATTCTGGTATTCTTAATTTTCTGTTTTTATCATGACCATCTGTATCATGGGATTGTAAGCCAAGTGCCCTTTAGATATTTTGGACCAATTCCATGTGTCCTACTAGAATGCCAAAGGATTAAAACATTTGGAGGGCACCATGTTGTCTATAACTGCTTCA
The DNA here is from genome assembly GCA_030867105.1 of Liasis olivaceus. Lineage (NCBI taxonomy): Eukaryota > Metazoa > Chordata > Lepidosauria > Squamata > Pythonidae > Liasis > Liasis olivaceus. Next base: position 48,759,930 of record CM061355.1, on the reverse strand, counting down.
ATAAGTATAATTCAATAATTTGGCGATCTATTATAATTAAATGGTATAGAAAGAATTTAGAAACAGAGTCACCAATAAATGAAATAACGTTTCTTCTTATTTATCTTTCTGTTTTAACCTGATAAAATGGCTGCTTGCTGACGTTCATCAGGCAAAATCTGATGAACTTTACTTTTGTTCTTTAAAAACCAAATACAGTATACATCATCCTAACCCTAACCCATTTAACCTCTTTACAGTACACATTTAATTTACAGGCACCAATCTAAAATCATGAGTAAGTTGACTTTTATTTACCTTAACTGTTCCATCAAATGACCATGAAAGAAGCCTTGACTGCTTCAGAAGATGAAAATTCTTGACAGGTTCTTTGTGTCCTTTTAGAAGAATGTATTTCTCCAACTGCCAATTCCATACCTAAATAAAACAAACACGTATGTAAATAAAAAAAGGTATCTATGTGTTTTAAAAGACAGCATTGATTATTTTGAATATAAAAGATAATTTCTTTTACTGGAAAAATATCTTAAGAAGCTTGTAAAAATTAGTTGATATACATACAACCTGGGTGGCATCATGGGAATAGCTATTTATTCTCTTGGGGAATCAGAAATCTGATCTTTATGATCTCTAAGCTACGTATTCATGCCTGACATACTTTACAATGGACAAATTCTTTTGCATTATGAAATACTGCCAAATATTAAAATGCAATGATTTTATCCCACAAATGAGTAAATTATTACTGGAATGCTCAAAATGCTTTGAATACAAAAAGTACATGGATTGGATAACATGATAATTTGATGGCTACCTACAAAATGAAAGGCAGTTTTCTCTGAATGCCAATTTCTAAGAAACATGAACAGGAAGGTGCTATTGCATGCATGTTCTGCTTGTAAGTTCCCCAAGGTATCTGATTGTTCTCTTGTTGATGTATTCCCACAGGCATTGTAAGTACGTTTCTCAGTCTTTTCAATCTCCAAGTGACAGGGAGAAATATTTAAATAACTTGCAATATAATAATACATGAAGTATGTGCATGTCCCAGTAATATAACAGGATTTAAATTGGTATGTATCTCTCTTAAGACAAAAATCCAATTACAGAACACTGAAACTATAAAAGCCCTGAAACAGTTATAGTATGCGAACTATCACTTTTCTTATTTTTCATATTCAATAGCTTTTGAATTTTTTAATACTTATACTGCAATACTCTATAGAAAGGAGTATAAAATAGTTTCAAATATGAATTTCCTATTAATAAATTTCAGCACCTGCCAAGCTGCATCCATTTCTTTATAAAATACCTGGATGGTTTGAAGCCAAGAAACAAAATCAAAATCAAAATTGAAAACACTTTTCTGCAATATAGTTAATAAGTTGCAGAAGAAATACTACCCATTGGAAATATATACAGTCATTATGCCTGCTTCTGAAATGACATATGATTAAAAATGTGGAATGGAGAAACTAACTAAAGGTTATCTATATACTACTAAAACTCTCATTTATTTGTCTGTTTGTATCCTCAAGTTAGCCCAAACAGTGCATTATATCGCACTGTTATTTTTGAATCAAGTTACCTAAAATCTGCTAGGGATGGAGCCAACTCAGCAACCTAGCATACACATCTTTTTAAGCTCCTGCCCTTTTAAAAATATTATTACTTTTAAAAAAGCTTTTCATAACCTTGTTTTTTCTTTTTTTTATAGTTATAGTTATAATAAGCTTTTTACAACATTGTAGTTTTTAAATTGGACTTTTATACTACTTTTTTTCCTTGCTCAAACTCATTCATATTTTCCTACGGCAAGACAAATGTGGAGTAAAAATCGTTAGCAAAAGCCCCAGCGTGGATCTAACATTATGGGAAAAAGGACGATCCGACATGGAAACAGTCCAAGCTCTCTTTCTTCTTCTTCAAAGTCTGCTAAACAACCAAAAATAGAAGAACTACTTAAACAAAAGGAAACTGTAAGTAAAACAAAGCTTTCTCCTAACCCCCCCACAGCAGACCATGAATCATTTGAATGGGATTTCCAAACCGAACTCGAAAAGCAACAGTTGTTAGATATCTCATTATCCCTTAGGGAAGAGCTAAACGAAACTTGGGTTTCCATCCAGCACTCACGCCGCGGGTCTCCTGCACAATTAGCTAGCTCACCTAAAAACCTCAAGGGAAACAAAAACAAGCCTAAAAACAAGATACAAAACCAGAACCGGGAGAGACGTCCCTGGGACAACAGAACAGAATACATGGCAAAGCAATGTCTTCTTACAGCCCAAACTGTCATTTCACTGTTTGAGCAACTGTCTGATATAAAACACAATGCAGATTCATTGAAAAACTGACGTTGAGACTTTTGTTTCTAAACATGATCCCTGCTTCACTAAATCAAAGGCAGAAGCTCTGACAAAGCAAGACTCTCTTAACATGTGTTTGGTTAAAGAGCAAGTTGTTAATGGAAAACAAACTGATAAAAGCAAGCAATCTCTTAATGATGCTACCAACAAATCCCAACCCTCTGATAAGATAAAAGGAGGCAACATACATACTATCTCTTCTCAGGGTTTAGTGGAGAAACCTCCCTGTAAGCAAAAACGCATACTACAAACACAGCAGGTTGCTCTCTGTATCTCCCTGAATAAAATCAACACAGGACGCTGGGACACCAGGAGAGCAATCAAAACCTCACTAGGGCAACTCTTGCACTGTCACCATAAATCGATTGATTTGGATACTATCAAATGGCTTCCTATGGTGCAAAATTGAAAACGGATTTTGCTGTCGTTCAAACAGCCTACCATTCCATCCATGATATTCAGGATGAGACCATATTTAGCAACCTTTCAAATTCTTCTACCAGAGTGTTCCATGAGGTAATAGTTAATCCCTTATGTGACTTTGCTGTACCCAGATGCCATTCCTACACCAAAATTGCAACAGAAGCTAACAAGCCTTCCCTCCCTCACAAGACCTTGAAAAAGCAAGGCACTGGGAGTCAATTTCTTCCTCAACCAGACATTATGTCCGATCCAGCTGAAACAGACCTTATCTGTGCCTTTGGCTCCCTGCCCAGGAAGGAACAGGATAACATCATATTTAAGCTAGAAAATCTAAAGAAAACCTTACTGGACTCTATTGCTATTGCAGAACCTCTCACTGACTTAGTGTCTCCGACTATTGACCCAAAATACTATCAACTGGTGAATATTGATCTGGAGGAAAATCAATACCCAAATAACAACTGTTCTAGCCTTCATGAGATGAATGGGGTTTTCCCTGGAGAGCACCAGTATATGCAAACTACTGAGAAGGCAGATTCCCTTAGACCACAGACAGATGCTGACCAACGCCTCGCAGATACCAGATCTCCTCCATGTGATGGCTTGTCTCCACATTCTGTGGATTGCCCTAATCGTATCTCACAAAAGTCAGACGTGAATACATCTGGCTCCCCTGATTCTGCATCTGTCAAGAAATGACTGAATATGCCGCATCATAACCCTCCCTTAACCAGCTTTTCCACCCCACCCCTTACAGGTATTGTTAAGGATCAAGCAATCCACATATTATCGTGGAACCTTGCTGGATGGAAAAACAAACTACACGAGTGTTCTGATTTTCTGTCCAACTTTGATTTGATTGCAGCCCAAGAGGCCTAGCTAACAGCTGATGATGAGCAGATCTCGATCCCTGGTTTCAAATCCTGATTTACTCCAGCGCAGAAAATAAAAGAGAAAGGCTGGGTGATAGGGGGTTTGGCCATTTTGATTAAGGAAGACCTAGGATGGAAGGGTTCTGAAACTCCTTTGGATGTCTCTTGTCCTTTTTGTTTAGCTGTCAAGTTTCAATATAATGCACTTGAGCTCATGATGTTAAATATTTACATACCTCCACAGTCCTCCATATACTACCTGGCAGATATATGGGTGACCTTAGAGCAATCCCTGATAGAACTAACCATAAAATCTCCCAAAGCAGTTATAATTGTTCTGGGAGATTTTAATGCAAGGTTCGGGCCCAATATACAAGAGCACATTACCAATATGAATATCCCCAAAGAATTACTCCCGCTATTTCCCGCATGGTCTTTTAGGGACCAGAAAAGCAATGCCGCCGTTATACGGTTGCTAAAGCTGCTGTTTAAAGGTAATTTGCAAGTGTTCGGGGTAAGGGCCATAGCTTTGTTTATCATCGAGTGAAATCAAGCAGCACATTAGACTATATATGCGTCTCAAACAGCAAAGTGTCCTTTTTCTCAGAAATTCAGGTATACGAAAGAGAGGATAGCGATCACCAACCGGTCGCTGTAAAATTTTGTGGGAATACAGACCTTAGACCCTTCACTGAAAGACAGATGGATTTTACAGCATCTAGAGGTCCATCAGGCCAGAAGAATAAAGTGGGCCCGAGTTGATGCAAAGGCCCTGACTGATTATTTGAATTCCACTCAAGCACAGTCATTTGTAGACACTGTCGCTGCACCAGACTCTGAGACTGTCACCACTTTTGCAGCTTATCAAAATATAAGTGAAGGTTTAAGAACACTCTTAACTGATGAGGCCCGTCCCAAAAGGCCCCCAAGAAAAGGCCCTTACTGGTTTGATACAGAGTGTTATGCACAGAGAAAAAGATTAAGGCAAGCAATGCGGATTGCACGGACTCAACCCTCAAAGAATAATCATACTGTCATGCTGGTGCTTAGACAAAACTACAAGAAAACTATTAAGCGCAAAAAATCTCTCTATCTAGCCTCACTTTGGCTAAATCTAGAATTAGCTGCTAAAAATACAAACCCAGTCTTTTTCTGGCATTCGGTCACAGGAATACTGAAGGAACGCAGGTTTGCCTTGGATATACCAACATCCGCCACCACTTGGGAGGAATATTATAGCCAACTTTTTACAATCCCAGGTGATAACGGAATGGTAGATACACAAAATGCAGCACAGAAGGATTGTAGCTCTCTTCCACTCTGGCCCCCAGTGACTGAACGGGAGATTAGAGGACTTATACAGACTCTGAAGCCCAACAAGGCCCCTGGTGAAGATATCTTGCCACCTAAATTATTTAAAGGATATGCTAATTGGTGGGCACCCCTACTTGCAGGCTTATTCACCCACATAAATAACTCCTGCCAAATTCCAGATGGTTGGGAGCTTTCTATTGTGATCCCCATCTACAAAAAGGGGGACAAGGGTGACCCTTCAAATTACCGACCAATTAGTTTAATAAACATAGTAGCCAAACTGTATGCTAAATATCTCTTATATAAGATTGAGGATTGGGTGAATGAAAAAGACCTGCTACCTGAAGAGCAATCTGGTTTTAGACCTGGACACTCAACCATTGACAACTGTTTTACTCTATGTCACCTAATAGACAAATATTCAGCTAATGGGAATCAACTGTATACTACCTTCATTGATCTTAGGGCAGCATTTGACTCAATAAATAGGGACCTCCTTTGGAAGAAACTAACACACATGAACATGGAACCCAGACGTCTTCTATTAATCAAGGCATTATATTCAAACTCCTGCCTAAGAGTACATACTGGAGCAAATGATGCCCTAACAGGGACCATTAATACCTACAAAGGGGTTAGACAAGGATGCATATTGGCCCCCATTTTGTTTAATCTATATATAAGTGACATCCCAAAGTTTTTATATTCAACAGACACACACATGCCCAAAATTAAAAACAAACACGAAAATATACTGCTCTATGCAGACGATATGGTATTGATGTCACACACCCAAGTAGGAATGAGAAGGCTGCTACATAAGATTAGTACATATTGTACATGTAACTACCTGTCTATTAACAAATCTAAGACCAAAGTAGTCATCTTTGGGAAAAGGAGGATCAGATACAATTGGACCCTGGACGGGGAACATATAGAACAGGTTAAGTCCCATCTATACCTAGGGCTCGTCTTTACTGAAACAGGTTCATGGCTCCCCCACTACAAGAGAAGTTCCATAAAAGCTACAGGCTAGGCCAATGCCTTAAGGCAGTTAACTAACCACAGTTACCCAGGATCATTAACACCAATTATAAAGGTTTATAACAGTAAAATCATCCCAATATGGGGCAGAATAGGGGGGAAGCTCAAATGTCCCTTTGTTTGAACAGATACAGTCTTCATTCCTGAAATGTACTTTGGGGGTGGATAAGTCCACCCCAACCCGAGCCGCAAGAGCAGAGTTAGGCATTCCCCCCATACAAAGTCATTTGGTAACAAAAGTATTCAATTACTGGCTGAAGATCCTATCTATGGACTCAGAAAGATTACCAAAGCTCTGTTTTGAAGAACAGTTGCACAATAAGCCTCCTTGAGCTTGGGCAGCCCGACTTACCAATACAATTTCCCAGTATGGTTTTTCAACCCATTTCTCAGTACAATCAGACCTGAAGGCCAAAAAAAGTTTTACACGAAGGGTTTTGGATGTGGCTGCCCAAGAGGATATAGCACACCTTAAACATCTCAAGTCCTTGAAGTGGCTGGCCCAACACAAATCAGTCTTCCAATTAGAAAAGTATCTAACAACTCCTTTACCCCAATATCTTAGAAGAGCTTTCACGAGAGCTCGTTTCGACCAGTTAGACTCTATGGTAAGATATGGGAGATTTCAAGGAGTCCCATATGAAGAAAGACTATGTATTTGTGGCGCCCCAGCTATTGAAGATACTGCACACATCCTGTTTGATTGTAGATTATATTCAGTAGAGAGGACTGACCATTTAGATTTATATTTAAAAAATAAAAAATACTGGAGCGGCCAGCAGAAACTTTCCTACTTTTTACAGGGCAAGAACCTCCGTATCACCAGTAAGACTGCACTCTTTATATCAAAGGCAGTTATAAAGAGGGCAGATTATTTAGAGCAAATTGGTGTCGACTGCAGGGGTGATGGCTTGATATGAACTTGTATTTAGTTTTAGTTATATTTATATTTTTATTAATTCTTACTTGTATGTTTATAATGGCATTTATTTTATTTTATCTTATTACCTTTATACTTGATATGGTCAATAGACTAAATCAATAAAGTTGAACTGAACTGAAATATGCTAACTTAAAGAATATATAAAAAATCCAGGACCCACTACTCCTGTGGAATTGAAATTTCCACAATGTTCAGACCAGTTTTATTTGCAAAGTTGTGGCCGTTGCAGCATCCCCACAGTCATGTGATTGTGATTTTTGATGTTCCCTGACTTCTTCCTACAAGCAATGTCAGGATCCATGCAAGCTATTAATTTAGTTTTATTATGCCTAGTAAAGAGTTAATAGAAAGAATGTTTGTTGCAGGCCGCTTGCTTGACCTGTCATTGAAGGGGGGAGAGGAGGGCAGGTGCTGTTATCTTTATCTCTACACAGGCATCTCCAAGGCCAAGCGTTGTGAGAACCAGAGCAAGGCGTGAAGAATTTCAAGCGGGAAAAGAAAGAAGCAAGGGGGGAACTTGGGCTTAAAAGGGAACAGTTTCGTTTGTAGAATTAGATCAACAATCTATGCTGCTGTGCACTTCTCCTAATAAAGAAATCTTTGATGGAACTGTTTAGTCTCCAGCGGATTTACTGAACTTTGGGAATGAGTGTGCAGACTCTGCCAAGCAAAGTCAATGGGGAAGCTGGCAGGAAGTCGGAAGTCGCTCCCACTCCCACTGTCTTTTTGCCCACCCGTGGTCATTCTGTTTATCTGTTTAGGTAAGTAAATCTTGACTGATTACTGAAGTTCATTTGCCACTACAATTATTTTTCTATTTGTGATATATACTCTTCTTAGATGATCATGGGATCATCCAGCTTTGGGGGGGGGGGAATATGGTCAATCTAAAATTTAATGTTCATTCTGGTCACATCAGACTGCACTACCTTTCTCTCAAAGGATAACCCAAAGGATGGTCTAGTAAATAAAAATTCTTATAACAAACTCTTTGACACAATTTCAGTGAGATTTCAGAAAAAATATAATTTGAAGGACTGCATGTCAAATCTTGAGAAATACTGTCAGTTCCTAAACAAAACTTGCAACATTCCTGTACCTGTATAGTTGAATCATCAGAGCTTGAAATAAGAGTCTTTCCATCAGAAGTAAATTGGCAGTGCTGTACAGCTTTCCTGTGTCCATTTCTGGATTTTAAAAGATTCCTACTTGATATATTTAATACCTGTTAAAATGAGATCAGGCAACAGCATGTTGTGAAAAGTTCAATATGCATGATTTTTAAAAAAATCTTTTATAGAGAAATAGGTCATTTTGATATAAAAATCCTGAAAAAAATGGAAAATATACTTGTAAACCAAATTTTATGACAATCTTCATAGGACTATGCTATCATTGGTACTAAGTGATCAGACCTTGGTCTACAAATTCTTCATAAACCATATGCAATTTTAATAGGTTGCACTGAAAGGAACAACTGAACTTTAAATTTTGTGCCTAGTACAGAATTTTTCTCTTTCTAGATCTAAAGGGTTGAAAAATGATTGAAAGAATTCCTTAGCTCTTAAAAAATTCAGTTCTAGGGGTTAAGCTATGATTGTACCCTTCTTCACAAAAATGCTGGACTTATTTCAGATCTGAAGGGTTCTTGCCAGCAAAAATAACTAAACTGAATTAAACTGAATTTATTCAATTTAGGCGCATACACACATAGACTCCAAACTCCAAAAACACAAAATAGGAAAAGACAATATAATGAAATAATAAAAAAAACAAAGCAATAAGAAAAGAAATAAAAAAACAAGAATAGATAGTGAATCTGGCTAACATCCATACTCCCAAACTTATCTGACAGGGGCACAATCACCCTAACCCAATTACCAGGGAGATAAGAAGGAAGATTTGTTGAAAAACAATAAACAGCTATAAAGGAGCCAAGAAAAGAAAAAATAATATTCAGTAAAAACTTCCTGCATGGTTGTAGAGTGACATGTATAACAACCTTCTGTACTTTTAAAGCATAATTATGAACAAATGCTATACATATGGTGATAGTGTTTAATTATCTAAGGATACCTTTAGGAATAATACTTGTAATAAATATGTATAGTTCCAAAAATATCTTAGAACACTATCAGTGAACAGATATTATGATGAAATACAGCAACTGAATAATAGCTATCTGAATTAACAGCTTAAAGGATATTAAGAAACACACTAAGGTAACTTGAAATATGGAATATAATATTTCATACATTTGTTTTTCTACCAGGAAAATGAATTAAGGAACATAGGGTTTAAAAAATGAATTCAATTATTTCCTTTTAGCCTGAATAGATAGAGTTTGTATGATGCTGAGGTACCATCAAGTCTGTGTCAACTCTTACAGGCATACAGATTTTCTCCAGTTTGTAGTAGTTCAGGTAACAAGGTTATTGTTTTATTATCATAAAATATAAAAACTTCACTGGGTAATTTTCTGTAAAAAGAACTTGTCCCCTTAAACTGAAACATGAAATTATTTTGCTTTAATATTAGACGGGTAGACATTTTTTTTCTACATAAAAATCAGTTAAATGTGAACTGAACATCAGAAAGATGAGTGTGATTCTAACATTGACTGGGAAATATATTCTCAGTATCACAAACTAACTTGGTAGTCAGTGTGATGAAAACATGTTCAATGGTCCTAAAATTATTAAAACAGCATTCTCTCAAATTCATTCTCTTACTGATTTTGACTTGTATAATATTTCCAATAATTGGGGAATGAAATCACAAACCACTCATTCAGAAACTCAGTTCTGACACTTCACCTTTACAGTTCCATTTTCATCTCCATATGCAGCAAACTGTAGATCTTCACTTAAACAACAGCAGCAAATAAAAGACTCCTGTCCTTCAGTCAAATAGATAGCATGGCCTGTATATCCATTAATTAGCTACAATGCAACAAATAATAGGAAATTATTGAATATCCTTTAATTTCAAAACAGCACATGAGCTGTGGAAAACATCAAACCACCTTCTCTAATACTGTGGTAATAATTTTTGACAACATTAATTGGTTAATTATGCTTTTATATATCCTTCAAACTTAAGAAGTCCTGAATCTAGATTCCCCATTACTACCACAATTATTCTTATATAAGTTGTATAAAGCAGGCTATAAAAGAATGGCAGGCCCAGCATAATACAGGTAGTCCTCAAGTTATGACCATTCATTCAGTGACCATTCAAAGTTACAACCGAGGTGAAAAAATGGACTTATGACTGGTCCTCGAAGTTATGGCTGTTGCAGCGCTCCCGTTGTTACTTGATCACGATCTGAGCACTTGGCAACCTGTTTGCACTTACGACCAGTTGCCAAGCACCCCATAATCTATGTGATCGTCATTTGCAACCTCCCCTACCAGCTTCCCACAAGTAAGTCAATGGGGAAGCCAACAGGGGAAGTCACACTTTTCTTCGCTTGCTTGCTCACATGCACTGCGCCCTCCTTCCCTCACATGCAGGCATCACACTCTCTTTCCCTCACTTGCATGCATGGACTGCACCCTTTGCTTCGTCGCACACACTGCACCCTCCTTCCTCCTTCACTTGCTTGTGTGCACCAGGAGCTTTGCAGGAGGAAGGAGAAAGCCTTACGAATGGCCAGCAGCTTCCAATGTGAGCTGCAGAGCATGCTTCTTCAGTGTCCCTGGAGACTCCTCCAGTGAGCGAAGGAGGGAAGGAGTACATGCGAGTGATCAAAGGGGGAAGGAAAGCGCTGGTGCATGTGAGTGAGTGAAGGGGGAAGGAGGTCGCTGGTGAGTGCAAGAGAGCAAAGGAGGGAAGGAAAGCGCTGGTGGGTGCAAGTGAGCAAAGGGGAAGGTACTGGTGCATGCTAGTGAGCGGAGGGTGTGATGCATGTATGCGAGCAAAGAAGGGCACTTGTACATGCGAGTGAGCAAAGAAGGGTGCAGTGCGTGCATGCAAGCGAAGGGGGAAGGAGGGTGCTGGTGTGTGCGAGTGAGCGAAGGAGGGTAGTATGTGTGCATGTGAGCAAGCGAAGGGGTAAAGAGGGCCAAGAAGCCCCGGAGCCACAGCATGGCAAACAGCCCCAGAGCTGCACGGTTTTGGGGAGTGCTGGGATTGCAGTTGCTAAGTGATGCAGTCATGTGACATCTCACTTTACGACTGCATCGCTTAGTGATGGAAATTCCAGTCCCAATTGTATCATAAGTTGAGGACTACCTGAATAGTGAACTTCATGACTGGAAATTTCAACTGAGGACTTTCCAGTAGAAGACTCCCATAATTCTGGTAACAAGCAACATTTCACATAATATACTCCATATAATTATGGATAAGGACTGTATGCTCACTATAAATTGGGCGGGGGGGGGAGAGGAAGTCTTTGGTGGCATATAACATAAATAAGTGTGTGTGTGTGTGTGTGTGTGTGTTTAGGGTGTGTGTGTGTTTAGGGTGTTCTAAGCTATTTTTTTTTTCCTCAGAGTTGAAAATAAGAATCAGTAACAGTATTGTTAACAACAATAAAAAGATTTTGAGACAGAGTTACCAGATAATATAACTGGTAAATGTGTATAACTAGCACATCTTCACTGCTGTTTTGGTAGTAATGCCTATCCTTATTTTGTAAGTCTTATTTCTTTGACAACCATATAGAAGCACCCCCCCCCCCCATTTAACTTTAAAATAGATCTTCCATGTCTAAAAAAAGCTTGTAATTATCTTTTTCAGAAATTCTTTAACTATTCAGTGCTTTGTGAATATGAACACCATCATAGCTGTGCTACATTCTTTTCTGTTTCTTGCTTTCTGTTTCCATAGCAATATAATGTTTAAACTGAAAAATGAACAGGAAACAGCATTACATTACTCTTATTTATAAATAATTTTAGAAAAGGATGATCTTTGTGAAGACATAACTAATTCTCCAATTCACAATTTTCTAACCCTAATAAAGAGCTTATGAACCTGAAAAATATTGTTTTACTTAAAGAAAAGAAACCTTTTTACATAACTTCTCTTGAGACAGAAAAATGCTGTGTTGAGTCACACAGTGACTAGAATTCTTAGAGTGGGATGTGTCACAAAGTGGCAGTAGATGTGGATATAGCACACAAAAAGTAACTTCTATGTATTCAGGTGCAAGATCTTGGCCAATCTATAACATCACCATAACTGGCTGAGGCAGCTACTACACTGATATTAGCATCTCTTTCTTTGGGCCATCATAACAGGAAAAAAAATGCAGGTTCCTTCAGAATGCTGCTATCTTGCTAAAATTGAAAATGACTGCCCATCTGACATTGGGAGTGTACAGGAAGTGTATCAGAGATTGCATGAACTTTGGGGGAAAAAAAGCAGGCAAGTTTATATCCTGATTACAATAAAACTTAGGGGTCTGTTTATTTACTGTATGAGTTTTCACCAGACTTGGTGATAAACCCTATCTCTGTGTGGACAGTGCAGCTGTACATTTGTAAGGGTCCATATTTAGATAATAAGAATACAGATAATATTTAAAAAGTTATTAAATCATATATACTATTAGGAAATGCTGTAACTGTCACTTTTTATGGTCATATTATTGCATATGCACCATTAAATAAATAAATGCATGAGATCAACATGAAAAATAAATTGAAAATCCTTTGAGCAAAGGTGGCTACAGATCCTACCAATAGTTTATACGGAGAGATACAGCAAACCAAATTTGAGCTAAATAATATCTTACTGCAAAAATATCAAATTTGCTTTAACTTATTTACATCAAATGTACTGGGAAAATGGTAAAAGATTTGATTAGATCTTGGCAAATCATTTAAAGAAGAAAAAAGAAAGAAAAAAACACTACAGCTATTAAAGATAAGGAAGATAAGTTGTGGACTTCTTCTCTGAAGATCTATAGTTTTACTTTCTTTAATTCTACTCAAATCTATATATAATAAACCTGAGAACAGATTTCATGAAGGTATAAACTTTTTTTTGTTTAGCAAATAGAAAGAAACCATTATCTACAGCAGTCAAGAATGATCAGGCACGTTTTGCTAAAAAGAGATAGCATTTGGTTTGTTGTAAATCTGACTGATCTAAATAGAGAGGATCAAACTGCAGTTTGGATTGGATTTGTACTGGATGCTGAAAAAGCCTTGGACAATTTTTTAAATATTTGTTTCAAATGCCTACCTTATGCCTTACTCAAGATTATATGTTATTTCATAATTCTTTAGAAATTATAAACTAGTATTATATGCTGATATTGTATTATTTATGTCTGTACTTAATGCTTCGATTCCAGCTTTGGAAAAACAGCAGGATATTCAATTAACTGGTCCAAGTTAGAATTGATGCCAGTAGTTAAAATCCCTTCATTAATTCAATATGCAGTTATCAATTTTATATATGTAATAACTATATTAACCATATTGGGGTCCTTACCTCTTGTAATTTATCACAGATAATCATTTTAAGTATTAATAAAATATATGAGAAATCTCTTCAGTTTTTGATAGATGACTATGTTTAAACCTCATCCTTTGGGGCAAGGTTAATACTCTTAAAATGAATGTACCTCCCATACCAGTGGTTCTCAACCATTTTGGTTTCAGTACCCCTTTACATTCTTAAAAACGATTGAGGACCCCAAAGAGCTTTGGTTTATGTGGATTATATCTAGCAATGTATTAGAAATTAAACCTGAGATATTTTTTAAAAATTATTTATTTGACTTACTGGACCCCCTGAAAGGAAGTCAATTTATCTGACTTACTGGACCTCAAAGACCTCACTTTGAGAACCACTGTCCTATACTATTACACATTTAGTGCAGAATTGCTATGCATATACACTCAAGAGAACATATGATGGTTGGTAATTCTGAGAGGATATCCCCCTGGCTTGCAAAAATCCAGGTGACCACTAGAAGGCAGAGAGGAATTAGCATATTCTATATATTTCTGCAACCATCTAGTAGTTGCCAGGAATTTTGCAACCAAGATATGGTACTCCTAATCTTTCATGAGTATACTTAAAATGAAAAGCAAACCATGCCAAACCTACTAATAACTTTCAATGCAAATGAATTGCATAAGCAGTACTTACCTGTAAATGCTTCAAACTATCTATTGCTAAGATGCTAACTCCATTATCTAGAAATGAAACATCTATTTCACGATTTAACACAATAGCAGACGACTTGCAGACTTTATTTGTTTCCCATATCTGTTGAACAGAAAATGATGAACAGAAGTTATGTCAGCCAATTGTAGGACTTTGAGCACACATAAATTAAACTCCCAAATTTAAGGCTATAATTACTCAGTGGAGTCTTTGGTGTTCTCTGAGCTTGGTTGTTTGCTTGCAGATGCTTCATTACCTGACTAACATCATCAGTGCTAGTGAATGTGGGTTTGCTCCCTCTTTATCTACAGTAGCTACAATTATTCAGTTAAAAATATACATCAGCTTCCTTTATTCCGTCTATTAAGTTATTTAATGAATAATTTATCTGTGCATTTTGTGCAATCACATGTTAATCAAACTCTTCCATTAAATTCAAAGTTCTTTCATTAAGTTCAAAGAAACAGGCTTTGTTCCAGGTTCCATAATTTGTCTTAACAGAATGAACAGTTAAAATCAGGCCTTCCCCACATTGGCACTCATACTATGGAATTCCTTGTCAAAAGGAAGTCACTAGGCTTTCATTCTAGCAATGTATGTAGATACTCATGTGATGCTGCACATTTCTACTTTCTATTATTGTGCAGTATTTATTTATTTATTAAATTTCTCTCCGCCCATCTCCCCCCAATGGGGGACTCTGGGCGGCTCACGGAAAGCATTAAAACAATAAATACATATAAATACATAAAACATAAGAAATTTATGCAAAACATTACCAAAAAGAAGGAAAAAGTCCAAGAAGATGATGGTTCTGGGGCTGAAGATAGCAAGCCTCTATGGGGCTAGCCATCCCGATGCTTGATGTATTCCCTCCCCACCCCAGGCCAAGTGGCAGAACCAGGTCTTCAAAGCACTCCGGAAGGCCAGGAGTGAGGCAGCCAATCTCACCTCCGGGGGCAGAATATTCCAAAGAGCAGGGGCTACAGCAGAGAAGGCCCGCCTTCTGGACCTGGCTAATTGGAGTTCTTTTACTGAGGGGGTCCGAAGCATGCCCTCTCTGTGTGATTGGGTGGGATGGGTTGAAGTCATGGGGAAGAGGGGGTCCCTTAGGTAACCTGGTCCCATGCCATGCAGGGCTTTAAAGGTGATAACCAACACCTTGAATTGGACCTGGAAGCAAACTGGTACCCAATGCAGCTCGCAGAGCAACCGTGTTATTGGGCCCTTCTTGGGGCTCTCAAAATAGCCTGTGCGGTTGCATTCTGGACCAGCTGTAGCTTCTGGATACTCTTCAAGGGTAGCCCCATGTAGAGCGCATTGCAGTAGTTTATATGGGAGATAAAAAAGGCATGAGTGACTGTTCGAAGGGCATCCCGATCCAGGAAAGGACATAACTGATGCACAACCTGAAGTTGTGCGAAGGCCCTTCTTGCCATGGCTGCAACCTGCTCTTCAAGCAGGGGCCGTGAGGCTAGGAGGACCCACAGATTATGCACTGGGTCTGTCTGGGGCAGTGCTACCCCATCCAGCACCAAAGATGACAAAGTCCCGGATACAGAGGAGCCATTAACCCACAGCCACTCCACCTTACCAGGGTTCAGCTGAAGCCTGTTGTTCCCCATCCAGACCCTTACAGCCTCCAGGCACCGCGAAAGGGTAGTCATGGCATCACTTACCTCACCTGGGATGGAGATGCATAATTGAGTATCATCAGCATATTGATGATACCTCATCCCATGATGACGGATGATCTCACCCAGCGGTTTCATGTAGATGTTGAAAAGGAGCGGAGAGAGAACCGAACCCTGCGGCACCCCAAAAAGGAGGGACCAGGGATGGGACCTCTTGCTCCCTATCACACTGATTGGGATCGGCCCTGGAGAAAGGAGGTAAACCAGCACAGAACCATGCCGCCCACCCCCAATTCCCTGAGCCGTCCCAAAAGGATACCATGGTTGACAGTATTGAAAGCCACTGAGAGATCAAGGAGAGCAAGAATGGTCGCACTTCCACCATCCCACTCCCACCAGAGATCATCCATAAGTGCAACCAATGCCGTTTCCGTTCCATAACTGGGCCTGAAACCTGACTGAAAAGGGTCCAGATAATCCGTTTCCTCCAGAACCCTTTGGAGCTGTGATGCCACCACTTTCTCAACCATCTTCCCCAAAAAGGGAAGGTGGGAGACTGGATGAAAACTGCCCAGTACGGTAGGATCCAGGGAGGGTTTCTTGAGGAGGGGGTGCACCAACGCCTCCTTAAAGGCAGCCAGGAACACTCCCTCCTGCAAGGATGTATTAACCATCACCTGGATCCAACTACATGTCACGTCCCGAGCTGTTTTCACCAGCCAGGAGGGGCATGGGTCAAGATGGCAAGGGAGGGGCATGGGTCAAGATGGTAGTTGGTCCTAGTAGTTCACCATCCCCAGGATCCTGTCCACTTCCTCAGGATCAACAGGATCAAGCTGTTCCCAGCTAACTAGGTAAGAACGGTCCCCCAGTATCTCCCCAGACCCTGCCCCATGCTCAGAGTCCAACTTGGAATGAATCTGAGTGAATTTGTCCTGCAGATGCTCCGAAAATTCCTCTGCGCAGCCCTGCAAATGAACCACCACATCCCCCTTACCAAGGAGAGATCTAGTGATCCTGAGCAGGGCTGCCGGGTGGCATTCTGCGGACATAAGAGTGGAGAAGTAAAGACACTTCGCCATTCTTATCGCCACAATGTAGGCCTTGATAGCAGCTCTAACCTGTGTTCGGTCAGATTCGGTCTTCGTCTTCCTCCAATGGCGCTCTAGACGTCTCTTGACCTTCTTCAGAACCCTCAACTCCTCCATAAACCACGGGGAGTGTTGTGGCCGATGTGGCAAGAGAGGCCTCATAGGCGCGATCCTGTCCAAGGCCCTGGCCGCCTCTCTATTCCAGGCAGCAGCCAAGACCATTGCTGGACTGTGCAGCAAATCCACGGGAATACCCCCCAGCTCCCACTGAAACCCCGATGGGTCCATCAGGCGCTGGGGGTGGACCAATCACATTGGTCCTGCCTCCCTGGGGAGGGGGGTGGCATAGGAGAAACTCAGGGTCCCCAGGACGTGATCTGACCATGACAAGGGGGAAAGCTGTAAATCTCCCCTCAGATCACTTTGCCATTGCTCTGACAAGAAGACCAAACCCGGCATGTGGCCACTGTCTTGGGTCGGGTCCCGCACAATCTGAGGCAGGCCCATGGCCACCATGGCGGCCAAGAACTCCCAAGCCACCTCCGAGTTCCATCCCAGGGACGGCAGGTTGAAGTCCCCCAGAACCATAAGTCTGGGGAACTCTACCAGCCCCGAGATGGCCTCGAGCAGCTCAGGCAGGGAGGTTGCCAAACAGCAGGGAGGCTGGTACAGTAGCAAGACTCCCAACTGTTTGTGGGAGCTCAACCTAAAGAACAGTGTCTCACAGTCAGAAACTTGTGGAGCAATGCCCCTGAAGGCCACCAGAGATTCCCGGATAACAACAGCCACCCCTCCTCCCCTGCCCTGGCATCTTGGCTGGTGCCACACCGTGAACCCAGCTGGGCACATTTCCAAGAGGGGCACCCCCCTCGGGCCTCAGCCAGGTCTCGGTAACATTTAATGTATTTATCCTATTTTCTAACTTGATTTTAAAATGAAGGTTTTTTAACAATGGACATCTGAAGAGTTCTTTAAGGGAGCTATGAATTATATAAATACACAGATAAAGAATTTCATATAAATATTTTTCTATACTATGGAATTTAAAAAGAATGAAGCATAAAATAGGGATACAGTGCAACTAATTTAAATATGCTGAAGTTCTGTACGTGTTTTGATTGCTACAATTTCTCATTTGACCCATTATGAAATCAGTGCATATATCCTGGACTTCAACTTCTGGATAATACAACAGAAGACAGTCATTATTTTGCTCTCTGTTAAAATGTCAAGCAAAGAACTAGGGGAAAAACTTACCCTTATTGTTTGGTCATCAGAAGAAGTGACAAAAAAAGACCCATCGAGAGAAAAAGTCACAGAATGTACCCAACTCATATGTCCTAGGCACTCAGCTATTTTGGAAATGGATTCAATATTCCATATCTAATAGAAGAATTTTAAAAAAATCACTTTTAATATAAGAACATAAAAATAACTACCAAATCAGATCAAATGATGACAAATCACTGTCTCCCACAGTCTATTAAGATGCCCTGGGAGGCTTGCAAGAGGCATACATCAGACCTCCCACGCTATTGTTTCCTAGTAGTTGGTACTCTATTTAGAATCAGAGCTTTCATCCATCAATGGACCAGTGTTTGTAAAAATTTTTTTATCAAACATTATAATTAAAAATAGATCACATTCAAAAAGCTTCCTTTAAAATGTTAGGCTGTCAGCAACGACTACAAAATTACAAGAAATATTATAGAGATGTACAGAATTAAAATGAGCCCTTGTCTAAAAGTAAAGTTAATAGAAGATTAGATTTTAATTGCTTAAGTCTGCTCTATTTCAAGTACTCTCTGTTGTCATCTTAAGGTAGCTGGAACCACCACAGTCACTAAACAATAAATATGCATTAGAATTATAGGATAGAAAAAAATAAATAAAATAAAAAATAAATAAAAATAATAAGATAAAAAATAAATAAAAATAAACATTAAACAGAACATACAAACAATTATAAATGGTTAATTTGCTTTTCTGAATTTCAAGCAAAATGGTTTATCAAAGTGATATGGGACCTTACAGTTTCACTGCTATTTTTCAATAATAATGATGACATATTCCCCTTGAACTATAATTCTGACTTCAAATATTAAATCCAAAATTATACAGATATGCAGATTATTGACTTAAACTATCATGTATAAGAGTTTTATTTCAATTCTACTGAAAAACAAAATGGAGACTTAGATAATCTCAGTAATGGCTATTTGCAAGGATCAAAAAATCACTATTCAGAGTGTCAGTATATTGCATGCATTTGCTAGCTAGTGGGATGTAGGCAACAGGATTATGGCTTGTAATAGAGATGCTAACTAGCATAGACTAGCATAAGCATAATTGGGATAAACATGGGCTTTGTGGCATACTGGCCAAAATGTGTCAAAACTAACCAATACTATATCCTTACTATTAGAAGGGAATGCTGAATGTGACTAAAACTGGTAACCCAGTCTTTTTCTAGCTTAGTAAAAAGCATTATGCGAAAATCTTGATTGATCAAAGTTATGATGGGTCATAGAAGTTAATATTCATGGCATCATCTGTTATCACCATGACCTATCAAAGACTGCTTTGAAATGCAAGGGAAGTCCATGGTAAAGATATATGCTTTTTCCTGATTGTGAAATGAAGAGAAAGATGAGTAATAGATGTGAGATTTTATCTTGTAGAATTGATGAATTATGCGCATGGAAGTGATAGTATAGGTTTAATTATGAACGAAAGGGCTAAAATATATGTCATAAGTATATATTTGTGTCACCTAGACTATTGTGGGAATTTACAGATTGGTGATAGTTGCATATTATGCTCTACTGCGATAATAAAAGAACCAGAAATATGTCTCAGGAAACTTTGTGCAATATTCTGAATTAATACAACCTGGGGGGAAAATGTTATTCTGTCTGATGGCATGAATGGCTAGGTAGAAACAAAATAATATGGGGGGAAAAAAAGGTTTGGGAAGAAGGGACCATTTGGAAACCCAGTAACATATGAAGAATGGTGATTATTTGATAAGTATAAGGTTAAAATGGTATGTTTATGAATTATGCATAAATCTAGCAAAGGAATGATCTAAAGTGTAGCTGATTCAATGGTTCATAACGAAAAACTAAAATAATGAAGGATACAAAGGCGATAAGATGTTCTGAATATGGGACAAGACATTTTTTGGTAGTGTCAAAGGGCATCTTGGAGAAAAATGGACTGAGAAGACAAGGAAAGAAGTGAAAGGGCTAGAGTGAAAGTTGTAAAACTAGGAGAAAGTATGAGTTCTCTATGTAAAAGTAATTAAGGACAGATTGATCTCCCAAAAGAATGAATGGGACACATAAATAAAAATGCTGTGAAAGCTGTTTGGAAAAGAAGTATGATTCAGAGTATCACAGAAGTTTGTGGAGTTATGCTAATGGAATGTATAATAAAGGAAATGTGATGGAATGGTGAAGTGAAAAAGGTTATAAATGAGAAAAAATGCAAGTAAGGGAATTCTGCTAAAAATTGAGGATAGAAATAAGGTGTATAAGTGTAGAGAGAAGAGAGACCAAGGAAATGTTTATTAAAAATGTATTAACTCTAACCACCCAGTCACTCCACAGTGAGATGGGTGGTGACAAATGTGAAATATAAATAAAAATAAAAAATAAAAAGAGGTGGAGAATATAAAAACCAATTTAAATGGAAATAAAACACTGCTTTGGAAATGGGTAGAAATGGTTAAAAAGGAACCCTACAGCAGAATGACTGGAATTAAGAATAAAATTAAGAACGAAAGAGAATAAATGATTTGGGATGAAATTGAAATGAGGGAATGCTGGAAAGAGTATTTTAGAGATTTATAGGGAAATATGTGGTAGAGTGGAATAGAAATGAATGCTATAAATGGGAGTGTCCAACAAAAATTTATGAGAAGAAAGTCAGAAACACCAGGAAAATTCTGAAACAATGGTAAGCCTACAAACACTTAACTGTATAACTGTATAACTGGAGAAATCTTAAAATGGGATGTGGCTTGCTTATAGCATAGGAGTGAGATTTGTTTAACAAGTGTGAAGGCTACTTCTGTCCCTCTTATCATTGCCCTATAGAAAGAGAAAAGTAGTGACAGTGAATGAAAAAAGTAGAGGGGTTTGAGTCTGTTAAATCTGCTTATCTTCAAAGGAAGTACAAGTAATCCTTGTGAGCTGGGGGGGGGTTCTGCAGTGTGGCGCAAAGCCACAGGCACCCCTGGAAGCCTCAGTTGCCCCAGCCCAGCAGCACTTACAACCGCAGGGGCGCTGCGACTCCCTCCACCCGCCTATCTCCTCCCCAAGGTCTTCTGAGGCGCATGATTTGGAGAAGGAATCGTGTGAGCAGCTTGGAGAATGGTGCAAGTAGCTTCGGGAAGAAGACCTGGCATGGCCAGCAGCTGCCTCGTATAGAGTAAGGTCAGGCCAGGTGCACCTCAGCAGCAGCAGGAGGAAAACGGCCAAGATCAGCTGGGCGTGACAGAGCCTGTGGAGCGCAGGGCGGCGGGTGCAACTGGGGTTTTGTACAATGATGCTGGGGTAGCTGGCTGCAATGTGGAGCTTTAGGCAGCATTTCTCAGTGGCAACGGTAGTGCTAGGGCTGAAGTAGAGGCTTGGGGAGTGGTAGCAGCTGGCTGAGACTGCTGAAGGCCCTGGTGTCAGGATTAGCCCAGGAAACTCCAGGAGACAGTACAGATTCAATCCAGCAAAGTTTAATGGCCTTACTCCCGTTACAGAAATCTTCTCAGAGTGAGAGCAAATTCCAGGGTCACCCTCCCAACCTCCCTTGCATTCTTTAGGGAGGGTTCAGTCTCATCCTCTTATCTGTTCCTCATTGCTCTGGTGATGAGAGTAAATTCTTAACCCCTCTTGTCCTGACTCTCACACCTGGGCCTCTACTTCAGCCCCAGCCTCAGTGCTGCCGCCACCAAGTGCCACTGTGCAGGGCAGCCAATAGGTTATAGATGGGGTTGGAGATAGGTGGGTGGGGGGAGTTGCAGTGCCCCTGTGATCATAAGTGCAGGCGGGCAGGCTGCCAAGTGCCCTAATTTTGATCATGTGATTGCAGGGGCGCTGCAACTGTCATAACTTTGGGTACAAGTCATAAGTTCATTTTTTCAGCACCATCATAATTTTGAATGGTCGCTGAACAGGGACTACCTGTAGCTTGATTATTTATGTATATAAGCATGTCACAATCAAGAGCAAGATTTGTGGTATTCTTTCTTTATCCCATTGCAGGAGGTGATTAAAAGGTACACCAAATTCTCACCCTGGACAAAAGCCATACATTATTCTGGTTTGCCTGTGGGTTTTGTTTTCTTCTGAAGTGACTAGGTTAATAAACCTTTAAATGAACATTCAAAATATTTTTCTTGTTGACGTTGCTCTATATGATTGTTCTTACTGGACATAAATTACAAAGCTGACTTGATGCATCTTTGCGCAAAATTTAACAGTAATCTCATTGTGGATTCTTGATTTTAATGAAAGTTACTCTTGCCTCTTGGTCTTAGCCATCAGCAAGCATTTAACTTTTAGCAACCTGACTCCATACAAAAGTTCAAATGTTTACATTTATAAACATATGAAGCTTCTTTATACAGGACCATTTTCAGCTGTACTTCCAATTATCGGATATATATTTTTACTAGCTGTTTTTAGAGATGCCAGGAATAGGAACTGGATTTTTCTGCAAACAGTAGGGAGGATGTGGATGTCTCAATATAAGTGTGGCTTTTGTAAAGTAACCATGCAAGCACATGCACAAAGAAACAGCTGGGAGCAGCTTCAAAACAGTTGTGTGAACTTTGCAAATGATGTGACTATTTTAATTATATGAAAAAAGCTTTTTAGTATGGATTCAAATATGTTGCTTTGCCCAATTATACTATTTACACTGAGCTATGACTCATCCTATTGTGAAATAACACATTATAGCAACAAGAAATCTGAGGATGGAAAGAAACATATATATTTACTTACCTCAACAGAATAATGTGATAAAGCAACTGCCACTATTTGACTATTGGGGCAGAAGTCACAGTACTGAATTGTGTTGTGGTGGCTCAGAAGAACCTCTGCCAGTAATTCCTTAGTTTTAACATCAACAAGCTGTAAACATAATAAACATTTTAAGACAATATTTCCCATACTATTTGGAAAGTTACAGTTATACAAACTTGTAGCTGTGACACGCATGCATGTGTGCATGTGTATATGTGTATGTAACAATCATAATAAAAATGGTATAGATTCCTTTTGATTTTACAGCTCTAATATTCAGCATTGCCTCCCAACAAAAAAGTTTTTATATATATATTTGCATACAAAAGAACAAAAGAAGTCTAGAACAGTGATGAACATTTTGGGCTTGGCGTGTCAAAAATTTGGAAAAATGCCTAACCTGATTCTGCTGGCGTGTCACACCCTCCTCCCCCAAATGGAAGAAAAACAATTCTTTATATATTCATTTATTTAAAAAAATACAGTACAATCATGTGTGGTGCTATATATTGTGTAAAGAAACATCAAATAATTACTGAAATTAAATAAGAGTAAAACTCAGTTTCTTTGGTAACTCAAACAGGGAGGTCAGGAGTTGGTGAACACTGGGGTCTCACCCAAAATGTCATGGTGTGTCACCTTTAACATGCGTGTCATAGGTTTGCCATCACTGGTCTAGAACTTATAATTGATTTGCAGCAATAATCTGTTTGAAATATTCTCTATTATGTTAATATTTTATTAATGTAAAATTATCTTATTTCACTTAAAAATGTAATTATAATTACATGATTAACTAATTATTTAATAGTTCATTAAAAAGGAAAACAAATTCCACAACAACTCTTTAAAACTATACTACTCCTGCAAATTTTAGTATTTAATTAAGAAATCTTGAATCAAATGCATTATTATGCCAATTTTAGACTTGAATCAATTTAAGGACTCAAGTATAAAATCTTTCAATTACTGTTTTATTTATTTAACAAAATTATAAATATCTCTAAGCTGCAGGAAATGTGCTTCTTCTAGTATTACAGGACCAAACTTTCTGTAAAATTATAGTTTATCTTCCTAAGTCTAACTTACGTTTGTTTCAAAGTTCATTCACATTAAAATATTCTTTACAAATCAATTAATTTTATTAATTTATTCTCACTGGTAATTTCACAAGAGCATAAATATCCCTATACCAACCATGAATGTGCTATTACAAGACAGTATTTGCTGCTTGAACTGTTTATTATGAAGACAGCTAACGATGTCTTTCCTACCTAATAGATATAATTGCTTAACTTCATCTTATCTTATTCACATCTCTTTCCTACTTCTGTCTAAATTTTCATCTTCCTTATTTAACCAGAACTAAACTTTAAGC
The DNA here is from genome assembly GCA_030867105.1 of Liasis olivaceus. Classification (NCBI taxonomy): domain Eukaryota; kingdom Metazoa; phylum Chordata; class Lepidosauria; order Squamata; family Pythonidae; genus Liasis; species Liasis olivaceus. The sequence continues at coordinate 48,735,705 of CM061355.1, read as the reverse complement.
TAATTAACTTAGTCAGGATTTACTACACAGCTTCAAGCTGTGGGTAAGAACATTACTGTAATTATTATCTGTGCTGCCTTGAGAGGAGGTATGGACATCTGAAGCAGGTTGATCTCAAGCCTGTACTGATGAAAATGGAAGAGAGCCATTTCTTGTTGGCCAAGACTGGGACTCAGCAACCACAAACTGTTACTACCTCATTTGGACAAATATTATAATGTGGTTATCTCCTGAAAAAGGGGGAAAGGAAGAGAAAATATTCATACAGCCAACACTATATGAAAGCTCTGACTATAATGGGAAGAAGCAAAATATGGTCTCTGAGCCTGGATGGAGGCCTGGAGGATGGGCTACACTATGGATGGTTTTGTGTTATTTTAGATAAAATAAGGGCCACCACAAGGTAGGGAATTGTCCAGATTCAGTTCAGTGTTACATATGCTAGCTGGAGTATTTTCTCACAAAACAAGCTGCTGCCCTACTAAAAGACTATGGAGAACTGAAGCTTTGGTATTTCAGTGTATCTCTTCCTGCTATATGCTGATACAGTTCTTGAAGTTACTTGGCTATTCATTTAGGGAGACAGGAGAAGCTTTGGAGAAGTTACCCACAGATTCTGAGACTGAGCAGTAGATTCTGATCTCAGGTTGGAAAATAGAAGGGGGCTTCAAGGATTCTCTCATTAACAAGCTAATCTCTGACTCTGCTTCAGAGTATTCCTGAATGAACATATGATATTATATGGCATATTGTCCCTCTTTCACCTTTCCTGCTGTATAGTTTAAAATGTATTAACACTGATTTCTCAAGTTTTAAAGCTATTTGAACTGATACAACACAGCACTTCTGTCTATCTTTAAAAAAAAACTGTGAACACTGGTATCTCAAAACACAAGTTAAAAACAAGATGAAAGAAAGAAACATTACCAACCTATTCTTAAATACTTACAAAAAGCTTATTTTTAGCTGCCACTACTATTGCTGCACCATTAGATGACCAGGAACAACATTTCACTAACACTTCCACATCATCCTGGTATTCATCCCCATTTCTGACGAAGTCTCCTATGTCAATAGTTTTCAGTTCATTTGCTGAATGCACATTCCAAAGCTTTTAAAAAAAGTTTTCCAGTCTTTAGTACTATTGTCAAATAGCAACACATTCTAATCAAGCAACTAAGCTGATATCAAATTTCTTACATATTATTCATTTGGACTGCTTTATTTCTAAAATATTGCTAAGTAAGAACCATTCCATAAACACATTTTGTCTAGGCAAGCCTATTATGAATGCACATGAATAATTTTATTTTTAACCAGTATGGGAAGTATATTTTGTTTTATCTTATAGCCCACTTATCTAGATATACATATACGTATACTGTATACTTAAGTTTTCCCATACAATATTTTTAAAAAGCAGTTTGTTTCACTACATTTCATTTTTCATGTAGTCTTTAAAATTCTTTAGATAATGGAATATATTCTATTTAGACTCTTTGAGAGGAAAATCAATTCATATCAATCTGCCTAAATTAAACACTCCATTTTGGTTCTCTAATGATTTTAATTCATAAGTTATTCTTTCCATAAAGGTCAAAGTCCAAACTTTTATTGTATCAATGTCAACGAAATCAATATCACATGCTTCCAATATGGAGCTATAACTTATCTTGTTTCTGTTAATAAAAAAGAGAACGTCTTGCTTCTTACATTGTATTCTCTATATTAAATATATTTCAGAATCACAGTTACTGAGTTTGGTTGATATACAGTATTATTTTGTTATAAGCCCTATCTCTAAAAAGACTTCTGATCTAAATCTCTGTATATTATATGCCTATTAGAAATGAAAGATTCTTTCTTTTTTCTTATATAAAACCAAGCAACTGTGTCATACTTATTGATAAGTTACACATCCCATATTTTGCTGTTAATGAAAATGCTTTTATCACACAGAGTGAAAACCATGCCTTTTCTTCAACTTTAGTCCAATTTTAGGGTTGCCATGCTAATCCTTCATTGTCTATACAGGTAGTCCTCAGTTAATGACAGTAATTGGGACTGGAATTTCCATTGCTAAGCAATGTGGTCATAAAGCGCGATGTCACGTGATCGGATTGCTTAGTGGTGGCAATCTCAGCACTCCTCATTGCCATTGTTAAGCAAGGATGGTGGGTCATTAAGTGAGTCCCAGGCAGCTCTTAAGCAGGCTGGCAGGTAGGTAAGGTGTGGTGTGATCATAGTGGGGCTCGGGGTGGCTACTGCCAGGCGGGGGAGGGTATATGACTTGCCCATGAGATGCAGCACGAGCATGGCGGGGTTGGGGGTGGCTGCTGCTGGATGGGGGAAGGTGCACAAAAAGGTGACCAGGAACAACAGGAGGCAGAGGTTGAGCGTGGCAAGGCCGGTGATGGCTGCTGCCGGATAGGGGAAGGTGTGAGCAACTTACTGAACAACTTGCAACCTTCCCTGCCAGCTTCCTCATTGACTTTGCTTGTAGGATGCTAGCAGGGAAGGTCACAAATGGCAATCATGACCGTGGGACACTGCAACTGTCGTAAGATTGACAAGTGCCCAGATCGCTATCATGTGGCGGTGCTGTGGTAGCTGGAATTTTGAGGACCAGTTGTAAATCTCCTTTTTCACTGCCACTGTAACTTTAAACTGTCACTGAACAAATGGTCAGTAAGCGAGGACTACCTGTAGTCTATAATTCTGCTATTGTTACTTGGTTACTGTTAGATCAGAATTTACTATGTGCTCAAATGTACACAGCCAGATCTTATTCTATGGGGTTCAAAGCCTCTATGGCGATTTGTACTCATGGACCCTTGTATTTTATATGACTGCATGTTGAACTCATGTTGAAGAACATAGGTTTTGTTTTCTTACAAATGAAATTCAAGTGTTGCATTCTTTGGAATGGAAAACAATACAAGGTTCGAAACATGCTATAAGGGCCAAACCTTGTTTCTGACTCTAGTAATTCCAATTTCTAAAACAATATAAGGTTTTAATAACATTATATTGAAATTCTGCTTCTTTGTCACATCCAGATGCACTGGAATTACATCTAAGCAATTTACATACATACAAATTAAAATGTAAAGGTAATATGCATTATACATGAAACATGCTCCAACAATAATTCACAAGAGAACAAGTATGAGAAAGCTGTTTCTGTTGTGCACAACTGTAGATGACAGCTTCAAACTAAGGAGCTGACAATAAGGAAAGTACAGAATGTTTTTCAGCTATTTCCTGCTTCAATCTGGATATAAGACTAATTCAATACATGGCAGAGATGAAGCAAGAAAGGAACCCATCTGACAAGTTGTACAGGTTTGCTGAATCAGATGTCCCTTATTTCCCCCCAATAGCTTTCCTAACCAATTAGCTAAGTAAAAAAACATTATTTTTTACAGATTGCCCAGCAGTCAGACATTTTTGTGATAATTTCTCTTTCATTAGGTACTTGTATATTGTAGAAAGAAATGTATAAACAAGTCCTTAGCCTCAGTGAACTCTGCTTAGTATTCAATTTTTTTAGAATATGCAACAGTTAAGTGGTTTTTTGTTTTGTTTTTTTGTCTGCGCTCAGTTATTACTGACCCTGCAGTGACTGCCTGGACGAATCCTTGCAGTTTTCAAGGCAATTGTTTTTCGGAAGTGGTTTGCCAGAGCCTCCTTCCTAGAGCAGAGCCCAGCTGGCGAGCGCAGGAGGCGGGATTTCCGTTGCTTCGTGCCCTTTTTGGGCGAGCGCGGTTTCGCGCTTACCGGCAACTGGTCCCGTCTCTCTGTGCAAGGCGCTGCCAGCATTTTTCCTCCCACCGGAGTGAGAGTACCCATTTATCTACTCACGTGAGTTTTTGACCTGTTGGGTTGACAGGAGCTGGGGAGGAAACAGGAGCTCACCCTGTTAACGCGAAGGCTGGACTCGAACCGCCGAAGCGTCAGCCATTTCTGGCCGGCAACTTTCAGCGTCATTAAGCCGCTGCGCCACCGCGTCCCCAGTTAAGTGGGTACATGCAAGAAAAAAAATACAGCCATATAACCCAAAGCACAAAACTATTTTTTCCAGGGTACAACATTACAGAATCAAAAGGTGCTACCTACAATAATTTAGTCTCAACACATACCTTTAAAGTTCCATCAGCTGAACAACTAGCCAAATATTTATCATCTGGTGAAAATCTGCAGTGGGTTACAGATCCTTCATGGCCAAACAGTGTATTGCGACAATATTTACTATTCAGATCCCAGAGCTGCATTTAAGAATAGTAGAAAAAGAAAAAAGGAAACTAAGAAGAAATGAACAAATGGATAAAAAATAGTAGAAAAGTATTTATTTTGGCTTTTCTGCAAAACATTCATCACTTGTATAGCAACAAAAATAAACTTGCAGTTTGCAGTTTTCATTAGGAACAACCAGATTGCTGTTGACAAACCTTATTTATTATATCTATAAACAATTTTAGAAACACAAGTATTTGGAAAAATGGAAGGTTATTCACTACGCTGTCAGTGTGCATCAGTTCTAATCCATTTTTGCAGTCTAGCAGTACCTAAATGGCCTCCAGTGGCTAAAAGTGGGAACAACAAAGTAACAAATCTCAAGTTCACATATTTCAGGAGGCTTCCACAAATTCTCTAACTACCATTAAATACTCAGAGCCATCATTACAACTGTAGCTACATGTAAATATCAATATGATTTCATTTATTACTTACTTTGATATAAGTATCATTTGAACATGTTGCTAGTAAATGGTGACAACTAAATCGGCAGTAGTTGACCTGCTCTGTATGTTCTTCGAATGCACACACAAGATGACCTGTTCTTGAGTTCCAGACCTAAAACGTTGTACATAATAATTCAAACATTTTAAAAGATATTTATCTAGTATATATCAATTTCTAATCTAAATACTAGACAAAGCAGATATGTTAAATATCTGTGTATATAAATGTTCTTTATATTTTACCAGGTGGAAATTTGCTGAAATACTGAATTTGAACATGCAAATGTAAGCAACCTATATAACAAGAAAACTATAGCAATCTAGATAAAACAAAAACTATGCTTACAAAAGATAAGTCATCCCAGAGACAGCTGGTATATTTCATACTGTAAGATAATTAGCTTCTTACACAAAGGATAAAGTTATGTAGGTTTTAATATAAGATTCAGAATTTGTCATCTACTCCTTGCAGCTCTAGACATACATACAGACATACATAAGCAATTATTACTAGTCATTAGTCTTTGTACTATAAGATGAAGAGAACATATTTCTCAGTAGTGGAGCACATGGTTTATAAGTGGAAAGTCCCAGACAGAAGGGTCTCCACTTAAAACATTCATGTAACAATTATACATGAATGTTTTAAGTGGACAACCTACAAAGCCCTACATGAATGAAAGACCCTGGAGAGTTACTACCAGTTAGAGTTGAAAACACATCCACTAAATAAAAAGTTACAATGGGTTTGGTTAAAAGGCAATTTTAAATGGAGACTGCCACAGGTATCAAGATGGAAAGGTAATTTTGAGCTCCTAGAGGAAAGATTGAATATAAATTGTAATATTAACATAACAAAATAAATAGGGCACTTATCTCCAGGAAATGTCATTGACAAATTTAAGGTATTATTATTACGTATTAGATTTTTTAATCCTGCCTTTTTAAAAAAAATACTAGACAACCCATGACCCGTTGGGTCATCGTTTCAGAGATATTTCCTTACCTAAACAGAGAAACAGAATGACCAAGGGCAAAATTTGTGGGGGTGTGAGCGACTTACAACTTGCTACAGGCTTCCCACTGACTTTGCTTGTGGGAAGCTGGCAGGGAGCGTCGGAAATCCTCCCTCCCTCCTTCCTTCAATCCTTTCCTTCCTTTCCACATATAATATAGGCTTGCACCGTTTGCCCTCCCCTAATGGCCCTCAGGAGAGCCCTGGTAAAGCCTTCTCCTCCTCAGCTGACCCATGGAATTGCCTGCCACTTTGGTGGGGGGAGGTGGAACAAAGAGAGCTGCGGACTGTGAGGAAAACTGCACTTGCATTCCCCATTCTGGTATGTCCCCAAGGGACCTCTCCCTCGAGGGAGGAAGAAGGCTAATTTGTCAACCGCCAGCACCCCTCAGCCAGCCTTACCTCACCAGCAGGCATCCGAGTTGCTCCCTCCTCGTTCCCTCAATGCCCACTGCCGTTAAAAGATTTCAAATTTTTGCCTCGGTTCCAAAGCAGCCAATCACCACTTGCCTGTCGGGCCTTGCCACCAGACGATTGGGCACAGGGGACAGAGGGATGCAGAAAGAGGTCAGGGATACGCCCATGATGATCATGTGACCTGGACTGAGTGTGGCAGCGCAGCAGCGGAGCAGTTCTGAAGTGGCCATAAATTTCCCAAATTTCAATTCCATGTAAATAATGGGTCCCAGATTTTGGACACGTTCTGTAAGTTAGCCCATTTGAGGTACCTTGGTTCAAAAACTGTTGCCCTATGACTCATTGTTTTGCCCAGTTGAATGTTATAGACACAAGAATTTTGGTAGTATATAGGTATAACTCAAGGTGCAAACTTAATTTTCTTGCCTCTTATTTTCCTCACAACTGTTACGGGTTGGCCAGGGGAGCCAAATGAGGTAGCAGGATACAAATGGAAAATTATTTGTAACTTCATTCTGATCTTTACACTACATTTTTGGGTTATGTAGTCCTAACTAGTATTTTTGGGTTATGTAGTCCTAACTAGTAACCAAGTAGTGAACCTCTTCTCTGGAAGTGTTTTTTTTAGCTAGAGGCTTTGCAGTGATAAGTCTCGGAAGCAAATATGAGAAGAAGTCTTTTGTTATATCCTATATTTTGTATGAAACTGGTATTTTGTGAAGTTTTACATTTTAAATGTAACTCTCTGTAACTTTCCTTTCTGCTGATGCTGAGTGCTCTTATCTCCCTCCCTCCTCAGATAGCAATGCTCTAGACAACAAGGCCGAAATGTACCCAAAACAAGGTACAACCGGTGAAGACAAGGACTTGTGGTTTAGCTACCAGCAATTGACCAAATTTGGAGTACGGAAGGCATGGGGAGGGCACTAAGGGGGGATTGGGGAGAAACAGCTCTTGTAATGATAAAAAGGCTTGCTGAACTCCTTTTCGGGGTTCAGTTCTTTGCAGGGACCTGCGAGTCCAAACTGAACCTTTGCGCAAATAAAGCTTCTCCCTGAATGACCCAGTGAGAGTCTCGTCATCAATAAATGTTGCGTTGCTCCCACCCGTAACATTTCTGGCGACCCAGATGGGACTCTCCTGGCCCTTTGAGCAGGACCAGTGGAACTCCTGAGACTCAGCGACGCCCAGCGGCTCGACGCAACCAGCGCTGGCAGGACCCTTGATTCCTGTGCCTCGGGACCAGCGGACGCCACAGAGAGCAGGGAGCCTTCCCCTGGATCCAAGGATCCATTCACGGTGACGAGCAGAGGAGTGAGTGGACGGCCGGCCGGAGGAACAGAGGAGTGAGTGGGCCGACTAGCGACCAGACCAGGCGAGTATACTCAGTGGGGAATACCCGCCATAACCGGTGAGGCGGAAGAGGAGGAAAAGCACGTCCTCCTGGGGGTGAAGGGCCCAAGAGTGGGTGCCTTCTAGGATTGTGTGGGTGGTTAAACAGTCGCAGTTCCTATTGGTGACCGTTGAGTGTCCGGCACCGTAGGTCGGCTGTAGTGTATAGGCAAGTGGATTGGGAACATCCCTTCTCCTAAAGGAGTAAGGGATTGGAAATCTGGCACACTCTGTAGCAGGGATTAGTCTTTAAAAGGAAGAGCCAGCGATTGCTGGGAGACCAAGGCAAGAGGGGACAGGTCCTTTAAAAGGAAGAGCCAGCGAGTGCTGGGAGGACTGTCTCACCGTTTCCCTGAGCCGGACCGAGGCCTGACAGGAGAACCCCTTGCCAAAGTCTAACATCAGGTACACGTTAGGAGACCCACACCATGGGGAACACAGGAAGCAAAATTACCCCTCTGTCGTGCATGCTGAAAAACTTTAAAGCTGCCTTCAGTGGCAACTATGGGGATCCCAGGTGCGACCCGGATACCCTGAAGATTTTCTGTAAACAAGAATGGCCAACGTTTGGAGTCAACTGGCCTGAAGAAGGGGCTGAAGACATGGATCGTACTTTAAAGGCTCAGCTTGCAAAGCTTTGTTAGGAGACTCAGTTGCCATGGCCCAAAATACTGTCCCTTGCTTTAACACGTATCAGGGCTATTTACTGTCCCCCTTTGAAATGCTTTATGGGAGACTATTTGGATCTCATGAAGTACAAACTGCCTGGACTGGTGAAAAGAACATTTCTCAATACTTGCAGAAGCTGGCGCACGTTCTATCCTCTGTTTCCCTGCAGGTCCGAGATGCCTTGCCAGTCACTCCTGACGTACAACCCATTGCCCAGCCAGACCAGTGGGTTAGAGCTGTTCCCATCCTGCACTGATCTGAAGTGGTCCCAGCCGAAGCAAGTCCTACTGAGCATGCCAACTGCTGTGAAAGTCCTACATCAAAGCTTGGGTGCACGGATCCAGGATCGGGCAGGTGAAGGAACCCCCAGACATTTGGCAAGTTTCCTTGGTCGATGGACTTAAATTAAAATTGCAGCGTTCTCTAGCTTCACCAGCAAATCTTTTTAAGGACTAATTAGGTCCACTGGTAGTGACCTAATTCAGGAACAACCAGAAGATTTGGCATCACCCATACGATAAGAATGAAAAAAAATACTAGTTAGGACTACATAACCCAAAAATGTAGTGTAAAGATCAGAATGAAGTTACAAATAATTTTCCATTTGTATCCTGCCACCTCACAACAACCCTGTGAGGTGGGTTGGGCTGAGAGAGTGTTACTGACCTAAAGTTACCCAGCCAGCTTTCATGCCTAAGGAAGGGCTAGAACTCACAGTCTCCTGGTTTCTAGGCCAGCACCTTCACCATCAGAATACAAACTCTGCATTTCTCTGCCTAAACTATCTCACAGGTTAGCTAAAAGACCCTCATCATCTCTTGACTGGATTATTGCAATGCAATCTACATAGGGCTACCTGTGAATGCTACTTGGAAGCTACAGCTAGTTCAGAATGCTGTGATGCGAGCAGTGGTAGGCACATCATGTTACACCCATGTGTCATCTCTGCTTTGTGAGCTGCATTAGTTGCCAGATGACTTCCAAATACAATTCAAGGTTATCGTTGATTATCACCTACAAAGCCCTACATGGCATACAGCTTGGCTATTTGAGAGACTGTCAATCTCCAATAGTTTGTGCCTGGTCAATGAGATCAAACAGAGTGGGCATGCTGTTGATCCTCTCAATTAAACAATGTCATATATTGGGGCCTAGGCACCTTCTCTATTGTGGTGCCTGCCCTCTGGAGTCATATGGCTCCCAACGTTCCAGAAGTTGTTAAAAACATAGCTCAGCTCCCAGGCCTGAGGTTAGGGTCAATGCTGAGCGTTTGTCAGTTTTTGATGGTTTTACTCTTCTGAGCCCATGTGTTTTTTACAGTTTAGGTTTCTTTTCTTTGTCTGTATTGTAAGCTGCCCAGAGTCTTTTGTGAGTTGGGTAGTCCCCAAATTGAATAAATACATAAGACAAAAAAATAAATATGACACGCTAGAGTAAGAAAACATTCATTCTTAAAATATAATGCAACAATAAATCCTGAAGAGGCAGCTTTTCCATGATCAAAGACACTTATTAAAAAATTCAGCTTCTGTGGTCCACAGAACATGGCAGCTACATTACTAGAGAGAATAAGACTGAAATGTTGCGACCTTTGGGGTTTAAGTTTGCTTAAGACCAAATATTTTAGAACTTGTTTTAATGAAAAAATTATAAAAAATGGTTGAAAAACAACTATTTGACATTTAATATTGTTAGTGTTATCTTAGAGAACTCTAGGTGTTGCAAAAAATGGATACTCTTTTAATCTATTACTGAAATTTATTAGTTTCTTATTGGCTACAGTTAAAAATACAGGTAGTCTTTGCTTAACGACCCTAATTAGGACTGGCAATTCCATCGCTAAGTGAAGCGGTTGTTAAGCAAAACATCATGTGACTGCCCTGCTTAGCAATGGCAGTTCTGGCAATCCTGGTTGCAGTTGTTCAGCAAATCACTTGAGGTCATTAAGTGAGATATCATGTAACTGTGACCTGCAACCTCCTGCTGGCTTCCCCATTGACTTTGATTGTTGGAAACCAGCTGGGAAAGTCACAAATGGAGATCACATGACCGTGGAATGCTATGACAATGTTAATGCACAACGGTTGCAAGGCACCTGAATTGTGATAATGTGACTGCAGAGATGCTGCGATAGTCATAAGTGTGAGGAACAGTCGTAAATCACTTTTTTCAACGCTGTAACTTCGAACACTCATTAACAAATGGTTGTTAAGCGAGGACTAACCTGTAGTATTAATTCATTATGCTCAAGAGGATGAGTGATTTTTTATAATATGCTTACCTTTACTTTTTTATCCACTGAACAAGTGGCTAGAAATCTGTCATCCACTGAAAAAGCACAGCAGAGCACTTCATCATCATGAGCTTTTATTTCTAGGAGCTTTTCTCCACTTTCAGTTTTGAAAACCTACAAACAGAACAACAAATATTAAGAAACTAGAAGTGATATAGAAATGTTATATCTACATACAAACCTATACACAAATAAACGTTGCAACTTTTTCTACTTTCCAAAAGGAAAAAAGAAATGGAAGGAGAGATTATTAACTTTCAAGTCAACCTCAGCAGTACTAAATAAAAACTGGCACTTTTCATAACAGGTGAATATACATGTTGATCAACCAGTAATTTTGAAAGTTTCAGAAAAATCAGAGCTTCCAATATCTACACAAAAATCTACTAAATCACAGACGAGGTAACATTTCAAAAGCAAGGAGTGCATAGAAACCTAAGCACAGAACAACTGTAGCTAATCTGCAAACTTCAGTTACATGTAATTATCTACTATCAAGGAAAGAAGATGAAAAACACAATGGGAGTTAAATACATGATTTAAACAAAATCTGGTTTTTTCTCTAGGGCTTTTTTTTTTAGAGAGTTAAAATCCATGCTTCCTTTCTTTCTAGCATCTTGAGCATGTTTCAAAGCATTTTATGTAATTTAAATTGGTGGGAAGTGGGTAATAGTATGTCTCTGGATTAGAGATCCCAGCTTGCATAGAATAATGTGAACTTGCTTGGAGAAAACTATGTATTAGTTGTACTTCTGGTATACTGGTTCAAATTTGCCAAAATTACCTGGTACTGTTCTTGTCAGCAGGGAGGAATAAGTGAGTTACTTAGTTTACATCTTCCCTGTATTAGTAGAAAGTGGTATGTAAGAGCCATGATTGTTAAAAGCAATGATGGAAAATGAAGATCAGTATCAATGAGTCCACTGTTGATTATCATGATATACCAAAAATTGTGACATGGAATGTAATAAAAATAAATGGCAGAGTACAAATTAACAAATGAAAACAAAAACAAAAAAAAAAGTAGGTATGTTGTATATTTATTTTAAAAAAAGGGGAAGATAAAATAAATCTGAATGAAAGTGGCCTGCTCTTAGGAGTGTTGTTAATGCAGGGAAGATAAGGTAATGACTTAATTAGGAATTAAATGGCAAAAATGGACATCAGAAAATACTAATTAGTATAATCCAGGCTGTGTTGAATACATATGAAAATCCATAATTTGGTGATAGTTGCATGTTATGCTGAAGTGACTGGTGATAATAAAAGAACCAAGGTATGACTTTTAAGAAAATTGTTCAATATTCTGAATGAATGTGATCCAGCAGTGGGGGGATATGAATGGATGAGTGTATATTTATTGTACAAAATAATTTATTCTATATTACCTGACTTAACTCCCTGGATGGAAGAAATGTGTGAAGTTTCTACATATGAATTTTACCAATGCTGTGGAAAATCTGATCAATATTTCATGAGAAAAATTATTTTGTTTTAATATTTAATTTTGTATTTAGTTACTGCTTTGCTTTTACTTTTCATATAGAATAAAAGCATTTTTAATGAAAACGGATGGTTGAGATTGAGATGAAAGAGTATATGCCAATAGTTATACCATCTGATGTCCCAAGGATGAATGAGAATAATAACTAGTGATTGCTTAGAGAAAGTTCTGTTGTTGTGAGGAAAAAAGGAGGTGGGAGCATTAGGTATATACACTGCCTTGAGATGACAAAAATAAAGACAGGATGGATGGATGGATGGATGGATGGATGGATGGATGGATGGACAGATGGTTTAAACTCAAGTCTATCTATATGCATACCTGGCAATAGAACAAAAATAAATCTAAAGGTATGAATGACTAGTTTATAATAAAAGACAGAAAGAATCAGTGAAGGATACAAAGTGATGAGGTTCTGAATGTGGGACTGACCATTTTTGGTAATGTCAAAAGGGGATACTGAGGAAAAAGTAGACATGCAAAAAAAGAAAGAAGTGAAAGAAATTAAAATGAAAGTAGAATGAGTGCATGAAGAGAAAATACAGGTTCTGTATGAAAAAACATTAGGATTACACTCCTCTTCCAACAGAATGAATGGAAAGTAAACTTAAGGAAAGATAATGTGGAAGCTGCTTGGAACAAAGTGAACAGAGTGCCAGAGAAGTGTTTGAAGTTATACTGAAAGAAAGTATGAAAAAGGATGTTTGATGGAATGATGAAATGTCAAGCACTGTGAATGTGAAAAAAATTCATATAATGAGGCTACTAAAAACGAGGCTGAGAGAATGGTACTTGTACTGAAGTATAGAGAGAGAAATACAGTTAGAAAAATATAGTCAAAGAGAGCATGGAATATTTAAGAACAAAAGAGGTAGACAAATGCAGCAATTTTGATAGAAATTTTAAAAATGTGTTGGAACTCAGTCAAAAGGACTAAGGACTGTCCAGCAGAATAAGTGGAATAAAAAAAATCTGCAATAATTTTGAATGAAACTGACATGCGGGAACGTTGGAAGAAATATAGAAATTTCTAGGGGAATGATACTAATAAGTGAAAAGATGGAATTGAAACAAATACTATAAATGTTAGTGTTCACAAAAAAAATTTACGAAGTCATAAATAAAAATAGCAAGGCTGAAGGTGTAACTGGTATAACTGGAGAAATATTAAAATATGGATGTGAATTGCTTTTGGGGTGGCTATGTGACCTGTTTAGTGCATTAATGAAAAATGAATGTGTGTCAAATGATTGGAAGAATGTCATTATTGTTCCCCCATTCAAAGGAATAGGTAATGAGTAAATGCAGAAACTACAGAGAAATCAATTTGGTGTCCCTACAAAGGGACAGTTATTCTTTTTGGCAGAATTTTGATTGAAAAGATATGAAAAGTGACAATAAGCAAAATGTAGGAAATGTGGTGACGCTTTCTGCTAGGAGGCTGGTGTGCAGACAATATTTTTCGCTCTTCAGCAAGCAACTGAACAGTGCAAGAATGTTTATTATACAATGTGGAAGTCTATGATAAAGTGAATAAGCTTGAACTACTAAATGTTTTGCATGACTATGGAGTTGAAGATTGGCTCCTGAATGCAGTAAGAACTGTATATGATTAAAAATATGGTTCACATGGTTCACGCTGAGCAAGGAGCAAGACAAAGATGTGAAACATCCCCATGGTTGGTACTGTATTTATGAATAAATGTATGAGGTATGCTTCTGAAGATGATAGAGATATGTTGGTTGGGGAGATGAAGGAACATATACTTTCGCATGCAGATAACAGCACAGAACCCAAATGATTTACAGTGAATATTAGATGTATGATTCAATGAGGAGTATGGATATGAAAATGACTACACCATGACCAAGGTAGCTGTGTTTGACAGGGGAAATAGACTGAACAATTTTAAGTTACACACAAAAGGTGAAAAATCAGGGCAAGTAGATGAATCTGTGTACCATCATAGATTGTTTACTAAAGATGGGAAAATGGAGGAATGTTTATCTTGAAAGGAATGAATGATTGTTAAAAAAAAATAATGACTAAGTGTAAGAACATTTTCTGCCCATTTTATTATATGGATGTTACAGTTGGAGAAACGTAACATTAAGTTGAATGTGGGGAGAACTGATTACTTAAGACGTATGTATGGTAAATAAGAATGGATGCTAAATGAATGTGGACTGAATACCAAAAGGGATGACCAGAATGAATACAGAGGCTACTTGCAACTCAGGCTATTCTTTTCCTCTTTTTTCTAGATGAAGATATCGCACCAGTCAATTATGTTTCTAGGCTGGTATTTCATTTTCCTGAGGAAATCATAATTGCTACATTTGATTAATCCAAACCACCATTTACCGTCATTGGATAATTTATAAACTATGCTCCAAATAAGAAATAGAACCTTATCATCTCACCCCAACATGTGAAAGAGGAAGAACTAGGAGCAGGGAGTCAGACAGCACTCTAAACCACAAAGCTACACCATAGTATACACGTCATTAAAAATAATCTAAATGGAGGGCTCCTTATGCTAACAATCAAAGAAATTGTACAACTATTCCATCCACTTCCTTAATGGATTTTCTGTTATAAGAAAGAAGATGAAAGACAGAAGAAAACTATAAATCCAAGGCACCATTCACAAAATGCTGAGAATAAGGCAGGACAATTGATAACCAAAGACCAATTTGAAAATATGATTTCTAAAATGTAACAGTATTATATAGTATTCATTTGATACAGAATATATATGATTACTACTTTGTTGTAGTAATCTACTACCGTGCTGATATGATACAAATTTTACCTGCAAAGTTTTATCTGCTCCACATGAAGCTACTCTTTGTTGGTCCTGTGAAAAACAAGCATGGTAAACTGCATCTGTATGTGGATGCACAACCAAACGGTACATGTTCTTCACTGATGTTTTATTGCTAGATTATAGAAAAATAAGAAAGGTATTACTTCACTATCTTTTTTAAGATTAGGTTTATATTAACATGTTCAATTTATCAAATGATAACAAGCCACACAACATGTGTGCAAACATAATTATGGTATATAAAAAACTATTTTTTTATTTTTGAGGGATTGTAGTCCCTAAAATAATAATTGATATTCAAGGCCTCAAGGGTTGCTTTAAAAATGTTATTCTTTTTTAACTGAAGTGAACTTTTCACATTATCAGCAGTTACTTCACCTCTCCATATTTCTTGGGTATACGTATATTATTTTAATTTCATATAAAAGTACACATACATGTCTCAACAAAAAAACAGAATTAAAACAGTAAAACAGAGGTACAAGTATCATGTATGACAATCTATTTGTAATCTGAGTAATCTGTCTTCCTACTATATGAATACTAAGCATAAAAGAAATGTACCATAGTGAATTTAGGACTTGAGTTTGGAAGGAGCTTCCACAGGAGCAAGCAACAGCGTAGTATGGAACAATAGAGCCGCAAGAGTCACTTTAGCCATTGAGTCCTATCTCCACTTAGTGCAGGAATCCATCCTACCATCTCTTTAGATATTAATTGGTTTCACTTTCAAACTACCCTTTTTCAAACGTCAGTTGAATCTAATTTCTTCTAATTTAATTCCTGCAGCCTCCTTGTTTGTGCTAAAACCAGTCCTGAAGAACTGCTTGAAACATTCTCCCTATTTAAACCTAGACAATATGCAAATCAGCCAGTATTCAGTCAATGCAAAGCATCTGTGCTCACAGCAAGCATTTTCTATTTTTTCTCAACCAGAAATTCAGTGTCCTGCATTAAAAAAACTGGTACTGAAATATTCTGAGAAACAGAAAGGAGTTTCAGCAGCCAGTTTCTATAAAGCCTGGATAAAATATTCTGTATTAAAATACAGAATATAACTTTTAAATTGCATGCACAAAAAGTTTGCTGTTGAATTGGGATTAAATATGTCAATATCTATTTGACAGATTTGGAAAGAGATATGAAAAACAGATAAATGCTTACATCCATTCCACATAAAAAGATCCTTTATTAAGTTCTCGTTGAGCTCGCAGTTTTGCTTGTTGATATACTTCTGAATCTTCCGGCTGACACAGACCCAGCTGTACAATGTCTAGAAATGGATGATGTCCAAGGAGATGCCCATTCAAGGACAGAAATTCCTGGAAGTTTTCTCGTGCATGAGTATCCTGTGAGTAAGAAATATTTTTGCATAAAAATGGTGATTGATAATGTCCTGATTTAGCAAGGAAAACTGAATTAGATGGAACCATTAATGGTTATACAAATGCGTTTACCCCTTTTTTCCCTTTCCTCTCTTTGTTGTTTTTTCATATTGCTAAATTTAAAATTACAAACTCATTGGGAGGAAGGACATTTTTATTTTGCTTACAAAAAAAATTCAGAGAATAATCTATACTGATTCTGTACAAAATACTCATTGTTTAAAAAATATCCTTAGAGGAAAAAAGCTTTATGTTCATGAATCAAGTAACATATCAGTTCAATTCAATAAAACCTGACATAATTTTAACTGGCAGAGAACTGTTGAAGCTAGCTGGTAAATTATAAAAATTGAACAAATAATAATTACAACTTATTTTACATATTATCATATCATACCTTCTGATCCAGTATTTCACTATATTCAACATATTCATGAATCAAATGAGCAGGCCCTACTAATTCTGTTTTCATTTTAATCCAATCTAGTGAGAACATGAGAGCACGCAGCTCCTGAAAGAAAAAATGCAGAGGAAAGATGTTATATTCAACAAAATTTTAAACTGTTATATAACTTTATATTTTTAGGGAAAAGAATGAATTTATAATCCCAACATTCCTTCACAAAGTACAAGCAAGATTAGAAATACTACTGAAGTTTATACTTCCTTTCATTATTCATGTATGCAAAATGACTCATCAGTCTTTGCTCTAGGTCTAATTTTCATAGGATCTAACATATTACAATCACTTGGCTAATGGGCAGCCTTAGAAATTGGACTAATAACAGTAAATAAATGACATACAAACTACTTCACATTTATTACATTAGTAAATATTATACAGTGGGTACCTCAAGATACGAATTTAATCCGTTCCGTGACTCTGATCGCAAGTCGAATTGGTCGTATCCTGAAGCAAATTTTCCCATAGGGTTCAATGTAAATACGGTTAATCCGTTCCGCCCTCCGAATTTGGTCGCACCATGAGGCAAATTTCCCCATAAGGTTCAATGTAAATACGGCTAATCCGCCCTCCGAATTTGGTTGCATCCTGAAGCAAATTTCCCCATAAGGTTCAATGTGTTGCACGGCTAGGAAATTCCCCAGGCACGCTTTAGTCAGTTTCACCACTCGAGCCCTAGCGCAGAAAGAGGAAGTGCTAATGAAAGGGCCACCTGGCGCTTCTTCACTAACCCGAGCGTGCGGGGGAAAGGCTTTTGTCACGCGCACCACGCCAAGGGCTATGGACAAAGGAAAGAGTGCGGAGTTGAGGAAGAGGAATCAGCGCGGGGGGAGGAAGCTCCCGCTCCCGGCTGTGCGCGCCACAAAAGCCTTTCCCCCTTGGTGCACTGACAAAAGCCCAGTGAAAGCAATCAGCGCATGGGGGAAAGGCTTTTGTGGCGCGCACAGCCGGGAGCGGGAGCTTTCCCCCACACTGATTCCTCTTCCTCAACTCCGCGCTCTTTCCTTTGTCCATAGCCCTTGGCGTGGTGCGCGCGAGGAAAGCCTTTCCCCCGCGCGCTCAGATTAGTGAAGAGGCGCCAGGTGGCCCTTTCATTAGCACTTCCTCTTTCTGCGCTAGCGCTCGAGTGGTGAAACTGACTAAAGCGCGCCTGGGGAATTTCCTAGCCGTGCAACGCCGGCTGACACATTAAACCTGATGGGGAAATTTGCCTCATGGAGCAAGCCTCCTTGCTACCGCGATCTCGCCCACAGGAAGCCGCGACCACGTGGCAGCAGGGCAAATGGCCACGGATCCAGTTCGTAGCTTGAGGCGGAGTTCGCATATCGAGGTAAATTTTTGCGGCCAGAGCTGGTCGTATCTCGAAATTTTCGTAAGGTGGGGCGTTCGTATCTTGAGGTACCACTGTACTTGCAAATGTTAAATCAGGGTTTTTAGACTGTTATTCTATAATATTTCAATTTTTACAGAATCTATTACATTGAATTACCATTTATTCATGATATTAGTGAAATATGCAAACACTTGTTTGATTCCGCATTGGATCAAAGGACAAAATATTTTATTTCAAGAAATGCATATGAAAATTTATACAGGAAAAATTGCTGGTATAGAAACAAAAATATATTTCTTGCTTCTTGCAGGTATAGAAACAAAAATATATTTCATTTTAAACCATAGACCTCTTCACAAAGTTTCATAAGAAAATTAATTCCCCTAGAAAGAAACTCTTTTCTTACATACAAGGGTATGGAAATAAAAGTCAGTGCAACTTACATCATGCATATTGGCACTTGCCATATGGTAAGCCAGAAAATTATACCAGTACATGCAGTCCTCCTCTGATGGAATAGGCATACACTTATAGTATTTCTTGAACTGATGAACTACTTTTTTATGTAGCTCCTACAAAAATTAATTGTTTATTAATATAGTAATGGCATTCGAACTAAAATAGTTTCTCTACTTTGTGGTACAATATTTAATAAAAATCCCCCAAAGTTACACTATTATAAAAATAAACAGAGTTCAGTAATCTCTCTTGCCCTATTCACAAGGTGAGAATGTTGTTATGTTCTGGTGAGTCAGGGGAACTCTAATATGAAACTAAAAGCAAAACCAACTAATGTCTAGTTCTTTAATTCCAACCTGAATGTTGCCTACATGCAACTATGCACAATATTCCAAGCTTGTAGTGCTAACAGGCACTGAAGGTAGGGCAAGTCAATGTTTTCAATTCTGAAAAGTGGAACAGAGTTACCAAACCTTTGTTGGATGCAGAATTAGAGCAAGCATTCACAGCTATTAATTAGACTAAAATCACATAAACAACCAATACCCATCTTAGGAAGATGGACCATTGATCAAAATAAAAACAAGACTAGTTTTACCAAGAAAAATTCTACCAGGCAGGATCAGAGAATCAAAGAATCAAGAGAATCTCTGGCCACCACCAGCAAGATTTGACCTCTACTCTTCAATAAGTTGGAGAGATCTTATGGTGGCTTTATCTACTGACCCATGTATCACTCTTCTATGCAGATTCAAAGTAGTATATTTTCAATCTCTTCTGTTTTCCAATTTTATTTATTTATTATTTGTTACATTTATATGTTGCCTTTTGTCCAGGAGCTCAAGGCAAGAGAACCCTTAAATAGAAATTTAGCTTTAAATTCGACATCTGTTAAACTATACTTTTATCCTTCCAGGTGCCCTGCTCTGAACCCTATTTTCATGCTTAAACATTATTGCTGAACCTTTGTAAAATGCTTAACTGTTTGCCAAGTGAATACTAGTTGAATAATCTTAATCCCTTTCCCAATCATTCTATGCCCATAGCTCATTAAACTGCATATCAGAGTTAAAGTATTATCTCAGCACCTTTTGTTTTGGACTGTTTTTCTCTCTTTTTGCTTGCACAGACTCATGGCTAGCCCACATCACAAATATCTATTAATAAATAGATTTCCCACATACACTATCAAAACACAGATTGTATAGAGTACAATTTCAAAACTATTTGAAAAGATGAATTAATATTGAACTAAAAAGTAGTCTCCTTTGAGTTTAGCTATTGATTATATGAGTGTGTGTGTGTGTGTGTGTGTATTTTACATATAGCAACACTATGAAAGTGGTTTGCCTTTTTCCAGAATATTTTTTCTGAGTGCCCAGTCTAGCTACAGTTGTAGTGCCTGGTGATCTCCCATCTAAATGCTGACCAGGCTTGTCCCTCCTTAACTTTTTGAGATCAGCTAAATTCAGCTAGATGTTGCCACTAATAAGTATAAAATAGAATGTGCAATTGCATGACAACGAATTGCAATATTATATTATGAATGGATTTTGTATACTGACTAAAATAGACTTGGCTTCCTAGATACATCACTATTCAAAATTAAAACATACTTGAAGCTGACAGCAATTCTTCTCCATAAGAAAATCAAGTTGGAGATCATGCAAATAATAACAGAATGATTTTCCATTTCGATCACAAAATAGCAGAGATTTGTTGACAAATTCTTGCAGTATGTCTTCAGCTTCTTCAGTCTCCATATCCCAAAGAATACAGAATACCTAACACGCAAACAAACAAAAATAGGTGAATGCAATGAACAATGTGATTGGTATTTTTCCCTTCATTAGGTAGAAATAATTTGAAAAATTCAAGAGAACACAATTAGATCCCATTTGTCAAGTACTGAAAAGATAGATTCTTAGTATGGAAACTATTCCACAGACAATACATAAGCAAATTCTGGGTAACACTATCTTCAATTTCCTAAAATTGTTCACGTGCTATTTATTTTGTTAAATATTGATTGAAAATAAGCATTTTAAAGAATACAGTGGTACCTCAAGATACGAATGCCCCACCTTACGAAAATTTCGAGATGCGACCAGCTCCGGCCGCAAAAATTTACCTCAACATGCGAACTCCGCCTCAAGCTACGAACCAGATCCGCGGCCATTTGCCCTGCTGCCACGTGGTCGCGGCTTCCAAGAGGAAGTGCTAATGAAATCTGAGCGCGAGGACAAAAGCCCAAGGAAAGCAATGCAGAAAGAGGAAGTGCTAATGAAATCTGAGCGCGCAGGGGGCGGGGGGAAGCTCCCGCTCCCGGCTGTGCGCGCACGCGACATAAGCCTTTCCCCCCAGCGCGCTGATATTGCTTTCACTGTGCTTTTGTCGCTATGGAGAAAGGAAACAGCGCGGAGGAATCAGTGGGGGGGGGAAGCTCCCGCTCCCGGCTGTGCGTGCGTGCGACATAAGCCTTTCCCCCCAGCGCGCTGATATTGCTTTCACTGTGATTTTGTTGCTATGGAGAAAGGAAAGACCGCGGAGGAATCAGTGGGGGGGGGGGAAGCTCCTGTTCCCGACTGTGCGTGCGCGCAACATAAGCCTTTCCCCCCAGTGCGCTGATATTGCTTTCACTGTGCTTTTGTCGCTATGGAGAAAGGAAACAGCGCGGAGGAATCAGTGGGGGGGGGGAAGCTCCTGCTCCCGGCTGTGCGTGCATGCAACATAAGCCTTTCCCCCCAGCGCGCGGATATTGCTTTCACTGTGCTTTTGTCGCTATGGAGAAAGGAAACAGCGCAGAGGAATCAGTGGGGGGGGGAAGCTCCCGCTCCGCTGTGCGCACTACATAAGCCTTCCCCCCCATTGCTTTCACTGTGCTTTTGTCGCACGCGCCAAGGGCTATGCACAAAGGAAAGAGCACGGAATTAAGAGGAATCAGCGCGGGGGGTGGGGGGGAAGCTCCCGCTCCCGGCTGTGCACGTGGGAGCCTTTCTCAGATTTCATTAGCACTTCCTTTTTCTGCGCTAGGGCTGACTAAAGCGCGCCTGGGGAATTTCGTAGCCGTGCAACGCCGGCTGACACATTGAACCTTATGGGGAAATTTGTTTCAGGATGTGACCAAATTCAGAGGGTGGAACGGATTAACCGTATTTACATTGAACCCTATGGGAAAACGTGCTTCAGGATGCGACCAATTCGACTTGCGATCAGAGTCACGGAACGGATTAAATTCGTATCTTGAGGTACCACTGTACTTCTTTATTCTTGACAGAATGGTGACTGTCCTTTTAA
This sequence comes from Liasis olivaceus, assembly GCA_030867105.1. Taxonomy (NCBI): domain Eukaryota; kingdom Metazoa; phylum Chordata; class Lepidosauria; order Squamata; family Pythonidae; genus Liasis; species Liasis olivaceus. Next base: position 48,713,902 of record CM061355.1, on the reverse strand, counting down.
AATCAAAACAAAAACTATAACAGAATCTCAAATTTAAATCTGCAACTCTGATTTCAGAATTGAAATGAACTGGAACATTAAGTTGCTAATTATTCATACTTTTTCCTTAGATATATACATGTTATTCATGGAAACAAGAATAATGTTTGTACTGTAGACTATAAGCAAACTAAAGAATCTGAGGTGTGATTGTTAACTTTGTAAATTTTAATTTGTACTGGCAAAACATATACTATGATAGTTTTTTTTAATTCTTTGCTTTGGAGAAACTTATAACCCTAATGAACTTTTTAATTAAATGACTTTAACAAAATGTTTAAAATATTTCAGAAGTTATCTAGATATTTATACAGCAAGCATAATGAAATTAAATATTGTTAAGGTTACAACCTTATTCATTCTTAGGTTGAAGTATGAACTACTAAATACAGTGCAAATCCTATTGATTTCAGTGGAAGAATGCATATAAGCTAATCTTATAAATGCTATCAACAATTTTCCAGACAGTAAATATAAATCTAACAACATTCAGTTAGATTTGTTATTAAGAAACCATATTTTACATATATATATATATATATACACACACACACACACACATACATATATATACATACACATGTATGTATATATGTATGTATTTTAATTGCTAACCAGCCCTGCACAACTAGCTCTGCAAAAATTGTATAATGCCTGCAAGTGACCTGATGGCCAAATCTGAAACAGACCCACTTCTGAGCTTGCACTGAAGGAGAAGAGATTCAGAGACTACAAATTAGTAATAACTGCCATGGTTATAAGACAATTCGTGAGTGTGCTCACGAATGGGTACCATTACAGCAACCAGGTTTTTTTGTAATGGTTGGAAGTAAGACTCTTTCAAATACACATTTTAATAAATGCCCAGTTTTTTTATCTGTAATATAAAATGATGTTCAATCACCATTAGCACCATAAATCATGTTTTACCCTCAAATCATTGCTTTAAAAATTATTTTACCTTTGAAGGCACTTTAACATCCTTTTGAAGGACAGAGAGATCTCTGTAATAAACTTTAAAATTTTCTGACAACATATCAACACTTATGGACATTGCTTCATCAAATGCTTCATAATCATAAGATGAAGATTTCCTTATTCTTTTAAATTGTTTGTTCTGAAGTTGTCTAAGGTAGTATTCCCAGCGATTCGGAAACTCTCTTAATAATGCTCCTATTAATGATACCACGAGAGGAGAACCTAAAACAGAAGAATAGGTAAAAGTAAAACTGAACAAAAAGAGATCAAATTGCTTTTTGAAGCAGTTATTGCAGAAACTATCAAAGCTATCAAGAGAACAAAAATGTTAAAAATTCCCTAACCATTCCCCATCAGAGGAAATGATGACTCTTTTCAACTTTGTATTCAAAAATACACTTAAGAACATTCATCTTCATTCCAGAATAGGAATTATTTCTTTTGTCCCTTAAAAAATATGGAATTTGAGAATCTGAAACATTCATGGGGTTTATTTGCAGCCTCTTCCTTTCTGGTTTTGGGCTTTGGAAGCCAGATGCACAGAAGAAAATGCAAAAGGAGTTTAAGGAAGGCCGCAAGAGTAATGCAAGTGCGTAGTCTATGAAGTGCTGAGATATTTTCCAGAGGAGCAAAAAACAACAACAACAAAATAAGCCATTTCTCATATTTTCTAGTTACTAGAATACACACTGAAACTCTAGAAAGGCAAATCATACAAATTAAAATAGCAAACAAGGCCCAAGTAACTTTGCCTTTTTAAAATTTAATAACACTAAGTTGCTCAATGACTAGGAGTTAGGTTAGATAAAAATTAAAAATAATTACAATTTTAAATTAGCATTTATGCAGTTACAGGTATATTGAAAACCTACCATTACGTTTTTGATAGAGAGGGTCATTACATAAAATGAAGAAGTTTACCTTTGCATTCTCTTACAATATGATCAGCTTTTTCCGGCAGCTCTGTTACCTTCATATTAACGAATAGGGATAATATTTCAAGTGCTTTTTCACGTGATAATCCACTTTCCACAGAAACTTCACATTTATTGCCTGAATACAGGATCAGAAAGAAAAGGTTTGATTTAAAGCATAAATAAAAGTTTCTCCACTGCCAAGTTAAAGTGCTATCCACCTATCTTTGAATCAGCAAAAATTATATTGTCATGAGGTTTGCTGCCTCCATTGCCAATCCTTGTCCTGTCTCAGTTCTTATTCGGTTTTGAACAGTTCTGTCCCGCTTATGCGTGTGCAATGCATGGTAAACAAAGCAACTGGTTTATCCCACAGGCATTGCTTCTTCTGCAGGATACTAACTGGTACTAAAAAAAATCATCTGCCAATCATGACACTGGAATAGGAATTTAACAGTCTGGTTGCAGGACTCCTTCCTGTGCTCCTCCCTCCTGCACCAAGGTTGAATAAACAACAACAGTAACAGAATAGAATTGTGAAAAGAGCTGAGTCACAAGCAGCACTTTTCCTTAGGATACCCTTTATACAAGCAACAAATGCCAACTTCTACATTCCTCTGAACTCTGGGAGACAGTGAGGATAGGATGGGATTGGCCCCATCATCCCACTGTTTCACTATTTCAGCCTGTTATACAATTTCAAGCCCTAGCAAGTAATCAGATATTTCAGGTGCTGATACGTCCAGTTCTTCAGGGAGACAACAGCCAAAACACAGCAGATGAGGCTGAATGTGGACTGGATAGGATGGGGTATACCCATATCATACCCCTACTGGTCACTGGTCTTTGGCTCCAATATAATTGGGTGAGAAAGAGTAACAGATTTTACACATCTCGTAGCTGTTGTTGCATGCTCTTGCTTTAAGAGGGCAAATGCTACTTTCACAATGGAACAGAATGATCTAAATTTGTCTCACCCATGAGCTGGGGATGAGATGTTGTCAGGACATACTTCTTCCATGTTTAGATACAAATGGGGAAAGACCCAGAGGGGAATTTATGTATTTATTAGAATTTTCACAATTCTGAATATCCATTTTTAGCCAGTGCACTTAAGAAATCTCAAGGTCTGCATTCAGGTGATCACTATACTATTCAAAAACTGTATGGTTCATTTGGAATGTAAATATGCATGTCCAAATCTACAGCTGTACATATACTGATATATCCATGAAGACTCTCATGTATATGACATAACAAATTGGAATAAGTAAGCTGCATTCATAACTCACTGAAACTGGTATGAACAAAACTACAAAGCTTCTTAAATCAGTACTTTAACATAAATACCTCAATGTACATTTTTTTGCATCTCATTTTATTTATTTATTTATTTATCACATTTATATAGCCGCCCATCTCATATAAAGCAACTCTGAGCGGCATCGTGGAAATGCCTGAAAAACGCTCTGCCGAGCACCTCCAATGTCTCCAGGCTTCACCACTGCTGCCAGCTCCAGCATTGCCACCACTCTGCTAGCCACCGAATAGCTGATTGGGGCATCAGGTATGTCTTTATGGCCCGTGATTGTTTTTAATTTATCAGTGCAGCCCTTTCCCCTCTACAAGTTGTGCAGGCCTGCTCTAAGCCTGCTTAGAGAGATGTGTTTCAACCTAATTCTCCCAATATTTAGGAGAATAGCTAAGCTTTTAACTCTTAAACTGATTTGAACTGCCTAGATATTTATTCTCATTTTAACAAAATTGATTTAATTCTTGTGTTTTATGTTTTATATTTTGTATACTGTTTTATTCTTGTAAATCATTTTGAATGCTTATATAAGCAGAAATTTGGGGTCAGGTTAACAGCATGTGTGTTACATGATCAAATTATTTTCATTATTTTTTTACCTTTAAGGAAAAGGCTACATTTAAGGCTATATTCTATTAGCATTTTTTGATATATCTATTCCATTTTACCAAGTTTTATATAATTAAAAGTAGATAATACTCGTTATTCATGTATATTTACATGATAGTATTACTGATTATATATTGTTTAAATCACCCCTAAAAGAGCTTGGAATTGTTTTATATCTATAGGAAGCTGAATAATATATTCTAAATTTCCAAGATTCTGTACACACTTCTCTATTTCCCATTTATACTTTACTTCTTACAGAATATATTTTGTTTTGAATTTTTAAATCTGCATTTTTCTAACTAACTTTCCCCACAAATCTCAAATATGTAGGATATACTATTCAGATTATTCGCTATAAATTAAACAGGAGATAATATTAACAAGATAATCCTTTCCTCTTCCAATCTCTGTCAGAACTACTAATAGATACCGTACAATTTTTCCAAGACAATACTATTTTTCTGCTTAATATAATGGATATATCACCTCATGCTCTTAATAAGGGTTAACAGAATAATAGCAACAAAAGTCATACCACTATGAAAGGTAACATACATGAAATAAATGAAATGAAAATGTATAGGTTATGTAGGGGACAAAAGGAGGAAAACACAACCCTTACCAGTTACAGAATCTGTTACACTCCTGTCTCTACTGGTGATAAGAATCCGGCAGTGATTATCAAAAGCTTTTAGAACCCAGGAATCCCAAATATCGTCAAGTACCAAGAGAGATCTATTACCACCAAAAAAAAAAAAAAGATGATAAGCTTGAAGTTAAACAGCATTATATACTTAAGAAGGTTCTTCATATGTAACAGTACATTTCCTTTTTTAGAATACTTCTACCAAAGTATTAGTAGACTTTAGTAAGTTTAGACTAAACAAGAGCCCATGTGATTTCAGAAAATGATAGCACTGTTTTAAGACGTACAGATAGGTGGTATCCTACGTGCTTTGAAGCCCTTTTTAAGATCAAGTCCAAACCACTGTATAGCATTTTAATTATATCCTTCATAATACTGTTACATTCTTGAATTATTGATTTAAAATTTGCTTTCTTCTTTAATCAAAAAGGGTGTTATAGATGAATGCTTTTTTTAAAAAAAGGTAATATTAGCATTCAGGCTTAATTTATGATAAAATAGGGGAAAGAGGAGCCAAGAATGAATAAAAATGAAGTATTAGTTTAAAAAAAACCCTTTAAACTCTGAATATTTAGAAAGCATATATTTATCCATATTCAAAATTATATTTCTCAATATTGTTCTACTGTTCTCCTTCTGGAATTTTTTCATCATTTTTTTCAAGATTAACAATCTTCTTCAACAAAACACATCAGCAAAGAAAGAATGAACACATTCTTAGTAACATCTTTCATTCATAAAGCACAGCAGACAGAACCAATAATTTTGATTGATTTTTCAAATAAATCAGGATTTATTTATTTTTAGATTTATATCCTATTCTCCCCACAAACAATAACCCTTTAAGATGGGTTGGCTGAGAGACAGAGAGAGAGAGAGACTGGCCCAAAGTCACCCAATGGGCTTCTGTGCCTAATGGAGGACTAAAACTCATGGCCTGCCAGTTTCTAATCCAGCATGCTATACTTACTCCATGTACCTTAAAAGCCTGAACAAACAAATCAATGCACTTCAGAAAGAAAGCAATTACGCTTTAAGCTGACTGATACTAAAAAGTTTTAAATTCATCTACGCAGAAGATAAAGCATTGTTGATTTTAACTCAGGATTCCTGTTATCAAGCTTTAGATTCAAAAATTGTTCAATGAAAGAATACATGTAAAGCAATGATTATATAAATAAAACACTAGACTGACAACTATTAGCTTCATATGGAAACAATTCATCAGTATTTTTGTTATAAACTGTGTATGCTAGAATTTTAAGCAACACAGAACATTTATTGGAAACTTCTATAAATGTAGGAATTTGTAACGAACAATTCTAGTCAAGCTGATTTAAAATTAAAGATCTCAGATGCAACTCTGTTCTACTGACACTACCTTGGGTGCTTGTGCAACAGCAACCAACGAAGGCGATCTTTTGCTTCCTCAATATTAAATGGTGGCCTTTGTGAATAAGTGAAGTCCTGGTCTAATCTCAGACAAAGATTTTGGAGTTTCATTAATAGTCCTGTTTTATCCTGTTTTCCAACAGAAACCCAATGCACTCCTCCTGGAAAGCAACCTAAGCAAAAGATGCAGGTTGAAATTAAAATATATTAGTGAACATTAGTGAGCCTTAGTGAACATTAGTGAGCCTTAAAAAAATCCTCAAATATACTGAGGTTAGGCTTTATAAAAAGTTAACTGAACAGTGACAATCAGCGCTTTCATCTGCTTTTTTCATCTTCCCTAGCCATTCCTTTTTCTTTTATAAGACTGAAACCTTGAGAGCACAGACTGTCTTTTTTATAAGGTGCATATGCACAGTCAAATTATCCTCTCAAGAATCCTGTTGCTGCTACAACAATAAGCACGAAACTCCTAAATATTAGAAGGCTCCATGAGGCCGAAAATACTACATGTATCAAGCTATGTAATTCTATACCTATTATTTTTACACTTGTCTGCAGCACCTGGCTGATGCTGAAAATGTAAGCAAGTTTGAGACTGATTAGTACTCCAACAGGAGATCACCAGAAAACCCAGAAGAAGGAAGAACAATCTAGAATAAGACAGTGACAAACTACTTCCATTCTGTTCCCAAGATATGATACTACTGAGCAATAAAACAGGAGTTTGGCAGGCAGGCAAGGCCACTTTTTTTGTTGCTCTTTCTTCATCAGAAGAACATAGTGAATGGAGGAACTGCTCTCATGATCTGCAAGGGTTTATTTTCCATTTATTGTTATATTAACATATATACTCATGGATAAGCTAAGAATTTTAGGTGCCAAAATACACCCAAAAAATTGGGTTTGGCTTATTCACGGCCTATCTGCAGGTGGTACATTTTTCACAATATTCTGATTAAAAATTCAAGGATCTGCTTATCCCCAAATATATTCAGTAATACTTTTTAAACGTGTCCCTATATCCCATAAATACTTGTGGATAAGCCCAGCTGTGGATAAGCAGATCCTTGAATTTTTAATCAAAATATCATGAAAAATGCACCACCTGCAGATAAGGGTTGGCTTATCTGCAGGTGGTGCATTTTTCATGGTATTTTGATTAAAAATTCAAGGGTTGGCTTCTACGCAGATGGGCTTATATGCAAGTATATACAGGATACTGTTGATATATTATATTTTACTATGTAAACTGCCAGGAGTCTGGAGATGGTGGCATAGAAATTTAAGAAGGCAGGCAGGTATATTCCCTTGGTTGGGGATGTAACCTTACTACAGGTAGTCTTCAACCTATGACCATTCGTTTAGTGACTGTTTGAAGTTATGACAGCCCTGAACGAATGGTGCTCATGACTGGTCCTTGGAGTTCTGACTGTTCCAGCACCCCTGCAGTCACATGATCGTGATTTGGGTGCTTGGCAACCGGTTCACACGACTAGTTGCAGTGCCCTGTGATCACCATCTGCCACCTTCCCTGCCGGCTTTCTCAGAAAGTCAATGGGGAAGCTGGCAGGGAAGGTCACAAGTTATTGGGGTAAATCTCCCCCAACTGCATATTCTCCCTCAGCACCTCTGCGCTGGCTACTCATACACCCTCCCCGACCCTCGCTGCGCCTCCCTCGCACCCTCCCTGACCCATGCTTGTGTACCCCCTCGCACCTTCATGAATCCTCCCTGACCTTGTGCACCCCCTCACACCTTCCCTGATCCTCACTGTGCCTCTCATGCATCCTCTCGCTCCATCCCCCACCCGGCAGCAGCCACTCACCTGCATGCTGGCCTGGGACTTGCAACTTCCTCTTGGCTTCCCCACTGACTTTGGTTGCGGGAAGCTGGCAGGAAATTGTTTCGCTTAACAACCATGGGATTTGGTTAATGACAGCAACCGGGACTGCACGGATTGCCATTGCTAAGTGATGTGGTCACACTTTATGACTGCATTGCTTAGCGTCAGAAATTCTGGTCCCAATTGTCGTTGTAAGTTGAGGACTACCTGTAGTTACTTAGTATATTAGTGTTTTTAATGAAATGAAAATCTGTGCTTATAATTTTAATGTCTATTATGCTACACAAGTGAAAAAAATGCAAAGCTTAGTTAGACATGTGACTTAAAGATACGTGACTTACTAAGACTTCCTTTGTGTGAGATACTGACTCTTAACATTTGTAATAACTGACAACTGATGCATATTACTTCTTTCCTCCCTTATTCATATTCCAAAATTATATTTTGGAACTGTATTTCACTTGGGCACAGTATGATTATTATATAACATGTTCAAAACTAAATTGGAATCTCTGTTTGAAGTGGATTCTAATTTGGAGGCAAATTACAATCTTCAATAAACTGTGAACGTGAACTAACATGCTACATTAACAGAAATAAGATATAAATACCTTTTAAAAGACAATGGTTACGTAGAGCTTCCGCTGCCAAAACAGACTTTCCACAGCCTGCCATACCATAAATAATTATCCATCCTGGATCGTTTTCTAACCTGTATAGATTCTGTTGTATTTTTTTTACTAATTCTGGACGAGTGACAAATACTACTGGCCTCTGTGGAACTCCACCTTCACAAAGGGTAGTCTTAACTTAAATTCAGGAAGGAAAGTCAAACAAACAAAAAACAATAGCAGCCATTATCTTAAGATAGTACAAAATAAACAACTCTACTAAACAGAATAATGCAATCTCTCCTGAGAATTCTTTAATTTAGATTATCACTGACAGCAAAGTAATTTTGGCTTTAATCTATCAAGTTTATAAGTGGAAAAAATAGAGTAGATCATTCATTTCTTGAAAGCAGTGAGAACTTTATGGTGAAAGGAACCAAATCTAGCTGTAACCTCAGGTTTTGGATCAGACAAGAGCATCCTTACATGTGATTCTGCTGGAGGAAGGCTACAGAATGCTAATTCTATGTAGATATGGCATACTGTATGCATAATCTTATGTTCTTAAATATCCATTATTAAAGTATGTTGCCCTCCCCATCAGCATTAATTGCAGCAGTATAGCTAATACAGAACTTATATGGCTACCAATCTCTTATAATGATTCTAGGAGGCTCACAACAATCAATAAAAACCAAAGATAAAAACAAAAATAGAATTTTTTTCCCCCAGGGGGCAGATCAAACAGCCTCCCACTCAACTGCCATTCCAGCCCAATGACTGGGGGAAGAGCCAGGTCTTCACGGCCTTCCAGAAGGTTAAAAGGGTAGGGATTCTTACACAAAGAAATTTACACAAAAAACCTCCACTTGTCTTACAAAGCTCGTCTTTGCTGACTGGAGCAGCATATAATCTCTAGTAAATAAGAAAAATAACTACTAACCATATGAAGTTATACCATCCTCAGAATGTTTTCCATTTGAAGGTGAAATAGGGAGGCCATCTTGAAGGAGAGCAGCAAGATCTTTGTATCCTTCGTGAAGCAGAGCATTATAAAATGATATATATGCATCATTATCTTTGGCAATAATTATTTTTAGAAGCATAGCTGCTCTTTCTTTTTGTGTAGTCTAGTACAGAAAAGAACAAAATGTAGATTTAATACAATTTATTTACCGTTCTGCTCTCTAAAATTCTACAAACTTCAATATGCGTTAGAAGGTGATAAGTTACTAAAATTGTTTATACTTGTGATGAAGGGGGAAATAATTTCTTTATATATTTTTTCTTTTTCCTTTATTTTTTTAGTTTGTATTAGTTTTTATTGTTGTAATTTTTAATAAAATTACTATTTAAAAAATCCTTCAATATGCATTTGATATTTTTTCTGGATTGATGTATCAGACATAATCAAGAGAAGATGACAACTGCTACACTATTTAGAAAACATTCTTGGCCAAGCTAAACACTTTTGCAATCAAATGCTATGCAACTCTACTCTAAAATAAGATTTACTAAGTTCATTGGAATATACTTCCAGGTGAGTGTTCACAGAATTGCATAGGATTAATTAATTACTCTCAGTACAATAACTAAGCACATACAATATATATCATCCTCATCTGTATATACATTTGTCCTTATCTGGACAACTGTTTATAAGGTCTTAAAAAAAAATAGATCCAAAAGAATAATTATATGTCAAAAATACAAGGTAACTGCCAAACCTCATTAAAGAATTACAATCTCCAAAGAGGGAAAACTGAAAGAATTGCAATATAGTTCTGACATTTTATCTATTTGATAGATGTATAATCTACCTTTTCTCCAAGAGCTCAAAGCAGCTTAATTTTGTCCCCACACAGCAACCTATGAAGTAGCTTGGGCTGAAAGAGAATGACTGATCCAAAGGCATCCCATGAGTTTCCATGATTAAAGGTAGATATAACTCAGATCTCCCTAGTCCTAGTCCAGCACCTTGACCGTTAGACTATAATGGCTGATTCAAACAGAGTGTGTCTATTCTGTTTATGTACTTATACATAATCTGATTACTATAAAAGCTATTATAAAGTTACACCAAAGTTATTTAGATTAGACTGAGGCTGCTATTCTATATTCACTAATTCCGAGTGTCAGCCTTTGAAGCCTGCTGCAGAGGGAAGTGTTGTAGGGGAGATGGGCGGGGACAAATCAAATAAATAAATAAAAATAAATAAATGAGACTGGCTGTTAGTGGTGCCTGGAGCATTTTTCAAATGTTTTACTTATTTATTTTATGTATGTATGTATGTGTGTATGTATGTGTGTATATATATATAAAAAAATTTCCCTCTCACCCCTATGGGTGGTATGTGTCTTCCTCAATCTCAGGTCCTCTACCAGAGGCTTGGGAGTTTGAGGGTTCTGCGCAGTATCTTAGCTGTTCCTAGCACTGCACTCTTCTGCACAGAGAGCTCTGATGTTGTTCCTGGGATCAGTTAGAGCCACTCTCCCAGCTTAGGAGTCACGGCCCCGAGTGCTCCTACCACCACTGGGACCACTTTGGCCTTGACTTTCCACATCCTCTCCATTTCCTCCTTCAGGCCCTGGTACTTCTCCAGCTTCTCATGCTCCTTCTTCCTGATGTTGCTGTCACTTGGCACTGCTACATCTATCACTACCACTGTCTTCTGGTCTTTGTCTACTACCACGATGTCTGGTTGATTAGCCAGTACCTGCCTGTCCGTCTGGATCTGGAAGTCCCACAGGATCTTAGCCCTGTTATTCTCCACGACCTTCTGTGGAATCTCCCATCTGGACTTGGGGGGGGCCTAGCCCATACACTGTGCAGATGTTCCTGTACACAATGCCAGCTACTTGGTTGTGGGTACCACCCATAGGGGTGAGAAGGGAATTTTTTTTTTTTTTTAGATTACTGCATCAGGTATGAATGTTATTCAGTGTCAACATATGATTGGAGCAGCGTGCATACCAGATCAGTAAGTAAATGAATAAATAAAAAATATTGAGCACAATGAGAAACTATTTATTTAATCAAAATTATAAAACGCTTCAATCACAGTCACAACTCTTGAGTAGAAATACATAGAACTGCTCCAAAAATATTAGTGTTCCTACTAAATCATAGTGAAAAAAAATTGTGTACTTAATTCCCATTGAAATGTGCAACTAATTTCATATGAATCCCACCTAATGTAGTTACTGAACTTCTATATATTTTTAACGCTATTTTTTCTGTCAAAAAATATCCAAAAGCACTCCGGCACTCAGCTTCAACAAGCTGTTATATTAACACAAATGAAAGCCAGAACAACCTTGGGAAATTTAACTCTAGTCTTTTGCCATTTCACTTCTGCCACACTTACATATCACTAACCCCTACTGTAATTGTTGTTATATTAACAAATTAATGATTACTAGTACTTTTGTGCCTTGGTATAGCCTGAGTCATTTGTATACAGCAATATTTGTTCTAAACTAGATTTATACAACTTTTGGGGGGTTGTAGGTTGTGCCTGGGGTCCACATCAAAAATCTGGGTGCAGCTACATATGGCCTCAGGACTCAGATCATGCACCTCTGTTCTAAAACTGTATGTTAACCCAGTACATCCATACTAACAGAAACAAAAAAGGACGAAAAACTTTAATGACCTGAGCTTTTACTTTCTCCTCTTCCAGCGCTGTCAAGGCAAAATCACCCATCATATGGTCCATTATATAAGACGTCTTGATATCTCTTTCCAAAGCTTGGCGGTTCTGAAGCAAATAACTTTTAGCTCTCTCATCCATTTTTATTGTTCCTTTTAGTTGAGTACAGTAATTCTATGAGTTAACCAAGACACAGAAAATTTCATAATTATAATATATGAATATCACTTATAAGTTACTTTAAAAATGATCAGATAGAATCATGGATTACCAGATAACACTAATCAATATTTCAACTTGCAATAAACTCTTGAACAGTTGTCTGGTACAACTGGACTTCAATACTGAAACCTAGCCACTACCACCAGTGAAAAAACTATTGCGGATGTCTGTGCATATATGTGGTTAGAGGTGTTCATTGTATTTTAATTTTCCTGAAAATATATTATCTTTTCCAATTATAAAATGGTACTAATCCCGTATAACTGCAGGCTCTGCAACTGCAGCAATACATACAGTAGTACAAAGAATGAGATATAAGATAATTAAATCCAAAATTATGAACCTGCATCGCACACTGGTATATTATATAAATTATTCAACTGATCATTCTTTAAGATGCATTATTCCAAGATTTTGTTTAGATGCAGTCTTACAAAAAATCATTATTTTAGCATTTATTAGATGAATTTGCATCTCTTTTCAAATAAATTATAAAAAAGTAAGTTAACTTCATCTATACATTTGCTTTAAACAGTCAAGGAAAAGAGTCTATTTTGATATCTTTAAGTTATATCCTTGCATTTCTAGAACATCACATTTATATTTACAATTGAAAATTAAAAAAATTACACAACCATTATAAAGCAAAATTTCAGAACATAAAGGCAATTTGAAAGTCAATGTTTAACATGAAATACTAATTAGCCTAAGAAACAGAAACATACTTATAGAAACAATGTAGGTTAATAAAATATGCTATTGCACACTATTAAGTATAGATTTGTATATAACAGCAAAATAAAGCAATATGCAGTAAAATGGTGAAATTTAAACACAAAGTATTGGAATCTAAACTGCACTTGCTTAAACGTACATTATCAAACACAAAATGCTTTGAATACATTACATATATTCTGACTACACAAAATTGTACATAAAGCATATACTGTTACAGTACGCTGCTTGTACTATGCCTATTTAGCTGAAAAATGTATGCAACAGAAAGGTTTAATTCTTCAGCATCAATATCCTAACTTAACCTGTTCTAGGTCAATAAAAAGGGTGAAAGTGACACCTAGAGGGTAGGGGTGGAAGTTTTCATGATTTTGCACGTTTAATTTGTCCTATCAGAGAATTATTCAGAGCAACAAATTAAAATAATTTAATGCAGAAAAACACTAACTTTGAGATTATCCATTTAAATCCATGTTAATTAGGACTGTCTTGTACAGATGTGTTTACTGCTGTAGCTAAATTCAGGAACTCAATATTCCACTGGGGAGTAATCTGGTGAAAAATTCATGCCCTTACTTCATACATACACATCACTTCACGCTGCTTATAAACGTTTAACACCCAAGTCATTATCTGCATTCCAAAAAGACGGAAGTAGACTTTTCAAAAGTAGAACACGTTTCTTTACGTAGAATAGCTGTACCCAAACCTAAAAACGAAAATGAAAACGGCGAATTTCCCGTTCAAGCTATTTAAGGAAAGGTGCGGTCCTGCTGTGAATTATCTACTGCCCGCTCCGCTCCTAAAGTTGGCCCGCACTATTTTTTTATCTCGACGGGTCCTGCCGTCCCGCACTCCCCTTCAACATGGTTTTATTTTCTCCTCATTGTCTCGTCCACCGTCTCCCCGCCCTCCGCCCTGCTAGGTTACCTGAGGCGTAAGCAGTGTTCGTGGGAACGGGAGAGGGGCGGCCCCGATGAAGCCCTTCAGACCCCTCAGCCTTCACCTCATCTCAGCTGCCCCCGGGACGAGCACTCGGGAACTAGCGACCACTTCCTCCTTCGCGAGGCGAACCAAGGAGGCAAAGAGCAAGAGGGGCGGGGTAAAACGGAGGGCGAGCCTCCGCCGAAGTTTCTCGGGAAGGGTAGCTCGGAAGAACCAGAGCGGGTCGCCGCCTGGCAGCCACGAGGCTCCCAGCGAACAAAGCCGACGTCTCGTGCCCGAGCCAAGGGCTCACCGTCTTGGCTCAGCTCGCGCCCGGCAAGACAAGGAGACCGCCGTGACAACCCGCGAGCGCGCGCCCCCCCCCCCGCCGCGTTCAATACGACACTCTCCCCGCCCACATTGACTGGTAAGGGCACGCGAAGAGAAGGGATGGCGGAAGAGGAGGGGGCGCGCATCGCCGAGCATGCGCTTGGACGTGGCGCTCTGTCTCGGAGAGGCGGCGGCGGCGGCAGCGGCGGCGGTGGCGAGGAATCTGCTTAGAAAGTTTCGAGGGGGGCAGCGGGGCTGGAGTAAGACTGGGAAAGCGACAGCTCAAGCTTTGTCTCTTCCTTTTCTGGATCATAGGTAATGGAGGATACTAAGGTGGGGGACCAAATTGGAGAGCGGGGGAAGGGGAAGGGATTATACAGGTAACGCTGCGGTTCTAATCCGCAGCAATAGGGAAGCAAATATCTAGAATATAGGAATAGACATATATGAGGAATACTCTGTTAGCGTTTACATTTAGTGGGAAGGAAATGGCTTTGAACAAAATGGGTTTTACTCCTAAATAAATGTGGTGTGGGACATATGGGAAGTTTTCTTTGGGGGGGGGGGAACTATTTGGAGATAATGCACTTCTTCTTCAATTCAGTGCATGAATCCTGCATCAAGGAATGTTCGAAGTCAAGCGAAGGAGGAGAGCAAACATTTCCAAGCCGAATGAAGATCAACAAAAGAAACAGTCAGTTTTCAAGAGTACCAAATCCACGAGGATGGATCTGCAAACAGCTTCAAGTTTTCTATCTCTTGTTGCCAGTCTAGGGCTATCATGGTAAGCAAAATTATAGGAAATCTGGTACAGCTGTGGTGAAGGCTGTTTAGTGGTTACTAAGAGTTGACTCCACTTGATGACACATAATCAATGGTAAAAGACAGCAAAAGTGTTAATTCTTGATTTTGGCTGGGTGTTCAGCTTTTGGATTTGAATAACCTGTTTTTATAATGTGATGTCAATCTTCAGTTTGTACTTATGTTCAGTGTTACATTTGCAATTGAATTAGGAAGACAGGATAAAATGCTCTCCTTTGTATAATTGCTTGGAAGTAAAAACCTATTCTAGTGATATATGCATAGGAGTAGGCTGCCTAAAGAATGTTCTATGTCAGTTTATCCCACTATTTATGCAAAATTTCATAGCTGACCACTATTCTTGAAAATAAGATTTAAATGTTAATTAAACATCAGAAGCAGGTGTTCATAAAACTATTTCTACTTAAATATGCCTAACTAATGACTGGATTGGTTTGTTTGATGACGTTTGATTAGTAGACTTTCCTACATTTCTCTTTACCTAAGCACCTCTGAAAATCTGCTCCTGTAAATTAATGCATGGATCTGCAGCAAAAATTAAGAGAATCAAAAATCAGAGATTTCTGCCTGCATAGCTTTTAGTCAGCAGAAGCACTTCTGATTTGTGTAAAACCATCATAAGTTTCTTTGAACTCTATACTTTTGCTGGAGATTAGGGTATAAATAATTTCTTATATAGCCTTTTGTGCAGATGCATTGTTAAACTGGTATTGCAATTTATCCTCAAATTGTGGAAGAAGCTTTTAACTTTTAAATGTTTTGTTGCTAATTTGGTTTTTCTACATTTCTCAGGTTTCTTTTTCAGCAGTCAGTTCAGCTGGCTGCTATAGAGAAGAAATATCACATATTAAAGGAGGAAGCTGTAAAGTTTCAAGATATGGAAAATAAAATTAGCATAATGTCTGAAAAGGTAATTCAAAAAAGATATTGCTATAAAACTGGGTATTTCTTATTATCTGAAATCTGCAAGATACTTTGCATCAGATATTTACCAACTTAAGGAAAACCTGTTGAACATATACAAATAAATTTAGGTTGAAAATTAAGTTTAGTAATCGAGTCAGTCATTTGGTTGAAATCTAAATAGCTAAATATATGGAAGAGTGCAATACTATGCACGCCTACTTGGAAGTAAATGCCATTGGATTCAGTTGATATTTTTGATATTTGATATTTTGGATATTTTCCAAAGTAAGTGTGCATAGGAAATTGATTTAGCTGCAATACTATTCTAATTTAGGAATAACTCCCTCTGAATTTAGCTAGCCTCAGTTTGAATAAATAATACATTATTGGCTAGATCTATAGCCTGCGTTTCATTCAAGTCAGTCTATATAGCACTCTCTCTTCCAATTTTTTCCTACCAGGAGCACTCTGAGGTAGGATTTGAACTTGGATCTCCTTAGTTCTAGTGAACAGTTTAACCACTACACAACAATTGTTGTTGTGAGTTAATAGCATGTTTATAATGAGCTAGCATCTGAAATTTTCAGTACAGTTTTAAAAATGATTTTTGAAAAATCATACCCAATTGATTGGGACCATGAATGCTTCCATCCACAACTGAGTTCTCCTGCTCTTCAGTTTTGTCTTTTGAAATCACATCTAGTAAAGAATGCCAGAGAGTAATTGCTATTATCAAAAGATAGTGTAAAATAAAAATATGTATTGTGTTACACTTTGATATTAAGGTTAATTCACAATGCATTTAATCTGTGGCTAAAGAAATAATGTGAATATGAGTAACCCTGACCTGTACACTTTAACTGTATGAGTTTGTATGTTAGACTTATGGACCTAAACCTTTGCATTTATTTTGGTGCAGCTTAAAAGTAATGTAAACATGCATTAACAGAGAGTCAGTGTACACAGTGGTTAAGATATTAGACTAGGAGTGGCAAGACCCAGGTTCTAGTCTACCCTCAACCATGAAAACTCACTCTGGCTTCTCTTCAGATTATATAAATGTTTTAATTAAGCTTACTCGGTGATCTTGGGCCCATCACTTTTTCTCAGTCCAACTAACAAGGCTATTATGGAGAAAAATAGGAGGAGGGAGTGCTATGTGCACTGCCATGACCTGAATGAAAGGCAGGATATAAATTTGATACTTGAATAAATTCTAGTTTTTTTTCATTTGTCCATAGAAAGTTTTGCTGCAATATTCTTATATTCATGAAACAGAACTGTTGAACTGTAACAATTAAATTCTGCTATTCAGCGTGACAGTTAAATTCTGCTATTCAGTAGAATCAGCAATACCATACATACTTTTAAAAGCTATTCATACTATGTTTGGGCTTAAATGAAATAGAACTGCAGGCTTATATTAATTTTCTTATATTTCATGCTAAAGTGACTGTTTAAGACTGTTGTCATAAGCAAACATATTTGAAAATTTGTCCCTTGACTAGAGTTTTACTTAAATAGTAAACAAGTATAGGCTGCAAAAAGATTCTTATTAACTGTTTCTTCTTTTATAAAAGAAAGTAAGCTAAGAACCTAAAAGAAAAGAAAAGAAAAATAATAAGGTTGCTTATTTTTAAAGCTGCAGAATAAAGCATTCTTTTAAAAATGAAATAAATAAATAAACAAACTCAATCTCTGACAGTAATGTAACCTTTTATAGGAAATCTGCTATAGCAAATCTGTTCCTTCTAGCTTAGTACTGAAGAACTAATTCAGAACTAAGTGTATCTATATTAACCCTTCATTATTGCAAAACATTACATGATGAAAATGAAAATTTAATGAAAACAGGTTTTTATTAAAAAGGTAAATAAATACAGTATCTGTATAGCTGTTTAGTAAACACATATTTTTGGAAAGTGTTCTGCATTCTAATGTATTGGAGATGCTGCTTTCTACAGTTGTAGAAATAGTTAGGTGTAGCCTTTGATAATCCCCACATTTTATTGATGTATTTCAGCAGCAGTCACTCTGCTGCTGCTTTTGTTCTTCCTTCCCACTATTAATACAAAGTCTTTTCCCTTCTCCTTCTTTCTATCTCTATCCCCTCCTGTTACCCCTCTATTTGCCTTTCTGTGCTTAGCACTAACTTGTTTTGTTTCTTTCATTGCTTGAAAGTTGTCTTTTGAGCAGTTAAATATTATTTATTTTAAAGTAGTAATTACTTTTGCTTCGTATTTGTCTTGCTCCCAAGTTTTAAATTGTTTTGATGCTCCTCTGTCCCTCTGCAGTTTGCCTTTTGACATGCCATTCAAAGGGCCATAGTCACACAAAATTTAAATATGCTGTATGTATCTTAAGGGTAAATTGTATATGCAACAAGTAAGTGAAGATGCACGTTGTTTTGTGTTAAAAATGCAGTTTGCATCTTCGAGTGTCCTGCAGGAGGCGCCTTCATATGTTTCCATGGTAACCAATTTTGAGCAAGAAGTATCTAGCCTTCATAACTTCATAGAGGATATTCAAAGCAGTGAAAAGACACGGTCTAAAAAGTTTCAGACCATTAGCGAGAATTTTCAAAGGGTAGTAGACTCCTGGAAGAGAAGCAAGTCTGAAATGGATACAAATACCAGCAACTTAAGTTTGGAAACTAAGTTTTTACATAGAGAAATAACCTCCCAGATCAATACAGTGGATCAGGGACAAAAAAAACTTTCTGAAAGACTGAAAGATTTGGAAGACAGTACAGTAAGGAATCTTAAAACTTTAAATAGGCAAGAGGAAGATATACTGATACGGATTGAAGAGCAGCTGCAATTGGATAAAAAGGCAGCTAAAATATTAAAACAAGAGCACAACAGACATTTGGTCAGAAGTAATGATCTATACCAGAAACTTGTACTTTCTGAACACAAACTGAAGGAGTGCGAGATCTATTTGCCAGCAATAGAGAATGCTATTTATTCCATTCTTAGTCTATCAAGTGAGCTTGTTGCTGCAGAAAGAAAAAAAGAAGACATGATCACAAAAGTATTCAGTGCAGAAAATGAAATGATGAAAGCTATTTCTGAGATAACGAACATACAGAACACTCTTGAAGGTATGCAGCATGAAGATAGCATTTTAACCCTGCAGAATGAACCATTAATGTTACAAGAAAAGATTAAGGATTTTGCAGAAGAAACCCAACATAGTATGAACAGTATTACTAAGGTAGCTGTATAATCTTAAATTTACTTTGGCTGCCATTTATATTTTTGGGGACAGATGAGCACAAAGAAAATAAATATTGGAAGATTTTTTAAAAATATTAACCATACTGGAAACAGGCTCATGTATTTATTTATAGACATTTTGCAAATAATCTGATGATTAAGCTCATTATTTTGGTTATATGTCATCAAGTCAGTTTTGACTACATAGACTTCTTCAGGATCATTTGTCACCAACCTGACTCTTCAGGACTTCCAACGATGCATTCCATTGCTACCATAATCAAGTCCATCCACCTTGCTGCCAGTTGGCCTTCCACCTATCCCAGCATTATAGATTTCTTAAAAGAACTAGATCTTTGCATAATGTGTCTAAAAGCTGATAATTTCAGCCTGATCACTTATGCCTCAAGTGAGAGCTCTGTACTGATTTTGTCTATGATTCATGTTTTCTTCACCATCCATGGTATTCTCAGGAATCTTCTCCAGCAAAGTTCAAAAGCATTCATACTGATTCTATCCTCCTTCAAAGTCCAACTTTTACTTCCATAGAGCATCACAAGGAAAAAAAACATTGCCTGCATGATACATCGTGGCATCTGAATATCTTCATTGCTGCCCTATCAAGTATTAATCTGTAATATATTTCTTAGCTTCTGGTTCCTTTACTGTTGATATAAAAGGCAGAAACTATCCATCACCTCAGTGTCTTCACAGTCAATTTCTAAAGCTGGTTGCTGTACCTGTTGTCATTAATTTGGATTTCTTTATAGTTAATTATAGACATTTTTTTCACTGCTCCCTGACTTTTATTATTACAATTTACAGATCATCCACATTTTCAGCTACCACAACAATGTCATCAGCAGCACACAGCTTATTGGTGCTTGTCCCACCAGTTTTAAAACCATGCTCATCTTTCAATTCAGCCTCTCTCACTATAGATTCAGGAAATAAGTTGTATAAATAGAGAGTATACAGCCTTGTCCCTCACCCCTTTGGTGACCTTTAATCAGTCTGTTTCACCATGTTCCATCCAGACTGTGGCTTCTTGTGGTGTGTACAAATTATGCATGAGGACTATGGGAAGTTCTGGGATTCCCATTTTCCTAAGCATTACAAGTCCAAGTTCATTTGGTGAAAGAATGCAAAATGATAGTGATGGTAAACTTTGATAGGATCAATAAAAATTAAACAATTTAAAGGATTTGAAATTTTGCTGTTCTCTGACCACATGCTTGAGTCTAAGAATTTCTTACAGTAGCAGTTGGCAACCCTGACTTATCTTGAAAAAGTTGAGAATGAGACTTCTTACTTTGATGGGAGTGAAAAGACTGGGAAATAAGAGAAAAAAAATTCGTAGAAGGCAGCACTGCAAACCTCTTTTGTACTGTTGCTAAGAAAAGTACAGTTATGACTGCAGTTGGGACTGGAATTTCCATTGCTAAGTGATGTGGTTGTAATGCACGATGTTACATGACTGCATCACTTAGCGATGGCAATCCTGGCACTCCCTGTTGCTGTAGTTAACTGAATCCCACCAGTCGTTAGCCGAGGACCCACCCTGATCCAAGCCATTCCAGGCTTGGTCCCTCCCAGCCCCATGCCATGATAAGGTAAGGGACTGCCTCCTCTTGAACTCCCCCCACCTGCCTATCTCCCCATCTTTTCCTTTTTCGGCTGCCCACCTGCCTGCTGTGCCAGCTGCCCCTACCACCCACTCCCATCTGCCACACTGCATGCCACTACTGTACCAGCTGGGGCCTTCTTTGCACCGCTGCCTTTTGCGCTGGTGCCACTGGGGCTTCTCTTGCTCCCCGCCCAAGGCCTCCATTTGTGCCCCACCCAGGGCCTCTCTTAGCACACCAGCCAGGGCCGCCTTTCATGAAAGAAAATATTCATGAAAGGGGGCTTCTTTTGCGCCGGTGCAGTTGAGTAATTTTTTCACATGCCTGCCCAAAAAAGGCAGGTGTGAGAAAGAAGGACCTTTCTGGCCGGGTCCTTTCACAAAAGAAGCCCTGGCTGGCATGCAAATGGCAGCCCTGGGCGGAGTGCAAAGACCTGGTGCCCTCGTGGCACCAGCATGAAAGGTGGTGGCAAAAGAAGGCCCCGGCTAGTGGTGTGCGTTGCAGTGGCAGGCAGGCTGAGTGGCAGGAGCAGCAGGTGGGTAGGTGGGTGGGCAAAAGGCAGTTGTAAATGTGGGTGGGCCCGAGTGGGCCTGAATTCTGTTCACGTGACTGTGGGGGCACTGATGGCTGGAACTTAAAAGACTCGGTTGTAAGTCCCTAACCCTTTGTCCAGCACTGTTGTAATTTCGAACAGTCTCTGAACAAATGGACATTCAGCAAGGACTATCTGTACATGGAAGTGTCTATAGGTACAAGAAATCAAGCTTGATTCTTTTATGATACAGATGAGGCAGCTGTGTAACTAACCAGTCTGGTGTAACTATGGGGAAAAAATTGATGGAACAAATGCTATGTACATCACCCTAAGCTTCTGAAGGAAAGGCAGGATACGAATCTAAGAACACCACATCAAATCTTAACGAAGTGTTTTAAACTCCACTTACAGTGAGGGAAAAAATTATTTGATCCCCTGCTGATTTTGTATGTTTGCCCACTGACAAAGAAATGATTAGTCTATAATTGTAATGGTAGGTTTATTTTAACAGTGAGAGACAGAATAACCAGAAAAAAATCCAGAAAAACACAGTTCAAAAAAGTTATAAATTGATTTGCAGTTTAATGAGTGAAATAAGTATTTGATCCCCTATCAGTCAGCAAGATTTCTGGCTCCCAGGTATCTTTTACTGTATACCGGTACAGTAACGAGCTGAGATTAGGAGCACTCTCTTAAAGGGAGTGCTCCTAATCTCAGCTTGTTACCTGTATAAAAGACACCTGTCCACAGAAGCAATCAGTCAATCAGATTCCAAACTCTCCACCATGGCCAAGACCAAAGAGCTGTCCAAGGATGTCAGGGACAAGATTGTAGACCTACACAAGGCTGGAATGGGCTACAAGACTATCGCCAAGCAGCTTGGTGAGAAGATGACAACAGTTGGTGCGATTATTTGCAAATGGAAGACACACAAAATAACTGTCAGTCTCCCTCGGTCTGGGGCTCCATGCAAGATGTCACCTCGTGGAATTTCAATTATCATGAGAATGGTGAGGAATCAGCCCAGAACTACACAGGAGGATCTTGTTAATGATCTCAAGGCAGCTGGGACCATAGTCACCAAGAAAACAATTGGTAACACACTACGCCGTGAAGGACTGAAATCCTGCAGCGCCCACAAGGTCCCCCTGCTCAAGAAAGCACATGTACAGGCCCGTCTGAAGTTTGCCAATGAACATCTGAATGATTCAGAGGAGAACTGGGTGAAAGTGTTGTGGTCAGATGTGACCAAAATCGAGCTCTTTGGCATCAACTCAACTCGCCGTGTTTGGAGGAGGAGGAATGCTGCCTCTGATCCCAAGAACACCATCCCCACCGTCAAACATGGAGGTGGAAACATCATGCTTTGGGGGTGTTTTTCTGCTAAGGGGACAGGACAACTTCACCGCATCAAAGGGACAATGGATGGGACCATGTACCGTCAAATCTTGGGTGAGAACCTCCTTCCCTCAGCCAGGGCATTGAAAATGGGTCATGGATGAGTATTCCAGCAGGACAATGACCCAAAACACACAGCCAAGACAACATAGGAGTGGCTCAAGAAAAAGCACATTAAGGTCCTGGAGTGGCCTAGCCAGTCTCCAGACCTTAATCCCATAGAAAATCTGTGGAGGGAGCTGAAGGTTCAAGCTGCCAAACGTCAGCCTCGAAATCTTAATGACTTGGAGAGGATCTGCAAAGAGGAGTGGGACAAAATCCCTTCTGAGATGTGTGCAAACCTTGTGGCCAACTACAAGAAATGTCTGACCTCTGTGATTGCCAACAAGGGTTTTGCCACCAAGTACTAAGTCATGTTTTGCGAAGGGGTCAAATACTTATTTCACTCATTAAACTGCAAATAAATTTATAACTTTTTTGAACTGCGCTTTTCTGGATTTTTTTGTTGTTGTTCTGTCTCTCACTCTTAAAATAAACCTACCATTACAATTATAGACTGATCATTTCTTTGTCAGTGGGCAAACATACAAATCAGCAGGGGATCAAATACTTTTTTCCCTCACTGTAAATCTATTAAATTTAAGGATACTTTTTGGGGGAGGGGAATATTGTACAGTGTACATAAAGTTGTCACAAACCATAATTTGCTTGTGTGTTTTAATGTGTTTGTTTTTTTTTACTAAACACTATCTCACTCTCAACCCAGCAAAGTTGAAAAAGACCCAGATGTTATTACTTTTATGCTGGCCTATGACCCAAACAAACAAACAGACACTGGCAGGAAATCACATGGAGAATGTTTAACAAGTCACTGAGGGCTTCTTATAACTCCATTGCTTGTACAGAAACTGCTATATCCAGTTGGTACAATGTCAGCATAAAAGATTCTCAAACCATATCTTTTATTTAATGAGCTAAGGAAAGCATCTTAAGAATATTCCCCTTTTCTTTTATGACAGCTTACTGATAAAACTGGAGAATTTTAAATTACCTTTCATTGCAGGAAATCTGAACATTTTAAATTTCAGTGTAATTTTATCACTTTTTACTTTTTAGTGTGAGATGATACTAAGTTTGACAAAGCAACTGGAAGATCTTAATGTAATTCCTCAGATGAAACATCTGCAAGAGGAGATTAACATCATGCAGATAAGATCCAGTCGGTTAATTCAAGAAGAGGAAGAGCTCCAGCAAAATTTAACATCTCTCTTTGATGCAGTTGCTAAACATGAGGAAAAAACTAAGGGCATCTCTGTAAAAATTGCAGTTGTGAAGACTGACATTAGACGCATTTCAGGTCTTCAAGCAGATATGACCTTATTAATAGAGAATCTAGAAATTCTAGAAGACAAAGTAAATAAAGTTGAAAAGACCATAATACAGAGCATAGGGGACCTCCTTACAAGTAGCATTGACAGGACTACAAAACTACAAAATATTGCATCTGAAAATACCAGAGAAGTAAAGCACATTAAGGCGAAATCATTTGAGCTGAATGCAGATTTTACGAAGCAGTTCAATAAACTTTTAGATTTGGAAAGTGATAGAGCTAAAGTTTTGACAACAGTAGCCTTTGCAAATGATTTAAAACCTAAAGTCCACAATTTAAAGAATGATTTGGCACATTTGCTACTTGTATTAGATGAATTAACATTACGAATAGGAAGACTGCTTGGAGATCTATTAGAAAGACAGAAGGAACTTGCTCTCCTGAATAAAAAACTAACTAATTTAACTTCAATTCAGTCTGAAACTGAGTGATGAATCAGTATTACAGATAGGAATACATCTAAGAACATTTCAGTTCTAACAAATCAGAGCACCTTACTCTGAAAATGTTAGATGCTAAAACACAATTAGATAGAAAAGTAATCTTCTGCTGAATATAGCAAATTGAATTTCCAAACAGTAAATTTTATTTCTGTCTGAATTAGACATTTTTCACCAAGTAAAACCACTAGATTTTTAAATTAGCAGTGAAAATCTAATGATACCTTCAACTTTGGTGAAAATCTGGTAAGATTTAGATTTGTAGCATGTGTTTCAGCAAAACATTCCTGGTATATTTATAAAACAGAAGAGAAAAATTTTAGAGAATTTCTAATGCAAGGGATTCAGGGTTTTAATAGTTAGATAATACCATTTTATTTTGTTAAGCATTTTCATATTAAAAAAATATTTTTGTTGCTTTTTTTCCTGTGGCAGCTGTAATTTATTAACACAAGATGGGCAGCTATATAATTCAAATAAATACATTTTATTTCTATTACACATTATATGGTGGGATGATTCTTTCTAACCAGCCTCATCAAACAACCTTCAAGACTTTAAGAGATGTAATCTTACATTTATGGCTTTTATAAATTTATATACTTTTGAAAACATAGTAAACCTTTATTTTTAATTCTGAACTTCAGATTCAAGTTATCTTAAATAGAGATTCTAGTTTCAAATATTTCCATAATAGATGGCTATGGTATTAGGTAGATAGGTGTGTGTGTGTGTGTACACACACTCATACATGTGATTCAAACTGAGTGCTGTTAAGGTAGACCCTATCTGGAAGTAGATGTATTTATGGCATACTATTGCAATTTTTCATTTTTATTCTATTAATTTGCTTGTGACAGCCTTAACAATAAAGTTTATATTCCTACCTAATGTTTTTTTCCTTAGCAGTTGCTTGGGTTAAAGTATTTTGTTGTATTGCACCACTGATTGTATACGTAATTATATGATCACCCATTTAGATTAACATTTCAAAAAATATTTAATTCACATTAGAACAAATTATTAAATTTAAATGTAAAAATGCTGTTTCCCTTCCTTTCGGATTTAGGAGGGTTAAAGGTAGAACTTAGTAAATAAAACACCATTTTCATAGGTATATTGGTTCTCTCGGTTAGGGCGACAGCATTTCCTCCTGTCAGGCTTAAAATTATGACACCAAGTCTTTCTAGTTATTGTTTATTTTGACCACCAGTGACAGCCTGAGCAAAACAAGTTTTTATTGTCCTACACTGCCACATGAATAAAGTTTCACAATGTTTTATTATCAGACATTCAGTCCATGATTCATCTACTCAGTAAGACCAAGCTTTTTCTTCAAAGAATCTGGCATCTCAGGTGGAGGTGGACGAGGAAGCTTGAAATAAACTTTCACGGAGTCATAGATGAACCATTGTAGTGCTGTCAGGGTACCAATCATAATGATACGGGCAAACAGACCCTTCCATACTCCTAGTGAAAAATACAACAGTGTTAGTAACTAGAAGCATTCATGGATTCTCTTAAGAAAAACTTTTATTTTGATACTTGCCTTTAAATCCCAGCCTCTTCAGCACTGCCAGAGCTGAACTGCCTTTTTCTTTGTTCAATACAGACACCACAGAATCAGCAGGATGTGAGACAATGGCACAGAAGACACCCGCTGAAAAGAATTAATTTTAAATTATTTGTTAGTGCATTATGGTTACAGGTAGTCCTTGGGTTATGACAGCAGTTGGGACTGGGATTGCCCTTGCTAAATGATGTGGTCGTAAAGCACGATGTTATGTGACCGCATTGCTTAGCAATGGCAGTCCCAGCTGCCGTCATAACCCCAGGACTGCATAGGTCATTAAGCAGGAAGAGCTGGGAGTCCCAGGTATGGAGCACAGGTGGGTCTGCTGGTGCTGTGGCCAGGCGCTAGGAACTGCGGATGGGCTAGTGAGGGCAGTGGGCACGCACTGGGGAGCACAGCCAGGCTAGTGAGGGTTGGAGGTGGGCAAGGGCAGCGGGTGGGTGGGAGGGTGCTGCACAAGTGTGGCCAGGTGCTACAGAATGTGGGTTGGAGGATGCTGCAGGCGGGTGCACACTACTGAGTACAAGATCTCTAGGATCTCAGACTCTGTAGTGGGGCTCCCTGAGAGAAAAAGCAGTGGGAGCAACTTACAGGAGCGACTTGCAACCTTCCCTGATGGCTTCCCCATGGACTTTGCTTGTGGGAAGCTGGCAGGGAAGGTAGCAAATCGTGATCATGTGACTGCAGCTTGCTGTGATGTTGTAATTGTGAGGATGCTGCAACGGCCAGTCCCCCTCATTCAGCTCTGTCATAATTTTGAACAGTTGCTGAACGAGTGGTCGTAACTCGAGGACTACCTGTATAGAAACACAATGTCTGAGTAACTAATTCAGAGAATTCTTTTACTTTCGGGAGCATGCACATACATTTCTCAATACTTTAGGAAAGTCTGTGTTTACTGACTACAATGGCTTCAGGCTACAAAGGAATCTGTTAAAAAACAGAAAACTACTCTACATACATTAAGGTATGAACAGATCTTTTTAAGTGGTGCTTCAGGGGCTTTATATTAAGATTAAATTTCCCTGTTACTGCAACAACTATTCATCCTTATTAAAGTTATTAGCCATTAATCAAACTGAAAATTAGCATATTATGTTGTATCATATTTGAAAAAGCTGGTCTATTGCAACTATCACTATTACAATTTTTTTGAAAGTTGAGAAATGTTTCCTTACCAATATAGCCTGCTATAAATGTAACAACCAGCTGTTCTGGTTTTGAACATTCACTCCTTGGTTTGGGAACAACATATTTGTAAAGGGCTTCCACAGTTCTTTCAAAGCAGGCAAACTTCATCATCGTGTATGGAATCTGCCTCATCCACAATGGAGCAACTCCTTTGTAGAAACTGCAAAATAATAGGAAATTAGGAAACTTTCTTCAGCTTTAATTAAAGGAAATTATAAATTAAACAGCTTACTTCTACTGTCCCACAATTAAACTCTGAAAAGAAGAGGTTTAAATTTAGTGATGGATACATTTCCATGCAGAACATTCAGAATCAATTATTAGCATTTGCAGAAAGCCTGGTGAGATCTGTGCTACCAGATTAGCATGAGTGAAAGCGAATCTACAACAACCAATAGTCAACTCAAACCCTTTGGGCACAGTGAGCAAAATCATGCCAAAGGCTGTCAAACTCTAGTTTTTAGTAGTCTGTTAGAGATCAGATACAATTCAGAAGCTCAATAAAATTAAAATAATTAGAGAATGTTAATTTTTACAAAGACAAAAAGAACAGACATAGAAGTCCTTCCTGGCTTTAATTGCAAAAACAATTTAGCTGCCTTTTATAAAATGTCCACACTCCAGCCAAATTCTGATAGGAGAAAATGACATACAGTACAGCCATTTCTATCAGAATATAACCAGCTAGAATGAAGGTATATTATTCTTACATGCCAATGACTCAAGCATCTTTGACTGTGCAACCATAAAGTTGCTGATCCCTCTTAGCTGGAGCTACTTATGACAAAATGTATAAGCAGAACTCAGCAGAGACACCAAACAAAGATGGATCTAAGGGAGCATGTTGGCTCATACTGTTTCAGAACTGTTGCAATATAATCTGAACATGTCCTTAATTTGCCACTGTGATAGATTAATAACTCACATACAATGAGCCTGTGTAGGAAATTTCAAATACTTACGCCCAAAGACGTTCTTCTGCAAACATTTTGGGGACTGCTTGCCTCAACGTATTAGCATATCCAGGCTGTGTCTGAATGCGAACCTTAGCAGCTTCCATTGGAGCCAAAGCAATATCAGCAAAGAACTCTGCACTGGCAGATGCAGCTAAATACAATGACGTACGCCACATATATGCGTTTTCCTAAAATATTGTAGCAAATCAGAAATAGTCATAAAACTTCTACTGGACAAATCACAAGAAAATGAAGTTATGCTAGGTCTAAGAGGTGCAAATAAGAGCTTACCTCTCCCAAAATGTTACCATAGAGGACTTTGAAAACTTCATAAAAACCAAATTTGCAAAGTCCTTGCATGGAATAGCCAAAAAAAGTTGGAGCCCATCCCTTTGCTAAGCCACGAACACCATCTTCTTTGATAGTAATTGAAAATCCATTGAAGATGCTCTTATATTTTTGAGGATCCACCTAAACAAGTTTTAAAAAGTCAGTTAAAATAAGCAACATTATAAATGATTGCATACAGGTAGTACTCATTGAATAACCACTCATTCAGCAACTGAAGTTATGGCGCTGAACAAGGGACTTACAACAGGTTCTCATAGTTGCAGCTCTCGTAGTGCCCCTGCAATCATTTGATCGTGATTCAGGCACTTGGCAACCAGCTTGCAATGCTGATGTCACAGCGTCTCATGGTCATGATTGCCATTTGCGACCTTCATTGCCGGCTTCCGAAAGCAAAGTCAACGGGGAAGCTGGCAGGAGGTCACAAATGGAGATCACATGACCATGGGACACTGCAACCATGCGGGATTTGCCTAACAACAGCAACTGGGACTGCCGCAACTGCCATCATAAATTGGTGCCGTCACATGATGTCACGCTTTATGATCACATTGCTTAGTGATGGAATTGCTGATCCCAATTACCATCATTAAGAGAGGACTACCTGTATTAATACAGTTTAAATGTGCAGATATACAAACCATAGTAATGATAGAAGCCTCATTAAAGAGAAGTTAGAACCTGTATCAAATGGCTAACAGACTAGAAGGAAGGGAAAGATCAGATAGTGATGTTTAATTGCAAGGTAAAGTTAGGGAACATCAGGAAAGGCTTTGCTGAAACAGAGAACAAAAAGAAAAAAAAACGTGAAAAGCGTTAATGGGAAAGTACAGAGCTTGCAAGTTTTGAAGCTGCTAAAATATATGAAATACAAAACATAAATAGGAAAATTTAACTACTGTCCTAATTGTCTTATCAGCATACTGCAATACCTCCTAGTTGTTGAGATTGTGGGCAACAGTATGTTGGCTTGCAAGGTAGTTTCTAGATTAGAGATCCTTGCTTATATACAATAGTGTAAGCATGCTTGGGGTAAAACTGGCCTTTGCTTGTGGTGTACTGGCCAAGATGAGCCAAAATTGACTGATATTGTGTTTTTAGTGTAAGCAGAGAATGATGAGTGTCATGAGGGTGATTAAGGCTGATAATGCTTTTTAGCTAAGAATAGACCAGTTTATGTGAAAATCTCACTTAATCAAAACTATGTTGGGTAGTGATGGTCAATATTCATAAACCAATGTTGTGATGTCCATGTTCTATGGAAGATTGCAACTTAGAATACAAAAGTCTATGGTAAAGAACATGAATCAACACATTAAATTAATTAAAGAAAAATAGGTTTTCTGGGTATGAAACTAAAAGAGATCGTAATGAAAGTAATTTGAGATACTGAGTTGATTAAAACATCCATGAAAGTAACAGTATATACTTTATTATTTATGAAAGGGTTAATTTTTATGTTAACTAGACTGTTGATGTACCTATGAAAGTAATAATTTATTGGCTGGTGATAGATGCATATTACACTCTATTAAATGGTAATAATAAAATAATCAGGAATATATTTTGGGAAAAAACTGAGCAACATTCTGAATAACTGCGACCCATGGAACCAATTATTCTATCACATGACATGACTGGATGGGCGGGAACAATTTAAGATTGTACAGAAAAGTGACTAGTCCATTTCAAGACCCAGGAATGAATGACAATAGTGATTATTTGATGAGCATCTGCTTAGAAACAGGTCTATATTGTTTTAAGCAAAATCCTCGCACTAAGGATTATACATACATTAACCTTGCATTAGTGAAAGAATATGGTATTTTTATGGAAATATGAATTTAGAAGTGTTAAAACAGAAAGACAGGTATCATAATGGAGAGTATTAATATTAAGTGAAAAATGTCATTCCTAATATTTAGGAAAACTATGCATAAATCCTTAAATGCCATGAAACAATGGAAATGTCTTAGCAATTATTCTTGGTTTACCTAAATATGATAAAGTGAACTGTTCAATATTCTAAAATACTTTATTGATAAAATAGTATTGTTTAGATATTCAATCTCTCTGTTCCTACGTTCCTACCTCATGCCGCCCTGCACTGATTTGTTCCATTTCACTTTCCTCTTACTTTCTGGCTTTTCTGACTTCAGTGTAAGCAGGATTACATTTTCTGCAATATGTGTTTGGATCACAAAGTAGTAAAAAAGTTTCCTCAAGATATTTAGCTGCTTTAGAAAAACAGAATAGTTGAATTAATTCTGTGAAGTTAAATTCTTGTAAGCAGCTGTAGTTATCTACTGAGATTAGCTATTTTAAAATCTTATATTTAATGTAATTTTATACAACCACACATTAGAAATATATAGTGATTCATGATTTTAAGAACTGAGAATTCATCCTAATTCCAGTACTTGCATGGTTATTATAGACTTCATTTGTCTTTTTTACCACCTCAAAATTGCCAAGCATGGGTGCAATATTTATTTATTCAAGTTTTGATGCCCTCCAACTCCAACCAACTTTAGGCAGCTCAGAAAGTAAATATTATCAACATAGTTTCACAATGAAGATTTATCCTTTATACTGCATTTGTGTTACAGCTGCACAGTGTTCGGCTTGGAAGCATACGTCTTCTCAAAAACCACATATTGCAAATTTGGTTCAGTTCAGAACAGTTATAAGAAATATTTGTTTTAATGCATGCTTAAAATGACTATTATGTAATTGATCAATATTACTTTATATTCTAGTGTGTCTTTCCTGCATTTATCAGAGTTAAAAGCAACAGAAGTATCTTACTGGAATTCAGTAACTTATTCCAGGAGAAAGTTAAGCTTCTAATATTTGGCAATATACAAACCTGAATGCGACACTTCACTAAATCCAAAGGTACGACTGCTGTATGTGTCAGACCACAACTTAACACTCCACCAAAGCCACAGAGAGCATAAAACTTGAGTGATCCATATTCACAACTATATTCTTCTGTAGTAAAGAAAAGACACACCATGCTGTTAAGCAAATCACATGCAAGGCTAAAACTTTGGTGAAATATACATCTTCATTAGATTAGTAAGATATCACACTTTAGCATGCTATGTAATTCACTTCATCTGACATGCAAATCCAACCTGAATTCGGCATTTAACAAGATCTAAGGGAACCAATGCTGTATGTGTTGTACCACAACTAATAATTCCACCAAGTCCACAAAGAATGAAGAATCTGCCAGAGCCATATGCACAGCTATATTGTTCTGCTTAAAAAGAGAAATACAAAGAAGTTGGCATACAAAGTGATATCTTTTTGCATCTCGTGTTTAAAATTATTTAGCATGTTTTCCTCTTTTCACATTCTCAGCATAATTAAAACATGATCTCAATTTGCCCATAAATTGAACCAGGTACAAGCAAGGATACCCTTGTTATTCATATATTAAACTATGTTAGGCAATAGGTTTTATTAGGTTTCAAAAGGACATCATCTTCAGACACAGTGATGAAACTGGGTGTCAGAACCTCGCAATCCAGCATTGCTAGTTTGCTTGCTTAGTTTCTGCCATCATAGTAGTGGGGGGGGGGGGGAATGGAATGTGAACCGTTAGGCGCAGATGGGTTGTTATCTGGCGCCCAGGACTTCCAAGGTCGTACCAACCTGGGAACCTGAGGACCTTGTCAACATGCGCGGAAGAGATTCAAAGACAGAAGGTGGGAGTGAAGTGGGAACGAAGTAAAATTAAGTTTTGGTGCATGCGGGACTCAGTTCCAGCTATGCTTTAGAGCTGTACGCTACTTTCCAATACATGAACTTTTCTTTGGACCTGTATTGGTTTCAATGGGAGTTGCTTTCATTGGGAACTGAGTACTGCGGTTCTTACGTATAGCTGGAGCAGACTTTTGGATTTTGCCTGAAACACAAGTTAACCGATGAAAATCCGTTGGAATTGTGTGAGCTAGAGATGACAGATGAAAGTATCAAGGTGGATGTTGTTTGGGATGCAGAAGAAATTAGTTAGGAATCTTGTAGAAATGGATTGATCCATTCCAGACCATGCCAATCTAGTTAATTCTTGGTGTAGTCTGGCAATTCTCTGGAAATCAGTTCTCTAAACTGGAAGCCTACACTTCTGGACATGATGTAACATATCTGGAAAACAACGTCCTTAACATCACAAACTGCCTCTAGTCTGAAGGCTAACTCCTGGAAACATGCAAGGTCACCACCTGAATGGCTAGGTGAGATTCTCCGGAGGAACAAAACATGCTATGCCTACATCTAAAATTAAACCTTTATAAATCATAATCTATTGAGTAGGATGCTGCTCAAAAAAAGATCAAAGTTTTCAAGGAAAATTATCAAATAATATTTAACATGTGAATACAATTTAAATTATACCATAAATATCATTCATGAAAAAATAAACAAAATATAGTTAATCAATTTATTTTAATGCAGTACCTTTCTATTGCATTTCCCATACCAGAAAATATACTAAGATTAGGACAATATTCAATTCAATTAAAATTGTTGTAAATATAAAGTGACTTAAAAGTGAGGTATTTGTTTCATATTTAAAACAGTCTGGCAGATCTTGAGATCTGATTCTGTTGTAAGAACTGAACAATTTTTTCCCATTCTTTAAGTGTATCTATACATACTCACAGGTTCTTAGAGTATCAAGTGACCAACTCTTATCTCTGCAATTATATGACTACAGCCTGATTGTTTATTTAGTAGTTCTTCGGCAAGTCCTAAGTAACATGCAATAATGACCCACTGGATCTGAATATTTATGAGCATAGTAACTTACACTGTCTGATTAAGGCCAAGATCCATATACATATCCCTCTGTAGAAAATAACCCCTATATTCTGAAAGGGAATAGTATAATGGGTATTTATGCATGCATGCATGCAATGTTACACAGAAGCAGCAACTTGATGGTGTAGTGGTAAACTTGTTGGACTGGTACTGGAGAGACCCAGGTTCAAGTTCACTCTCAGTGACAGAAATTCACTCATGACTTTGGGCCTTTCATTCTTTCCCAGCCAACCCATCTACAAAGTTGCTGTCAGAAAAAATGGGAGAAGACACCACACACGTGGTGTGAATTCTTGAAGAAAAAGCAAGATATAAATCAAATACATTTAATTGTTTCCAAATAAAAAAAATATGTATAGTATTAGAAAATACAAGGTAGCATAAGCAAGATGCAATTTTTCCTTCTTTTTTTGCCCTGCTGTAAAGGATTCAACAACCCTCTAGAGAAGATTTTGTGGGAAGGTGGGCTGCAGTTGAAAGAGTAATCTCTTCCACCAGAAGGAGGGCATAACTGAGTACAACTTACAGATCTACAGGACAATCCTAAAATATTTATTTCTCTTTAGGTTTAATATTTTTTTAAACTCAAAAGGATGAAGCTTTATTCTCAATCAAGAGGTATTCATGAATAGATATATAAAGCAGAACAGAGAGTACTGAACAAAGTAGTACGGACTGTGAAATTTCTATAAACCAAAACAGTTATAAACCAAAACAGCACTGCTATGAACAACATTTACTGTTACAATTCACCACTAAAATTACTTTCTATCTACATTAATTTTTATATAGGCATGTATATTTTTAAAAAGTACAAATGCCAACTGAAGTGAGTGCCTCTAAAAGCCACATGAGGGTCTGCAAGATTCAACAGTTTTGCTTTAACAGAGTAACATGGATGACCCTTGAAATTTAATAATCTAATAGGCTTCAGTGTAAATAAAATTGACATGGCATTTGCTGAAATAACAAACATTTAAAAATATGTTACTCTTTTAAGTTCAGTGCTTTAATAATGCAATAAATATTGGTTATTGTAAAACTTACATATTATGAACAAATGTAACATTTCTAAAAAAAAAAAAAGAAATCACAACTCAATGTCCCACAGATTATATCCATTCTCAATTTAACTGTGACCTTCAGAATCTCATTCTCAGCATTAGCTTTGTGAGAGAGGAAACCTGTGCTAACTAGTTACAATGGAAACAATTCATTTTCTTCCATCCAGGAATTTTTCTTGCAGTAGCATCCTGTGCAGCTTAAACCATGGTGACCTGATAATTTCCTGCTAGATTAAAGGCAGGTCAGTCTCAAGGTCGCAGATTAAGGGCCCTTCTCGTTCTAAACCAGGTCGGGGTCCTAAAAGAACCACCCACGCCTTCAGCGTCGGAAAGGCAAAGCAATTGGTCCTAGTTTAGGTTTCATAACTTGGCCAAGGGCTCGGTGACCTTACTTGTCCTCAAGGAGGTTCCACCTAGATCCCCTTATTACCACCGTGCCACTGAAGGAACAGGCACTCGAAGGAGAGGCTGAGACCCTCCCAAGGAAGGAATGCCCTTTCCCGACCACCCACGCCTCACCTTCTGCGGAAGCGGCTGCCAGGCTCCGCCGAGTGCACGAGAGCTCTTCCGATTCAATCAGGCGCTTCCTCGCGCTGGAGCTGTCCTGGTGCAACTGTAGCTGAGGAGCGTGGAATGGATTGAGCCGCACAAGCGGCGCGACAGTCGAGAACATGGCGGCAGGAAACTTCAAACGCGAGAAACACAGTGGTGGTTAGCAGCAATCCTTCTCGCACAGAACATTCACCACGGCGCGGCCAGGAACGGACTCCCTCCCGCCACAGTCTAGGGATGAGAAATATTAGGCGCCCTGACAGCCCCCTCTGCAATTTACCTCCTAAAATGGCGGAACACCCGTACGTCCTAGGCCCACTCCCCGACCGGCGATCCTTGTAAAAGGCCGAAAATCACCCTTCCTCAATGACTTTGTCCTTCTCTGACGCAAGGGGCGGGGCAACCGGTCGGAAAGTCGCGCTGCGATTGGGCGGCAAAGCCCTGGAATGTACGTCATATCCCTGACTTTTTCAAGAACTCCACTCTTCGGAAGCTCATTTGCTGATGGTTCGCCCCGCTTTGGGTACGTCGTGATTAAGGATAGTGGTGAGGTTACATTCAACGTCATTTAGAATTTGACCCAGATTTACAAAAGGTCGGCTGGCCCTCGGCTCTGGCCGTGTCCTGGAGGGGCAATCCCGGCACCACGCCTATCATATGCCGACTTCCTCCACTGCTCCGCCAGTAGTATTAACCTCCGTCAGGGACAAAGTCGTCGGGAGGGCGGTGCCACCGTCGGGTACTAGGGAAACTGCCGCTGTAGCGGCAGTGAATTCCGTTTCTTCACAGCGGAAGGTCGACCTGAAGAAGGTGTAACCAGCATTGAGGCGGAGCGGAGAAGGTCATGCAAACTGCCCAGGAACACACAACTTGGTCGGGGGATCCCTGGCTGCCGCGGTACCAGAAAGGATTCAGGTAACCGCGGCTGTCAGGATCACGAAAGGTGGTTCCTCTGCTGGAGAATTTCTCGGGTCGAGCAGTCTGATTTAGCATAGCACATTTGCAAGACCCATACATCTGCAAAAATTTGATACAGTGAATAAAGATTGTGGACTGTAAAGTCACTAACACTAGTATCAGATATATTCAATTATGACCATAGAACACTATGTGTCAGACTTAATCTCACATCATCCATATAGGACTAATATATGCATCCATGCATGCATGCATACGCACACACAACGTATATTATATACACACACACAACTATACAATTAGAGTGTGTGTATAGAGGTCAAGGTGGCATGGATAAAATTGTGTGCTTTCCCCCTAACTACCTGGAAAATAGGATAAGCTTAAGTAATGAAATTTGTTTAAGTGAAAAAAGCTCACCTCTGTGGCTGCAAATTTTAAACTTTGATCTCATCATATTTTTGCATACCTCTCTTTTTCTGACAGAGTTCTTAAAATTGTTTTGAACACTGACAATTCATTAAGCAGATTGTACAATAAAATTGTATGATCAAAACATTATTCATGTAAAGTTGTTTCATTTTACCTTTCCTGTTTTAGAAACTGTATAATAAAATGAAAAGGCTTGAATTATGGAAAGTTTTGCATGAGTATGGAGTTGAAGGTTGGTTGGCAAATGTGATAAAAGTGGTATATGATGCAAATAAATCATGTTCACGAATAAATGGAATGTTTAGTGAATTATTTGCATTGATGGATAAATGTATAGGGAATGCTTGAGGTGACATTAAAAGTGTGTTGGTTGGGGACATGGCTGCATATACTTTCATATGCAGGCAATGCTATGTTGAGAACTCAAATGACTTCCAGTGACCGTTAGACAGTATGATCTGAACATTAATACATCAAAGAACAACATACTTATATTTGATAAAGAAAATGGGGTGAATAATTACAAGTTATACATAAATGCAAAAAAACCTAGAGCAAGCCAGTGAATTTTGTAAACAACGAACCTTGTTTACAAAAGAAGGAAAAATGGGGAAATGTTAAGACAAGCAAATGCTTGCAGATGGATAGTGGGTAGTATGTGGTCTGTTGCGAGGAATGTTTGTTGAAAGAAAAATAGCTGTGTATGAGAGTGTGCTTCTGCCTACTTTGTTAAATGGACATGATAAGTATGTCAAGACTCACCTGGAGTCAGGCAGCATATAAATATAATAATGATAATGATAACCCCCAATGAGGCACTACCTTGACGTGGTTGTGGGGCTTGTGTGCTCTGAGAAGGATGAGAGCTATGCCAGAGGTTCAACAATACTGGGCAGATCTCATCAGAGGAGCCAGATGAAGAGTGTTTCTCCCATAAACAATATGGTGAGACATTATTTACAGAAACCCATACTGGATCGGTCGTTGCCTGGGTCAACAAGGACCGCACTAGGTGTTCTAGTTCCTGGACATCTGGTGACAAGTGGGCTACAGGACTCAGGACTGTTGGCTGAGCAGCTAGGGCCAGCAGCTGCAGAACTACCTGTCACAAATATAGAAAGACTGAAAACAAACAAATAATGATCTGCTATTGCAAATCATGTCCAAAGAGAAGAGGATATCTGAAAAGAATGCACCACTTCTGGAAAGAACATCCAGAATCAGAAATAACAGAAAAGAGGCTAGCAGATCAACATCAATTTATAACACAAACTATTCACAGAAGAGGTTTGGAAAAATCGCGAAAGTCTACTCAGGGCAAAGAAATCGAAGCCTTGCCAGAAATAGCTTAGACAGAACAGCCTTCTCCTCAGAAAGAACAAAGCCCTCTAACTAAAAACCAAGAGGAATTGAAGCAAAGAATAACTGAGCATCTAGAACAGCATAAAAACAGAATAAGATTGCCTGCATTGAAGCATGTTACAAAGAAGTAGCTAGCACTACTTCTTTGCTAACTAGTATTAAACAATGCTAATAGTGTAATATCAAATATAAGCACCAGCGCACTGCAAGAAACAAACCAACTGATGTACAGCACAACTGCAGTTATAACCTTGGATATCTTGGATGCAAAATCAACAAACAAGAAAAAAAGCCAAACAGTGCACCACCAAAATGGAAGATCAGGTTGGAAAATATGATCAACATACTAAGGTCAGATGCAAGCAAGCTAGAACAGATGAAAGAAAAGAAGCTGAAGAACAAGAAGACAAAGAATACCTGATCAAGAAATATCATCTAGAAACAAGGAAGATCAAGGAAGCACTGGAAATGATAAAGCAGCAAATAACAGCCATAGCCAAGAAGATCAGTAGATACAAAGCTTGAATTGCACACTACAGGCAGAATCTCCAATTTCAGTCAAATCAGAAATGTTTCTACCAATCCATCAATGGAGAGACTGCAATGAACCAGTGAACACCTGACAAAGAAGAAACAGTGCACTTCTGGGCGCAGCTATGGGACAACCCAGAAATACAACAAGAATGCAGCTGGGATAAAGGAGGAAGATAAGAATAAAAAGGAAGCTGAAATGAAAGAGCTTGTAATAACAGCAGAAATGGTGGAGAAAAAGGCAAGGAAGATCAAGAATTGGTCAGCACCAGGTGAAGATGAACTGCATGGTTTTTGATTGAAATGTCTAACTGCTCTGCACCCACTCATTGCCAAGCAGTTAAACAACATACTGCAAGGAGCTGAAATTGAAGATTGGTTAACATCTGGCAAAACCTACCTGATAATGAAAGATCCAGCAAAAGGGGCAGCACTAGGCAACTAAAGGCCAATTACCTGCTTACCAACAACTTTCAAATTGCTAACTGATGTGGTACCTGATGCAGTCCAACAGCATCTAGTTGAAAACAAGCTCTTTCCATCTGAGCAGAAAGGAAACCACCTAAAGAGCAGAGGGACAAAAGATCAGCTCCTAATTGACACAATGATTTTGGAAAACTGTAAGAGAAGGAAGACCAACTTGAATGTAGCTTGGATTGATTACAAGAAGGCATTTGACTCCTTGCCACATGATTGGATAATCAAATGCCTAGAAATAGCAAGAGTCAGTAGAAACATCAGAAGCTTTGTGCAAAGATCAGTGGCACAATGGAAGGCACAGTTGCTGGTCAATGGTAATAGACAGTGAGAGGTTAACATCAAGAAAGGAATGTTTCAAGGAGACTCACTATCACCACTACTATTTGCCATTGCATTGATTCCTCTGTTAACAATACTGAATAATTCAGGCCATGGCTATCAAACATCAAAAACATCTGCCAGGCTATCCCACCTCCTTTACATGGATGACTTGAAGCTGTTTGGAAAAACACCATCTGAAATAGAATTGCTGTCCAACATTGTCGAAACATACAGCCAAGATATCGCAATGGAGTTTGGACTGGACAAATGTGCCACCCTTACC
The DNA here is from genome assembly GCA_030867105.1 of Liasis olivaceus. NCBI lineage: Eukaryota > Metazoa > Chordata > Lepidosauria > Squamata > Pythonidae > Liasis > Liasis olivaceus. The sequence continues at coordinate 48,674,516 of CM061355.1, read as the reverse complement.
ATCAACAGGGGGAAAATAGTAAAAACTGAAGGAATCAAGATGCCCAATGGAAATAACATCAAGAGGCTGGATGAAGATCACTACAAATACCTGGGCATCCTTCAGGCTGACAATATCAAGCACACTGAAGTCAAGAAGAAAGTTAGTAGTGAATACATCAGAAGAGTGAAGAAGACCTTAAAGTCCAAACTCAGTGGCATAAATACCATCAAGGTGATTAACAGCTGGGCAATTTCAGTCATTAGATATACAGCTGGAATAGTGGACTGGAATTGCCCAGCTGTTAATCACCTTGATGGTATTTATGCCATTAAGGTGACCTAAAAGCCCTGGATAGGAAGTCCAGAAAAATAATGGCAGTAAATCATGCCCTTCATCCATGCAGTGATGTTGACAGACTCTACTTACCAAGGAGCATAGGTGGGCATGGAATGTTATAAGTATACCATACAGTTGAAGAAAAAAGGGCATTGGAAGAATACCTGAAGGACAGTGAAAAAGATACACTGAAGTTAGTACACCATGAAGGCTTACTCAATATCAGAGAAACCAAACTGGCCTATAAGAAGGACCAAATGAAGAACAGAAAAGAGACATGGCAAGGCAAGGTATTACATGGCAAGGCAAGGTATTACATGGCCAGTACACACACACACACACACAGCTAGCAGGCAAAGCAGATAACAACAAGACCTGGCAATGGCTGAGAGCAGGAAAGTTGAAGAAAGAGACAGAAGGGCTAACTCTGACTACACAAGACCAAGCCTTAAGGACAAATGCATATAAAGCCAGAATTGAGAAGACAGGCACAGACAGCAAATGCCCCCTCTGCAAAGAAGCTGAAGAAACGGGGGACCACCTAGTTAGGTGCTGCAAGAAGATCGCACAGACTGACTACAAACAACAGCTTGACAAAGTAGCAACAATGGTGCATTGGATTATCTGCAAGAAATACCATTTGTAAGCAAGAACTGGTGGGACCACAAAACAGACAAAGTAATAGAAAATGAAGAAACTAAAGTGCTCTGGGACTTTAAAATTCAAATAGACAAGCACCTGCAACATAACAGCCCAGACTTAACAATTGTTGATAAGAAAGACAAAAAAGTCTAGATAGTGGACATTGCAATACCTGGAGACAGCAGAATAGAAGAGAAAGAACTGGAGAAAATCACAAAATACAAAGACCTCCAAATAGAAGTAGAATGACTGTGGCAAAAGAAAGCAAAGTTAGTACCAATAGTAATAAGCACCTTAGGTGCAATCCCAGAACATCCGGAGCACCACTTGAACACCATTGGCATTGACAAAATCACCATCAGTCAACTGCAAAAGGCAGCTTTTCTTGGAACAGCTTACATCCTGTGATGATACCTTTAACACTATCAAACAACATTTGCCTATCCCAGGTCGTTGGGAAGGACTCGATAGGTGGATAAACATGGCAAATCCAGTCTAAACAACTGGCTGACTATGCGACCAACAATAATAGTAAATTAAATGCAGTGGTAAAATAGAGAGATATAATTCAAGTCAAACAAACTGTCAAAGAAGAAAAAAAAATGCATTGGTTGTTTATGTAAAAAACGGTCAAGGATAAGCACTGATGCAAGTTAAATATTGGAACTTACTGAGTGTACAGGAAACAAAATGTGAATATCGAAATAACGTAATAAAAACATGAACAGAATTCTGACAAGGAAAAGCATTGCATGGTCAATTTCTACAAAAGATTGAGGGTTAAGTGAATAAAGATAAAACTTGGCAATGGTTTATAACTGGAACATCAAAAAAAGAAACCGAAGGCTTGATTTTGGCTGCTTAAGAGCAAGCTATTTGAACTAATGCAATCAGGGCCAGAACTGAAAAATCATCAAATGATTCAAAGTGCAGATTATGCAAAGAAGCAGAAGAAACAGTAGATCATATACTCAGCTCGTGCAAGATCACACAAACTGACTATAAACAACAACATAACAGTTGCTAAAATGATTCACTGGAACTTCTGTAAAAATTATCATCTGCCAGTAATGAAAAATTGGTGGGAACTTATAGTTGAAAAAGTAGTAGAAACTGAGTGGGTTAAAATACTGTGGGATTTCTGAATACAAACTGATAAAGTTTTGGTCCATAACACATCAGATTTAACTGTGGTTGAAAAGAAGAAAGTGTGGATAATTGACGTGGCAATACCAGGGGATAGTGGAATAGAAGACAAAGAATTGGAGATCATAAAACATCAAGATCTGAAAAGCAGTGGTGGTCCCAGTGGTTATCCACATACTGGGTGCCGTACCAAAAAACCTTGGACATAAAATCTGCATTGACAAAATTTCCATCTGTCAATTACAAAAGGCCACACTGCATGTGGATCCGCACATATACTATGCTGATAAATTATGACATCCTAGTTTCTTGAGAACTCAATGTGAATAAAGGCCAACACCAACTAAAGAACTGGCAGCTGTGATTTCACGCTGTGTATATAATAGAAGTAAATTGAATGCAGTGGTAAAATAAAGACAGTCAAGAATAAATGAGCACTGACATAATTTGTATTGAGCACAATGATGAAAGAACAGTATGAATGAAGTATGTTGAAGTGGTTTGGTTGTATAGAAATAATGACTGAATTACAAAAATATAGGAAGGAAAGGGTAAATGGGTTCAGAGGAAAAGGATCACAGAAAGTCATGGCTGGAGTTTAGAATTGTAAAGTACAAAGCAATGTATGAATTTGTGTATAGATATTGTGGAACCATGTTTTCAAGATAGGAAGATAAAGACAGGTAGAGTGAATAATATTGTTGTAAGCTAGATTTAGTAATATTTCCTCATCTTTTCTCTTATCTCCAGTCTTTAATTTCTTTTGCTCATGACTTTTTCTGTACTATGTATGATGTTACTTACCCTGAAAGAGAATAGCAGAATGCATGTATGTATATGTGTATGTATATAAAATCTCTTGATTACAGCAGGTAAACAATTGAAGTATGTGTATATGTGAAGAAAGATAGATCATGGTAATACCCATAATGCTTCCAACTACTGTACAGGAATTTGTTATGAATTGGTCAGTTTTGGAAATTGCCTATTGAAAGATTATCTCAGTGACTACAGCCTTAGTAAATGTGTGGACTACAACTGTCATGCAGAACTCCATGCCTGTAGCTCAGACTGCAGTACCATGCCTATTTTGGACAGTTCTAGATGACAACCAGCTTAATGGGATGCAGTAGCATTTGCTATGTTTGGCAAAGAACTGTTGGATAAACAGTTATTATCTTTAGGTTTAAAATAGACTAGACTGTTTTACTTCTTAACACACATTGCTATCTCTGCTTTTATATTTGCAGATGTCAAATGGCTAGCAGAATAAAGATTCATATAAAATAATACTGCAGCAAGAATTTCCAAGGCACTACCTCCAAGCAGGAGGCAGGGTCAGGTGTGAAGAAAAGAGGCATCTAGGAAAGGTTTGAGAATTCTACTCTTCCATCCTGGGGACTCAGATGGGTTCTAATTTCTTGCATCTTTAGGATAGCATACTCCTCTTCTTTGAGGTCTGCAGGTATTCAAAGATATGTATGACTCTTCCTAGCATCTTACATACAGGTGAAACTCGAAAAATTAGAATATCGTGCAAATGTTCATTTATGTCAGCATGGCAACTCAAAAGGTGAAACCAATATATGAGATAGATGCATTACATGCAAAGCGAGATATGTCAAGCCTTACTTTGGTATAATTGTGATGATTATGGCGTACAGCTTATGAAAACCCCAAATTCACAATCTCAGAAAATTAAAATAGTGTGAAAAGGTTCAATATTCTAGGCTCAAAGTGTCCCACTCTAATCAGCTAATGAATCCATAACACCTGCAAAGGGTTCCTGAGCCTTTCAATGGTCTCTCAGGCTGGTTCAGTAGGAATCACAAGCATGGGAAAGACTGCTGACCTGACAGTTGTGCAGAAAATCATCATTGACACCCTCCATAAGGAGGGAAAGCCCCAAAAGGTAATTGCAAAAGAAGTTGGATGTTCCCAAAGTGCTGTATCAAAGCACATCAATAGACGGTTATGTGGAAGGGAAAAGTGTGGTAGAAAAAGGTGCACAAGCAGCAGGGATGACCACAGCCTGGAGAGGATTGTCAGGAAAAGGCCATTCAAAAGTGTTGGGGACTTTCACAAGGAGTGGACTGAGGCTGGAGTTAGTGCATCAAGAGCCACCACACACAGACAGATCCTGGACATGGGCTTCAAATGTCGTATTCCTCTTGTCAAGCCGCTCCTGAACAACAAACGTCAGAAGCGTCTTACCTAGGCTACAGAAAAAAAGAACTGGTCTGTTGCCCAGTGGTCCAAAGTCCTCTTTTCTGATGAGAGCAACTTTTGCATCTCATTTGGGAACCAAGGACCCAGAGTCTGGAGGAAGAATGGAGAGGCACACAATGCACGATGCTTGAAGTCCAGTGTGAAGTTTCCACAGTCTGTGTTGATTTGGGGAGCCATGTCATCTGCTGGTGTTGGTCCACTGTGCTTCATTAAGTCCAGGGTCAATGCAGCTGTCTACCAGATTTTGGAGCACTTCATGCTTCCTTCCGCAGACGAGCTTTATGGGGATGCTGACTTCATTTTCCAGCAGGACTTGGCACCTGCCCACACTGCCAAAAGTACCAAAACCTGGTTCAATGACCATGGGATTACTGTGCTTGATTGGCCAGCAAACTCGCCCGACCTGAACCCCATAGAGAATCTATGGGGCATTGCCAAGAGAAAGATGAGGGACATGAGACCGAACAATGCAGCGGAGCTGAAGGCCGCTATTGAAGCATCCTGGTCTTCCATGACACCTCAGCAGTGCCACAGGCTGATCGCATCCATGCCACGCCGCATTGCGGCAGTCATTGCTGCAAAAGGGGCCCAAACCAAGTACTGAGTACATATGCATGCTTATACTTTGCAGAGGTCCGATATTGTTCTATTTCCAATCCTTGTGTTATTGGTGTCATGTAATATTCTAATTTTCTGAGATTGTGAATTTGGGGTTTTCATAAGCTGTACGCCATAATCATCACAATTATACCAAAGTAAGGCTTGACATATCTCGCTTTGCATGTAATGCATCTATCTCATATATTGGTTTCACCTTTTGAGTTGCCATACTGACATAAATGAACATTTGCACGATATTCTAATTTTTCGAGTTTCACCTGTACTCAACAAGTCTAGCAATTTTATTACCATAGGTTTGTATTAGTTCTCTTAAGGTTTTCAGTAGAATATTTTTGTATAAGCTATCTTAATAAATTGCAGTTTCAGTAAATGCTGGTTCAAGAGCTAGTTTATGTTAAATAGTGCTGATACTGTTGAAGGAAAGATTTGCTACCTAAATTTAAGGTCTTTGTCACACATAATATGGTGAAAATGCAGCCATTTGAAAGGGCATGCATAAATGTGGGCTATTTTTCATGATAGCTGTGCTACGTGTTCCTACAGTTCAATCCAACCAACTTTGCTTGCAGATATGAATATAGACATTTTTCTACTTTATTCTTGAAATCTTTCCAAGGAAAATATTAACACTGCCAAACAAGGAAATGTTATATCTAAATTTATCACCTGAAAGGCAGCATGTATATATCCGAATTATCTTTATTCTTACTTTGCAAGACTTAAAAGCAACATGATTGCCTTATCACCTTTGCAAAAAACATGTACTCTTCACAATTTGAAAGTTTGTTTACTTCTTAACACACATTGCTATCTCTGCTTTTATATTTGCAGATGTCAAATGGCTAGCAGAATAAAGATTTTCATGTTTTGCTAGATGATTTCATAGCAAATAGTCTGCAAATATTCTGGAATAAATTTCTCATTCTAACTAAGCCCTATTGAGCTGATTCAGTCTAGATATTCAGGATCTCAAGTTCAAATCATACATCTTTTCCTTAGCTTTTTGCAACAAAAGCTAAAATTTTCAGAGGATAAATATTCTCTTGAAATACATACCTAGTACATGCAACTTGACAACTGGACAACATAAATGGATTCTTCACGCCCTTAACTATGGCCAAAAGACTGATATTGCAGCATTGGAAAGAAAAATGTATGACCCTGTTCACTCAGTGGACTGAAGACCTGATTGCACTTGCCACCTATGAGTGAATTGCTTATAGATGTAGACTTTGTACGGACAAGTATAATGAAATACAGGACTCATTTATACAAAATACAGTAGGTTAAAAAAAAATGATAGTCATATAAATGTAATAGAAGTGTATGCATACTTGAATATTTGCCTTAGATAAGTATATAGAGAATTGTAACTGTTTACTGTTATGACATACAATTTTTTTGTCATGCTTTCACTTTTTTGTAAAGCACTTTTTTTCTCTTTGACATTGTATCTCCATCATTATTGTTTTGCTCTTTTTGTTATTAATTAAAAAGCAAAAATACATAAATAAAAATACATCTTTTCCTCATGTATGCACTGTAATAGACTAAAGGCCTGGTTATTTCTTAGTGGGAGGCTTAGTTGACATCTACACATTGTTGTAGTTGACCTGTCTTTCAGGCTCTTTGCATCTGACTTGGTCTGTTTAATTCACGTACCAAGTGTTTTTTGGTTAGGGACTTATAGTAGTTCTAAAGTCAATATTTTAAATGTGTTAGACTCAGTAATTGAAGCTGTAAAAATATAATTTACAGGCAGAATATTTAATTCTGCTAAAGAAAGTATAACAGAACCTGTAGTGACATCTACATAAATTAAAGCTGCATACAGTTTTTTAGTTATTCACAGAGGAAATGGAGATTTTTAAAACAAATATTCAGTTTCTTAATTTCAAAAGGGAAAATTGTGCTGTTATTTGGCAGAATAGTATCTTAATCAGTAGTTTCTCTACTATTTTTGTAATGCTGGAGAGATCTCTTAAACAGACTATGCTCACCCTGCATGGACAGATGATTTTGAAAACTGAATAAAGTTATTCAGGTGCTTCAGATCTGTGATTGCTATGGAAAAGAACATGAACTTGTAGAGATCTATTTGATATATTTTTGAAACTATGAAGTGGAACAATCCACCTGAAACCTAAATGTTTTCATGCTTTGGTGATGTAGAGAATGAAAGAATAATTCCCACAGATTTCTTCAGTTACTGAAAGATGTTAGAGATAAGAAACAGGAAACTGCTAATCAAATACTAAGTCACAACCCACACTAAGTCAGCTCAGTTTTGAAAAGTTGTGAAGATTCCAGATGATCTTATTTTTTTCAAAAGAATAGCATACCAGAGCAAGCAGATGATTGTATTGGACAAAGGATTTTTAGTACAGTGGTACCTCAGTTCACGAACTTAATTTGTTCCACGATTCTGGTCGCGAACCAAATCAAATTTCCCATAAGGTTCAATGTAAATAAGGTTAATCCGTTCTGACCCCTACGAACGTGGTCGCCAACTGAATCAAATTTTCCCATAAGGTTCAATGTAAATAAGGTTAATCCGTTCTGAACCATATGTATTTTTTTTTAACCATAAAAATATGAAACAAAGTACAGTACAGTACAGTATGAAGAGAGAGAACAGTAACCTTGCTTGAGGCGACACCAAAAAGCTTCACAGCAAATGTCTGTCTGCAACCGCGATCTCGCCTAGAGGAAGCCACGACCACGTGTCAGAGCAGGGACGATGGCCACGGGTCGTGTTCGTCACCCGATGTGGAGTTCGCGAACGGAAGCAAAATTTTGTGAACGCTGCTGTTTGCGAACCAAATTGTTCGTGAACAGAAGTGTTCATGAACTGAGGTATTACTGTATATCATCTAGGCACAGCTGAAGTGATCAGTAGTGGCTGATAGTAGACAAAATAGTACTAATTCCTACAACTGTGCAGCTCCAGAATGATGGGAAACACTCAAAGGAGTGACAGGGATCCACAAAAATAGTTTCATTAGCAGATCAAATTGTGATATTCCCAATTGTCCCATAGTCCTCAGATGTTAATTGGACCAGCATCGATGATTACTGTGAAAACTGGAAATAATTTTGTAAAGCTCTGTTGCACAGTGAATTTTATTTATCAAATTTGTATGCCACCCAATGACTCTGGGTGGCTCACAACTAAAACAAGAAAAATACTATTAATAACAGGTGAAAAATAAAAGATGGCGAGAACAACAAATCAGATAGGTACGAAGCAAAGTAATTACAAATTAGTATAATTTTCAGATATCAGTATGTGGAATATTTTCAGCATTTGTACTTCAGTTGCCATATGGAAATTAAGGTTGTATGCAATGGGCATAATATTGTGGTATAATGAAATCTGGAGTTTTCATATTATTGGAATGAATACCTGGCTAGGTATCCATAATGCCCAGGTAGATGGCATTTTCTAGAGACCCTGATTATCTCAAACAGCAAAGCAGGGTCAGGGCAGACTTGTGATTGGATGGAAAACAACCAAGAAATCTCATAGCTGTAAGCTACACTGAAAGTTCCTGATAGAAGGCAATATGAAACGAATTATGTACTGCTGCAAAGAACATTACATGGCTTTGTCCGTGAATTTAACAAGAGAGATGTTTGATGAAGGAGGCTTTAAAATTAAGGCTTAAGTGTAGGCTAAATATATTTTAAGGCAAGAGATTCTACTTAAAAATTAAAGAACTTTTGAGTGCATGAATACCAAGTCTGAGGAGAGTCAAAGTTATGGTTAAAAATAACTTTATTGCAATTTTGTATAGAATATGCCGCAAATTGATACATTCACTTGATATGTAATAATCCACAGTAAAAATGAACTATTTATTTCATTGGAGAAGGCAATTTGAGGCAAGTTATGGTGGACCAAAATAACTGCATCGATGGGCAACATGTTTAACCTTTGTTCATCACATATATATTACAAATGCCCTTTATATACCATAAGAATTACATGTTTTGGTATATCAGTGTTGTTTCAAATAAAATACCGCTGAAAAATATGAAATTTAAAAATGGAATTCAGGCTGGAGAACATGGCTCTTTTGAAATAAAATAAGTCTGCAGATAATGATTTCACATTTTAATTATTAATTAAAATAAGTAAACCAATTTATTTGAGTAAGCTTTATTTCACAAAACTGTACTAATAAATATTGTTCTAAGGACAACAATAGTCAATTAGATCAGGAATTATAGGATTAAGCACTAAAATAGGTAACTATGATTAAAAATTAAGGATAAGTTCAAGTATCATTACTACAATTAAAACTAAGACATAGAGATGTATACAATATGTTTACCATTAATTTATTGAGATTACAATATTCTACAGAAAAATGCTGAAGCCCCTTAAAAACTACACTAAACTTAGCTGCAGTTTCCACAAAATGCATTCAAAAATGCATTTCCTTTTATCAATGTACCTCTTCCCACCCCTGATAATAGACAAAGTAAAGAAAATTTCAGTACAGTATCTTAGTCTGAAGTAAAAACATTTAAACACATCTTCACATTTTACTATCACTTCTGCCCATTTTGAGCTTCCAAGTTTATAAAATCAAATATACAATCTCAAATGAACATAATGAAGTCCACATTAAAAAAATAAATCCTACAAGTAGTTCCAGAGAAATCTAAAAATACTACTTATGGCACAGTATTCTCCTAATTTTGAAAGAAGTTGGTGATATCCATTTACTGTCTTTGTTTTGTTCCATTTTTCATTTTTGCACATTGTTATTATCTATATGCAGTCTCAAAAGATGAGAAAGGATGAAGACATCTCTATATTAAAAATAGGAGACCCAGTTGTGTGTGCCACAGAAATAAAAACTCAATCTATTGTTTTCGCTGGATTCTCAGCAGTAAGGAATTTGGAGAATGGATTTCCTTGGTTGGTTTCCATGGACTGATAGACGAAAAACAAGAAGACTGCAACAACTAAGAAGAGCAGAAATTTTATCCACAAAGGAATGGAGTGCTTTTTAATTGTTGTTTTTTCTTGCTGGACTTCTGCTGAGGCAATATATTTAGGGATATATTTTGATGAATATGTTTCTTCCAGCCGGTAATCACTGAACTCTATAGGTCGACCAGCAGCGCCTTTGATTGGTCGGCGGCAGCTAGCACTATAAATTAAGTAATATAAATTAAGTATATATGCTAGAATACCTCATATATTTCAAAAGTTCTAATGCAGATGAGGAGCATTTGGACTCAATATAGTAAAGTAGAAAGGCTGTGCAATGCTTTGGATATGCTTTGGAATGCATAGCAATGTGAGTGCAGTACCTGTCAGTGACATATTAAAGCAACTGCATCTTTTTCCAAGATAGCATGGAAAAGAAGCTTCCTGTAGCAGTCACATGACCTTGGAATCAGAGACAGATGCTTTAATGAGTAGCTGATAAGTGTTGCACCTCTTCCAACTTGAATCCCAAGCATTAAACAGGCTTACCAATGCTTGTGATCTTCTCAAAAATATCTGGCTGGCAACTGTGTGGTAATTTGGTAAAGGGCACTGTGCCGTTAATCAAGTTGCCCTTTTTTTTAGAAGTATTAGATCACTTATTCTTTGCAGAATTTAAATATGAACCTACTTTAAAAATGCTTTATTAAGTTAATAAAGATACTAACAAATCAGACTTAACTGTCTTTTTTATATTGGGGTAGACAATGCAAGGGCCACTTATAGCCATCTATCTGTGCCACTCCAATTTTATTGCTGATTATCAGCAGATTTTTGGGGGGAGGCAGGCAGCTGAAGCCTACTGAACGGACCTTGTGATAGCAGCCTACTAAAGAAATCACAGCGGTACTGACCCACTAAAGAGGTCTGATGTCAGGGAATACCAACCGGAAGTCAAGCTAAGATAGGTCAGAATGGCTTCTTGGGAGGGGCACTGTGAGGCAGCAGGAAGCAATGGGAGAAATTCCCAGGGCAGATCTCTCACTAAGCCCAGAGCCCTTATTAGTCCAAGATAGTAGCTAGCTGGCTCAGAAAGCTCCAAAAAGGACACTCGTAGGCTCTGATCCACTGCTAAATCTGATAGAGTTAAGTAGGCCATAATTCTATCTACTGCTATTGCTGGGAAGAAGAAAAGTTAAGCTGGATGCAGCTAGTCTTGGGGAAAGAAAAAAAAATGTTAATCATATATTCCTGCTAATAAACTGATCTGATTTTCAGATTTGTCACCCAAAGAGCCTGTGCTTTTTATTATCCAAAACAAACTATCTGTATCGTATGAACTTGCTTCTGCTCACTTCTTTATATGGAAGTGAGAGTTGGGTATGGCTGAAGGAATATTAAAGGTAAGAAATTTTAAAAATAAAAGGCAATGTACGAACTAGATGGTAGAACCAAAAATAAAAATGTATGGAGGGGTATAGTAAATGGTGTTGGTGAAAACGAATTTTAACCATGTGTTCTTTTCTGCTTTAAACTTTTTCTTATTTCCTTTTAATTTTGCTCTACTGCTTCTGACTCCTTTTCTGCATTCTGCATAACCCGGTTAACCCCAAAAGGGAATAATTTCTTGGATATGTATGTACTGACATGCTACTACTTATGCAGTGTAACTTCAAAGTTACAGAGGTAGTCATTAGGAGCAGGCAACAAGGCTAGCTGGATGGGCGGGGATAAGAGGAGCAGCAGCAGTACTGTTCAAAGGAGAGATCAGCTAAAAGGTTATGACTAGGGATGTGCAAAATGTTCTGTGCACAGGACAGCTAGTTTTTGGTGGTCCAGGCACAGACCACCAAAATACATGAATTGTGGGCAAGGGAAAGGGGAAAGCAGGAAATGCCAAGGGCATGGGCAGCAGCTAAAGAGATACAGGAAAAGGAGTTCTTGAGAAGATTGGGGGCTTGGCTGATTGGATCTGCTGTGCTTGACACCAAAGACTTTGTCAGCAGCTGACAGCATGAGAAATGAAGGTGCTAGGGAGATCAGCGAGCAGGGTGCATGCACAGGCCACATGGAGAAATAAGGGAGAGACGAGAGATGCACCGGACTTACTGTACTGTACTGTACTGTAAAGCCCCTCTGATTTTGCTCTAGCCAAAACGTGGAACAACCAAAACCTACCAGTTTGACAAAATTTATGAAACTATGTGTCTGTTTTGTGTTCAAAAACGTATTTTCTCCTCCATGCAAAGAATCTCAGAGGTAATCTAAGAAAAGCCTTTCTGGATCAGGCCAATGAGCCAATGCATTATATATCATAGAGTTGCTAACCGGATGTTTTTGAGAAACAGGCAAGCATGGACAGGAAGGCAATAATCCTGTTATGGAACATTACTTTCTTGTTTGCAATCTAAATATGCCAACAAGAAAAACCTTTTATTTAAGTTTAACAACAGTCCTCTTCTACTCTTTCTCCAAAAGCAGCTCATATTAAAGATATGCTGTCTCTCTGTAATAGTAAGTTTTGCACATGTGTGCATCTGTCCTCTCCAGTATTATAATGGGCAGTTAGTGTCAGATTTCAGATTAGGGTTAGAGGAGCCTAATATACATATATCTGCTTTGTGAAATTGCTATATAGTGCCTTGGTCTTCTTTTGTATTGGATTATTTTTAACTTTTTTTGGTTATAAGGGTTCTTTTTATATTGTTTTTTTGTAAACTGGTTGTTAGTTGCCCAGAGTTACGTATTTAAGAAGGACATCCATATACATTTTCCAAATAAAATAAACTATTTGATAGTTAAAATGAACCTTAGTAAGTGTGTTTTTCGGAACTGAGAATACTACACATATCTGCTCCTTCAATTGTCTTTTTAACCATATAAAGAAATTTAAAAAGAGTCTGGATACGGTACACTGAAAAATCAAGCCTTTTAAGCTGCCACTGAAAAGCAGGAAACTTGCAAACTAGCACAATATTGTGTAACACTTATTTCTGAGAGTTGGTAAGACAGTGAAATGCAAAGTATTGCCTTGTCAAGTCCAGTGTTTTAAGACTAGCACAAAAATGTCCAAAACCTGAAAAAGACCAAATTACTTCATGCATACCAAGAAACAAAACAAATTTAAAAAATAGCTACAGGTACCTAATTCCTGTAGGTGTTGATGCTTCATATGGAAACATTTCTTTAAGAATATCTCTTTCTAATCTTGTATCCTCTGTAGACATTTTCTCGATGACCTATAAATAATTTGAAAATGGAAAAATGATAATCTGACCAAATTTCATTGGAAGCTGTACTAAAGAAAGTAAGGGAGGGAGGGAGGCAGAGTGCAGCCATGTTCCGGTGTCATTTCGAATAGTACACCCATGAAATTTAAGAAGACTCCTTCATGGGGTTTAGCTGTTGATCAAAATTTGGTTACTTTTATCTATCTGGCAATTTATTGTGAATCCAGATGTCTTCAGTATCCTTTGTTCCTTCAAGATGAAGCATAATGCTATGTTATGAAGATTAATGTGATAAAGATTTAAAAAGATACTGTCACCACTTCTAATTGAATTGATCACACAGATACTGAATGTGATCAGGATGATGAGCATTTTTGTTTTTATTTTCCCTCTGAAGAAAGTGTAAGTACTGAAACACCTATTGTTAAGCACAGCATGCAGTACACTTTTGCACTGGTATCTTCATTTATTTTTTTAAAATTTGATTTAATTTAACACATGGCAGAAGTAAATTTCCCTTAAAAAATAGAATTGAATTACTTTAGATTTTTCTAGATACCCTGACTAAATTAATTTAGATCGAAAATCCACATTTAATATGGTAACAGTTAGATTATTTCTTTAGATATCCCAAATCTGTATATACCCAATACATGCAAAAAAGCACCCAGAAGGTACATTGTAATCTGAGACGAGAAAAATCATAAAATATATCTGCTACCATAGTTTTAATTAAAAGTAAGTTCACCCTCCCCCCCTTTCTATCCACCAATCTGTATTTAATTCATTTACTTCAGCTGTCATCAATGGTTTCTTTGGTGTTCTTCTTGGCAACTCTGAGAAGTCACTGATTGACAGTATAGGATCAGCATGCTTGGTATTTCCAGGTACCCTATTGACAACCTGCTGAAATTCAAATTGTTCAGACTCAGAATTAATAGAGGAAATTACAATAAAAAATCTTAACCAAGCCAGACAGCTTACACATGAGATACTAACTATTCTAAATGGTGAATATAGTGATTTTAAAATAAAAATGAGAAGTTGCTTTTACTATTTCTAAGTATTACCCCATAACACATATGCAAAGGCAATTTCTGACACACAGGGAAAGAACTTTCAGAAGATCTGAGTACTGCTCCTCCTGCTTTTTACTTGCTCTTGGTGCGCATTAGACTGATGAACAACAGCCCAATGTTTTATTTAAAACCCCTTTTTTCAAGAAATAAAGATTTATTCAAAATTCTTCCATGAGAAGAAAATGACAGAATACCACCTAATGAAAATTCAATATATTTACTAGAGTCTCGTTGCTTGAAGCCACTACAGCTATGGGAGTACTCTCTGATATTACTGGATCATGTACAGGCAATGGAATTGTAGTTTCAACCTGTTTGTTTAAAAACAAAAACATAGCAAAATAAGTGTACAGCTGTTACTAGGGCTCTGAGAACGACAAAAATAATAGTCTAAATTAAGAATTAGCCTTGCGTCACCCTTTTCCTTGGTGTTCTTCTTGATACTCTTGCAGATTCCCTAGACACTGCCTGCAGAAGTCCACTTTTTGAAGATCCACTTCTCCAGAATGTCTCAGTAATGCCATCCTTGGATATTTAAGCATCAAACATATTAGCAAACATATGAATGCTCTATCCCTATATCAGATTATCCCACTAATGCCACAGCATTTTGCATGAAAATTGTGTATGACAGCTATCACTTCTATGCTCCTATGCTGAGTAGAAAAGCGTGACATTACAGAAAAACCATGAACACAGGAAATTAATGAGATGCCCATTAAAAATAAGTACTTACTTTGATGTGAAAGACATGTTAGAATATTAAAATGTAGGGCATCTAAATATCTGACCTCTTGTTAAATATATTAGCTGATACCTTTTCTTGCACTAGTAATTATTTTTCAATCTCAGACAAAAGGCTTCTGATCTCATGATGTAATACTATATATGCATTTACTAATATAAATTCTTTAAATGGCTCTCTGAAGCAAGCCATGCTAGATTTTAAATCTGTTACTAAATTTAAAACGTTCATCATCTGATCCGTATTCTGCTTAGATTTAGAGGTTGAAATTCTACTGCTGTTGAGGTATGAGAAACAGCAATTCCTCTTTTTCCCCTAAAGTTGAGTGGGACTGCAGCCTTCATTCTATGGAAATTAGTGTATTTTGGGTATAAAGATTATAAAAGAAAGGTATATCCTTGCACACTTTAAATCTGGCTGATAGCCTAATAAGATTTGCTAGTCAAAAATAATTAAAAGATTCTAGGGCAGAGCACAATGGACAAGCAAATTATTATACAGATAAGGCATTAAATCCTGAATAGATTAAATGTGGCCATCTACCAAAAGACTTCTGAAAATTACTATCTGAAGTCTATGTTGGTGTGGGGAAGTGAACAAGAAATATTATTTTGTTCTTGATTTAATAAAAAAAATATTTGGGAGATGTTGGGAGGTTTTTTTTTTAAATATGATTATGTTTTACACAAGCTAAATTTAAATTTTAAAAATTAGTGTCATGTATTTGATTTTGAACTTTATTTTTCAATTTTTCGAATGAACAACATTCAGAAAATAAACTTTATATTTTATTCATAGCAGTATTATAATTCACTTAAAAACTATATATGATTTGTTCTTGAAACTGAATTTTTTTTATTACAGGTAGTCCTTGCTTACTGACTGTCTCCGAAGTTACAACAGTATAAACAAACCCTCCAGTTTTGTGACTAATCTTTGCATGTATGACTGTCACAGTGTCCCGTGGCCACGTGATCACCATCTGGGCACTTTGCAACTGGCGCACATTTAGGACCGTCGCAGCATCCTGCAGTCATGTGATCAGCATTTGTGTGCTTCACAACTGGCTTCCAACAAAGAGTTAATAGAGAATGTGGAAGTAAGATCGCAACTCGTGGTCACATGATGTCTTGCTTAATGACCATGTTGACTCACTTAAGACTGAATGGAAAGTAATGTTGTAAGTCTGTTGTGGTCACATAATTTTCTGCAGTGCTTAGCAACGGAGTTACTGGTCCCAATTGTGGTCACTAAGTGAGGACTATCTGTATTCACACTCAGAATAAAAATAATAGTTTTATCTGCACAAAGACTAAATCTTTAAATGTTAACAATTTGAATATGTGAACATCCATTAAATTATTTGGTTGATTTTATAAATACCTACTCAGATTTGCTGTAGTGAATTCAATCAGATTTAGTCCAAGGTATGTTTAGGACTGTATTTGAGACATTAAATCAACAATCTATAAAATCAATAATAGCAATAATTCTGGAATAATTTGGCAGAAAACAAAAGTAACCTGATTAAAATAACCTGATTAATAATACACATCCAACATATATTTCTAGAGTGTTATGACGTACCCTATTCTTCCATACAGCAGATTCTTGAAAACATGTCCAAAAGCATTCCAAAATGTTTGAAAAACATTTGTATCTTTCTTCCTTTTTATGTACTAAGTAGGCCATACAATTGGCATCTATTTGGCATAGACTGCCAATTTTGAAAATGTATTCCTAATCTATTATATTATTTGGCTAGCTGTATAGTCACACAGTTAACGTAGTACATAATGATAGTACTGAATATAGGATTGGTCCAAAAAAGAAAAAAGGAGAAAGAAGAAATCTCAAACTATTCCTCTCCTTCTCCTATTAAGATACTCAAGGGGGCGGGGGGGGGGGGAGAGGAATGGAACTTTTTGAGCTATTTTTCCCCTGGGGTGTTTTCCTGAGATAAACATATCTATGTGAAGCATTGCAGAAGGCTTGATTTACTGCATCCCTTTATCTGGCATCCAGGTTGACAACAGCACTCCATTATGAACTTCTTTGCAATCCTGTTAAACTGCTGCTACAATACTGTTTTTTTTTTCATTTAAAACAGCCTTTCTTGCTCTTAACAGTGAGTCTGCATTAGCTAGATTTTATTAAATGACAACGGCAGTGAATAAAATTGAGCTAGTTTAGAACAAGAATACTGCCCTTATTTTGAACAAGCTTTGTTTGGCACCTGTTGTTTTATTATATTGCAATTAGGAAGAAAAGTTATTTTAAAACACCAAATCAAACTATACGATAGAAAACCAGCATGAAAGAAATAGGTAGGGTTCAGAAATTTATTACAGATTCTCCCCATCCTCTCCTTATTGCCCCAAAATGTTAGCTAATAATTATCACACTCTGCCATAATCCCAGTTCTTTATATTCCAAGCATTTTTTGCTGAAGGATCAGATATAATCTGCTTTTTCTTGTGGTAAATAATATTAATTGCACCTGAAATATAAGGTTGTTTTAAAATATGTCAAATTAAAATATGCACTTTAGAAGAGTCTTTTAAAGAAAATTGTTATGATACCTGGTTATTTTCAGCGATTCTTCTTTGTTTAAGTGTTAATGAAGTTTTTGTTTTACCCTTCAGTGGTTCTCGCTTCTCAAGTCTGAACTCTGTTTTAGGATCTGTAAATAAATATATTATTCTTTTGCAGCTAAAAATGCCACTACTATTACAATGTCAAAGCTACTAGACTATTTTAAGAGTACTTAATTATTTTTCCAATCCTAACTTAGAAAATACACTGAAAATTGGTAATAATAAAGATTAATTCACAGTAAGATCCACTCTGAATGGAATATATCTGAATGGAAAATTCAAGAAAGTGGCATCATAAATTCTTTGCACATATACACAATTTTGTTTGAATCAACTCCTGGGAATATTAAGTATTTTCAGTCTTATTTAAAAGCTTTTTACTAAAATTTAAAGTTCCATGTTTTATTTTTTGATTTTTTAAAGAAAACACAAGATTATACTAATGCAGTGATATAATTTACATTTAAAAACTAATTACAGTGCTGCTCCTACTGACTTGAAGGCACAAAACAGTTTTACAAAATTATAACGTCTATGATATAAGCATGAATAATTCTAATTTATTCAGTGGATAGAAATGGCTATTTGAATGCAATCCATGATAAATAAAGCAACCAGTAGTAGTATTTACATCTACTGCTCCCAATCTCATTGCACATATGATTAAGGCCAAGTAAGTTTCCACTCTCACTGCACACAAAAACAAGATAAATAATGCCATAAAAGCTCTATAGTTTTTAAAGCCATTTATTCCTCTTGCATTATATTATACCTTCTTCATTGTCACTGAACTGATCAGAATCATCATTTCCATTCTGCTTATTGCTTTCTGCAGATGAAGAAAATGTTGGTGTAGCTATGAAAGAACTTAGCTCTTGGGATGGTTCTTTCAACTTCAGTAGCTTCTTTTCATAAAGCCTCCTTGTAGTAGCTGCAGCAGAGCAGGAAAAATTGGTTACGTGACTCAGACGTTTAAGTTCCTCTATGTACATTTATAAGAAATATCACTAGATTACTTTCTTATCAAAATTTGAATATAGTAGCAACTACAGTTGTGTGAAAAAGAAAGCACACCCCCTTTGAGTTCTGTGGATTTACGTATCAGGACATAATAAAAATCATCTGGTCCTTAGCAGTTCTCAAAAGTAGGTAAATACAACCTCAGATGAACAACAACACATGACATATTACACCATGTTATCATTGCTGGGATGAAGGGGGAAGTTATTTCTTTCTTTTCTCTTTACACTTTTTCTTTTCTTTTGTATTATTCTGTATGTATTTTTGAAGCCTGTATTGGCTTTTATTCTTTTCATTTACTATTCTTAATAAAATTATTTGGAAAAAAAACCCTATTACAAAATCAAGTTTACTATAAAATGTAGCTTAGCCCTCAGATTTACCTACCTGCAATTGCCAGAAAGTAGCACTTTGTACTGAAAATGGCTACAATACAAGACATTAAGATACTGGCAGTCCTCGCTTAAGCACCATTCATTTAACGACGGTTCAAAGTTACAATGGCCTTGGGAAAACTGCAACCTGTACTCGCACTTATGACCGTCGCAAACTGTCGCACCACCTCCCATGGTCACATGATCATGATTTGCAGCCTTTTTTTACAATGGTCGTTAAGCAAATTCCAGCAAAAAAGTCCATGGGGGAAGCTGGATTCGCTTAACAACCATGTGATTCACTTAGCAACTGTAATAAAATGGTTGTAAAATTGGGTCTGGTCACATGATGACTTGCTTAACAACTGCCCCACTTAATGACCAATTTTCTGGTCGCTATTGGAGTCATTAAGCAAGGACTACCTGTAATCATAAGGAGAAGAATCATGGGCAAATCACTGTACATGGTAAAGGTGGGAAAGCTCGACTCTGTGGTCTCAGCAGAGGTTATCACTGTTCCCTGGAATTAGGGCATAAAGGAACTGTGCCTTAGGTGGAACTGCCTAAGGGGATACAGCTTTGAAAACATCTTAAGGAGACCAAAAGCTGAAAATGTTCCATACTGTTTTAAGAAAGGGGATTTTAATCATGGAGGAATTTTGGCTTCTTGGGGATTCTCAAGAGCTGAAGAGAGCAGGAAACAACCTGGGTGCCAAGAGTTAAATATTAGCAGACAGGGAAAGATATGGTGAAAAGCTGCAACTTGTCTGCTGTAGTGAGAAAGGCTGGCTTCCTTTTGTTGGAAGGCAATCTATCCAAGGAAGTCAAAGTGACAATGATGATAGTCCTTCCAAACTACAGTCCCTCCTGCTTTTAACACCACTAGGTGTGCAAGCAAATATCTATTACACATGTTTTACTCCAAGATAAAAATCCTGGCCTGAAGTATCAGAGACCTGCATGAAAGAGACTGAAAAACAAAAAGGTTCCTTAGAATTGACTTCACTTTGAGATGGACAAAACCTTTTCTTGGAAAAATATGGAAGATGTTTACGCTGAGTCAGGTAGCATACAAGCTTGATAAATTATTATTACTAGTCCTTTTGCCACCTTCCAGGATGTTTTTTAAACTTCCAATCTATCTCACATCTGTAGGTATTTCTGATGGTCTCCCATTTAACTACTGACCTGATTGAACTCTGCTTAGCTTTTTTCCAGATCACCTTAAATGTTGCCACTTGCTTTGGATGAGAGAAGAAATAGTCTCTTCCACCTCTGTCCTTCCAGCAGCACCATGGTGTGGTGCCACAGATTAAAGAATGGAGAGGAATGGCTGGGGTCTAAATGAATTCCATCTCACTGACCAGACCCTTGATCTAACCATCTACCAATTGTGAGTGCATGATACTTTGAGTGTCTAGGACAAAGTAAATATACTGTCTGGCTACTCTTCTAGTGATCTCTCTTCCTCAGCTAATTTAGAATGATCTTCAACGTTAGTTTCGGGTACCCATCGTATGCTGATGCCCAAGCTTTACTGCTCATTACTATTTAATTTCAAAAAAGCAGACCTTTAACCATTGCCTAAGTTCAATAATGGGCTAGAAGTGGGCAAAGAACTAAAATTAAGCTCAGATAAAGTGCAAGTACTGTTGATCAGTAGAAAACCACCTCTGTAACTGGAGTTCACCTTGTCCTGAACAGAAACGCATTGCCTCTGAAAGAGGAACTCCACTATCGGAGGATGCTCCTTGAACCCTGTTTCTGGATTCCCAAGTGACAAAAGAGGCACAGTTATGTCTAACAGCTCAGTTACAGCTGTTCCTGAATCAGATGTATCTGCTAATAGTTAACCATTCCTTGATTATATCCTGATTTGACCACTGCAGTACACATTACATGAGACCAACCTTACAAAGTATTTGTAAGCTGCAATTGGTACAAAATGCAACAATAGGCTGCAAGGCTCCCCTTAGTTGCAGGGAACACATACACACACACACACACCCTAAACTGAAAATTGCTTACCAGGTTTAATTTAAAGCATTGTTATTAAAGCCATATAAAGCTTAGGGCCTGACAATCTGTAGTAATTAAAACCTATAGAAGAGGCCATTGTTATTAAGAGCTATAAGAAAGATAATTGTGAAGATGTTCCTAGACAGGAGACTGTTTATCTGCCATACAGGGGAGTGATTTTTCCTGCACTGCTTCCATTGCTATGAATATACTCCTTTTGGAGTTGGGTTTAGTTTTGACTGTTGATCTGAGAAGTACAGCCAAGATACATCTCTTTTGCTACCCCTTTAAAGGATAATTCATGTTAATTTATATTTAAATTTTAAATGTTATATTGTGTACATTAATGGATAGAGTAGAAAGTAGAATATAAGATAGAGAAATTAAAAAGTTAGAGAAGCTAAGGCCAGGCAAAGCCCACTTTAACACACTTATGTATGCTGTGTAGAACTCTAGCTAGTAAAGAAAAGTATATGGGTACATATAATGAATTACTAAAAGTAATATTTTAACTTGTTTAGCAAATTGTTTGTTACTACCTGCAATTAAATAGTATCACTTAATATTATTGGTGATGCATCTTAATACAATTGTATACAGTGTTGGTCAACAAGCAATCTCTCATTTAAACCCAGTTGAGTGATTCTGCAAAGCAGTTTAATGCTTCTACTTTATACGGAAATAGCTCTTAGCATCATGTAAAATAATCTGAAAGGACAAATAATTTCCTAATATAAACTTCTGACCCTTATTAGCAACTAAGATGATCAGCACAATAATACAGATGCAAGCCAAGTTTAGTTTCAGTAGTTAATAATAATAACATGATGGATTTGGGCAATTACTATTACTGAGGAAGTGAATGTAACCACACATAATCCACAATACAGAACACGATTACTTCACCCACTGAAGTTTCAAATATTTAAAGTACACAGGTTGTCATCACTTTTCCATCTGCATTCCTCTTTTGTTTTCAATTTTTTATATCCACATTCATTCTCTCTCTCTCACACACACATGTAGTAGCATTTACAATATTGACCTACCAACAATAGGACCTGGATTCACACCATATCTCAGGAGTTGATCTTTGAGTTCTTCATTACTTAGTTCTGCTATATCTATATCATCCTGTTCTTCTAGCCTTGGCTTATCTGTTTTCTTTGTTGCTTTCTATAAAGAGAGATATTTAAAAATTTACTAGTATAGTAAAACTGTAAAGCTAAAAGATAAACATACATGTAAATAAAGATTTTGAGAGTCCATAGCCATGAAAAGCATTACATCCATATAATGTATTTCATGTGTTCTTATGCAGAGTTCCAAAACATTCCATGTACATATTGTTCCAGGGATGGAACATCTGATTTTGGATGAACTGTCCCTGAACTAAAACACATCCTGGATATTTTGGTCTACATGTGAAGTGAAATGGGGCTGTTTTATAGGGAGGCAGAGTGAGGATGAGCTAGTGGGGTGAGTTAGTAGGATACTGCCAATGCCGATACATTGGCAGAGCAAATGAGGGAGGGATGGAAGACACTGAGAAGGCTGAGGGTCAGGAGAACCAGTGGGATATGCAACATTGGAATTGCTGAGGGGAGGAGGGAAAAGTGGTACATAGTATGCACCAGCCTTGCTCTACTTGCTACATCTAGATTTTCTTTTAATTGGAAACCTGGAATAACCAAAGCATTTCAAATTTGGTTTTGCTGTGCCATGGCTGATTCAATTATTTTTACAAAACTTCTGAAATTTGATGGTTTTTCCTATTTGTACAAAACACTTTTTTACACTCCTCTCAATAATAAAAATGCACTTTTCTCATCAAACATTTCCTTGAAATCCATTGCTTCAAAATATTTTCTGAATAATTGCTAGCATTCTCTTTTGTATACCACTAGTAACCAGTTAACAATTCCAAGCCCTTGACAATTTTTAAAGAATTACAGGTAGTCTTTGCTTAATGACTGTTCGTTTAACAATGGTTCAAAGTTACGACAGCCTTGGAAAGGGTACTTTATGGCCTGTAAAGCACTTCCAGCCATTGTAAAACATCGCACTGCCCTCTACCCCATGGTCACATAGTCGAATTTTGGGCACTTGGCAACTGACTCGAATTTACAACTGGTTGCCAAGTGCCCCACAATCATGTGATCACCATGTGCAATCTTCTCTGCTGGCTTCTCCAGAAAGTCAATGGCGAAGCAGCAGAGAAGGATGTAAGTGGAGTGGATGGAGGGGAGGGGAAGCCCCTCAGCGATCTACAGGAATGGAGCTCAAATTCTGAAGATTTGGGCTCCATTCCTCCAGCCCCATTAAGGATTTCCCCTCCGTGCACAAAGGGGAGGGGAAACTGTTCAGTGGGTCGCAGGAGCATTCAAGAGCAGAAGGGCTGCCTGCTGGATTTCAGCTCCGCATACCAGGATTGCAGTCGTTGAGCGAAGCAGTCCCATGTGCGTCTTGCTTAATGACCACTCAACGATCAAGATTCCAGTGCCAATTGTGGTCATTAAGCAAGGACTACCTGTAGTATTTCCTATTTATACAACAAATTTATAAAAGTAACTTAATCTGAAAACACGATACTTCTTATTTCACAGTATATGAAATCATGAATTCCTTGGGTACTTTTTTTTTATTGTAAATTATTAACTGCAAGTTAGAAAAATTATCTTCTCAACTTTTTATATGTATAGAAAGGCACAAATTATAGTAGTCCCCATAAAACTGTATCCAAGGATCCACAAATTATATCAAAACTTTATAGCCAAAAAATATAGAAAGGCTGCACTAAAGTGTCTCTGAATGCATGCTTTCTCTTTCCAATCAGCAATTCTACAGAATTAAGAACAAAGCCTGATAGCCCAAATGAGAATGATCTCTATAAACCAGAATTCCTTTGGCCTTTTTTGAAAATAAAACATATGTCTTCTGTTTTCTAAACAATTTTATTTCCTTTTCTTGCTGTCTCTTTTGCCTGGAATGCTTTCCCAATAGGTTTCCATGTTCCCGCTTCTCTTAATTTCTGTAAATGTGTCATATTTACTATGTCTTATACTTTATTATAATTAATCTAAGATTAAAAGATTGCATGTTCTTCCCCTGCTTCTATTAGATAATAGGAATAGGAATTTCTAATTCCTCCTTGATCTGTTGTTTTCCTTTATCTATTACAAATTGTAAAGTTATTGGAATAAGAAACTTTTGCTGTACTCAGTAAAATGTACTCATACCAGCTGAGTTGGACAGCATTATAAACATACATGGTGTAAAATAAAATAAACCATGTACAGAAAAAACAAAGTCTCCTATGAGATAAATTTGACTTCTGATAACTTCATATACTGTCTATGTAATTTACTTGGTAACAATATGGAACTTATTTACCACTGCCCTTCTTCCAGGTGTTTTTTTTTTTTTAACACAGTCTAGACAACAAACTTGAGAATTACTGGTGATTTTTCTGCTTAATTTTTTGAATCAAGTAAATGTAGGTGAATGCTGCCACCTAGCTACACATGGTATACATTGAAAATACTATTTCAATAAACAGGAACACAATAAACCATTAAAAATACACAGTCCTCTCTCTTTCTCCAGCATATTCATTCAGATAAATAATTCTTCCTCTGCCCGCAATAGCGTCCCTTTACAATCTCTGTTGTTTAGTTGTTCTTCAACTTAAGTTTCCAAGTATAACAAAAAGGCAGCTGGGCCTTTTTTTTTTGTGCTAGAAAAAGGGTCATGGGGGGAGGAGCTGGTTACCCACAAATGATGCCGTGGATGGAGAACTGCTGAGGGACATAAAGGGAAATTGTTTTCTGCTTTCTTCCACCAAGTCATTACTTTAAAAAGAAAACTTTCTTGTTCTTAAAAAGTTGTATTTTCAGACAAAGTAGTCACAAAATTGTTGACTAAGAGGTTCTTAGACAAAATGTATTGTCAGGGTGACAAATGGAAGCTGGGATTCAAAGGGTTCTTTAGCAAAGATGATACTGGAGTGGTAGCAAAGAGATAGATTCATATCAACACTTGGCCTTCAAGTTCATTAAACAAATACTGGATCAGTTACTATCTCTTAGGATTTTTCTAAGGATAAAGTTTTGAGCAAGGAGGCAGAGTATTATGTATATTGCATTAATCTCCTGGAGGAAAAAAGTTTATCTTACAGGTCCAATTCATGTTATTACCTATAAAGCCCTACATAGCATAAGGCAAGGTTATTTGAGGGACTGTCTCCCATGCTTTCTGCCCATCCAGTAAGAGTTGGCAGAGTTGAGTCCTCTTGAATAAAGAATGCCATCTATCGGAACCCAGGAAGCACATCTTCTCAGTCACTTTCCCTGACCTCTGGAATTAGATATTTTCAGATATCTGTAGGGCTCCCACCCTGATGGTGTTCTGGAAAGCCTTGAAAACCTAGCTATTCTCCCAGGCCTTGGGGTAGAGCAGATGCCACCCACAACCCTTAGATGAGTTTCTGTATATGTTAGTGTATTAGTTGAACAGATGCTACCTTTATATTGCATTTTTTAAAATCTTGTTTGTTTGATATTGTGAGCTACCAGAGTTGTTTTGGAATCATGTGGTAGCTAAATCTAATAAAATTAATATTTAAATCAGCTAATTTTTATTTTACCCTCTTTCTTCTATCATGAGCTAAAGCTCCTTCTATTAGAGCAACAATAGCTAAAGCCTTGTTTCCCTTCTAAGAAAGAGACATAAAATACAAGTTAAAACAATCTTCTTAGTATTTTAGAAAATTCTCTGTGTACCCATACTAATCTTAGATGACTTCCATTTGTCCACAGAAGAAATTGTTTGAGTACACCTTCTGGATCTCATTTTGCAGGATTATCCTTCCCAGGTACTTTTCTCCTTCAGCATTTCAAATCACTGTATATGACTTACCTTCCATCTGAATTCATCAAAATCGGCTCTTCTAAAAATCAAATTTCCATAATTATCATTAGGTTATACCGCATATACTCTCAGATAAGCCTAGAATTTTAGGTGCCAAAATGCTCCCCCAAAATTGGGTTTGGCTTATGCACAATACACAGTAATACTTTTTAAAAGTACCATATTTCCATATATACCACGGTTATGGAGTCGGTACATAAAACCTTCAACTCCGACTCTCTTATTCATGGTACCTCCGACTCCATTATATATTGATATGGAAATAAATTATAAATATACTAATTATATATTTCCTATACTGACTGCAAGCACGCAACATACAAGGCATTTCATCACTGCCAACATGAATCAGCAAGCAACTTTTTAGAACCCTAAGCTGTTAAAGCTTCAGACTAAAGGCTATAGCTAAGACATTGGTTTTTTTTTAATTTTATTTATTAAAAATATAGAATGTTATATTTTGAAATTTGCAGAACTTGAAATTAAAATATATCCTGAAAAAATAGGTTAATCAAATTATCTATGAAATAGGAAATTTTAATGTATTATGTTATTTATATTATATACAATTTCAATTTATTAGGAGTCAGAGTTGGTACATTTTTACCAACTCTGACTGCAATAACCCAAGAATTGTTTCTGACTCTGACTCCACAGCCCTGGTATATACTCACATATAAGTCCATCCTCAGATAAACAGAACCTCAAATTTTTAACCAAAATACCATGAAAAATGCAAGATGGCTTATCCATGGGTGGCACATTTTTCATGGTATTTTGGTTAAAAATTCAAGGGTCAGCTTATCCACGGATGGGCTTATCCACAAGTATACATGGTACTTTATTGGCTACATTTATGCGACATGAAAGTTTAGCATTATCGTTTGTGGGCCTTGTTGGAAAGTTTTTACCTATTTCCATTCTTTCATCATCACATAGTAAAAGGGTGTCTCATTTCTGGGACTGCGAGCAGCTATGTTTGGGCTCTGCTGGGTTGTAAACTGGATTTTAATGTTGAGGCCCATGAACATTTAACTTTATGGAAGATCTCCATAAAATGGGAGAGGAGAATGATCTACTGGAGTTGTGGGCGGGATCTGGAATACACACTCTAAATCAATTACTTTGCTGTGATTATTTTAAAGGATTTTTCTTGAATTCAAATGTAATTTTGCTTCCCTAATTCACAAGTGGCACAATACTCAAAGCAAACATGTCTTGACAGTTCAATATGGACCAGATACCTTGTCTGCTTCCAAGAGACCTGAGGTGCTTTCATCTCTGATAGACCTGATGTCCAAAATTAAACCCACATCTTAATTGTATAAAATATTAAGTTATTTTCACAGCTGATATTAATTTACAGCTTATGAACTAAATAATTGGAACATCCAACAATGGAACATCAATCATTGCATGTGGTATATCAGTTTCATTGGATTTAAGATTAAAACTGATTCAACAAAAGAAATTTGTTGGACCTCTGACTCTTGGCAGAACTAGATTCCCAGATGTGAAGGTAGTTGAAATCTACAGGTAGTCCTCACATTATGACCATTCGTTCAGCAACCATGCAAGGTTACAACGGCACTGAATGAGAGGGACTTGCGATGAGTCCTCAGAGTTCCAGTCATCACAGCAAGCTGCAGTTCTGTGATTGCGATTTCTGACATTCCCTGCCAGCTTCTCACAAGCAAAGTTCACGGGGAAGTTGGAAGTCGTGATCACGTGAGGTCCTCACTTAACTACCCACGTGGTTCTTATTTAATGATAGCAACCGGGACTACTGGAATTGCTGTTGCTAAGAACACAGTCACATGATGTCGCTCTTTACAACTGCATCACTTAGCAACAGAGTTCCCAGTCCCAATTGCTGTCAGAACCCAAGGACTACTGTAATTTTTTCACTATCATGTGCCTCTTTGAATGTTAAGTCATCTGAGATAGAAATGCTTCATCCATATCTTCTTATCCAGGCTGTCTATAATAAACTCAGACAATAACACTTTTGCTTTTTCTCCTTTTATTCCAACCCAAATCCTTCTAACAGTATTTCTATGCTCCAATTCATGCATTTCTGTGTATCTACCCTCTGCCCTTATGTTCTTCCCTTTGACCTCTGCACTGTAGGCCCCAATCCTTAGTAGTATATTTGGTTCTCAGTTTTTGCCACTTTTCCCCTTTTGCTCTGGTTCAACGCCTTCCTGATGAGATTAAGGCACCCGCCAAATATGTCCTTCCCAGTCTTAATGAGAGTAATTTCTGTTGCAAGGAGTTTTTCATGTACCTGGCTTAGTCCATGTTCTTAGCAGCATCTATGTGGCTAGTTGTTCACTTCCAGGATCCTGTCCTCTCTTTTTGTACTATGACTCTCACCTGGAAGGACTGACACTACTTGAGTTCCCAGTGCCTTCACCTCCTTGCCCAAGGCCTCATTATTTTGAAGATCTACTTAAAGCCTCTTCTGGCAGTGTCATATAAACAAACCTAAGAAGAGGGACAGAATCATATCCATACCACACAATGAACTTCTTAATGTACATAAAGCCACACTGAACTAAGTTCCATCTCAATTATTTTCCTTACAAAAGACTTTGGGCAAATTCCAAGAAAATCTGGACTCTTGGTATGGCAGATCCTGGACAGCATAACTTCACACTGTACTCATGCAGCAGCTTAAGTCCTTGGGTGATGAGCAAGCATTTCTGCTCGCCAGCCTGTCTCATCCAAGGGTGAAAGGGATTATCATTAGCAATGAACATTCCTAGTAGAATGAGCCTTCTGATTGTAGAAATGGCCAGGTGGAGGAAAAGAAACTAAGCTGCAAGAGAAAGGGTCTGAATCTACCAGTGGACATTCATTCCATTCCCAGCAGCCTCAGCAACTAGGATCCTGATGAAGCAGAATATTCCTAGGCATACCAGTATTCTCTTTAAATATGCAGTAAATAAATATTTAAATAATAACAATAATGCAGAACACTTTGCATTACCAGTATTCTCTTTAAATATGCAGTAAATAAATATTTAAATAATAACAATAATGCAGAACACTTTGCTCTGAACTAACTAAATGAGCCAGAGAAAGGTGGTATTATGAACATGCTCTGTCCCATTTATGACAGAAGCAGCAATAACCTCTTTACAAGCCAAGGAGAATCAAAAGTTAGTCAGATAAAAGCAGGTCAAAGCCAGGTAGGCAAAAAAAATCAGTTCATCATACCAAAGGAATCCACAATGAAGATCCAGAAGCAAGGCAAGGTGAAGGGAAGCAAATCTGGTTAAATGAGGGGAGTGTTTGGCAGAAATTAGGGGTGACTAAGCAAACAATTGCAGTTGCTGGTGACACTGAGAGCCATAATAGAGTTTTAATGTCACGTTCAAGGTATTTCCTTAGGAAGCTAGATATTGCTAACTATCTGAAACTATGAATGACTTCTTCACCCTGCATGATCCGTCTCAATTGCTCACTACATCTTGCCTCTTGCACTTTCATTCTTTTATATA
Source organism: Liasis olivaceus (assembly GCA_030867105.1). Classification (NCBI taxonomy): domain Eukaryota; kingdom Metazoa; phylum Chordata; class Lepidosauria; order Squamata; family Pythonidae; genus Liasis; species Liasis olivaceus. The sequence continues at coordinate 48,645,116 of CM061355.1, read as the reverse complement.
CACTAGGAACTGAAGGAATAGGGCAAGAATAGCTTTACAAACAGCTCCTAAACCACTATTTAGATCATGAACCTAGAATTGCTTCAACCCTTCCTCATCTAACTATTCATGAGATGAGCTTGTGCTACCTCCTCTCAAGGCCCTCTCTTACAGTGGGGTAATGGGTATGGAAGGCCTAAACAACAAGCCTCTAGAGTGCATACCACTTCTAATCTATAACATACTAGAGTTGTATCTCTGGGACACCATAAGTCATTTCAAATTCTTCCCCCTCTTCAATTCATCTCAATAGACTGGATAAAGGCTAGACTTTGAATATGTTGTGAACACAGGCCTGGGGATTACACTCACCCCAAAAACACAGGTTCAGTTTGGGGACACTTCCTGACCTCCTGTCAACAGATTTGCAAGTAGTAGCTATGGTGAAGAGTATGCCAAGTGCAACTCTTCCTGAGCTAGTTGGACTTAGTGATAGTTATTCACACTTAGATCTCCACTGGCTACCAATTTTCTACAGGGCACAATTTAAGATAATACTCTTGACCTTTTAAGCCATAAATGGCTTAAGGCTTTATTATCTATGGAGCTACCTTTCCTACTGTGAACCATGCAAGATCAGCAAGAGAGGCCCTTCTGAACATACCCCTGCAGCAGGAGCTCTACCATCAAGTACATGGGAATGGGCCTTCTGTGTGACTCCCAGGCTATGGAACACACTCCCTGGATTCAGGTAGATAGTAAAAACACTTCTTAAAAAATTATTTTAAATTATTTTAATGATTAACTTTAAATGCATTAATGTGTTAAATTTTATATAAGATTTTTTTATTCTTGTAAGTAAACCTTAACTACTGAACAAGCAATAAAGCAGGGAAGAAATTCAGTAATAAGCAATGAAGCTATTGGCTAGTACAGATCTTTCACGTGGTGAATGCAAAGGGAACAGTATACCATATAACAGCCTTCCTCAACCCGATTTTATCAAATGATGGGAATTACAATGAAATGCAGGGGAGGATCATGTTGGTGAAGGTGAGGATATGGCACAATAAAAATGCTTGCTTGCGGTTCCTGTATAGTGAAACCGTGCCGTTAACAAGTTGCCCACAAATTTTAAACTTCTGTAAAGACCGCATTAGCATCTCTACAACAGGAGCACGAAGGCGGTAAGTGTCGGTTGGGGAGACTACTTCAGCATGCATTTCACCATTACACGCTGTTAGGGCCCGAACTGCCTTTTTCAGTCTGCTTAGACGCATCGAGTGCCCATCCTCCTCTCACCAAGACGCCCCGCTAGCCTACCTAGTCCAAGGCGATTTACTAAGGCTTTACCACGCGCAAGCATCGTTTCTCTTCCCTCCTTCCCACCCCTTCAGTCAGTGACAAAACATCGCACCGCCCCCTCCGAGAGAGAGCGGGAAAACTCTACCGCCCCCTCAGTGCGGAAGGCCATGAAGGGGAGATGGAAACCGCGTTCGCAATTCGCGAAATAAAGAGAAGGATCGCCAAACCGCTTACCCGGCCCACAGTGACGGTAGCAGTGCTACCACCGCCCCCTCTGTTCCTGGCGGCAACCGGGGTCGGCTCCCGCTCCTCGTCACTGGAGAAGTCCGGCTGCGCGGGGACTCCAGGCACGTTGCGGGCAGTGAGGTGCTGAAGGTAGAGCTGCACATAAACATCCTTGCGCTGCTCACCTCCCGGCAGGCTCACATTGTTAGCGATCAGTTCGCTCTTCAGCTTCTCCTTGGTGAGCACCGACGGGTCCGCCAAAAACTCAGGCATCGCCAGAGTCCGACGCTTCCCAGAGGCAGCAAGAAAAAGAACAACCAACAAAGCGGGTTGGGTGGGGGGGCTGAAAGGAAGAGGAGGAACAATCTGCCCAACGCTCACCGTACCCAACTCCTCAGCGCGCACAAAACAACGGACGGCTTTGCCATCCGCCAATAAAATGTATTTCGATTGGTCGGCGGAAACCCAAATCGGTCCTGGGATTGGCTGCCTGAGCTAGAGAGCCTGTGCGCGGGTTCCCATCAGAGCCCGTACGTTGAGGAAGCCTCTCAGTCGCGTAGTTTAAAATCGACTCAGGCGGGAGTACTGGGTGGGTTTTTTCGTTTCTTCTCTCCGCTGGGATTCAAGTTCTGTAGTGAGGGATACAGCTACATTACAGACAGCCGAGCCTAATAATGAGTGTCTTAAAATAATATATAGAAAGCCATTTTGAGGACGAGAAAATGATTTAAGTTCCGATTTCTCAATCACCGCGGAACAGAAAGAGGAGATGTTAGCGGATGGAGATTCTATGAGGGGAGAAGATTTTGTTGAGCACAGCCATTCCTTGAGGGGAAATTGTCGTTTTTGGTTTAATGAATAACGTGCGAGTGGTTTATAGAAACGTGCCATGGCCGCGTTTTACTCTAATAATTTCATTTCGGAGCTCTGTTCAGTTACCCTTTTTGACAAACTTCTGGTAGAACCTGTATGAAACTTCAAAGCATTCTGCATACAGGCCTATCCATGACTAATCCAACTTCCCACAAGGTAGCTTTTTTTAAAGTGCATTAATTGAATTACTAGTTTTTAATAATATTAAGACTGGCTTTGTGATGTTTCATTATAGAGATATTTATTTATTTCAATTTATATGGTTGCCCATTATGAGTCTGGATGGCTAACAGTTAAAAACACACCAATAATATAACAAATCCATAATTGGCAGCTGATATAAAACTACAAACATTAACATAACCAACTCACAGACTGCCATATGTTTCTGCTGTCCTGACTGGTGACTAGTTACATCTTCAAAGCCTTAAAAAAGGCAATGGTTGGGGCTAGTCTAATCTCCAGAGGGATGATGCTATAAAGAGTGTGTGCTATTACAGAAAAGGCTCTCTTCCTGGCTTTGGTCAGATGGCATTCTTTAATAGACAGGACCCATAGTGTGGCTCTCCTGCTGGATCTGTAGACACATCAGGGAGAGGCAGTTCCTCCATACCTGACCCCATGCCATGAAGGGATTTATAGGTAATTACTAGTCCCTTGAATTGAAACTGGAAGCACACTAGCAACCAATGCAGCTCTCAGAACAGAGGAGTAATAGGTGCCATTTGAGGAGCACACACAACTTGCCTACACTGCTGCATTTTGAACCAGCTGCAGCTTCTGGATGTTCTTCAAGGACAGCCCCATGTAAAGTGCATTACAGTGGTCCAGTTGGGAGGTGACTAAGGCATGAGTGTTTTGTTTTAAAAAGGCTGGACTGTGATAAGTCTCCTTTGAGGTAAGCTCAAGCCCTGATGACATGTCCATGTTTTTTTCTTGACAATAATATGGAGGTGCCATTTCCTTCTCAGTCTAGTCTACAGACATGAGATTCTCTTGTGATCTTGCATCCTAGTACTAGCCAGATCCAGCCATGGATCTTGGCAGTTTGAAATCAGTCAAGGTCTGCTAAATGACTTTTCTTGCGGATTACTTTTGCCCTTAGAAGTTGGAGGAAGGAAAGAGGATCAGCCATCTTTGATTATAGGGAACAAATTGTTAAAGAAGTGGAGGTAGCACATACTTTGGAAGAAAGTAACTCCACAGTTGAGAGCCAGTTTGATGTAATGTTAAGGCACCAGGCTAGAAACCAGAAAACTATAAGTTCTAGTCCTGCCTTAGGCACAAAGCCAGCTGGGTGACTTTGGGCCTGTCACTTTCTCTTACCTCTAGAAAAAAACAATGGCAAACCACTTCCAAAAATTGTTGCTGGGAAAACTGCAGGGGCTAGTCCAGGCAGTTGCCAGTAGTCAAGACTGACTCCAAGGGAACGCCCCCTCTCCCATTACATAAAACAATATAGTTAGATGCATATTTTGAACTTCAAAAAAATATCCTTTAATGAAGTGATATAAATGATAGGGAGGATTCCATGGCAGAAGAAGCTAATGGGAGTAGGAACTTAAAAATGGGAGGAGGGGAATAATAACAGTACAATTGAAAATAAATTAGTTAGAAGAAGAATCCAACATGCCCTTAGAACAAGCAAAGTGAAGATCTGAAAACAACACATATAAAGAGGGACAATATATACGAAGAACCAATTTACCAAAAAATTGTGAATAAAGATAGCCTGAAATTGTAGAAATGGTTTCAGAAAGGTTAAAGCTCAGTAGTAAAGGAAAAGCAGAGCTTCTCAATTCCTGTTTTGGTTCAGTGTTTCACAAGGAGGAAGTGTGTTGCACAAGGCAATTGTAAAGAGCAGGATAAAAGGGCAGGAATGTAGTTTGAATCTGATTGAAACACAGCCTGGGAATACTTTTTTATTCTGAATGACTTTACATTTCTAAGGTCTGTTTAGGAAGTAATAGATACTCTCTCTTTACAGCATTCTTCCCTAGTGTGGTGTCTTTCAGCTAGATTATTGCTCCTCTTATCCCCACAAAGCATACTCTTTCTCTAACTAGAATAGTTTGCATTTTCTTCCCACTATGTGTCTACAAATAAAAATTACCAGTTAACCTATCTATCTCTTTGAGGTGATTACAATACTGCAGTAAAACTCTTGATTAACCATCAGTTTTTGTCAATCCATGCTGTTTTTCTATTTCTTTTTACTTTCTCTAGGCACATGTTAAAGGGCTGCTTTTAAGTGTGATCAGGGGGAAAAACTAGGAACTGGAGTTCACACTTCTGTAGTTGCCACAAGAACTACTGTATAAGAATAGCTACAGCTAGATCCTTTATGTTTTGATTTTTAGTTTGTAATGAATAAAATTGTGCAGTCACTATAAAGCTAAAAACAGAGCAGATCCAACAGTTACAATCTTTTCCACAAACAGAGGATTTTTCTTTGGTACAGATGAACAAGACAAGGAATAAAACCAACTACTGTGCATTAGTGTAACCAGTGGGTGTTAGCACATGGTAATTATGGACTAGCAGACTCAATTAATTGCTATGTAAAATTATTTTGGATTGCTTTTCATGTTCTTATGACATCCAAATGAAAGAGATTTTTCTTTTTCCTTCCTCTTTGCTGGATCCAATGGTCCTGCATAACTATTGTCCTGTCTCTTATTTCCCTTTTTTAGGGAAGTTGATGGAGAGGGTGGTCGGGATTCAATATTCTCTCCCCTTCTGTATAACATCTACAGGAAACTCTAGATGAAGTCATCCATCAATTTGGGATCAGGTATCACCAGTATGCTGATGATACCCAATTGTTAAACTTGACCCCAGGCTGACCAGGTGATGCCATTGAAGTCTTAACTCATTACTTGGAGGCTGTGCAGGTCTGGATGGGGGAAAGAGCATACTCAGCCTCAATCTTGACAAACCCAAGTGGCTATGTCTGTTTAGTTCACTCCCCCACTGGTCAAGATGTTCCATTGTTAACTCTCAATGGGGTAGTAGTTCCCCATTCAAAACTTGCACTGTACACAATCTGGGGGTCCTTTTGACTCTTAGCTCCTGTTTGATGAGCAGGTGGCTACTGTAAGCAAGATGAATTTTGCACAGCTTCATTTTGTGCATTAATTGGGCCCTTTTCTGGATCAGAAGGGTCTTTGGAAAGTCACTTGGACTATACATGAAGCTGCCCTTGAGGATGATCCAAAAGCTATAGCTGGTCCAGAATGCAGCAGTGTGGGCGATATTGTGAATGGCACATTATGCTCATGTGACCCTGCTACTCTGAGCTTCACTGGTTACTGTTGCAATTCAAGGTGCTGGTTATCACCCTTAAAGCCTTTTGTGGCATACGGCCTGACTATATGAAAGACTGCTTATCTCCACATGCTTCTGCCTATCTGAGGTGAGCAAGCAGGAAGGGTGACCTCCTGGTCCTGTCTGTCAAATAAGGTCTCATAGAACCCAGGAGGTACGCCTTCTCGGTTGTGGTGCCTGCCCTCTGGAATGATATTCCCCCAGAGATTCATGTAGCTCCCATGCTTATGACATTCCATAAATCACTCAAAATGTGGCTTTTCTCCCAGGCCTTGGGTTAAGATTGTTGTGTATATTTGTGTACTGTAAATATTTCAGCTGGTGAAAAAAAGTTCTGATAAAATAGATTTTCTTATTGAATTGCATGTGTTTTTGTTCATAAGAAAGTACTTCAATGACTATTTACATTAAAGGAATTTTGGTAGTAAGCAAATTATTAGTGGACATAATTTGCTGATAAGCACTTGCAACATTAGCCCATATACTGGATACACATTTTTTTTTAAAAAAAACCTCTGTATCTTACATACAGTACAGGTAAAATAGTATAAGTTGGATCCCTGCAATGAATCTTGTGGCATTTTAAAGACTGAACAGATTGGACTATAATCTGTTTTATCAGATGTGTTAAGTATTATGCTGAACATTTCTATCTATACAGTGTATGAATGAGTAATTATTATTGGAAAATTACTGGGAGTAATTTCTAATTTAATCTGCATCCAGCACACGCCCAATCAGTCCTATGTCCAGATCAGAGCAAGCACACATGCCACTCAGTTCAGCTAGCCAATAAATATAGCTTGATGCTTATTTATTAAATATCAGCAAAGTTCAAAAACAGTTGACTGACAAAATGGGGCAAAAGGCATGCAAAAAGAGGGAGAGGAGCATGAACAGGCAAGAGATAAAAGGGCACAACTTAATATCAACAATGTGCATTATTACCTAAGGTACAGAATTTTCCAGAGCCACTGGAAACAATATTGTGGACAATTAGCATGGACAGTCTCAAACAGTATAGCAGCCTTTGGTTGTTCCAGCTTTAGCCCTGTTGTGTACATAATGGCTGCAGAATATAGATGAAAAGTAAGACACACATAGGATTCATCTTTTATTCTGCACTATGACGGGGAAGATGTATACAATATTCCATTTATCATAATCTCCATGCACTGAATTGTGTACCATGATGGGTTATACTGTTGTGTGCTGTTTCATGCACTGTGTCCCAATGCTTCTCAGCCTAAGGAAGCAGTCCCTGAGCAATGGCTTGGCAAGCACATCTCCACCATAACATCCATTGGGCAGTACTTCAATTTTACTTGCCCCTTTTCTTGCATGTCCTTCACATAGTGCAGTTTAACATTTACATGTTTCATATTGGATCTTGTGTTGGCTCACTGACATTTTTTTAAATTAATTTTTATTGAAGAATTTTACACAATTATAAAAGCAGTACAATTTTAAGAAAACAAGAGTAAAAAATAGTGAATAGATAAAAAAGGAAAAAAAAGTATAAAGAAGCAGCTTCCAATCTTGTTACAGCAGTTACAAATTTATCATCTTCCTCTTTAAAGATACATAATAATTTCCTTATTTCCATATTTTACCCTTTCTAATCATCAAATCCATAAATCACAGCTCATTTTTTCCCCATTTTCAGCAAAATGTCCATAAAGGTTTCCAGTTGCTAATAAATGTACTTACTGTCTTCTCCCTAATCAAACAAGTCAATGGCTCACTAACCTTTCTACTCAGCAGTCCAGCCACATTGGTTATATCAGATCTGCTCACAGATGCAATGTATATTAGCTTCACTACTGGCTATGAGGGTTGGAAGTGGGAAACACTGTTGCAGTGGTTCGCCTACTTCCTCAGTGGTCAGTCTCAATCAGTATTGACAGGAGAGTAGAGATCACACCCATGGCCCGTAACTTAGGTTACTATAATGTGCTGTACATGAGGCTATCCTTGAAGACCATCCAGAAGCTACAGTTGGTATAAAATGCAACGAGCAATAATGGGCACTTTACCTTACACGCATGTGTCACCACTGCTAGGTGAGCTGTACTGATTGTCAGTAGGCTTCCAACTGCAATTTAAAGTGATGGTCACCACCTATACCACCCTTCATGGTACAGGGCCTGATTATCTGAGGGACTGCCTATCTCCAATTGTTTCTGTCTACTTGATACATTCAGGCAGAGTGGATGTACTCCAGGTTCCTTCAATTAAATATTGCTATCTTGTGGGACTGAGGAAGCATGCCTTCTCTGTTGTAACCCCTGCCCTCTGGAATAGCATCCCCCCAGAGATGTGGATGGTATCCACTCTCCTGGAGTTCCAGAAAGCCCTTAAGACCTAGCTTTGTTCCCAGGACTGGCATTAATGTGGTTGCTATGTATTGGTAGGGCCCCATCTTATTTTTGTAGTGCTTATTGTTCTAGTTGTTTTAGTTTGGGTTACTTGTTTATGTGGGTTTAAACTATTTTAATTGTTTTTACTGTTTTTTTTTTCTGGATTTAGTAAACCACTCAGTCTTTTGGAGTGGGTGGCCATAACAAATCTGATAAATTAAATTAAATTAAATTAAATTAAATTAAATTAAATTAGCTTTCCCACAACTGTCCTGTACTGCTCATTACTTGCCAACTTGCTATGGTTTCCTCGTTTGTTAAGGTATCTGACTTCCATGGGTGTATTAAACTTCTTTTCCTCACTGAGACCTAGAAACTTTATTATATCCATTATCTTTTGTGTTTGAGCAAGTACATTCCACTTTTATCCTTTTTTATTTCAGTTGCAAGACAGTGGCTAATGCCCCCCAAGTTGTTTTATTTCTACTTTATTTATCTGCACGCTGTCTCTTTTGTCCTCTGCACATTCAGACAGATCATCAACATAACAGAGAATATACATGCATCTTCCATTTTTAACTCTTGTATTATTAACATGGATCAGTACTTCCCTGTTCAAAGCATGCATTTTATAATCTTTGATTTAGTTTTTTCAGACCATGTTTGCTTACTTGCTTTACCCATATATGGATTTTTGGAATTTATATACCAGTTCCCCCCCCCCCCCCCCCCCGTTCTTCAAAATATGATGGCTGGCATCTGTAGATATGTAGATATCTACACATTTTAAAGAATTTAAAAATATTACAAAATGTAAAAAGCATACTGTGTTGGTATGGTGCAAGCTATATACTTTAACTTTAGTCATAAATGATGCCCATAATATACCTCAGGTACCACCATTCCACATGGGGCTTCTAGGGGAGTAATGGTGGATTGAGGATGGCTCTGTTTTTGTGGAGCCAACGGCTGTGGCAGTTACAGGAGCCGAGGAAGGTCTGGCTTTTCAGAACCATCTCTGGATAAAGGGGATGTCTGGATAACCCATAAGAACTCCTTACAGAGGCTCCCTGTAAAGAGATCGTAAATTTGTGATCCCCAGCAGGTTGAGGGCTCTGGGAGTCGTGGGAAACATCAAGCCCAAGCAACAGTGCAGAGCCTTCAAAAGGACATTAGATTTGCTTTCAGTTCTTCTTTTAATTACTATTGGAAACTACTTATTTGTGCTTTATTTGGAGATTAAAAACCTTCTGAAAGGCAAGTTGCTGCACACCAGGATAATTCCTTCTATCCTGGAAGAAAGAATATTTAAGTAAGCCTTAAGGTTAAAAAGAAAAACTTTTAACTTTTAGAAAACAGCAAAAGTGTGCTAAGAATATTGACTGGACAGTTAAGGGGCCAGATGGATCTGAAAGAATAGTTTCTATGGATTGTTCTGAATTTTATAAAAATACAGCTGATGATTTTGGAATTAACTGTAAGAAATTTTATAGTGGGAAAGTTTCTGTTCTGAAAATAAAAGATAAGACTGGGCTTTGAAGGTTAACAAGAGGGAACCAATTAAAGGAAAAGGCACTTGTTAGCGTGATGGAGGAATACTGTCTTACTACCAAAGAATTTAAATCTGTTTGGAAACAACATGTTCAGGACTTATTCCTAAAACTGGATTTAAAAGAGGTTATAGAAAAAGAAAAAATTCCACTGGATAAAACAGAAGCTGATTTGAATAAGGATTTTAAAATGGTCTTTAAAAAATTGCCAGACTATAAAAGAGATATGCAAGATATGCAAAAAGATCTTTGGATGTGAAAATGGATTTAAAAATGTTTGACTGCAAGGAGAAAGAAATTGCAATGGATATATAAACTTTCATGGTTGATGTTTTAATAGTTAAAGGGAATATCCAGATCATAAATCAGAAGAGTGACTTTGAGAGTTATTTTACTTTGGATCCACAGAAGGGAAACAGTAAATCTCTGAAGTTGTTTCTGAAAACAGGGAGAAGATAAGAGATTTTTATCTGGGACCTTATTTGAAGAAGTGACTGAGCCTCTTAAAAAGAAGACAAAGGAGTTCAAAGTGGGCTTATCGGATCAGGATTAAACTGTATAAGTTCTGATTTGGGGTTGTTATTATTGGAATCTTATTTTTTTCTGACCAGGATTGTAAGACATTGATTTACAGATGTAAAAGGGATTTATTTTACTTAGTTTAAACTAAATACAGTACTGTGCAAAAGTTTTAGGCAGGTGTGAAAAAATGCTGTAAAGTAAGAATGCTTTCAAAAATATATATATTGTAATTGTTTATATTTATCAATTTACAAAATGCAAAGTGAGCAAGCAAGAAAAACCCCAAACAAATCAATATTTGGTGTGACAACCCTTTGGCTTCAAACCAGCATCAATTCTTACACTTGCACAAAGTCAGGGATCTTGTAGGATTCGAGTCAGGTGTTTGATTAACCAATTATACCAAGCAGGTGCTAATGATCATCAATTTCATATGTAGGTTAAAACACAGTCATTAACTGAAACAGAAATGGCTGTGTGGGAGGCTTAAAACTGGGTGAGGAACAGTCAAACTCTGCTACTAAGGTGAGGTTGTGGAAGACAGTTTCATGTCACAGGTCATACATCATGGCAAGACTGAGCACAGCAACAAGACACAAGGTAGTTCTACTGCATCAGCAAGGTCCCTCTCAGGCAAACATTTCAAAGCAGACTGGGATTTCAAGATGTTCAAGCTCTTTTGAAGAAGCACAAAGAAACGAGCAACATTGAAGACTGTAGACACAGTGGTTGGACAAGGAAACTTAATGCAGCAGATGGAAGACACATCATGTTTACTTCCCTTCGACATCGGAAGATGTCCAGCAGTGCCATCAGCACCGAACTGGAGGAAACCAGTGGGACCCAGGTACACCCATCTACTGTCTGGAGAAGTCTGGCCAGAAGTGGTCTTCATGGAAGAATTGCGGCCAAAAAGCCATACCCCTGATGTGGAAACAAGGCTTAGCGACTCAACTATGCACGAAAACATAGGAACTGGGATGCAGAAAAATGGCAGCAGGTGCTCTGGATTGATAGTTAAATTTGAAATATTTGGCATAGCAGGAGGCAGTTTGTTCGCTGAAGGGCTGGAGAGTGGTACAATAATGAGTGTCTGCAGGCAACAGTGAAACATGGTGGAGGTTCCTTGCAAGTTTGGGGCTGCATTTCTGCAAATGGAGTTGGAGATTTGGTCAGGATCAATGGTGTCCTCAATGCTGAGAAATACAGGCAGATACTTATCCATCATGCCATACCATCAGGAAGGTGTGTGATTGGCCCCAAATTTATTCTGCAGCAGGACAACGACCCCAAACATACAGCCAGTGTCATTAAGAACTATCTTCAGCATAAAGAAGAACAAGGAGTCCTGGAAGTGATGGTTAGGCCCCCACAAGAGCCCTGATCTCAACATCATTGAGTCTGTCTGGGATTACATGAAGAGACAGAAAGATTTGAGGCAGCCTACATCCACAGGAGATCTGTGGTTAGTTCTCCAAGATGTTTGGAATAACCTACCTGCCAAGTTCCTTCAAAAACTCTGTGCAAGTGTACCTAGAAGAATTGATGCTGTTTTGAAGGCAAAGGGTGGTCACACCAAATATTGATTTGATTTGGGTTTTTCTTCTATTCGCTCACTTTGCATTTTGTAAATTGATAAACATAACAGTTACAATATATATTTTTGAAAGCATTCTTACTTTACAGCATTTTTTCACACCTGCCTAAAACTTTTGCACAGTACTATATGTTACTATGATTGGTATTTCTTATGGCTTTGGGGATAGTTCTTTTATGTTTTACTTATTAGAAAAAGTTGTAAGTTAAAAGGCAAAATAGATTTATTTGTCTAAGGTTAAAATATATAGTTTATTATTACTGGTAATCTTAATGCTTTTGCTGAATAAGATTGATTGAAGAATATTTTTAGTAATTTGGCTGTTGTTTAAAGATGAGAAATGGGAAGAAGTTTTTTCTGTAATATTAGAGAAGGTATTAAGTTACCGTAAATGGTTATAATTGTTTGGAGGGAGGGAGAAGTCACTTTCTATACGTCTTTCTCTTTCTTCTTTCTTTTTCTTTCTCTTAATATTTTTCTTTTTCTTTTTTGTTTGTATGTCTTTTTAGTTTTGTATTAGCTTATAAATATGTAAAACTTCAATAAAAATATTATACAAAAAAAAGTATCTCCATTACACAGACTAACATGCTAAGCAAATGAACATCAGTGTATCGTGTTTTTCATAGTACATAGCCTTTCATTTTCATTAAGCTACTCATCTATTTCCCTTTGTATTTGATAAACCTTTTAATTAGAAACAGGTAATTAAGGACTATACTGTCAGTGAAGAAATATTTAGAATCTACTGTGGCTTGATATTACCTAAGCTAATATCTGCTACCATTTTAATTATGCCAGTCCACTCAAAGTGAAGCATAAGTGAAATGCTTAATTAAGATTCTTATATAATTAAGATAATGGTCCCAATGAGTTCAGACATACATACCAGAGTTTTAGTTAGAGCCACTACTAAGGTAGTTCAAAAGCACATTTCAGTGAGTCGTATCACCTTTCACAGTGCTTCTCATGAGAGTGAATTGCCCTGAGCTCTCTGAAACTTGGAGTAGACATGTGGCTTTCTCCAGGAACGTAATCTCTGGAACAGATCTCTAGATTGTATATAATTGTACAATTGCACATAATATAGACATTTAACTATAACGTTGAACATGCACATTGTCTTACACAATATGCATATATTGTCAGAAATGGGTTTTAGTTCTATATGGAGTTTATTACAGTCACGACCAGAGTTCAAAATAAAACATGTTAAAAATAAAATAATAAAAACACAAAACAGGATAAAAATGTTAAAATTGGTGAGTTCAACAGTGTGTTTAGGTAGTATAACAGAATTTTCTATGTTCAAGGAAACAAAATCATACTGATTTGAAAACAACTGTACTTAAAAAAGATCAGCACTTCCCAGGTGTTTTACCTGGTAAGAAGTTATAAGTTGGGTCGAGCTGTAGTTTCAATAGTCCCTTGTCTGCAGAGGCACAATCTGAGCTCATAGGGAACTTTTTTATATTAGGCTTCCAAAACTGTTGTGGGAAGAACGCTGAAGAATATACTGGTGTAGGCTTTCACGGCCAGTATCTGTTGGGCAGTGTTGGGCTTCAGGGTTTAGTGACCGTGGTCTAGAGAACAGATTTCCTGACATTTCGCTGGCAACTATGGCTGGCATTTTCAGAGGCAAAGATGCTAGCCACAGTTTGCTAGCACTAATTTAGCATGTTTCAATGCTAAATTAGTGCTCTTCGGAATTTGGAAATGGTTATATGACGTTTCATATCTATGTTTAATAAAATTTTCTGGTAGTTGATTATCAAGAGAAATTCAGCAAGTACATTTTTTCCAATATAGCAAGATAGTGATAAGACAGCCTACACCACTGACTCTCTGTTAAGACTATGGTACCTTTAGAGGGGAAAAACACTGAACTGCATTTTGCCCAGTCATTTTGCATCATAAAGGCCTCTGAAAATCAAAAGCTAATGAATCTTCTTGCATTTATTAGGTAGAAAAAAATAAAGCTCCATTGCTTTTGTTAGGCCTAACCACCATTATGTAAAATGTGGGTAATAAAAGTTTCTTTAATGAACAGCATTAGGGGAGAGGTTATGACAGGTAAGGTGTGTATGTGGGAGGGTGATAAACTGCTCTCCCTTTCTCTTGCACATTATTTTTTCACTCAAATGCAACCTCCAGGAGTTTTCCACCTACTGTGTAACTTCCAACTAGCGTGTTTCAGCTGATTTCTGTATAGCATTTGGTGTTGCACTTACATTTTGAAATGTTTCCAGTTTTGTTTTTAAATTAATCTTGGATGGAGGGGAGGACAAAAGATTGCAGTCCTCTCATGACTAAAAAAACAAATCAGTATAGTTAGTCACTAAAGGTACAATCATGCACCGTATGAAATGCTCACACAAATAGACCACTCTGGTGGAAGTTCTTTATGAGCTCAGTTAGGGACAATAATATCCACACAGGTTCCTTGATGCAAAAAGGATGTAATGGCAGCTGAAGTACTTCCCTGTTCTCCCCACGCTTGCTCCCACCCATCATGTCTTATCATATAGTAATGTGTATAATATTGTCCTATTTACATACTTATCTAGGAGATATGGCTGGCTCCCTTAGCAAATGTCTCTATGTGAGAAGGTGTTCATGGAATACTGCCATTGGCATGCTTATTCTTCACTAAAGCTGTCAACTCTCAAATCCCAGCCATTTTTTCTAGCTTAAGAAAAGGGAGCAGCTGTATTGGCCGTAAAGGGAATATGATGCAAAAGCTATAGTAAAGTGACATCTTTATCAGGGTAATTATTATCAGTGATCAAGAGTTTCCAAGAACGAAGGAAATGTCGGGTAACCAAGAATTTTAAACAAATGAGAGTGGGCTAAAAAGCTGACCCCGACGTGATTCGAACACGCAGCCTTCTGATCTGGAGTCAGACGCGCTACCGTTGCGCCACGAGGTCCTGCGGGTTTGTGTTAGCCAGAACTGTAGAACTGGCTGAATGCTACCGCTCCATGGTTTCACAGTAAAGTTTTGTGGTGGCTGAAAGAGCAGTACACACGAGAAAGAGAACCTTATTAATCTCATTATTAAACATGAATATCTATTCCGAGATTGCGAATTTTCTCAGCAGGGCCGGGTGAGCCACTGGCTTCGAGGAGCACGGGAGGTGGACAGCTATGGAGGTATAATCCTGTCTTTCGGCCCGTGACAAGGGCACATATTTTACCTTTGTGTTCCCTTCCTATTTGCTTGGTTTCTGAATTCAAGCAGCTTCTTAGGAAGCGTTCACACTTCCGTGTACCATCTACTTGCCTAGCAGGGTAGCAGGCCTTTAACACAGCAGCACAGCTTCCTCTCCCGAGCACACGCCGCTCTGCATGGCTTTAACTACTAATAGTTCGTTAGATTCTTGCTCTGTTTGTATCCAACTACTATAGGGTTTCTAATTAAAATTGCCAGGCATACTTACATTAGATTCGATCGTCTCAGATTACAGCACATTATTTAAAAGTGATATGGTTCACAAAAGAGAAGCTTGCTATCTGTCTCCTCGTTAGTATAGTGGTAAGTATCCCCGCCTGTCACGCGGGAGACCGGGGTTCGATTCCCCGACGGGGAGAAAGAGTATTTTTGTCTCTTATTTCACAGCCAGGGGTTACTATTACTACACTATGCCTATGTTGTGAAAAATATTTTATTGTTAAGGTTGCTTCTCTCTCTTATTCATTGTGGCCATGGCACTGTAAAAGTTTCATGCAGATGTTAATAAAAATCTAGATAAACCTTCCCAACTTAGTACTCTCCAGATGTGTTGGACTTCAATTCCCAAACACCACCCCAATGTCTATCAGCACCATTAATATTATTTAAATTTGAAGTATTAAAGCTTCACTGCAGTTTCTTGTGTTTTCCAGAAAGCAAAACTTTGCAAGGCCTTTTGGAACACTGTATTTTGTTAAAAACAAAAGTGCACCAGGAGAATCTGCATGGGGCTGGGAAGTGTTGGAGAAAAACTGAGTTTCCTCTGCCCTCTTCCCTTCTCAGGCACCCAAGTGATGAGGTTCGGGTCCATCCCTATACTCAATCTGGACACAATTTGTGAAGGCTCCAATACCTTTAATAAAAGTCTGCAAAGTCTGGCCGGGCTTGCAAATAACATATTTGGTGACCAGAGAAAATGGTCAAGGAAGCTTATATTGATGGTTCAGATACAAGGAAATACTAGGAAAGGCACTGTTTTGCCTCTGGCAAGCTTCTAGTCAGTTTCACCTGTCCCTGTGCTACTAAGAAACCAGAAGCCTCCTATCTGGGGCCACAGGGCCATTAGCGCTTGGCTTTCCAGTTCTTCCATCCACAACAACAGCAGCAGCGGGGACTTGCTCCCAAGGTTAACTGCTTCTTGACACCTGCAGGGGTACCTTAATCTTCTGCCTGTGAGGAAGCAACCTCCTCATTTACAGAGAAAGTGATGTTAGGATAGCTGGGTAGACTTCCATCCCAGGCGCAGCCCTGTTCATCCTGCAGTTAAAATATAAAGTTTCATTCTTTATATTTTAGATTACAATTACTTGTTGCTCAGAAACCTCTGGTTTTCTCAGATTTCACAAACATCCTACTTATAGCTCAAAGTGGAATATTCCCCAGAGAGGCATTGAATCTTGAGTTATTGTCTGCATCTAGCTGTATATTTATTTACTATTACTGTAGCGTATTGGGTTATTCTTGTTGTTCATTGATTAAGCATGCCTTTGATCTTGTATTGTTCTCAGTGATCTGTATATGTTGTAATTCTTGTAGACTTCTTGGAGTTAGTTCATCCAGGAGTTTCAGTAAAGCAATCAACAGAAAAATTTACTCCCAATTCTTCTGTCTTTGATCAGTAGAAATGAGTTTTATATTGCTTTTAAAAATTAAAAAAGGCCTTTATATTGATGAAAGCCTCTAGGGACTGCAGTGGTCTCAGTGGTCTCAGTGGACTGTCTCCATTAGTAAATGTTGTCAACTTGGAGAAGGTTTGACACAAATTTTAAATGTAACTTCCTCATTGCGGACTTTTGAAATAATACTTGTACTACATATATACTATTGTTTTATAACCTCATTGTTCTAACCACCACAAAGCTGGTAAAGAATTCATAGACATGGCTCAGCATAGCATACTGCACCCAGTTAGTTATAAGACCTACTGGCTGCAGTCATGCAATATGCTAAACCTCATTGGTTTTAACTTCAGTTAGCAAGTTTTTTGGTGGTTAATTTATGATTCAATACAGTCCTTCAGGAGAGCCAGTTTGACATAGTGCAGGGCCAGATTAAGGCCAACTGATGCCCTAAGCACAGCCCTCCAACCACGGTGCCTCTTGACAGAAGCGAAACTCTCATGCCATGAGACGGTAACAATTGGGATGTCTGTTGACATCTTCAGAACAAACTTTTAAATTTTAGTCATTCACCATGCCAAAGAATTTTTTTTTTTTTTTTAACAACGCAGATTAAAGTCGAACAGGGCAGAGAAGGACAATTACAAAAAAATTGACTAAAGCTGAGTGGGGCAGTGAAAAAGTTAAGAGCATGTTAGCTAGGAGAAAAAACTCTGTAGTCCCTCCACCTCCCTTTTGCTTAATGATTAACCCAGGGCTGGTGTAGTGGTTAAAGACACTAGATCAGAAGCTGGAGATCTATTCTTCTGGAAGCTAGGTAGGTCACTCCAGGCCCCTCATTCTCTCTCAGCCCTAGGAAAAAAGAACCTACAAAGACACTTCTGAATAGAGTTCAGTGTGTTGTGCACACCCAATCATAGAGTTTTACAGTTGTAGTGATATATAAGCAAAGCAGGACTCAGTGCTAGTAATTATAAGGACTAGACAAAGCCTCACAAAAGCATGCTGGGCTAGCAAAGATTACTGTGGGCAGCAGAGACCTTTATTCAAAATGCAGTCCCACAGAAGGCAAAGAAGTGACATGGTGCAAACTGCTGATATATAAGCTAGTCAAAGATCATTTTTCATTGTGGAAGTGAAAGAAGTAGGTTGAGTCAGCAACACCAAGGAGGAAATAAGATCAGACACACCATCTGCTGCTTTTATGCTAAAATGGGAGAGTAGAAGTCAATCAAGGTTGCCAACGTCTTAGCAAAAGCAGAAAGCCAGTTGGTACTTTGTTTTTATTACTAATTGTTCCAGGACTGGCTTACCATGTACTTTTAATTTAGTATTTGTTTTTTATTGGTCTCAGACTGTAAATAAATGAAATAAAATTTTAAAAAGAAGTAAAAAAGTAGAATACATACTTTTGATCCTGAGATAATTTGCTGTATATCAGCTGAAGGGCAGTTCTGAATTGAGGGGAATATCTTCAAAATAGGTTTGTCTCACCACAGTAAATCAGAGGTGAAGTCTGCATGATTTTATATAGATACTGAATTATATGTATATGCTGTAAAATCTCATTATTGCCCTTTCAGTCTATTAATTTTACAGCAAAACAGACTCCTGTGATTTTGAAGCACAATTAGCTCTCTCTTACAGTATACAGAGATTACATTGCTCCTAAACATTAACTGCAAAAATGGATAATTATTAAAATATAGGCATTAATTGTTAGGGTAGTGCTGCTGCAACCAGAATAAAATCCAGTACTTTTGATAACATTTATTAAAGGTAGAGCAAAGCAGCCCTTTTGTTTCTAAGATTGTTACTTGTGCAAGACTGATGTTGGGAAACAATTGTGTCTATCACAACATTAGAGATTGTCCATGGATCTCAAAATTAAATAAAAATATTAATTTCTTTACTAAAAATTACCTTTAAAAGGACCCAAATCTTACAAGATCACACATCTCAAGAGATTTTTATCTAAGAACGTGTGAGATTCTTGTGCAAAATCATGTGATTTAGGGTGATTTTGGCCATTTTTTTACATGGGGAAGATATGTAATGGCATCAGAAATGATTGCTAACGTCTGCATTTTTCCCCTTCAGCAATACAGTTTAGTATATGAGGTAAGGGGTTATAAATTCATTACCTATTATTAGCTATTGCCCATTAATTGTTTATTGTCAATGACTCCAAACTTGTTTAGAACTTTGTATGATACGGATTTCATTTCTGCCACTGCTATATCCCAGGTGGCATTCTTGACACTGATTGATAAGCATATAAAGTCTTGTAGTATGGTGGCAATGAATTGTGTGATCCTTCTCTAAAATGGGCTCCTCCTAATGTGTTTGGAGAATGCATCCCAAAATTCCCAGAGACCAACACAATGAATATTTATGCTGTTTGGGAATTCTGGGAACTGTGGTCCTAGCACATTTAAAAAGTGCCATATTAGGAAGGATTATCTGTATAGTGATTAGGTGAGACTAACTCATATCTAATAGACACAGCCCCTGCCCCGTGGAACAACTTTCTCCCTGAGATCTGGGAGGTCCCCACTCCCCTAGCTGTTTGGAAGGCCTTGAAGAGCTGGCTCTTCCCACAGGCATTGGAGGAGAGTGATAGAGCCCAGTACAGTTGAATGTGAACATATGGGAAGATGTTACCTTTGGGGCACCAAGAGTCTTTGATGTGGTTTTTATAGTTTTTATGTTTTTATTGTTGTCCTATGAGCTGGCCAGGGTTATGGCATGTAAGATAGATAGATAGATAGATAGATAGATAGATAGATAGATAGATAGATAGATCGATCTAATAAGTCATATGTAAGTAAGTAAGTAAATAAATGTTTGGGTGACATTCTCATGGGAAGTATTTATGTACATACTAGATCTTAGGGGACAGTATGAAAGATGATTCAAGATCAGGTTGGCAGAATATATAGGAATAGCAAAGAATCTTTTGGTGACTTATACACTAACGTATGTAATAAGGTATAAGCTTTTATCAAGAAGAATTCATTCCATCAGAAGCATCTTTTTCAGATTCTTTTAATCAGATGCTATGGGCTCTAAGCCATAAAAGTTTACACCATATATTAGTCTTTAATGTGTCCGAAACAGCTCATTGTTGTTTTTCCTGTAATGAATGAATAACTTACATTCAAAGGCCTACAACTTAAAATAGTCTACATGAACAAAACATTCAGACAATACTGTAATACACAATAAAACTGAGAATTACATAAATACACTAATATGAATATGCCTATGGTGGTGAACTGTTATAGAATAACACATGTGTCATAGAGAAAATAATCAGTGATCAGGTGCCATCAAGTTGATGTCAAGCAACAGATAGATTTTCTCCAGGATGATCCATCT
The DNA here is from genome assembly GCA_030867105.1 of Liasis olivaceus. Classification (NCBI taxonomy): domain Eukaryota; kingdom Metazoa; phylum Chordata; class Lepidosauria; order Squamata; family Pythonidae; genus Liasis; species Liasis olivaceus. The sequence goes on along the minus strand of CM061355.1, from coordinate 48,625,146 downwards.
CAGTTTGGCCTTCTCAGTCTCTCAGTGGTGCATTCATTGCTGTTGTAATCAAGTCCATCTATCTTACTGCTACTCATCCTTTTCTTATTTTTCCTTCTACTGTTCCCAGCATTATGAACCTTTCAAGCAATCTGAGTCTTCACAGAATGGTTTGTTTGTTTGTTTGTTTGTTTCTTTAGATTTAGAGGCCATCCAACTCAGGGTGGCTTACATCACAAAAGCGAGAAGCAATAATGTAAAGGTAAAAGACATGTATGTCATAACAGAATAGTTTGAGCCTAGTCACTTTTGCCTCAAGTGAGATTAATTTGTTCTATGATCCATTGGTTTGTTTTCCTGGATATCCATGCTATTCTTCTGGAACACCAAAGTTCAAAAACATCAATACTTTTCTATCTTGCTCCTTCAAAATCCAACTTTCATTACCATACAGCATCACAGAAAAAGACACTGCATGATTCTGTGTAGGTATAGGTATCTCATGGCATCTGAATATTTTTCCCAAGGGCTTCATTGCTACTTTACAGGTCCTAGTGTGTGGCGTAGTTCTTGACTGCTGGTTCCTTTACTGTTGGTTGTTGATCTTAAAAGGCAGAAGCTACTCACCATTTAAATTTCTACATTGTCAGTTCTAAGGCTGGTTGCTGTACTTGTTGTCATTACTTATATCTTTTTTATATTTAATCTTAGTCCCATTTTTTTCACTGTGTTCCTTGAGTTTTATTACTAGACCTTCCAGATCATTTCCTTTTTCAGTGATCATAGTAATGTTATCAGCAGAGCACAGTTTATTGATGTTTATTCCTCCAATTTCAGCACCATACTCATCTTCTTCCAATCCAGGTTCCTTCAATATATATTCAGCATATGCTTTGAATAAATAAACTATATAAATAAACAAATAAATTCAACTGAACCCTGGCAAGACTGAGTGGCTGTGGGTTTTGGGGCCTTCCAGTGCTAGAGCTATGCCATCTTTGGTACTAAATGGGTTGCACTACCCCAGATAGACCCTGTGCGCAATCTGGGGGTCCTCCTGGACTCACGACTCCTGCTTGAAGAACAGGTGACAGTCATGGCTAGGAGACTCTTTGCACAGCTTCCTGTTGTGCGCCAGTTGCGCCCATTCCTAGATCAGAGGGACCTAATCACTGTCACTCATGTCCTGGTCACCCCCCATTTGGATTTTTGTAATGCGCTGTACATGGGGCTGCCCTTGAAGAGTATCTGGGAGCTTCAGCTGGTGCGAAATGCAGTGGCATGGGCAGTTATGTGTGCCCCTAGGGCAGTTCATGTTACACCTCTGATCCACGAGCTGCATTGGTTGCCAATTTGCTTCCGGGTCCAATTCAAGGTACTGGTTTTGACCTTTAAAGCCCTTCATGGCATGGGGCTGAGGGACCGCCTCTCCCTGATTACATCTGCCTGTCCCATCAGTTCTGACAGAGGAGGCATGCTGTGGATCCTGTCTGCTAGAGAATTACATTTGGCAGGTCCCAGGAGGCAGGCCTTCTCTGCTGTGGTGCCCACCTTGTAGAATCTTCTCCCCCCGGAAGTGAGATTAGCTCCATCCCTCTTAACATTCCATAAGTCCCTCAAGACCTGGTTATATGATCAGGCCTGGGGCTCCCAGGGACTGGGGAGATTTTACGATGGCTCCCTTATTAATTTTATGCCCTCCTATTTTGTGTGTTTTTTATAGTTTTTTATGTGTAATTGTTTTTATGTATTTATTTTTTTAATTGTTGAATGCCACCCAGAGTCACCTTGTGTGAGGTGGGTGGCTATATAAATATGATTAATAAATACATAATAAATAAATAAATAAATAGAGAATATACAGCCCTGTCTCACACCTTTGCTGACCTGGACTGACAAGTCTGTTTCATCATGTTTTTATTTATTTATTTATTTATTTATTTTTCAAATTTGTCACTACCCATCTCACTACAGAGCGACTCTGGGAAGTTTACAGTAAAAACAGAACAAATATTAAAATAAATAAATATTAATTAATTAATTAAAATACACTACAACAACAAACTTCCTATATAATACTTCCAAGAGGCTGATATTAATTAGGTGTTAATAAACTCGGGGAGCATCTTCAAGGCGCCAGCTACCCCCAGGGTTGGTTGTATCTCTTCTCGCCCCATGCAAGTTGGCAGAGCCAGGTCTTCAATTCCTTCCAGAAAATTGGGATGGTAGGGGCCAGCCTCACCTCTGGGGGGAGAATATTCCAGGGGGCGGGGGCAACGCAGAGAAGGGTCTACTCCTGGGAACTGCCAGTCAACATTCTCTCGCTGACGGTATCTGTAACATGCCTTCTTTGCTGGACTGGGTGGGACAGGTTGATGTAATAGGGGTGAGACATTACATCTCAGGTAATGTTCCATCCAGAGTGCAGTATCCTGTCCTATATAAAGGTTTTGCATGAGGCAATGAGATGTTCTGGGATTCCCATTTTCCCAAGCATTTTCCATAGCTTGACATGGATGACACAGTCAAAGGTCTTTCTATAGTCAATGAAGAACACATGGACTTCTTTTTGATACTCTTTGGCTTTCTCAATTTTTCAGCATGCATCAGTATTAATGTCTCTTGTTTCTCAGCCTTCTCTAAAACCAGCTCAAACATTTGGGCATTTCCTTTTCCATGTAGGGCTCTAATTTACATTGGATGATCCTGAGCATTATTTTGCTACAATGTGAAATTAAGGATATTGTATGATAATTTGCACAATCTATTAAGTCTCCTTTCTTTGGCATTGTGTGTAGCTTGACCTTTTTCAGTCTCTTGGTTGTTGTATCATTGTCCAGATTTGCTGGCACAATAAAAAATACTTTACTGATTTTTCCTCTGTTGCTCACCAGATTTCTATAGGTATTCCATCACTTCCTGTAGCCCTAAGACTTGGTAACGACCACAGCTCTGATCTAACTTCATCCTGCAGTACTAGAGGTTCTTTCAGGTAGGGAATATCCTAAGTTATCTTGGATGTTAACATCCATGCTGTACAGAATTTCAGTGTACTTCCATTTCTGTTAGAACTTCTTTGAATCAGTTACTGTCTGTCCCTTGACATCCTTCAGCATACCAGTTCAAGGTTGGAACCTTCTTCTGAGATTGGAGATATTTTAGAAAACTTTCTCTCTTTTTTTCCCTGTGTTTCTTTCCATTTTCAGTGTCTTTATAGATGTCATTTTAATACTGTTCCTTGTCTCTTCTAACACCTCTCTGAAATTCTTTGTTAAGTTCCCTCATGACAGCTTTCTTGGCTTTAGATTTTTGTCCTCTTGACAATTTCTACTGTCTGTTCTGACATCCAGTTTGCTTTCTTCTGTTTCTTGGTCTTTGGCAGTCTCTTTCACATTTATCTTTAACTACGTCTTTATTTTCATTTCACAGTTCTTCTGTTTCTCTATTAATGACATTTGGGACTTCAAAATGATTTCTTGTGTTATCCTCAGAAATGGTAGGTATATGATCAAGATCATGTAGAAACTGGTTAGTTTTGTTCTTCTGCTTTAGCTTGACTTGGAACTTGCACATGAGCAGTCAATGATCTGTTCCACAAACAGCTGTTATATTTGATCTCTTTCATCTCCTTGTACTAATAATATAGTCAATTTGATTTCTCTGTGCTGCATCTGATGATGTCCACATGCATAGGTACCATTTTAGTTGTTTGAACAATGTGTTGGCAATAAAGAAATAATTGGATTAGCAAAAATTGATAAATTCTCCTACTTCATTTCTATTTCTTAAGCCTTTCAGTTCAATTATGTTTTCCTGCTTAATATTTCCAACTTTGGCATGCCACTCTCTAACCAGAAGTAGCATATCATGCTTGCATGTTTTGTTCATTTCAGATTGTAAAATGATTGTTAAACTTGTCAACCTCCTCTTCTGAACCATGGTTGGGCATAAACCAGAATAACCATTATATTAAAGGGTTGTTCATGAAGTCTAATCGATATTACTCCATCATTTGACTGTATTGTACCCAAGTACTGTCACTGCTGTATCCTTCCTGACTATGAAGGCAATACTGTTCCTTCATCAATTTTCATGTCCTGAATAGTAAACAGTATGATCTGACTGAAAGTGTCCAGTTCCAATGCATTTCAATTCACTGATATCTGAGATGTCAATCTGTACAGGTAGTCCTTGTTGAACGATCACTCATGATCCTCATAGTTGCGGCTGTTGCAGTGTCCCCATGGTCACATGATCACAATTCAGGCACTTGGCAACCAGCTCACGATTATGGTGGTTGCAGTGTCCCATGGTCACATGATCGCCATTTGCAACCTTCACTGCTGGCTTCCAACTAGTAAAGTCAGTGGGGAAACCAGCAAGAAGATATAGCAAATGGCGATCACATGACCACAGAATTTGACCATGCAGGATTCACCTAAAGAGAGCAATTGGAACTACCGCAACTGCTGCTGTAAGACAATGCAGTCACGTGCCGTCATACTGTATGACTGTGTCACTTAGTGATGGAGTTGCTGGTCCCAATTACTATTGTTAAGCAAGGACTACCTGTGCTGATTCATTTAATCTATGATTTTGTTGAGCTTCTCCATATTTATGCTTCTTATGTTCCATGTCCCCACTGTAATTCTGTCTTTGTAGCTTCAGATATTCTTTTCCTGCATGGCAACATTAGCAACTAGACATTCCAAAGGCTTTACATTGAGTGCCATCTGACCTTAGGGTCCTGTCATCCAGCAGTGTATCAACAATCACTTTATATTGTCTATCCATGTGTTTTTCTTAGTAAAATACAACAATGGTTTACCATTGCCTTCTCCCACTCAGTATGAAATTATGACTCTGCTGTTGTCACTAAAGTTATCATTTATCTCCAGCACACTTTTATATATCTCTTTGCCTGATGCAGGTGTGTGCTTGCTGTATCTGGCTGCTGGGATGACCTTCACACCTTGGGTGACCCTGCTGGGAGTCGCATTCTTGGCATATAGTCCTGGTGTGCTTCACTTATCCCTTTCAGGAAAACCCCCATCACCATGATGCAGCTACATAACAGGACTTGGAGTTATTATGGAATAATGCATATATCATAGAGGTACTAATCATGGTCATGATAAAAATGGAAAAATTATTGAATCCATGTATCAGTGCCATATGAAGAGTTTGTACCTGGCAAGGAAATAAATATTTGAGAATCAACCATTGTTAAAATCATTTGTGGATCATTTACAGCACTATTCACAAAACATGACAGATTCACTTACAGAACAGAAGTTACCAACTAACCTAAGCTAGCTAACAATAACCTTGTATCAGCTTTTCTCTCCGATCATGGGAAAAAAACCAAAACATGTCAGTCACTGAGATACGGCTTGGCTCTGAGCCTAAACATGTTTTGTTTTGTTTCCAGCAGGCTGGGACAATTTTTTTAGGGTGGTTTGTGTGTGTATGTGCGTGTGTTTTGGCAAATTATTCACCTCTATAATAGTCACTTCCTATAGAGATGAATAATGGAAACATGTGTATTGTCAAAGGCTTTCACGGCCGGAATACAATGGCTGGTGTGGGTCTTCCGGGCTGTGTGGCCGTGTTCTGTAAGTTTTGTTTCCTAATGTTTCGCCAGCATCTGTGACCGGCATCTTCAGAGGGCAGGAGCACAGATGCCAGTCACAGATGCTGGTGAAACGTTAGGAAACAAAACTTCCAGAACACGGCCACACAGCCCAGAAGACCCACACCAGCCAATGGAAAAAAGTGTTTGAAATCCTTCTATGCACTGCATGTGGATTCGTTAAATGATCTTTCTCCCGCCTTTTTTGTCTCTATAGAACAAGCTATGAAAACAAACAAAAACAGTAGTAGTTATACTGTGACAGATTAAGCACTCAGATAAATGGGTTCTGGGTTACTATGCCTGAAGCCAGAAGGGGGAGCAAGTAACCCAGCTAGATATTTTGTTCCATACAAAATATCTAGCTACTTTTCTTTGTACAGGTCAGGTGAACTGTCTGGAGAGAAAATATGCTGCTGTTTAAAACAATATAAATGCTTGACTCTCTCTTTTACACACACATTATATATATATATATATATATATATATATAAAATTCCAGCACAATGATTGTTTCATTGCCTCTGGAAATGAACTTCAGTTCACCTGGCTGATGGTCCAGATGATCTGTCTGTAAGTATGAACAATACGTTTTTCTCCAAAGCAAGAACAAAGGTATAAGGCCATTTCAAATATTTCCTTCCCACCTTTTTTATTTCCCAGAGAGAGCCTTCTTAATGAAATGAACTGATTATAACCACATTTGTCTCTCCATAAGGAGTTTCTTTAGCAATTGGCATTGTCACAGCATGGCTAACTCTTGCCAATTCTCTTTTCAACACCTGGCAGCCTTTCTTTGGAGCAAAGGAAGCAGCTGTGCTTCTGGTATTCTGTGGAGAATTAATGTATGAGGAAAAAACAAAAACATACAACTAGAAATGGACATTGGTTATAAGACATTGGAAGAAAAAAGACAAAGGGACTGAAGAACTATTATATACTTGCAGTTTTTGATATTTTAATTGTATTCTTAGTTCTAATTCTTTAATTTTTTTTTTTAAATGGGAAGGGGCCTTAAAATCTCTGCACCTGTTTAGAGGAATACTTAGTGCAGACTAGGAAGAAATTCTGACTGCTTCCTTGACTTTTGCATTCGATAAATTTCTATCACGTTACCAGTAATTCTTATATTCTTTGCCTTTTTGTATTCTATTAATTGACAGTATTCAGTACAAAATGTCAAATAGAAAAACAAAGTCACTGGAAGTAAATAAAATCTAACATACCTCTTTGAACAAAACAGTAGTATTAAAAATATGGCTTAGAACCTTAGTCTTCAGCAAATACTACTTTCTAAATATTTTGAATATAATCCCATCATTCCCCAGGCAGAAGGTCACTGACAATGTTGGCTGGAGTCTGATGGGAATTGTAATCAACACAACTGGTAGGTGCTGAAATAATTGCCATCAAACATTTTAAAATTACAGCATATGTGAACTTCCAAAGATTTCAACGTTCATATATTCATGCTGATTTTATATTAGTTTAGAAATACAGCATTTAAGACAAAGATGCAGCCAAGTTAAGCCCTTCAAAAACCCATTGATATCAACAGATATATGTTTAAATCTATCACACTGAAATAAATTAAATTTGTAAAGTTCTTTGATTTCATCTAGTTTCATATCCTTACTATACAGTTAATTTTGAATATTAACTTTTTAATATTTGAGTCTTATATTCAACGGAAAATCTGAACATTTATCTTTGTACTTTAATTTTGTTCTTGTTTTGTTTGTTTTGTTCTAATTTTCATATTGTGTATAGTACAAATGAAAATTAATTAGATAATCTATTAATAATGTTTTCTGTTCCTCAGTTCAGATTTGCTTTGACTCGTTAATCTGTCATCATCAAACATTTGATCTTAGACTGTCAGTGAAGCCCTAGTCCCTCTCAAGGATGGAATTCTACCTCTGTTTCTGATATGAGATTGAATGTTTCAGATTTTTATCATGAAATGTCTAATTATCAAAATTTTACAAGGGTCCAGATGCTGTCATCTTCTATTTGTAACCCTCCTCTATTTTTTTCACTACTTCTTGCATCTTTTATTCTTACCACTGAAAATTCATTATTAAAGAAAATGAAATAGCTCTAAATTGCTGTTAGCTAGGAGTTGTCCTTCTAGAAACACTCCCTGTTTGGGTCATTTCTCTGTTGTGTTGCCTAATTATTCCTGCCCACAGTCTTAGGTGTTCTAAATTCCTAGTACTGGGCCAAATAGCTCTGTGTAACGAACTGCCACGATCCCAAATCCAGTAACTTTCCTTGCAACCAATATTGATTCAAAAGAAAGTTCATTTATTGAGAATAAGTGTACAGATCCAAAGCATTGCTAAGACTGAGCAAAAGCGCGCCAAAAGCTGTTTTCTTACTTCCCCCCCACCCCTTACATCGCCCTTAGTTCTTGGTCTTCTGATTCCCTTGCTGGCATGGCCTTGACCATGCCAGAGCCTGTGATAAGGAGCCATCTGCTTTAAACGGTTTCTCATTCCTTCTCTCCCCCCCCCCCCCCCACTTTTACAATGGCAGAACCACAGCATGTAAAAAGCCATTTTTTAAACTAGCCATATAATAATCTATTATAAAATCTTGCGAGGATTCTGATATGCTGCCCCTCCACAAAAGAGGATGTCAGTCAGATGATTCCTCTTCTTCACTCTGAAAAAGAAAAAGCAAAGAGAAACATAATACAATAACCATTCTAATTGTTAAGGCTTTGTAGGATAAACATCATAAAATTTTTTAACTAAATGTGGAGCCTTTACATGTTTCTTGTCAACCCATTCAGCCATTGATTTGGGAAAATGTTTCCACTGAATTAAAAATTGAACTCCCCCCCTGTGCTTTCTACTGTCCAGTACCTCTTTAACTTCAAAATGTTGTTCTCCTTCAACCATCATTGGTTTAGGAGGTACTGGGGAGGGATGCCATTGAGATGACTCTTTATAGGGTTTAAGCAGGTCGCAGTGGAACACTGGATGGATTCTTTTAAAGGTAGCAGGCATCTGTAATCGTAGTGATTAATTACTTTATCTATAACAAGAGGCCCTACGAATTTTGGGGTGAGCTTTCTGGAAGGTTGTAATGATTTAAGATGCTTGGTAGATAAAAGAACCTTATCTCCTACTTTCCAGTCTTTTTCTGGGGTTCTCTTAGCATCTGCAAATTTCTTGTACATTGCTCTGGCCTCCTTCAACGACGCAGCAATCTGAGGCCACACTTGTGTCATTTGTTGGACCCATTCATCAACTGAAGTGACTTGAGTGGTTTGTTTAGGTAGTTCTAGGATGGGTACAAAGTCTTGTCCTATAGCTATTTTGAAAGGGGTGAGGCCAGTGCTTTGGTGCACTGCATTATTATAAGCTACTTCAGCAAACGGTAACAGTTCATCCCAACTGTCTTGTTGGTAGTTAATGAAACATCTCAAATATTGTTCCAACACTGAGTTCAGACATTCGCATGATCCTGCCGTCTGGGGGTGGTACCCTGAACTCAAGCCTTGCGATACCCCCAGTAGTTTTAGGAACGCCCTCCAGAACGTGGCAGTAAACTGGACCCTGCGATCCGAAATTATTCGTTCTGGGACACCATGAGCTCAGTAGACATGTTGTATAAATAACTTAGCCAGTTTGGGGGCTGATGGAAGGGATTGGAATGCCACAAAATGTGCTTGTTTGGAAAAAAGGTCTGTAACTACCCAAATAACTGTCTTTTTGTTGCTTTCAGGCAGGTCTACAATAAAGTCCATGCAAATTTGCTTCCAAGGAGCCCCTGGGTTTGCTACTGTCTGTAGAAGCCCCATTGGTTTGCCCCCTCTCTTTTTGGCCATTGCACACATGGGGCATGTAGCTACATATTCCCCTACATCTTTTCTCATTGTTGGCCACCAAAATTGACGCCTGAGTAGATGTAATGTTTTCACAAAGCCAAAGTGCCCAGCTGTTTTGCTGTCGTGACTTTTTTGCAAGACCCACTTTCTAGCGTCTGCAGGGACATACAGCTTATCTTGCCACCACCATGCCCCTTGTTTGTTCACTAGCAATTGGCTGTTGCTTTTAAACCAATCATCCTGAGCAATCTGGGCATTTAATTTTTTCAACAACTCTCCTTCTGGTTGTTCTTCACCCCTTTTTTTCTGAGCTCTAGTGACCACACTTAGGGCTGCTTGGGTACATGGAATTACAGGAGTGACTACTTCCTCCCGCTTGCTGTTGTGTTGAGGCAATCAAGACGGGGCGTCTGCCAGAAAATTTTCCCCCCAGGAATATACTTCAGGGAGAAGTTAAATCGATGAAAATATTGTGCCCATCTCATTTGCTTGGGTGACAGCTTCCTTGGTGCAGTCAAAGGTTCTAGATTTTTATGATCAGTCCAAATTTCAAAGGGATGGGGTTAGGGTTAGGGTCCTCTAACAAGTGTCTCCAGCAAACTAACACCCAGCATACTGTGAATGCTTCCTTTTCCCACACCAACCAGCGTCTCTCAGTTTCTGAAAATTTCCGGGATATGTACGCACATGGAAACAGCTCCCCCCCTGCCCCCTTCTGTAACAACACAGCTGCCACTGCCACATCCGAAGCGTCTGCCTGTATGACAAATGGCTGTTCTGGATCAGGGTGCTTTAAGATCGGTTCAGCCGTAAACAGACGCTTTAAACTTTGAAAAGCTTCCTGGCACTCCTTAGTCCAGGCCAAGGGGGCTCCAGGTTTTGATGCCTTCACTTTGTCCTTGCCCTTGGTTTTCAACAAATTGGTGAGTGGGAGTGCTACTTGGGCAAAGTTGGGTATGAACTGCTGATAGAAGTTAGCAAAGCCCAGGAAACTTTGAAGCTGATGCCTGGTTTTGGGAGCCTCCCAACCCGTGATGTCCCTCACCTTGACCGGGTCCATTTCAATTCCCTGATGTGAAATTCTATACCCCAAATAGTCAATTTGCTGTTTATGAAATTCACATTTGGAGAGCTTGGCATACAATTGAGCCTCCAGTAGCTTTTTTAGTACCTTCCTGACCAATTGTACATGTTGCTCCATGGTCTCAGTGTAAATCAGGATATCGTCCAGATAAACCAACACCCCCTGGTATAAATGCTCTTGTAACACCTCATTTATAAGTTGCATAAACACCCCCGCTGCTCCTTTTAATCTGAACGGCATTATTTCATAACGAAAACACCCCAGGGGCATGTTAAAGGCAGATTTCCATTGATCTCCTTCCCGGATTCGCACCCTGAAGTACACCTCCCTTAAATCCAGCTTTGTGAAAATTTTCCCTTTGGATAAATGGGCCAACAGATCTTTCATCAAGGGGAGTGGGTACTGGTTGTCAGCAGAAATGGCATTTAGCCCTCTATAATCTGTGCACAAACATAGGGAGCCATCCTTCTTTTCCCTAAATAGCATCGGTGCAGCAATTTGAGAATGTGTAGGTACAATAAAGCCCCTCTTTATCAATGAATTCCCGCAATGCTTCCAACTCTTTGGGTGTCATTGGATACATTTTCTTCCTTGGAAATTTAGCCCCAGGCTCAATCTCTATGGCACAGTCACTGGCACAATGGGGGGGTAGCTGATCTGACTCCCTTTCGCTAAACACCTCCTGCAGGTCGCGGTATTGCTTGGGAATCTGAGTTGCAGCCTCTACTGCCTTTTCCCCACTCATAGCGCCCATCTCTCCATCTGACAACGTTTCGGTAATTCCTTCAACTTCCACTCCCCCCTCCTTCGGGAAACGTAAGATCTTCTCCTCCCAGTTCACTTCTGGGTTCTTCCTTTTTAACCAGTTCATGCCCAGAAGCACTGGGTTGCATGCCATGGGAGTCACTAGGAATTTAATAGTCTCTCTGTGGTCCCCCATAGTTAGCTCAAGCTTTTCAGTATGATATTCCACCGGCCCTCCCCCCACTGGGGATCTGTCCAGCTGGGTAAAAATCACAGGGGTTTTGAGTCTCTTTAAGTGCAGTCCCAAACCCCGGGCAAGGGTGGGATTAATCAGGTTTCGGGAGCAGCCAGAGTCTATCAGCGCCTGTATCTCTGCCCTTTGATTAGTCCTCACCACCCTTAGTTCCACCCAAATTTTAATGGGACTCACCCCCATCTCTTCGCTCTCCGAGTCCTCCCGTGAGCTGCTTTCTTTCTCTGGAAGAGCAGCCGCCTGTCGGAGAGAGAGCGGAGCTAACAACTTCCGGGTTTTGCCGCTGCCGCGTGTTGCCGCTCTAGCTCCCGTCTCGCTGCCTACTGCCGCTGACTCCTTCTTGCCGGGCTTCAAAGACTTCGGCCCCTTCCGCTCCGTCTTCTTGCCTCCTTGCTCCGTCTTCGCTTTAGGGCACGCAGCGGCAAAGTGCCCCTGCTCCCCGCAGTTGAAACAGACGCACCGGCTCCTGCTACTTTCCGGCGTGCTGGTCTTCACCTTGGGCGTCGCCTTCTTTGTGCCGGGTAAGGGTGGAAGTCGGGTTCTTGCTTCTATGGTGCGCCATTGCTCCTCCACTTCGCTGGCCATAGCGACCCATCCATTAAAGGTTTTGGGGAAACCCCGGCACACCACGCGTTGCAACAAGTCAGGTTGCAAGCCTCTCTGGAAGAACTCGATCAGGAGCTCCTCAGGCACGTGAGGCAGCCTTTGAACCAACCCCCGAAATTCGTAGGTGTACTCTGATACCGACTTGGACCCCTGCTTCAGCCTTTCCAGGTTGCGTCGTGCTTTAAGCGCCACGCATGGGTCTTCAAAGCGCGCACAGAGAGCCGCCATGAAATCCTCTAATCTCCTTAAAGCCCGGTCCTTTGCCGTATGCAGGCCAACCACCCATTCTGCAGCCGTACCTTCAAAAAAACTGGACACATAGGAGACCTTCTCCTCCTTGCTGCGGAACAGACCCCCATAGCCCTCCATGTAGATCCGAACCTGGGTGATAAAGCAAGCGAGCTGCTCAGCATCTTCCCTGAATTTCATGGAGATGCCCCACTGCTGCATCGGGCTCTTCTTGGCTCTGCTAGGTGTGAGATCCTCCTCCTCCTCGCTGGAGGTCTCACTTTCGGCTGACTGCTCTGCCGCCTCCGTACCTCCCGGTGTGGCCACTGACTCTCGCGTGGGGGGCGTAAATCCCCCTCCAAGCAGTTGATCTACCACTGCCTTTAGTGCTCACATATCATCGGATAGGGATCCCATCTGCCCTTCTAATTTCCCCATGCGATCTTTCATCGAAGGGCCCCGTCCCTTTGTCGCCATTGCCTTCGCCCCCACTCAGGCTTGGCGTGATGATTGCACCGGCTCCTCCTGGGTTATCACCTTCACTTCCAATGGAGGAGGGACTGGTCTCTCTTCTTCCTCAATTACATCATCAGCCATCCCGCTGCTCGGTTGGTCCCAGTCAACGTGAGGCTTTGGACTTCCTGCAGGGCAATCTCCCTGGTGGAAGTCTGCACTGGGAGTCTTAAAAAAATATAACGAACTGTAAGGAAAAAAGCCATTTTTTAAACTAGCCATATAATAATCTATTATAAAATCTTGCAAGGATTCTGACACTCTGTTTGTAATATTCTGCTGTTGAATGGAACATTAGGACCGTGATTTATAGTTTCTATTTTAGATACTATTTGTTGTGCTAGACGTGCAACACAACTTGTGGCAAGATTGACATATAGGTACCAACAAAACCCAAGTTCCATTACTGTAGTGAATACCATCATTTTAAAATTAGAAGAATTATGTTATAAATATGGTAATTATTACCTTGCATGATTTCTACATATTCTGGGCAGCTTACATAAAGCATACCACAAATATAATAAAAATAATCTGTTAAAACAACACCATGAGGGCTGTTGCATTCTGAATGAGCTGAGCTTTCCAGATGGCTTCCAGAGGCAGCCTCAACAGTTTGCAGTAATCCAATCTTATGGTAATAAGGGAAGGAATGACAGTTCTCAGAATGGCCTCCCATTCCTCAAATGACCACATCTGGCACACCAGCCAAAGCTGAGAAAAGCTCCCATGGCCTAGCCTCCCCCTGTTGATCAAACAAAGGCTGTGATTCTAAGTTGTGGGCCTGCTCCTTCAGAAGCAATACAACTCCATGCAGAGCCAGTTAAAGGACCACTGCCAAACCTGACAGCTTCTGAACAAACAGCAACTATGTCTTGTTAGGATTTATTTTAACTTAGTTCATTCTATTCAATTCCATATCCAGAAGTTGAATAACAATATCTACTGTAACTCCTGTCTGATCCAGTGTGGAGATATACAGCTGGGTATCATCAAGATACCAATAATAGCTCACTCTAAACTGATGGATGTCCTCATTCAGCAGATTCAGGTACATGTTAAACAATAAGGGGGAAAGAACTGAGCTCTGTGGGAACCCAGATAGAATGGGTTGATCGTTCATTCTCAGTTACTATTGACTGCAGCTATTTGCTCAGATAGGAGTAGAACCTCTACAAACCATGGCTGATAATATCAAACGCTGCTGAGAGAACCATGGTAACAAGAGAGCTGCACTCCCCTCTTTCAGGTCTCAAAGGTCATCCACAAGAGCAACAAATGCATGCCTGAAATCTGATTAAAATGGAACTACATAATCTACTTCATTCAAGATTCTTTGCAGCTGCAGTCCTACCATCTCCTCCAAAATCTTCCCCAAGAGGGAAATGTTGGAGGCTGCATAAAAATTATCCAACGCAGATTGGTAGAGAGATGACTTCTTCAGGAGGGGTTGCACTAACATCTCCTTCAAGGAAGGAGGTACAGCCCCCCCCCCCCCCGATCTATTTACCACTGCTCAAATCCAATTGCCTCCCTCCACAACACTTACAAGAGCCAGGTGGGACATGGATCTAATCTGCAGGTGGCAGAGCTGCATTACATATACAATATTGTGCAGTCTATACAATAAATACAATATTATAAACTTGATACGCATGGCCTAGGATTCTTTTCTGCAAACATCCCATGTAGACAAAGGGGAATGGGAGGGAGTATAGCAGCCTTCCCTAACCTAACATCTTCCAGATGTGTTGGGACTGCAATGCCCATGGCTGAATGCCATGTTTGCTGGAAATACTTGGAGCTGTAGTCCCAGTCCATCTGGAGAGAGTACCAGATTGGGCAGGCTGCTTTATAGCATGAGAGACTTCTCTCATGTGTTCTGTAAGGTTGCCAATGTTTCTCTTAGCCCTGCTTGTATTGTATATGCTTACTACACCAAAGCAGGGCAGAGAAGTAGAGTGAAAGCTTTCCTTACAATGGAGTTACAGTGCCAGGCAAAAGTTTAATAAGTGACACCAACTGCATGCCAGGTGCTATTAAAATTATAGGAGAAAATTCAGAGTTGGAAATTTTAATTCCAGGTGGCCAAAAGCATGGAGTTGAGTGTGTGGGTAGTTGAATATGCATATGTGTGTGTGTGTGTGTATTATCTCTCCAGCACACTTCTGCTCCAATATAGAGGTGCCCTAATTAGGAGTAATAAAAGTTTTGAGGAGGGTGAAAAGAGTTTTAAAAATATAAATAGGCATCTAGGAAGACAGAGAAGTAACCAGCAGGAAGGTGAAACCTGAGGAGTATTTTTAATTACCTTTTAATGTGATTTGGTCCAGAAATTCAGAAAGTTTGATTAGGGGCTAATTAAGCATAAACATACATTAAGTGTTAGGGGCAAAGACTGCATAAATCAAGACTTCTTAGAGAATTACCTTAGGATGCAGTGAAAATGACTAGTTACTTTTTGTAGTTATTTTCAAATAGCACATTTTCCCAGCAGTCCTCCAAGGGCGAATATCAAAGCATGACATTGAAACAGCATCAGTCTGTCTATTCTCCTAAACCGTATTTCCCTTCCTTAATTGGCTCCTGCCTGCTTTAATAGCTTCATAAATGTTGCAAGGGAATAATTAAATTGTACATCAGTTGAAGTTGCAGACAGCACCAAACTAGGAGGGATTTGCAAACATGCTGGAGAAAAGAGCCATGACAAAGTCTCCCAATGACATTTTAAAGAACTGGAGAAACAAAACACCTGTGGAATGAGATAAATAATGGATGTGCCACAGGCAAATCTTGCCTCTGTTTCCCCAATTGTGGGGAGCTTTCTCGGCACAGAACCCAGTGGGATGACATAATGCAGGTATAATCAACCCAGAGAGATCACCATAAAGTTTATTGTCTAGAAAATTTAATGCTTAACATTTAAACATTAAAGTTTAATCTTCTAGAAAAACCAGATTCCAAAAAGGTCCCCTGTGTTCATCATATTAGTTGTTTTGCTTGCATATAGTCATTTCTTCCCTCAAGGGTGACTAGAAGTTGATTTGTCTTTTTGAGGTGAGATACATGGCAAATCAATGGTCCCAAGGACACCATTTCTTTCTCCTTTCCCAAATAGATTTGCATTAGATCCCAGAGATGGTGATGATGATGATGATGATGATTGTTGCAGATGTTCTCTATGTCATTGTGCTAGCTATATGATTGTGGGATGAAAGTTTCATATGCTAAATGATGTTATATTTTACCTGAAATTATAAAGCTCTGGGAGTGATAGTATGGGGGAAAGAACTATGATAAAAATAACTGTGTGAATTTGTTTGTTTTGTTTTAATGCTTGTTAACAAAGTATATTTGCAAAACAGTGCAGGAATAATATGCTGCAATTTCAATGCATTTGTATCTAATCTTTATCTTCTCTTTCAATATTGAAGCCGGTCCAGCTGCTTTGAGAGAAATCTAAGGATGGTGTCACCTTCATTGATGGGCCTAACAGATTTACCTGATAATAGCAGGCTGCAGTGGATAGTTATTGTTGAAATTTCCTTAAGTGCTCCTGAATGTGGCATTGCTCTGGGGCATAGGAACTTAATGTCAACTAGATTCAACCACTTAAACTACTTGGAGAGTCAGGTCCTGGACAACTAGCATAGGCTGACCTTTGTACAAGCTGCACAAAAAAAATATAATCAAAAAAGCACAACAAGCCACAAGTTTGTGTGAGAGAGAAAGAGTGGGGGGTGGGGGGGGGTGCAGAAGAGAGAGACAGAGAGAGAGAGAGAGAAGGATGGTGATGACAGGATATTCAATCAGCATGGAATTATTATTTATATACATTATTTGAACTTGAAAGTAATTAGTCTAGTTTCACAATACAGATTGGAGACATATTTCAGTTCAGAAAAGACATTTCAGGAATGCATTCCTGATTTTTACAATTTATCATCAGTTTAGAATAAACAATTAGCACAAATATAAACATGTTATATTTAATCTTTTTTTTTTTTTCATTTTGAATAATACCTTAGACCAAATTATTTCCTTTTCCCGGGGCTTTTTTCCTGAACAACATGAATTTTAATGTTTTAGTTTCCAGGCTAGTCCCTGAATTGCAGATGAATCATTTTAGAATTTATATTGATAAGTTTAGTGGTGCTAATGATGTATTTCAAAGTGCCCATGGGCTAAGATAGCAGGAGTTGGGGAGGGAGGGAAGAGAGGTAGAGTGCTTTAACAATGACTGTTTTGTATGCAAAATTCAGCCGTTGTTATTCTACCTTTATAGACAATGCAGCAATAATATGTCAGCAACTTATTGCATCATAACGGCAATTGTTTCAACTTTTGCTTCATTAAAGAACTTTTTAGATATATGTTGTTCCTTAAATTCAGCTATGCATACCCAGTTAAATGGGGATAACAACTGTGGTATGCCACTATATTAAGGAACACCTGAAGCATTTAGGAAATGGATTTTTTAATGATATTTTTATAGTACACATATATAAATCAATTCTTCTGACATAAATTTGCAAGCACGATTAGTTTTTAGTGTGTCCTTTAACACTACCAGGAGCAAATAAAAATCAATCTCTTCCTATAGTCTTCTGAAAAATCACAGTCCCCCAAGAATGCAGGCTGATCAGTTTCCTGATGTATTTCAGTAGACTAGAAAAAGAAGGAAGAACCTATGACCCAGAACTTAACTGTTTTATGTTCCCATCAAAGGTCTGTTATGTTCTTTCCCCATGAATCCAAACATTATTTAGCCTTTTCTGTGGCAGCCTAAAAAGCAAACACATTGGGGATCGTCTCTCTATATTATTTTTCACACCCTGGATTGTGTCTTGTTTGTTTTGTCCACATGGGGGAGAAATAAGATTGATTAGCAGATAGCTGTCTGGCAAATTAGTTCCTGGAGAGTAGAAATAAAGCCAAGGACTTGCAATGCTTTGGAGCAGGTTGGAGGGTTGATGAAAGCATTAACTCATTGGTCCTCACCTAATGGAAAGAGGGCCCCTTAGGAAGACACAAGCATTTGCAGATACATTACCTTTGAGAGTTCCTAAAAATGGAATGCTTTTCTGAGCAAAAACTGGATTTTATTAAATACAGGAAAAGCATTAATGTTATTTTTATTTATTTTATTTACAAATTTATACACCACTTCAGCTGAAAGACTCTAAGCAATGCATAAGAGCAACAACTAAGCCAATGCAACAGTAAAATAAATAAAATAATGTACAATAAAATCTAGTACATTACAAAAGAGTTCATCCACAGCATGCAAGTCCCAAAGGTCTTCCAGAACAACCAAGTTTTAACAAGTTTCCAAAAGGATGGCCTTCTCTTACTTCTGGGGCTAAGCTGCTCCAGAGGAGAGAAGTCCACACAGAGAATACCACATGTAGAAAGACCCTTAAAAAGGCAGCTTTCTGATTTCTTTACAAAGTTTGAAAAAGTAACTCATGCATGTATCTTTCATGAAGAGATGTCTGTGGAGGGCTCAACATGTAACATGGTATTACCTTTCACATTTTGTAACAGTTCACATAGCCTAATATGCTGTTCCATAGGTGTCTCTATGAACAAGATGTCATCAATATGACAAAAAATTCTATTGGTTTCTCAGAGCAGGTGGGTCATTCTCTTTTGGATTTGCTTGGGGGCTGAAAACCCCAATAGTAACTGCTTGAAGCAACACTGCTCAAAGAAAATGACGAATGTTGCCAATCTCATGAATTTTTTAGTAAATCAGAATCCCCAACATCTATGTTTGCATCCAATCTGAAAAAAAGTTGAGTTTTCCACTTGCCTCAAGGGATGTTCTGCAACTAGCCTAGATGTGGTCTTTGGACTGCTCTCTAGTTTCTTTCTTATATGTTTGTACTCTTTCTCTGGGTCTGTTCACTTTCAGCCTGAGGGACAAGATGGTTACTATGATTTAGCAATTGTTGGTCCTTAATATTTTCATGTTGCTATGATATAGTGACTGTCTTTTCCAGAGTGAGGCTTTCATCTAATAGAACACTTTGGACAATTTGAGATCTCAGTACCCCATATCACAGTTCTCACTCCACATTCCATGTTTTGTTAGGGCATATAGCAAGGTAATGAAATCATCCATTGATTCATTCTCTTTTAGCTACTGTGAATTAAGCTCTGCTTTCTTAAAATGGTATTTCATCTCACAATAAAATATTTTTAAAATCTTACCAATACAATATCAATTTTTTAGATCTTCCTGACTCAGGCTGAATTAAAGCAGCATATTATCTGCTTGATCTCCCATTACATGAGTTGGAATACTTATTTGTTCTTCTGCAGGTTCACTTTGTAGTCCTGAAACATTCAAGTCAGTATTTGCATTTAGGTCATTCTCCTGAGATTGCTGGTAGAAAGAGTTAAAAAATAAAAGATGCTGCAGTCATTTTCTATATAAGTAGGAGATCTTCTCACATAACTGTGGTTCTTTGCTCCTTTGCTTCTGAAGGATGTAGGTCTGCAAAAGTCCTTGCAGTGGTAAATTGAACTTGGAATTCATCAGATTCAAACAAGCTTACATCCTTAAAAAATACTTTGGCTTTATTAACAAACAATTACACAGTCTCTTAGGGTTCTTACTCACTTACTTCCTGACCAAGTTCTAGAGAGTTGAAAATTCATACCTTATCACCCCATTGTTGCTCTGAACTAAATGGACCAAATTATTCCAACAATAAGCCAAGCTCCTTATTTATTGGTTCTGACCACTACTTAAAGCAATTAACCTTAACAATTTATTCATCACATAGCTGTATCCTACACTCATGGAAAATAGTTTATAATTAGTCTGATTATAACTGATTAGTCTCAGTTTTGTAATCCCTGATGGCCAAATTTTTAACATTCATTGCCTTACTGCTTTTCCCCTGCACCAGAAAAGGACATTAAAGATTTAAGAAATAGTGCCTTAAGACAAAGCTTGGGATCCCATCCCACAGAATCAGATGACCTGATACAATAGAGGCTAGAGGTTTTCTTGCTGAAGGATTTTAAATGACCAGTTTCTCTGGCTGCAGGTTATTGTTTGTTTTGACTGTACAATACCATGACATACCAAACCACATGTGAGAAAAAATTATATCTGCTATACATTTTCTTAATAAACAAGATTCCTGTATTTTCATCAGATTGATATGGGAACAGTGGAATATTATACATGCTTAACCTAATATTAAACTATAATGGATACAGTGTGGTGCCTGTGGACACTAATGAACTCCAAACATGTGCCTTGAACCCACAGATTCCCTGTCTTATTTGGCTTAAAATATATATTCTTAATAAAAATGTAAAATTGAAAGCTGGGATATTTGCACATATCTACAGGAATGTCTGTGGGGTTCACAACACTTTCACTGGGGTGATAAAAACATGCTAAAAGTCAAATATGCCATCTGGTAAATGGATATTATGTGATTGGGCCTAAATAGAAAGAGACTATCATTACTCAGCTAATGGATTCATACATTGCAATAAGCCAGAGTTTATTTAATTGTGATTTGTCGAAATTCTTGAGCTCCAAATCTGTAAAACGTTTTACACAAAAGTAGGTTTTATAGTTCAGATTTGTGCAATTTTTAAGATCTACACCCCTACTTTAAAGTAACCTTATATTACAGTGCTGAATTTGTTTTTTTTTTTCAAAACTGATTTCAAACTTTTCTTAAGTTTAAAATTTCTACCCCTTGTCCAATTTTTGGAAAACCGTACAATATCAAACTTACTTTAAGCGTGTATTTGAATTGTTGTTCAGACAATAGCCAACCTTCCAAATATGGAAATCTGCTTTTGCAAACCATTTTGGGAACACAATTCACAGTGGAAAGAAGCATGTAGAATTCAGTTTTTATTATGCTTTTATAGACTACATTAGAGGTTCATCTGTGATTTGACTTATACTATAATTTATTGTATCCCAGCCATGCACTTGCATGCCAGTGCCAAGCCTGGGTAAATGGGAAGGGTTGAGGAAAGACCTGGCGACCTACCTTGTAACAACCTCACCAAGAAAATGTTGTGGAAAGACTCTCAAATGATTCAGATGTGGTACCCAATGGTAGGACCTCCAGGCAAGAAGGTACCCAACAAGTTACTGGGGAAGAGCAAGGATCTGCAGTGAGTAGTCAAGGATTTAATGATGCACCTGGGGCAAATCCAGCAGGAACCCCAGCTGCTGATGCAGCCATTGGTAAAAGCAAGCATCTGGGCTGCATGAAGACACATCAGGTAGCAACGTAGAATGTCCAAGGAATGAGCCAGGGTAAATTGGATATCATCAAATGCAAGATGGCCAGGTTGAAAATTGACTTCCTTGGTGCCAGTGAGCTACACTGGATAGACAACAGCTATTTCCAGTCTGAGGAATTCACTATTTATTACTTGGGACGTGACATCAGGAAAATGAATGGAGTGGCATTTATCACAAGCAAAAAACTCACCCAAGCAATGGAAAGCTTTTTGATGGTAAATGATCGCATTATGATCATCAGAATCGATGCCAAGCCCCTGAAAATCACAGTTGTCCAAATCTACACCCCAATGACTGATGCAATGGAGCTTGAACTAGAGGGTTTCTATGCCAGCATCGAAGAAACTTTGACACAAGTGCCCCCCCCCCCAAAAAACATTGTCTACATACTGGGTGATTTTAAAGTTGGCAGTCAAACAGAAACAGGCATCACTGGCAGATTTGGGCTTGGGAAGAAGAATGATACAGGTGATGGTTTGGTACAATTTTGCCATTAAAATCAATTTCGAATCATGAATACCTGGTTCAAACAGCACAAGCATCACTTATGCACTTGAACCTCACCAAATAAACTGCACCATAATTAAATCAACTATGTCCTACGTGGCCATCAATGAACTAGTTCAGTCCTCGATATCAGGACATATCTGGGTGCCAATTGCGGTTCAGATCATGAATCGTTGGTGGCTAAGATCAGAGTCAAATTATGCAACATCAAAAAACAGCACCACCAAAAAGGTTTGACATCATCAAAATCCCTTCCACATATGCAATTGAGGTGAATAATAGGTATTCACTGCTGGACATTGCTGAGAAGATGCCCGACAAACTGAGGCAGGAAATTAAATCAATCATCACTGAAACAGCAACTGAACACATACCATACAAGAAACCAGAGAAAAAATGCAAATGGCTCTCAGATGAAATCATCAGAACAGCCAAGTGAAGATAAGCAGCCAAAACAGCAGGCAAATGGAAGGAATCAAGGAGATTGAGTGCGGATTTCCCCACAGCAGCAAGGAAAGACAACAAAGTTTACTGGGACCAGTGTTGCAAGCAGCTGGAAGAGGGCTGCATGAAGGGCCGCATCAGGAATGCATTTGCATAAGTCAGAAGGATTTGAACACCATTTACTGCTCATAAAAGCATCATCAAAAACAAGCAAGAGAAAGAACTGTCTGACAAATCAAAGCCATCACCAACCAGAGTATAAAACAACTGAAAGAAACGTACAAGATTGGAAAATAGAATCACCAAGAATTGGACACGATTGAACAGATATCATATCATCATCATCATCATCATCATCATCATCATTCATTGTATCAGTTTGGTTTATAGGGATTTGGAAATGAAAATGAAGTATATTTTACTAACAGATGTTGCAGAAATCACAAGAAAAAGATCTATTGAGGAGTTGCTTTTCATTTCATAGAATCATAAGCTGTAAATATTGGAACTTACCTTGGTAATCACTTTCCAACCCCTTACCCAGTGCAGAAATCCATCACATAAGCACTCCTAATAAATTACCTTCGAGCCTCTGTTTAAACGCTTCCAGTGAAGGGAGTCTACCCCTTCCTGAGGCAATGTGTTCCACTGCCTCCAGAACAGCTATTGAAAGGCTAATTATTGAACAGCTCATACCATTAGGACATTTTTCTTGATGTCCAATCAAAGCATACTTCCTTATAATTTAAATTTCTTGTTTCTTGCTCTGGCTGGTGGGACAACTTTGAACAGTTCTGCCCTCTTTTTCTTTATGTCATTCGTTCAGATACTTGAAGGTAATTATCATGTCTCCCTGCAGGCTTTTCTTCTCTAGTGCTTCCACTATTGCTTATTATGTTTTTCCTTCCAGGCATTTTATCATCTTGATTTCTGTCCTCTAGACATGCTCCAGATTGTCAATGTCCTATTTAAAATGCATTGCCCAAAACTGCCTTTGAGTTCTCCTACTCACACGTAGAGCTAGATATTTGTCCTTACTGATGCTGCCTTATGTTTGCTAGTCCACTCCTCAGATTTGCATTGTCTGCACATGTGATTATAATACTTTTTCTAATACCTCACCCAAGTAATTTATAAATATGTTGAATGTTACACAATCCTGTATGAAGCCCTGTGATATGCCTGTCAATACAACATTCCAGCTTGGCATATACATGTTGGATATGATTATACCAGCTCTCTATCCACCCAGCAGTTGTTTTAACCTGTCTTCTTTACTAGGATCTTATGGGAGACTTTGCTGAATGCTTTGCTGAAGTCAAGATACACTATGTCCAGTGGTCATTTAAACTGGTAGAAAGAAAGAAAGAAAGAAAGAAAGAAAGAAAGAAAGAAAGAAAGAAAGAGGGAGGGAGGGAGGGAGGGAGGGAGGAGAAAAGGAAAGGAAAGGAAAGGAAAGGAAAGGAAAGGAAAGGAAAGGAAAGGAAAGGAAAGGAAAGAGAAAAGGTTAGTTTGGCATAATTTATGTTTGATAAACTCAACATGGCTCCTGCCAAACAATGGATATTTTTTTAAAAATGGTCACAAATCAACTGCATAATAACCTGGTCTGGTTTTGCTAAGTATTGACATCAAGTTGATTAGCCTGTGGTTATCCATGTCCCCTTTTTCCCTTTCCGAAGATATGAAGAACATTTACTCTTCTGTGGTACTCCATGTTTCACAGAAAGGGGCTCCAGGATAAGTTCCTTATCCACAAATTCCTTCAAGACTCTCAGATATCTGATTCTGGAGATTTAAACTTGTTTGAGGTTGCTAGGGCACCCTAACCATTTCTTTATTTACTTTGAGTTGTCACAATTTTCTTTTTTCAGTTGTTTTGCTTAGCTATACTTCAACTCAGTTTCTTTTTTGGGAAAAGAGTGAATAAAAGTAGGAATTGAGGAGCTCTTCCATCTCCCAGTCCACTTCCAAATTCCTTTCGGCTGCACTATACTTTGCAGGGTGTAGAGACTCTTTGCATGCATTCTCTCCCAGCATACTTTAGGTTGGTACACTCTTCTTGGAATAAATGGTCTCATAGACAACCAAGTCCTAAGGCTTTACAGGTTATTACCAGTCCCTTCAATTGCATGCAGAAACAAAGTGGCAACCAATACAAATCCTATAATACAGGTATTATATGGGCATACTCCTCTCTGTGAATGGGTCACTGCATTTTGCACCAGTTTGGGAAGCTTTCAAGGGTAGTTTCAAATAGAATGACTTATAGTAGTCCAGCTGGGAGATGATGATGATGGATGGCATGAGTCACTATTGCCAATGCCTCATATTCCAGGAATGGCAGTAACTAGCACAACAGCTAAACCTGGGCAAAGGCTCTCCTGGCTACAGCTTTCAACTGCTGAGAACCTGGAGAAACCCGATATTACAGACCAGATACTTTTGTGGTGGCACAACATCATGTTTGAATTGTTCTGGTCTCAGTTTCTGAATTAACAGCCACTGTCTTATTTAAGTCTCAGCCTGTCACTCCCCATCCAGAATTTTAGAACCTCTGGATCTAGATTTCTACTATATCTCCCATTCAGCTTGGGTAGAGATGCATAACTAGGCATCATCTGCATATTGATGATACCGTACCCTAAACTGTCAAATAATCTCAATTCTTAAACTATTCTGGCAGCTTCATGTAGATACTAAATAAATGGAAAAGAGAGTTGAGCCCTAAAGATCAAAATCTGATTCCCCACAAACAGAGACTGGAACCATCCATCAGGAAGGAGCAGAATCACCACAAAATGGTGTTTCCAAGCTCCAATCCTCTTGGATAGTCCATAAAAATAATATGGTCAGGGTATCAAGGCTGCTGAGAAATCCAGCATAATGAGTAGATTTATGCTTTCCTGCCACTGGTCACTGAAAAGAATGAACAATACAGTTTCCATCCCCTGCCTAGGCCTGAACCCTGACTAGAAATGATCAAGATAACCAACTTCTTCTGGAGCCCTTTCAACCTGCAGCAGCTACAGATAACACTATTTACTTGGTTATTGATATCTTAGCCTAACTACAACATAAGGTGTGGCATGGTGGTTAAAATATAAAATAGAATCTGGCGAGACCAGATTCCAGTCTTCATTCAACCATAGAACTCAGTAGGTAACAACTGTAACTATTTCATTGTTATTTCTTGACATTTCATCACAAATTAAATTTCTTCAAAAAAGTTCCTGATGGGGTCATATTAGTTTGGAATTATGCACAGATTTTTGAGCCACCTCTTTCATTTCAATCAACTCTAAAGCCACACCTGGAAAAAGATCAGCCAGCAAACAGCATAAATTGCTGTGAAAAATGATGCCACTATGTGGCAGGCTTCCACACAGTTTTTTTAAAAATTATTATTATTTTCAAACAGTTCAGTAAGGATGGAGCTGCAGACGTTCATTTGAAGAAAGCTTTTTTTCAGTAGTACTTGATTCCACCTTTACTGTGTTATCTGATTGAATTGATAGTCATATTATAGGGAAGCTATTTTTATGCCTGCCTATGGCTGCCATTGCAGTCCATCAAAAATCAAACCAGTAAAAAACGCACTTCATTTCAGAAGGCTAAATATGATTAATGATTAAAAGTTAATGTTAAACTGCCTCAAATGCGTTGCTAAGCATGTTTTGGTTTTTAATGACAAATTATTTCAATAGATTTTTTTTTTACATAAAGAACAATATAGTCCACTGAGAAGATCTAAAGATACAGCACTTTTGAAAAGCACGTATATTTTTAATCTCATGCTAAATCTATCCCATGATTTCTCCCACAACAGATGTGGTTGTAGGTTGAAAATAAAAATACAATCTTAGGTTTGAATAAAATGATCCTTTATATTTCTTCCTTTGATCTTTTCTCTCCTGAAAATGGAATTGTTAGTTTGTGACAGAACTCCCTGTGCCTCTCTATGGTAATTAGAAATTCAGGAAGCAACATAGTTCTTGAATGAAAAAATAACAGCTGGGAAAGTTCTACTTATTTCATTTCTAACTGTTCTGTACTCCTAATGCATAGAGTGATATACATTATTTCTTGAAATATGTTGTTAAATACTGACTTTCCCACAATCATAAGGAAAACCTGACAATGTCTTAAAATAAAGAAAGCAATCTTTTAAAGGCTGGAAGACACATTCAGTATTTTTTGGACAGTGAAGGCCATAGCAGATATGGTGATAATTCGAGGGGATGGGATTATGCCACACATGAGAAGTCCAGGGTTTTCTTGGTGTTTTTCCCACTTGGGTTGTGAGATTGAGTGGGAATCCCACTCCCTTTTTTAGTACGTAAAGTTTAATTTTAGGTAAGAGTCAACACTGACTTCATGGCACATAATCAGTTGATCAATGTTAGGTTGTATGCTATTGTTTTGTGTGTTTTATGCAATTTCAGCTTTAAATTTGTACAGAGCTTTCCTGCTGATTGTAAGAGATGGAAGGAGATTCCATTGGAATCACAATGAAAGAGGTCCCAGGGTTGCATGTAGCCCTGGCTATCTCAGGTTGTGCCTCTGTCTTAAATGTAACATATCAAAGCTGGTTTGGACTTGTGACTCTACACTGTAGGCATGTTGTTCTAGTATACAAATTGAACAGTTTCCTCTTGGCATTATTTGGTTGAAGCATAAGCTACTATCAGGTGGAGCTAGAAGTCTGATCATTTTCCAAAAGTAAAGAAACTACAGTATGTGCAACTTTACATTCTGTAGCCTGAATAGTCAAGTGGCTTTGAAGACTATTCAAGAATGCAATATACAAGAGCTCAGAGTTTGGTCCAGAAATGTAATTTTATTGAGAAGATGTAACAAATAAAAATTATTAAATCATTAAAGATGACCCAAAATGGAAAGGAAAAAAAGACAAAGGAAAAATGGTGTTGCAGTGCAGCTGTACTGGTATAAATTACTATAGTTTCTTAAGAGAGTGGAAGGGGAATAGAAGTTAGAACTGAAAAGCTGATGAGAGAGTGAAAGGACAAAAAGAAATACACTCAAAGTGAAAGGTTTGCAGTAGCATGCCAGATTGCTGCCTGGTGGGAACACATGATGAATTGGCCTTCACAGTGCAGGCTAGGCTGCCATTTTTTAAATTTCAGGTAAGTCTTTCCACATTAACTTGCTTGCACATCTGCTATGTTTTGTTTATCACTGAGGCTTTTGGAGAATGAGGGAATGTTCTGGAGCTCATAATTGATACTTCTGAAGTACAGTTGAAGCCTGGTCACCATCATTTGAACTGAGCCACTTCTTCATACAGAAGTTGAACCAGTCTCAGAATGGCACAATGATCTTGTGTCTGCACAATGCCATCTGTCATTGAAAGCACACCTGAAGCTGGGCCGATTAACTTGTGATTCAGCTGCTGCTCCAGCGGAAATGCTGCCAAGATAGTTTTGAGCAGAAGAGTATCCCTGATGCTTTTCCTCCTGCACTATGGCTGTTCCTTCTTTTTTTCTTCACCTTTTCCTTATTGGGAAAAACAGGTAAAAATGAGGATGAAGGAGCAGCATGTTGCTAGTTTTTACACCTTGCCATTGGCTAGTTGTAGAGAACACAGGTCAGCTCTTAACGAGGATGGCAACAGTGAAGGCACTTGAAAGATAACACGAGATAGCTTCAGGGAGGTTGAAGATGAAATCAGAAGTTATGTGGAAGTGCTGAAATGTCTACCCCAAAAACATGCCCAATGTTTCTCTAGCTATACTCTGCAAGTGAAGATTAGTAGTGCTGATTAGTAATGATTAGCAGTAGTTAGATTAACTTTTAGGGAAGCTTGTCCACTACTTTTGTCCTCCTAGCTAAAAGCCCCAAACCATATCTGAGCAAGCTTTTGAGGAATTCCAAAATTCCACAGAACACTGTAGGTATGGAATATCATGAAAAGTGGTTTTTCAATTGTTCCAAGTTCCTAGCAGAAAGTCACAGTGCCCCTTCTATAAGAAGATACAAGCCTAATTTGTTCAAAATATCACACAATATCCTAATTGCTATTTTGAATATAGTAAAGAAACATATGCCAGATCTGTCTGCCAAACAGCTTCTTAGATCCCCATTTCTCAGTGCATCAAAGAAAAAGTCAAGATATATTTCTGAACAGTGATCTCTGTAGGAGATAATTATGCAGGAAGAAACAGATCCTTTATGTCCACCAGCTTTGCTTCAAATAAAGTGCAGAGATTTATAACTTTTGAAAAATGCTGTTTAATCTCTCTCTCCTCTCTGTGTAATAAAGATTAACAGTTTCCTTAGCAGCAGAATGCCATCATCATTTGCAGTAATGTTTTCTTCTAAACCACTTATGTGCAGAAGCAAAGGTTTAAATGCAATGCTGCTGTCAAAAGCCAGTCAGCCTCCCCTGAAGCTGTGATGAACAAAAGGACCAAGGTTCATAGAAATGCTACAGCCTTTTGATGTCTAAAAGCCACTCTCATTGACAAGCAGCTGTGCTTCTATAGATCCAGTTGCTCATCCACTACCTAACCTGTTTTTCATGGCTACTTGCCAAAATTGTCATTGTCTTTTTTGTAAGGAAGTACCATAGGGAAATACCACATTTGCCATTGTCCTTTTAGTGGGAAAGTACTACTATCAAAATGGCAGTGATAGAAGGCTGCTGAAAAGCATAGTTTTAGAACTAGCTTATAGCAATGTTTCTCAGCCTTGGGAACTTTAAGATGAGTGGACTTCTACTCCCAGAATTCTAGGAGTTGAAGTCCACACATCTTAAAGTTCCCAAGGCTGAGAAACACTGGCTTAGAGTGTGTCCCATCAAGTTAAACCCAGGACCAATTTGAAGTTCTTTTTATATTTAGTGATATATTTTGAAGTGCAGGTGCTCATCATGACAAGGTACTGCAACTGAGGATCCAAACATGCAGCCAGCTGTAGTTTGTGTGCGTTTGTGTGCACACAGATATATACACACATAAATAACAAGATTATAAAAAAAAAAAATATCCAGACAAGACCCAATTATAGCAGAAATCTACTGGCTTCATTTGCATTAATGACAAGAAAATCTGGCCACCATTACTGTGACTGATTTAACCAGGATGTAGAAGGCATAAAATTAGATGCTTTCTTGGGAAACAGAGTGAGCATTGGGGTATTTTCTCTATACAAATCCTAATGAAAAGAACAAAAGAGCAACATGCAGCCTATTTTCCAATTTCTCAAACCAAAAAGTCATAATCTATTAGCATAAAATCCATTTTTGAATCTCTTATCTAGAACAGCCAATAGTCCAGCATTAAAACTAATAAGACTGAATGCCTTCATATCAGTTTCCAAATTAGGGCTCTTATAATGACAAATCAGTTATTAGTTACTTAAAAAAAAATGGAACCCCAAACCTTAATACAATGAATGATATAATACTTAGCTTTTTATAAACAAAGGGTAATAAAAGCATTGGCAGAACATTTAAATATATAATTTAGTCCTGGGTATTTTCACCCATGGAGTACTAAGATATTTGTATTTGTGTGTATTTTATAAAATTGTATGTGAAAAGGAGAAGTGGAGGTATGACCAGTTCAAGGATTTTTCATCTCCAAGTCTTAATTGTCTATTAAGGATCAAACAACCTCCCAAATACTATGCATTACAGGAACAGCTCTCAGCAATATATTGTTAATTGGAAAATCTGACCTCCCCCCCCCCCCCCCCCCCCAGCCCCAACAGCTCCTGCAAGGATTGCAGCTAAACTTACAGGGAACAGGGAAGATTGAATGGGATGGCAGATGATGTAATTGTTCCTGCTAATGAAAATAGGTCTTGAACCCTTTGAAACAATCATATCCACACTGACCCAATCAAGTGGATTTGACCCCAACAAGTTAAACAGATGCCAAAGAGATAATGCCTGAAATGAAACTGCAGAAAGAAAGTTATGGGATTATGGAGTATGTATTCTATTTTCCAGCTGTTTTCACTTCTGCTTTTTCAGTTCCCCAGATCAGTTTCTGCAAGGCAGAAATGTTCTCATTCATATCCTTCTATTATCTATCAGCCTTGTAAAGCAATCATAGCCAATTAAAAATAAAAAAGGGCAGAAAAGAATGAATATGTCACCTCTGCCTGAAAAGAAGGCTGAAAGCAACCTCATCCCATCAGGTGCCCTTTAGAAGTGTTTGATTCCCACAACTGATTATTTCCTTTATAATCTTTGTCACTGCTCTGATATGTATCATTACATACAACAATTGGACCTGAAATAAAGAAACAAAATCCATGTCCCCAAGATGTTGTCTTCATCTCATTCCTAGCCCATGAATGAATCAGGCTTAAGTCTTTTGCTTTACTGATGTAGTTTTCCTTCCTTAAGCTGATTGCATTCAGTGGCAACAGCAAGATGTGTTAATTTTATTTTGCTGCACCACCAGTTAAGTTTGAAGCAAAGTGATCAATATTTGATGGAATCAGGATGTTGCTTATTGGATCTTTCAGATAGATGTGGGCAGGCCCTTCTTCTAGTTTCTGATTTGTCTTATCTTCTGCCATCTTGCTGTAGCCTATGTAAATATCTGGGTAGAGCAGTGCTATGTCAGTTGTCTGTCAGAACTGTGTGACAGTGTTAGACTACTTAGCTGGCAGTACTGTTTTAATTCTATGCCCATTACCAGTTTAATGGAAAGCTGAAATAACAAAACAATGGAATGGTATAACAATGACATAGTGTAACAGGCTGAAATAGTATAACACTGAAATGGGAAAACTAATCCCTTTCTTTTCCCTCTCAAATACAGCATGGAGGAATTTGGAGGTTGGGACTTCCTGCTTATCTAAGGAAAGAAAAGGGAGGGTGATCATAAGTGCTGTTTGTGACTCACCTTCTTTCATTACTCCAGTATTTTGTTGTTCGTTCTTCATTTGATTCATTTGGATTTGGGGTGTAGATAAGGGACAAAGGAAGGAGCTTTGAGATGATGGACAGAGTCATCCTATTCCTACTTCAGAGCCATGATTGATGTATGTGTTTCCTGCCAGCTGGAAACTTAAAGAAGATGGAGGACAAGAAAGCTGGAGGAATCAACAAATGGATTTGCTTATCCTGTGCTGCACATGCAAAATCACGCAGCATCATTAAGCAATAAGTCAGAACTGTCCAAAAGAAAAAAGATAATGATTGACAATGCAGTCAGGAAATTTCTTCCAGCATAGGTTTCTGGAAACTCAAAGATGGATGGATAGCACGAATTCAGCAGTGGGCAAAGGCCCTAAGAAACTAAGCCAACATTCACTTTACTGATATGTAATAATATCCATTTCACAGTAGTTTTTCAGGTGTTATTAAAGGTGGGAACAATCTATCTGTATTTGGGTAGCAGCACCCCTCAGCTTGACTTCTATTATTTCATTCTCTTTGTGCAAAAAGAAGAATATAACTTATATGCTACAACAAAGAGTTTGGAAGCACCGAGTACAAAAAAAATAATAAAGGTAACTAGTACTCATTTCTCCAAAGGTACAAGAAGAAATAGATAGGAGTCCTGCAGAGTGAAGAAGTGTTTTACTGATGAGGACAGGATGACACTCTTGCTGGCATAAATTGGCCTATTTAATCACAGCAGGCTTTGTTAAGGCAGGCAGTTTTAGTGATCTTTAATCCCTGCTAAAAGGGGGATCATATTCTTTCTAGTACTTACATAAAAATTCAGTGGTTTTCAGTGAAGGATGTACCGAGAGAGGTAACACTGAGCATATGAATTTGATAAACTACTCTTATCATTGGATTGTTTCTGTAGACATTATATGGTGCTATTTAGAATTGTGACCATTAGTTAGAGATCTGTCGCGGCACAAATTTTACCATCAGTTTATCATCACTAGCTACATCTGTATGAATTGCCCTCTACAGTGTTGTGTTCCAATATGAGATCAAGATATACGTAGGATCTTCAATGCAAAGCCTGGCTCCTCATTTGCCAGAATATGTGAAAAATTGTAAGTGGATGCAAGATGGGGAGGGGGAGTTACACATGGGGGCTCCACCTCTACATCCTTCTGTTCTGCACTGTTTCCCTTGCCAATAAAGCAGAGTTTTAAATCACATAGACAGTTGTATTTGACTGTGATTACAACTTTTTTCAGACTTTCTTATTCAATGTGGAGAGATTGGGAGAGCAAGTCTAAGGACACTGAAATATGAGAATGTAAGGAATTAAGCCAGCATAAGCAGCCTCATTCTATACTTGCTTGTTAGTCCTTGGGTATAAGTGAGGGCCAGAATAAGGATTTATGCTTAGAGCGGTCTAGAAGTTGGCATTCCCCTGCTTTAATCTGCATGTCAGAGATTAATTGCTTGGGTCATTTTATCTTAGTTGAAAAGGTATAAATTATTTCAAAGCTGTTTTTAACACCACTGATGAATGTACCTTATAGTGTTGTCAAGCAAACAGAGAAACAGTATGCTCCAACACCCTTTCTCCAATTTCTAAAAAAACACACACTAAAAATAATACAACACTAGATTCCATTTGGAATGTTTTAGCATTCTAATGAGAAGAGAGCTTAAACATCTGAAATTAATTAGTGCCATTTTATTTATTTGATGTATATTCCTGTCTTTCTGCTCAGATGAACACTCAAGGCAGTGTGTAATTTCATCATGTGCCTAAATTTAATCTATACAGAAAAAACCAAAGAAAATCAACATATTTGAACTAGAACATTTAGTGGTTCTTTTAAGATTCATTGTTTACTTCACTGTAAAAAAAGAAGAAAGCCACAGACTACCTCATTACGCAGTGGCAGGTAGATTGGAATCTCCATATATTGACTTTTTCCACCTCTTCCACTTCCGCATCCCTCTGTTAACATGCATATAATTCTTGTCACTTTGCAATGCACGTAACATTTTTTTCCCCATTTAATTTAAATATTTATAAGCTACCTTCTGGGCTAATTTCTCCAGAATGGGGGAAGGCATCTGCACTCTTCCTTTTCAGCTACTCACAATGAAAATTCTGGATGATTATGCTGGGATTCTGGACAATAGCAAGCCTGGAAAAAGAGGGCGAAAGGGCATAATGGACTTTTCATGGGGATCCTATTCTGCATGTTAGATTCTCTAAGGAAGAACTGCACAGAAGGAAGGGATCAATTATGTTTCAAATTCCTAGGTAAAATCAGAATAGTGTCAGGTATCACACAGGCATAGCTGCTCTGCATCTGCTTAACTCCTATTCAGGATTTGCCTTACTAGGTATGAGACTCATGGAAATCACTTAGAAAGATTGGTCTTGCTATAGAAAAATAAGAATGAAGCCATACACATACAGAAATGAAAGCCCTTGAATATTTAGATTTAAGATTTTTTTCTAAGATTTTTTCTTCCTGTCTGCAATGTTTTCTTGATGGCCTTGGAAAATACCTGATTTATACTGACAGTGCCATTCTCTCTAGCATGGGAACTGATAATTTCTGTCTTAGCAACTTCATTCCTTATAAATAGCCAACATATGTCTTGGGTTTAGACATTCTGCTAAAAGTTGGATAGTCTACACTCAATATGTCTATGAACATACCCATATTAATGAATTACAATGCTCTTTCCTTTTCAGTATAAGCTTAGCAATTATAACAATTCAAAATTTCTAACTAGGGCTGTATGAAGACATGCATTAAATGAACACCACTAAAACAATATTATTTTTTTCGAGCTTCAGTCTTTCGGTTTCCTGATTACAGGAGTTCTTGATTGAGAACTAAGGAAACTGCAGACTTTGTGAAAGAGCTGATGACAAGAGCTCTGTAAACTGTTAGGCTGTGTGGAGTAGAAGGATGTCAGTTTTTTGTATGTGTATCAAAAATATTGTAAGCTTAAGGCTTTAGAGCAAAAAATAGCAGAAAAATCCTTGGAATCTATACAAAATGTACAAGAACACTGAAGCAAAACATTTAGATTTTTAACTGTAGAATATAAATATATGCCATATGTAAGCTCTTTCCTATGTGCACAAAACCTAACAGATGTTCACTATATTGGCAAAACATAAAGTGAGCCATATTTTGATGCAAGTGAAAATTAAGCTATTAGAAGAAACCTCAATGAATTTGAAAACCACAATTTGGCACTTAACTTATGAAAAGAGAATCTTTGCCAAGGTTTCCTGACAATTGTAATTTCATACAACTGTTAGAAAGGAATAAATGTACTGTGTGTAAATATGATAAAGGTTAGATGTATTTTATGTTATGTATGCTACCAAACTTTTTCACTGAGCCAAATTATAATATCCCTGACTATGATTTGTTATTCTAGAAACTAATGAAAATACTGAATATTCCAAATTAAGGCAAACTGAATCACCTTTTAAAATAAAAATCCTCTTTATATTCATTTGAATTCATTCACTGAACAGTGTAGCATCTTCTACTGGGAAAGATTGACTCTTAACACTGCATTTTAGTTGCATACTGATTGCTTAACTAAGAAATCACTGTTTTGGAAAAAGCTATTGGAAATGATGATAGGTAGGAGATTTTGGACCTAAATCACATCCATGATATTTGTTTGCAGCAGTTGTGGTCTCAAAATAGTTGAAAAAAAGTGTTATTTGTTTCTTCAGTATGCCTTTTTTTGAGAGTTGACAATAATACGCTACATAAAATTTAGGACTGAGTAGAACCAAATTAAGGTAGGTTTCTTTTCACATAGGAAAAAAAAAAGCCATCATCCTTAGTTTAAGATATGTTGGGGCCAGGGTGGGGTGGGGTGCTAGGAAACCTGAGAGAAATATTCTCATAGTCAGGATGACACACTCCAGTGGACATAAAGCTACGGCATAAGCACTGAGTGGGTGCTCGAGGAACACCACTTTCTCTGTAAGTTGGAGGCACGCTTGCAACTATCAATGGCAAGGGAATATCAGCAGGAGAGGTCTTCGGTTCTTGCTTGCTTTATTTAATTGGCAACTGTGAGAAACAAAGTACTGGACCTGGCCTGATTCAAGCAGGGCTATTTTTATATTTTCATATTGTCTCTTTATTCACAGCCTTTTTGAAACACCTGCTGTGTATCCAGTGTGTTCCTGCTGTTGCAATTGTCCTCCAGAGGCATGCTACTTCCACCGATGCAGGATCCTGTTAATTCAGGCTTCAGCTACTCTCAACCTGTGAGCCTAAAGGGGCTAAACAGGAAACTAGATGTTCAGTGGCCATGCTTGTCTTCGTTTGTTGAAGAAACGTGTATGGATATAAGTTCCCACCCCAAATGGAATGGATGTTCTGTCAGAATGTTTGAAGTAATGGGCAGCCTGATGCAAGAGCTGCATTTTTTCCTCCTCTCCTTGGGACCTTGTCTGACTACCACTGCTTATTACTATCAGGGCTGTTTCCTGCTGTCTGAGACAGGCAGTACATTAAAAGTCATAACATAGGCCTAACATGATCTGAAACTCAAATTCCATTTTGCTCCAATTCCAGGAAAAAAACCAAACATTCTGGCCCTACCCAGGTATGTGACACACTCCTGCCAACTCTGTATCATCAACTGGGCTCTAATCCTCCCCCAAAAGGAGAAAGTAAGTAAATATAGCTCCTGGGTAGCAAAAGGTTGTTTCCTTCACCTTAAAAATGGAGCTGAATTTGCAATAAACACTAGCCATGTTCCAGTAAATTTCAGACATTTATAGAGCCATACCTCCTAAGCAAGTATACCATACATCCTTTTCTGTCATAATGGATATTCATTTTTTATAAACATAAAACCAGAAAGAAATTAGAAAGGTAAGCCATCCCAGCTGAGATTCTTGAATAACTGTATCCTACCACAGGATTTGTGCTACGTATATGTTAAGTCAAAGCAGCCAAGTGGCCCAAACCTATTGCAACTGATTTGTGGTTAAAGCAACCCCTTTCCCTCCTCAGTCTTCACTTTCCAGAAGTAATCAGTTCACAACTGCAAGGCAGAGGCCAGGATGGGGAAGGGAGATTCTTTTGTTAGGTTACCCAGATTCATCTAACCTTTTAAAATATATAAAACACTGTGGAACTCCATTTAACAGGAAGACAAAATACTGAAGATGAGAAAAACAGGGAGGACAGAAATGAAATCTGCCTGGTAAGAGCAATGAATTCATTTCAAGAAATGCCATCATTATACTTCTGTCTGTGACTAAACTTTGAAAGGCCAATTTCATTTCCACAAGTGGAATCATGTAAGCAGCATCGTTTTGTTGTTCTACAGGAGAACAACTATTCTATTCTTATTTATACTGCTGTGCTTGAGTTGGATAATCTCAACCTCTGTTTATTTCCTGAATTTCCATTAATGACAACCAGAACTTTGGACATCCAAGTGACTCATGTTCAGTTTCATAAGCTCCCTGATTATGAATCAGCAAGTCTTCGTATGCACTCATAAAGGGAAAAGATCCACAAACTTTCTTTAAATTTTGCAAAAGAAAATCCTCTACATTAACAAGGTTTTAGAGGCGACATTAAAAATGCTTAAAAATACAGACCAAATTATTTGAAATAAAATCATGATCTTGTTTCATTTATCAAGCTCTCTTTCCTTTAGTTTGTTTAAGACCTTCTAGCCTTGGAAAAAGCTCCAGTCAAGATGTGCTTCTTATACCTCTGTGATGTAATTTCTCCAAGAAGGCAGCATAGAGAGCCATTGGGCTTTCTCACATGGGTTTACACTGATCCAGGAAACTGCCTTGCACCATGTCAGCATATTGATTCATCTAGCTCAGTATTGCTATCACTGATAGTAGTGCATCAGTATTTCCAATGGAGGGACTTTCTCAGTTCTACATAAACTTAAGATATACATTGTACTATGATGATCCTTCTTGTTGGACTGCAGCTCCTATCATTGTTCTGCTGCAAATGTTGGGTTGCAGCTCCCTTGGTTCCTTACCAATGGTCATATACTGCTTAAAGCTGAAGGGAACTGATATTCAGCACCATCAGTAGTATTCACATTGATCACTTCTGTTGCAGCATAATGCATGAAGTATTATATCACATTATTTCTGCCCTCTGGGGGCTGTAGAAAAGTTACTGAAGCAACACTTATTGGGGGAAAGAGAAGAAGGCAACACAAATGTCAGAATTAAATAACACAGATGAATCTCAAAAGATGCTTGGAATGGCTTGTTGATTGGCATATTTCAGAAAGTTTTTCCAGAGGTATTATTCATAACAACAGGCATGTTTTGAAGGCCATTCAGTGCCATCAAAGATCTGATTCTATAACCACACTGCTAACAAGTATGCTAGCAGAGATGTTTGACTTGTGCATATGGTAAGGCAAATCCCCATGTTAGCACAGTGCAACCAGCTGAACTGGTATGAAATTGCTGAAGATTTGTGAAGCATAAGGACCCAAAGGCAAGCAATCACCCTTTAAAGGAGAATGACTTACTATGTAAGAAACAGAAAATGACCATTGTCTCTGGCAAAGTTAAATTACCCTCAAGTATTTCAGAATTAAAAAAAAAAAATTCTGAAAACTTGCTTACTTCCATCATATACTACTCTTACTGTATTGAGCAACTAACCTTCAACTCCATATTCACGTAAAGCATTTCTTAATTCAAGCCTCTATATGCCTTCTTTAAATTAACACAATAATGTTATTATAATACAATAACCCTTTTTTCCCTCACATTTGCATTTTTTCAATGGCCTACTGAGAGCAAAAATGGTTTCATTCAGTGTTACAGCACTCTTCATGCCCATAGATCCAGAACTAGTGAAAGAATCCATTGCATCAGTACTGCACAACACACCCGACCTAGCCAAACACACTAAGATTGAAATACCCAGACTCATGGATCTCATCAATCTCTGCCTACTTTCAGTTTGATGGACAAATATACCAACAAATCAGAGGAACACCCATGGGATCACCACTCTCAGGACTCATAGCAGAGACTGTAGTGCAGCACTAGAAACTATAGCACTTCCATGCATACGACCAAAAGTATGGATCTGGTATGTAGATGACACTTCCATCATAATGAAAAAAGGAACAACTGGAGAAAACACATGAAACAATAACAGACAAACAATCCTTTGAAGACACATATTCAAAGGAATAAAATTCACAAGGGAAGAAGAAAGCAGCAACACACTACCCTTCCAGATATCCTCATCAGCAGAGGAAATGACAGCAAATTAGAAATGCAAGTCTATCGAAAAACAACCCACACTAACCAAGTGCTCCATTACCAAAGTAACAACCCAATCTCCTGCAAGAGGAGCTGCATAAGAACATTAGTCAAATGAGCACAAGTGTACTGCAGCAACCCAGAACACCAGAAAAGAGAGACCACCTATACAGCATCTTCCAACAAAATGGATACCCGCACAACTTTATCAAAAAGTGCCCTACCACTCAACCCATTATATCACAACCAGCACAAGCTATGAAAAGGATAACACTACCATGCATCAAAAACATCTCAGAAACAGCCAACAGACTATTACAATCACATGGCATCACTGTTGCACACAAACCAACAAAAGCCCTCCAAAACACCTTAAGCAAGCCAAAAGACCCAGTAGCCCAAGAAGGAAAAACAGGAGTCATCTACAACATGCAGTGTAACAACTATTACAGCCACTATGTAGGACAGACAGACAGACAACTAGCAGAGTACATCCATGAACACCAACTAGCAATCAGAAGACATGATGAAAACTCCTTAATCTCACAACACATGGACAGACTCAACTAAAGTTTCAACTGGGAAGCTGTTAGCATCTTAGACCAAACCAAATCCAAAAATGCTAGGGAATTCCTGGAAGCTTGGCATTCAAACAAATCACCCATCAATACACACATAGAGATAAACCATATGTACACACCATTCAAAAGAGACAATAAAAAAGCTAAAAAGGAAACAAAAAGACCAGAACACATCCTCTCCAGCAACCAATACACAGATAATCAGGGATTAACACCAAACAAAAAAATCAAGCAGAAAATAATACCCTATTCAAGGAACTACCAAGGAGAAAACCACACCCCCACCAAAATTGTCAGGGTAACCTACTGTATATAAACAAGGATCAAACCCCACCCTCCCTAGTACTGATGATGTTGCCTAGTTGGGTAATGAAACATCTGCAAGCAAACAACCAAGCTCAGAGAGCACCAAGGACTCCCACTTTCTCATACAGGAGTCATACTTCCTCCTTCTATAGTTCTTCTTTCATTCTAGCTATTATCTCAAGGGCCAGTCTTGACACTACCAAAAAGTGGTTTATCCCACATTCAGAACCTCTCAACAATATTTCATTCTTGGGTGTCTGAATGATGCCTATTTTTCCTAAAATTCATATATTTATATTTTTCTCCATTATCACCATTCCAGTTATATCTTACCACATGCAGAATTCCCTGCTGATAGTAAAGACAGTGGCCAGTATGTGTCCTGTGTCAGCAATTACAAGTGCAGGAGGTCAGACTTAGATCAGAGAACTTTATAGAAGCTATAAATTTCACCATAGTTTAGTAATGTTAAAATTCAGGAAACAAATACGCTTAATTCATGAATTCATTTATTTCATAATTTGGCATTCATTCTTCTTACATTCCAAGTTGCAATCTTACAGATGGGCCCATATGCATTAACTTCTCCTGCCCATCATGGGGTTGGTTAGTCAAAACTTTCACATAATCCTTTTTTATAAGATATGGAAGGAGTTCATGAAGTTACTAGCTACAGGTTAGTAGATGAATCTGACTCATCTGACAAGCCCATAACAATATGCCATAAGTGCAACCAAAGCCCAATTTTACCAAGGCATGCTCATATTACTCCATACAAACCAGTATCTCTATTTAGAGACTAACTTGCAAACCAGCACACTGTTGCAGGGGGTGGTGGTGCAGAGATTAACTTTTAATTAATGGAAACCTTCCTTCCTCTGACTTCAGATACCAAGCATAGTAAATAATATTTTTTAAATATTTTACTAGTGCTGCAATGTCTTATGTAGTGCTGGTGTATTATTCTTACGTTCCTGACTGTAAATGGGAGCATTCTAATTTTAAATAAATCTCAAGTCTGCTATAACAACTTAAATATTAGTGGAGCAAGTCATGGGATCATACATCTCTCTTTCTGAGAGATGTTTGAGGTGATCCAGAGCTCAATGTATGCCCATATTTGTTGTTTTCACTTGGTAGGGCTTCTCTGTGATTTTAAAGAAATGTATGTATGGAACTTCTCTCTCTTTTAAGGCAACATAGAACAATGTGGGGTTTAATATTGTATTAAGTCACATTTTAAAATCATGGTTTATTAACTGAACCACTGTCAGCCCTTTGAGGTAGACCAGACCAGGAAACCCAAGCCATGCTAATACTACTTTTATTATAAGATTATAGTAACAGAATCTTGCAAGTCTGAATGTGCTTCCCCCTCCCTCCCTTTATCTTCATGGGAACTAGGGAGGATCATGACTGATGCGCTTTCTCGGATTACAGTTCTGCTCTGGACTCAGGTTTCTTTTATCAAACTGTTGTCTTGGTAGCGGTTCTTCCTCCTGTTCCCCACAGTCATTCCTTCTACCTATTATAACCACTGTGGCTGGATTCACACATTTTATTAAGCTAAAACCATTCATTAGGGTTCAGTATGGTGTGCAAGTCCAGTCATGTCTCTAATCCATTGAGGAAATTACTCAATGTGACAATTTATTAAACTTTAGAGGAATTCAAGAAAAAGAATTCCACATAAATGATTGGCTTTTTCCAAGAAGGGTTTTTTAAAGCAAATAATAATAATAATAATTCAGTGGCATTATACAGTAAGAATGTTAATTTAGTTCTTGCTGTAGTAAATTCTGCTTGTTAATTGCTATATCTTCTTTTTTTCTATGCAACGGTGTATTAATTTGAGACCAGTCATACTACTAACTGGTATTTCATCTGAATATTTTTAGTTTAAAAATGTAATGGTTTCCTCTTAGAGGAATTAAGTGTTGCTTAGAGAATTTAAATTAAGGTGGTTAGTTATACAAAGAACTCAGCATTGTCTGCTGTAGAACACAAGTTGTTTATCCTATATGTCACTATTTCCTTTCATCAGAATGATTACACTGGCATACAAGAGAACTTCAGGATACCTGCCGAAGTCTTGTTCCTCAGAGCTTACATTTGAATAGCTATAAGCCTCATTCTCTGCCAGTATAGGAGCCTCCTCCTTTCTGTTACTGAAAATCTTCAAATCATGCAATGCTTTTCCCATTTTGCTTTCTGGACAGGTGCTCTATATCCTTTTCTGTTAGCTGAAGAGAGTTCATAGAGGGTTTCATTCCAAGGGGTTTAAAGCAGTGTGGGTAGGAATGTGAGCAGCCTTATGCACTATGTATGTACATAAATCAGTTCAAGAGACCTAGGCATATATACTAATAAAGCAAAATAATTATAATTGAAAGTAATACTACCAAAAGGCTTGCAATAAGCATTTTCACCTTATTAAATAGTAAAGACGTAATCACCCAGTTCTCAATAACATGTTAATGAGGATCTAATTTAATCAGGGCTTGAATTAGTGTTACAATATTAAGGGCCTCTGCCTCTGAAATATGCCACCGTTAATGGTTATATAATGGTAGTAGAATCAAGCTTATTATCCTTATTATTAGAAGCTGCCTAATGCACTAAACCTCAGAATGCATCTCTCTCAAGGTTTTCATACTATTATACCTTTCCTTCTGCCTGTCTGCCCTCCCTTGCATTGACTGATTGTGTGGCCAAAGTGTTAGGCTTTATATAGAAAAGTTCATACCATAGAACAGCAGTGAGTTGCTGAAGACTGACCCGAAGGCTGAAGTGTAGGAGAAGACAATGCGGACTTTACCATGTCCTCTTGTTGCTGGAATGTGCATTTTGTCAGTACAGCTCTGAAAGGATTATACCCTTGGCCAAGAAAGAGATCTTGAGGCTGTGGTTGTGGCAAGGTGTTTGGAGGAGAATGCTTAAGTCTATATCAAACCCTATGGAATTATTTTTCCCCCAGAGTCAAAAAGTTAGAGTTATAGTTAGAAAGCTAGACTTACATGAAAAACTAATTAAGAAACTTTGCTGCAATTTCTGTAGGTAATGATGATGCTGTTATAGCTTTTTTTTTCTTTTTGCAATTCTAATTTATTTATAATAACAATACTGCC
Source organism: Liasis olivaceus (assembly GCA_030867105.1). Classification (NCBI taxonomy): domain Eukaryota; kingdom Metazoa; phylum Chordata; class Lepidosauria; order Squamata; family Pythonidae; genus Liasis; species Liasis olivaceus. Next base: position 48,582,832 of record CM061355.1, on the reverse strand, counting down.
ATAATATTTTGCACAGAATGGCTTTATTAGTGAGGCTGGTTCCATATGTCTGCTGTAGGTTGAGACAATTTTGGGAGCAGAATTTCCTAATCTCTAGCATCACGTTAAGGAGCAAGAATTGGCATTCCCAAACTAGGTTGCCTTTCTTTCTTCTTGATAACACTCATTAAGGGTCATTAAAATTCAAATAGGACTATGATTTTAGATCACAAAATTAACATTAACAGTTAGTCATGGCAAAGGTCATGGCAACTGTATAACTGAATTCCTTAGATAAATGTGTTCAGTTTTCTACAGATTGTTTAAAATTCAGAATTTTATCTTTAACTAAATACTGGCAGTTTCAGTAGTTGCCAGTGGTTTGCATATATGGTCTGTCTATTGCTATCTTTATAAAAAGCAAAAAAATAGAAGTCACATGTGCAATAGTTCACTTCTGCTATCATGTAGCTTGGAAAGACTGAAAAGGCTATTGCTGATCTAGAAAGGGGCAGAACAGCAGTACGTTTGCGCCTAATAGATTTGCTCAGTATGTTTTTATCAGGATTTTCTCATGGGAAGAAGGTCATCCCGTTCCCTATACAAAAACAGGTGTCGAGATTATTCTATGAGTAATGTATCTTGTGATTCTGTTATGATTTTTACTGCCACCTACTGTAATGTGTATGTTAGTTATTCAGTGGGGGTGTACATGCTGGCAATATAACGGGAGGGTAAATGCCCAGTCGTTCAGTGTGTTTGTCTTGTAAAAAGTTAATCATGTAGTTTATGGGTTATGTAGTCTTAACTAGTAACCAAGTAGTGTACCTCTTCTCTGAGAGTGTTTTTTAGCTAGAGACTTTGTTGTGGTTAAGTCTTGGAAGCTAAGATGAGAAGAAGTCTTTGTTATATCCTATATTTTGTATGCAACTTGTATTTTATAAAGTTTTGCATTTTTATCAATAAAGACCAGTTAGTTTATATTTTCTGACTGGATTTTCTTTGGAAAGCTAACTATGGATATTGCATTTTGCAAGCTCTCATGCTGATGTGTAAGTTACCTGAGAGCAGGATTTTTTGGGACCTTTTTGCTGCACTCTGTGCAACAGGTTATGGGCCCAGGGCTCAGAGCTCAGAGCTCAGATCTCAGGACTAAGTTTCAGAGTCCAGAGAGGACCCAGTATGCAGAACCAGGACCAAGTGCCCAAGACTGAGGACTGAGGTCAGTGGTTCCGGGAACAGGATTCCAGGCGTGAGGTTCCAGGAATGATGTCCAAGGCATGAATCCAGCGTGCTGGAAGCAAGGACTTAAATTCCTGAGTGACGGGTGATTTATGGATTTATTACCCTGCCTGTGACTGTTTCGTTTGAGGTTTGGATTTTTTTTTCTCTGTGGTTGAGTGCTTGTTTTAAGTGAAATATGGCAGCAGCTCCACCTGCAACAGTGAGCCTTCCGTTTGAAAGCTTGAATTCAAAGAATTATCAAACATGGAATATAAAGATAAAATCTTTTTTCATGAGAGAGGGGCTTTGGCGTTATGTAGACAACACACCCCCGGTGGCACCCACGAATGAAGAGCAAGCTTTGATGGACCGTGCATATGGTAATTTGATTTTGGGACTTGAGTCTTCAGAATTGGTGCATGTTCGTGGTTTGGAAACTGCTAATGCATGTTGGGTGGCGTTGCGTGGGATCTATGCGAGGCAAACTGCATCTGCTATCGTAAGTTTGACAAAGCAGTTGTATAACCTTAAGTTGGAGCCAGGAGCTAATGTAATTGAGCACCTGAATAAGATGAAAACTTTGTTTGCTGAGTTGGCAGATCGTAATCTGATCATTCCCGAGCAACAAAAAGCATGTATAATTCTTTCAAGTCTGGATGAGTCGTTTGACATATTAGTAGAAGCTGTACAGTCGCTCCCAATTGCCGACCTAACTGTGGAGTATTTAACAAATAGGTTGCAAGAAATTCAATGCACACGTGACATGCAGACTAATCCTGAGAAAAGACTTGATAACGTAAAGCAGAACCTTCTCCTGCTGGCACAGAATGTGCATATTTGGTGAGAAAATGTTTTCGTTGTAATTCTACCAAGCATCTTATAAAAGACTGTCCTATGAAAAATCAGCCTGCTGAGAGTTCCAGAATGTTTGTCCGTCGTGGAAAAGCAACAGTTAAGAAACAAGGGAGTACTAGACTGGTGTCTGCTTTGATTTCTAACAGAGACAAACGTTATGCTGATAAGTGGTTACTGGATTCTGGTTGTAGTGAAATCATTGTAAACAATGAACAGTTATTATTGACGAAATGTAAACCTAAAATTCAACAGGTTAATTTAGCTGATGGTTCTGTAGCTAAAGTAACCATGCAAGGTAAAGTGTTCATACCTTGTTTGGGAGAAGTGGTTTCTGATGTACTTTGTGTTCCTACACTTGTTTTTTCTCTTCTCAGTGTCCCTGTATTAACTAGCATTGGTTATTCTGTTATGTTCCAAGGTTCTGAATGCTATGTTACAAAAGAGGGGGCTGAATGTGCGAGAGGGAGAATGGTTAATCAATTGTATGAAATGCTTCCTAAACAAGATGTGTTAATTGGAAGTTGTGCAGGTAATGTTCCTTTACATGATAAATGCATTCATCATTATCATAGAGTATTAGGTCATTCTGGATGGAAGTGTTTGTCACAAATGGCCAAAGTGTATCCAGAACTGAGATTCAAGGAGTGTTCTAAGTTCCTTGATTGTACTGTGTGTAAACAATCTAAGATAAAATCTGCCCCTGTCGCCAGAAAAAGCAGCAGGATTTCTACAAGACCATTTGCTCTTGTGCATGCTGACTTAGCTGGTCCGTTTCCTCCGAGTGAGGGGGGAGAAAGATTCATGTTTGTTTTAGTGGATGATAAAACACGTTTCACATTTTGTTATTTGTTGAAACAGAAGTCTGAAGCATTCTCTCGTTTCAAAGAATTTGTGTCTATGGTTGAAAAAAGACATGGATATCAAGTAGGGAGTTTGCAGACTGACAGAGGGGGTGAATTTATGAGTCTTGAGTTTAAAAATTGGCTACGTCAGCAAGGCATTTTCCACAGATTAACGAATGTGGGCATGTCCGCTGAGAATGGGATTGCTGAACGCAAGATCGGTGTTTTGAAAGTAATTAAGGATAGGCTGGTGTGGATCTTCCGGGTAATTAAGGATAGTTTATTCCTTGATACATATCAATTGCCAGCCAGATTTTGGGGTGAAGCAATTTTAACAGCAGTATTTCTTACTAATAGACACTGGAATTCAGCTGTGAATGAAGTTCCTTATTTTTTGCTGTATGGTAAACATCCGTGCTTAAAACATCTGCATACATTTGGAACTTTTGCTTATGTACAAATTCCTAAGTCTCAAAGAAGGAGAAACCAACCAAAAACACAGCGTTTGAGATTTATTGGTTATTCTCAGGAGTCAAAGGGTTATCGGTTTTATCTGGGCCGAAACTGGGTAGTTATCTCTAGAAATGCGAATTTTGAAGAGCCTTCTGATTGGCAAAGACTGCATGCAAATTCAGAAGTTTTTTTGGAGTCACAGACAGATTTAGCTAGAGAGCAAACACCACTTGTTGCACCTTCCTCTCCACAGATAAAGCAAGAAGCAGCGGCTTTAGCTGAAGTAGAAAAGAAAGAGGAGAAAGTAGAGGAAATACAAGAGAATTTTGAGATTCCTCGTAGGTCAACACGAATAACAAAAGGTGTTCCACCAGAAAGATTTGTTATTCAACAAGTCAGGGTGTGTCAAATAACATGTGAGCCACAAAATTTTCAGGAAATGTTATCTTTGCCAATTGATGAACAAGATAAATGGAATGAAGCTATGGATACTGAGTTCAATGCATTAGTAAATAAGAATGTTTTTGAAATTGTTGATTTACCTGAATCAGAAAAAGCCATAGGTTCCAGATGGGTGTTTAGAAAAAAGCTTTTACCTGATAATACTGTTCAGTATAAAGCTAGACTGGTTGCACAAGGTTATTCACAAGAACAGTTTGTGAATTATAATCTTACATTTGCACCTACAGTTAGGCCTGAATCATTGCAGGTAATGTTGGCCCTAGCTGCACAAAGAAATATGGTTGTTCATCATTTTGATGTAGATACAGCTTATTTAAATGCTGAGCTTCATGAAACTGTGTATATGAAGCAACCTCCAGGTTACACATGTGAGGATTCCCAGAAAGTATACAGATTGAGTAAAGCACTGTATGGATTGAAACAAGCTGGGAGATGTTGGCATCAATGCTTAGATAAAGCTTTGTTGGAAATTGGTTTCAAGAAATCAATAGCTGATCAATGTGTATATACCAAAGGAACTGGAAAAGATTATACAGTACTTCTCACTTATGTTGATGATTTCTGTCTTGCTACTAGTTCTTTAAACTTGGTAAAAGAATTTGCCAAGCAAATAGAGCAATATTTTAAATTGAAAGATCTAGGTATGTTAAGATACTACCTTGGGATTGAAGTGCATAGAGCTGAAAATGGAGAAATCTATCTGAGTCAAAAGAAAAAGATAGAACAGTTGTTAACACACATGGGAATGTTAGATGCAAAGCCTGTAAAAACTCCAATGACTTGTGATTTTTTGAAAAATGAAACATGTGAAAAGTTGTGTGAAACACCTGCAATGTATCATTCTGTGATTGGTTCTGTACTACACCTAGCACAATGGACACGCCCAGATGTATCTTATGTTGTTGGGATTTTGAGCCGTAAGGTAGCTAATCCTACAGAACATGACTGGCTAGGATTGAAAAGATTAATGAGATATTTAAAAGGTACAATAGATTTTTGTCTTAAAATGTCAACTAATGGGTCAGAAAAGCCTGTAATTTTTGTTGATAGTTCATTTGCAGAAGAAAGTGACAGAAAGTCCATAACTGGGTTTGTTTGTAAATTTGGTGAATCTACAATTGCATGGAAAGCAAGGAAGCAAACCTCCATTGCCTTGTCTACTGCAGAAGCTGAATTCGCAGCTTTATCAGAAGCAATCTGTGAATTAAGATGGTTTCATCAATTATTCACTGATTTAAACATTCAAGTGTCATTGCCTTATACAGTGTATGAAGATTCCCAAGCCTGTATAGGGTTAGCTAAAACAGAAAACATTAGAGCTCGTACAAAGTATGTTGATGTAAAGTATAAAAATGTGAGACAAGCTATGTTAGAAAATTTCATTGATCTTGTGTATTGTGCATCTGAAGCAAATCTTGCAGATGTATTTACAAAACCATTGCCTATTGTACAACATGAAGCAATGTTAGCAAACCTTGGATTAGAACAAATGTAAATTGTTTATGTATTGCTGTAATCAGTTGTTTATACTATCTTGTAACACGTGTTGTTGTGTCGTGAACGGGCTGAGAGGGGTATCAGGATTTTCTCATGGGAAGAAGGTCATCCCGTTCCCTATACAAAAACAGGTGTCGAGATTATTCTATGAGTAATGTATCTTGTGATTCTGTTATGATTTTTACTGCCACCTACTGTAATGTGTATGTTAGTTATTCAGTGGGGGTGTACATGCTGGCAATATAACGGGAGGGTAAATGCCCAGTCGTTCAGTGTGTTTGTCTTGTAAAACGTTAATCATGTAGTTTATGGGTTATGTGATAAAGGACAAAAAAGGCAGGGACCTAACAGAAGCAGAAGAGATTAAGAAGAGGTGGCAAGAATACACAGAAGAACTATACAAGAAAGATCTTAATGTCCCTGATGTCCATGCTGGTGTGGTCACTGACCCTGAGCCAGACATCCTAGAGAGTGAAGTCAAGTGGGCCTTAGGAAGCATTGTTAACAACAAAGCTAGTGGAGATGACAGTATTCCAGCTGAGTTATTTAAAATACTAAAAGACGATGCTGTTAAAGTGCTGCACTCAATATGCCAGCAAGTTTGGAAAATGCAACAGTGGCCACGGGATTGGAAAAGGTCAGTTGACGTTCCAATTCCAAAGAAGGGCAATGCCAAAGAATGCTCAAACTATCGCACAATTGCACTCATTTCACATGCTAGCAAGGTTATGCTCAAAATCCTACAAGCTAGGCTTCAGCAGTACGTGAACCGAGAACTACCGGATGTACAAGCTGGGTTTCGAAGAGGCAGAGGAACTAGAGATCAAATTGCCAACATTCGCTGGATCATGGAGAAAGCACGAGAATTCCAGAAAAGCATCTACTTCTGCTTCATTGACTATGCAAAAGCCTTTGATTGTGTGGATCACAACAAAGTGTTGCAAATTCTTAAAGAGATGGGGATACCAGACCACCTTACCTGTCTCCTGAGAAATCTGTATGCGGGCCAAGAAGCAACAGTTAGAACCGGTCATGGAACAACCGATTGGTTCAAAATAGGGAAAGGAGTACGACAAGGCTGTATACTGTCACCCTGCTTATTTAACCTATATGCAGAGTACATCATGAGAAATGCCAGGCTGGAAGAATCACAAGCCGGAATTAAGATTGCAGGGAGAAACATCAATAACCTCAGATATGCAGACGATACCACCCTAATGGCAGAAAGTGAAGAAGAATTAAAGAGCCTCTTGATGAGGGTGAAAGAGGAGAGTGCGAAAGCTGGCTTGAAACTCAACATTAAAAAAACTAAGATCATGGCATCTGGACCCATCAATCCCTGGCAAATAGAAGGGGTAGAAATGGAAGCAGTAACAGACTTCATTTATTTGGGCTCCAAGATCACTGCAGACGGAGACTGCAGCCATGAAATTAAAAGACGCTTGCTCCTTGGGAGGAAAGCTATGGGAAACCTAGATAGCATATTAAAAAGCAGAGACGTCACCTTGCCGACAAAGATCCGCATAGTCAAAGCTATGGTTTTTCTAGTAGTAATGTATGGCTGTGAGAGCTGGACCATAAAGAAGGCTGAACGCCGAAGAATTGATGCCTTTGAACTGTGGTGCTGGAGAAGACTCTTAAGAGTCCCCTGGACCGCTAGGAAGTCAAACCAGTCAATCTTAAAGGAAATCAACTCTGATTGCTCATTGGAAGGATTGATAATGAAGCTCAAGCTCAGATACTTTGGTCACCTAATGCGAAGAGAGGACTCTTTGGAAAAGACCCTGATGCTGGGAAAGATGGAAGGCAAAAGGAGAAGAGGATGGCAGAGGATGAGATGGCTAGATAGCATCACTGAAGCAATGAGCATGAAATTGAGCAAACTCAGGGAGGCAGTGAAAGATAGGAAGGCCTGGCGCAATATGGTTCATGGGGTCACGAAGAGTCGGACACGACTTGACTGAACAACAACAACAAAAAGTCTTAACTAGTAACCAAGTAGTGTACCTCTTCTCTGAGAGTGTTTTTTAGCTAGAGACTTTGTTGTGGTTAAGTCTTGGAAGCTAAGATGAGAAGAAGTCTTTGTTATATCCTATATTTTGTATGCAACTTGTATTTTATAAAGTTTTGCATTTTTATCAATAAAGACCAGTTAGTTTATATTTTCTGACTGGATTTTCTTTGGAAAGCTAACTATGGATATTGCATTTTGCAAGCTCTCATGCTGATGTGTAAGTTACCTGAGAGCAGGATTTTTTGGGACCTTTTTGCTGCACTCTGCGCAACAGTTTTATAGGAGAAGATGGAAATGACAAACTATAATGATTAATCAGGCTTGTCCTAGGCAAAGAGATGTCTTTACTGTCTTTTCTTCATAAGGAGGCTAGCTGAGGATCAGCTGTTTTATGTTCTGAATGGGGCTGATACATCTTTAAAAACATTAATTCTGGGATATTGCTTCCTTCTCCTAGTTCTCTTTTACCCATCCATTGAGAATTTCTTAAGGTCAAATTAGAGAAGATTCCTGCATTTTTTTTCACAGCTAAAAGTAATCTGAAACATCTTTTCCTCTGCCTTTTCTTTCAACTTAAGCCCCGGTACTGGGAAAGGGTTCAAACCCTTCCCATTTTACTGACAAGCTTGCTTCCAAAGATGCTGTAGCTTCTCTTCAGAAAAGCCAAACAAACATTCTTATTGGACCATGAACCTATCAGAAAGAACAACATGGACAGAAGGATTAAATGCCTGTTCCCTGCATCATGGCCTGACCTATAGCCGTACCAGCTCTTGGTTTTGGCTATGGAAATTAAGCAGGTGATCTAACCAGGTATTTCCCATTATCTTGGCTACTTTGACCCTTAGAAGCTAAAACCAGCATAAAGAGAAAAGATAGGCATTAGGAGCTACCAGTGATGGGTCATAGTGAGTGACAGTACAAACAGAGGCATGTTTCTCTGGCAGTAAATCCAATTAAATTCCACAGGGTTTACTCTTAAGGACATGCAATTTATGTCCAATAGCAAAAACGACTTTTACATACAGTACAGATTTGCTCTGACAGAGAGATGGAGCTGGAGTATGCTGCTCTACTCCTGTATGCATTCTTCCTGCTAAAAGTATGAGAAATACACACAACAGAAGCATTGCTTCTATGGCTGTCCCCCATCTCTCTCTCTCTCTCTTTTTTTATTTTTCTTTTTTTGTACTGAGCAAAAGAGGAGGGCAGTCATTAAAGGATACTACTGGAAGAGTGGTTTTTGCCAAGAGAGTAGGGGTTATTGCTCTTGTTCTAACGGAAAGAAGGGGAAGCTTGCCCTCAATCAGTGAAAACAATTAAGTGTTGGTGAGACAAAGCCTGTAACTGCTCGCTAGCTAGTTGCATTCAGTAACCAACAAATCTTGAATATGCATCTATTTATTTATTGTTATATCTATCTTTTAGAAGCTAATTTTCAGTCTTTCAGTCATATTCACACACAAACACAGATACTGTTACATGAAAGCTTTCCTTTATTCTTCTACATTTCAGCCTGCTGAGTTTTTAGGGAATCCTGCAGACTTTTTTTTTTTTCTTCATCATGGCATGAAGGTTCAGTGGTTGTTAACAGGCTCATAGGTGTTAGTTGGTGCTGGAAAGTTGGCAGGAGACTGGGGATATGTTGGTGGTTGGGGGAAGGATGGGAAGACCTCTGGATCTGCCTTGGTTTGTAGGCTGATGTGTTGAGGTAAATGGTGTCTGGTATCAGGAGAAAGTGGAGATTTGGGAGTGGTTTGCTGAGTGAGTGGAGCACTGTCAGGTGGCTTGCAGAGGAGAGATCAGACCTGGATGTGCATCTGACAAACTTTTTTGCTGAGTTGGCAGCAGTTCGGTAGTTATAGTGGCACCACTGATCAACTGTTTGGCAGTGGGTGGCTCTGGGTTATAGGCACCACAGCTCAGTTTTTTAGGAACCGGAAGTGCATCTGCAAAGTTGAGAGTGTCTCTGCTCTGGCAGCAAGGACAGTAATGATGGAATGGTGTCCATTCCTGACTGGCCTCCTTAGCTAAGCAGTAGAGGAGATGATGGCCTGGGCATGACTACCCTTGGTATCCTGGAAGGTTTGGACCCGCAGGAGATGGGACCGTTTGGCAAGGGGAGTGGGTAGGTGGTCCTGTGAGAGAAGTGACCTGTGTCCTAAGGCTGTCAGCACAGCAGCCATCTTGGTAATCTTTTTTATCTTGCACAGGTGCCATAAGACTTAGAAGGTCTGAAATCTGACCTAGGTGTTTCACACTCAGCCACATTCCAACACCCTGTGCTCTTCCCTAACTCTTGGTCTTTGGCACTTCACTGGTTCCAGTTTTAGGCTGCTGCTACTTAATGAAGAATAATCTGTAATAAGACCTGCCTCATCCACAATCTTATTATGGATGAGAGGGCTGACCGATATGCATAACTCTGGTAGCTATCATGGGCACTCCCCATTGAATAAATAAAAGTAAGACTTTTTTTTTTTATAAAATTGGACTTTAGAGACCAGATGGGTTCACTGCTATTGTACTAGTCTCCCTGCTGCATAGCTGCTTCCCTGCCTGAGTTGCTCAGTTCTGTGGCTGAGTTGGTGGTAGAATTTCCCAGATTTATGGTATTTGGGGATTTCAACCTCCTTTTTTCAGCTTGGAATAAGGTGATCTGGAAGTTCAATGCCTCCATGGCAACCATGGACCTGATCCAGGTTATTGACGGCCCAATGCAAACTGGTGGTCACATGTTAGATCTATTTTTCTGCTCCTTCCTACTCTTGTTTAACATTTACATGAAGCTCTGGGGTTAAGTATCATCAGTATGCTGATGAGACTCAGTTGTACATCTCTGCCCCTGGCAGTCTAAGTGTTGCCATCAAGGTGCTTTCCCAGTGCCTGGAGTCTGTGAGGGACTGGATGGAGAATAATAGGCTTCAACTCAATCCTAGCAAGACCAAGTGACTGTGAGTTTTAACCCCCCCACCCCCAGAACTGGAAATTTTCCATTGCTGATTCTGGATGGGGAAGCACTCCCCTAGTAACAAAGTCTGATACTTATAGGGGGTGTGCAATTTGGAGGTCCTCTTGGACTCATGACTCCTGCTTGAGGAGGAGGTTGCAGTTGTGGGCAGGATGGCCTTTATACAAATCCATCTAGTGTGCCATTGTCTCCTTTCCTAGATCAGGAGGCTCCACTCACAGCCACTCATGCCTTAGTCAGCTTCCAGATGGACTATTACAATATGTTCTACATGGAGCTGCCCTAGAATTGCAGTTGGAAACTGGAACTGGTCCAGAATTCAGCAGCATGTTCAGTTTGGGGTGCACCAAGGTGTACTCTTGTAACAACACTGCTTTGTGAGCTGCATTGGCTTCCAGTAGATTTCCAGGTGCAATTCAAGGTGCTATTTGTCACCTATAAAGCCCTGCATGGAACAGGGCCAGGTTACTTGTGAGATTGTCTGTCTCTGATGATCTACCTCCAGATCCAGCAGGGTAGGCATCCTCTGCATTCATTCAGTGGAATAGCATCATCTAGCTGGACTCAGGTGTGCCTCCTCTGACATAGCACCTGCCCTATGGAACAGCTTCTCCCTTGAGATTCATGTGGGCCCACCCCATTAATCTTGTAGATGGCCTTGAATACCTCGTTTTTCCCTCAAGTACTAGGGCAGGATGTTAACTGAGCCAGATAGGTATGTTTTACAATGTGTTATGAGAGAGTTTTGCTAGGACCCTCATTCTGTTGCATTGATTTCTTTTGTGTTGTTTACTGGTTTTGAATTGTTGGTCACCCAGAGTCACTAGGCTGAGATGGGTAATGTTATAAATTCAATCAATCAATCAATCAATCAATCAATCAATCAATGCACTATTTTCCAGTGACTGGGGGAACCCAGTCAAGAAGTGGCTTCTCTAGCATGAAGTGTCTTTAGTAGAAAAAGACAGATTTATATGGAAAGAAGGTACTATAAAAGGCACCCAGAACTCTATTGTACCTGGAATGTTGTACTTTTCAAAGCCAAACTGAACTCTTATTAGTAGATTTTGGATGAAATCCCCTAGTTCAAATATATGTTGCCCTTCTAAAATTTGTAAAAGTGATCTCAGCAAAGTGCATGCCAGACTGTTCCCATATTTTGCTGCCATTTTGCCTGTCTCCTACCCTAGGCTGGGTAAGTATGAAAATATCATTGGTGTTATTTTGAAAAAAAATTAATGTGTAGTAACCACATTTGAGATATTGGCAATTCCAGGGTTTAAAAAAAAATGCACTGGTTCCATCAAATACCTCTTTCATTAGATTATAAATATGACAAATAAATAGAAGTAAATATTTTATTTAATTTACAATTTTCACTGAAGTATTTGTATTTCACTTAAGAGTTCTCAGGGCATTTATTAATTATTCCTTTTTATTCCTCAAATGAGAGAGTTGTAACTCCTTATCTAGTGAATGTTAGAATTTCCTCTGTCTTAAGAAAATGGGGCTAGATTTATCAATGAATTTTCCCTGCTGGAATTTCAACTTGGTGGAGTAAAAATAACTTGATGTTCCCTTTTCATTTTGATTTGCAGTGAGGATAGTTTTATATTTGTTTTCTCAGATTTCTTGTTTTTACTTTGTCTCTCTTCCATTATTAATATCACCTTCTGCTCAGAATTCATATTATGGCTCTCACTGGCACATAAAAATTGGCAACTTGTGACTGTTTTTAAGGCATGAAAATTGCTCCAGTCAAATTGCTCTTAGCATTTGATCATTTGGACCAATTATCAAATATTTCTGAAGACATCCACCAATTAAATAAAAATGCATAGAAACATGGAATCATAGAATTGTAGCATAGGAAGGGACCACAAGGATCATCTAGTCCAACACTTTGTAATGTGCAGAAAAACCAAGTGAACTAATATCTTCTTGAAAACCTCCAGATGGAGAATCAACAACCTCCAAAGGTGGATTCTAAGAAGGTGTCTATTCCACTGTTATAGTATATATCTTTTCATCATTTTTTTCCTTATATTTAAATAAAATATACATCTACAGAAAGCCAATTTGGTGTAGTGGTTAAGGCACAGGCTAGAAACTGGGAGAATGTGAGTTCTAGTCCTGCCTTAGGCACAAAGCCAACTGGGTGACCTTAGATAAGTCACTCTGTCTCAGCCCTAGGAAGGAGGCAATGGCAAACCACTTCCAAAAACTTGCCAAGAAAACTGCAGGGACTTGTCCAGGCAGTCGAAGGCATCAAAAACAAACAAACAAACAAACAAACAAACAAACAAACAAACACATCTGCAACTTATAACTGTTATTTCCAGTCTTTCTATGCCATGAAAAATAATTCTTGGCCATCTTCCCTGTACCTTCTCTTGATGTACCTGAATACAGCTATCATGTCTTACTTAAGTGTTCTTTTCTTCAGGCTGAACATTCCAAGTTCCTTCAGTCAATGCTCATAATGCATGTCCTCAGATCCCTGTAACATCTTAGTTGCCATCCTATAGGTTTTCTCTAAGTTGTCCATATTAATCTAAAAATTTACCCAGAACTGTATGCAGTACTTCAAGTGTGATCTCACCAGTGCCAACTATAATATTATTAGATTATAATCTTGTACGATTATCCTGGGTATTTGCCAGGCCTTCATTTTGTGTCATCCACAAATTTGATAAGCAGCCCATCAGTCCCATCAACCAGGTCATTATAAAATGTTGTATAATACTGAGGCCAAGACTGATTTTTGCAGAATCCCACTGGTCATTGCTGTCCAATTCAGTGTAGGGTAACATCTCCTAGTGATGTTACCAACCATTTATAGACCCACCTGAGTATAGTGCCATCCAAAGCAGACTTTAACAAGTTGTCAGAAAGAATGTCATGTGGAACTTGTAAAAAACTTTGCTGAAACCAGGTAGATTATATCTACAGCATTCCCATTGTGCTTTAGAATAATTATCCTGTCAAAGGAGGAGAAAAGATTTGGACAAAGCCATGTTGGCTCTTAGCAGTCATGGCACTGTCTTCAAGATGCTCACAAATGGCCCACATATTCCCAGGCATAGATGTTAGGTTCACTGGTCAATAATTACTGAAATGTTCTTTTTTTCTTTCTTGAAGAGAGTCCACATTTGCTCTTCTCTAGTCCTCTCATGCTTCCCCAGTTAATTTTTCTTCTTTGCATTGATTTTAATGAACCAATTGGGCATTCTGCCTAGCCATAATAACTAGTCAATTGTGCTACACACACACTCTTAAATAAAGTAAGTCTAATTAGGGCTTAGCTCTGGATAGACACATGGAGGTTTGTGCTATGAATACTCAAGGGCTTTTTAGAGAGGAATAGTACATAAATGGTTATGCCAGTACCTGTAGGTTTTTTTATCTTATGATGAATCATCAAAGAATAAGCTTTTCATAGAGAAATTGCTTACTTTTTAGCTGTGTATTTGTACAGCCTGATTAATATTTTTAGTATCACTGCTTGGCAAATAAAAAAAAAATAATAATCTAGCAATTAAGTCAGGATTTGAGACTTTATTCTAACATTAAAAAAAAAATTAATTACAAAAAGAGGGAAAAACACATAAAAAGTGCTTTAACAAAAAAGTGAGATACAACAAAGAAAAAAGAAGTGTTAATATGCCATTATAACAATAAACAATTATGATTCTATATATGCTTATCTAATACAAATATTATTCAAGTACATATATATTTCTAATGACTATTATGTTTTTTTTAACCTACTGTATTTTGTATAAATGAGTCCCATATATCATTATACTTGTCCATACAAAGTCTACGTCTATAGGCAATCCACTCATAAGTGGCAAGTGCAATCAGGTTCTCAATCCACTGAGTGAAGAGGGAAAAGATAGGTTTATCTTTCCAAAGCTGCAATATCAGTCTTTTGGCCATAGTAAGGGCACAGAGAATCCATTTACATTGTCCAGATATCAAATTCCATGTACTGGGTATATAGTTCAAAATAATATTTTGAAAATTTTAGCTTTTCTTGCACAATCATATTTATATACAGAAGTTCACTCCTTTCTCCCAAAACTTTGTAAGACATTGTAAGAACATATGTTTTAAAGGGCATTGTCCTTATTATATCTCGAGACTTTATTCTAACATAATTAAACACTAATTTTTAGCTAGTATAGGTTCTACTATTTTTGTATAACTTTGGACTATTTATCCTTCTGGAAAGGCATATTTACTTCATGATTACACAACAGTTCTTTGCTATAACTCTGATTTTTTTCTTCACTTAGCTTTAGATGTTGTCCTGAGACCATCTGTATGAGAGCTGCCAAATAAATTGTAAAATGAGTATAATATTTAAAGAAGTTCTAGAATAGTATGACAAAAGTACACAATGGATATTTTATGATTAAGATATATAGGCATTGCATCAAAATATATGCATGAACAAGCCCAAAATCTGATGTTGAGTTTGACCGTATCTTGCACCATACAAAATTAATTTGTACCAAGTTAGAGAATATGGGTATATGTGAGTGTATGTGTGTGCAAGTGTGTGCATTCTCCAGATTTTAAAATTGTCTTAACTTTCATTTTAATTCTTCACCCCTGCTTTCTATTTATGGTAGATGGTTTAAATTTTAGATTTTTAAAAATGAGATTACCCAGTTTATTTTAATCAGTGGCACATTTTAATCCTGAGAACTGAGAAGCTCAATGGATTGATTTACAGGTAGAATCTGCATGATGTATCTTAGACAAGTATCTGCATAAAATCTTGAGGTTATATTACAGTATTTCATAAACCAAAAGTAGATTTTGCTTTATATGCTAGCGGTTTCTATAGCACAGCCATTTCTACCTTTGGATGTAAAACTTTGTTAATGAAAACTGAACTGAATGGTTTGATTCTTGTTATTCACAATAAATGGAGAGCTATCCATCCACTTGAGGGCAGTGTATCCTTGGCCTAGTATTTCAGTACCTTTTACATATAATCTGGAATTTTTTTTAAAAAAAACACTAGATCTGTAAAAGCCTGTTCTAAACACAAATGCTCACTACTAAAACTATCTTAATTGAATAATATGCCAACTCCACTTCCAATCACCTTATCCACCAAGGAAAATCCTATTATAAATTACATTTTGAAATTATCTGAGAATCTTTGCATTCAGAATAGAAAATGGAACATTGATAAGATGCCAGATCTTAGTTAGGGATTAAATCAATGGTGCAAGAAGAAAAATATACCTTCTAGGTTATTACAGGTGTGCAGATTTGTAACTCCATTTCAGGTAACATTTCCATTTAGTTGCACAAATACCGATTCAATCCAGTAGTCTAGAAGCCTGTATTGATGATTTCAATTTATTTCCTGCTTTTCTGTCCAGAGGCCCTTCAATATAACAGAAACATTGAAGGCTATCTCTCTGAACAGATTCAGAGTGCATTTATTTCAGAAATGAACACTGTTTGTCAGCTTGAGAGTTTCACCAAGTTTTGCATAGTATGCTGAGGGCTATATACAAAAGAGGTGTGACCAGGACCGGAGTGGTGGTGTTATTTCTGGAATTTTAAGTGGTAAAATGGGTGCTTTAAGCCAGCTGGTTATTTCACTTCACAAAAACATCAGAAAAGGGCCAAATTTTTGGACCTACCCACTCAAGGGACTGCAACAGATTCTGGTAGATTTCATACAAACTCTAGGCTGCATTTACTTACCTTTTTGCATTCCTAATTTACGTACTTCCTAATTGCCATTCTGGCAGCAACCAAGATTATTCTACTATACCTTTTCTAATGTTTATTTTGGGATTCAATATGCTCAGGTGAAAATGTGACTTAAAATTAACAATTTAGTTACAAATGTGTTCAAAATATAGCTGCATAAAACATTTACTGAACATATTCTGAGTACAATTACTTCTAGAGTGTACAGATTCTCATAAAAATGCCTGTCTATTCATGATTTTGTCAGGAAGCTTGTCAAATATATTAAAAATAGTAGTAACTTTCTTAGGTAAAACTTCATTGTTTCTCTACCAATCACCATTGTGAAGCTTTGGTGTTTTAAACCATAGAAATCAACTGGAATCTCATATATTGGAGGAGAGTTGAAGATTAGTATTGCTATGTTAAGATTTCATAGGCTTTGAAATATGAAGTTTAAAATTCATGTTTTCATAGGAATATTTTAGTGAAAAACTGCAACAGTAATTTCAATTGTGAAGTATTATGTATTCTGCCTGCATCAGTCCACTACATGTCTCCTGGTTGGAAGAATGTGGGCAAGAGTATGTTGGTTTATAAGATAGTCTCTAGATTAGAGGACCTCACTTGCATGAGTATGCTTGGGATAAAAATAAGAGTTGTGCTCGTGGCCAAAAAGTGCCCACACTGACCAATACTGGCCTTATCTATGCCCTGTGCAAGAAGTACTTCATGTGGCACACTTATTACTAAGTCTGCTCTTAGTAGTCTTCTCTCTGTCTTTTATTATTTTACTAAAACCATTATGTGAAAACCTTGGTTGATCAAAGCCACAATGGTTGTTGGAGCTCAATATTTATAGGCCTTCTTGGTGACAAAGATGGCATGTGGAAGATTGTGACTTCAAATGTAAGACAAATAAATGATAAAAAGCATAAATTAGTGAATAAAATGCAAAGAAAAAAAATACTTTTTTGTGTGTGAAACTAAGAGAAAGGGAAAGGATATAATCTAAGTGAATGAAGGTACTGTAGTTTGATCTTGTGGAATAGAATTGATGAATATGAAAGTGAAGATTAAGTTATGAATGAAAGGGCTGAAATATATGTCAGATATTATGAACTGATGTCATCTAAATGATTGGGGATGCATATGAAAGCAGCAATTTATAGAATGTGATAGTTTCATGTTATGCTCCAGTGAAGAGTGATAATGGAATAACTAGATATGAATTCTGAGAAAAATTATGTGTGGCGGGGGTGGGGGATGGGTTATTAGACTTTTAGGTGATTTGAATGGATGGGTAGGCATGAGATGAGAAAACGTGGAATAAGTGATTGGGCCATTTGAAGACCTAAAATTGAATGAGAATGGTGACTGGTGAGTATCTGTTTAGATAAATTTCTGTCTGTTTTGAATATATGTTCAAAATTTTATACAAATGGGTTTTTGTATAAGTCTATTAATATGTACACATGGAAAGAGAATTAATTAAAAAGTATAATTGATTAGATTGTTTATCATGAAGAATGAGAGAATTAGTGAAGGTGAAGGTGGGATAGACCATGATTTGTAGTATCAACTTGGGGAAAAATGTATATGGAAGAAAAGGAAAGAGGTGAAAGCAAGTAGGGTAAAAGTAGAACAACTGCAGGAAGAGAAAATATGAGTCTCTTCCTGCAGTTGTTCTACTTTTACCCTACTTTCTTCACAAAATGAATGGAAAGTGGATGTAAGGAAAAAATGTGGAAGCTGAAGTGAAAAAAATGTATGTGGATTTATGCTAATATGAAGGATGAAAAAATGATACAGTGAATGATGTAGTGAAAGAAGCTGAATGAGGAAAAAATGTATATCAGAGAATGATTGCCTCACCTTGATGGATGAAAAGGAAATCATACATGCTCTGAGAATATTAAAAAATGTAAAATGTTAAAATAGGGATGTAGCTTGCTAATGGAGTGGTTGTGCAGCTTCTTTAACGTTTATGTATAGACTGAGGAGAACACAGTAGTGTGTGCATACAAATAAAATGAAGTAGTTTATACAAAAAAGTGGGAAGGTCATTTGCAGCTTCTGTTGCAACTTATAACAGAAGAATAAGCATTGGTCAGTCCCAGAAACCAGATGTTGGGAAACTCATGTTACTATGTTACGCTGTTTTCTAATATGCAGTAGCAAGTCTTCTGTAATTACATTTATTCCATGCCTATCCCTTAGTAAGTTATTATTTTATGCAAAAGTGCTTTACGTATAAGTAGTTTTGGTGGACAAAGGATGCTACATGTATTTTCTGTTTATCAGCCTTTTCAACCGGAGTGATCTTGAAATGTGTAAACTACAATTTCCAGATTTCTCAGCAATGGCCAGGTTGAGTAAGGAATTCTGGTACTGCACTCGAGTTGAGAGGCTTGCTGAGGCAGATCTTGATTCATTTTCTATATTTGCCTTCCTGAATATCCAGATGAGTTGAGACTACAACTAGTAACTACACTGGTTGGGAATTCCGGAAACAGCAATTATATAACATCTGGAGAGTATCAAGTTTGCAGGGGAAGCTCTCTGTACAAATGCCAAAAGGAGTGGTTTCTTTAATGTTCAGTTCAGAACAAAAATATCATTGTTTACAATGCAAACCATTTTTACACTGGTTTATTTGCATCTGTACAAGAATATTATCAGAGATAGAACTTGCTCAATAATGTGATGTAATGTCACAGTTCATTACTTGTATTACTCAAACACAGATTAAAAAGCTATCAAATCACAATGTATGGCAGCATTAAGGAGAAATATGTGGATGAAGATTAACTGAAGAAAATTGATTTTCAAGGGTGACCTTAAAAGGTACTAGCCAGTCATAAAACCACTTACCATGTTAAGTGGTTATTAAATGGAACCTACTATAGAGTATTTATATTCACTGTATTGTGTGTAACTATAATTTCGGTTTCTATGTACTGAGTTTTATTTCGAGGTGATAAGATAAAATGTATGAAAAATTAGTTGATTCACATCCAAAAGGTTTAGAAAGAAAAACATACCCATATGATTCCTTGGGAAAAAAGTAAAAAACAGAACTTGATTTCTAGAAATTCATCCTCTTGTCAATGGCTTGTTTCCTATGTGTGTAATTATATAATCTAAGTTAGCTTTTCCAGACTGGTGTGGAATTTAGATCCCAGCATCCTGCGTCATAGGCAAGGCATGGCAATTCTACAAGTTGATGTCCACATATCTAGAGGGTACCCAGAATGGGAAAGGCTGATCTAGACGTGCAATTTATCATAAGCTATTGGGCTTCTTTACATAAAGCAATAGGGTCTTTCTATCAGTCTTTTCATACCTGGTGCTAACCGGATGTATTATGACTGCAATTCCAAAATATCTGGATAATGTCATGTTGCACAGACCTGTTCCCAATTACTTGTTATTGTAATACATTCAAGCCATCTATAACACTTTTGCTTGTTCTAGTCAATTACTTAGGATATTTGATTCCCAGGATCTGAGACCAATTACTGCATAGACTATACAGACCAGAAATCATTAAAATCTTGCCAAAGAATAAGAATTGAGGTGGGATAGTTGTGATTGTTCTTTCTCTTGAGCAAGATCGTAATTTTATATATATGCTCCTGTTAGAGTTTCTCTGAAACATATAGGGAATTCATTATTAATCAGGTATTGTTTTGTTAGAAGAAAGTAACAACAACTTGGCCAAATTCACTTTAAAAGAATAGAAACAAAATTAGCTTTCTTTAAATCAGGTTTACAACAGAATAATAGCTGTTTTTAATTCTACTCCTCTAGTAAAAGTATGAGGTACAAAAAGTATGAGAGGTGAAAAATTACTCTAGATTTTCAGTTTTTAACAGTGGTAGGCAAAAATAAAATCTACATGTTTTATAGAACCTCTAGCATTTTTCTGTCTATGAGAGAATCACCAGAAATAATGCTTCTCTTTATTTTACTACTGGCAAATTGTAGTATTTTGCATATAGTACAGCTCATAAATTGTATACACACAGACAGACAGACAGGCAGACAGACAGACAGATAGATAGATGAGAGAGAGAGAGAGAGAGAGAGAGAGAGAGAGTAAAGGATAAAAACTGCTGCTATACAGTGACTGGCTGTGCACGTGCAACATGAAGGAGGAAGAACATTTTTTTTCATTGTGCCTGAATGCTTCTGTAAAGAAATCATGTAAAACTGTTGACAGGTTAGCTAATTTTCAGGGGAGGTAATCTAAAATAATAATTGTAGTCCTCCTCTTCAAGCCCCAGCCATTATGATACTCCAGCAATCAGATGAAAACAAAAGACCTGCGCTTTCTCCATGTAGAGGTTCCTTGAAAAACAAGAACTTATTCCCCCAAATCTGTCCTTGTTGATGCCACTGTGTATCACCAAAGGTCAGAGTTAGAGTTTATGTGAAGCATCTTCCCAAAACAAATCAACTTGTAGCTCATTGGCAAACAACACAAGTGTCAGTGCCTCCTCTTATTCATAATAATCAAGGAACTCAAATGGCTCTCTTCGTTGTTTATATCCTAAAATTTTCAACATAATCAACCCCCTTCAGCCAATAAAAATGGCAACATTTTCCATTTTGATTATCATCAGATTGGGAAAAAATGCATGAAAGAATACAGTGCCAACCCAGCACATCTACACACCCACACAAAGACCCAAATCAAAAGTGACTTTTGTGATAACTGAGCTCGTGATGTGCCTATTTTTTCATCAGACCTTGAAAGAAGGTTGACAAGCAGATTTTCGGCTTCACAGATCATTTTCAGAACTCCAGCAAACTGATGTTGTGTGAAAAAGTGAGACATGAAAGCCTCCACATAACCTTGTCTCTTTTCTGAGATGAAGGATTGACCAACAGAGTTGATTGCAATCTGAAGAAAGAAGTGATTGTCAGACTTGGATCGTATGAGTTATATGGTATGACATAATGACTTAGAAGGGACTGAAGTTAATTTTGACTTAAGTATTGTCAGCTACCTTGGGTTGGGGCAGCACTCATTCCTGCCGCTTGCCTAATTAAATTTAATGCTATCTGTAACATCTACACGGGGCTTTTTGGGGGGGGGGGGGGAGGGGGTCTCTTTTCTTTCCTTCCCTGTATAATTATGTACTTCTTCCTCTTGTCTCAACTCCATTTCCCAGGCTAGGCCAAAAGATTAAGTCAACCCCAGTTCCTAATTCTGGATGTTTATTAAAGAATCTAGCAGAGTGATTTCCTGTATAGAAGGACTGTTTCCTGAAATCTGTCAGCATCTGAAGGCAAAGCATATTTTAATTTTAATTAATCCAACATTTTAATTTTTTTTTAGTGCAGTGGGATTAGCTCCCAAGGAGGGTAAGTCAGACTGACCAATCAGTCCTTTGGATGACATCCTGTATTTTCCAGATGGTTCCTACAGTATGTGTTTTAATGGGAAAATGAGTTTGGGATGTGAATATATAAACATGTCCTTCATTTAGGGAAACATTTTAGTGTATGGAGAGAGGAATCTATATACAAGACATGGATCAATTAATTTTACAAATGAGGTGTTTTATTTAAAGGAAATTGATTTTAATCAGGCAGTGGTCAGAATTACTAATATTATGATATGGTCAGATAGAGTCATGATATCCCCAACTTCCTTGTTTGCCTCCTAACATTTCAAAGGAGGTTCCCTATTGTGATTTTCAATCTGTAGAAAATATGTCACAATATACTTTCATAAGACAGACAACAAATAAAATATTCTGTCACGTACTACAATAATTTTTAATTGCATATTTTGGGTACTCTTTCTCAAGTCTTCCTGTATGTTATAAATGGGTTGGTGATTTTAAGTAATTTCTTGTCTGAAAACTAAAAACTAGAGTTCTGAGGAGGATTAATAAAACCAAAAGAAGAAGATAAGAACCGGGAAAGGGAATTTATCTTTATCTTTCATTTAGCATAGAAGGAATCTCTTGAGCTAAGTTAGTCTCCAGTGACTGCCTGGATATGCTTATGTAGTTTCCTTGGTAACAATATGGAAGTGGTTTGCCAGTGACATTTTCCGGAAAAAAAAAAATTCAACTCCCCAAGATGACCATTAGCCCTGAGATTTCCTGGTGATTTCAGGATGCTAATTACATATGAACCTGCTTGGTTTTTTATCAGTTATGTTCAGCTAGACAATGCCATCCACTATAACAAAAGCACTATTCGGTGCTTTGGATTTGACCCAGAAGAGGTGATTTGGAATGTGTAGGAGCATGAATGTAGCACCTTCTGTGACTCATTAGTATAGCCACATTGTTTTTCAGGATGTCACAACATGGAGACTTTGCACAGACACAGCTGCTTTAACGGGCCCCAATGAAGAGCTATGCTTATGCTCCTTTGCATTCTGAAGCATCTCTTCCAAATTAAATGAAAAGCATTGCAAAAGATAAAGGAGTCTGGTTTTAAAAAAATAAAGTATTAAATTGTATCTTGCACTTGCATGAAATATAGTTTAATTAGAAACTGGAGCTGAACAGTTATTATCAATAGGTTTGGTATTTCTTTACTAATATAAGTATTCAGATTTGAATATGAAATTACTTTGATTAGGTTGTTATTGGAGTTTGTAATTGGTCTTTACATTAATTAGAAACAATGCAACCTTAGTCATACTTAATCAGATGGTTAGACTTACTCTCCAGTAAGTATTTTAGAATTGTAACCCTTGCCTATTTTTCAGCATTTTCCAAGTGGTTTGTAGAATGTAAATCAGGAAACTTCACAGCTGAAAGTACAGTGACCTCCACAGATGAATAGAATGTTCTGTAAGCACAGACCAAGTATGTTACAAAATTTAGGGATACAAGGATTTGGAGAAAATACAGCCCACTTTGACTCTGTCTGAGTAACAGGTTGACTCATTGGATTCAAATCCCAAATCTGAAATGAGAAACCAAAACTTAAGGGAAATCTTAAATGGCTGTATCTTCTATTTTTTAGGAGATTGAATGGAATTTGCAAGTACAGGTTCAGTTAAATAGATTGAAGAGTTTTGGACCACAAAAATTGTTGCTGTATCTTCTTTTGAACACAGTTTATAACTAGTATATTTTTTGCTACAATTAGAGGACTCCTCCAATTATAGTTACCTTTTTAATGGAGATTAACCCTATGAAACTTCAAACAAAGAAACACAGGACACTTTCTGCCAGTGACATATTTCAGAAAAAAAAAGTCCAGTAATTCCTCCTACTTTTTGGTTGACAACTATGAAAATCAATACTTCTAAGAAATATGACAAATTGTAGAAGGTTGGGTGTAAAAGCTTTTGTGCTAAACATATTGTGAAACCTTGAAAGAATGATTGATTTCAACAGAGATTCTATCAAATCAGCCCCTCACATCAAATTTCTGGAGGTCATTCAAGTTATCGAATTCAATCATATGACTTTGATTTGTTTCAGAGAGATTCAAAGGTGATTAAGATATTTGACAAACTTTCTAGTTTTCCAGATTTTCAAACGTTACTGCAGTTTTCCTTTCATATTTTAACTGAGATTTTTTAAAAAATGCTTCCTTTTCGTGATACTGTGTTGCAGAATACAGCTTTATTTGTACTGTCAGCACAAAATATTTATCTAACTAATCTGGAAATGGTAAAAGATGTGAGATGTAAGGTTTCCTGTTTTAACTGTAATGTATTTATTTTAATTTTAAAAACTTTAAAAAATGTTTTGTTAATGTTAATGAAGGTAATGGCCTATGACTATACACACTTAATAAACTTGAAACATTGTTACAACTTTCATATATGGATAAAACTGGGTGGGGAAGTGGTGATTTGTGTGATGGGTCCCTGATATTGACGCAAGTAGCCAGTTAATAATTTTTGTCATCTCTACAAATCCTGATTATCAGAAGACTTGGTGAAGTACTGCTTTACCTTTTACATCTCATTCTTCTATTAGATTTTTTTTTTTAGGCAATTTACTTGTAAGAACAGAGGCAGAGAGAGATTTTGCTGGGTTTCTTTTTTTTTAGATCTTTTTTTTTTTCTCTTGTGTGATCCTCTACCTTTTCCTAAATCCATACCCTTTTATTCATTAGCTTTCCTTAACTTTCAATCACTTTATTTGATCTGTGGTGCAATAATCTCTGTGTCTAGTCTGCCTGCAATTCTTCAACTCCTTCAGGTCCTCCCTTTATTTTCTTATTATTCTTTTCACTACCTACCCAAAAGTTAAAAAATAATAATTCCTCTGTTTTCTTTCTGCTTTCTGCTTGTCTCTGTCTTGTCCTGTTCTGAGAGTCTTCTCCATTGTGTGGGGCTGAGATAGTGTGCTTTGCTGTTATACCACTGTGTGTAATGTAAACCATTTCTTTATATATAGTGTATGATATACATAACAATGATAGAATGGACAGTTGTCAGACTTTAAAAAAAAATGCCAAAAAATGCCAAAAACCCTACCAGCCTGAACTCTTCCATATTTAGTAAAAGACTTAGTAACTCTTTAAACATTGTTAAAAAGTTTTTATTACTAACTTTAGATAAACCATTTACTGTACTGGATCAACACAATTACTCCATATCCTCCTTCTTCCCTCTCCCCCCCACCCCGCCCCAATAGAAGTACAATTTTAAAAAGGTATTGAAGCTATCCAGCAGCAACTTTGAAATGTTAATGTCATCTAAGGTGACAATCATCCCATTTTTCCCTTGTGAAAAATATGAAGCAGCTGCAATAATTTTAATGCTTCCCCATTATAACTTATTGTTTAATATTTTAAATAATCAAATCAGGTCTTGAACTTCACCTTGGCTTAAACTGAATCTTCACAATCAATCTTGCACCATCACTTTTTTTAAGCTGAAGCTCAAATAAAGTCACAGCTATTTGCTCAACCCTAATGCATTCATCAGTGTTGATTTGGGGATGCAAAGGGTGGTGATAAGCTCCAAATAAATGCTCTATCAGCACCAGAAATATATTGATTTTTAGAATGATATGACTATTTATTTGAAAAACCATTATCAAGGAGGAGAAAATAGTATAGAGAAAAGGCACCAAAACTCTCTTCGAAAACAGTATCCTTGGAGAACTCCGATTGAATTGTTTTCTATGATTGGAAGGTAGAGCTGTCAATCACTGTATTCTCCAACCAAGATATTAAACAGCATTTTGGGGGTGGTAGCAAACATACCTACTTTTTTGTAGTCTTTGAAGGAGTACGCCAATCAGTGCTCAATTTGGTTACAGCCATTTCAAAGAGGAATTTGCTTTGCATGATAAAATCAAAAAATCAGCTCTAAGTGACTAGTTCAATTCAAGGTTGGGATTTGGCTGGATCCAAGATCTACATCTCTACAAAATATATAAAAAAAATTATTAAATCCAGTAACCCATCAATTAATTGTAGATATTTATCTAATATAACTTTTCAACAAAAAAAGTCAACTTAACTATTATGCAAATCCATAAGCGCAGGAAACAAGAATTTCTTTTCAGTTATTATTTTTGATATACATTTCAGTTTTAATGAAAACTCCAGGAACTGAATACTTATAGACCCAGGAACACCCACACATTCCATTAATTTTAATAAAGGCCTCAGCATTGTTCAGGCCTAAGGCTGTTCTCTATCTCAACAAAATGAACTCTTTGTGGCCTTTTCAATTACAGAGTTTATTTATAGGATGCATCCCTTTGAGAAGGCCGGAGCATTTTTCTGTGTAAAATTGGGGACGTGTCAGAAAAACAAGTTGATTTCTTTCTTTCTATGTCTTTCTGTGACTCCAAAAAAACCTCTGAATTTGCATGCAGCCTTTGCCAATCAGAAGGCTCTTCAAAATTCGCATTTCTAGAGATAACTACCCGGTTTCAGCCTAAATAAAACCGATAACCCTTTGACTCCTGAGAATAACCAATAAATCTCAAACGCTGTGTTTTTGGTTGGTTTCTCCTTCTTTGAGACTTAGGAATTTGTATATAAGCAAAAGTTCCAAATGTACGCAGATGCTTTAAGCACAGATGTTTACCATACAGCAAAAAATAAGGAACTTCATTCACAGCTGAATTCCAGTGTCTATTAGTAAGAAATACTGCTGTTAAAATTGCTTCACCCCAAAATCTGGCTGGCAATTGATATGTATCAAGGAATAAACTATCCTTAATTACTTTCAAAACACCGATCTTGCGCTCAGCAATCCCATTCTCAGCAGACATGCCCACATTTGTTAATCTGTGGAAAATGCCTTTCTTACGTAGCCAATTTTTAAACTCAAGACTCATAAATTCACCCCCTCTGTCAGTCTGCAAACTCCCTACTTGATATCCATGTCTTTTTTCAACCATAGACACAAATTCTTTGAAACGAGAGAATGCTTCAGACTTCTGTTTCAACAAATAACAAAATGTGAAACGTGTTTTATCATCCACTAAAACAAACATGAATCTTTCTCCCCCCTCACTCGGAGGAAACGGACCAGCTAAGTCAGCATGCAC
Organism: Liasis olivaceus; assembly: GCA_030867105.1. Taxonomy (NCBI): domain Eukaryota; kingdom Metazoa; phylum Chordata; class Lepidosauria; order Squamata; family Pythonidae; genus Liasis; species Liasis olivaceus. The sequence goes on along the minus strand of CM061355.1, from coordinate 48,556,306 downwards.
AAGAGCAAATGGTCTTGTAGAAATCCTGCTGCTTTTCCTGGAGACGGGCAGATTTTATCTTAGATTGTTTACACACAGTACAATCAAGGAACTTAGAACACTTCTTGAATCTCAGTTCTGGATACACTTTGGCCATTTGTGACAAACACTTCCATCCAGGATGACCTAATACTCTATGATAATAATGAATGCATTTATCATGTAAAGGAACATTACCTGCACAACTTCCAATTAACACATCTTGTTTAGGAAGCATTTCATACAATTGATTAACCATTCTCCCTCTCGCACATTCAGCCCCCTCTTTTGTAACATAGCATTCAGAACCTTGGAACATAACAGAATAACCAATGCTAGTTAATACAGGGACACTGAGAAGAGAAAAATCAAGTGTAGGAACACAGAGTACATCAGAACCCACTTCTCCCAAACAAGGTATGAACACTTTACCTTGCATGGTTACTTTAGCTACAGAACCATCAGCCAAATTAACCTGTTGAATTTTAGGTTTACATTTAGTCAACAATAACTGCTCATTGTTTACAATGATTTCACTACAACCAGAGTCCTGTAACCACCTATCAGCATAACGTTTGTCTCTGTTAGAAATCAAAGCAGACACCAGTCTAGTACTCTCTTGTTTCTTAACTGTTGCTTTTCCACGACGCACAAACCTTCTGGAACTCTCAGCAGGCTGATTTTTCATAGGGCAGTCTTTTATAAGATGCTTGGTAGAATTACAACGAAAACATTTTCTCACCAAATATGCACATTCTGTGCCAGCTGGAGAAGGTTGCTGCTTTACGTTATCAAGTCTTTTCTTAGGATTAGTCTGCATGTCACGTGCACATTGAATTTCTTGCAACCTATTTGTTAAATACTCCACAGTTAGGTCGGCAATTGGGAGTGACTGTACGGCTTCTACTAATATGTCAAACGACTCATCCAGACTTAAAAGAATTATACATGCTTTTTGTTGCTCGGGAATGATCAGATTACGATCTGCCAACTCAGCAAACAAAGTTTTCATCTTATTCAGGTGCTCAATTACATTAGCTCCTGGCTCCAACTTAAGGTTATACAACTGCTTTGTCAAACTTACGATAGCAGATGCAGTTTGCCTTGCATAGATCCCACGCAACGCCACCCAACATGCATTAGCAGTTTCCAAACCACGAACATGCACCAATTCTGAAGACTCAAGTCCCAAAATCAAATTACCATATGCACGGTCCATCAAAGCTTGCTCTTCATTCGTGGGTGCCACCGGGGGTGTGTTGTCTACATAACGCCAAAGCCCCTCTCTCATGAAAAAAGATTTTATCTTTATATTCCATGATTGGTAATTCTTTGAATTCAACCTTTCAAACGGAAGGCTCACTGCTGCATGTGGAGCTGCTGCCATATTTCACTTAAAACAAGCACTCAACCACAGAGAAAAAATCCAAACTTCAAACGAAACAGTCACAGGCAGGGTAATAAATCCATAAATCACCCGTCACTCAGGAATTTCAGTCCTTGCTTCCAGCACTCCTGGATTCACGCCTTGGACATCATTCCTGGAACCTCACGCCTGGAATCCTGTTCCTGGAACCACTGACCTCAGTCATCAGTCCTGGGCACTTGGTCCTGGTTCTGCATACTGGGTCCTCTCTGGACTCTGAAACTTAGTCCTGAGATCTGAGCTCTGAGCTCTGAGCCCTGGGCCCATAACCTGTTGCGCAGAGTGCAGCAAAAAAGGTCCCCCCAAAAATCCTGCTCTCAGGTAACTTACACATCAGCATGAGAGCTTGCAAAATACTCCACAGTTATGGAATGCAATATCCATAGTTAGCTTTCCAAAGAAAACCCAGTCAGAAAATATAAACTAACTGGTCTTTATTGATAAAAATGCAAAACTTTATAAAGTACAAGTTGCATACAAAATATAGGATATAACAAAGACTTCTTCTCATCTTAGCTTCCAAGACTTAACCACAACAAAGTCTCTAGCTAAAAAACACTCTCAGAGAAGAGGTACACTACTTGGTTACTAGTTAAGACTACATAACCCATAAACTACATGATTAACTTTTTACAAGACAAACACACTGAACAGGCTGGGCATTTAGCCCTCCTGTTATATTGCCAGCATGACACCCCCACTGAATAACTAACATACACATTACAGTAGGTGGCAGTAAAAAACATAACAGAATCACAAGATACTTTGTAATCTCAACACCTGTTTTTGTATAGGGAACGGGATGACCTTCTTCCCATGAGAAAATCCTGATATTCTTCTGCTTTTTTCAGCTGAATGCTGTATTTTATTTTTATCAAGTACTAATACCACATCAGATATCATCATCTTTATTTGTGACATGAAGCATGTGACATGACTTCTACCTTTCCTGCTGTAGGTTTAATTGTGTAGCAAATTGTTCTTCCACTTCCTCATGTACTCTTATTCTAGGTGGAGGCTTTCTGCTGGTCATCTGTCTCCCTTTATCACTCCATCAACTCTTTTTCTTTGTCTTACACAAGAAGGCACTAGTCTTCTACAGGACAGTGAGTTCTCTCTTTTCCTAAACATTACAATTTATAACATAAAAGATTCCAAGGTTTATGGCAACCTCAGAGATACTCATTTTTCTTATGGAGGGGGAAAAAAAACCCCTGTTTTCCTTATATCAGGTGTATTGGAGTGGACAGTGCTTACGTACTGGACAGTAATTGGTACATATACATGAACCATGTTCAGATATTATTTACAACTTATAGCTCTTCTGAATATTGCTAACCAGTGTGCTGGCTTGATAGATTTAACCCTCCACCTATTAGCTGATGCCATCAATGACATTCACTATAGTGCTTGGATCTCACTCCTTCCTGCAATATTTGAAGTGTTATCTGCCAATGGGGAACACTGCAGAAACAGTAGGAATTCCTGTGTTAACTCAGCAGCCCACATAGCCATTGGAAGGGAGGCCTGGCATGCTGCTTACTCTCAGCAAGTTGGCAGGGCAACAGAATGGAATAAAGGAGCTGAGGTTGAGGAGCAGCATTCCAAAAGGTATGCCACTACATTGGACAAAAAAAGCTTGCAATTTGCTATCTTACTTTTTGTTTTGAGGTGAGTGGGGAGGAAGAAATTTCTTTTTCAGCACAAAACTGAGGGGCTAGGCAGAAGCCCTTGGTTAAAGACCAGTATTAAAGGCTTAGCCAAAGATTATGAGTAGCTATCCTTTCCTTGAATCTGGGGAAACAACAAATAGCCTGACAGGTAAATTATAAGCTAAGTACATGAAGGAGCGTTGAAGAGTCAGTGAGTGGAATGTGAAAATAAAACAACTTTATCACTACCTGACAATGGAATAGTGTGGCCAGTAGCTAGGTATAGTACTTGTGAAGCTTGTGCACAGATGTGTAAAACTAGGAAGATGCAAGCCAAAGAATGTAAAAGCAGACCAGAACAAGAGTTTGCTGGAAAACCTCATTGTCTTGACCCTTGATCTGCACTATGCAACTGTCTTTCCCACATTCAGGCTACAGCCAAGCCATCCTAGCTGTGCCTGGGGGGTATGGCATGGGACTGGGTTATCTAAGGAACCACCTCTCCCTGGTTACATCTACCTGTACCATCAGGACTGGCAGGAGAGGCATGTTACAGGTCCTGTCTATGAAAGAGTGTCATCTAATGAGACCCAGGAAGAGAGCCTTTTCTGCTGTAGCACCCACCCTGTGGAATATTATCCCCCTGGACCTTAGATTGGCCCCAACCCACTCAGCCTTTTGGAAGACCCTGAAGACATGGCTCTGCCACTATGCCTGGGGGTCTGGCAGTGATGGGAACTCTTACAATTGCTGTATTGAGCTGATGTACAATGAACTCTGCTGCTGATCATGATTTTATAGTTTTTTAAATTGATTATGGACAGTTTTGATATGTTTGTTTATTGGTTTTTAACTTTTTAAATTGTTTTTACTTGTTGTGAGCTGCTCAGTTGCTTAGATGAGATGGGTGACCATACCAATCAGATGATGATGATGATGATGATGTTGAAGTGAGTAAGTGAATGCTTGTTTGACTTTTTTTTTTTTTTTACTAAGTTTGAATTACTAAAACGTAATTGTCACTGAACCTGTGCCCTAAGGTTCTCCATATACAACACCTCTTTTTGGAGGCAGGAAGTCACCCCTATCTTCAGGTAGAAAGCAAGGGCCTCCTCCTTGGAGCTATATTCAGCCAACAGCTGGAATTAGTGACTGAGAATGTCTGCTGACTTATTGGCCCAAAATAATATGTTCTGACTGGGTGTTGGTTCTTTGCAAGTGCTCAATAGCCCACTCATGCCCTTTTTGGTTTAGACATGAAATTAGAAAATGTAGATCATGATGGGTCATTGGAAATGCTCCTAATCTCCCTAAAACTGGATTGCCCACTTCAGCATTCTTTACAGTATATAGTAATATATTAAATCACAGTCAAAATAAGGACATTTAGCATGCTTTTCTAATGATTTCCATAGTTAAGTGTCATGAAAATGAACAGCTGTTTATTTTTTCATTCTTCTCTATTTTATTCTTTATACTTCCTCTTTTTGACCTATTATATTTTTTATTATTGTTTGAAAACGTAGGTAATATAGTAAAGTGATATAAAGAAATATTGAACTTATTCTCAAGGGAAAGTGCTATGAGGAACTTGAGTTTGAGAGAATGACTAAAGTCACCCTACAATGAAATATCAAGGTCATGAGAATTCACCTTTTTATAACAATAACATCTCAGTTGCCTGTGCACCTGTCCATCTTACTGCTCCTGAACTACTTTACTAGAATAGGAAGAAGCATGCCACAAGAAATGTAAGAAACGAGAAGGAAATCTGCCTGGGAGAGATATTCCAGAATTTTCCATCTGATAAAAAAAATCAATGAGCTCTTGGAAGTTGGGACTTCAACATTCTAGTCAGTAAGCTTCCCCAACCCTTAGATCCCTCGGCTGTGTTTTCAAGTGGGGACGCTTATGACATCAGTAAACAACAAATAATAATAATAATAATAATAATAATAATAATAATAATAATAATAATTATTCCTCCTCCTCCTCCTCCTCCTCCTCCTCCTCTTCCTCCTCCTCCTCCTCCTCCCAATATTAAGCCTAATAGATCTGGGCTGCAAAAATCCAGATGATTTAGATGGCAGCAAAGAAATACAGAAAATACTAACTCTTTGCTATAATGCAATGGTCATCCAGATGTTAACATCCTCAAATGGGTAGCCATGGGAAGGTTCTACCATGCCAGCTCTTAACCCCTGATATAGCTATAAAGTTAGAATCAACATAGGTCTTGCAGAAAGGGTGGCTGGAATTGGATTTTGGAGGATGAATTAAGGATGCAGAACAGGTAATGAAAGAAGGGAAGATCCAGAAGGATAAAGAAGAAGAAAGCAAAAGCGAATGACAGTGTGGAGAAAAAAGCTCAGAAAGGAATTCTGGGAATTTAGACTAACATCTTTACAGGTTTGGAGAAAGTTGATCTTCTCAATAAGCTCTGGCCCTTGCTACATATTGTGTGGTTCTTTAATCCATGGTTTGCTCTAGGGGCAACTTCAGGGAGGGTCAGCAGTGCCAAAGTGGTGGGCAATCAAACCTGTAAAAAGAGGTGGAATTTTTATTGCCCTTGTTGCACCCACCATTTTGATCCTATTAACCCCTACACAAAAATATGCCCCTGGTTTGCACATAGTGTGTTTTGCTTATAACAGTTAACAGGCATACATAATTAAATATGATAATTAAAACACGATACAGGATTTGGATTAAGAAACACAGAAAGATGGAAGATTTGCGACCCTTTCCTTCACCATGCTATTTTCAGTGTGTACTGAATTACTTTTCTTCTTTCAGAAGAGTTCTGATTGCTACTTAATTTTCCTTACTGTGGATTTTCCATGTGACAGCAATCACATTTGCCAGAAATGCTAAAACAAAATGTCAGTTCAAAAGAAGGGCAAACATAAATGCTTACAGCCTGCTGCAAATGCTGACCCTTTACAAATCCAAAGAGACATTCCAGTAGCAATGTGAACAAATGAAGTACTTTTGGACAGAAGCAGAAAATGACCACTGCAAGGTGATTAGCCTGGTGCTCTTCCTTTAAGAAGCAGGAAAAAATGCCATGAATGGGAAATTCACAGATGTCCAATTCTGTAAAACAAGCTTTAAGCAAGAATAATGGCAAAAACTAAAACAGCCAGCAGGAAATTGGAAAGGAGTTGGGGGGGGGGGGGGGGGAAGCTAGTAGGAAGAAAGGATTCAAATCCAATCCAAAGAATTTAAGTATGTACCAGTAGTTTGTGTGCACCTTAGTGGGTCTGAATAGCAGATACCCATGCTAGATGATATTGCTGCTGCTAAAATTCCAGCTGATTTTGCAATGCAACCTGCTCTGTACTATGCTGAGTTCTGTGGACATGCAGAACTAGTTGTCTGAATAATGGCCGTGCATTTCAGCCATAGAGCAGCCTATAGAATTTCTAATTGCAGCTTCAATTTGGTAATGCCCACACTGAGAGGTGTGCATAAATATCTGTATGCAATCTTATGAAAACTGCTGCTCGAGTTCTAAAGTTATCCCAAAAATTATGAAAATCAAGATGAAATTCTGCAGGAAAAGCAGATAGATAGATAGATAGATAGATTTATTTATTTATTTATTTATTAAAATCCTTCTGTTTGTTTTGGCTCATAGCATTTTTATCAACGTGTTTAAAATGAACAACAAGAATAAAAGAGTACTGCAACTTCAAAACAGCAATACAAATGATAAGGGTTAAGATAATTTTACCAGCTGCACTATATTTATAAAACTTACCCTACTTTATCCAGCTCTGCAGGAAAAGCAGACAGGTTTGATCAATATTGACCTAAGTTAATTATTATGTGTATAGCTATGGGCCATTGTTTGTGATAACACAAAGTAAAATGAAAAAGAATCAAGTTAGTCTTCAGTTAGTTAATATAGAGTATTCAGTACATTATGTGAGGGAATTCCCTTTACAATAAATTACAGTGGCATTCAAGGAGTTGGCCTGTAAGATTAAAGCTGCTGTGGTGAAGGAATTCATACATAATGTGATAGCAAAAGTAATATTTTGTCCTCGTCTTAATATTGATCAGCCATCTTCCAAATATCTGGACTTCAGCTCCCCGAACCCCTTAAGAAATGTGGCCATTGCTGAAAATTCTGGGAGGCCAAACATCTGGACAGTACCCATGTTTCAAAAGGCTGATCTGGAGAACAGGAGTCCAGTCTAAGGATCTTCTCCACACAAAGGAATATAAAGGACAGTGAAGCAAATAAGCGCAGGCATAATGAGCAATAGTGCAACTTTCTGGGCAGAGACTGGAATTCTTTTGGCTCTTAGCTGTGTGGGTTAAATCTGAAAAGTCTCAAGGATATGAGAGGAGGGGGAAGAAGAAGGTAAGGAGAGTGAGTGAGTAGGGGTGCCTTGCCTTCCTGCCCACACTTGCCTGTAGCTCTTGAGCCTTCCTTTAATATCTATGCAGACTTGGATTACCAATAGAAGAGAATATGTGTAGCCCAGGGTTGAACTGTGGAGTCCTTGGGGTTCCCTTAATGCAATCATCATGTGGGAGATGCTTTGTTGCACCAGTTCATCATGTATCTCATCAGTCAGCTGTTATTTGAATTGGTCTATTAAGCTTCTTTCATTCCAGACCACATCTTTTGCCACCAACTGGAATTTTGTAACTTATTCCTTTATTGAATAGTTATCCTGCTGGAGGCAGTGAATCTTACAGTTAGTTGTCACTAGTCTGACAAGATCTGCAACATTCTCTCTCCAATGTGCAACAAAGTTAGCAAAGTTGTTTGAGTCTGGACTAGCCTGGATCAGTAAGAGACTGGCTATTTGGCCCATCAGAAGAATACCATCCTGGTTCAGTTCACAGAAAAGCTCTCCGGATTCGGTGAGACATACAGTTTACTCTAGCTAAGGCAACACATTGCTTGACAACTACAAAGCAGGCATATGGTATTGGATAGTTTTTGTGGCAGTCACAGATATCCTGTGTAGTTACTTGGTGTTGATGTTGGGGCAAGGTATTTTGTAGCTGATCAATGGTCAGAGTACCCAGAAGTGTAGCATTTGTGTGATGGGTTCTCCTCCCACTCATGTGAGAATAAAGGAGAGGCAACCAAACTGCCAGGCTCCTCTCGGTAGCTTTGAACTTGGGTGACGTTCCCCAGAAACTTAATAAGGACCTTTCCTAACTATGCCATATTGAAAGTGAAGTGAAGCAACTTCCGGGGGAGAATGGCGGACTGAAGACTGCTCTGTGAAAAGCAGAGCCGATGTTTACAGTCAAGAACAGGGAACCAGGAAGTAGATTGGCTCCTTCAACCCTCTCTGGATAAAGAGAGAACATGAGATAGCCCAAGATGTGCTCCATATGGTTGTTTCTCACAAGGAGACTGCAAAGCAATGGCCTCCGGAGGGTGAAAGAACAGGGAGCTGAGGGAATTTGCCACATTTGCTCCAGCCACAAACAGAGTCTTTTCAAGGGATGTTAAGTTTGCATTTCCCTTTCAGAAACTGCCTTTAAAGAAGTTAGACACCTTCAAAATGGCAAGGCTGGAGACACTGGGTGAGTGCCTTCAATCCTTAATATAAGAAATTTTATATACATACATACATACATACATATATAATATAAGAAATATAAGAAATAATATAAGAAAATCAAGATGTATCTTTACAGTCTTTAAAAATTTAAAATAAACAGCAAAAAGCAAGACAAGATTTTGGCTATAGAAAGTTTCAAATGGATTAAGGGCTCAAAAATGTTGGAATATTGGATTTTGAATATTAAGACTTTGAAATTAATTTTAAAGAATAAATGCATTTTTGTGGGAAAGAAAAGCTGCTTTGATATTGGAGACATAACAAGACAAGCAACTTATTATGGCGTTCATGGATATTATTGAGGAACTGCACTGGGACCTTGAATCAATATGTTGTGTCTTTGTGGGAACAGCCTGTTCCTAGTAGAGAATGCTATAGAAAAAGATATGCAACAAAGCCTACCCGAGATTAACATGAATGAGAATTTGAATGAGAATTTGTCACCAGATATAAAAAATGTTTTGGATGAGGGTTTAAAAATTAAGAAGGAAATAGTTGAGATGTAGAATTATGAGTTTTATATATGTTAATTAATGTTACTATTTTAGGGCTTTGCTTGAACTTTTTGCTGATTGGAGAAAACATTACTTATTGGATTTGCCTGTAGTTAAGAGATGAGTTATGGGATGAAGTGTTTTATATCTGTTAATTAAGAGGAGGTGAAGAGATTGTAAAATTGTTTACATTTTTGTAATGAGGGTGGGAAGTTGTTTTCTTAAGGTTTTTTAATTTTTCTTTCTGTTTTTGCTTTTTTACAACTTTTTTTTTCTTTTCTTTTTTAGTTTGTATTATATTTTACCATTGTAATTAAAACTTTTAATAACATTATTATATAAAAGTAAAGTGAAGCCATTCCCCCCACCCAAAAATATTTCTGATACTTAAGGCTTTTGCCACAATTTATATTTTGTTTTATTTTTCTTCCCATCTTTTCCAGAACTTAATGGAAAACCTACTCACAATCTATGCTAAGAGGCAGTTGCTTATTCACATTCTCCACATTCCTGTCCTGTGCACCTGTGGCATTCCATGGGCAAAGATAAATCAGATACTCAGATATGTATCACTTGTCCCTGATTTCTATGAAGAAGAAGAAGAAGAAGAAGAAGAAGAAGAAGAAGAAGAAGAAGAAGAAGAAGAAGAGGAGGAGGAGGAGGAGGAGGAGGAGGAGGAGGAGGAGGAGGAGGAGGAGGAGGAGGAGGAGGAGGAGGAGGAGGAGCTATGATTGCCCAGAAAATGTCCCCCCCCCCCCAATTTTCCTTTTCCAGTCAAGTTGCTTTCCCCCACTGGCACTCATGTAATTGGCCTGTAAGTTACGTTCTTTCAGTATGATTTATATATTATCAATAGTTGTAGTCACCCAAGCAAATTCAAGCTAGTCAGAATTATGTTTAGTGAATGATGAAATGTCAGCTGCTGACATTTCACAATAAATCAATTACAGTTTGGAAATGGATTGAGTACTGATCAAAATTTGCTAAGAAGAACTTCTTAGTGTGTATGTTCCATTTTTAACTTGATAATTTGTAGAAGAGAAGACCAACCTTCCTCTAAATACTGCCACAAAGAAGTTACCTTTATCATACTTTTTTCTGCTATAAAACTACTAAAATCACATATACCAGCTTAGGTCTGAGGATGACTATAATCCCCTGGAGGACTTTATATGGCTTCCCATAACTTCCTCCAAAAACACATATTTCTATTAATGGCACAATAAACTCATATTACTTGTAGAATGCACATTACCTCCACAATAAATATATGCATGACTGGCACAACACCTTAAAAATAAATATTATTATGCCTTGTAAATTTATTGTAGATATATAAAATATCAGGAAGGTTAAGAAAATCTTGCTAATAGGGATGTCACTCAATGAAGAAAGTTTAATCAGTTATATTATTATTATTTGATTGAATGTTTAGATTTATGAAGTAAAGCAAGAGTTCTGATCCAAAATCTATGATATCATGCTAGAAAAGTTGTATGTGAGAAAAGACAAAATACCTTTTCTGTTTGCACTGTCCTGTGTGAGGAAGTTAGTATCCCTTTTCCAAGATGCTGTTTATCATCTTCAGTTTTTCAGATAAGTACTTATATTTATATATTTTAAAATCTGCTGATTAACTGGAACAACTTTTTTGCTTAATTTAATAGTAACAAAAACATTATTTCAGAAATGTGACAGTGAAGTGAGAGTATCAAAGAAAATGTTTTGGCCATATTATTTCACATTTGATCCACTCAAAAAAAGTAAGGTTGCTTTATCAAGACGTATATTACAAACATCATAGATGGAAACAGACTATGTCACGATCTGAACCCAGGAAGAAAGCTTTGACAAGTGGAATGGTTTGGGCATTTATTTTGATGTATTAATTTTTGAACAGACCCAATGCTGAAAAAAGGATTTTTATTGGCACTGATGATATTATCTAGTTGGGTAATGAAATGTCTGCAAGCAACAACCAAGCTCACAGAGTACCAAGAACTCCAAACTGTTCTATGTATTTCTGCCCTACATTGCCATTCAAAAAGAAAATCAGCATTTAAAAATTAGCTTATAATGGAAAATTTCTTATATTCCTGCACTCCCCAGTTTTGAGATTTTAATATTACAGAGATACATAATTTTAGAGAGCTATACACTGTGCATTTATTTAAATCAGCATCACTTTATTCTTTGGCTGAAAAGTTCCAAGATCATCTTAATGATAATAAATAGAAAGACAGGGTCTGCAACAACAACATAAAAGGAAAAAACAAGGGAGAAGAGAAGAGAGAAATTAAATATCAATGATTAAAATTAAATTATAGTTCTTACAACAGTATGATCAATTGAAAATTATTGAGATGAGTTTGAGATTGAGACTCTCAGCAGATTGAGACTCTCAGCAGAACCCAAATGGTATGTTTACATATAGGATTTATGTAATGTACAGAAGAGGTTGGCAATTTACAATATGAGATTTCCATTGACCCAAGATTTTCCATTGTCCCTCCTCCTCCTCCTCCTCCGCCTCCTCCTCCTCCTCCTCCTCCTCCTCCATTTTACTAGTTTGATATGCTGCTCCAAATCATGTTTGATTCTGAGAAGCTTATAGACCTCAGTTATAAGGTAACAACTAAACATAACAGTATAGACATAACAAAGTAATAAAATAATGCTATAATACATAACATACCACATGCTGAAGAATAACCAAGACACTATCCTATTCAGGAGAGATTAAAATGATCCAGCTTTCAAAAGACTGCTGAAACAGCCATGTCTTAAAAGCTTTGTGTAAAACTAACAGGATTGGGGTCTGTCTGCTATCAGGAAGAACAGTATTTCAGAAAAGTGGGATAACAGTTAAGCAAACCTGTCCCCATAATCCCTGCACATGATATTCCCTAAGGGTTGGGACCCAGGGGGAGACTGCTTTTCCAGGTCTCAACAGATAGGTAAAGGCCACTGGAGAAGATGGTCCCATAGATACCCAGGTCCTGAGCTATTGCTTTGGTATGCTTACATAAATTATCTAGAATCATGTTCTCTGTAATTATTTTCTATGAAACATTTAAGTAGATTGATCTTGATGTATTGGTTAGTAAATGGAGAATCCATTCAAAGGGTTTGTACATGGAAGCCTCAGCGTTTTTTCACATCGTTGACTAAATACATAACTTTTTAGATTAAAATAGTGGCTCCTATACTTTGTACCATTTACCAAATACTTTGTATTAGATAATGTAATGTTATTCTCTAAAACAATTATTTCTAACTCTTCCATGTTGATGATTAGAACAACATCCTTCAACTTACTCCTAAGAAAATGCCATAATTCTACATAATAAAATAACTTCTGTGTATGTGGATAAATTCAATTAGGTATTTAGTGAAGTATTTAAACTAGAAAGGAGATTGGTAATCTCATTAATTGTGACAGGCAAGTCAATTAGCAAGCCAGCTAAAGAGCATCTAATGTTGACAATAAATCTTGAATTATGCTTGCAAAACAGAGCTTTAATTTCTTACCCAAAATTCTGTTCAACAATTTGTTGTTTTTCAGGTAATTGCAGCAATCTTAAAACTGTTTACTTTGATTGCACAAAGATCAATATTATTGATTACTTTGGGGCAACTAGTCCAGCTATCTCTGCTACAATCAATAACTCTCAAAAACACATCTGACAATTACATTTGTAGTCCAGATGTAATTCAGACAATTGGCACAGACTGCTTGGACAGGTGTAAGTTTATTACCAATGTTTGGGAAGATTCCGTTTAGTTTCTAATTAAGGCAAGGAACTGATGGTGCCATCGCTTTTTTTTTTTCTTCGGGTTTTGAAAATTTCCTTTCTCACTAAGGAATTGTGTTGAATATTTCTGTTTAGTGAACTCCAAAAACGCAGCTGAGATTTAGGGATGGCAGTTAATATTTGGAAATTCACTACTATGTTTCCTAAAGCTAAGCTGAACGAAATTTAATGCTTAAACCATTTTGTATTTGGAAAAGTTATTGTGATGTTTCTTCCCTTCACCACAAGTTTGCATAAACATATTGGGAATATTGTCAAACATAGTGGAAATCCACATATTACCATTTCAGGGACATGGGGAGTTGCAAATTTATAGTGTGGTTATGCCTTCACAATGTTCCTTTCCACAAGTTATAGTAAATATAATGGAACAGGATGATATATGGTACTTCAGCTCTTGAGATAAACCCATCCAGTTTAGGGTTTGCATTAAAACTGCATATGATTCAAGCTCCTCTTTACAGGGAAGAAGATTAGTACAGATAGGAGTATACAGGTCAACTCTTATAAATAATCATAGTTTTATTGCATGTACCACAAAGAGGAAAAAGTAGTAGTACTTTAAGCATTGTCTAGTAGCATCTTAAAAGTTGTCAGGTTTAGCCCAGGGAACTCCAGGAGACCATGCAGATTCAGTCCAGCAAGGTTTATTAGCTACCACCTCTATCAAGAATCTTCCCAGACTGAAACCAGTTCCCAGGGTCAATCAGTAAACAGAGCCTGCATTCCTCAGGGAGGTGCCAGTCTCCTCCTCTTATCTCTTCCTCTCGCTTCGGGAGACGAAAGAGAATGCTTGACTCCCTGACTCTGGCCTCCACAATCCCATTCCACCACAAAAGTGTAGCCAAAATAGAAAAAAAAGTATCTTAAGCAAAGAAAAAAAAAGCAATAGCATTGTTGTTTGTTCATGTTTAACTTGCATCTTCTTTCTTCTGGTAGATCAAAAGTGATTACGTTACTAAAAGTACTTTAGTTTTAAAAGATACAAGGGAGCATTAATAATAAGGTGCTTTCACTTCACCATCTTGACTCCACCCCCTACTAAAGGTAGACCACAAAAAACTGGGGGAGCAAGCAATGAAAAGCTTTTCTTCTTGAAGGCAGAAAAAAAGGCTTCTCTAGCCTTAAGAAGCACAGCAGCCTTCTGTGATAGTACGATCTTTCCAAGAGCTTTTAGCGTGTCTACAAAATTGTCTGAGTGAGCTACACTATTGACTGGAAGACTGTGCAGACAGAAAGAAAAACAGCTCTCTTTCTCTGCGTGTTTAGGCATGTGTGTGACATTTGACTCGTCACTGCTCAGATAAAATCTCTATGATAGTACTGAGTATTTTTTTGAGATCACACTCACCTTTTGCTAGTGGATAGTAGCAGTAGCAACTGCTCCTTTGGCACAAGAAGATGAGAAATGGCTAGGCTAGATCACCATCTGAGAAGACCGGACTGTGCACATTCTGTTTATAGTCACTTTTATATCAGGTGCCATAATCAAAATACAGCTTTTGCAGGTCAAGGTTTAATTGTGTGTGTGTGTGTGTGTGTGTGTGTAGTGCTTTAGCACACTAAAAAAAAACAACACCTTGCTGTGACTCTGGGGCATGATGGGAAGCAAATGCACAATCCATTAAACAGCTCTGAATATGAGCAGCAGTTGGGAGTGATAGAAAAGCCATTTACTGTAAAACAAAGGCAAAAAGAGGCTCTGTACAATAGTTTATTCTACTCTGAACAACATTTGCTTCACTCAGTTCCATTTGTTATGATATGTGTTTGATTTATTTCCATTTATTGTTACATTTGTAACATCCCTTTTCTCTGGGAGCTCAAAATGGCCTACGTAGGGTCTTTTCTATTTTATCCTCAAACAGCAGTGCGTTGAAGGGAAACTGTAGTGAGAGACAGTAAGTAAATCCAAATTACTCAGAGAGCTCCTTGGGAAAAAACATTGTGATCCAGTTTTATATTTCATCTAAAAAGACCCCCCCCCTTTTTTTTTAGGACATAACAAAATACTTCAATCTAGGTAAGCTCCTTTTCTGCAGAATTTTCTTTATACGTTCATCATTTTCCCAGGGTCAGATCATCAGAAATATCATTGGTAGTTCACCGGTCACAGTCTAATAACGATTTCAATCACACACTCTCTCACACACAACCATGAAATCCACCCAGTTGATTCAGTTTGCTTCACTGATAGCCAGGTTGGTAGTATTTTTTAATGGGATGAAGATAGATTAGATGTTTATTTAGCTGGAAGTGTCATCAGGGTAAGGAAAGTGAATCACAACCTTTCAGTTCCTCACATCTTACTTAAATCTGCTTTACTGCACCATTTAAAAATATAGATGTAGCATTGTGCTGATAACTATATCATGATTATAGTATGATAGCTGATTGTGGATTGATGCCCTTTTGGTTCAATGCATGTGTAACCTGGTAAGAGATATAACATCTGTTCGTAGAGGTTTCACAAATCATTTTTCTCTTTCAAGTGCATGCCCTTCCATTCTTTGAAGCTTGTGTGTATTGAGAATCCAGCAGCAATTGCCATAAATGTTTTTTTCATTACTGACCAGTCTTATGTAATTTATAATTTGGCAAGACATTAAGTACTTGGCATTTATTGATGAACAATTCAATCTATAAACTCTACTGAAATTCAGCAGGGCATTTGTGCAATTGTAGTTTTTGTTATCTGGATCTCTACATGAAAGACTTTTGATTTACCTGCTAATGGAACATGTCATAGAATAATAAAGTCACCTACTGTGTTAAAAAATTTAGCTTGGATTGCAGCCACAATTTTTAAACAAGAAGTATACAAGAGTGTGTAATATCTATTACAATGTTGTGATCATCCCTATCTGTCTCCTGGTACTGTGTTTTATATCCCTGTTGTTAAAAATCCAAGGAGGATTTTAGTGGAAAAGCAGTATGTTAAATATTATTTGTAAAAGCTCACTAGATATAATGAGTTATTTTAATCTAATGCTGAGTATTAGATATGTGTTGGTAGCAAACTATAAAACTAATTTGTGTAAAATGTTGGAACCTGAAGGCTCAGGAAGTGGGACTGAGGATGGTATTTGTTCATTTATTTTGGGAAATTTATGTACCCTTCCATAGCAAGTATCAGGCAGCTTATATCATTTAAAAATCAAAATAACAATATATTATAAAAGTGAAATTAAATGACAGTAACATATAGGACAGATAAAAACAAAGAAACATGATACGATTAGCTAGTAAAATCTAACTGGACAAATGAAAAGTTTAGCTTTTAAGTCTGTGTTTCAGGCCAGGCATGACAACAGATATCTACCATTCAGATATTCAATTTGCATTTTGCAAAAGCATTGAAAAGCAGACTTGATATGACTAGCGAAATTACTTTATTGCAGACAAGAAAAGAATAATATATATATATAAAAGATTTTGCTACCACAGTTAATAGGAATCAGGATTTGAATCCTATGCATATATTCTACACAGAGTGAAAATCTTAAGCATACATAAATCAGGGTTTAAATCATAAGTAGTTTTCTTCCCACCCATTTAGAGTGGACTGAATTTTGGTCATTCTTTGACTGGCTTTGAACATCTGAGGCACCCTTACTATGTTTACATAACCATTCTACCTTGCCTGAGAATCATTGATTCCCACCTCAGTAGCTTCGGTTCTTACATTGTCTTAGCTAGGTAATGTAAGACAGACAGGTAGTAAGGCTGGTAATAGGCCATCCAACAAATACAGTTCATAAAACTCAGCAATAACTGTTGCTTATTGCCAGAGGCCAATCTGCAACCTCTTTAAAGTACAAAAGAAAAAAAAATGCTCTGCTGGTTTATAGCTCTACAATTTTCTACACTGAGAATTACAGCTACCTTCTTCACTGGTTTCAACCCTTGCATCTCCATCTCTATTTATTCTTCCCCTCTCCCTTTGGACTTTGAAGAGCTAAGTATATTGCCCCTCCCTTTGGACCAGAAGATATTGTGCCCCTTCTTCCATTTCCATTTTTTCATCAGCTGGAAATGTCGAATTCTCCTCCTTTCACGTTTTTCTATCCCCTCTGCTTTGTGGGGAGTGGAATTTCTATTTCTCCAGTCCATGCTGCTCTTATGCTGAGAATAAAAAAATATATTCCACCTCAATTTGTTTTCTACTGACCAAGATAGGAGGTGGCGGTAGGGCAGAATGTGCAAGGGGGATGTTTTATGACCAGAAGGGAATGGGAGAAAAATGGTTGTATCTTCAGTATGGTTGGAAGCTATAGATGAAAGGTTAGAGGATTTCTGTGTACAAATATAGAAAATTGATTTTAAAAGTGACCTCCATCCTCTTAACTGGTCATGTAGAAAGAAGAAATCTAGTAGAAAAATCAGCTTTGGTTTCCAATAGCAATGATGGTTAGCAGAGTGCACATATGAGACCTTGGCACAATCCAGTTGATCCTTGAGGAGATGCCGAGCCACCTGAGGTTCCTGGAAAAAACAGAAAGCCTTTGGAATAGAGGAGGGTAGCAGGTGTGTGTATGTGGTAACTACAGATAGCTTGAAATGGTGACATTGAGTAGAGGCATAAACTGACTTGTTATAACTGAACTCAGCCACAGGTAAAAGATCAAGCCAGTTGTTTCGATGGTAATTAACTTTACTGTTAAAGAGCAATGAAAGAATTGTTCTTTCTGTCTTCTCCTTTTCTCCACCTGAATATAGAGAATGGGCAGAGGGCAGGCTGATCTTAACATTCTTTTTAAAAAAATCCCCTCTCACCCCTACCGGTAGTATGTGTCTTCCTCAATCTCAGGTCCTCTACCAGAGGTCTAGGAGTTTGAGGGTTCTGAGCAGTATCTTAGCTGTTCCTAGCACTGCATTCTTCTGGACAGATAGCTCTGGTGTTGTTCCTGAGATCTGTTGGAGCCACTCTCCCAGCTTAGGAGTCACAGCCCCAAGTGCTCCTATTACCACTGGGACCACTTTGGCCCTTACTTTCCATATCCTCTCTAGTTCCTCCTTCAGACCCTGGTACTTCTCCAGCTTTTCATACTCCTTCCTGATGTTGCTGTCATTTGGCACTGCTACATCTATCACCACTGCTGTGTTCTGTTCTTTGTCTACTACCATGATGTCTGGTTGATTGGCCAGTATCTGCCTGTCCATCTGGATCTGAAAGTCCCACAGGATCTTAGCCCTGTTATTCTCCACTACCTCCTGTGGAATCTCCCATCTGGACTTGGGAGGGTCTAGTCCATACACTGTGCAGATGTTCCTGTACACAATGCCAGCTGCTTGGTTGTGCTGTTCAGTGTATGCTGTTCCTGCCTGCATCTTATACCCTGCCACTATGTGTTGGACTGTCTCTGAGGCTTCTCTTTGACAATCCTTTTGCCATTGTTAAAATGGTGCATCAGTTGTCAAAACAGTAGTGTCTGAAACAGAAATAACATTCTAGGTAAAATATTCATCTTAATCACAGAAATTCTCCCCAACATTGACAATTATATTTTCTCTCATCTTAACATATCTTTTTAAACTTCATTCCATGTATTAATATTGTTATTTTGAAATAACATACAATTCATATTTGTCATAGTAATACCCAAGTATTTTACCTTCTTCTCAGTCTTAAAACCCGTTTTATTCATCAATTCTGTTTGCTCTTGTATTTTCATATTTTTGTTAACATCTTTGTCTTCTGTTTATTAATCTTAAAATCTGCTAATGCACCAAATTCTTTTAGTTTACCCATTAATGTTTCAATTCCCTTTAAAAGATCTTCCAAAACCAACACCAAATCATCTGCAAAAGCTCTTAACATATAATTGTCTTTTTTAATCTTTACTCCCACAATCCTCTCATCCAGTCTAATATTTCTATTCAATTTTTCAAGAACCAAAATAAACAAAAGAGGGGTCAGTGGGCTACCCATTTTTATAAAATTCTCTCCAAAATTCATATTTGCCAAAACCTTGAAGAGGAAAGTCCAGTTCAAATTGTCAAAAGCCTTCTCTGCATCTAAGACAATCAGTGCAGCTTGTTTTTCATTATGTTGCTCCAAATGTTCCAAAATGTCCAACACAATTCTAACATTATCCTTTAACTGTCTTTTAGATAAAAACCCACATTGATCTTCATGAATAAATTCTTCCAAAATTATTTTTAGTCTATCAGCTAAAATTGTTGTGAACAACTTGTAGTCATCATTCAATAATGATATCGGCATGTAATTTCTTGTTAAGGTCAAATCTTGTCTGTCTTTAGGTATTAATGCTATATTGGCCTTTTTCCAAGTGGCTGGCATCTTTCCTCCCTGTATGATAGAATTCATTGTGTTTTTAGAGGTTGTAAAAGTTCATCCTCAAAACACTTATAATAAAAACATAATCCATCTGGTCCAGGACCCTTTCCTGGTTTAATCTTTTTTACAGCTTCAGAAACTTCCCTTATTGTTATAGGTCAATTCATAATTTGTCTTTGTTGTTCTGTAATCCTTGGCAGATTTTGATTTTTTTAAGATATTCATCTATTTTCTCCAAAGGAATGTCTTGTCCTTTGTACAAATTGGAATAATACTGATGAAATGCTTTTTGCATAGCCACATTATATGTTAATATAATTTTATCTTCAAGTTTCAATATAATTTTCTTTTCTTTTTCTTTTTGTAATTTATATGCCAACCATCTCCCTGGTTTATTTGCAAACTCAAAAGTTATTTTGCTTTACATAGTTCATTTTATTTCATTTCTCTTACTGTTAGCATAGATAACTGTTGTTGTAAATGTTTAATTTGTTGAGAGATACTTATCATTTCTGGCTATTTCTTTAATTCTTCTTTTTATTTTCTTTTTATCTCATCCAAAATAGCCTGTGTTTTCTCTTGCCTCTTCTTTTTGAGTTCGCTATTATGTTGTATAAAATAACCTCTAATTTCTTTACTTGTATCCTAGACCATTCTTAAATCAGTGGCTTTGTTTAAATTATTTAAAAAAATTCTTTCAATTTCTTTTTACAATCCTCTACTATTGTTTCTTTCTGTAACAATATTTCATTTAGTTTCCATCTGAAGGAACTAGATTTTCTTTTATTAATCAAACTCACAGGATTATGATTGGAAGAAGTCTTTGGCAATACCTCTACTTTAGAATCATTAGTAGCCAAGTTCTTTGAAATCCAAATCATATCTATTTTTGGAGAGGGTCTATGTCTTTCTGAAGAATAAGTATACTCTCTTGAACTGCCATTTTTCTATCTCTGTATATCAACCAACCCTAAATTATCCAATACATTTTTAAAAAATGGGGGGGGGGGGTAATTTATCTTGAGTGATTTTAATATTTTTCTCAGAAATTCTGTCTAGTTGTGGGGAAATCATGCCATTCTAATACCCCATCAAACACCAATTTTCTTAAGGAAAACCTATTAATCTCTCCGTAAGTCATTTGTAGAATATTACTTTATCCTCATTTGGGGCATAAATTTGATCTTAACATTCAATCATTGAAATAGAGCTTCCTAGGAAATGTGCTACGAATCTCATGCCTTTGTCAGAAAGCAGATGCCTGGGCAAGCCATGTTTCTGAAAACTTGAATGAACAGATGAGCTGCTTATTCATTTGTAATGAAATGGGCCATCTTAGAGAAAAGAGGAAGCATCACCAATATCCAGGTTCTTCAGATGTTGTAAGTCAGTAAAAAAAAAAAAAAAAAACCCTAATACAATTGTGTCCTAAGGCTCCTATGATGAAGGGAGGGTTAGGATCCAGCTGCCTTGGTTAGTGAGAGGCTTGGTATGATAAGTACAGCAAGAAGAAATATAGGCAATTTAGCTTGAGATGAGGGCTAAAATGAAAGAGGGTGGCAGTGAGTTCTCACACTGATAAAGAGGCTGATAACATTTGTGTATTCATTACCTAGGTGCAGGGCAGCTGACATTCCCAGAAGCAATAGATTGCATTTCCCCTGCACTAAAACTATGGTAGAAATAAAGGTGAATTATTTTGAATGATTACATCTCTATCTCTCTCTATATATTGTATTTGAAATCAAAAGTATTAGTTAGAATTCTTGTGCTTAAACTGCTCTTAATAAATCTAATCAGAATTCAGAAAGACCTGTTTCCTTGGTTGTTCATTTCCAGTTCAATTTGTGGCTACGGAATGTTGATATTATTATATCAATAATAATTATTATTTGTCTATATTATTATAGACAAATTCAGGCACTATGACAACATTAAACCAGGTCTACTTGGGAATTGATGGAACACTAAAGGAATTGTGGGTGAGAAGAAAGAATTCTGCTATTCTTTTTTTTCCCCTCCTACTCCCTTCACCCCCACTAAGTGTCTGAGGAAAGTTGTATTAACATATATCAGACCTATGTTTATATTGTGGAGAGCCTAACCAATTTACATGAATACTCTATTAACATTCCTCCTTTTAAACCATCAACAAGGTGTTGGACTTATGGGGAAGGGTGGCATTTTGCAAGCAGTTGCCCTAAACACTCCAAATCTGGCTTGGCGGGAAATAAGTGGCCTGGTCTCCAAGATCTCAGGAGCTGGGTCAACTACAAATTAAGTGAAATCCAGATATGCAGAAGTACAGACCAACAGTTAGTCGTTTGGTGCTATGGGCAACTTCATTAAATCCTCCATTGCACACAAATGTTCTCTTTCCACTCAGCCTGTCCAAATCTCTTTAGGGTTGAAACTATTGATGGCTGGTTGTTATACATCTGCAAATAAAGAATCTCTGGCTTGTAACTCATAGATGGGACCTTTATATAGCCAATAAATGTCAATATATTGTAGTCTGGTAATCTATAGTTCCACAATATCCAGTCCAAGGTTTGTAAGCTGAGGATTCATTTGTAAAGCAAGGAATCAGGAAAAAGAGGAATGTAGATCTGATAGTGGCAAATTGTTTTCAACAAGGGGAGGGGATCTGGAGCACATTTTATAGCCAGAATTCCTGCTTTGCCCCCTCCTTTCTAGGCGTCATTCTGATCTCTACTGTCTGGACTTCTTTAGTGGTGGTGCAGTTTCTCCCAAGGTCAGGCTCTGACGTCTTGCAATCTGAATCAACAGCCATTTGTATTAAGTCAGATTCACAGGTGGCTGACTGAATTGCAGGCTGAGTTCCCTGAATGGCTGCCTTATAAATTGCAGACTGAGTTTCTGCTAGCTTCTCTTCTTCAGCCTCAGAATTAAAGCAGTCCATGACAGTGGCGTATAAATGATGTAAAATAAAAATATGAAATAATCAGTCATATCTGAAAGTCTTCAGTTAGGTCAAGTGCTAAATAAAGAATTAAATGAATGCAGAACTGAGATTTACTGCCAAACCTAGATATGAAATATAAGTAACAGTGTAGGCCAGTAAATGCACTCTTGTCATATCAGATTTACTGCACCTCTAAGCTTCTTTCTTGTAACTTTGGCCCTAATAATGGCTTTCTCTCCAGCAAGGAGACATTAATGAACATGATTCTTAATTGGCTTTTAAGAATGTGGATGCTAATAAACCTTTCCTAATTTACTCACATGATCATACAAACACATACTTAAGGAATGATGGACATTATCAAGTTTGCTATGTGTTCTATACCTATTGGTCAAGGTTTCCAGGGAAATCTAGCAGAATGGGCACAGTTGGTTCATGTATACTGCTTTTAGCCACAACTTCGAGGATCAGTTACCTACAGATTGACCACCTCTTTGGATACTTTTCACCCACTAAGCCAACATGGAGATTCAGTGGCCAGAAATGAACTATATCCAAAGCCTTGGAAGATTCTCTGGGAATTGCCTTTCTCCGGAAGCACAGAATATCCTTACTCTAGTCGGCAGAGCATTCTCAGAACATGCTAACAAAAGGACTGAGGTCTTGGTTCCTCTTACCAGACTTTATAGAAATGTAGTCTAGTGAAAGTCTTATCTATGAGAAACACTCACTAAAACTTCCCTAATTAGAACTGGCAGCTGCTTGTTTCAGAGGCATCCACAAATCTCAGGGCATACTTCTTCAACCAAGTCTTTGGTAATCTATAGGAAAGAGAAATCCAAATCTTCAAAGTTATCTGTATTTTAGTTCATGAATCAAATAAGACCAATAAGGCAAAAGAGAGACAAGCTACACAAAGCTTTCAATTAAATATATTATAGAACAAGTATTCTTATGTGTTAAAAAGAATCTTTACACAATCATTGTAACTTCTAACAGATGGCTGGTTGCTCTATTTCAGCCTGAGCACTCAGTCGAATTGGGTTATAAGCAGTTTACTTTCAAGTTTGCAAGAGTTTATAGGCTTTAGCAGGCAGAGTGCTGGTATGGGCAAGTATACACATGTACTAGCAATGCTAACAGGTAAAAGAAATCTTGCTTTTATGAATACAGAGCCAAAGCAGAGCACAAGTAATTATAGTCCAGAAGCAGTCCAACAATCTAGGTATCACAAAAAGTAGTCAGTCAGTCCAGGGTTGAAAAGCCAGGGGTCAGGCAGCACACAGGATCTAGAGGCATGAAAATACAGTATGGAATAAAATTGGAGTGTTTTTTCCAACAGGGAAGCTACTGTTGGCAGTTGCATTGATATAAGCTGGTGTGGGTGAGACCCAATTAAGGCCATTGCCTCTTTTGCAGACCACCTCTGTTTGGCTCTCTAGAATTCATGGCACATTCTTGGGCTGGGCAATTGCTCAGCATCAGGGCCTCTATCATCTCACTTGTTCTGCACCTGTTCCTGATGATTGCTGGCAGAGTTAGTCTCAGGTACTTGATTGGTCCCAGTTGCTGATGTTGACATTTGTACAGAAGAGGCTTCTCCATGTCTGTCCTCTGACTTGGAGAGATCATGACACCAGTCTAGACGGAGACCTGAAGATCATAGAGGCAATGAGAGGAACAGAGTTCAAGTTCAGCAGCAGAGTTTCCTCTAAAGACCTAATTCCTTTGAGTTGGATCTTTTATACCTTTTTCAGGGTTCTAATGTATCCTGTCTATTCAACCTGATTCATCAAGACTCTCAAGGTATGCTTTCACTTCTGATTGGTCAAGAATTTATGGCTTGTGATTGTTCTCTTCTTATCAGTCAAGTATAGTTTTCTAGATTTATTGTTGCCCATCCTTTAGGTATATCACTGAAAATCTAGTCTCTTATCAGTCCTGTCTATCACTCTGGTTCTTCTGCTGGGTTCTAATGAACACTTGTTTTTGATTCTCTCTTCCATACAGTATTTGAACTGTCTTTCATCTAATTCCCAAATCTGCATGAATATAAATAGCTCTTGCTAAGCTAATTGCGTAAACAAGTTATATAATTAAGCTCTATAAGCTTTTATACATAAGCTGAAGCCTGAATGCAAATCCTGTATCTGTGTTTCAAATTTTCCATCATAATTTTTGTTAAGCAATGGAAAGCAATAATTAATACAAAATGGTCAATAGTGCCTCTAAGGGTGATACAAATGAGTAACTTTGTGCTTACTTTCTGTGCATAGCTTTCTAGGTTATATGCTAATTTTAAATGCTTTAGTTTCAGTGGTGCAAAATCTGCAGAATAATAAGTACCGTATGCGTAGTGTTGTAATTAAAGCTCCACCCCTTTTGTTCACATCACGCACACACACAAAGGGGTGGGGCTTCAATTGTAATTCTACATTCAGCATCTTACAGATTTTGAACCTCCCATCCTCATGGGCTCTCATGCTTAGTTTCATTGTTCTATCATGAAACATAATGCTATAGTTGTATAACTTATTTGGTTAATAGGACCATTTTAAAATTAGGGCTTTAATCCTTACTGAATACAGTAGAAAGTCAATTTATTAGATTCTGTTTAGGTTAAAACTACCTGTAATTTATAAGGCTAATCATTTATTACTGTTGTCTCTCATTTAGAGATGCCAACATTCTTGTGAAAGACTGAGAAAAACAGCTGGATTGAATAACAGTGGCAGCTTGTTCAGTGTGGTCTCTGCACAGGTGGGAATAAAGTCTGCAGCATACTTCAGTCAAAGAGATCCATTTGGCACAAGGCATATTTTTTTTGGCCTATCTTCTTTTCCAGTGGGTAGATACGTGCATCATAACTGACATAATGATGGACACAGCTATCACATAGGTCACAGAAGGAAAAGGTCATTGCAGCCAAACAAGAAACAGCAAATCACCAGTCTGGGAAACATTGTCAGGGAAATGTGTCTTGAAATGTGCATCTCCTTATGATTCTTTTCTAGTTTCAGGTTGTTATCTCTTATATTCCCCAGTCTGCAGACCTTAAAATGCTTGCTGTTGCTCTGTTGTGACTGAAGATCGGGGTCAGTTTCAAACAAAACTCCCCAGCAGAACAGTCATTGCAAGGGAAACCTTTTAGCAGCAAAACAATGAATTCTTGGAGAAAAATGGCAACAGGGGTTCTTAGCAGAGTGAAGGAGAGAAATGAATTTCAATGCCTGGAAATTCAAACCTCCACAAAATGACCAAGGGGCACTTAGCAGTGCGAAAGAGAGATAAAAGAAATGAGATTTGGGATAGAGCTCAGTAAGTGATATTCAAGTTTTGTTTACTAAATGAAAAAGCATAAATGTAATGTACCTTCAGCACAGAATAGATTTATTTTTTAGAAAAAAACTGAAGAAAAGCTGGAAGTACATAATACTGAAGGGGAAGATGGAATGAGAAAATAACGCTGTCATGGAAATAATCATGGCAATACTGAAGCAGGGTCAGACATCTGTTATCTTGTAAATCAAATTCAAATGTTTAATGACTTGCTGTTCCTGTATTCCATAGCTTGTTGTAAAATGCCTTGTAAAGGATCACAGAACCATCAACAGTGCAGGTCAATGGACCTCTGTATGTTCAGATCTCACAGCAGCAAGAGGAATTCAGAACCATCATGGTAGTTGGAAGGACTAGATCATTCTGGAATTAGATATTTCTTTTCACATTTTTCTGGGCACGGAAAAAGATGATTCAGAAGTGCCCAAAGTGCAGTGTCTTATAGAATTAATACGATTCCAAATCCTTTTCCTTGGCTTTGAAGCTCTGTTGTTAGCAAGCAAAGTTAACCAATACAGAAAATAAGTATAATGCAGATTTACAGCAGACCAAAAGAGACCATATACCAAATAGCATTAGATTTTATTTAAATTCAGACACTGAAGTAGGTGAAAACTCTGGCCTCTTCATTCATAGCCAGGCTTGCATATGTTAAAATTACAGCTATTGGTAGTAATGATATTTTATCAGAGATAAATATATTTAGAACTGAGGCTATTCTTTTGGCCAGACTGTTTAATCACTATTGTACCTTTTAGTAGAGATTTTCAGCCAATTTTTCAGTAATTCACTTAGGGTATATTGACTAAAATAAACCTTCAGTGATATTATGGCCTCTAAGGAAACTCTCATTTGACAATAAAGGGCAGCACAGTAGGACTGTCTGCACACTGTGCTTTTTGTCAGCTTTCTTCCTCTGCTGGAGCCTGTAGAAAACAGGGACTGCAGTATATCTCTGTTGATCAATATTAAACAAATAGAGCAGAATGTCAAGGAGAAAATTATTTGAAGGGGTGCTAAATTCCAGCACTAGTTGAAAACTTTTAGTTTCAAAATAGCAATGTTATAACTAATAATTGCTATTTAGTTTTAAGTAATGAAGCAAGTCAGAAATATAAAAGTGCTCCATTGCCCTTTAAATGGAGCTTACTGTAATGACACTTGAATGTTTGTACAATTTTTAATCTAAAGCTTTTTTACTTCAGGTCTTCACAGCAAGCCTTGGTAATTTACTCTATTGCAGGCAAAAATTGAAAGCATGAAAATTCAATTTTTTATTAACATATACGTGAAACAGAGAGAATTGAAGTTGCAGGAATTGGAGACATAGTGAGTAGAAGTCAGAGAATCTCACTTTCCTATCCATCTTTCCTGCAGGTAGGGGCAGGATGAGCACGAAGCATTTCCTTTTTCCCCACCCCTACCCGCAGTGAGCCAGATGTATCATTTGTCATTGTTTACGAGTCCTTTGTCCTTCTGAAAACCCACACAGATCTGAAATGAAAAGAGCAATTTCTACTTTTCAAAATGAGACTGACACATGGTCTCAAAGATAATACAAGGAAACAAATCTTCCCTCTTTTCTTTTTTATACGTAGGAACTGAAAAAAGCACAGGGGTGAATATTAATGTCTTCCATTTGATGCCTCATAGGATTTTCAATTCTTCCTTCAGAATACATTTTTAAACAAGTATCTTTTGTTTCTGAGATTATTATGATATCTGATTGGTTTGAAGGACTGTGGATCTACAGTAAAGAATAAAATTAACCTTGAAATCTGAATGATAAAACGTATCTCATGTGAAATGCAACTTGAGTAACAAGAAACTTGATGAAATAATTAAACTGATATCCTCCTAAATGTATGGTTTTATAAAGATCATAATAGCCTGAACTTTTTCTAAAAAGTGCACTAGGACCATCTTACTAGTGTGACTTACTGATACTAAATATTTTAAGCATATGAAACCTTGAATTCCGATATTATCTCAGTTAAAGTGCAATGATTTATGATGTATGATGGAGAATATAATGCTGGTTTCATGTGAAGATTTAAAATGTATTCCCTATTGAACCTTACTGTCAGAGACCACCCAATTTATGAAATACCAAAGGAGGATTTTATATATATAAATATATAACCAATAGAGCCTCAAGATTATTGTCTTGACTTTTGATGATCATGTGGCAGCAGATGAATACATTGCTTCACTATTTTGTAAATCTTGTTTCTTTGGAGAGCATATCTTTTAATGTTTTTGAAGCAAAAAGCCTTTCACTGGCTTTTTCATTGGTACTCTAGAGCTACAGAGAGAGTACATCTATTATATACCTTGTATGTAGTAGCTATAACTACATAGTCTCTGCTAAATTGCTATGCTGAAATAACCACATTCTTGCCATCTTAAAATCATTATTACCTACATTTAGCATCTGTGTGGCACACATTCCATCTGGCACTGCAAATAATTGGGTATGTTTAAAGGCTCAAATAATATTTTGGCCAATAACTCGTGAATTTATCCCTTGGATTGCCATATAAAGCCAAGTTCTGTAATTGGGGGTTATTTCTTTTGCAGTATATTCAGCTTCTGTTTTGAGCACTTACCTGGGAAAATCTGGGGTCTTCATCTGAAATATAGATGAACTTTCCCCCACTTTCTCAGGCACAGTTAATATATAATCACAGTATTAATTCAAATTAACCAGGCACAGTATCAACCAGAGATAATTGACATTAGCCTAATGCAAGCATTCATCTGGTTTACATGAAGGTAAAATGTCATGGGGAAGCGGTCAAATATTCCCAATAAATAAACATAATAATTTTCTTCTTCCTGTGTTGATGGAGGTCTAAATAAAGACTCATATTTATGATTCTCATTTAAACAAATAACTGAAACAAACAGGAAAGTATTAATGTTTTGTTTTGCACCGCAAAATGGAATGTAAATGGTATTGGAGCATGCATATAAAGGAAATGGTTAGTAAAATCTATTTGGAAACGGTTGAAAAGTAGAAAGCACAACAAGTGAAGAACAGATAGATTCTATAAAGTCTTATGCTTTCTTGAGCTAAGAATATATTACTCTAGAAAACAATAAACATACACAAGGAACCTATATATATACTGTATGTGTACTGCATTTAACAAATAAGTACCAAATCCTTGCATAAAATGAAGGTATCTTTCTATTTCTTAAAAGAATAAAACATAAAATTAGCCAATAAAATATGATATTTAAATCTGATAGCAGCCCACTTATAGGCTAGCAGTGACTTTATCACTTTCCCAAGAGGTTTATCACTTTCTTCTGGGGTTTATCACACCTCAGTCACTGTATCTTGGTTTCTTAAAATTAAAATCCAATTACAAATCAGACGTGAAAGAAAGCAAAATTTAATATGTTATAAATAGTTCAGAAAGTTATATGTAGTTAATGAAACATATATATAATGCTAACTAGATTGAACTAGTAAATAATGAAATAAAGGCCAATCCATCTAATGGAACTGAGGTCAGTCCAAGAATGATGGAACTGAGAAAATATGACATTAATTTGGATAAGGAAGAAGGTGAGGCAATACAAATCTGAAACTGAAATCTTCCTGCTCTTGTGTTTTGTCTTGAAATAAAAATTGTATAGGAAGTGGCAGTGAAAAACAGCCATTTCATGTAACAGTTATATCTGGTGGCAATTTGGAGTAGTATTTTATCTATATATCTTCAGGCCTATCTGGCTTGGGATATAACTATTGTATCACATATTCCTTACTTGATCCTCAGAATGACATTTGGAAGTTGATTACACTTAAAGACAACCCTAATTCTGCCAGTCCATGTATCAGGAATACAGAAAAGCAAAACCCCCCAGAAAATATGGATCTAGTCATACGGCTAGAAGTACAGTGCTTTGCAATTCTTCTGTATTACTTAAACTTAGTCCTTTGTACAACTAAACTAGTTTGCTTTGGAGATTATGTACTCCCAGATTAAAAAAAAAAATTATGGTGGTAACATCCTTCATTAAGTATTTTCCTTCATTAAGTCGGAGAGATATTTGTGTCTGTCTTTCATTTGCAGATGTAATATTGTACATCTTTTTAGCAGGCAATTTCTACAGTATGTTCAACGTTCCTTTATGAATATAATTTAACTGAGACCAGTACTAACTCTGCCCTTCCTTAATCTCGCCAGCTGGCCACCTCTGTCTCTCTCTCTCTCTCTCACCATGGTTTTGCCACCTATGCAAAGAATGTGATTGGGACAAATTCTGCTGGTCTGATTGCAGAAGTTATTCTGATGGACCCATTCATCCATGACTCTTACTACTTCCAGACTCAATCCACCAAAGCTAGCAAGCCCTCAAAGGCTTTTAATTTTTCCACTTTTTTTTTTTTTAAATACAAGCTGTACCAAACAAAAAAGGACCACCTAGGAGCTGCTGCTTTGAGAAACACAGACATTGTCCCAGTGCTTGTAAAAATCACGGCTTTAAATTTTCACTCCAGAATTCATTTAAGAATGAATGCCACTTACAGTTTTTGCAGAGATTTCAGCTATATGCTACCCATAATGACAAAATCCTTTAATGGTGAACTTTTGGTGCTGCTATTATGTCATGGTTAAATACAAAATAGCATTAGATAAAACACACAAGAAATGGAAGTCTAGATGGAGGTTAACTCCTCAAGAAGTGGAATGTTCTCAGACAATTCCTTAACTATATTTTCCCCTTGGAAGCATATATTACCAATGCCTACATCTTTGATAGGCATACATATAGGAGAAGAGCTGTTTTATTGGAAGTTGACATATATTAATCCCCAATAGTTTTTTTTTAAAAAGAACAAACTGAAAGAAAGAGAAACAAAGTTAGAATTGGCAGGCAGAATGGGTTAGCAATCTGCAAAAGAATTACTAGAGAGAGAATTAAATAAACTTGGATTTCTCTATCAATTTACAAAAGGAAACTATTCAATTCTAAATGTAACTGCGAAAGTGTGAAAAGTTATTTACAGGTCTGCAGCCATTTCTGATTCTATCAATTTATTTTCTCCTCTCTGTTGTCATTACTCACTTCTCATGAATCTCCCTGGACTGTTTCTTGCTTTAGGAGGAAGAATATCAATAACCTGTTTGTTCTTCAGGATGTTTCCTAGTGACAACATGCAGTACTCTCACTTTTGAATCTTATTCTATTTACATTATCTCCCTTGTATACAATAACAATTTTTTTTTAATGTAGAAAGAAAAACAAGCAAAAACAAAATAATCTAAAGAAAACTGAAATGTAACAATAGCATAGTAGAGCTTTTGTATAACAATATAACAAGCTGTATAGGAGTATGATTGAAAAAATAACCAAATTCATTAGCTTTCTATTTGAATTCAGAAACCGGTTATTACTATGCAGGAATGTTTTAGAGGCTGAACAATTTCTAGATACTGCAGGGAGATGGAAGGCATTTTTTTTAATGAATACTTTTAAGACATCCAGCCAGAACTGTATTTATTATAACTGCGTCTAATTTGATTTTCTTTTTCAAAATGCGTTTACGCTTTATGATTGTTTTGTTGTTGTTGTATCAAACTATGTTGTGAATTTGTAATATTTTTCCAAGGATATGAATAAAGATATATACATGTTAGATAATTCTAAAGTGAATTTAGGAGGGAAATAACGTAGAATGGAAAGTTTTATTTTGGTACAACGTTCTTTTCTTGTTGCAGTGATCGGCTCTCTCCTGCTTTCTAAGCCTAAGTGAAAAATGAGATTCAGAGTATATATATGCATATATGCACGTGCACGCGCGCGCACACACACACACTTTGTCTTCCTCCTGGTTTTGCTCTAGACCTGCTGATCCTCATGACATAATTATTTTGAGGGCTGAGGGAGTCTTTATCTGCATCCATGACAAATTATTTGAAGTGGGATGTGATTTTTTTGCAATGCTCATGCTTGTGGGTAGTCTGTTCTTCTTGTTTTACTGTGTTGCCTAGCTCACAGGAACAACCAAACTCTTGCTCAGCTACCTGCCTGATAGTAATCCTAGTCAGCCTTGCAATCTGTGTCACACCAAAGCAAAGCAAACCAAAGCCATGGCTTAATTTGCTCTGCTTATGTAATCAATGGGCACCCTATTGCCCCACCCCACCCCTCATTTGGTGTGCTCAGTGAACAGCTCTTTCTCCCTTCCTCCCTCTCCCAGAAGCTCTACTCTGCAACCTACAGCCATGACTACAGCTATGGGGGGAAAGTGTAAAGAATGATACCATCTTATCCAAGATGGCACCAAGTGAAGGCTTTTGACTGAAAATTGAATGAATGGTGCCTTCCCAGCTAAGCATTTATAATGAAAACTTGGATAGAGGAGAGTATGTTAACAATTTATTTTCTTCTTTTGGATGGACTGGGAACAAGGAGCATTGTGTGTGTGTGTCTCTGTGTGTGTGTATTTTGGTCAGCTGGAGGGAGAACTGATTGATTCATGATATTCCCAGCCTATTTCAAAACTAGCAAAAGTGAAGATGATTAAAAATGAGCTTCAGATTGGTTTGTGAAATACTGAGGGATGGAAACAGAGTAAAAACTGAATGACATTGAAATGCCCTTAGTCAGTGAAGGTAGAGATGGAGCTCCACACACCTGTTTCCTCATCTCCACAAGTTGGAGAAAGAACAGTTATTGGGAATATTGATACCATGGAGGTGAAATAAACAACATCTTAGAAATCTCAGCTGATTTGTTTCACTTACAAGAATGCAATAAACAATCTTTCTGTAACAACCAATTTTAAAAAAACTTTTCCTGCCCTAATAGAATATGACTTGGACTTATTTGCACTGTTACATCTGCTAATAGAACCACAAGCCCTTTTTGTTTGTAATAGATGTTTTGCTTTTCCGACCATGGCTGCAGAATACCTTGATTATATGGATGGTATAAACTGGATGCCAAAGATTGGCCTCCATGGCTCCTCTAAATTTCATCTAGTTCAGAAGTGATGTGCACATCTTCAGCATCCAATCCTTAAATATTTATTCTGCTGTATACATTTCTGATAATGTCCTAGTATTCCAGCAAGATCAAACTAGCAAGATTTTTATGGAATTATTGCTAGATAACTATTGTGTCAGGCCTAATCACTGAATCAGAATTATTTGCTGTGAGCAAGCATCCTGGGATACAACCTAAATAAATAGGAATAGTTAGCACACTTTTTTTTCTTTTATTCTTAAATTCAGGTAAATTTAGTGCAGAGTTGTTGGTGGAAAATAATGGATTCATCTCGAAACAAATGAAATCATTGTCTTCTAGCACTGGTATGCTATCTGAATATACAGATTTAATTGAAATTTAGAAAGAGAAAAATTAACTACTTTCCGCCTAAGGCCATGCTGGTTGGGAATTCTGGGAGCTGTAGAACAAACCCATTTGCAAGGCATCCAGCTGTGGAAAGCTTTGCATATTCTATAGGTTAGGCTACATGATTTATAGCCAATCTAAATATAGAGGAAAAGCCACTGGAAGACACCCTCCCACAAGACTGTAGGAAATTACAGTCAATGCTTGGCACAGGAGTGCTGTTTAAGGAGCTGTATCAGTAAAAACATGTTTGGAAGGCCAAGTATAGAAATGAAAATTGCATGGTATTCACTCCGTTCTTTAACATCCTATGGTACATTTGAAACAGTAAATATTATGTAGTGTCAGAAGCCAACAGAAAATGAAACTGAAGTAAAATAATGGACCACCTATAACCTCCACAAAACCTCTGGTTTGATAGGCAAGAGTGAGGGGAAAAAAGAGGGAGAACTTGTATTAAGCTGTAAATGGAGTTAATAATAAAAAGGTGTCTATCAGCATTGTTTATCCATATGACACGTGAATGAGCAAAAGAGATACTTAATATTTTCCAGATAAGATAGACAAAATAATGTTTGGGTTATTTTATCTGAAGCTTAATATGCATCCAAAGTGTTACAGACAATAGCCACAAATTCATCTTTAGATTCAGTGAACATGAGGAAGTATACACCAGTGCATGATGAATTAAATTGTGGCTTTCCATGATGAATTAAACTGAGGCTGATCATCCATTTCCCATGCTTTAACACTGTATGTTTAAATGAAATCAGAATACTTTCAAGATGTCTTTATCATTTTCAGATTCACGCTGACATTCATAACACTCTCATCATGGGCTATATAGCTATATATTTGTGAGTATAGATCTTGTGGAGAATGTCAGCAGTCTTTGATATCTGCGGTAGCTGCATGTCCCTTTTGGCCTCTTGCAAATCACACTGCCTTGTGTCAATCTAGCCTTTCTCCGGTAATTCCTTAGCTGGAGTGGGCTTCTGAACATTCACAACATGTGCACAGAACTCTCTTTGAGCTACTGGAACTGACAGAAGTGGCCTCAGATGTGAAACAAAACATCACTGTTTCACTTTAGAAATAGGTAAGCCACATTTTCTTATAAATCAGCTCTGGAAAGTCATTTTGCATGAGCATGAAGTGATCGTGCCTTCACAAGATTGCCTACATCTACTGTCTACACTGGATTGGTGTTGTGCAACAAAAAATTATGGGGCTGCAACCATGGCTGCATGGCACCGCAACTGGCAACAGAAGTTGTTCTAAGTGTCAGAGGGACAAATAAAGGAAGATCAGTTAAAATGCTGTATAAACCCTAGGATACGGTAGCTCTAGGAACACAGTGGTATACTAGTATGCACTTACTGGGTGGAGGAACTAACTGCAAAACCTGTATTGGGTCTAGTTTTACCTAGAAATGAAATGGTGAAATTGAGCACAGGAGTTGAAAGCCAAGTATAGCAAGAAAAATCCCTTTCAGGAAACAGACCATTCCCATTGTTTGCCCAAAATCTTCCTAAAATTATAGCAATGCCAATAATTTTACCCACCCCCAAAAAAGCCTTTCATTGTTAGGGAAAATGCCAACGGAGAGAAATACATCCTTTGGATTTGATGGGAATGGCTTCGTTATCATGAAAACTCAGAGAAGAATTAGCTATGGTAATATAAAAAAGCCAAGTAAATTGATGATGTAGCTGAATAAAATAACAGTTGTAAAAGAAGCTCTTCTGTATAGATGCTAGTTTAACTGATGAAAAACACATATGGTTTTTTTGCTACCACAACTCAGTTCTGGTAAGTTCCTCCAGTTTACAGTGTCTACAGTCTGGCAAAGGGAAGTGGGTATATTAGGATTTTTTAAAAAAATCTTTGTTTTCCATGCTGACTGATGTATTTAGTTGTCTGTCCTGACTCTATTTTTTTTTTTTTAAAGAAACAATGCTGACTCATGAAATTCCAATAAAATATTTTCTGGAAGCTGGTAAGAGATTGATTTATTTATTATTTACTATTTAAATTTGTTATAGCTGCCCAACTCCGATGGATTCTGAGCGGCATACAAAACCAAGACAGTAAAAACAATGAAAAATAAAGAACCACACAGATAGCCCAGACTAAAACAGTCATAAAGGCAACAACAAGAAACCACAGCAGCCCCTCTCTCCCAAATACATTAACCCCAGATTTATCCAATTTTTAAACGAAAGGCAGTTTTCTTCTAACTGATTGCTATTCTCAATGCACGAACTTTGAAGTCCTTGCAAATAAGTCAGTAATTAAGCCAGTGGTGTTTGCAGGGACATCCTGCTTTTGTCAGAATTATGAAAGCGGTGGTGCAGCATTGCGTTGCAGACTCTGCCCTTTTCATGTATGTGTAAGATATCATGACACATGCACAAAAGGGGCACAACTTGTGTTGTGACATGTGATACTTTCCTCATTCTGCCACCCTTTCCCCCTACAGATTCCATCACATTAAGTAGCCCTGATATATGTGTGCAAGGCATGACTGCACGTTTTAATAAAGTTCTGCTCCCAGGGCTTCAGAAAGTTTGCCAAGGAACAACGGTTTCTTCATTCTACATCAGAAACTAGTGCTTAGGAAATACATTCAATGCAGAGAGATATTTTCAAAGAATTATGTGAGTGGATGAATTGAAATTAGCTGTTCTAGAAAACACCAAGAGAGAACTGAAATTTAGGCTCACAGCTTCCTGCAGTATTGGTAAAAACTGGACAGTCGTTCTGTATTTACTTTGCAACAATCATTTTCTTTTTTTAAAGATCTCTACCAGAACATTTAGTGGGAATGAATTTACTGTACTGGGCATCAAGCAAAGATATGTTTTTTCTAGTAAAACAGAATTGCCAGAAGTGGATTCCATTTATTTTATGATATTTATGTGCTTGCCAAGTTGTTTTTAATCTTCTTTTTAATGACTAGGTTTCAGGCCAGGAACTTTCTGCATACAAAGCTGGGGCTCCACCATCGAGCTACATAGCCAGATGTGAAGAAAACTCATCTACACAGCTCTCTTTGCTTACATGTAAAGCAGAACTTTAAAGATACCCTGGCTATCTCTTAAACCTTGTAAGAGATACGCAAACACCTGAATGGATCAAATGCATTCTTATATACATTTTTAAACAACAATAACAACCAACATTTACATATATGCACATTCTTAGTCTCTTGTAACATAATTTCAGAAAGTTTATACTGGCAAGTAGCAATTAATAAACACTTCATTTTAAAAATGTCCTTTTGTTCTTAGCACATTGAACTTGCTAGATTTTAACAGTGGTCCCTGCAACCATCAACGGCAACAAAACAAAACAGAACATAAAATGTAATCTTTTTTGTAGAATTCTGACTGCATTTGTTACCTGTTTATATGAGGCAACATAATTGTTCGAAATTCTTTGCATTAGTTCTCACCTAAATACCAGTCAGAATTATTTAATAAAATACATTATTTAAGCTGTTAATTCAGAATACCCTCGAACGCCTTGCAGATATTGAAAATTAAAATAAGGATTGTATGCTAGGGGAGAAAGAAATTGTAAATAGCATGTCCTGAAAAGCCGCTTATAGTACCTTTTTTATTTATAAAAAGTTGAACATCAGTCATTGGGTATGTTTATGGAAATCTAATTTATAGTCAAAAAGCAATATTTATTTCAAGGTAGCTTAGTGTGCAAAGTCAAATGAAATCTGTGAGCACTTTGAGATTTCATAACAAAAAGAATAGTGGCAGTTATTATTGCAGGCATCCATTGACAATATGAAATTTGTTCTTTTAATGCTTTTGCAGAAAGAAAAAGTGTATCTTGTATCTGAAAAAGTTGTATCATGGGGAAATAAAGTTTGGTTCTGAAAGTTATTGATATATATATAACAGACTCTCCTTCGACCGATTCTTTTTTTCCCACAGCTTGCAAACATATAGAAGCAGAGGTCATATCTTCTTTTGTGTTTGTTCTGGGGCTGACAGATTGTAAGCTGAGCTGTTTAATAATAGATAATAAAAGGAAGTTTCAAAGGGTGTATTACAAGCACAGGAAATATAAGACATTAGATACATTTCAGCGATCTACTTTATCTGAATTTTTATCATAATGATGCCTATTATCCCTTCAGATTTTGTGAACATGAACACAAATAGTTGGATTCTAAAAATGTAAGCCACAGTACATACAGGGAATAGTTCTGGAGCTGGGGATATATACATATTTGCTTAGAAATATGGGCACATGCATTTTATTTTAGTCATTGTATAATCTCAGTCCTGGTTTTGTTGCAAAACAAAAATTCATTGCAGGCACTTGCTAGGGAAATGGATTCAACTGCACTCATTGAATCATCTCCACTGCAAATGACCATTCTATGGCTGTCCCCTGCCTTCTTGGCTTCATGATTGTTTCTGGAACAGGGCTATGGATGAAAAAAAAAAAAATTGAAATTTTTTGGGTGGGAAAGGTATCTGCAGAATTGCTAAGCTTCCCTTGAAAATGCAATATCAGCACTGAAAGGGAAATACATGGTTGTGAAAGGCCCTTGGGTGTCATGCTTCATAATATGGAGCTATGGTCCTGAATATAGTGAATATACAGAATTCTGAATTTATATCATTACCACGTTTTTGTTTAGGACCTCAAGACTGCCTTTGTACTAAAACTGCTCCAAGCCATAAGGTGTTATATGTTTACCTTTAAAGACTATTAGAAACTGCAATTAATGTAAATCACTGCAGCTTGATTATTTAACATCTGTATTTCATCATGGATATCAGTGGTCCCATTCCCATCCTTAACATTTCCACACAAACCCCACACATGTGGCCAATGTTGTTCCTTTTTGGCATTTTGAGGCATTTCAAAGGTAGAAATAAGAAACTTAGGGAGCCAAACCAACCCCCATTACCTCCCATAACTCATCCCAAACTTCACAAAATACCCCAAATTTGGCATTTTTCAAGCCAGTCTCTAGTATGGGGGGGGGGGTGTTGTGGGGGTTTAAGAGCAAGGATGGGAGTAATTTGGCCTCCAGTGGCCTCCTACTCCCAACTCTAGTCTTAAACCACCCAAAATACTAATAATAACAAAAGCAGGCAAAAGATGTTCAGCTCCACTCCTTCCAGTAATGTCAATGGCCTTCTGTAGCCCTTTGGAAGGTCAAGAGGCTGAATTAAAGTCCCTGAACACTCAAATGTTATCCTATTTGTGTCTGAGCAAATACTTTTATAATTTGTAAAGATCTATATGAGAACTTTTCCACAGATAAATATCCTCATACAGTATATATTTGGGATTAGATGCTACATGCTAACTGTCTTGGCTTTTTTCTCCCTGAAAGGACAGAATATTTTAGATGAAAATAAATAAAAAGTGAAACATAAAAGGAAATGCTTTTTCATTATATTAGGGGTTTTGTTGTTGCTGTTGCTTAAGTTCACATATTATGCTAACCCATAATGTGTTTGGTTCTGGTTTAATATGACATGTAAACCTAGATTTTGTGCTTGTTAATTATGTTTTATATGCTTTGTACTTACAGCCAGTTGTAACTTATTGAAAACTCCACAATGAAGAAATCCTTGGAATAACACAATATGTGAACCCAGCCTGAATCAGGTCATTGAGTGGCTTTCTAACAGGCTTGTTAAAGGTCCCTTTCTTCTATATTCCTTCTTCCCCATTCTGTCTGTATAGTTCACGTGGTGCTCATTGGCTTTCTGTATTAAATACCTAGGCTAAAATTCTGTGCAAAAGTGTGAACGTAAATTACATGGACTGGATTCTGGAGGAAGGAAGGGAGGGAGGGAGGAAGGGAGGGAAGATCTGATGTGTGTAGTCCATTGTATTAGAATGTTGGGGTAGATTCGTGTTAATTAGATATATAAATAATGCCCACAACCACCATGTTAAATGGCACTAAGCATTTCTACCAAATATTAAAGTACTTTGCCATCCAAAATACTGACCTGAATTCTTAGACTGTTATATGGATTGGCTGATGCTTCATGTTAGAAGTGGTCTGAAACTCAACAATTGTATAATTGATAGGAGGTATGATGAATAGTATATATTCAAACTAATTTTTTGGAGTGAGTGAACATATGCATATCCAAACCCAAATGATCATGCCCAGTGCTTTTGCCAATGTACAAATCTAATCATTTATTTTCTAAAGCAATTTCCAAGAAAAAAGAAATGCAACCAACTGTTAAATCCTACCTATTTTAAAAATGTCCTTCTACCTATCAGAGCCAAACTGTTGTTCTCTGTTGAAAGGATTTGTGCCTGTGATTATGGAAATAAATCTGAAGCACATTTTAGACCAGTGGTCCATTGCAGTCAGCTCCACATTCATAGCTCTAAAAAACAATGACAGTCATTTTATGGGAACGAGAGATTATAAATCATTTGCTTCTTCACTTCAGTGCTTTTTTTCAGCAGCAGCATTTTTTCATTCTAACACAGCTGGTCCAGTAGGACCCACTTGTTTGCTCCTAACTTTTCAGAATGTTGCTTCTCTCCATCCTTTACTTTAATGCTTCCCCAGAATCTTTAGGTTTACATCAGCAGATTCCAATCATCTTGCATTTAATGCCAGCATTATTTCAATATATAAATTATAGTATGATATAATCTCAAATTGCAAATATACACATGTTGAATAGAAAATAATTAATACAATATTTTTATATAAAATGTTTTGTATTTGCACAAAAATGGTAAATAAAGCAGCAAATAAATAAATAAATAAATAAATAAATATTATTCCTGGAAAAATTGTTCTGTGTGTCTATGAGCTATATGGATAAAATCAAGACTTCATCAGTGCTTGGAAGAATTTAAAATTGTTATCTTTCCACATTTGTCCTATGCCATATGTCTCTTTATAAGAGTTTCCGCAATGGGATATTGAGAAGTCACAGGCACACGTTCTGTGAAAAGCATACGTATTCCTTTTTATAGAAGAATTTATAAATTTCTTGGCATCTGTAAAATATGAGGATGGATGGATGGATGGATGTATGTATATATATATATATATATATATATATATATATATATGGAGAGAGAGAGAGAGAGAGGCGTTTCATTCTATTTTTGCTTTGATTTCTAGGCATAACACAGCAAGTTGTATAAATAAAAACTGTATTCTGTATCAGAAAAAGTCTTGTCTAGAGCAATACACAATGCCTGAAGACAAAGTCTCTTGTCTTGATTCCTTTGCAACCAATAACTCACCCCAAACCTGAACTTTATCACAGTGTCTGGTGCCTTCTACAGTATAACCTGCTGGCCATGCTCCCTTTCTCCAGTTAAATTTGTTATGTTAACATGATAACAAGTTGTGATATCTCCAGTCATGAGAGGCAAAGCCATGGTACCATTGCTAAGTATTCTGTAAGGAAGTTATGGCTGGAAAATGCTATCCTCTTCATCCTTGGATTTTGTTACTTCCAACATGGTGGAATAGCCAACTGGAGAAAAGGTGCCAGCTCAGGGTTTTACTGAGGAATTTTTTTCAAACCAAAATTAACTTTTATCAAACTATATTTGTTCCAACCATATTGGGATATTTGGCAGGTATGCAACTGTCTTATGCCCAATGAAGAGTAGGAAAACTAGACTATATTTTCCACTGCTACTACTACTGATTTTCTTCTTGCCACATCAGACTATGAAGTCAACCAAACAGAAAAAAAAACTAACCCTTTTCATTGGTAGCACTACAAGCCCGTCTGGAAAGACCTCTGCTATTTGGGCTCTTTTTTCCCAGGTTCATATGTATGTCCTTTTCATTGTTTTAGGAGAAACCTAAAGATTTTTATGATTATTACAGTCATCTTTTAGATGATTCCTAAGATAAATTTTTATCCTATCTTTATTTTGTATTAAATACATACAGATATATAAGAGGTGTTTTAATAATTTATAATAGTTCTTAGAAGTTGCCCCAAAGGATATTAAATCAATTAAAGAGTCAGAGAATGTACTAAAAAAACAATACATCATATGACTGTTCAGCTTCCAGATTTTCTATAACTTTCCTCTTAAATAGTTGAGAGAAGTACTATTAGCGAATGCAGAGATATAGCTGTTTACATTTTCACCATCATTCTCTTTGAAAAATATTTTCCAAGAATCTTAAAAAAAAAAAAGATAACCACTCTGTTCCTCAGACAATGCAGTGATGTCTGTGAGCCCTCAAATCATTCCTGCAATTCTCTCTCTCCCTCTCTCTTTCTGTCTTTAGAACTAACTTTTAATGATGAAGCAAGGTGTTATTTCTCTTAATTAACTTGAGGAAAAGTGGTAGATTGTTCTGCAGGTCTGACACTTGAAATATAAATATTTACTTGCTTGAAACTCTATTTTCTATGCAGCCTCCTGGGTAACCAAACCATTAATGAATCAGTCACCCTTTGTATGTAATGATTAATGACTTTAGAAACAACATCCATTATACCATCTATAAAAGCACACTTGACTGTGCACCACATATTTTATCCTACTCTCAGGAAAGGCAGCGGAACAATTTGTAACAGCCTGCTCTTGAGGCATTTTAGTACAGAACCTTGTGGCTGAAAAAGTTTTATTCCAAATTATAATTTAGATTTCTAGTATATTTACTGAAGAAGAAAACTCACTCAGCTTTTAAAAATGTCATCTGTTGAAGCAGATTTGTGACAATGAATATGTATAAGGCAATACTTCTTATAAGGCATAGGAAGCAGTAACTGTGCAAATTGAAAAGAAAAAGAAGGAAAAAGGGTTACTTTTTCTTTTAACTTGCCATTGTAGTTAACAGTTAAAATATATGTGAACTTTGTAAAAGGTCAATTATACTATAATTTGCACCCGCATTGAAGAAATTCAAGAACAGCGTCACTATAAGGTAGAGTTCACTACTGCTGGTTCAATTGTACAATGAACTAAGCCAGAGGGGAAGGTTGAGTGAGCTTTGAAATGCTCTGAATTCCTAGAAACAAAGGCTGAAATCCCAGCAGGTATAGCTCAATGTCTTGCAGGAGATTTCTGGTGCATGTTACTGTGTACAGACCATTTTGATAGTGGGAGAACTTTAAAAGAAAAAAGCACTCGACTCTGAACATTAGAAGACATTGGAGCACCTTTCTGAAGAACAGGATATTTTTCTTTGAAAGTTTCATCCAAGTTTTCCATTCTTCTAAAATTGTGAGTTATATGAAGAGCTCTGCCAGATAGGCAGCTCCTTTCTAACTTAAAGGTGAGATGGAGTTCATCAAGAATGCTCATACTCAAAACTTCTTAAATTGCTTTAGAAATATTTGACAAAAATGTCAGACTATTATATTTCAGTATATACATCCATATACATTTTATGTAAGTGGATAAAAAGGGACATAAAGTAACCATTTAAAAGTACATGCAGGTTGTCTCATTGATAGAGAACAAATGAGGACATTGTCCCTACCAAATGGGTAGGATACAAACATCAGAATTAAGTTTCAAATTCAAAATATTCCAAACTCAAAGAGCACCATTTGAGTTGGAAATGCTCTGCTCCACATTTGAACAGCTATCCATATCTTACCAGGAGTCTTCTGATGCTATTCTGACCATTCTAGAAGTACTCTGAAATTCACAAGGCTCCATTGCAAACTTGAAATTCTTCTGGAATGATTGGAACAGTTTTGGGACACTTTTAATAACTTTGGAAGAACCTGAATTCAAAATGTTTTGCATACCCTACATACCACCTGATAGTGAACTTGCTTTATTTCCTTGGGATGATATTAAATAATGTGGTTTGAGCAAGTGTCCTAAATATAATTATACTGAAGATTGTTACTTTATGCTGGGATTTGTGTAAGTCGTTATAAAACCCTTTTTATATCAACATATTCATAAGCAGAACCTGCTACTCTTATATCTTGCTGTTTAACAAGCAACATTTAATCACTTTTAAGGGTCTATTTCCCTATTCCCTTTTATTACATTATACATCAAAGGAAAAAGCGTGTGTGTGTGCGTGGCAAAGGAAAACCCATTCTCCACAAAAAGATGTATATTTTATATATGAAGCAAAAAGCTAACCCTACCTACGTGTAACTGGAATTAAGTCATCCACTAATGGAATAATAGGAGAAATTAAGCACATAAACTGGAGGTGTGGAGAATGATTGTGTTTTGCCTCAGTTAGGTCCTTTGCACCATTGGTATGATGTGAGGTGATGCAATTAACCATATGGAGGCAGGGAGGCAATGCAGATTAACTTTTCTCTCTAATGGCTGTTTTAATGAAGAGAAGTGCTTTATATCTGTTCCCACATACTGCAAATCACCTCCTCTGAAGGATTTGCGCAGTTCTACAATACAATTATATGGTTACATGAAACATGATTGTGCATACTAAATTATCCCTATCCCTCTTCCTAAGGAACTTAGCTCCTTTTACACTGGAGGATGGAGATCAATCCATATGGAAGCAAACTTCACTGGAAAAAGTGACAAAAAGTAAATGGGGCTTCTCTCTTCCTGTTTACAGCCTCTCTTTAGGTTATAAGCAGGCAAGGACAGTACTTGAACATCATATAATGGATGTGGAGTACCAAAGTGATTTGGGCAGAATGCCAGATCTTCCCATTGATGAAAGCTTAAAAGTCAATTATAAAGCCTGCTGCTTTTCTTATACAACTAAAAGTACCTACCCATAGAAGGGTTTTCACCTTGCCTCACTGCAGCTCTCTCTCTTTGGAAGCGTTAGACAGATGATATAGGAACGTACCCTTCTCTCTGTGCCTTTGCGATAACAGACACGTTGAAACCATCAAGCATAACCTGATCAGCTGTTCATTCTACAGGGACACTTGCAGCACCGTTATTCTTCCTTTACTCTCTAGACTGCGAGTGTGTTCAGTTCAAGTCTAAATTTCATTACTAC
The DNA here is from genome assembly GCA_030867105.1 of Liasis olivaceus. NCBI lineage: Eukaryota > Metazoa > Chordata > Lepidosauria > Squamata > Pythonidae > Liasis > Liasis olivaceus. Next base: position 48,512,407 of record CM061355.1, on the reverse strand, counting down.
TTTCTGACAATGGTTCTTCTATCACCCATTTTGCCATGTTCTGTGCAGCAGCATGTACAATTGGGTGGGAACTGACTGATAGGAAGCATGAATCAGGTCTGACAGAATGTATTATTGTATCTTGGCTTTTTTGCTATTTTAATTTTTTAGTTTATAATGTTACAGTTTGCCTTTTATTTTTTCTACTACATATACTACAGTTTACAGTTTAATTATCTTAATTAAATATTTGTTTTAAACAAATACATATTATCTTACTGATTAGAATTCTACTATAATTGATACTTTCCAGGTTATTATGCTATGTTACATTATTATTTCTTAATTTTATTATTTTAATTTGGTTTTCTTAGGCTTTTCCCTTCTGCTGATCAAAGATCAAAATAAAGCAATTGATGAATTGACTTGATTGTCCTAAGATTCTGGATAAATATTTGCAAATTTAATGTCAGCATGACTTAATAGGTTCAGAAGTCACATACGTTTTAGGTAACAGTACAGCAACTAGTTGTGGGTAACAGGGTGATCACTTCTTCCTGAATAAGTGGGACTTACTGGGGACATTTCAACCTTGGATCACTTCTAGTAAGGTGAGAAGAAGTCTGCTTCCTATTAGGTCTTATTCTGAACTCTGAACAGCAGATGAGGGCTTTCAGCTGAAGCTTGAGAGGGGAGATGAAAATCATGAAAGAAGGATTTCAGATGAAGGTTTCTTTGTCAGTTTGCCATTTTGGATAAATAACAAATGAAATAATTCAAGGTGTTATTTTTCTCTCTGGATGTTGTTGACATACCTACTTAATTAATGAATGAGTCAATTCTACTAGTTGTTTGACTTTTATGTATTATCTAACCACCCATACCAGTCCTGATTTTTATTTCCATATCACTAAGATCAGAAATGTCTAGGTATGGTATGTGATTAGCACACAGTTACGTTATTATCAAATCAAAGATGTCATTAGATCCACACACATTAAGATGTCTATTATGTCTTATTGAAGCACCCCTCTACGTGACTCCATAAAGCAAAGCAGTGCTCCATATCTTGGCAGCACATCATTTGTGGTAAATTGAGTCTTTCCAGCATGTGAATAAGACATATTTGTTGAAGTAAAACAACTGGGGTAAAAACAAAGTAGCTTACCTAAAACTTTTTGATTAGACGTATCAAGACTTTATTTTCCCATTTGAGCAGTGAGTCAAAGTGTTCCAGCAATCAGAGAAGACATCCAGCAAAGTGCAGGGTACTCTTTTGCATACGCCTAATTGCTACTGTCTCAATGTTTGTATGTAGTTAGCTATCAAATGCCACTTCCCCACACGTCTGTATTGCTTTTTCCTGAAAACTAGCTTGTAATGCACAATAATGTGATACTATTTCACCTTGCCTGTCAGTTTATTAAACGGAAATTATATATTCTAGAGGCCTCAACAAGGCCAACATTTATAGTTGGTGTTTGTAATTTGATGTGAACCATTAGGTACTAAAGTCCTGTTTCTCAGAACATGGCTGAATAAAATGAAATCAATTTCCACAATTATTCTCATAAGTAAATATGTCTCTTCTTGAGTTCACATAAAAAGGAGATACTGTACCAGTTCTATGCTATTGCTATGTACTGTAAAGGGAAATATTTCCAGATGTAAATTATTGCTTTCTATAATATGAATTAAATCTTTTCTTTTCACCTCTTTAAAAACAATGAAAAAAATACACTTTCATAGTTATAGCTTCTAATAAAATTACTATTAAAGAAAAAAGAAAAAAATGTTTACTGCTTTCATGAGTGCCCTTGACCAAGGAATCCTCTTTCTAAAAGTTCTTCAGTTTCTGATTTTAAGGCTGCCATCCTGCACACGTGTATTTGACGACTGCCTGTGAATAAAGATAATTATGGTTGGACTGTAAGTGACTAATCCTATGTAGAGGACAAAGCACATCTAACATTTTATCTCTAATTATGTTATTCTTTTTTTCTGTGTGTCTTAAACAAATGGCAATAATGATCATTCTGTTGTAGCACAAATCAATATTGGGCCAGAGTAGACATGGCATTAAACACTTAGCTGACCCCACAGAAATCTTGGCTTATGAATAGTCTAAACCATAAAACTTGGCTAATGACCACATTGGCTGGATTCACACACTATGCTAAACTCCCATGTTTGTTCCTCTATTTAATAAAGCAGTAGCGTGGAATCTGGATTTAGACTATAGGATGTGAGTGAAGAGTTTTATCAATTACTCATTGAAAGCTTTCTGTAGACATCAAGCAGATTAAACAATTTAAAAAGACCAGAATAATATTAAAGGCGTCATTCCCTTCCCAATTGCTATATTCTTCTGAAGGATCTTTAATATTATTCTGAACTGATCTTTTAAAATTGTTTAATTTGTTTGATGTCTACAGAAAGCTTTCAATGAGTAATATTTAGCAGATAAGCAATGATGCTTATTTAGCAGGTATTTAGCAGATAAGCAATATTTAATATTTAGCAGATAAGCAATGAAGCACCAACTGTAACTCCTAGAAATCTAATTGTAAAACAGATCAAATTCATATTACTCATGAGACTTTCTGAATTAAAATGGTACTTGTAAGACTGGCAGGATCTCTGTGTAAATTTCTCCTTAACACCTTTGCTTGTGATAAAGAGTTCTTGAAACTTGATATCTTTCACACTCTTTCCTGCCATTTGGCTGAACCTAATAAAGGAATTATCCAGCTATGGATTTCAGATTTTTTTTTCCTGATGGGTCAGCATGACTCTAGTTGCTTTTAAAAAATCCAGTATCATCTTTGGATTTATAGATTTTCCTCTTAAATATACCTCACTGATAGCTTCATGTTGAACTTTTTTATTGGCTGGGCTTATACTTTGCTCTAAGCCTGAATGTGTATATTTTTGGTTTACTGAAAAACAAACAATTTGGCTAGTTTCATACCTAATCTGTTGCTTGTTTACACATTTGAAAGTCATAATATATGGGTTGCAAACCACAATGGCTAGGTTCACACAACACAAGAAGCTAAAACCAACAATTGCATTATTTTTAGCACAATAAATAACCCAAGTCAGTATATATAAAATATAACATGTTTTACAAATAGATGATAATCTCCTTTCAAGGAAGTGCATAGATCTATTTTAACAACTATGATCTAAAATTAGTTTGCCAGACTTCAGAAACATTTTCTTGGTTTCAAGATAGTTCTTCACATCTTAAAAACTATCAAGAGTTTTTTTCCCTGACAGATGGTTTCTAAGCAGTATTTGTAAAAATGTATTATGGACCCATTCCATACTTTACTTTTTAAGAGATATTTTCTAGAAAATAAGGGAGAATAAGGTTAGGGTTTCATTACAAATTCATGCTATATGGATCCCTAATAAATTACATTAATTAGACATGGTGATTTGTAAGATTACCTTCCTTGTTTTAAAGCGCCTAAATAAATAGGTGCCTTAATACCAACAAAATAAAGTAAATTCAGAACAAGAGAGCATGCATAGTAGAAATTCAAATTCTGGTAGCATCTAGTTGTAGGTTAAGTGGCAGAAGATAAGGAACAAGCATTTGGAGAGAGTAGTGGCCACTGTTTTGAGAGTTATCTGGGAGACATTGGAGGAATTATTTGGAAGACATTAGAACTGAAGGAATTATCTGGAAGACATTGCTAACCAATCTCTGATATATTCATTGTTTTACCTAATTTAGGACCTCTTTTAAATCCACTGTAGAGCTGACAGAAGTTTGAATAATTGAGACAGAAGCAGACTAGTGGCTGTTGCTATGTTGTAGTGGAAATAATTGAAGCAACCCAGAGAGAGACTAAAACATAGCTGTTATTGTGAACAATTGTTGAGACTGCTGACAAAAATTCTGCCCAACAGCTACATCTCTTTCTAAATTACATGAGCTGCAGTGCGCCAAAAACTGTTATTAATACAGAGTGCCCCTAGCAAATAAAACACTATTTCTTTCTTAGTTAACATTGTTCTTCATCTACTGAGGAGTAACCTTTTCACAGCATGGTCTCTGGCTTTGACTGGTGGATGTAGAAGTTTCAGAGAATTTGGGTGAGAGAAAACAATGATTGGTGTCATCCTGAACTGCCTCTAGTGATTCTTCAGGAAGCAGACATCAAACCTAGAGCACTTTGAAAATGATGCTTCTAGTGTGTATGTTGTTGCCAATTCACTATTTGAAGAACATCTCAGTTGATCGATGTGATGATGCCATCCTGGCACATCTGCATGTTGAAACTTGTATGATACTACTCCTATGTTCATGATGATAGTGGAGGGAACTCACTTGGATCTGCTCTATAGTTGCTTGCAAAGAGTGTTCATTTAACATAAAATAACAAAGTGGGACCTGATAAAGCAGTATCCAAAGCACTTCCCTTTTGATTTGTAAATCCTGTTAGATCTGAATGAAGATAATTAAGAAGTTGCCCCTTAAGTAATTCAGCAGGACTGACTTCTGTTATTGAGTAAGGAGCAATGTATCGTAAAGGAAGAACCTGGCCAGATGTGTTGGGCAATATCTTCCCACAATGTGTTTCAATGAATTCTTGATTCTCTGCACCATGCGTTCAACCTAGTCATTCCCTTAGGAATGATAGTTGTGATGGCTCAGAGGTTACTATCCATAAAATCCTTGAATTCCTTTGACACATGCAGACACATTGTCTATTGTCTGAGACAATGGTGTGAGGCAATCTATGGACTGTAAATAATTGGTGCAGTGCTATTAACACACAGTGCCCCCTAGCTTATATAATGGTTTCTTCCTAGGCCAATGTCAAGGTGCAATTGGAGATCTAAGGAAATCTTAAAATAGCATTTAGTCCAATACCTTGTTCAAGGCAGGAGATCCAGAAGTAAAATGTCCCAATTGCTTGAAGAAATTTAGTGAAAGAAAGATTGCCACACCCTAAACAATTTGTTCCAGTGAAGAAATGTTTTAGTACAGTGGTACCTCGGGTCACGAACGCTTCTGTTCACGAACAATTCGGGTCACGAACAGCACCGTTCCCAAAATTTTACTTCCGTTCCCGAACTCAACATCGGGTGACAAACAGGATCCACGACCATTTTCCCTGCCGTGACACGTGGTCATGGCTTCCTGTAGGGAGGGGGACTCTCCCTCCAAACAATAACCGCCTCCCCACCCGCCTTCCTGTCCTCCACGCCAGAAGTCACCTCAAGCAAGGTCAGTGTTCTCTCTCTTCATACTGTACTGTACTGTACTGTACTTTGTTTCATATTTTTGTGGTTTTAAAAAAAATACATATGGTTCAGAATGGATTAACCGTATTTACATTGAAATTTGATTCAGGTCACGACCAATTCGGGTCGCGACCAGAGTCGCGGAACGAATTAAGTTCGTGACCCGAGGTACCACTGTATTAAGAAATTTCTTTGAATGTTCAAGCAAAATACACCCTAAAAGCTTAAGTCCATTATATCTTTATTGTGATGGCCATTCTGAGAAGAGTATTGTTACTGCCATGCATTCTCCAGGCTAAACATACTCAGTTCCTTAAGTTTTGTGCTGTCTCTCATACAATTTTTCTATACATAATTTCCAGCTACACCTTATTTTATTGATCATCAATATAAGAATAGTATTCATCAATAGTAACAATGTGTAAAATGTAAAATGTAAAAAAAAAAAATTTAGAGGATGACTTAACACAGAAAAATTATCTTCAAATTATCGTATTTATATCAGTAACGTTAATAAAACTATAGACCTCAAATTTTAAGAAAAGATTGTGGGGTCTTGAAACTCCAGAATAATTGCTTATGAAATAGTGATTTGTACTTTTTAAACCAGTATTTAAATCAGTTAGTAATAGCTGTTGTTTGCAGGTATTTCTTATTTGCTGCTGCATCTTAATATTCATCCTACTATGCCATGCCTATAAAAATGTAGAAAGATGAAAGTTTGATGCATAAATAGAATCTTAGGACATATCTGTTACCCTAGCAACCTTGACATAGTCTTGGACCAAACTTAATTTCAAAAATCCTTCTGCATAGGGCTATCAGACCTGAGCTGTACAAATGTGGACAACTGATCAATTTCAGCAAAGAGATGCAAAAACATCTTGCTGTTATCTAGTGGCTGTACAGATGATTGCAGCCTGGTTCTGGTAGCCCTATTCCTGGATGAAGGAAGCATTTATAATTACAGCTCTAGGAAATTTGGAAATTGCTAGGGAATTGCCAGTTCATCTGATTAAAATCCTAGAAAGAGTATTGTCTTCTACCTCAATAATTGCAGTACTGAAGTAGCAAAACCTTTCTTTGGATAGTGTCTTCCTTTTTCCTGAATAGCCAGATAAAGAAGTTCACCACAGAATGATAACAAACTCATCTCATTGTTTTTTCCCCATGACTCATAAAATGCAATTGTTAGAATCAGCTTTTTTATCTGGATGTTTGTGTACAATAACTCTGGTTCTGAATCCATCCGTTGGTTATAACAGCTTCATTGTTTTCAGTATAAGCTCACCTTTAGATCCTGTCATACTTCACTTCTGTGCTTGGGTTGATTTTTTCTTTTGACATATGTCTTGTTACCCATGCTACTAGTTCGTTCATATCCTAAGCAAATATGATGTCCTTCCCATAGTCCTCATAGTCCTAAAAACCAATAAATTAAATGATGTTAAAACAGATATACTCCAAAGAAAAGAATCAGAAAAGAAAAACAAAAGTCATACAATAAACACATCTGTGATGATAGCAACAGGTAAATCCAGGATACTATCACAAAAGCTGTTTACTCCTCCATACATATATATTTTCAGAGTAAGCATCTTCACTACCAGTGGTAGGTACTTTGACCAAACACCAGGGGACACTCACGACCACAAAAATGGTATTTAAATATGACAGCCATTTATAGGCCACATTGTAACATCTGCAGTTCTCAACATTCATTCCTGCGTCATTGTTGTACTAACACTGCTGTAATGCTTGGGAACCTCTGTTAAGGAATTCATTTTCTTCTTTTTTGCAAGAGAAGAGATGGAAATTATTCAGAGTGCAATTGGAGCTGCTGGTTAAGGGAGAACAGGCAGACAGGAACAATGACAACTCTGTCCTGGGGAAAGTTTCATTGACTTTCACTGAGGAGGTGGTCTATAGGAATATTTATTTAAAGAAGAGAATATCTTTTACTGGGAACGCATGGCTTTTGTTGTTGTAACAGTCCTGCTAAGCTGTATGTTTTCTACACAAACATTCATGAGAAATTATATTACTGTTACATAGCAATTTGCTGCCAGATTCCATTTGCCCATTGGGAGCCTAAGGATTGCAAAAAAAGAGTTTGGGTTTGTGAGGGCCTAATTTGATGATGATAACTCAGAAGAAGAAGCAGGAAGAAAAAGAAGGGAAGGAGGATTAGGTGATCCCCTCAGACGTATGCACCAGGTGAACCAAGCTTTAGCACAGTCTCTGGGTCAGAATCAATTGTAGTCTGACATCCTCTGTCTATAATTCTGATTTAGGCTCAACAAATATAGCCATCCAGCTCACATGAATGACAGTGGTGCTGTTTGGAATGTCAGATAGCAGAAGGTATTGAAAGGGAAAATGCCTTAGAAATTAAACTTTACTCCAGAGTATCTTAGTAGACCTGAAAGAATTATTTATGGGATGTTGTACAATTACAACTGTATTGCAGAGACATCAGCATCTTCAGAAAACACAGTGGTCTAGACTGGTGGGGCTTTTGTGCAGGTCTTACACTAGAACTTATTTTCAGCTAAGGCTGCCAAAATCCAGATAGTCACTAGATGGCAGAAAATTCACTACCTCTGGATTCGGGCAGTCAAAATCTGATAATTCTATTTCAACAATACATTTCTGGATGTCAAGCCCAGCCCAAGAACAACGGTGATACAGTCCAGTTGAGTAAAGTTCCTTTATTTGCTTACACCTTATAGACAAAATCTTGCCAGCCTAAATCTATACTACTGCAACAAGCGGATATATCCTGGGAGATTCTAGGGAGTGGCTAGGAAGAGGCTGAACCTCTTTCGCTTCCCACACTCCTCCTGCGGACTGTATTGTCTTTTTGTCTCCTTTCCTTCCTGGAAGGCACCCCCTCCTAGATCTCTCACATCACCTTCCTCTCATTCCATCCCACTGGAAGGCCCTGATAATAACAAATCATTTGTAGGGCTGAGAACATTTTCATGATTAGTTAACTATAGTGGGTTACCCCAGTACCGAGGACATCCCAATCCTAGCATCCTTCATTTTTATAATTTAATCTATATTTTGTAACTAATGATATTGTTATTGGATGGTGCCCCATTTTATATCTACTTTTTAAAACTAAATGTACCAATCCCACTGATTGCTATTATTAGCAGTATGAACTATCTGGTAACTGAGCTATCACTGTAAAGGAGGCAGCCACTTATCTCCAAATACTGTTCAGTATCTTCTAGCACTATACTACCAATTTAGATATGAAGAAAGGTTTCAGAAGGATAGAAAACCATAAATATTTTTTAAAAAAATATTCTAGTTATATGCAAGATTATTGGAAATAACTGAGTTTGTTTTATTGTATCATCTCTTATAGAACCACTAGGCCTCAATGAACACTTTAATAAGCATTAAATCTTGAAAAGTAATCCTTTCTGGTTATGTCTTTCTAAAAACGTATGTCACTGCCACTCACCTTCTATATTCTCACTAAATATAATATCCTAGATGATAATGTCCTATTTTATTTTGAGAGGCCATATTTGTGAAGGCGCTGACATAGCAGCATGAAGTTACTTTAATTAAATAAAAAGGTCAAGCAAGGGATACAACTATTTGTTCCTCTGATATTTCTTTCATTCCCAGTTATCAGCTGGAGCAAAAGATTCTAGACTTACAAAAAGAGTAATATTATGCGTTTGCAAAAGAATTTAATTTTCTGTACTTGAAGTTGCCTTTAAAGCAAAAGAGAACCTATATTCTATTTTTACCATAGAAATAAAATCTCAAACCTGCTGTGGACTAGCTTTCTTTTGGTGTTCCTCATGATTTTTCAATTTAACACCCAGCATTCATACTTATTATATACTGTCTCTATTGTCTCCAAGATGGGATGATATACCGAAGCAGTTCTTCTGTATATATCTCTCTATTGGCATGGGATTCTGGTAACCATTCTATGCATAAGTCTGAGTCATGTTCCACCAGTTATTTGGAATGAGAGATTTAATGCCTTTGCTCTGATTTTATTGCCAAACAGCTGCTTTATGTTGTTGGAACACATCAGCAGGTCAACATCCAAATGCAGCTTTCCTGCTATATAATACAGATGTAGACTAGGAGCTGGTAAATGTGACTGATAGGTTGGAAGGCTTTCCAAGTTCTGTAGTTAGACCAAATGAGATAGAAAGGGGAATTACTTTATATAATATCAGGATAAACGGATTAGAGTTGTTATGATTAGGGTTTTAAGCTGTGTTTTTCATACATCACCCCTAGACTGGTATTTTTCAAAACCCTTCATGAATAAATAAATGTTATTTTATTAACCTTGTATCGAGCTAAATCAACCCTAAGTCTCCATTGTATAACTGTGCAACTTTATAAGACAAGACGGTGACTATCTGCATATCCTCACTGTACCCTTAAGCTGTTCCTGTTCTATGCTGGCACTATCAGGTTTTAAAAAAAATTCTCTTTGCATTGGAATATTTTGGTAGTGACCTGCCAGATGTTCAGTCTGGACTACTAGTTATTGCAACCCTCCATTGGGTAATTCCCCTCTTTTTGTGGCATCCCAAGTACTTTCCTTTCTGAGGGCTGGTCTTACTGGAAATAATATACTTTTATACGTGTGTATGTGTGTGTGTAGATAAATATGTACAGATAAACAGATATGTATACTAAACTGAAGTGCAGAGTAGGAAGGTGCTGGTTGAAGTTGAATTCCACAATGGGTTGGAAGTGAGTAAAAGATGACATCATTCTGCCCTCCAGAACTTGTTGGTGGCTCCTGCAGGGCAACCTGAGAGTGTGGAAATGCCTTATGACTAAGAAATTAAGACAAATAATTTCAGTTCCAGGTATGGTACACAACCCTAGCTTAAAGGCACAAGGTAGTAGATGACACTGCATGAAGACAACACACTTATTTCCAAAAACATTGTCCAAATGTCTCTTTTCATTTACTGAACAGTTTTACTGGAACCCTACGTGGGATGATATCAAAATTATCTTAAAGGTTTTATCAGCATATAAACCTCCTTTCAGGCTTTTTAAAAAAATTCTTCAGAATAAGAACTTCAAAAGGAAAATGCTGAGTAGAGAGGAGAAAAGAACAGCTGGCATAAAAAACAGGTTATAAAGAGAATAAGAATAGGTGTAAGTGGCTTTTCTATAAATGAGAAATGCTAACACATGCAGCACAGATGTAAAAGAAATTTCAGGATAATTGTTGGAAGCTAAAACAGCTGACACCATCAACAAAAGAGCCACAAACCATTGAGTATTTGGCAAAAATAAGATAAGGGACAGTTTTCACCTATGTGTTGAGACCCCTTTTGACTGGTAAAGGAATGAAGAGTGACTAGAAAGCAGCAGATTTAACATGGTAGAGGGCTTCATCATGGGGGAATTTTCAGCTGGCACATGAAAGGCATATCTCATACACTGTTTCCTGGGCAGAGAAATCATATTAACAGGAAACAGAATACCCAGTGCCTTGCATATTTACATATTTTTTGTTGACTGTGGCATTTTGGTTCCATTAACTTCTCTCTAAAACCGATCATGCATTACTGACAAATTCTCTGTGCACCTAAAGTAGTATACAACAGAGTTAATACACCAGGACAAATTGTACCTCTTGTTATTTGCCTATTATGTAGCTGCTAAAGTCCCCATATTAAATAGTAGCACTAGGAATTCTGCTAGGTAGAAAAACAGAATCCATAGGGGAAGATTGCATTTATTCTATGGTTTTAAGGAGGCCAGAAGGAATGAATCAGCACATCTGAACTCTGAAAGATCTCAGGCCTTTATTTACAGAACTGTTTATGTTATCAATAGACAATACTTAAAAAGATTTAAGAATGGTCATAAAATGTGTTTTAATGTCTTGATTGATGGGCAATTTAAAGAGACAACATAGGTATGTCAGTACCTAACCACCATGTATGTTTTTATTTTCCAGATCAATTTCCAGCAAGCCCTTTTTCTGTTTATAATTCACAGAGCCACATGGCTCCTCCTCCTTACACCAACAGTGTTTATAACAAGATTTGGGGGATTTGTAGTCCTCCTGGTATTGGTGATCTAAAACTCTTATCTGCCTCAGCCAGCATTATCAGTGGTGGAGGATGCTGGGAGATAGTTTAGCAACATTTGGAGATCATGATTAACCCATGCCTGACTTATGGATGAGGTTCTATCCTACTAAATAGCTGGATTTGATCAAGTGCCTATCAGTTGTACATTTTCTTAATTTAACCAAAACACAAAGGAATTAAGACTTTTAGAAAAGTACAGCTGAATGCATCTGTAAAGCCTTTTACAGACAATGAATAAAAGCCTGTTTACTGATACTCAGCATCAATAAGGTCATACAAAACTTTGCAGGATTGATCCTTAAGAAAATAAATTGCTAATACCTAGGAAAGATCAATTTCATAGTTTAGAGCCTCTAATTCAAATCCTTAGCTGCAAGAGGGAAAAGGAAAGTTAGGGGGTGAGATGGCATTTTTATAGATATGCTTGGTTAATGGTGACAGAAACAACCATCAGTCAAATACTTCATATTGATTGGCTACATCTGTCTCCTCAGTTGAAAACAGACTCCCTCAGGTAATGCTGATTTATAAAGGTGATAGCAGCTTTTAAGCAACTTTATACAAAACAGCCAGTGTATCTATAAATCAGCATTAACAGATCTAGATGATAGTTTCATGTTATATAACAGTGACTCAGCTCCAGGAAAACAAATTGAATTAGTTACTGAAGTTCTGTGCCTTTCCATCTTGAGGTGAGTAGGCCTGCCCTCCTTCTGGACCTTAAACAATACATTTCTATATACAACACAAGGAGATTTTAACACACTTAGAAGCAGTCCATTTTTCACTGTATTTTTACTATTCTAGAAATCTATTTCTATATAGTATTTTTAATAAAAAAAATCAAAATGCCATTTTTAGTATATAACATTAGAGTCCAGAAAAAGGCCACAACATGGCACCTTTCTCTCTTTACAAAAATGCTTAATTTCCCTTATTGTGATTCATATATTTTTACAGTTTTATAATTGTCATAATTCGTATTGATTGGTAAAAGCCAACATATAAAAAAAAAAGACAATAAAAGCTGTTAGGAAGAAAGAGGGAAGAACAAATGAGAGCACTCAAATAACTTAAAAGAGTATAAATGGAGCCAATGGCAAACCACTTCTGAAACACCTTGCCTTGAAAACTGCAGGGATTTGTCCAGGCAGTCGCTGCAGAATCGGTAACGACTGAGTGCGGATTAAAAAGAAAAAGAAAAAAAATAGTTAATTGAAATTAACATTTCAATAAAGTGTGTAGGATTACACAGAAATACTATAAAAATACTATAAAATATATTTCAAATTCATTTCTAATACAGAATAAGAATGTCTTCTGCAAATAATTTTGAAGACAAGTTGAAATCATCATGGTACCTGCTGTCTCTCAGGCCTGTTGGACTTCAAGCTTCATAATTTCCAAAAGCCATCAAGGGCTTTGGTCAAAGAGGTAGGGAAAGCCACATCAGGCTTACAGTAATTTTAGTGCTTCTTCTTGTACATTTTTTGCAGCAACTTCAGATTATACAAAAATATGTATAACAAGAATTTAGGAAATACTTTTAAGCAGATAAACTAGCATAAAGAGAGGGAAAAAGAAACCCATATTCTGGGCTGTCCACTGGACTATTCTGCTGTCCACTGCTGCAAGTCTAGATGTATGTTTATACTACTGAATATCCACCCTCGCTTTATTTAGTGACCACAATCTGTTTCTTAAATCGGAAGCAAAATGGTTGCTAAGTGAACGTGTGACAGAGAGAGAGAGAGAGAGAGAGCGAGCGCTGCAAAGATCATTGGTTGCTGCTGTCTCATTTAGATAAAATTCTCTCGTGCAGTTATGCCAGCATTACTCTCACTCCAGCATGCATTGTTGTCATGCACAGAAATTTGGTTGTAAGTGTGCGCAGTGATTGGAAATTATTTTTTAAAAATTATTGTCATATTTGTGGATGGTCACTATACAAGGTGGCCGCTAAACAAGGAGTGGCTGTAATATCTGTGAGGGAAAGGCAATTTCTGAATCGATAGCAGCTGCCACTTCCTTATTCAGAGTCTTTCTGCTGAGTTTTTAGGAGTTTAGTATGTACTTATCTGGTTATATAATGCTTCTCAAATACTGAATTCATACAATGTGTTAAGCTTTAGTTTCTTTTGGTTAATTTTTTAAAGAATGATATATTGGTTTATCTCTTTTTTTTTTTGCATTGTTAACACTAGGAGTGAGAAATATAATAATGCTCCAAAACTATAAATTCCAAATTCATTTTTTGATGTAGTCTTCAGTATTAATCATATGATTTGAATTATTTCAGCATATTGAATAATCTATTACAATAATATAAATATATATCATATAAAATTTAAATCTGAAGGAAGATGGGGAAAAGCCTGGACATTTGTATCAGAGATGAAAGAATTCAAGTCAGTTTAGCTGCTTAGAGACATTTTTATGACTAGAGCCACATAAAAAGCTTAGTAAATAAATAAATCAGAAAATTTGACTAGACTGTTAACATTTGAACTATGACTTTCAACCAAAGAGCAGACGTCAGCAACCCATTGCTACAAATCAGATGTAGATTATCTTTCTAATGTTGCATACTAATATTTTTATGTTAAAAAACATTCCTGTTTTTAAAAAAGTTTTAAAAAGTGGAGTAATCATTTCTAATATTAGAGAATACATGAAAGTAATGCTTGAGAAGCTGGGAAATACTATTTAAAAAGTAAAATAATTTAAAGGGTCAGACCTATGATTTATGGTTGATATGCAATGAAACTTAACATATGTAAAGATTTCAATCCTGTGATTATTTTGAAGGGAAGAAATCCCTTCCCTGGAAAATGTAGTTAGTAGAATAGCTATCAAAGAATATCTTATCTTTGAACATTCATGTTACCTACTTATAATGTTGGCATAACTTTATGGCAGGTTATACCCGGACACACTATTTTTATATTTGTCATCTCCATTTAATTAGAACATTTCCCATGATACTCTCTCTGACACATCTATGTACCCACACATCCACAATTATGATCACAGAATGTGTATTTCTATAGTATTAATACCACACCATTTTTGAGAATCTAGTTAGGAGCAGATGGGAGGATTCTCGCCTTGGTTGAAGTGTTGCTTCATATAGAAGTTAAGTTGCAGCTTTATCCTTCCCCCATTATTAATTTCTTGAACTTCACATTTGTTCTCCTCAAGTTTGACCATAGGGTCTTGGATTTGGTTGCTTAACATCTTGGAAGCCTACTTTGAAAGGCTACTTATCAATTTCCAAACATATGATGAAAAGTATAAAATGCTTTACATATGTGCATGTTATCTCCCTTTAGTATCATATCATATTATTATTATTATTATTATTATTATTATTATTATTATTATTATATTTATTTATTTATTTATTTATTTATTTATTTGACTTGTCCCCGCCCATCTCCCCACAATGGGGGACTCTGGGCGGCTTACAACAAACTAAAATCAGAAATACATAATTAAAAGATTATAAAAACCAAAGTTACAAAGAGAAAGATAAAAAGGCTAAAAAATCCAAGAGGCCGATAGAGGCCACACCAGGCTGCTAAGGGGCCAGCCAACCCCATTTTTGATATCCTCCCTCCCTGCCCCAGGCCAGATGGCAGAGCCAGGTCTTCAAATCCCTCCGAAAGGCCTGGATATCACATCACATCACATCACATCACATCACATCACATCACATCACATCACATCACATCACATCACATCACATCTCTTCTTCATAGTTTCCCCTGCTGCATACAGGTAGTCCTCATTTAGCGACTGCCATTTGCAGTTGCAATGGTGATGAAAAGGTAACTTTGCAACCAATCTTTGCATTTATGACCTTTGCAGGTCTGTAAAGCAAAGGAAAGCTGAAGTAAGATCATAAGCACAGTTGGTTTCAACCGCTTCGCTTAACAATTGAGTTGCCTGTCCCAATTGTCACTAAACAAAGACTACCTGTACATAGCTGAAGCATTTTGAGTGCAACCAGGGCCTATGGGTGTCTATAGTGAAGTACACTCAGCATACAAGCCACGATGTGCTTTATTTGTTTTTGGCTTAGGATACCTCCACACAAAACTGCTTCAGACCAGTTTTAGATTGGTGCAATTGCATGACATCAGCTAACTTTGAGAACTGAGATATTATTTTATGGCTCCTGGATAGTTTATGTGAAACCACAGCTAATAGTTTTATGCCTTGATTATCAACTACTCATATTTTTCAACAGTCATACAGGGAAAGGCATATGTTGAACACTAGCAGACTTTAACTTAGTAAATTTGCAAGCCCAGTCTCTTGATTCCCCATGTCATTAACAGTGCTGAGTTTGCAGTATGCAAAGAGAGAGGCAAGACTATAGAGGGGAGTTAGCCTCTTCAACCTAGAAAATGTTAAGAGACTCACATATTAAGAGAAAAGTCTGTGAGGGCTCAGAAACCTCATTTTCAGCATTTGCTGAGCAGGCAGATTTCTTTTCCTTCTTTGTTGCACCATTTTGGAATTGCTGGTGTGAGAGCACCTGTGGACATCTTTAGGGAGAAAGTTTTTTGCACTTGTGATAAGTCTTATCACGTATTGCAAGTGGGGCAGGCAACCTAGTAATTATCTCATTTCCTTTTTGTGTGGAGTAGGGGAGGGGGATTTTTTTATTTCTTTGCTTATAGATCTTACAACTGTGCATGATTCTCTGCACTGCCAGGCTGCTAGCTGCTTTTTTGGAATGTCTGTCTTGTGAGTCACAATTTTTGTTATTTTCTTTTATCTGGGGGTGGTGGTGGTGAAGAAAGGTTTGTTACTGAAGACAGGCAGTGGCTGTGAGGTAGTGACTGGTGTTTGCACTCTGTTATTGGAAGGTTAGTTGGAAGGCTAGTTGGAAGCCAGTTTGGTCTAGTGGTTAAGGCACCAAACTAGAAACCAAGAGACTGTGAGTTCTAGTTCCGCCTTGAAAGCCAGAAGGGTGGCTTTGGGCCAGTCACTCACTCTCAGCCCAACTCTCCTCACAGGGTTGTTGTTGTGGGGAAAATAGGAGGAAGAAGGAGTATTACAGGTAGGTATGTTTGCTGCCTTGAGTTATTCATAAAAGTAATAAAGGCAGGATAAAAAAATCTAAAAAAAAACAACACCCAGATTGGTTCTTAGTGATCTTTGCATGTTGCCAGCATTCCAAGGCCAGCAGAAGACCTCAACACAGGAGGTCTTTGAATTGCTTTTCAGTTTTAAAGAGTAGAGATGGGTGGAACCAGTTGTGATGTGGAAGTGTTCTAATGTGATGTATGATTAATGAAAAACATGGTTCTTTTATGTCACTAAACCAGTTTCTATTTAATCTCTTGGGAGGGGTAAGCAATCCGTGGCCTAATGTATAAAGCCTTATGAACAATTCATTCCGATTTCTGGCAAGAGCCACCTATTGCTTTTCCAGAAATCTGCTGGGCTGGATGGAAGGGATGGTGATGGGGAGACAAAATAGGTATTTTGACTGTGGCTTCACTGGCATGTAGTCCCTGATACATTAGTCCTGAGAAAATATAAACTTCAGCAGAAAAAATGGTTTCCCAACTTTGTCTTAAAATCATGCTTTTCTTTTATCTAGTCCAGGGACAATAGCTCTTAAAACCCAGCAAGATTATTTACCCAAGCCATTATGTAAATCCATAGCTAAGCCAGTGACAGTGAAGAGCAAATTTGTCTAGGCAAAATCCAGTCCATATAATCCTTTCAATTGCCATTCTGAGTGGGATAGCTCGCTGTGTATCAGGGAATCAGGAGTGCTTTCCCTATATAGAATAGTTCTCTTAGCACTGAGGTATTGGGGTCCGGTTCTATCAGCAATAGAGACTACCAGAGAACTTCCTCATTATATAGGGGAATATAACTGTTGTTTCACCAAAATTATTGTCAACATGTTGTGGGAGACAGTATTCATCTATTTATTTATTTAATTTGCATGGCCACTCATCTCAAAATACATTATTTTGGATGCCTAACAATACTTAAAAAAAAACCAATATAACAAAATTATAAATAACAGAAAGGGCAAATGAGAAAGAATCAACCTATCACAAGAACTAATATAACCATACAATGGGCTCCTCCACACTTCTAGGGCCCCAGGCTTGACAACAAAACCAGATGTTCAAGGCCCTGCAAAAGACCAGCAGAGTTGGGGCAAGTCTGATCTCCAGGGGAATGATGTTTCAGAGGGTGGGCACTAATGAAAATAATGTTTTGTGTTTCGGGAATGTTGTATCCGAAAGCATATTTCCCCCAAAGCACTATTACTGGTCTATAAATAATATAGTTGTTTATATTTAAATCCGGATTTTTTTCAGGTTTAATGGCATTTCACTAGAAGCACTATTATGAATATAAGTCCACAGATGCTTGCATCAATTGCTTTGCGTCAATGCTTGGAAAATTAACAACATCCCCATTATCTAGGACAGAAGTGGAATATTAATGAAGGACAGAAATGACAAGCAAATTGACCTCTAATTTAATCAGAAACCCAAAATCTGAAAACTTAACTTTGTTGGAGACAACATTCAGTTTCTACCTGAATCAACTGGCCAGAACTTTGAGAAAAGCAGGTTTTTCATAATAACAATGATTTTCTCAGCATATTTTAGGAACAGTACAAGAACCTAACCTGTATCATAATACAATCTTATATCTATTTTTCATGTTCATGTGATAGAGGAAATTCAAAATGTTAAGAGATTATCAATACGAAATAAGAAAAAATGTCTACATTTTTAAAAAAGGCATTAGAAAGGGATTAAAACTTCTAATCTTTGAACTGGATTTTCACCTATAAAAGTCAATTTAGGTTTTTTTGATATTTCATATTTTTTTTCTCTAGGTTGGTTTCATGGAATGTGAGGAATTTTATTGAAGTGTAATGGACCTCCATCAAATTCTTAGTTCAGATATAAAATAAATAGGGCTATGCAGACTTTCAAAAAAGTCCTTCATTTCACCAGGATTCAAGCAAAGTATCACTTGAAAGCGGTTTTGTGAAGCACTATGAAGCCATGCTTTTAACTGATGGAACAAAATGTTGGCAGCACACACTCATCCAAAGTAGCTTCTGCCCACAGGCATCCACAACCATATCTGTAAAAGCAAAGTGGCCAATTGAGGAAGACTGAGCCTGCCTCAGTGCTGTGTGGAGCAGCTCTGTTGTGTTGAAACTGAACAATGAGCCTTGTAACCTGCTTATAAGAAGGCTCATGGGACACTGAATGCAATATTTACTTATTTACTTAATTTTTATACTGCCACACTCCAAACAGATTCTTGGGGTTTTTAACATAAAACACATACTGACAAACAGAATAAAAATTACACAAAAAATATCTAAAATATCAAAATTATACCAGTGCAGAAATCTTCCAACAATAAGATTTGATCATTAAAAGCTCTCCTTAGCAACCCTGTTCCCACTGCTTTGCTAAGTACCAGAAAGGAGGGCTCCATACAAATTTGGGGTGTGTGTGTGCTACTCTACAGGGCAAAGTCTATTACTGAAAAACATTGACTTCTGGCCTGTCCTTCCAAAACCCTTATGCAATGGGGGTGGGTTAGTTAATCCCACATGGCATGGGTGAAGTGGATAGGAAGATTGTGATGCAAGCAAACAGTCCTGCAGATACCTGGGTGCCTATTGCTTGCTATGGTGACTGTGGGTTGGATACCAAAGAAGGAATATGCAGTGGAAGATGTCAGAATAGTTAAAATTAATAAAGATGTATTAATTAAGTCCATATACTTACAATGTTGGATGGTTCCTCCCCCCAGTCAGCCACTGTGAGTGCAAATACTGGCAAGGAAACTACGCCACGGCACACCAAAAGGGGTTGCCTTTATGGGTAGACCTTTTAATCCCCCACTCCTTCCCCCATCCCTAGGTACCCTCACCCCAGTCTGGGGAAGTTAACCAAACGACATAGTTTATTTTATTAGATTCCATGGGAAGAAGAAAAGAGCACATAGTCAGACAACTGGGAATCCACAAAGAAAGTTACAGATTAGTGCAGGCTGTTTGCCTCACTAAGCTTCTAGCAGCAAGCATGAGCCATGCTGGAGGTGAAAGCAGTAAGCAATTAACTTAAGGTCAGAGTGGGGAACTTGTGAGTTCATGGCTCAGGCTTGGCAAGCAAGTGGTACATTGCTCAGGAAAGCAATTAAGAATCCCAAATAACACTGCAAGACTCTACCTCTATCATCTCTTCAGATCCTGTCCTGTCTGTCCAGATCATATTTAGTGATTTTATCAGTGAGATGGTACCCAAACAACTTACAACAATCTAGGGACAGCTATTGCTCTTCTTTGCTTTTCAACAAGGAGCAAATCACCCTAAACAAGTTCCCTGGGGCACAGTCCACTGATGCAATATGGGAGAAGTACAAAAGATTTGCCACCCTTATTATAATTATGTAGGCTCAAACAAGAGCTTATACCTTGTTTGGTCAAGTTGACATCAGGGCTTCTATCAACACACTCGTGATCTTTTCCTCTGCTGCTTCTCCCACGGTTCCTGAGTAAATCAAGGAGTTCCTCAGAATCTGGATGGGAAAAATCATCTCAGGAGCAATCTTGTGAAGCACTCTGGCTAATTCCATATTCCAGAGGTCCACTAAGAAATGCCTCCAGATTGATGGAGAAATCCCCTAGTGCCTTCTGGAACCCAATAGGATCTGTAAAGCACCTGGGCAAATTGCCCTAATAGCTCTACCCACTGCAGGGGTCTAACTTCAGATGAATATCAATTAACCTCAAAAGAATCAGGATATGATTTGGCCATGACAATGGACTCACCACAACATCCTCTATCTTCATGACTCATAACCAAGTTCTTCAAACTGATGACAAATTCAATGTCTGTCTATGTGAGACAAGCCTGAGATAATGTGGGACAAGCCAGTGATCGTCCTGGAGGCCATGAACTCTTGGCCTTTCTAGAACAATCCTTCAGAGCCTAGTGATTGAAGATCCTCAGCATCAAAAATTGTGGAGATTGCAAAACCAGCCTGGGAGTCTAAACCATGAGCTCAGGAAGGGACATGAGCTGGACCACTAAATGGTTATACAGCCCAATGTTATGCATAAGAACTCGCAGACCCTTATCTTTGGGATGGGGCTCCTGTTTTCTTTCAAATTGTCATTCAGGATTATTGCTGCTTCTCCCCCACTGCTTTGGTGTTCTGGCTGGTGCAGGAGCCAAAATCTAGGAGGATGCATTTCTGGGAGGCTGACACAGTCTTCAGTAATACATATCAGATCCACAAATTCATTCATGGACAAATATTATCTTATTGTGAATGGATTTACCAGCAGAATTATGAGAGCAAAGTCACCAGCAATCTGGTAGCCCTAGATTTAGGCAGCTGGGCCTGAAGCAGCAACCATCATCATCTTGATCACCCTTCTCCTGGAATGGCTTGCCCAGCACCTCAAGGTATATCTTTTCCTACCTGTTACCAGCCACAACATGGTGTTTCTGCCATCATTGATTATTTCTCTGGATTCTCCCAAAGCCCCCCTTTCCGTCTTGTCATTGGTTACCACATATGCATCTGAGCCATATCCCTTAGGTCCCATCCACTTCCGTTCAACAATCCTCAACTTCTTAGACAATATGGGTAGGTTGGTAAGCTGGCAAGCCACTACAAGCAACATCTACAATCAATGTCCATATCTGACTCCCACAAATTGATGAAATGGTTTATTGAAACAAAAATTATAAACAGTCACATAACCTGAAAAGGGAAGTCTTACCTCAACTTTGCAAAATTCTTCAAGATGGTCAACAATCAAGTAGATATGGAGATCCTTATATGCTTGAAATACAATGGAAAGCCTTGTGTCAGCATCTAGTTTAATTACATGGAAATAAATAACTGTGGAAGCATGATACAGTGTCATGGTTCAAACACAATGATGTAGGTATGTGTTTTGTTTTTACTTAGTACAGTGTGGATCTATCCATTATGGCTTAGTGTTATGGAGAACCATGATTCTATGGCTTGTTCAATGGTTAAAATCTTGGTTTAGCTTTATGTGTGAACCAGGTCAAAATGAGCTTAATAAAAGTGAAGAATTTAGTTCTTGGGATCTTTTTATACAGTTAGTTGTCAGGATGTTTGTGTCTCCTACTTATTATTTGATTAATTGAAATGCTTTTTCTTTTCTTTTGTTTTGGTTCATGATATATTAGTGATAGTAGTTAAAGAGAATTAGTAAGATTGGTTGACAGAAAAAGCTGCAGTTAAGTGAAGCCTTGTAAATAAATGAAATATCCTTTGTTTTTATTGTGAAACTTTTTTTTTGTTCTTGAGTTCCTCAACCCATCCAGTATTTGGCTAATAAGAAAGAAATTTAAAATTTTCACATTACTGTACAGCTTTCTATTTGCTTAAATAGTATGCATAAATATTCCATAGTGATCCTAACAATATTCATTGTTCTCCTAGATGTGACCATCTTATTAGCTCTATTTCTCTCTCTTTTTTTACTGTCTTTAACTGATAGCCATACTAATTTCAGTATGTTTGAATTAAGATTTTATATGTCCCCTGGTATTCCTGGAGAGTTACTATTAAGGGCAGCATAAAGAAGATAAGAATGAATCTACTATAATTTTAGCTAATATATTATGTCAAGTTAAATGAAGCTGAAAACTCATTGTTAATGTACCCTTCTTCCCTTAAAGATAATGTTTAAGGTATGCTATCCAATGAAATTTTAAATAAGCATGGCAAAGAAAGAGGCAACATATGGCAATCATTAATAAATATTGTCGGTTCATACATTGCTCTATGCCATAATGTGATTTCTTTGACTTAGTCTGTTGTATAAACCCAGCCATAGGGGATTGAAACCTTGGTTTAATGCTTAATGTGATGTGTAAACCTATCTATTTGTGGCTTTCAAAATATTATCCCTAGAGTAACATAAAATATAATAATTATCCTTTATTTTAAGGCATTATTTTCAAACTCTGTTTCTGACAAAGGCAGGCCAAAATTCTGGGCACCAAATTAGCGATATTACTCCCTTTATTATTCCATACAGGAACTGAATGGATGGAATTCTTTTGGCTTCATGAAAGACAGCTATCTCTTTTTCTGCAGTAGGCTGGCAGAGGAGCTAATCTGGAGGAATGGTAGAATGATTATGATAAAAGCTGTTTCTCAGACTGACAATGGCTAGCATGCCTGTTCTGATATCTGATAGGGGAAATTGGCCTGGGAAAGGCCTCAGGAGTAGTGAAAGAGAAGGAAGAGTCCATTTCCTGTTCATTTAACGTAAGACAGAAGGTCTTTCTCATGGTGGCCCACATTTCTGAAATGCCTTGCCATCTGTCAGGCTTATTGCAACCAATTTAGAAAGTCTTAAACGCCCCAACTTTCCCTTGAAATTCATTGCTTTTCTTGAGTCTCCAGTTATTGGGTTGGTTTTATTAATGTTAATAAGAGTTAACATTAAATGTTAGTTAATGTTAATAATAAATGTTACTTTCATGGTGTAAGCTGCTTTAGGAGCTTAAAGGCAGGGTAAAATTATTAATAAATAAGAGATAGTGACCCTCTTCCCCATTCAGCTGGTAGTTCTTTCCCATAAATAGGACCTCTTTCTAAATTCCAGCCAAATTATTTTTTTTTTTGCATTTTATTTTATTATTTTATTCATTTAAATATATAGGTGCTTTTGGGGTCTTCATTTATTCTGGTTAGTAAACAGAACCAAAATTTAATGTGTGTTATTTAGGCTTGAATATGCTGTGGTTGACAGTTTGTCTCTTCAGTTAAAAACTTTGTGAATGTTGTTTGATACATTAGCAAATTGTTGAGGGGAGCTGTGCAGGTTTTAATCTGTTATGTATAAAGATGTTCCTCACATTGGCTACATTTTTATGAGTCTGGAGAGATGTTTTGACATTTAGCTCAGTTTTCCAGTAAGAAGATAATTACGAAGGAAATTTTGAACAAGACACCTGTTAAGCAAAATGTGAAAAACATTACTTGGTAAATAACTATGGTAATTAAAGCTTTGTTTGTGCTGATTTATTTTGCTACATCTTCCTGTCCCATTTTTATCGGCATACAGTGCTGAATTTTTGTGCAAGCTACCAGTCAGGCATGCTGTGAAAAAGACCTTTAAAAGCAATAAAGAAGTCTTTTCAAGTTCCATAGTTTTATATTTATTTCATCCAGAAGCACTTGCCAATGTGTTTGATGTGAAGTATTTCAGATTTAAGGTCCATTTATAGGCCAGTACGGTTCTTATCTGACATACTGTAGATAAAAGACAGAGACTGTAAAATCACGAACAATCTCTCTTAAAGAGCTTATTTTTTCACATTTTTCCTTAAATGCTGTCATTTCACTGTAAGTTTCCATGGTGGAACAATTAGAGCTCGCTGCTTCTTACAGAACCCCTGTTGTAGCTAGTTCCAATAGTAGTCTTTGTCCCCTGACTCGCCCGCTGATTCAATACGTAGTTTAACAATAATTAATCTCTGTGGCTCTGGGATGTAGTCCTACAATCTTGTTTCCTCAGGAAAAATGGTACAATTTCCTTCATTGCTAGAGACCACAGTACTCAGAATGTCTTTGTTCACCATTTCAAACTGCCACCCTACTGTCATCAGTGACAATGTAGTCTTTCGCCTACACAACCAATAGGAACTCTCCTACTTCGAACTCTCTTCTTCCTCTGACTCATACCCACCTTATCTTTTGTCCTTTATCTTTGCTACCTACCCGCATGAAACCTTCATTCTTCACCCTCAGTTGCCCCAAGGTCTTTTAAACACTTAGTCAATTGCTTCTTCAAATCCTACATCACCTCTGGAAGCTTTCATTTAACTCTTTCTTCCACAGCCTTATGACGAATGGATAGAACAGACTTAATCTTCCTTTTGTATCATTTTACATGTGTTCCTCATGTGATTTCTGTGTAGTTTTAGAAAAAAATCCTAAACAAATTAGTCCCTTTTTGATTAATTTGACTTTTTTTTTTTAAATTACCCCTTTTTTAACAGTTTATTTGGAGCACTTAGAAAGTACATGAACAGTATGAGTTAAAAATGCATTTGAAATTGTTGCAGGAAATCTTCCTGAATATTGCTGAGAAGAATAATGGCCACCCTATATATTAATGAGAGCAGCTATATATTTTCCATGATTATACTTCCTAGCTAATCAGAATCAGATACAGTTTGAAAGAAACAGTCAATCCTTAGACTGTTGTGTCAATTGTTTTGGAAAAATCTGTACAGTTGTAGAAGATTGCTCTTGCAAATCTATACAGTGGTACCTCAAGATACGAACGCCCCACCTTACGAAAATTTCGAGATATGACCAGCTCCGGCCGCAAAAATTTACCTCGACATGCGAACTCCGCCTCAAGCTACGAACCGGATCCGCGGCCATTTGCCCTGCTGCCACGTGGTCGCGGCTTCCTGTGGGCGAGATCGCGGTAGCAAGGAGGCTTGCTCCACGAGGCAAATTTCCCCATAAGGTTTAATGTGTCAGCCGGCGTTGCATGGCTAGGAAATTCTCCAGGCGCGCTTTAGTCAGTTTCACCGCTCGAGCGCTAGCGCAGAAAGAGGAAGTGCTAATGAAAGGGCCACCTGGCGCCTCTTCACTAATCTGAGCGCGCGGGGGAAAGGCTTTCCTTGCGCGCACCACGCCAAGGGCTATGGACAAAGGAAAGAGTGCGGAGTTGAGGAAGAGGAATCAGTGCGGGGGGGGGGAAGCTCCCTGTGCGCGCCACAAAAGCCTTTCCCCCACGCGCTGATTGCTTTCACTGGGCTTTTGTCGGTGCACCACGCCAAGGGCTATGGACAAAGGAAAGAGCGCGGAGTTGAGGAAGAGGAATCAGCGTGGGAGAAAGCTCCAGCTCCCGGCTGTGCACGCGACACAAGCCTTTCCCCCCAGTGCACTGATATTGCTTTCACTGTGCTTTTGTCGCTATGGAGAAAGGAAAGAGCGTGGAGGAATCAGTGGGGGGGGGGGGAAGCTCCCGCTTCCGGCTGTGCGTGCGCGCGACAAAAGCTCAGATTTCATTAGCACTTCCTCTTTCTGTGCTAGGGCTGACTAAAGTGTGCCTGGGGAATTTCCTAGCCGTGCAACGCCGGCTGACACATTGAACCTTATGGGGAAATGTGCCTCGCGGAGCGACCAAATTCAGAGGGCGGATTAGCCGTATTTACATTGAACCTTATGGGCAAATGTGCCTCGCGGCGCAACCAAATTCGGAGGGCAGAACGGATTAACCGTATTTACATTGAACCCTATGGGAAAATGTGCTTCACATTGCGACCAATTCGAGTTGCGGAACGGATTAAATTCGTAACTAGAGGTTCCACTGTATTTTGATTCAAACATACTTCAGGAGATACAAATTGATTAACTTTGATCCAAAATGGGGGGAAAAAACCCCACCCACTGCCACCTTTCCTTAATTATACTTTTTAATTTATGACATATATAGTGCTTATCTTTCCTCCTGGAGATTAAACCAGTGCACACAAAAATTTATTCAGATAACCTGTGTGATAGGTGATAGGTTACAGCAGTGCTTCCCAAACTTTTTCCTTCATTACCCAAAACTCAGGGGGGAAGGAGGGTGCTGGTGGGTGCATGCAAGTGAAGGGGGGAAGGAGGGTATGGTGCATGCGAGCAAGCAAAGGGGGAAGGAGGGCACGAAGCATGTGAGAAAGGGGGGAAAGAGGGTGCAGTGTATGTGAGTAAGCAAAGGGTAGAAGATGGGTGTGGGGTGGGGGAGACTTACCTGACTGAGTGAAAGGGGGAAGGAAGGCGCTGTGCATGCAAGTGAGTGAAGAAAAGAAGGAGAGCATAGTACATGCATGCAAGAAAGGGGGAAGGAGAGTGTGGTGCATGCATGTGTGCAAAAGAGGTAAGGAGGGTGTGGAGTGGGAGACACTTACCTGAATGACTTGAGACCTCCTGCTGACTTTCCCATTGACTTTGCTGTGGGAAGCTGTCAGGGAAGGTTTCAAATGGTGCTCCCATGACCACAGGACACTGCAACTGGTCTTAAGTGAAAGCTGGTTGCCAAGCACCTGAATTTTATTCATGTAACAGCAGGGGTGCTGCAACATCCGGAACTTTGAGGACCAATTGTAAGTCCCTTCTTTCAGCACCGTTGTAACTTTGAATGGTCTCTGAACAAATGGTTGTAACTTGAGGACTACCTGTATTATAAAAACAATATCATTGAGTGATCTTTATATCATTTCAACAAATTACCATTGGTAATTTCACTAATTTTCATCTTAACAGAAATACTTTGGGAGATTTTCGAATATATTTTAGTACACATGGCAATCTTTAAGTCAATTTAAATGTCCCTGTTGTGAATGGGTTCATGTATCGTTACCCAAAGAAAAAGCACTTTACCCAATTTTCGGTAATTTACTCGGGTTTGGGAAGCACTGGGTTACACTGAAAGTAAATCCAAGGTCATCTATTGAGTTCCATAACCAAATGGACACTTGAAGCTGGATCTTATCAGTTCCAACCCAAAATTTTAAATACTATTTTATGTTGGTAGGCTTGTAATTGTAATGCTTGTCTGAAATTGGTGAAAGTCAGGGGGTATTTTTATTTCAAAATTATATGTGAATATCCACAATAATATCTCTTTGGTCTATATGACTTAACCAGGTTAGTCAATTTTTCTATTCTTAAAAGCCCATATTATCTTCTATACAGCGACTTAGGCAAGTGAGTAAGGCATATTTTGCTAAATAAATTAATCACAGGTGGCTAAATTCTGATAAAATGATGTCACCTGCAATAAGGACTTTACAGTTACAGAGCAGGTATACTCAGGGATAGTTACAGCATGACATCAAAAATTAAAATTGTGCTAATTACCCAACTGAACATATGAAACATTCTTTATTATGCTACCAAACTTTGAGAAAACTTTTTACCAGACCCTGATGAATATTTGGGGGGACGCGGTGGCGCAGCGGCTTAATGACGCTGAAAGTGCCGGCCAGAAATGGCTGAAAGCTTCAGCGGTTCGAGTCCAGCCTCGCGTTAACAAGGTGAGCTCTTGTTTCTATACCCGCAGCTTCTGCCAACTCAGCAGATCGAAAACATACGTGAGTAGATAAATGAGGACTCTCACTCCGGTGGGAGGAAAAATGCTGGCAGCGGCTCAACAGAGAGAGACGGGACAAGTTGCCGGTAAAAGCGCAAAAACCGCGCTCGTCCGAAAAAGGGGCGCGAAGCAACGGAAATCCCGCCTCCTGTGCTGCCAGCTGGGCTGACGCTCTAGGAATTAGGCTCTGGCAAAGTCTAATTCCGAAACTAGAAAGATGCAATTGCCTTGAAAACCGCTAGGGGGCGGTCACTGCAGGGTCAGTAATGACTGTTAAGCAGATTAAAAAAAAAAAAAAAAAGATGAATATTTGATCATACTGGGAATGAGTTTGGTTTTAAAAAAATTGGTGAGTATATTAAGAGTTAACAATTGGAAGAATTGGAAGAGTTAACAATGGAAGAAACTGCTACTTAAATTGTATATTTAACTTTATCCACTTTCTGGATAAACCTCCAAAGACAATTCCATGCTAGCTGTGAAGATACCAAGTAAAGAATGGAATCAACTAGATTGGAATGCTGATTCTGTACAAGTATTCTAAAAATTAGAAAAAGCTGTAGAATATCAACTTCTTTTGTTGGATAAGGAAACCTCTGGTGTTGGGATCACCCAATACTGCATGGATGTATATTCTGTTTGCCATGACAAATAATTCTGAACAATAGAAATTACCATTGTATGTTAAATACTATAAAAGAAACATTCATAATACTTAAAGATACCTAAACTTAGGCTTTCTGTATGAATAAGAATCCCTCTGAAATCACAGATATCAAGTTCATAGCATCCAATTTTCTTTAATTCTTATGGTCAACTACTTGATCCATATTAAACCCACTTTACAGTTGCATCTCCCATGCAATTGCAAAGAAATGTTATTGCAATGTACCTTATCTCTACCTTGTTCATCAATCTGATGAAGGCATTCCCTTTTCCCTTACCTACGCTTACTTCTGTAATTTCATTTATGAGAATAAGTCATGCCCATTAGCCATGGATATTCTGCGTGGCCTCAAGCAAGATATTCTCTTACAATTGCACTTCCTCATTTGGGAAAGAGATGTAAAGATGATCTGCAAAGCAAGATTGTTGAGAGCATCAATGTGCTAAAAACATATTAAATTAAAACACATTAAATACTCTTTCCATTATGGCCTGAGGGGTATGTGGGAATAGTTAAGTAAACAAAAAACACATCTACAAAATGGTTTTACATTTTATTTTGCCAGCTAATGCTTCATTTCTTTCAAATAGAAAAATAATACTTTGAAAACAAAGGCAACTTCCCAATGCATCCAGCATGGAAGGACCAATCTTTTTCTCAATTGCTGAACCAAAGAAAGCAATATCTGTTAGTCTCCTTTAATAATGGAAAGCATAATAAACACTTCTATAAAGCTATTTTAGAAGGAATGCACAGATTAGTTCTCTGCAGGAGTCCAAATGGCTTGCATTCTTCCATAATGTTACATTATTACCACTATTTAATTTATATGTGAATTTTACTGTCTGCAGAACAAACCTGATCATCTCTGGCAGACTTAAAAGCAGGAATTTGATAGAATTCAACAAGAGTATCCCCAGTCTAAAAGCAAATTATTTTTATGTCTTCTCCAAGTATGCTACCAGTACTTTGGGTTATAAAATTCCTACTGATGGAGAAAATCTTTGTTGTAAAATTAGAACTTCTGGAGCAAGAACAAGGCCTTCACAACTTTAGCACCAACTACTGGAATGATTTATCTAAAAAGAAGTATCAATTAATGTACATTTCTGCTTAGCAACTGAACAAAATGTGAAGTCCAGGTTGTAGAAGATTGGATATAGGTCAATAATTAATCTGGTTATTGAAGAAATTTTAAATCTAGTTTGCTTATTAATGTTTAAAAATAACTTGGCAACTTTATTTTAATTATATTAGTATTCCTCATAAGGCTTTATTTTGGAAGTTCTGATTAATGTTATGCTACGAAATTGTATTATCATCTTCTCTGTATAACAAAAATGGTGTGCATGTTTTTGTGTGTGCCATTATGTGTAGTTTACTATCAAAGGAGAATACTAATGTTCTAACTCAATCATATGTATTGTTTGCAATTAAATATTTTTATTATTAATATATGTAATGGACAATTTAAAACCTGAATATATGCATAGGTACATATATAATGCAAATGAACCAAAGCTTATTTCCTTGCAAGGTAGCAAATTTACAAGTTGCAGTTTTAAAAACAATTTCTCTATTTCTCATAAATGGCAGTAGCTAAGATTACCAGTCTAGTCATGTCCTTATTCTTCCTGGTGAGCAGCTTCCATTTGAGATAAGATGTAGGGAATGCAAACTCATCTCAGCAGTGTTTCAGGACACCTGCCTATCAATTCCTGATACAAGATCAGTCAAAACTTGGCCGTGGAATGGCAGTTTTCCACAAGAGGGTACTCTGTTTCTTGCTGTCACTCACTGCCTCCATTCCATCTCAAACAAGAATGTATGTTGCTATGATTAATCCTACAGAATTACTTTTCTACCTCTCCAGAAATCCAGCAAGTGTACCGAGTTTCATCAAGTTAACAGGAGGGGAAAAATTATCTAATTTCCACTTGAGCAGCTGGATTGGCAGATCAGGATTTGAAAAATGCAATTGCTTTGAATATTTTATGATATGGGACATAAAACTTTATTGAACATAATGAAAATGATGGTCATGAATGTATCCTACTATGTAATCATTTAGTCAACCCCCGCCCCCCAACCCACAACTAATCTGTCTTAAAAATCATCTACCAGGTCACTCTTTCTAAAGATGTACAATAGCACATGTAAAGACTTGCTCTGGAATCATAGCATAGCATTCTGTGAGAAGAAGATAAAAAATCGCTTGTATTATATTTCTTCTGTAATACAGAAACTCAAACATCATTGAAAACTTCTACATACAGTAGATTAAATATATCTGTTTGTTTTGACATCTTTGCAACAATATCAACTTTTGCATACTTCCAGTGCAGATTACAGCCTCTTTGACATCCTACCTATTCAAAGAAGCATCATGCATAGAAAGGAGGGTCCTGCTCTTAGTCCTTCTCCCAAGGTGGCAGGGCTTCCTTTGGCTTCTTATGTGCTGGGCATAGATATCTCAGTGAGGAAGTCTAGATTCAGAGGCTTTTTGTAGAGGATTTTGCTACTCATAAAGATAATGTGCAATGAGGTCTCTGTATGTAAATTTTAGGCCTGCAGATATTCTCAGTTAATGCATTGAATAGGAGCAGATATGAGGCACTGTAACTTGCTTTCTGTCCATGGCAGTTAATGTTATATAGACATGATCTGCTGGACAGATATGCAGTATAGAGATGCCCTAGGTCTACAACACATAATCAGTATTTTACCTTTACTTTCTCATTCTTTTCCAGAAGGATACTATGATTGAACCTATTAAAAACTGTTAAGAGACTCAGATCTAGTGGGGTCACACTCCTGCATTTTGTTTCTTGTGTAAATGATGTGTAATCATCTACCAAAATGGACATGTCCATGATGAAATTCCAATTTAAATAAATTCAGATAATCTGCTTCATCCAGATGTAATTGCAGCTGTGATCCAGGAATGGAAAATCAGAGATCTTTTGGGTCCAGGGAGGGCTTTTTCAATAAAGGTCATTCAAAAATAAATTAAAGAGATGAGGGGCAAGAACACAGCCCTTCCCCATTATTACTTTATGCTGACGATACTACAATCCTCTCTTATACCAGAGTGGGTTTGCAAAGATACTTGGACGCATTCTATAACTATTGTCAATGCAACTCACTATTAGCTATTCAAAATCAAAGGTAATAACCTTTGCCAAAAGATGGCGCTCACAGAGATGGTTCATGGGTAATACAGAAATTGAACAAGTTAAAAGTTTTAAATATCTTGGTATTACATTTAGCTATAATCTTTCTTGGGTCACTCATCGCAATAAGACAATCCACTTGGCTAATTGTTCAGCTGCTCAGATTAAACAATTTTATTTCACAAGAGGAAATCAATATGTACCTGCAGCGATTAGAATATTTAACGCTAAACCTCTTTCTCAAATTTTATATGGTATGCCCATTTGGCTGGGAGGTCTTAATCGCAAAGTCAAGGGCATTCAAGCAATTTTATTGAGGCAGCTTTTGGGGGCTCCTAATTGTGTCTTCTATCCTACAATTTGCTTAGAAACTGGTCGACACCTGATAGAAACCAAAGCCTGGTTAATAACAATCAAATATTGGCTTAGGATTTTATTTAGAGCTGTTCCTTGAAGTCTGTTATCACATCTTAATATGGATAAATATATTTCGCTCTGGCCTCGGCATATTATGTCTAAACTTAAGCAAATTGGGATTGCAATTGATGATTTATATTTATCAGATGAAACCCATGTATTTAGAATTATTAAAAAGAGATTTTTAGATCTAGAATATCACAAACCTAGACCTGCTCAACCCCGTGTTTTTTCGCCTGTCATGTTAGGTATAGAAACTCATCTGGATAAGATGGCACATTATTTGTTTGATCTTGAGGTTCCATCTCAGTGTAGGCCTTCTTTTTGGCCAGAGTAAATTCTTTTCCTTCCGAGGTACTTTTCAGAAGGTACAAACGCATCCCCAATCATGAGAGGCTCTGTTCTTGTGGCACTCCTGATACAATTCACCATATAATTTTTGACTGCCACTTAGCTGAGACTCTCCGTTACGAACTGCTTTTAAAACCTTTGCAAGGCAAATATCCACCAAATACTGTATTATCCTGCCAATATCTATTGAGACATGCTGTGCCCATAATTACCAGAATTGTTGCTAAATTCTTGGATGAAGCACTCAAAAGTAAATGCAAACAAATCTCCCAATGAGTATGGCTTACCCTTTGATCTTTGATCAACTCTCGATATGTCACTGTGTGCTTTGTATTTTTTGTTCTTTTAATGCCAATAAAGGTTTTGATTGATCAATAAAGGTCATTCAACTGTTCTTAAGCAAATGTGAACAGATCCCTCACTTAAGGAGACTTTAATCCATAATATGAGGTCAGTCCCAACATGGCTAATCTGATCAGCAAGATGAGGTTGATGGCCCTTACTGCCCCATGTACTCTGTCCATGTCCTTGGGATGTACAAGCTGAAATATATGAACAGGACAAGTGATTTGCAAGGTTACTGACTGACTTACCTCAATGCTGGAGTCCAAGTCAAGGCAATCAGGTCAACCAAGTCTGCAAAGAACAATGAAAGTTAATTACAGTGGGCCTTCAATGCTTCTGGCTTCCTTTTAGTATCTGGATGGGAAAGATATTACAAAGCATTGAAAAATGCCAATGTCTTGTTCTGTGAAGTTGCAACAGAAGTACAGAAGTAAGGTCTCTTTTCTGTATCCAGGGCCGTGTGGTAAGATTGCAAATAGGTTTTAAGAAGGGTTCTATTCTATGATTGAATCACTTTGTCCTACATATTTCTCCAACTGCATTCATTGCCCTCAGCTTCCTATGAACCAAAATACCTCTTGAGCACTGCTGGAGGGAGGAGGATGTTTAGGAGTGATAGTTAGAAGATGCCATTTAGGCCATCCATTCCAACCCCCTGCTTAGTCATATTAATGCATCTCAAACACATGGCTGTCTAGCTTCTGTTTGAACATATCCAACTCTCTGAGTAATTTGTTCCATGACCAAATTGCTCTTGTTGCCAGGAAGTTTTTTCCCCTAACATTCAATCAGAATCTGTCTTTCTGCAACTTAAGTTCATTACCCCATCTATTGCATTCTGGAATGAGAGAGAATATATATGACGATATAATTTTTTGAAAAATGCGATCATATCCCCCTCCAGTCTACCTTAGTTTAAGTACCTTAAACTTATTTAGCTCATTCAATCTTTCTTCATAAGAGTCAGTTTTTTGTCCTCAACCATCATTGCCTTTCTCTGAATTTGAATTCCTCTGAATCCTTCTTAAAGTGTGGTGCCCTGAACTGGATACAGTATTTGAGGTGGGTTCTGACCAAAACAGAATAAAGTAGAAAAATTACCATCTCATTTGAAATTATTCTTCCATATAGTCTAAACATGTATTTTACTTTACATCAAACTGCTGGCTCACATCCAGTTTGCAATCAACTACTGTTCCTGAGAGATCTGGCAGGAGAGGCATGCATGTCCATTAGGGAGTGTCATTTGGCAGGTCCCTAGAGGAAAGTTTTCTGTTGTGGCACCCACCCTCTTGAACATCATTCCCCTGGAGATTAGACTTGCCCTGATCCTACTGGCTTTCCATAAGGCCCTAAAAACCTGGTTTTGTTGCTGAACCTTGGGCCCAGGGTGTTTGGTTGAGCCAGTATCTTGGTTATGTTGACTGTGTTGTTGGTTTTATCTTGGCTCCTATATTTGTTATTTATTGTTTTGTTATGATGCTTTTATTGTCTTTATTCTTTGTTAGCCACCTAATCATATGTTTGAGATGGGCAGCCATATAAATTAAACGAATAAATAAAAAAATAAAAATCTTCCACAAGTTCTATTTATCAAGCCAGATATTCCCCATCCTATACCTGGGCATCTGTTATCCATTTCCTAAGTGAAGAACTTTCCACTTGTCTCTGTTAAATTTCTTTCTGTTATTTGTATCCCATTTCTCCAATCTGTGCAAATAATTTTGAATTTTATTGGTGCCTTCTAGTATATTTACTAACCTACCCAGTGTTATGCCCAATGCTGCAGATTTAATAAGTATTCTTCCACCTTGTCACTCAAATTGTTAATGAAAATATTGAGAGTATACTGAAGAAAAGAGGGCCCAACACTAATTCTTACGGCATCTATGTGATAACACCCTCCAGTTTGATAAAGGACCATTGACAAGCAGTCCCTAAATACAATTTTCAAGTCTGCTATGTATACTCTTAATTGTCACATCATACAGCCTACACTTAACTCACTTGCTTATCACAAAGTCATGGGATACTTTGTTGAAGGCAAGGTATATTGTGTCTATGGTATTCCTACAATCTCTCAAGGAATTCTCATCAAAAAGCATAATGGACTAGTGCAATGTACTCTACATGGGGCTATCTTTGAAGCCAACATGAAGCTATAGCTGAATGATTAAATAGATCCATCTACTGGCACCTAAGAAGTATGTGTTTAGAGGCTAGGAGTTAGGCAGCCTCTAAATTTAATAAAATAAATGAATAAAATGTTACTATGACAAGAATTGACCTTACTAATTAATAATTTGTAATTTGTTTGGTCTTTAGTTTGAATAATATTCCTCCCATGCTCCACTTATATGAAACTTCCAGTATTTCCTGAAGAAAGCCAGTTAGTTAGTTCATCTGGTTCTAGATGTTTAAATGCATTTTAAAAGAGAGAGAGAGAGATTCCATGACCATGTTTCTATCAGTCTTAAGATTCAATCCTGCCCCTTCATTTGGGCATTGCAATTTCCTTGTGGAACACACAGTGTTTTGTTGGAGAAAACTGAAACAAAATAGGAGTTGGAGGTCTGCCTTTTCTTTGTTACCTGTTAACATTGCACCATCTTCACTGAGCAGGTGATAGATTGATTCTTTTCTTTTCCTTTTATTTTGAACATATCTAAAGAATTCCTTTTTGTTACTCTTAGCAAGCTTCACTGACTTCAGCTCATCTGAGCTTTGGCTTTCCTGACACCAGCTCTACTGTTTCAGGCTAACTGTATTCTTCTCTTGGGATCTGGCCCTTTTTCCATTTTCTGTATGTGTTCTTTTTTTTTTTTTCAGATTTTGGCTAAGGGTTTTTTTTTTTTCTTCCTATCCTCCATTTCCCATTCTTATTGAAATTCTTTGCAGTTGTGCTTTGAATATATTCTTATATAGGAACTCCCACCCATCTTGAGCTTATTTTCACATTTGGGTATCCTGTCATGGGATCCTCTTAGTTTATTAAAATCCTTTTTTTTTAAAAAAAAATCCTTTTAATTTTTAAAATTTTTTTAAATCTGAGTGTCAGACTAAACTCAGTTTTAGTTTGGCTTAAGATCAAGAACTTCAGCATTGTATGGCAACTTCCACCAATGTTCTTGGTACTTCCACTTTCTCATCTAAGTATTTCTGGTTGATTAATACAGGCTCAAGGATAGCTGAACCTATTGTGCATTCATTTACCCTCCGAATGTTTCTACTTTCTACAGTTTCTATAGTATGTTCCTTATTATTTTCCTAGACAGTTTATTTAAAATTTATTTACTATTGTTTCTCTTTTAATTTGCTTAAACCTAGTTTCTATTATACTATTACTTTTATACTTATTTCCTTAATCCGATATTTCTATACTGATTTCCTTAACCCATACATATCTACACTAATTTCATACATCTACTTATCTTTTGGACATACATCTGTTATACTCTTGTTTTGTGGCTTTATATCCCAGACCCCTTTTATATCATTTTCTTTCTCACTGTATTATATTATAATTACAGCCTCTTCAAAATGGTTACTCTTGCTCTCTGTGGCTTCAGTAACTAACCCCAGCCAGGGCACTGCTGTTTCTAGTTTAAGCTTTGCTAGGCCTCTGCTCTGTAATGGTTGTCTTGATAATCTGTCGAGCTCATTGGGGATTTGAGGCACTATTAAAGCTGGCTTTGCTATGTCAGCTCAAAGATTAGACTGATGTGACTGGTAGTGGCTCTTGTAGGAAGCTGGGGAGAACTGTCCACTGTCATCCTGGCATTACTCACAGCATTTCTTCCCTCGGTCATCCAAGTACCTAATTATCTGGGCTAACTCACAACTTCCATGTCATCTTCTTAATGAAAGCTTGTCTGCTGACTTTCCTGAGCCTCTTGCCAGTCTCCAATTTGGATCTCCTGCTAACCACCATGCTCTTCATCCCTTTGCTTTACGCTCAGTGGAACCAGCAGCCCGTCTCCAGGTAGATAGGTAGGAAGGAGCCTGACTCAGTGTAGACAGGTGGGAGGTCTTTGAAAAGAGGAAGGAGAAAATGTGGGCATTTTCCCCTCCATGCTGCATTTCTTCCTTCCATACAGAATGGCTAGAAGTGAGGAGCAAGGGGGATCCCAGTGAGCCTTTTGACTTGTGGGCCCCAAGATGGCAGTCTTCCTTGCCTTCAGTTATTTATTCCACTAGTCAACATCATTTGTGCTGTTGGTCATTGACTTCTTTGTCCATTTCATATTCTTCAGTTTGCTTTACAAAGCCTTACATGCTAACCAACTTGTCCATTCCCCCTTACTTTAGAATAGGTGGAATGGCTATACAGGTGGTCCTTGTTTAGTGACTGCTTCATTTAGTGACCATTGGCAGTTACAAAGGTGATGAAAAATTAACTTTACAACCAGTCCTTGCATTTACCAGCTTTGCAGGCTGAAGTAAGATCATAAGCATGGTCACAGTTTCACTTAGCTACCACTTTGCTTAATAAACAAATTGTCGGTCCCAATTGTGGTCACTAAACGAGGACTACCTGTAAAACTTCTAACAGCTTTCTTCCCTTAGTAGCTGGAATGTTCATGGACCAATTCAGCTATTTAGTATCATTAGTTACCAATGTAAGTACAATACATTTTAGATTTGATTGATACATACAGTTAAAAATTATTTTATTCAGCATTCCCTGTACTTTGGATAGGGACATCTGGTCCTTAATTTTTTTTAAAAAAGCTGTTTTCTTGTCTATTTATAGACAACTCTTCATTGTTAGAAATAGAAAAGGTTCAAATAGTTCTTATCTTTTCTTTAAAAGAAACTGGTAATTGGAAAAAACAAAATCCCTTTGCCAGCATATGGTTTTTCTTTTCTTAGAAGAGAGATTAAATAAGTTGATGCTATGCTACATTTCAGTAAGTGGTATCAGTGACAGCCATCAGGTGCTTTGATTTTAATTGGTACGCAAAATGGCTGCTCTGTGCGACTCAATAAACTCAGAGCTAACAGCTAGGGAATCATGCTTGCCCTAAAAGAAAATGAAAATCTTCTCTTTGTTATACTCAGTTTCTAATCCTAATACCATTTGTGAACTCTCTTACATATTTTTAAAAAGATCCCTCAACACTTGTTTTTCTGCAAAAGAGTGAATTTCTTGTCATAGTGGCCACTGCAATAGCCACAGGAGATAGTTAAAGATAAAAGAAAGATTTTTAAAAAGATGTTCACTATTTGGAATTCATAGGATTTGTCTTCTGGTCTCTAATAAATGCTCCTCTAGCTGTTCACACCTTCAGAAAACAGCATCTGAAATCTCACAGGAAAAATAGTCATTTTTTAAAGCCATATAGATGTAGATACTATATACATTAGCTCCCCTATGTTGTTTTTGAAGGATACCTGTAGAATTTATTGTGGTAAACATTTTTCTTCCTGTCAAGAACAGAAACAGCACTGACAAAGCTATATTCTAAACTTGTCTCAAATGCTATCAAGAGAATTTCTAACAGTTACAGGAAACTGTAGAGAATATATCAAATTGTTTTAAGAAACAGTACTACCTGGACATAATTTATTAACATTTCTATATAGTATGTAAATATAGAAGTGAGTCTGAGATTTTGACATTTAACCCTGTGATGCTAGAAGAGATAAAGAGAAAAAAATATGGCTAAGGTTTTTTTCATATTTATTGCTCCCCTCATGCTTGGGATTAATTTTTCTGATCATTCCAAATCTCTAGATTTTTTTGCTACTGAATAAATACAGAACATTTCCTTATATACTTCCATTCAATCAGTTTCTGGCAGATATTTTTGAGAAGGAAGTGTTACTCTTCATTTTTTGTCACCAATTTTTTTTTAGAAATTTGGTGTTTAGTACACCCAAACGATGTCCATCTTTTCTTGTTTGAGATGGCTTCTTCCATATTATCAGTCAGTGACAGTCCCTGACAAGATTACCTGCTCTGATAGCCAGAACATCTCCTCAGCATTCAGGAATCCCTCAGATTCCTTAAGTCTCAGGGGAGGATGATTCAAACGAATCTTTATGGCAAGGGTCTGCTGCTACCAATTTAAATGAGAAAGTGATGTATTGGTGACAAAAGGGTCATGGAACCCTTCCATAAACCAGATCTGTTCTGCCTAGTTGCAAAAATTAGATTCCAGGAATAATTTGCCATGTGTTCATGATGAATTGAAAGAACACTATGGTATCATGGTAACCATGAAGCCCTGAGTTGACTTTATCATGGGACCTTGGTGTGGCTTTTAAAGTTTCCCAGGGTTACTCTAATCTGGAAAGAGAAAAAAGGGATGGAAAGAGAGAACAGATGAGGTTTTCTAAGAATCTTGCTATTTTCTGTTGTAGAATATAAACCTTAGAAATGTTCTCAAACTTATTCTATTGACACCATAAATGTTAGATTTTTTAGAAAAACCTGATGTTGTGTAATATCATGATTGGCTTTAATGAATTAGCAGCTTCACAATTTCTTTATGCTTCTCTGTGGACCTGCAGCAATTAAAAAGTTGTGCTAATTTAGTTTCTTAGTAGAAGGGGTTATTGGAAGGAGTCAGATCTCTGCATTAGGTTCCACCAGCAACAAACAAATCACTTTAATTGATTGCACAACAAGGGGGTGTTTTTATAGCTGAACTTGGGGAATCTGTGATTAAACTGCATCTATTTTTTTTTTTTAATAAATTGTATTTCTGCAGAAATGGCTGAATGAGCTTCTTTAGATATGTTTGTTTAGTCCTTGATCATTTTTAATGCAGGAATTAAATCATCAAAATAGATTATGTTTTATGCTACACACCTCAGTTCTGACATATTAATTAGACATCTCTATTTTACTTTCAAGAAATAGCTGTTTCACTAGAAGTGTTCTATTAGAAGTGCAGTAATAGTACCCTTAGTCCTCTGTTAATGGCCACTCATTCAGCAACTGTTCAAAGTTGTGATGGCACTGAATGAGTGGAACTTATGACTGGTCCTTGAAGTTCCAGCTGTCACAACACCCACACAGTGATTGTGATCCGGGCACTTGGTAACCAGCTTATGCTTACAATGATTGCAGCATCCTGCAGTCATGTGATTGCCATTTGCAACCTTCCCTGCTGGCTTCCCACAAGCAAAATCAATGAGGAAGCCAGCAGGGAAGGTTGCAAATCGTTCACACAGCTCTTTATCCCAAGGAGCCCTACCTCAGAGTATGAGATCCCAGGGATTTTGTACTCGGTAGCTTGTGCTGTAGCACCCCCTCCCCAGCCTGCCTGCACTCATGCAGCACTGAAGCACCCCTTCTCCAACCCACCTACACTCACATGGCACTGCAGCAGACCCTCCCCAGCCTGCCTGCACTCGCATGGTGACACAGTACACCCTCCCCAGCCCACCCGCACTTGTACGGTGCCTCAGCAAACCCCCCAGCCTACACGTACTCACTGTAACAACCCCCCATCTCACTCCTAGTACTCACCCATCCTCTGGCCTTCTTGTGAGCCATCCAGGACTTGCAACTTCCAGCTGGCTTCCCCATTGACTTTGCTTGTTGGAAGCTGGCAGGAAGTTGCAAGTCGTAGTCGTGTGAGGTCCTTGCTTAATGACCTGCAATTTTCGCTTAACAAAGGGGACTGCTGGGATTGCCATTGCTAAGCAATGTGGTCCTGTGATGTCATGCTTTATGACTACATCAATTAG
Organism: Liasis olivaceus; assembly: GCA_030867105.1. Taxonomy (NCBI): domain Eukaryota; kingdom Metazoa; phylum Chordata; class Lepidosauria; order Squamata; family Pythonidae; genus Liasis; species Liasis olivaceus. Next base: position 48,472,234 of record CM061355.1, on the reverse strand, counting down.
CAATGGGAATTCTAGTCCCAATTACCATCGTTAAGTGAGGACTACCTGTAAACCAAATCCTTAATCCAATACAGCAGTGAAATTATTTGAAAATATTTGGGAAATATTCAATCAAACCTTTCTGAATTTGCATTGTCCCCCAAAGCTGTGTTAATGATTCAGAGGGGCACAGATAATCAGTGTCTCCAACATTTCTCTCTGAGATACAAAGGTAGTGTCTCCCTCAAATCAAGTCCAACTTCTGGTGATTTCATGGACATCTCTTTTCTTGGCAACAGTACAAAAGTGATGTTTTTCTAGAGACTTCTAATCTCTTTATGGAAAGAGTTGGCAACATTTTTAGCTCTTGGGGGCACTACTGTGCAGTTTCAGACTTTGGCTATAGTCCTTTAAAAAAATAATCAAAATCTTAAGATTATTGTAATTTAATAAGATTTGATTTCATGAGATTTGACAATCTCATTCAGAGATCTTGTAGGAACCCATTAAATCTTACTTAAGAATGCTCTAAAGGCCAGATATAGCCTGGTAGACAGACATAAATTTAATCTGTAGCTGGAAGTGTTTGTTTTTAGATTGAGGAGATGTTGTCAATATGCTCTGTAGATTCTAATTATCACACCCACATATAACTACTATTTGACTGCTTTGCATATTGATTCATTTTATTTCATTTATGTATTTTGTTTCATAGAAGGATGTCATTCATTATTTTTTTCTTGTTCTTTGTCTCCACACCCACCCAGCCTATAAGGCAAGTTGAACTGAAAATAGAAATTGGTTCGCAATCAGCACATGGTTTTCTGTCTGAATGGAGTTAGGAAGCTTTTCTACTCATTGCATCTCTGTAATGGGAAAAGGTTCACTTAATGAATTTGAAACTGTCACATCCCTGTTAAAAAGCTTGGGGAGGCAAGAAGCCTTAACAATATATGGCAGCATTGACTAAGTGTTTAGCCTGAAGATTTTTATAAATGATTGCATGGAAGAGTGAATTTTTGTACATCGTCATTGTACTGACCAAGCTATACAAAACCAGCAAAGATTCACAAAGTAAAAAATTAACCTTCTCTGTTATATAATATTCAGGAAGTGCAACTGACAAGTAATTGTGAAACAGCACCAGAAAGACGTTAATTCTGAATAAGGAAGCATGTTTTCTAACTGTCCTTCTATGGAAAATATACTGAAATATTTTGTATTTTAAAACAAAATCTAACAATCATATTTTCTAAAGTTCAGAAATCTTGGTAAAATGAATTCATTTGTGTCTAAAAATATAACTGGAAAGCAGTTTTCTATTTTAAAAAGAAAAAGAAAAGAAAAACAAACCTGAAAAACTATTGGTCAAGTTACAACAGTGCAGCCTTACCTTTTATAGAAGTGCCACATATTTAAACAGAAAAAACAAAAACAATAACAACCACTCTTCAGATTCCAGGGCAATTGTATATACCTTTCAATACCATCATTTTAAATTTATTTTTTTAATCTATCCTACTTGTAACCAATTATTGCAATATCTAAAATATATTTACTCTCATTTGTAAAGTTGTATGTATCTGATCTTGTCATTGTAGCCCTCAGAGTTTTCTGCTACTTATGAAAGTAAGTCTTTTCCATCACTTTTTCAAGGCTTTAGTTTGTTTACCAGAACATGGGTTTCATCACAAAAATGTTTCCTTCCTTCCTTCCTTCCTTCCTTCCTTCCTTCCTTCCTTCCTCCCTCCCTCCCTCCCTCCCTCCCTCCCTCCCTCCCTCCCTCCCTCCCCTCCTCTATCTATCTATCTATCTATCTATCTATCTATCTATCTATCTATCAACTTCCTATGCAATCTCTAGAAGAGTAATATTTCTGGTTTTCAACAATATGGGCATATTATTTAATGAACTATGGGAAATAGCTGCCCTTCAGTTGTAGAATCATTTTGCAATATTTTGAACTGCTCTTCCAGTTGAACTACTCTTTCCAGTCCAGAAAATATAAATTGCTTTGCTTAATAAAAGTTGTTGACGGAGAAGCAGTTCATTGGCAGGAGTTTTATACCGTCTCTTCAGGGTAAATGAGGCAAGAGAAGAAAGGCATTTTTCAAGGATAACTGTTGAAACGATACAGAATGTTACTGACACCAGCGGTCAATTCTGTATATTCTTCAGATTTCATCTGGAAATTCTGTTGCTGCCCTGTGCTTGCCCAGTTCTAATAGCCACTGGGGGAGAAGTTGCAGAAAATAATACTTCCTTCCAGCTCTCTTTGCAGTATCAAGTTGCTGAAAATCTCCTCAGGTGGAACACAGGGATTTTATCATCCTCTTCTTCAGCTAAAACACACACCTACCCTGGGGGAGCTTGGGCGGCCCAACCCGTTTTTTCCTTATAAATAAATATTGGGCAAGGGCTAAGACTCTTTCTTTTTCCCATTTTTATGTTTGTTGCTTATCTTTATAGGATTTGTTAGGGATATAATGGGACAGTGGGAATAGGGTTTGACAGCAAACATTAAAATACTAATTGGTGGGGAAATTATGCTGGGAAGCTGCAAGTTGGCCATTGCAAGGAAAAGAGGGTAGACTGGTGGCTGGATTACCTTGAAAGGAAGTCTAACTAGGAAGTCTAGGTGGAAACTCTGTTGCGAACATCCTTTTGGAGGCAAGGTACTTGACAGGATGGTAGTTGATCATGTTTTCATGGAGAATGTGAATTAGATCCAATCCAAACAGTTTTTAGGCTTAGTTTTTTTCACTGAAACTTGCTTGATTACTCTGACAGATAAGCTGCTCCATGGGACCCCGGGGGAGGGGCAGAACAGGGAGTTTCCCAAATGATCCTCCTCTTGAACCTCTCAATGACTTTTGATAGCTTTGAGAATGGTATTCAGCTGAGTCAACTACCTGGCTTAGAAAAGAAAAACTGTTCTTTTTTTTTCCATATACTTTCATTAAAGTGTTAAAAAAGAAAGATAAAAACTAACAGAAATTAATATAGAATAAAGAAAGGAAAGGGAAAAAAGAACAAAGCCAAAAGTGCAGAAAAATAGAAAAGAAAAAAAATATAAAGTAGTAGTTTCTGATTTTTTTTGCAGCAATTATAAGTATAAATTTACCTCTTACTCTATGGTTACAACATGTCTCTCCTTTTCTCTATAATCTATTTTTTCTAATCATCAAAACCATAAATCATAAGTTCATTTTATTCTGTTTCTCACAAAAAGTCTATAAAGGTTTACAGTCAGCAATAAACATAGATAATGTCTTTTCTCTGATCAAAGAAGTCTATTTGGCCACCTCAGCAAGTTCCATCACCTTCACCAAATATTCCTCCATTGTGGGTAATATTGATTCTTTCCACCTTTGTGCATATAATAATCTTGCTGCAGTTATCATGTATAAAAACAAAGTTCCATAACTTTTTTCCAACTGTTTATTGATCATTCAAAAAAGAAAAGCCTCTGGTTTCAATTGTATATTGATCTTTAAAGTCTTCTGAATTAGTGCATGTATTTGAATCCAGAACTTTCTAGCTTTTTTACATGTCCACCAAGCATGATAAAATGTTCCTTCTTGTTGTTCCCATTTCCAACATAAATTTGAAGAAACTTTATACATTCTAGACAATTTTTCCAATGACATATATCAATGATACATCATTTTATTAAAAAATCTCTTTAAGATTGTAACATAATATAAATTTCAGTCCTTTCAACCACATATTCTCCCACTGTTCCATTTGTATATTGTAACCAAAATTTTTGGCCCACTTTATCAAACATTCTTTCATTTGTTTTTTTTTTCTGTTTCAAATTTCAATACAAGTTTATACATTTTAGTAATAATATTTTCATCATTTGTACACAGTTCTATTTCAAACTCAGTCTTAGATTGTTCAAAACCAAAAATTCTTTTATCTACCTTAAGTCTTTCTAATAATTGTACATAAGAGAACCATTGGCACATATAACCTTCTGCAACCAGATTTTCTCTTAATTTTATTTTACATTCCCCTTGACAAAATTCTAATATCTCACAATAAGTTAGCCATTTATGTTTGCTTATCATTTCTTGTCTGTAAAATGCTTCTTGTGCTGAGAACCACAAAGGTGTTTTTGGGAATAATCTGGGTTTGTATCTATTCCATATTCTCAATATGGCATGTCTGACAAAATTATTTTTAAAATCTACATTAAACTTAACTTTTTTTTTTACCATAAATATCCATGCCACTTGAATCTCAAGTCATACCCTTCTAACTCCAAAGCCTCCTATTTCTCAGCAACATCCACTCTTTCATCCAAACTAAACAACAAGCTTGAAAGTATAATTCCAAATCAGGTAAAACTAGTGCTCCTTTTTCTTTTACATTTTGTAACACTTTATATTTAACTCATGGTTTTTTTCTGTGCCACACACATTTAGATATATCTTTCTGCCATTGTTTAAATGGTGCATCAGTTGTCAAAACAGGTATTGTCTGAAACAAAAATAATATTCTAGGTAAAATATTCATCTTAATCACAGAAATTCTCCCCAACAATAACAATTGTTTTTCTCCAATCTTAAGATATCTTTTTTAACTTCATTCCATGTCTTAACATCATTATTTTGAAATAACATACAATTTATATTTGTTATAGTAACACCCAAGTATTTTACCTTCTTCTTAATCTTAAAACCTGTTTTATTCATCAATTCTGTTTGATCTTATATTTTCATATTTTTTACTAACATCTTCATCTTCTGTTTTGTAATCTTAAAACTTGTAATGCACCAAATTCTTTTAGTTTACTCATTAGTGTTTCAATTCCCTTTAAAGGATCTTCCAAAACCAGAACCAAATCATCTGCAAAAGCTCTTAACGTAGAAGTCTCCCTTTTATTTTAACTCCCCCAATCCTCTCACCTTGTCTTATGTCTCCATTCAACATTTCAGGAACCAAAATAAACAGAAGAGGGGACAGTGGGCAACCTTGACTTGTTCCTTTTTGTTCCTCACATGGTTTTGTTAGATCTCCATTAACAATTATTTGTGCTTTCTGTGAAATATAAAAATTTTTACACACTTTATAAAGTTCTCTCTAAAATCCATATCTTCCAAAACTTTAAATAGGAAATTCCAGTCCAAATTGTCAAAGGCCTTCTCTGCATCTAAGAAAATCAGTGCTACTTGTTTTTCATTATTTGTTCCAAATATTCTAAAATATCCAACACAGTTCTAATGTTGTCCTTTAGCTGTCTTTTAGGTAAGAACCCACATTGATCCTCATGAATACATTCTTGCAAAATTATTTTCAGTCTATCAGCTAAAATAATTGTGAACAACCTGTAGTCATTTTCAGTAATGATATCAGTCTATAATTTCTTGTTAAAGCCAAATCTTGTCCCTTTTTAGGTATTACTACTATATTTGCCTCTTTCCAAGTCGCTGGCATCTTTCTTCCTTGTAAAATAGAATTCATTGTATTTTGTAGAGGTTGTAAAAGTTATCCTCAAAACATTTATAATAAAGACCTGATAATCCATCTGGTCCAGGCACTTTTCCTGGTTCACTATTATGTTGTATAAAATAAAAGCTTTACTTGCATCCCAGACCATTCTTAAATCAGTGCCTTTATTTACATTATTTTAAAAAAAACTTTTAATTTCTTTTTACAGTCCTCCACTATTATTTCTTTCTGTAACAAGATTTCATTTAATCTCCATATAAAAGAACTGGATTTCCTTTTCTCAACCAAACTCACAGGATTATGGTCTGAAAAAGTCTTTCATAAAATCTCTACTTTAGCAACCTTAGTAACCAAGTTCTTTGAAATCCAAATCATATCTATTCTTGAAAAGGATTTGTGTCTTTCTGAAAAATAGGTATACTTTCTTAAACTGCCATTTTTCTGTCTCCATATATCAACCAACCCTAAATTGTCCATCAAATTTAACAAACAACAAAAACAAAACCCTTTTGGTAATTTACCTTGAGTGATTTTAATATTTTTCTCTGAAGTTCTGTCCAATCCCCCATCAGACAACAATTTTCAAAGGAAAATCCTATTAATCTCTCCATACATTATTTACAGAATGTTGCTTTATCTTCATTTGGGGCATAAATTGCCAACACCATAGTCTTAACCCCATGCAAATTAACTTCCATCCCAACAAATCTACCATAACCATCAGTCAATACAAGTTCTGGTTTTAGTTGGAATTTATATACAAAACAATTCCATTTCTTATTTTATATCTGCTGACATAAATTCTTCACCCAAAGTTTTATAAATCAAATATTTTTTTTGTCGTCTTTTCTGATAAGAGTGTCTTGCAAGCAAATAATCTTGCTTTAATTTTTTCAAATAATTTTTTTTTCTCTTTTGAGGAGCATTTGCTCTATTTATATTCCATGTTAAAAATTTGTAATCCATAATAAAGCCAAAATTTTAGAAAAGTCAATGCCTGTAATGCCTAATTCAGAATCATCCCTTTCAGATTGCTATTGCATCAGTTGTGATTTTTGTGCAATCTCTTCTGGCACCTCCATTTGAATCTCGTCCAGTTCTTTAAATTTTGCTAGAAATTCTCTCACAGTTTAAACAAAATTTGATTGAAATCTCTGCTGTTTAAAAGTAAAATTCATACCTTCTAGTTTGTCCCATCGAAATGGGATCTTTTTCTGCTTTAATCTTTTGGTATATATATTACATAATAGTCCAACAGAAATTTTTTTTAGGACAATTATATCTGTATTATCAATCTTCAGTCTTGTGTTAAAATGCTGCTGTAAAACTTGATCCTTGTCTTCTTCCTTACAAAATGCACCAAAACATCCCTTGGAACATTTCTTATTCTCACAAATTGAATTTATTCTATAAACTATTTCTGTCTCTCTATCCTCCTCTTCCCAATCCAAAAAAATTGCCAAAGCTTTTATAATCTTTTCTCTAATATTTTCATCAGAAACCTCTGGAATAGCTCTAAATCTCAGGCAGAATTCTTTCTCTTTCAATTACAATAGAGCCAAATTATCTAATTCTCATTCCAATGCTCTGTCTATAACTTCTGACTTACTGTCCAAGATTTCTACTTTGTCATTAACCTGTTTTATATCTCTAGACATTTGTTTTACAGAGTTTTCCATCATTTTAACTTCTTCCATCGCCTCTTTCATCATTACAAGTCTTTCACTTTTTTTCAAAAGCTATAAATTTGGTTCGAGTGACTCAGCCAATTTACTACCAAGTTGGTGAAACATTTTCTGAAGTAAATCTAATGGAATTGCTTTTCCTGCAGGCTGTTCTAATGATCCTGTCCTGCCCTCCATGCATGCCACTTTTTGAATTGTTGTAATCCAAAAGTGAAAGTATCTCAAACAAGGGAAAAGCGAAAAGCAAATTTCCTCATTTTCCCCTCTTTCTTCCTATGCCTTTAATGCTGTAATTGCAGTCAGATGTCACATTCACATCTACATAGTTACAGACAGGCACAATCTACTCCAGTTATACTTATCATTTATTTTGTAAAATCCACCAATTGTCTGCAGTCTTTAGAAATAAACAAAAAACATTCCCATGAGAGGTCTGATTCACTTGCCTAATTTAATTACCAATTATTCCAATGCAGTTTCATTAAAAAAAACTTTAAAAATAACCAATCCCTTTGTCCTTTTTAAGCTTTCTTAAATCATCACCTTGTTAAGCTTTTTGCCAAATATTCTTTGATGTTTAAGTCCTTAAATCTTCTTTTAATTTTGTAGTCCCCCCCCCCCCATGAAACTCATCAAGAGGGGTCTTATCCTGCTGTAAAAGAAAATCTCTGCTAATCTGTAGAATAATTAACTCCAAAAGTGATTAAGAACTTCCATTCCTGCAGTTTATTTGTGGGGAACAGCTTTCTGTAGAATAGGTGGGTTATCTCACAATCTCTCCTTTATCTAGAAAGATTTCAACATCCAGCATTGGCCCTCTGGGTGCCAATCTTTACCACAATGCCATCTTGGCTCCTTCAAAGACAACTGGTCTGCCATTGACCTCACCGGAAGCTAAGAAAGATTGTTCTTCACTAATTCTGCTATCACCTCCTGAATTAGCTCTACAAGGTGACTTCAAGGAATTTCTCTTGGCCTTAAGGTTGTGCAGGGATTCATTTTTTTTCATACCTATAGTTTACTACCTATACAAAACTGCTGAGTGAGCTCATCAGGGAATTTAGGATTTGGTGCCACTAATATAGATTATATCAGACTTATATCTCCCTGTGTATCTCCCTGTATATCAAAAAGATGAAGGCCAGTAAACTGAAGCTGAATCCCAGCAAAATGGGTTTGAGAATTGGATGGTATTAAATTCCCCCTAAAATAATAAATGGACAGCTGTGGTATGGTCCTTGATTAGCTCTGTTGCCTGATGGCCAGATAGCACTTGTGACTCAGACTGTACTTGTCTGTTGTATCTATTCCAGTAGCAATGAACTTTCTGGGATAGAGATGGTTGGAAAGAACTGTTCACCTCCCATTGAGCTAACTGCAACAAGCTTTATGTTGGCCTGTCCTTTGAAATGAATTGAAAGTTGCAGCTAGTGCAGAATGTGGCAGCATGACAATTATCCAGGATACTCTTCAAAGATCACTTAACCTAACAAGATTACACTGGCTTTCTATACTTTATTGGTGAGATTAAAAGGTTTTAATAATTATATTTAAGACTCTTAATAGTGTGCTAAACCCCTATACATGAGGAAGTGCCTCTCAAATGTTAACCTCTGCAATGAGGTCCCTTCTCAGCATTATGTGAGAATATGGGATCTTCTCTGTTGTGCTTTGGGTGCTCTGCAGACTTTGGGTAAAGCCCTCACTTTTTAAATGTTTGTATTTGGAACTTAACTCCACAGTCTGACCATGCTTTGTGAGAGGAAAATTATTAGTAGCCTTCTATATGTTTTAATGTAAGTTTTGAATGCATTTAATAAAGCCAAGATAGCTGAAATGTGACCTGTATGGCAATGACTGGAAATAAGAGGAACTTGCAAAATGAAGGAAATTGCAAATTTGTTGATGAGAACAAAAGTGCCAGGGACAGGGCACCGGAATGTGTTGAAATTTGTTCTGGGAATGATCTGATAGTGGTTTGTGGTTTAAAGGGATAAAAAGGATGGCATCCAAGTAAATGATGCCTCTTGGTCAAGCTGTCAATTTGACGGCTTGGACAAGCAGGTCGATATTGCAATGTGTTTCTAAGTAAGTACCTTGTATGTTTTGACTGCATTTTACTTTCATGCTGAACTTATTTTCAATAAAGCTTTTAGTAGAACTTAGAACTTTGAGGTGACTTGTTTTATGGTGTGTCTGCCTCCCGTGTTTAACGTGGTTTTTTCCCTGACAGCTTTTTGTTCCTTCAGTTCCTCTCTGTCAACAATGCTGTGCTTATTCTTGTAGTTCTTGAATTAATGTATTATTTAATTCACATAGTTTGTTTTAACTTGCTTCTATGGATTGAAACTCACTACAGGGTTTCTATACTAAGGACTAAATTTCTGTACTAAAGATTGTAAATAGGATGAATTAATGGATGGATAGCATGGAAAGGAAGGAAGGAAGGAAGGAAGGAAGGAAGGAAGGAAGGAAGGAAGGAAGGAAGGAAGGAAGGTTGGTCTTAAGTAAAATATTTTGGCTTTTGCCATCTTTATTTGCTCTGGAATAAGCTGCAGTAGTCAATCCGTTAGTTATAGAATCTGTTAAAATGAAATATTCCAAGGTAAAGCACTATAGGAGTATAATTGTGTTAGTCTATGGTAGCCATTCCATAGATCTGATCAAGTGAACTGTAGCTCATGAAAGCTTTTTAATAAAATTTGTTAGTTGGAAAATGTACAACCAAACTCCTTATTTCAAGATATAGCACCTATAATAGAAGCAATGTTACATATTACGCTCCAGATTGAGGTCTCATAATCTTAGGTGTCTAGTCTTGTATTTATTTAAATTCATAGGGCTGCCCATCTCAACATCATGACCCTGGGCAGCTAATAACAGTTCAAAACACACATTACAACAACAACACAATAAATACATAATTGGCAGCTAAGATAAAGAACCACCACAACCATCAGCACAACCATTCCCAGGGGCTCTGTCACACATCCCAACCCCCATGCCTGGTGTCCCAGACTTATTTTCTATATTCTATTTTGTTGGATCAGGTGTTGACAAATCATATAGGCTGTGATTAGCTGAAATGAAATGCTTTACAACAGCATTTTTAAAAAATGCAGATTCCAGATTGTGAGTAAAACAATTGTATAATCTATAATTTTCATAGCAATAATCATGTTAGTTTGTTGCAAAAGAACAGCTAATTTTTGTCACTGTAAAGATTAGCAAATCTGACTGCCTTTAAGGTGCACAATTATCTATCTATCATAGCAATCCTAATAAGTAAAAGTTTTGAGGTAAAATTTAATATCTTTACCATTGCATTTTAATAGGCTATTCATTACTAGGAAGCATTAGGTCCAAAGACATCAGAAATATATAGGCTTATATATATTTATTTCATACAATAATGATATCTAAGTGCTAACTTCTTGTATATGCATATTTGATGGTAACTAATATTAATCCATTTCCTTTTACCTTGTTCTACCTTCTCTCAGTTTATATGAACTTAATGGTTGCCCACATTTCAATTGGTTTTATACTATCATTAGCCTCTCAATAAATAAAATATTATTTATTTAACCTAATTTTAGACACAGGGGAAGGGACATGGGGTGATTAGATTAAAAGAACCTGGTGGTATATTTATTTAATTTCTTTACTAAGGACTGTGGAGTCCTTGGGGTTCTCTGAGCTTGGTTGTTTCATTACCCGGCTAGGTAACATCTTCAGTGCTAGAATGCAAACTCCACTCCATTCTAGCACTGAATATGTTACCTAGCCAGGTAACGAAACATTTGCAAGAAAACAACCAAGCTACACATATTCTCTTCTATTGATACTAAGGATTCCCAGCAGTATAGAAATTTAATCTCTGGATTTGGTATGGGTGGCTAAGAATTGTTTTAATTAAATATCTTTCATAGTTTATAAATGAACTTAGTCAATATTACAGTTATGGATTGTTCCTGGCAGTGACAAAACCCTACTTAGTTACTTTTAGAATCTTGTATGTTGGATAAGACCAGCATACAGTCATTGCTAAAAGACTTAGACTTGCAAGAGAGACTCCTATAGCTAATTTAGATTTTAATACAATGTTCTGGAAGGGAATGTCAACATATTGGTGATGTTAGAGGAATCTCTGTACCAGAGTTAATGAGAAGAAAATGTGCCAGATGCATCTCATTAAATGCTTACTGCTATATTTGCACTTTTGATTAATTCTCAAATATTGAAATATAACTGATGAAGTATGAATTTAAATCCTTTTCTTTAAAAACTAAAGATTTAGAGAAATGCCAATGAAATGCAAATTGAATGGATAGCTGCATTGTTTTCCATTGTACTGTAGTCAGTAAGAACTCAGGAATAAAATTTGCTTTTGCAAACTTCATAAATTGACAACAAAAGAAATTTGGGTTAGGGGATAAGCTGTTCTTAATACAATCCTATTTTAGATACAGCAGTTCTCAAAATGATTTCTCCCACAACTGCTTTTCCACATAAAGAACTCTTGAATTCCTTTTGCGGTTTTAAAGATAAAGAGATTTAAATTTATCAACTGTGATTTATAAGCTAAAGTGAAATTGTGCCATGTATAGAAAGCAAACTTGTTGTCTATAGATCATACAAAAAATGCATAAAGTTTATTATCAATTTCTGTTCATTATCAAATAAAGAATGACTATTCCAATCATTCACATTTTAATCTTATGAAATTGAATATTTACCTTTTTGTGTCTAAGATTAGAATATTTTGGGGAAGCAAAGTCACTGTTTTGCTCTCAGGTAATGCTTATAATCTTTGCAAGCTGTGAATTAGAATGAAAAATTATAAAACAAACATCCTTTCCCTAAGGTACAGAAATAAATTGTATCAGAAATAAATTATACATACATTATTGATGCCTTATGGATACTAAAATGTGGGATATTTTTCAGCAGACTTAAACACAATATTCTTTATAATACTAATTTCTTTGCAAATGTAATACTGCAGATTGGGAAGAATATGCTATACACAATAAAAAAAAAAAACACAAGGATATTCATACAGGTCTTTAAGGGGAAAAATAGTAAATTCTATCACTGGAATTTATTGTCAGGATTACATGAAATTCCACAAAAGAGTATCTAGGATTTTGATTCTCACAAACACTTCTCCAGACAATGAGGCAGAAATATCAGGGAATGGGAAAGAAGTGCAAATATCCAAAACTTAGGCCTACTTTTATCTTTTCAATACCAAGAAGTAATTGCTAACATCCACCATTCTCCATTTCTAAAGCCAAGATGAAATGAGAGACATGAAATAAATAAGATTTTTTTCAATAAACAATAAGAGATATGTTCTAATAATCTTTGTATGTACAAAGAACTGTTTTATTCATATCATGTAAGTTCTTCAATGAGCCACGTCCCTCAAAGGTGATCTATGAACCTACTATAGCCTTCAAATCATCTTCAGGTTCTCACTTTTGGCAATTTTTGAAGCTTGCATTTCCAGAGACAGGGTCTTTTAAATTGGTGGCTCCCCTATACCTTCAGAAATCCCTCCTGAGAAATCCAGTGTACTTCCTTTCCTGTCACCTTTAGGTATGCAAGGAAACAGGAGTACATCAGTGGAGGAATGTCTCTAATTAGTAAGATACAATGTGTAATAGATGAGCAACATCTCCTGATTCTTAAGGATTTCCTGAGTAAGCCTTACTATTCAGTATAGACTTCTAGATGCTGTTATATTTTTTCAACTACTGTATTCTCTGATATTTATTTTAGCTGTTATTTGCTATTGCTTTTATGGATTGTGCAGCTCATCAGGTTAAAGGTGCTTTGAGGCATGAAGAAGGCATGCACATAATATCTGTCTCTAACAAGCATGCCTTATCCCAGGATAACACTACAGCAGCAGATGGAAGCTATGCAATCCTGGGAAAAAACACAGCTGCTTTAAGGAATTGCTGATAGTGGTATGTGTGTGTCCCATATCTCTGAAGCACCTTTGAATCCAAACTTCTGCATAGCTGCGTTGTTTTTGCTCACATTGTAAACAAGCTTGGAATTTTTTTATATTGAAAAGTCATAATAAACTGAATGAAGAAACAGCATAAATAATGAACAAAGCAGCATATCTGGTGTGTTTTGGACACAGTTCATTAAAATAAAAAAAGGAGAGTGGTGGTTTGCAGTGTACAAACAGGTTAGTGAAACAATCAAGATCTGGGATTGTTAATTTACCATGTTTGGTTTCCCTCTTTGGCAACAAAGAAGGAAGGGTGTTTTTTTTTTTTTTGCAATCCATGAGCTTGATATCTTGGTAGTGTGTCATAACTTTTGAAGATGTTAATATACAAGCTACCACTGGAGAACCAATATTCAGAAAATAATGTGAAAAACAAAAATGAAGGTAGATAATTCTCCTCCTCCAGGTAGTTGGAAAGTATACTAATAGGATAAAAAACTGCATCCAAATTATTTTCAAAGATACAAGGGTTGTGCCTAAAAGCTTGTGCCATATTCCCCTTGGTGTCATCTAAATGTGTTTGACTTCAGTACTGTCCTGGCCAGAATGGCTCGTGCTATTATTTGACATGAAAATAAGAGTCAGACACAGAGAAAGTATCTCAGTTTTTTTCTTTGAAATCAAGTAAGTCAGTACCTTTATTTAGACCAACCCAACATCACCAAATAATGTATAAGGTTTTGAGTTCTCAAGGACTTTTCATAAGGCATTTTAGTCAATAAAAGCCAGTGATGTGATGGCCAGTGAAGATTTTCCAGCTTTGGAGGTCTGCATTCAGTTAGTTTACTGAAGACCTGTTAACTAAGATCTGTTGGTATTAAGAACGTATCAGGTTGCTTGTGATGAAGAAACAAGCAAATAATGTTTGAGTCCCCATTTCTGAAAAATAAAACAACAAAGAATGACTTTAACTGTGGAAATTTTCCTTTAGACAATATATTATTAGCTACCTTTCATTTTCATTTCTCTCATCTTTTTCTGATTGTGTAGATAGATTCTCCAGTAATGGCCTGCATATTAACAACTTCAAAGGCTGATGACATGCTACCAAAATATCAAGGTCACAGCTGCAAAAATCTCCCCCCTAGTTGACAAGAAAGGGAAAACCACATGACTTCTAAGGTGCAATGAGGGTTTAAACAAGGATTAGGGAATGTGTGGATCACCTCAGCTTCTAATCTCCAAACTTCCAAAAACAAAAAATCCTATTTTCCTTTTTGAAGAAAAACATCCTATAATCTTACAGATATTTTATCTTCCTACATATCATTTACAAATATAACATTTCATTACTTGATATATGGTACACACAGCTGCAGGCTATGGGATAACATTGTAACTTCAAGTAAAAGAGAATGCATATTTTCTGCCCACCTGATGTTATTTGAAGATAGCTAAAGAATATTTAAATTTTAAACAGGCAGGCTAGTATGCCCATATTATTTTAATCTTCACATTATGACTATATTTGTACCGTATGTACCGTGAAAGAAAGCACTGAATAGATTACAGCAGAATCAAAATACAGCATACTGCTTTGAAATATCCAAATGGTAATAGAAATAAGTAAAAAAGAAAAGGAAATACAAAGGGAAGATGGAAATCCTTAAAATGTACCTGCTTTAGAAATAATTGAAACTCAGAAACCTTATTTAAAATTGTATGGTTTCACAACAAAATTTTAGATGTTTTCTAAAGTAAAATGTCTAACCATCAGTATCTCCTTGAAAGATAGAAGAAAGTCAAAAGGCTTTGTGGACTTCTGGAAACTGAATATACTATATAATCAGATTTCACTTTATATACATTGCTTAACTGATCTCTGTTCCATTTTCTCCATGTTAGTTTAAAGGAGGACCATCAGTTCCTGTTTACTTCTTCTCAGCAAACTTTGGAACTTGGTGCAGTCTAATACCTAATAAAATTCTAATCAGTATTTGATTCCAAGGATTAAACTGGAGCATAAGTGTAAAATACTTTAGAGATCCAGCATCATATAGTCATTACATTGTTGGATTAATACCAGGAAGACATAGGTTCAGCTGCACCCTTAATCTCAGAAATTTATAGTTCTGGCTCTCAATCCAACCTACCTAACAAGATTAGTACCCAGATCTTGTGAGGTACCCAAATCTTGTGATCACTTTGAAATTCATCCTATTTGTATATTGAATGGAATGGGGGATACAAGTCTACAGCTTTAATGGAATAAGCTTCACTGCAGTTTGTATCCTAGTCAATCTTCCCCAACAAAAAGGTCTCTGTCTACCCAGTTTCATTACTGCAAAAAAATGTCAACCAACCTATTTCATATAAGAAGGAGCAATCTTCTTTTAATGGGCACAACTGGCCTGTGCACAGAAGGGCCCTTTAGGTGCCATATGAACATTATGCACTGAGGGCATTTACTTCAGAAATTAATCTTCATGTCTACTTAATTTTCTGCTGAGTAAATAAAAATGTAAGAATAATCATGGGACAGGGTACATGACTGATATCCCATCTACTCTGGCCTCTGTATTTTATATTGACATTTTAATTTCTTTGCAGGACATTTAGCAAATCCTTAGCGAGCTTATATAAGGTAATGACAGAAATAAGGTTCACAAAGATGGCAACCTGAAATTTTCTTATGAGAATGTCCTATATATTTTTATGGTACTTATATATTAATATGCTTATTGGAAAGACCAAATGTTATTTGGGTGAGGGGGGGGGCTGCACTTAGTTGCATAATTCAACCAAAATTTGTTATTCAGTACTTAAAACATTTGCTGAAATGTAGTATATTTATAAACTGCTATTGTTGTCATATATAATGTTCTGAGAAGTTGCCAGATAATCTCTTTCACATATACCTAATAAAGAGTGAAGCACTGGCTTTACAATATCTTTGCAAATACTATACAATGAAATTATATCCTTGCCAAGCACTTATGATAAATCCTGAAGGAACCATTATGAGGGCTTCTTATCCAGTTGGCATAATGGAATATGGAAATTTTTGCCAATACTAATAACTACATATTCAATGTTTAGCCAAGAATGTCATCACCTAGCATACAATTAGTTGGTAGCAGAATTTTTCAAGTGACCTTTCTGCACTAAATTAATTTGGCCTCTTTTTTTTTTTTTACTGGAAAGAATTTCTGAATGGATTTCTAAAATAATGTAATAAAAAGAAAATATGGTACATAACAGTTATAACACATAAATCATATTGATTTCAGAGCTGGCCTTGATGGTCAAGATAGTCTGTGTTTGCCAAGACCCTTCCTCATCCTTTGAACTCCAGAACAGCACAGGAATCAGATTTCTTTGAAGCTAGAAAAGTAAAAGGAAAAATATGTTTGAGATTGCACTTGGTAGAAAATTAGCATTCAAAAAAAAGGAATGGAATTTATATTGGCTGTCTGCTTTCATAGATGTCTGCAGGGTATGATCACAAAAGTCAAGATGGCAGTTGCAATTATACGATTAAAGCGTTGCTTGTTTTTTGTGCGTGGTCACCATCTTGGCTTTTTTTTAACCATACCCTGAAGACACCCCTACCTGTTTTTGAAGAGTGAATGTCTCAGAGTGGAATATCAAGTTCATAAAACTAAGGGAATGCCTAGTTGTGTATGCTGTTCCTGTAACCTGATTGGAGGCTCTATTGGGGCTTAAGCACTGAATTCAAAGGCTTCCTGATCTACTGACTTTGAGGATATCATTGAAAATTCCACTTCTATCATTGCTATGACAAAAAAACCAAATTTTGTGGGCTGGTTTGGATATAGTAGTAAACTCATTTTTGTCTCTGATGCAAACATGAGAAGATTGGATGCTGTAGGGAGATAATAATAAGGGAAATGACTTTGACAGAAAGAACAGTTACATAAGCAAAGGATTACAAGGACAGATGCACCACTGCCATACCACAGATCATCTACATCATTAATGGTATCACTGGGGCTCAAGGAGTACAACAACAACTTAAGCAAGAAGCTCAGAATAGCTGTGTCTGATGTTCTGTACTGTGTGTTTCACAATACTTGCTTGCTCAGGCCTTTCTTGTACCAGAGAAGGAATGCAAAACTTATGGTTCCATGGTTACCTATCCCCCTTCAAAGCCTTGGTTATGGTCAAGAAGCCCTCCAAATGTTGCCTTGGAATTGGACATTTAGATAGAATAAAAGAAAAAAAGCCTTCAAATACATGAAGAGTGATCACTGTAAGTAGATTTAATTGATTTTTACTTATTAAATTTTAAATTGAATTATATAGTGTTTTCGCTGGTCCCCATTCCCACTTTCTTGTTTCCACACAACTGTGTTTTAGAATGAGATCCCTCATATGCCACTCAAAGGCTACCTGCACCTCTTAGCCTAAAAAGTTTGCACATCCCTGCACTAAAGAATCATCAGAGAATTGAGAAAATTTCCCCATCATTGGAAAAATAATCTGTTCAGTACTACTACTTAATTTCCATTATACTAGTCAAGAGATGTACAGGCTCTGTCTGCTTCACTTTTTCATTTTGTTTACATTGGTCAGACAACTGATCTATGTTTATATACTCCTCTATTTTTCTGATTTTAAGCCATAAAAATAATCCAAAGTAACAATAGGTAAATGACTGAAATGTGATATAGAATGACTGAAACATGATATAAAAATATAAAAATGAAATTCTTAAGGAAGCATTATTATCTCTTTTATACAGACAGGTAAACATAAAATGGCATATTAAACTTGCCTTGTCTTGTCCCACTCCAGTTCATGAGATACCTAAAACTGCATATGGTGTCTTCATCATTTTGTTCCTATATGGACCTGAGCATCTTCTTTCTCTTCTCTATTGCTTATCACTACACCATGGACACTATTAGACCTATTATTAGAAAGAAGCAACTGCCTCAGTCAGCAGTATAGCAGCTTCTGGCTGTTGGAAGACAGAGCTAGATGTTGCATAATGTAACCTGACCCTGCTAAACTAGATTAGTGATTCAGAGCAATAAATGCAATTCCATGACAAGAGAAGCTAATGAGAAAAAGAGCCCCAAATGATTGTGAAATTCTAAAAAAAGAGATACTAGAAATTCAATAACAAACAATTACAAGGAAGTGAAAAAAAGAAGAAAGTAGAAGATGCTATAAGGCTACCTAAAAATGAATGAAAATACAGAAAGCAAAAACAACACAAATATGAGTCAGAAACAGGGACAGGTCACCTAGGAAAAGTACATAGAGGAACCCTGAAACTGTCCAGAAGGTGTCAAAAAGCTCACAATAAGCTGAGGTTAACAATGTATGGTAAAAGGGCTTCTTCAGGTATTTTCAAAATAAAAGAAATACAGAGTTAACAGGTAACAAGGAAAAGGCAGAGCTACTCAAAACCTACTTTGGTCAGTCTTTACTAAGAGAACTTGAGTTCTACCAGGCAATTGTAAAGAGCAGGAATGAGGAGAAGGATTCTAGCTGGTGCTTGGTAAAATAACTGTTGAATGTCTAGAGACCTTGAATGAGTTCAGATCACAGCCAGTTGGATTGAACTTGTTGGTTGTTTGGGTATCCATTATCCATAAGAAATTCTGAATTACCAGATGACTGGAAAAAGGGTAATGTTATCCCTATCTTTTGAAAGAGGAAAGTCTGACATCAGTACCTGAGAAGGTTCTAGAACAGATCATATATCAATCTGAAAGCACCTTGAGAGTAATGTAGTGATTACTAGAAGTCAGCCTAGATTTATCCAGGGTAAGTCTCATCAAGCTAATCTTTCCTTTCCTTTCCTTTCCTTTCCTTTCCTTTCCTTTCCTTTCCTTTCCTTTCCTTTCCTTTCCTTTCCTTTCCTGTCCTGTCCTGTCCTGTCCTGTCCTGTCCTGTCCTGTCCTTCCCTCTCCCTCTCCCTCTCCCTCTCCCTCTCCCTCTCCCTCTCCCCTTCCCCCCCTTTTTTTTAGTCAGGCAATTTCCTTAGTAGTTTGTGGAAATGTTGAGGATTTAATATTCTATGACTTTAACAAAGCATTTGACAAAAACTCCATGGCATATTATTTAGAAAGCTAGTTAAGTAAAGTCTGGGTGATGCATTAGATGGATCCACAGTTGGCTTGAAAACTATACTCAAAGGCCCAGTACCCACAACATACTTAACTGGTTTAGGGTGTTGTGGGAATACCAAAAGGGGTTAAATTTAATCCAAAACAGGTCCAATCGTGCTATGGTTAAAGAGTTTACCAGTCATGTTGTGGGAACATCTAAACATGCTCAGTTGACTGATTTTACATATCTAGTCCTCCAAGAAAAAAAGAGTTAGTCAGAAAGAGTAGCTGAAAAGCAAGTTTCTCCATTATAGAATTCACTGCATATTTGTCTTGTTTCTCTAGAAGCTGGAGACAAAGCAAAATAATAAAGATGTGCAAAATTCATTAATTTCAGAATAGAATGCTGAAAGTTCCAGAGAAATGTGAAATGCTGCAGATCTCCCCTAGACCATGCTAAAACTCCATGCCTCTCTGGGGAGATAGTTTGGCAGATTCCAAAAGTAAATCCTCTGAATCGAAAGTACCTGCAGATCAAAATATCTCAGACATGATATTCTGGATCAAACAGCAAGTTTTACACATATCTACAAAATTGTCTTCATAGATTAGCAAAATGGGCTGAGAATAAGTTCAAGATGCAGTCTTCTTTTTGTGAGAAATCACTGTTGGAACAGAATGTTCATTCATATAGAGGGCCAAATACCTGTCAATAGAATTAATGCACATTTTGTCAAGTTCAATATAGTATCCCAGTTATACAATACTATATCATTACAGAATAAATGAAGGGAATATTATTTCTGCCTCTGAGCAGGTTATATGATAATCACTTATGGACCTACAACGTATAATTAGGTTTTCAGACTTCAGTTCTGGAATCCTCATTTCTAATGTAAGATTAACAGTTTTATCTCAGAGTCAGAGGTGTAAACTGTAACTTTGAAGGCAGAATTTCATTAACATGATTATATTTTGGATTCATTAGGAAAAAATACTTAACACAAGAAGTATTTCTTCCATGGCATCATTATACAAGTACAAAAAATGCCTAAATCAATGGCTTGCTTATTTTATCATTTCAAGTATGATATGGAAGAAAAGTTTCTTTTCTTAGCTGTCTGAAAGTCAGCCTCAAAAGACCCAGTGGATTTAGTATGTCTATAAGTCACATTAATTTCTTTCTGCTCTTTTAATACCTTAAGGTACTTGTTCTACTTTCAAGAAAATTGCCCCTATCCAATCAATAAAAGTATAAACAGAGAATATGAAACTTTCAGAATCGATGGTGCATATAATTACATGAGTGATGGCTGAAAAGTTTGGTCAGGGAAAACAATTCAGATGAACTCAAAATCTTTACAAACTAGGAGAAGAACATGCACTCTTATCCATATTTACTTTTTATATTCATGAAGCAATACCGAGGTTAGATATTATATAGATAGATTAAAAATGAAGTTTTAATCCATTTTTACAAGCACTAGGACATTTTTGATGGGCAAAATATTAATTTGATGAGTATATGTGAGGCCCCCTGGGTGATTGTTTACATTTTATTATGAGGTTTCAACTACCAACCTTTAAGAGACATTGGTGGCAAATGACATAGCTCGAAAATAACTCAGTGTGGAAACTGTGGATTTAGTGTAATTGCAGTCTTTGATAAGACATTTCTTTGACAAATGTCCAGTAAAGTTTCTCAAATGCTTTATCAAAGAGACAGCTCAATGAAATATTGGATTTGTGCAGAGACCATCAGCTTCAGATGTTTCAAAAAGTGCCAATAAGTAGCTTTTTTAAAAAAAGGACTTGGCATTTCTACTGCCTGCTCTTCCAATATAATGGCTGAAGAGGAACATATGAACTGTTCACATTCTCTCATATAGTTTCCACTTTAAGGTGGAAATGCAAAAGGATAAACATAATATCCTCCTTTGCTAGTGCCTTTTGCAAAGCCTGAAGCCATGTGTCTGATGTGCCTTCTGACATAATTAAAGCATCCTCGTCTCCTTTCCTGAACATCAGCCTATTTATGCTGATGCTTTCCTATGTACAGTATGCAATTCAAAAAGAGGTTCACAACATCAGGATAGTCTAACAGTTTCAGAATAACTCACAAGCATCACTTCACTAGCGTAATTTTAGCATAAGGACAACAGTGCAAATGTATTCATCCAGATATTCATTTACTGTATGCAAGATATTTTGGATAAGTGAATTTACCAGTAATCTGGACAGCAGTCTAGGATATTGCTAACGTGCTTTGCAGAGTTATTAGAGTTATTCTAAATACTAGAGCTGTGCAATGTTTTGGATTCAAAGGAAAAAAAAAAAGGTTGTTTGGAACAGGTATTGGTGCACATATAACACTTGTCAGCAACCCTTTAAATTAAATGCATCTTTTCCTAGGATTGTACAGTAGAGGGCAGTTTTGTAATCCGGAGAAAAGATGCAGATACAGGAGGTTGCCAGCAGGTGCTATGTGAGTGCCCCTGCCCGCTCCGAAGCACCTTTCTCCCTTTGAATCTGAAGAAGTGCATTACTGTATAATATTTTGTCTGGGTCAATGTGTTATTCTGTTCTATCAATGTTTTTTCATTTTTCAATACTCAGGAAATCCACATTCATTGTTCATTTATTTATTCATCTCAACTTTCTCTAATATGCAGAATTTTATATATAACCACAAATAAAGACTTTTGTACTGTACTCAGGTTTCCCCAATGTATCCATTTTGAAACACCTTGGCCCTAATATATTCTTCTTTGTGAAAACATTGAGCTGTAAGAGTTGCTAGCACATTCTGTTCACTGCTGAGTGTCTGTGCTACGAAGAACTGCTTTTGTTAAACTCCATCCTGCTCTGTTGAAATCATTTGTGAATGACTTTTGTATCAAAATGCAAACAAACGCTCAGGCCATAAAACAATGTTTACATTGACCACCCAAGAAAGCAACTATCACAATTGGATAATGAAAGGGAAAGGTAGAATTCAGTTAGATAGAGACAATCTATCGCAATTGCATGGGGAGGAGGATACTATCCTAGGATCTTGTCAGGATAGCCCAACCCAGAAACAATATTTTTTAACCACTTCACTAGAAGATCTTTTTACTTGGTCCACATAAATAAGGATCTGCCATTTTAAGAACTATTGTCTTTGTCACTTTGTGTTCATGATGAACAGAAGCAAAATCCAGCTCAGCCTATGAACCTCTTTTGGCCACTTGCCCATTATTCTTTGGTGTTATTCAAGAGTGAAACTATAGCTTTCTGTTGGTGTTAATTTACCAGCAAAGCAATCAGTTTTGCTAATCTCAATTAGCTGGTCAGGGAGGGGCTAAAATCTTGTCTGCTGGCTCTTCAGCCTCTGTCTCCTATCTGTGTCTGAGTCTGTTTGTTCTGCCCAAGCTTATTGCCTTCTAGCCATGCTACCTTCTCAAGGTTCAACCTGACTGGCATTGTCCTAGGTATCCTTCAACTTGCCATCTTTGCTCACCTTCTCCATTGCAGTTCTTTCATCACCATCCATCTTCTCTGTTTTCTTCCATCACTGTCCCACAAGCCTCTTCAGCTTCTTCTAATGGGCTGGTGGCTATATGCCAAACAGTGCCACCAGTGGGCCACCAAAAGGTATGAAGTAGTATGCCCAAAGGTGGGGTCACTTTAAAGATCTCAAGGGAGGAGGTGGCATGCCATTTCCCCCTTCAATACACTTTCCTATCTTTTCTTTAGGACTGAAGAATCCTTTCTATCCTTAATTTGTGTTCTCTCTCTTTCTCATTTTTTTATACTTTTCTTTCTTAGCACAGTGTCTTTGCCCTATTGGGACAAAAAATCCATTACTATATTTTGTTTCCCTCCTTAGTGGATTACCATAAACTTGTAGAGTTGGACAGCTAAATATAAATACATAATAAGATTATTACTATTTTTCATTTGCTGTAACCAAATAAGAGGTTGGCAATCTATTATAACAGTCAATTCTATAGGTATACTTGCAGTATTTCTATAAGCTTCCTTCTCAATGGTTCTATATTACTTGTCTCTAGGTATTAGTTTCCTTGAAAGACAGATTACCGGGTAAACCCCATCATAATGCATCAGAATAAGGATGGCTGTGAGAGTTAGTCATCCTAATTTCACACACTCAGTGAAAATCAACATAGTAGCAAATATGATGGTTATAAAAACCAAGGACAGATAAAGACCAGCTCACTCAATAGAGGGGGCAAGTGGATAATTATATAGGCAGGAAAGAAAACAAAATGCAAGAAGATTTTAACATTGTTTTATATACTGTATATGGCTAGTTTTTGAATCATGGTAGTTGCTGAAATTCTTTTCTTATGGTTTCCATTTTTTGCAGTAAGTATTACTTTTCTGTAGTTTTTTATTTTATTTTATTTTTTGTGAGCTGACCTAAGTGGTTTATTCCTGCCTATGAGCTGAAGGCTGACAATGGCAGCTAATCCTAAATCAGAGGCATGTACTTGAAGAATAAAGAGCCATTGAAAATTATGTCCCTTCAAACCTGGACTTTTGATAAAGCCTTTTTAAAATCATCAAATGCCATCTGGCACTACAGGGTGCACTGAACGTGTTTAGGTTCCTTTTTTAAAAATTAAGTCTATAAGGAGTTGAGTTATGATGGGATAGTGATGGATATAATGACTCTTATAGTCTACCAATCCTAGGAATGACTACTTTTGTTGTATAGATTCTAGTTTTTCCTGTTCTAGCTTTACCTTGCTGTTCCCCTAGACATTTCCTTGTTTAAACCCAAGGTAATGTTTGGTTGGATTTATAGTAAGCCCTATATTTTGCAGTTTAGTTATGACATTTCCTTAAATGACCTTCTCTGTTGGTGCTAGATATGATAATATCATCTAAAGAGGCCTCATACCATTTCCTTCAACCTTGCAATATTGTACCACTAATTTTGATAGGAGCTCCATGTAAGCCAAGGAGCATTTTAATAAATTGCAAGAATCCTTAGAGAATGACAAACATGATATTTTCTCTGGACTGCCAATAGTATTTGCTAAGTCCAGTGTAGATAGGTATTGTGTTTTACTTAATATGTCAATGAGGCTATCAATCCTTGGCATGGGTTAATCATCAGGCTTGGCAATTTAGTTGCATAACATTGCAAAATCTGATTTTGTTGCTGTACTTTGGCACTAAAATTATGGGAATGCTTACATGAGGGTTTATTTGTTTGTTGGTTTATTTATTTATATTTGGATGCCACCCAACTACAACTAACTCTGGGTGGCTCACAACAATAAAATAACATGAAAACAGCAAAATACAAAAAATTATCCAAGCAAGTACAAAAATAAATAATCACAAGATGGCAATCCAACAACAAAGCAAACATGAAACATCACAAACTGGTGAGTCCCGTGCATATTACCCCAAGGTCTGGATAAATAGCCAGGTCTTTAAGGCTTTTCAGAATGTCATCAGGATGGGAGCCATACAAATCTCATGATTCCTATGGAATTGTAGCATTTTTGATAATTTGTTTTTTAAGGTTGCTTGTAATCTTTTGGGCATCTGACAAAGCTACAGGTAGTCCTAGCTTAATGACCATTCATTTAGCAACTGTTCAAATTATGATGGTGCTAAAAAATGACTTACAACCGGTGCCTGAAGTTATGACCATCACAGTGCCCCCACGATCCGGGCACTTAGCAACCAGCTCTCATTTATGATGGTTGCAGCATCCCAGGGTCACATGATTGCCATTTGCGACCTTCCTAGCCAGCTTCTGGCAAGCAAAATTGATGGGGAACCATGTGATTCACTTAATGACCATGTGATTTGCTTAACACCACATGATTTTAAGTGAAAGCTTAACGGGTGCTGCAAAAAAAGGTCGTAAAATTGGGTCTGTTCATGTGATGATTTGCTTAATAACCGCACTGCTTAGTGACCTAAATTCTAGTCCCAAATGTGGTTGTTAAGTGAGGACTACTTGTATATCCTAACTGATTTTGCATTTCTAGTATCAGCTTTGTGTTTGACTAATGGCGTAACCCATGAATTGTACTGAATGTTGTCTAAAATGCCTCTAAAAATATTTTAAGTTCTTCTATTGTAACTGTGCAAAGAGTAGATCTTTGTTAATTTATACCTTCCTTGGCCTTTTGAATTCCTGGTTCTCATGTGCCTGATCTACTAGTTCTTGATTGGTTTTGCTGAAGACCATAAGGATGGAGTTATGGCTTTTGGAATATAATTTCCCCAATAAATTGGCAGAGTAGACTTTTTCTTTGCCTTTTTCCAGGTCTACTTGATAGTTCAGTTGAATTGGCTTTCTTAAGGATGCAGTAAGAACCTTGACATTTGCCTTGTAATCTGCACTCAGGGC
The DNA here is from genome assembly GCA_030867105.1 of Liasis olivaceus. Taxonomy (NCBI): domain Eukaryota; kingdom Metazoa; phylum Chordata; class Lepidosauria; order Squamata; family Pythonidae; genus Liasis; species Liasis olivaceus. The sequence continues at coordinate 48,446,674 of CM061355.1, read as the reverse complement.
TAGGTAGGAACAGGAGGACTTGACCCCAGAGGTTTTTTCTTGAGTGTTCTTCTCATACCAACTTTCTGGATTTGGGAAGCTAGGATTAAACATCCTTGTGCAATCTCAGTTAAAGACTAGCTTTTCCCTCAGGATGAAGATTTTACAAGATTTGTAAGGGCTTTTATCCAGTTGCCCCCATCTTCTTTAAACATGTTCAGTACCCTTGTGGCTGTCTTCCATAGAGTAACTTAGAAGCTAAACTCAATAGACATTAGGCATACTTTTTTGTAGGCAAACAGAAGGTTTTATAATTAGGTGTCCCAGTATCTTCGGTCTTGTCTAGCATATTTTTTCAACATGTTTTTAAAGGTTTGATTCATTTCCCCTGTTAGCCCATCTTTCTGGGAATGGTATAGGCTGGTTCACTCTTCCTTCATTCTCAAACTTTCTTGTAGGTGTTTCAGTAATGTCAACTGGAAATTGGTCCCTTGACCCATAAGGATTTCATAAGAAATTCTCACATAACTAAGTATTTACTCACATTCTTTCAATTCTCTCTGTCATAGTGGTCTTAAAGTGATGACCTTTCTAGTTTTGGGAAAGGATTGCTGGTATTCCTGGCCACATAACTTTGGCAATCCCTGATTAATGAAACTAGTTGAACATTCAATGTGAAGTCCAGTGTTTCCTGCCAACAGATTTTTATGTGTTAATTTCAGGACATATTCTCTATACTTGTGGAGTACCACCAAGTGTTCTGTTCCCTTTTTTAAAAAAAGAATTTTATTTAATCCAGTACAGAATTCCATCGAAACATTCATAAATTGGTTTTGTAATCGAATGCCTTGTGTCCTGCTTTATTGCCCTCTCATACCTTGCCAGACGGAGCCAATTCTTTGTATCGCTCTCATATCCAGCTCCCATTTGAGGGTCATTTCTGTTAGAAAATATGGGGTTTCAACCAAGCCGGTCTCACAGGAGCACAAAGGGAGGGGTGGCTTCGCTGCGGCCTAGCTTTGCTGCTTTGTGTGGGAGGGGCTTGGATCCCGCCTTTTTTCCAGTTTCCCTCATTTTCTTTCTCTTCTCCTCATGGCTCTCCATGAGGTAGGAATGAATCCTCTCTCCTCCTCATGGTTTTTGAACTAACATTTCACAACCCCAACAATCTCTCCTAATACTTTTCCTCTGCTCTTACCAGCTTTTCTGAAAAGGGATGAATGGCAGAGCCACTAAAAGGTGGAAGGCAGCCCACCAAGGGCCACTCTAAAAATCCTGGAAAAGGTGGCAGGGCGTACTGTATTTCATTCTTCCGCAGCCACTAACATCTGAATTAGGTTAAGGATATTTGACTTTTTATAACTTTATTTCCATTAGCAGAATATACCATGGTGTTTCTTTGGCTATTGAGCAATTATACCTAGAGAATAATCTTTAGTTTGAACACATCAAGTTTTCCATCTTTTATTTTCCTCTGCTATTGACATAGGTCTCTCTTAGTCTGTATTTCCTTAGATATATATGTCTCTTTTACACAAAACCCCCAGCATTCTATATTCAGTGCAGATTTTTTCACAATATTACTGTTTCCTAAATGATATTTGGAAGAATCCATTAGGTCAGAGGTTTATGAGATGTAAAAAGTGTAGGAAGAAATTGCCCTTGAAACTTAGCTATGTATGTTGTTGTGGCCAATTTCAAAGCCAGTTAGAGGACTATAAACAAAATTCAAATTAGGAAAAGAAGACAGTGACAATGACTTTTCTTTTAATATTAACATTTCAAAGTGTCACATTGAAAGTTAGTTTTATCAGCAGGAGCCTTCATATTTAGATTTCAAATGCTAAAGAAAATGACTTATTCAGGACTTTGACAGTACCTTGTTCACAGAAAAATGTGTTTCTTGTGAAAGAAAAGAGGAAAGGAAAAACAAAAATCCCTTTTCAGGTAAAGTGAATATGCCTAAATTTCTGTGTCCTTGGGCTGCTCAGAAGACTGATCCAATCATTTAAACAAAATGAGTAATATTTATACATGTTATAAATTTTGTTATTCCCCTCCCCATTGCTATAACCCTACAAGGATGGTATTTAAAAACAAAGAAACATGCAAGAAATAACAAAAACCACAATGGCAAGATAATATTTCATATACATATTTTTAATTCAGATATTTATTTCAGATATTTGTTTTGATGCTAAGTACTTTCTCTAGAACAAGCTATGTCTTTCAATAAAATTTGTTGGAAAAGGTGCTACCAGACTCCTCATTTTTTTTTGCCACAGCAGACTAACACAGTGCTATAATTTCTCTAGAAGAGTGGTTGTAGAGGACAGGGAAAAGAACCTTTCCAGATGCCACTATGTGATTTTGCAGACACATAAAAACATATTTAAAAATGGCTGAATGTTGTGATGTTCCATGGGACAGATCCTTTGGTATCCACAGGTGCCATGTTGCCAACCTGTGCCCTAAAATAAGTTGTAATCTAACAAAATATATGTACAGCCTTTTTGTCAAGTAAGAATTCCATCTATCTGCTCTACAGTGGAGAAGGCACACCTGTGTGTGTTTGCACTGGGAGGGACCAGGTCAGCTACTGAATGCTGTGTGGCTGCATTTACCTTTTTAAAACAGATTTTGTGTGCACAAATCTAGTTATTAGATTGAAAAAGTACCAGATATGTTTGGATACAAGAGTTCCCATTCTTCTATGGACTGAATGCAGGAACTTTTCTATTATCTCTATATTACTGTTTTTCAAACTTGGTAACTTTAAGATGTGTGGACTTCAACTCCCAAAATTCCTCAGCCTGCAAGTCCACACATCTTAAAAGTTGCCAAGTTTGAAAAACACTGCTTTGTATGAAACAACTTGATAGTACATCATACATATAGCTGTAAAATAATTTGATTTTGTAAAGAGGAGCATAAGAAATAGGGGAAAGATTTGCCCCAACTTTATTCTCTTTTCCATCTGTCATAATGACGAAAACTATATTTATAATCTTCAGTTTAGCATACTTGGGCCCACCTATCATCACCTCTTCCTCTTTATGTGTGTGTGTTTTGCATTTATTCTCCACCATATAAAATGCCTTCATAATTCATGATAGCCTTTATATTTTTCTTAGTTCCATAAAATTTCTAATTTGTCCTCTGTTAGCCTAATATAATTTTTCTCAAGCTTGGATTAGAATTGTTCATTTAGGGTCAAATTATATTTCATTAGTATGCAGTATTGCCATTTCTCCCCCAAGTTAAGACTTTAAATAAATACATTTTTTATCAGGACAATATCAGAGGGGGGCAATAGAAGCCTCCCTTATTACAGTTCCTAGAAAAATCTCATTCCACAACTTGTGTCAAGTAGGAAAAAAAAAGAGTTTCCATTAGTGCTACATATTTAATATATATTTAGGCCTAAAGAAAATATCTGTTGATAAGTATAATCTCTATTGCAATTTAGTGACTCTCTGTGAGACAAGAGTGCTAGGGTCATATATAAGATTTAGAGAATAACTTTTGAAAAAAATAATTAATTAAACTAAAGATAGATAATCGCCTTGTGTTTTCCATTTTCTAGCTATCATTAATCTTGCCACCGTCATTAAATTTGTAATTAAGTCTTGAGTAGCTTAAGTGCATCTAACCTTATCATATATTGATAACAATGCTATATCCGGACATACTTCCAAATTTATCCCAATTATCTCATTTATCTCTTTAAATGCCTGATGCCAGAACTTCTGTACCTGTTTACAACTCCACCACATATGGAGATAAGTACCCAACTCCTGACGTCCCCTCCAACATGTTACTGAATATTTCCTATATATTTGGTTTAGTCTTACAGGTGTCAGATACCATCTCCAGACCAATTTAAAATAATTTTCCTTTATCCTTACTGAATAGAGGAATGGTATAAAGAAGTGTGGGATATTGCAATCAATGATAAGTTAATGTGTAATATTAAAGTTAGAAGGGGGTTACAAAGTTGAAATGACTTTCCAGAGATATGGAATATATTTATAGAATTTGTCTTACTCAAAGGAAAAGGATGTACACCTACACAAGAATTATTATATTTTTGGAAAGAGGAATGATCAAGTAAAATACTGGCCCTGAGGGTGGGGTGCATGTCTAATGTTTCATTTTATAATTGTAATTACTAAATTTATATGTAAAGTAATAGAAGTTGGGAACAAGTTATGTTTGTATGTATGTGTATGTGTTTATTGAATAAAATAAAAAAAAAAGGGACAGAAAAGGCAAAAAAAAAAAATTAAAGATAGAAAATTAGTAATAGATTTGTTTTAAAAAAGTGTAATTTCTTTGCTGATAAGAGCAGAGAAGTATAAAGCTGTCCTTTTGTGGTAGAGGAAAAAATGGATTTCCTTGCTGAGGTAAGAGGAGTTTACTTCATTATGCATGATCTGTCTCCATGGGAATGCATCACGAATTGTTTGGAATTTATAGAAAGGGAAATGGACTTGAATCCTTTTTTATGATACTAATGCCATAACTATTTTTGTTTTGTTTTTTGTTTTTTCAACTTTTCTGTAGGGAATCTTATACTGAAGGTTAAAAACAATGTTAAATTTATTCTCCACTCTGATTATGTGCCATCAAGTCACTGTCAACTCCTAGCAACCACATAGATAGATTTTCCCCATGATGATCTGTCCTTAACCTTGTTTTTCAGGTCTTCCAATGGTGCACTCATAACCACTATAACTGAGTCTATCCACCTTGCTGCTGGTCATCCTCTTCTTTTCTTTCCATCCCTAGCATTAGAGCCTTCTCCAGAGAGTTAGGTCTTTACATATCCTACATGAAGTAGGATAATTCGAGGCTGGTCATTTGTGCCTCAGGTGAGAGCTCTGGGTTGATCTTTTTGATGATCCATTGGTTTGCTTTCTTGGCTGTTCACAGTATTTCCAGGAGTTTTCTCCAGCACCAGAGTTCAAAAGCATCAATAATCTTCCTCTATTGCTTCTTCAAAGTCCAACTTTCATTTCCATAGAGTGGCACAGGGAAGATGGTTTGCACACTTCTGATCTTTGTAGGTATAGACACATCACAGCATTTGAGTAACTTTTCCAAGGTCTTCATGGCTGCTAGTCTGCAGCATATTTCTTGAGTCCTTTATTGTTTATGGTTGGTCCTAAAAGGCAGAAGCCAGTTCAATATCTTAATTGACAATTATGAGGCTGGTTGTCATTAGTTTGGTCTTCTTTGTATTTAATTTTAATCCCGTTTTTTCACTGTGCTCCTTGACCTTTATTACTAGAACTTGCAGATCCTTTGTAGTTTCAACTATCAGGATAGTATCATCAGCACAGCACAAGTTATTGATGTGTCTTTCTCCAGTTTTAAAACCATACTCATCTTATTCCAATCCAGCTTCCGTTCCTATACATTCAGTATATAGGTTGAATAAATAAGGGGAGAGTAAATAGCCTTGTCATGCTCCTTTGCCAACCAGTCTGTTTCACCATGTTTTGTCCATACAATGGTTATCTGACCTGTATATACAGGTGAAACTCGAAAAATTAGAATATCATGCAAATGTTCATTTATGTCAGTATGGCAACTCAAAAGGTGAAACCAATATATGAGATAGACGCATTACATTCAAAGCGAGATATGTCAAGCCTTACTTTGGTATAATTGTGATGATTATGGCATACAGCTTATGAAAACCCCAAATTCACAATCTCAGAAAATTAGAATATTACATGACATCAATAACACAAGGATTGGAAATAGAACAATAGCGGACCTCTGCAAAGTATAAGCATGCATATGTACTCAGTACTTGGTTTGGGCCCCTTTTGCAGCAATGACTGCCGCAATGCGGCGTGGCATGGATGCTATCAGCCTGTGGCACTGCTGAGGTGTTATGGAAGACCAGGATGCTTCAATAGCGGCCTTCAGCTCTGCTGCATTGTTCGGTCTCATGTCCCTCATCTTTCTCTTGGCAATGCCCCATAGATTCTCTATGGGGTTCAGGTCAGGCGAGTTTGCTGGCCAATCAAGCACAGTAATCCCATGGTCATTGAACCAGGTTTTGGTACTTTTGGCAGTGTGGGCAGGTGCCAAGTCCTGCTGGAAAATGAAGTCAGCATCCCCATAAAGCTCGTCTGCGGAAGGAAGCATGAAGTGCTCCAAAATCTCCTGGTAGACGGCTGCGTTGACCCTGGACTTAATGAAGCACAGTGGACCAACACCAGCAGATGACATGGCTCCCCAAATCAACACAGACTGTGGAAACTTCACACTGGACTTCAAGCATCGTGCATTGTGTGCCTCTCCATTCTTCCTCCAGACTCTGGGTCCTTGGTTCCCAAATGAGATGCAAAAGTTGCTCTCATCAGAAAAGAGGACTTTGGACCACTGGGCAACAGACCAGTTCTTTTTTTCTGTGGCCCAGGTAAGACGCTTCTGACGTTGTTTGTTGTTCAGGAGCGGCTTGACAAGAGGAATACGACATTTGAAGCCCATGTCCAGGATCTGTCTGTGTATGGTGGCTCTTGATGCACTAACTCCAGCCTCAGTCCACTCCTTGTGAAAGTCCCCAACACTTTTGAATGGCCTTTTCCTGACAATCCTCTCCAAGCTGCGGTCATCCCTGCTGCTTGTGCACCTTTTTCTACCACACTTTTCCCTTCCACATAACCTTCTATTGATGTGCTTTGATACAGCACTTTGGGAACATCCAACTTCTTTTGCAATTACCTTTTGGGGCTTTCCCTCCTTATGGAGGGTGTCAATGATGGTTTTCTGCACAACTGTCAGGTCAGCAGTCTTTCCCATGCTTGTGATTCCTACTGAACCAGCCTGAGAGACCATTTAAAGGCTCAGGAACCCTTTGCAGGTGTTATGGATTCATTAGCTGATTAGAGTGGGACACTTTGAGCTAGAATATTGAACCTTTTCACACTATTCTAATTTTCTGAGATTGTGAATGTGGGGTTTTCATAAGCTGTACGCCATAATCATCACAATTATACCAAAGTAAGGCTTGACATATCTCGCTTTGCATGTAATGCGTCTATCTCATATATTGGTTTCACCTTTTGAGTTGCCATGCTGACATAAATGAACATTTGCACGATATTCTAATTTTTCAAGTTTCACCTGTAAGTGCCTCATGAGGACAATGAGATGTTCTGGGATTGCCATTTTTCTGAATACGGTCCACAGCTTGACATGTTCAATACAATTAAAGGCTTTTTTAAATAATCAATTAAGCCCTTAGTGACTTCTTTTTGATATTCTTTGGCTTTCTTAATTATCCAGCAGGCATTGGCAATAATGCTCCTTGACCTTTTTAAAGCCAGCTTGAACATCTGGAATCTCTTTTTCCATGTAGGGCTCTAATCTGCACTGGATGATCCTAAGCATTATTTTGCTAGCATGTGAAATTAAGGATACTTTACAATAGTTTGCACACTCTGTCAAGTCTCCTTTTTTTTTTTGTTACTGGAAAGTAGATTGATCTCTTCCAATCTGTTGGCCACTGTGTCATTCTCCAGATTTGCTGGCATAGCTTGATTAGAACCTTGACTGATTCTTGTTCTATTGCTTGCCATATTTCAGTGGTTATTCCATCATTTCCTGAAGCTGCCTGACTTGGTTGGCTGACTGGAGCATTGATCTAACTTCATTTTCTAGTACTAGAGGTTCTTGTAAGTAGACAATATATTCTAAGGTATCTTTAGGTACATCTCTATTTCAGTATACTCTTTCCATCTTTGTTTGATCTCCTTTGAATTGATTACTATCTGTCTGTTGGCATCCTTTAGCATGCCAATTTGAGGTTAGAACCTTCTGAGTTCAGAGATCTTTTGAAAGACTTCCCTTGTTTTTCCATGTCTGTTTCCATCTTCAACGTCTTTACAGATGTTGTTGCAATGCTGATCCTTGTCTCTTCTGAGAAGCTCTCTGAAACTCTTCGTTAAATTCCTTTCTGTGATTGTTTTTTTCTTTGCTTTGGCTTCTCTTCTCTTCCTGGCAATTTCCAACATTTGTTCTGACATCCAATTTGCTTTCTTCATTTTTGGCAGTCTCTTTTCACATTCATCCTTAACAACTTCTTTAAGCTATTCCACGGTTCCTCTGGTTCTCTATCAATAAGGTTCAGGACTTCAAAGCAATTCCTGATGTTTTCCCTGAAAATGGTGGGTATATGCTCAAGATCGTATCATGGAAACTGGGCAGCTTTCTTCTTTAATTTAACTTGGAACTTGCACATGAGCAGTTCATGATCTGTTCCACAGTCAGCAACTGGCTATGTCTTTGAGTTCCTCCACCTTCTTTTAGCAATATGCAAATTTGATTTCTATGCACTCCATCTGGTGATGTCCATGTATAGAGGTGTTGTTTTGGCTGCTTGCAGTCAGTATTAGCTATGAAGAAATCATTGCAGTGGCAGAAATTGATAAGTCTATCTCCTGCTTCATGTTGGTTTCCTAAGCCATACAATCCAACTACATTTTCCTCTTTAATATTTTCAGATTTTGCATTCTGGTCTCCAATCACAAGCAGCATATCTTGTTTGCATGTTTTATTGATTTCAAATTGAACTTGATCATAAAACTTTCTCTTCTTCATCGGTGGTTGAAGCATAAATTTTAATGATCATCATATTAAAATTCTTCATTCATATGCCCATGAAGTCTAATTTATATTAATCAGTCATTGCTTGCATTGGAGCCAAGTACTGTTCTTGCTACACCCTTCCTAACTATAAAAGCAATGCCATTCCTTCTTTGTTTTTCATGCTCTGGGTAGTGAACAGTGTGATCTTCTAACTGAAAGTGTCCAATCCCAGTCCATCTCAATTCACTGATGTCTAGGATATCAATTTGTAGTTGTTTCATTTCATCTTTCATTGTTGAGCTTCCTCATGCACATGCTTCTTATGTTCCATGTTCCCACTGTAATCCTCCATCCCACAATGGTAAAAATATACTATAAAAATTATAATAATAGGCATTTAGGTATCTTTTAAACCAGTCAAATTTTACAGGCTATTTTATCTTGCTTAATGGTGGGGCTAGTTCTTATTTCACCTTGAAGACTATTGACACAGGTATAGTTTTAAAAAATAGAATATGTTTATATTATATTCTAAACAAGATATAGTACCATACCAGGGGTGTGTGTGTGTGTGTGTGTGTGTACTTCAAATATAATGTTTTGTATAATTTTAATCTATGTCATCAACAGGACAAGAAATGAGTTTTTAATGCACTGATAAATTGCAAAATATGAAAACCTAAATTATCATGGGATTGAAATCCCTGTCAGTACAGTTTATTTCAGCACAGATGCTAATTGCAGAAGAAAATCCAAAAGATTCAAAGGATTTGTATATGTGTGGGTGTGTGCATTATCATATTGTTATTCAGACAAATAGCATGCCTGATCACAGAATATGGGGAATTAATATTTGCAAATCATTATTGTATGAAGAAGTGCCAGTAATGAAAAGTAATATTATTTGCAAACATTGTTTGGGAACACCAGCTCTAATAAATACAATAGCAGATGGGTCTAGATTGAATATAAGTCTCAAAGAGACTCCAGAGGCTCTGCTTGTTTACAAGCAGCAGCTGAACCTTAAGAGGAAATTTTACCCTGGGAGTCTTCTATTGTTCTAAACACTGGATTTTCTAAAAAACAGGGGGATGGGGGGACACTGTACTCATTGTGTGCATAGGGGGGCATTGCATTGTTTAATATCTCTGTTCATCTTACTTGATTTTCTCTTTAATTTTACTTGTCCCTTTTCAGTGATAAAGCTGGAGCTGGAGATCTGAGAGTTGAAATGCAGGACCCTACAATTTGGAAAGGGGATAATTAGCCAGGAAATGGCAGGAAATAAGGCCAGTATAAATTCTTGGCCTGAAATGAGCATTTCACGAGTTGTGTTGTTTGCTGCAGCATTATTTTCTTATCATTTCTTTTACGCTTTCGGGTGCTCATTTTATTATATTTACTATAAAATACACAATTAATTTCAACAGTAAATCTGTACTTATTCCCAAAAATGCATATAGCCATGCATTCATATGACCACTGAGTTCCAAGTTTAAAGTTATGCAGCTACATCATTGCATGTTATAAACATCATTTTATGTCACATTATTTGATTGTATTTAGAAATTCCTGTAGATTTCCCATCAGGTACAATCTTCAAATCCCAAAAGTGTACAGGAGAATTCATCATTCTACTTGCTTAGTTATCACCAGATTTATTATATAACCATCTAATCAATAAAATTATGAGGGATTAAATCTTGTGTTAATTAATACAATATTAATTACTACTACGCAGCAATAAACTGGAAAGTTAATAGCAACACCATTTATAAGAGACCTTATCCAAAAGAAAAGTGCAAAATAGAGACTATTGTGAAATTGTTTCCATGAATAATTAAAGGATCAATTAGAGAAAGAAAAAAGTAAAATTATTGTTGACAATTTATGAAATATCCCATAAGCAAAAAATGGAGCTTAAAATGTGTGAAATATTCAGCTGTCTCTGTTTTTTGTGAAATACAATTTTCATAATGCAAAACTGAGTGGCAACCTTTTATATTTATTTGCTTTTTTCCATTCAAGCCTTATTTGGAATGGTTTTTAATATGCATTAATGCCTTAGAGAATAACATTGAGTCATGGAACAATCAACTAAAACGTTCTCATATTGATAAAAAAGTTGAATTGTCTTATCTCTTATATTCAGGCTGATACTGCATAGGCCAACTAAGAACAAAGTTGATTTGCCCTTTTTATTGTACTTTGGCTTGATGATTTCATATCTCATTATTATGAAAGGAAGGAAGGAAGGAAGGAAGGAAGGAAGGAAGGAAGGAAGGAAGGAAGGAAGGAAGGAAGGAAGGAAGGAAGATGTTTGCTAACAACAAAGATTACACTGTTAATAATAATAATTTATTAAATTTATATACTGCCTGAGTCCCAGAAACTCTGGGCAGTTCTATAACAATGTATTATATTTGTTCTATAATAATGTATTATACAACCTGTTGAATTGCTGATTATATAGTCTTCCTTGCTTCCTTGCTTCCTTCCTTCCTCTATCTTTTTATCTTCAGCTTATATGACATCCCCTTTCTGAAGACTCCAAGCAGCTTTCAAAAAACAACATAAACTTATTAGGGCCTAACAAGACAATTACATAAACATAAAGAGCAGCAAGGCCCTGAATGTTATCATTTTAGCAGGAGAAACTTCAAGCATCTTCAAATGCTTCTCTGACAAGTCACATACCCATAGCTGTTCAAAAATGCAATAGGGAAGGGTGATCTGGCTATCTAGGTGGGCAGTTTCAGAGATAGTGAGCCAGCACTGAGAAGGCTCTGAGCAGAGGGCATACCCTCAGATTTGGGATGTTTGCCAAACCTCTCTGCCAGATCTCACAGGGCAAATAGATACAACTCAAAGAAAATTGTCTGAAAGATACCCAGGCCCTGAGCCATGTAGGACTTTGACGGTAATAGTAGCTAAGTGAGTCTTGTCTATTCATTTTTTAAAAATAAATTATGGTATCTGATGCAGTAGTGAGAGCTTACTTTGCCTGAGGACATGAGCAAGTGTGGCACAACCTTGTGTTTACATAACAAAGAAAAATAAAATATAAGAAAAAATATAACATTGGCTTATCTGTTGACTGGAAAGCTGATATGAGAATTATCATATTTACCTGTTGTAAAAAAAAGCTCACTAAGAAATTCCAAAGAACTGGAGAGGGTCAAACTATCATTTTGTTGTCCACAACTAGAAGGTTACATTGAGTCCCTGGTTTCTTGCAGCCCAGAAAACAGCAGAAGCCATAAGTTTAAATAGATCTTATATAGAATGGGGATTAAAGATGGTTCGAGCATGAATATGCATTAATGGAGGACCCTAATTGCAAAAAGAATTGCTTTACAATAGACAAGGAAACAAGACAACCACAAAGGGAGAAAGAGGCATCCTTCATGATGTGAAATCACTATAGATGCATTCCTAGAAAGGAAACATAGTAGCTTTAATATGTAAGTTGAGCCATGGCCTAACAGATTGACCATGCATTTACAGTGGGAAGAGATAAGTAGTCATAATAATATAAATCCTTGAATCTTCAAGGCATGAACACTACAATCAGTCATTGCCAGGCACAGATTGATACAATAATAAAATTTCATTCTTAAGGATGTTACATGAGAGGTACAGCGAAAGCTACCTATAAACTGAAAGAAACGTAAGCGAAAGCTACCTATAAACTGAAAGAAACGTAATTGCCAGGCACAGATTGATACAATAATAAAATTTCATTCTTAAGGATGTTACATGAGAGGTACAGCGAAAGCTACCTATAAACTGAAAGAAACGTATACATAATACTAATAAAGACAAATATCAGCATTGCACAATTAATTCAACCTGAGTTCTTACTCCATACTCCACATTCTTCTCTGTTTTTAGTATACTGGTGTAACTCTAAAGGATAGGGAAGAGGTGGCAATGCCAGGGAGATTACCAAGCTCTCTTTCCACTCATCTTGTATTGTATTTTGGCAGATGGGGCAGCATAAAACAACCCAGCCTGATCAGTAGAACAGTCTATACTGGGCCAGTATCTCCTAGAAAGCACATAACCCATGGTGCTGGAACAGTCCGTGGCATGTACTAGCTGACTAAGACTATTTTCAAACAGCACCTTTGATACCTTTAGACATGGACAGGGATTAGAACCATTCACAGCCACCATTGTGCCAATTGTGACAAAGGGGGAGAAGCCTTTCGCAAGGCTTTCTGTCAGCCTTGCAAAGTAGTCCAGATAAGAAGCATATGCAGAAGAACTAGCTCTAACTTAATTGTAAGGTTATATTAACAGAATCTTGCAAGGCTGAAAGTACAGCTCCCCCCTCCATGGCCTTTACAATCCAAGAAATTAGGGAGGGTCCATTTTGAGACATTTGCCATGCCTACATTCCTTCTGCAGACTCAGCTGCCACTTGTCTGACAGTTGTCTAGTCTGCAGCTCTTCCACCTATCTCCCAAGGACATTCCCACATACCATTACACTTTCCTAGATATGTTTGGACCTAGGGCTTTATCACCCCATGTGTGTGGACATTGAAATAGTTATAATAGCCATGTAAGGAGCTCTGGCAGGAGTGGAATGTATTTATTTTATTTATTTAAAAGATTTGTATGGATACCCATCTTAGAGCACAATTCTAGGAGGCTCACAACAACAATAAAACCACAAAACCATAAAACCCATAAAAACAAAGACTAGGTGGAATGAGGGGTGGTCCATCCATCCTTGCTCTCCTTCATCTCTTAGTGGCTTTTGATACCATTAATCATGTCATTGCTCTCAACTGGTTCATGGGAGTGAGGGCATGGTATTTCAGCAGTTGTCTTTCTTCCAGGATGCTGGTTCCAGTTGGTGGTCATAGGAGGGGTCCTTCAAGGCTCTGTTCTCTCCTTGTTCCTATTTTAACATCTATATGAAGCCACTGGGTGAGGTCATCTGCTGGTATAGAGTTAAGTATCATCAGTACATTGATGATATTCAGTTATACCTCTTTATCTCTGGCCAACCAAGTGATACTACAGAGGTTCTTCCTTAATGCCTGGGGGTTATGATGCTCTACATGGAGAGGAATATGGCCTCAGCTCAACCCTAGCAAGCAGGGATTTTAAGTCCCCCTGGATCAGGAGATTTTCCATTCTTAGTTCTTCATGAGGTTTCACTGCCCAGATTGAACTGGTATGCAACTTGGAGCTCCTGTTTGAGGAACAGGTGGTAGCAGTGAACAGGAGGACCTTTGCACAGATTCATCTTGTGAACCAATTGCACCCTTTCCTGGATTGGAGGTGCTACTCACAGTCACTCATGCTTTAGTTACCTCTTGAATGGATTATTGCAATGCACTCTACATGGGCTGCCCTTGAAGACTACTTGGAGCTCAGTTCATTCAGAATGCAGTGCTGTGTGCAGTTATGGGTGCACTTCAGTATATCTATATTATACCATTGCTCTGCAAGCTGCACTGGCTCCCACTAGGCTTCTGGGTGCAATTCAAGCTGCTGGTTATCAGCCCTTCATGGCATGGGACTGCGTTATTTACAGGATCACTATTTTCCAATTGTTTCTGCCTGTCCTACTAGGTCAGACAGGATAAGCATGCTGAGGGTCCCACATATTAAACAGTACCATCTGGCAGAATCCTAGAAGCATGCCTTCTCCATCACAATGCCTTTTGGAACACCCCCGTCCCCAAAGATTTGCTTGGCTCTGACCCTCCTGGCCTTTCATAAATTCTTGAAGACATGGATATTCCCTGGGGCATGGATCTGGAAGCTGGGTGAGCTGTGGATGTGGTGTTTTTTTTAGTGTGATTGTTGTTATAGCAATCAGATTAGATTGTCCTCAGATGCCACTGGGTTACTATTGTATTATTATTGTTGTTATTATTTGCATTTTTCACTTGTGTTGTTTTTTTTAATCCTATGTTCACCAATCAGGAATGCAATTTTGAGATGGGCAGCTATATAAGTTGATATTATAATTAATAAATAAGTAAATGAACCTAGATGTTATTCCTCAAAGGGAATGAGCAGCCTGTTTTTGGTGCAGGCACAAACAAGGGTGGGAGACAGTTTGCCTGAGCAATACCCAGTGGAAGTCAAAGGGAATTTTATTTTGGTTTGTTAAAGCATATAAGATACAGGCATTACTTGAGGGGCTCCATGTGTGGAATGATGCAACAGTGAGATCAGCATACTGGGCTGGTCAGAATAGCTAATTAAATGGAATCAGACTCAGCAACTGGGCTGATTATTTACAACAGAAGATACATTCAGTGAAGCCAGCCATAAATAATTTCCCCATAGTTCTCTGCCCCTGTAGTTCCACATTCTCCTCCTCCTCTTTTGTTTATCATGTTTCTGTTCTCATTGCTTTTTACTGTTTACATTAATGTAGGGAAGAAGCTGTGCTGACTAACTCTTTTCCTTTTATGAAAGCATCTTGTGAGTAGTGGTTTTATCATGTCATTCCCTTGCTCCCTGCAACACTCCTTAAGATAAAGTATTCAGTGTCACGTATACAGCTCCTCATTATTCCTCAACCAGTCTTAATGGTGTCCTGTCTTATGCAAAGCCAAGACAATCTTTAATCCGTTCCTTTTATATTTATTTTTACTTTCAAGTTTCCTGATACTCTGTTATGCACTTCAAAGAAAGTATATTTTGCCTAAGCACTATGATTACAAGATCCATTCAATCTATAATTTTGAAAAACCATGTAAACATTCAGTCTCTGGAAGAAACACCTAAGATATAGCATCTAAGAAACACAAATTCAGCTTAATTTGGTAAAAGCTCTTTCTTTTACACTTTTTAAAAAGTTTTATATATACATTTATATACCACCCAGTTCTTAAAACTCTAGGTGCTTTACAATTATTAATTTATCTATTTAAAAAAAAACCTTGGACATTAGCTCAACAAAAATAGCAACCCAATGCTGTATGGTCATTTATTTATTTATTTATTAGATTTATCTCCACCCATCTCCCCTTAATGGGGGACTCTGGGCGGCTCACAAGATCTGTTAAAACAATAAATATATATAAAATTACATAAAACACAAAAAGTATACAAAGCAAGACCACAGCATCAGTCACCAGATGCCTGCTAAACCCCTAAGTGTCCCTCCCCTTGCTTGTGCATATGGGCTGGACAGTCCCTAATGTATTTTGGAGCCAAACCATACAGGGCTTTATAGGTCAAAACTTGTAATCTATTGAAAACCAGTGTGGCAACTGAGAATTGGTGTTATATTGCAGTCTCCTAACCACTGCATTTTGTAGCAACTGTAATTTCTAAGTCACCTTCAGAGACAGTTGCACACAAAGCGCATTACAGTAATCTAAGTGTGTGGAGATGAGGGCATGAGTCACTGTAGCTAGGGCTTCACAATCTAGATAAGGCTGTAATTGGTGTTGCAGCTTAAGCTGGGCATTGCCCCTCCACCGTAGCTTTCATCTGCTGTTCCAGTAAGTGTTGTGAGGCCAGGAGGACTCACAAATTACAAATCTGTTGCTTCACCTGAAACTCCTCAGAACAACCACAGGAGCCATCCATGTGCCAGTTATTGCTGGACAAGCAGTAACTCTGTCTTGTTGGGATTCATCTAAACTTGTTTTGGCCCACCCACCCATCTATCCAGATCTGCACAGCCTCCCAACACTGGATCAGGATTTCCATAGCATCTTTGGCCCAGACTATGACAGCAGTGTGTATTTGAATATCATAAATATACTGAAGATAAGTCACCCCATCCTGATGAACAGTCTCTCCTTAAACAAAGTGGAATAAGTCAAGCTCTTGGGTACCCTTCACTGAAGTAATCATGGCCTCAACTGTTCATTCCCATTACTGAAACCACCTGTTGGTTTGGAGCAGAAGCACCATAAAACAGAGTTTAACCCGCCCCCCCCCCCATAAGCAATCAAGTGAAATACCATGGTAGGTAGTATCAAAATCTTGCCTGAGATCTAATAAGGGCAGGAATTACACAGTCATACTTTCAAAGTCCTGATATAGGTCATCCATCAGAGCAACCATTGCTGTTTCCATCCTATGCTTGGGTCTGAATCCAGACTAGAAAGAATCTAGCTAATCTACTCTATCTAAGCTTTTCTGTAGTTCATTCCCCACCATCCTTTTGCAACACTTTTCCCAGAAAGGGAAGGTTTGATCCACTTTCTCAGACTCTACAAACTCAAATAAATCCCAGGTAATAATGCAGAATGTTGCCCTAGACATCTGTAATGGTATGTGGGAATAACCTTGGAAGACATGGGGAAGAGCCACAGCCAGGGCAGTGGACAGATAAGAGGCAGCTTATCCTGCAGCAGAAATGTGGGCATGGAAAATGTCTCAGAAGGGACCCTCCCTAGTTTCTTGGGCTATAAAGGTGGTGGGGGGACAAATGTACTTTCTGACTTGCAATATTCTGTTAATGTAACTTTACAATAAAGTTAGAGCTAATACTTCTGGGTGTGCTTCTTGTCTGGACTACCTCAAAAGGCCGACAAGATCAGAACAGACTTGATCACCCAACCTGGTTTCATTTCTACATTCCAAGTTCACCCATTTATCTACCACAATATTGTGAATAGATGAGGTCTAATTTCATATGGACCTGGAATTTTCCACTGGCAGCATGAGGCCAAGGCTTCCTGGATGACAAATGGGGATCTATGCAAGTAGATTCTGGACGGGATACATGAGGCAGCAACCTTCAATTCACCTGGAAGCAAACTAACCAGACAAATTCTCTCCAACTAATCCAGCCTCCCGAGCTTGGTGCCTCTAGTTGTGTTAGGTTACAATTCCCAGAATTTCCAACCAGCAAAGCCTGTGGATTTGGAGAATTGCATTCCAGCATATTTGGGGGCACCAGTTTGGGGAAAGCTGAAATGTTAATATTCTTCAGAACATATCTTAATTATTGCTACTTTAAAACAAAGCAAAAAATGGCATCATAGCATCTTTAACTTGATTTAAAAATAAATGTGTTGGAGAAATAGGAAAAAAAAAGAGGGGGGGGTTGAATGCTTAGTTTGGATCTGAATTTCAATATATTCAGGAATATTTTCATTGCTGAATGAGAGTGACCAAGCCACCTCTTTTGATTATAAGATGCCCAGATATAACATGTTTAATTGGGAATAGCTATCTCTGTTGAACTTTGCTGATGCAGATGGTGATAATTTTGTTTGGTATGCTTCAAATTAGGATTTTTAAGTATTTAACATGTTTAAAAACAGGATAGAAACTACTTAAATTTCAAAAATGAGGAACAAAAGTGATGGATGCATTCATCTTTACTTAGGTAACAGATAAAACTGAGAAGAGCTCCAGTTGTGTGAGATCCAAAGAATGCTATTGTCACTCAACTGATTTATCTACTTTCGCTGTATTTTACATACTTTGAAAATTCTTTTTTATAGGAACCACCAGATGACTTTGGGTTGTCAGAATTGGCTCAGATGGGTACTGAGCTATTTGAGCTAATTCAGAATAAGAGCATGTTTCTTCTATAAAAAGGAAGAAGACCAAAAAGTCTAATTGTAATTTATGCAAATGTTGCCATTGTTGCATGTGTTTTCTTTATAAAATTGTCTTTTTGTGCTTTTTCTGTATCCCAACTGGCTGCTTTTTCTTCTCTATAAGTGCAACATTTCTCCTTCTATTTCTCCCAGAATCAAGCTATTGTTCAATGTGAGATATCACAATATGTCTTTGTCACAATACGTCTCTGAGAACAAAAACTTTAACATTATTGGAGAAATCACATCATTTTGACATTCATCATTTTTGTTGAGTACGTTGAATGAAAGAGACTAAGAGGGTAGGGGTGGGGGATGAAAACCCTGAAGTCAAAGGAAACTGTTAAACATTTTCCTTGCCATCAAAGTAAGCCGATTGTAGCCCAGCAACACTTTTGATTTTGTGCCTGAGTTATGGATTCTCTCTTTAACAAATCAACTATAAACAGCTCACACAGTTGGTTCTAGTAATTTTCAAAATATGATATACATACATTTAACTTTATAATCTTGTGATCAGTGCTACCATGGGGAAAAATAATAAATCAAGTTCTATTGTGCTGCTTTATATGCTGTTGGAATGCATAGCTGCTGTGCAGATATTTGATTGATTTGTCACACATGGATAGGGATACATTGATGGGGCTTATCAGTGTCACTTTTGGTTTTATAAGCCTACAAGGCAGCCACAAGCCTCATACCATGCTGTGATATGTTTCTTCCTGACACACCTATTTATCTTTATTTATTGAATATCCTCAGGTTGATTCTGGGAAGAATCTCTTGCTTCCATCTCAATGTAAGAAGAAAGCAGACTGAGTAAAGTTCATTTTAAAAAACACTGTAACCTGAAATCTTAATTAATATCATTTTGTAAGCCTCATTGAATCTAGTGGTACTTACCTCTGTGTAAATACTTATAGAATTGGACTGTTTGTAAAGTGTCCAGTTTGAATCCTTTATCATAAATGAAGCTGTCATATGGTAGATTTCATATATTGGGATGAGCAATATTTTGGTGGATGGGGCCACACCTAACATTTGTGGCTGTACTAGTAGAGAAATAATGCAAAGTGGCTGCAGCTGTGCCTTTTAGGTGGATATGACCATGGTAGTGATAGTGGTGGTGGTGATGCCTGATCTTGGTAGAGGAAAGCTTGAGAGTTTTATTGTTTTTGAAAGCAGATAATCCTGTTTTTGCCCAAGCAGCACCTAGCCGATCTGGGCTGATCTTACAAGCTAAGCAGGTTTGGCCCCAGTTAGTACTTGGATGCGAGACTCCCTGGGAATTTCAGAACTGAACACTAGAATAGGAAATTGGAGAAAAAAGTATTGTTAGAAGGCAATAACTTCCATAGCTCTGCCAAGAAAACTGCATGGAAGCTGTTCCCCAGGAATCAAACTGAAGTTAACATATTTACATATTTTTAAGCCTATTTTAGGATTTGCAGTGCAATTTTTGTGAGACTCCTGCTTCTAAATAGTGGGAAAACATGTTTCCAATTTTCAGCAGTAGTGTCAGAGTAGGTTTGAGGGCCACAAAAAAGGTAGGAAAGCAACATAAATGCATTTGATTCCTCTGTACTCCATCTCCTTTCGGAAAAAGGGAGGAGATAAAACTCTTGGTTTTGATTTGAAATAAATTGCAGTTTCTTCAGTTCAGCCAAACCTGGGAAGCTGTACAGTAGTCTACAAGTTAGTTAACAAAGCAAAATGCCAGATTCTGGCTTGATTCTAGTTTAATATTAGATGGTTTGAATTATAATTCATATGTAGAAGCAAATGACAAGCAAATTGTGTAATGCTTTCTGATTTTTGGCAAGTGTTTACTTAGCTTTCTGAATGATTGTCATTCATTTTTGACAAATAAGATCAATATATAAAACAAAGGTTGCATATCAAATAGCAGGTTGTTTTTAAAAAAATGTGCCTTTTTTTGGAAGATGCTATACATTATGAGATCTGTTCTGAGGCCATAGAAGCCTCTTTATCTGTCAGCATTTTGCCATATTTTGTGGGCATCATTGTAGCTTCTCCAAAGAGGCATACAGAATGGGTTTGTTCTAGTAGTATACAAAAAGATTCCTATTATGTTTGAGACTACATCAAAGAGCTAGGTTTTGCTTCAGAAAGAAGAATCGGTTCCTCTTTAACAAAAGCATCACCAGTTTATTCCTGTATGTCACAAAACACTTAACACTTTCTGTTCTTCTTGAGCACACCTTGACATCTTTGTTTCTAACAGCCCTTCCATAAGTATTTTTAAGCTTACTTTCATACCACCTTCTACATAGTTGACAGATCTGCTAACAATTGTTAAGATCAATCTACAATGAATTCAGGGATATGAGAAAATCCATTGCAGGCTAATTTCTTCATTTGCACATGTGGAACTTGCTTAGATTAAATAATGTTTGCTTATTGCTTGCATTTTCTTTTTTGCTCCACACTAAAGCCCTACATGACATAGGACTGGATTATCTGCAGAACTGCCTGCTCCCAAAAGTATTTGCCTGTCCTAAAGGGAAGGTCCACTCTGGGTCTCTTCATTGAAACAATGACATCTTATGGGACCCAGGAGGTGCGGCTTCTCTGTGGCAGCCCATGCCTTTGAAATTATCATTCTCCAGACATACTGTTGGCCCCATCCCTATAGGCCCTTGGGAAGGTGGTTAAGACCTGGCTCTTCCCTCAGGTTTTGAAGTCAGGCTGAGCAGAGTCCTCAATGGGTGACGTGTATAAATTTTCAGTTCTGTTTGCCATTTTATTTTTTATTGATTGTTTCTGATCTTTTGTCTTTTGTATGCCACCTAGAATCACATGGTTTCAATTGGGTCAGCCAACAAGACATTCAGATTCCTTTTGCCTGTACTACTGACTAATGTAGTTTTCCAGATTCTATATGCATGCCTTTGTTTTTTTCCAATCAAATTAAGGACTTTGCTTTGAAATTCACTTGCTGGATTCTGCCCATTGTTCCAGCTAGTCAAGATCCTCCTGAACCTCTGATACTGTTCTCTAAGGTTATCCAACAATGTAACCTAATACTAAGCAAACCATGTAACATATTAGAGTTAAACTTACTATAATGGAGCTTCCTATGTAACATATATTGAAATATATACAGGAGAACATCTCAGTCCTGCTTTTTTACTTCATTCTTCCAAAATTACTTGTTCATAACTTATGTTACAGAGCACAGAGAGGGTTATGGGGTTTCTTTTACCTAGTAATATAGTAGGCTATTACTATTAGTAGTAGTAGTGGTAATATCAAACTTGGTTATTTGGTTGTGAAGGGAAGTTTCATTAAGAAAAAAAAATTAAAGTAGTTCGATTCACCTATATAGCGTCCACAATATTAGTTTTAATTTTTTTCATTAAATACAAATTCAGTAGAATGGAATGTGGAAATTGCATCAGCTTTTTAATGTCATTGCAACTGGGAACTAGCTAAACTTACCCAGTGTTCATTTACATACATATAAACCAGCAGGTAATGATCAGGCTTAGGAAAGACCCTTTCTCTAACTTTTTCATGTATGGATTCTATTTCCAAACATACCAGTAAGATTTCCTTTGGGTCAATCTTATTTGGTTATGATTTTATGAATTCATCCATGTAATTTTCTTGGAAGGAGTTTGCCACTGCTTCGTTCCAGGGCTTCCCAGCCTAACCCACAGCCCTGAAATTTCCAGG
This sequence comes from Liasis olivaceus, assembly GCA_030867105.1. Lineage (NCBI taxonomy): Eukaryota > Metazoa > Chordata > Lepidosauria > Squamata > Pythonidae > Liasis > Liasis olivaceus. Next base: position 48,424,845 of record CM061355.1, on the reverse strand, counting down.
TAATCTCCCATCCATCTACTAACTGGGTCTAATCCTGCTTAGTTTCTTGAAATCAGCCAAGGTCAGCCGAATGCTGCCACTTACTGAGGTATTTTCAAATATACCATTATTTAAATTTCAGTGAGATACTGAATAGGAAAAAAAAACCACAATTATTCTAGAATAGCCACCATCAATGAATGCATTATGGGTTTAATTCCCAAAATTTCAAGCCAGGACACGAGGGCATTCTAATTTGTTCAATCACTGAATGGTTCTGCTCTTCAGAAAATTTGTTGAGTCTTGGGTTTTGCGATACTTTTTGACAGCGCAGAAGTTAAAATCATAAGGAAGCTGATAGCTAGAGAAATGGTTCTGGGAAGTTTATTAGGAAACCTTTTTGGGTAAAGGTATTAGTAGAATCAGAGATGAATTTGTATTTGTTAGATTTATGTCCTGCCCTTTCTCCAGGAGCTTAATGTGGTTCACATGGTGATTTCCTTTCATTTTATCCTTGCAACAGTGATCTTGGGATATAGACTGGGCTGAAAGACAGTGACTGGCCCAAAGTCACCTGCGGCTGAGGATGGACATGAATCTGTCTCTCCAGTACCAACCCAACAGCTGAACTGCTACAACATGCTTGATCTCATGCTGAAAATGGAGCTTCACCTTCTACAACTGCTAATAGACCTATCTTCCAAAACTGTATTTTAATTCTTCATGAAAAATATTTAAATCAGTAACCAATGCAACATTTTTTAAACTGAATTCCTGGATTTTGTATAAGATGTCCGGAACATATCAAGGAAAGCATTTTTTTTCCATACTGTTAACTGCAAAATATAAAATGAGTAATCAGAACAAGTCCTCAGATACTGCATACTAATTCAGGGAATTCAAACAGCACACAAATAGAATTGCAAGGCAATTGCAATCTTAATGCATATATTTCTTCCAAAATTAAGATAACAGCACATAACTAAATCTAATGATTTTCTGTCAAATGAGTTCCTAAGAGGATATTTAATTATAAAATATTAACAGTAAAGGATGCAGAAAATATAATCATTTTATTTTCATTACCTTGGTACATTGCAAATAAGAGGAGGCACACTTTTAAGTGCACAGAAATCTTTTACCAATACTGTTATTTGGTTATCTTATTATCTTTTTACATAAATTCCATTCAGGTCTAATAGTTGAACAGTACAGGGAATATCTATCATATGGCTAGGAGAGGCCGTAGAGGCCTGGCCAAATATCTTTGTGGACTAAAGGACGGCTCTGTGAGGAGTAGGCTGACCCATCCTCACTTTCCAGGAAACAATACAGCCTTAAGATTACAGTTTCCCATTCCTTGAAAATGCTGGCACAAGTAAAGGTACATAATCACACGTGGCAGCCCTGCTCCCAACATCCCTGCTCTTGGCCTGTGATGGTCTTGTAACTTACTTTTGCTGAAAATCAGTGGAATCTTTTGCATAATCTGGAATCATCATAACACAGAGTATCTGGTCATGTGGCAATTTTTAAACACATGCCAGCAAATAGGAGTAGGATCACATGCAGACACGGGGGAAACCAGAAGCATTTGGGATAAGCTGGCATGTATGGTCCCATCCCTCTTACTTACAGTCATACTTAGTCAGCCATAACAAGACTTCTGTGCCTATCATATACTTTATATTTGCTTTTCTTCACTGGATTTTGCAACCCTAACAGATACCTTTCTTCACCCTACAGCAGGCAACATTCATACCCAAGCTGTGCAGCAAGAAAAAAAATATGTCCTATACTTCAAAGCCTAATTTATTTGCTAGAAAGACGCTTTCAGATGAATTCGATGTTACCAAATTCATGTATTTTCAGTTCCTATTAACTGGAAGTTAACAGTCAGTTTGGAATTGTTTACCAAACCCCTTCCACCCCCATTTAATATTGCTGTATTTTCCCAATAAACATACAAGTATATGTTGTAGCACTTTGTGCTTCAGGCTCGCCTTCATATTGCTGTAATTCGCTGCACCATATAAACCTTTATTCCTGTTCGTATACAGGGAATCATGTAACTGAAATTGTTTTCCTGTTGTGATGGAGAAAATGAAGAATTATAAAGACTAACCCCACAATTTAACGCTTCACAGAAGGAGTGTATACCATTCCTTCTCTGTGGACAAGCGCACTAATTAATATTTATTGCACCTGTCAGACCGGGAGCCGTGGTCAATCCATTGCTGTAGCAGTTCAGTGGAAGGCTGGGCACCATCTCTCTCCTTGGCAGGCATGTTTAGGTCATCAACAAAGGCAAAGCTCTTTTCCCTAGCGGAGCACTAGCAAGCCCTCTTCTTTCTCCTGCAAAATTAAACCATTAATTTTATTCACGTTAATTTTCACCCAGGCCTGGAAGAGCAGTAAAAAACAGAATGGAGGGAAAGAGATATAAAAGGGAAGCCTCTCTTTACAGAGAAACTGCCAGGCGCTATTGCTACAATTGGTATTTCTGGGATCCATGACCTTTGATTTTTATCAGCTGTGCCTGATAAAGGTCAAGGACGCAGAGGGAGAACATAGTTACAAATCCGCATGGAGTTTAATCAAAGGTGGCAAGCTATCCTGAAGTAAACAAGCTAATAAAACCATTCTAGTTTAAAACGCTTGTTAACGAAGTGTCAACAAAAGCATGCTGTCATTAAGTGAATAGGAACTGAATTCATGAAGCAAGAAAAACAAAAATAAACCAGCTATAGTGAGTATTTTGGTACCCTGATTTAAACACTGTTTTAACACAGTGTATAATCTCCTCCTCCTCCTTTTCTTTTTGTTTCCTCCCATTTGGCGTTTGCTTATCCTATCTATCAGTAACAATGTTTGTAACAAGAATAACATTGTACCAATAGACATCTTATGGAAAGCTGTAACCCTGAATTTTAATTTTACAGTATATTTTATTTTATTTATGAAAGTAAAACCTTTAAATAGAAAGCTACAGGAGAGCAGATGGACTAGATTCCCCCCCATATGTTTGGAATCATTGTTTATTTAAAGTTTATTTAAAGAGGGAGAACTGGCATCCTATTGCTGCTTCCAACTTATATGCTTAGAGCTTACATGTGTTCAATCTCTCTTCCCCAGCCCCAGGTGTCTGTTCCTAACTGTGATGACACCAAAATGATAAAATATAAATCATGACAACACAGGCTCCAGGCTTCCATATTTCAATCATGACATCACAAGCAATGGTCAGAGTTTACGTTGCAATATATTATGACACACATTTCATTACTTGAGTCCCCTTGTCCCTGCAGAGGATGTCTATGTCTCTATCTCTCCCAACAGGTGGAAGACCTAGTCTAAGTTTCAAAGCTAACAGGATCAGCCCTCATTAGTACTTGCACAGGGACATTAAATAATATATTTTTTAAAAAGATATAGACAAAATCATAACAGAAATTGGATGAAGTTTAATAATCACATAAGAAATCTTGCCAGTCCTTATGAATTCTGCTTTTAGAAGACCTGGAATGTAAGTAAACCTGGTAAAAGTTTAAAAGCTCAGGGAGTGTCAGTATGGAAAACAGTTGCAAAAGTGCAATGCTATTAAAATGTAATAAGTTGAATGCATGGCTTTACTTCCAAATATCAGTAACACTCGGAAGGTGCAGCACAGACTGAACATTTATTTTTGTGCTAAAGGCACAGGAACACATTGAGCCTGAAGAGAAGATTATTTGCAATATAGGGGAGACAAATGTTGTTCACAATTGTAATATTCTATCAGATCTGAAATCTCATGTGTTACTTTAATGAGGAAAATACTATACAGGAGAATAAGAAGGTAAAATATAAACTTGGAAGGGACTGTAATAAGAATTGATCAACAATGAATGAGTTTGATAGAATATGCGTACATACATAAATACTCAACATGCTATTCCTTTCCAGGATAAGCAGCGCTATGCATAATACAGCTTCACTCCTTACATTGTAGAGTTTCCTTATCAGATGAGAGAATCAGAGTCCTTTTTTTTTCAAAAAGCAAATAGTGTTTATTAATACATTTTCAAATAGACATACATAAAATAATATAAAATAAGAATGAAAATTCACCATACAAAAAAACAAAAGGGGAAAAAAATTACACATAAAAGAAGAAATCGCCCCCCCCCCCCCCCCCCGTAATTACAACTAGATTCCAAGTTCATTGGTTTTGCAAATATTTAAAAGGAAAAACTAGGCTTTCAATGCTGACCAAGTCCAGCCAAGAAGTTTTTCCAAAGGGAGAGATAATGTGACATTTTCTGATTAACCAAATATATAATTTCCTCAAAAATTGCTAAATCACACATCTCTGAAATCCAGCCCTTTATGCCTAGAATTATAGTATTTTTCCACTTCCTGGGGACTATTCTTTTTGTTATTGTCAGAGCATAAAAAAACCATCTTTGTTCTGAACATGTTAAATTGCAAGTAGTCAGTATTTAATTCAGTGTAATTTACATATCTTTAAAAACCAGGGTTTTCCAATAATTTTGTCAATGTATTGTATAACATTACTTCAAAAAGGGTGGAAGGAAGAACATGACCTCAACATATAAGTTAAAGTGCCCTCAAATTTCTTGCAACACTAATACAAATAATCATTAGTCCATCCTTTATGAAACATTCTAGAGGGTGTCCGATAGATATGAAAAACAGTATTTTAATGGATTAATTTCAACTTTTCAACAGGATATAAACTTAGTATTCTTCAAATTTTGAGTCCACTGGTTGAAAAGAACCAGAGTTTCCAATTCTTTGTGTATATTTCTTATATATATTTTAAACTGTTCGTTTAACTTTTAACAGAAAAAAAAAGTATGTTTGGATTCAGAAATTGAATTCTTCAGTATTAATAACATATCAGGTATTTTAGAAGCTGCTAAAACATTAAGTCTGTATTGAGCTGTCAAAACATGTTTAAACTGGATATATCTCCATTTTTATGTTGATGGTAAAGAAAATTCTGTTTGCAGTTGCTGAAAAGATTTAAAGTAATCATTAAACAATAATTTATCTAGTATAATTATACCCTTTTATGCCCATTATTTTCAGTAAAAAGTTTTACCACTGATTTTTAGAGTAGAATTATGCCAGAGAATTAAGTGTTCATGAGATTCTGTAATAAAATTAAACTTATCACCTAACAGGGCCCAAATACTGCTGGCAGAGTTGGAGATACTAAATTAGCTCTAATAAACTAATAAGCCCAGTGATATTTCTGGAAATCTGAGAGATTAAAACCGCCATGTGTCATAGACAATTCTAACTTAGAAAGGGAGATGCTATGTGTTTTACCTTTCCAAATAAATTTTCTCAAAAGCATATCAATATGATCAAAAAATTTTGGGGGGGAGGAGAATAAACATAGGTATCATTCTTAAAACATACAAGCCTAGAAGTTATATTCATTTTAATTACATTTATTTTACCTGACTAAATCAATGGTATTGTATACCATCTATCAAAATCTAATATAATTTGTTCCAGCACAAGTTGACATATTAACTTGGACAAATATTGAAATATCTTTAGGAATATAAATCCCTAAATATTTAATAACATTAGTAGAGTGCATAAATCTGTCAATGTACACCATTCTGGTTAGACATCCAACCCTAAAGGAAGTAAAATAGATGTACCCATAGAACCTTATGTTCAGAATATAAACCATATGACTGAATTTTACTCATTAGGGCTGGTAAAGAGGAAGTACAATTACTAAGTATAACCAACATATCATGGACATAAAGAAAAACCTTGTGTTCAAAAGAACAAACCTTTATCCTAGTTATATCCACAGATGATCTAATTTGTATCACTGGCAGTTCTAAAACTAAATTAAAAAGTAAAGGAGATAACAGGCATTGCATGATTTGTAATAATTCTAACAATAGGTGAAGAATAATATATTGATATCTATCTAAGAAAGTAAGTAGGGAATCCATATCTAATCATGACCTGTTTCTAAAAATTAATATGAACTGTATCAAAGACCTTTTCAACATCTAATTATATGAATACTGTGGAGTTTGAATTATTTTGTGTTATTGTTAACAAATCAGCAAGTATTATCTGAAGCTTGTTTAAGTTGTAGAAAGCCAGATTGTGATGGGTGAATAATATGTGACAAAACTGATTGTAATCTTCTAGATAGAATAGCAATTAAGATTTTAGTGTCTACATAAATTAATGATACAGGTCTATAACTGGCATGCTGACTGGGATTTTTCCCCAGTTTTAAAACCTGTATTATATAAGTTTCATAAAACGAATCTGGTAGTGTCCCCATTTTAAGCGCTGTCTTTAAAGGATCCAATAAAAAGGGACCCAGAAGATCTCTGAACTCCTTATATCATTCTACAGGAAATACATCTGGGCCAGGAGATCTCCCGTTTTGCATCAGTTGTAATATCTCATAAATATTACATTAGGGTTCTTCCTAAAACTTAATCAGCTGAGCTCTGAAGATGGTGACAATATAACTCATGGAATAGTGCTTTGTTTATAAGGACTGGAGTACAGTCTAGTGTCCAACTAATTCCAACAACAGAAAACTGCTGCAAGTTAAAGCTGCAGCAACTATTTTAAATAATACCCAGGTACCTGAATGGATCAGATGCATCCACTCTGGGCACATCTTTAATGAGATTGCTGGATTATCAATAGTTTAATTCCCAATTAGTAATTAAATTATTCAAGGCCAAAGTCCTTGGCATGATGCTGTATGGATCTCAGATGTGTATTTACAAAAACATCTCAAGCCTCAAACAAATACAAACAAAATTCTTAAAATCAATAGCACATATTCCTTACTTGATTCTAATGACTACCAGATTAGAGCTAGGTTCCAACAAGTCTATGTCACCAAAGATTCTGGCTAAAACAAATCATTTGGGGAACGTCATTGGAACATCTCATTCCATATGATATACATCAGTCTACTCTGAAAAAATAAATAGACCAAGATCTGAGACGGTGCCAGCCCTAATTGCTTTAGGTCTAGAAAAAAACCTTGGGAGAAATTAAGCAAAAGGTATGGGACTTAGACATGCAGGCAGACAGAACCAAACTTTCCCATCTCTGTTACAGATGAATTGCTTTCTCTCCTTGGACACTCCCCAATTAATTTTATAAGATTCTGTATTCCCCAAATAGAAGGGCCTTCTTTCTAGCCCATGTAGATGCACTCCCTACTAAGGTCGATATGCCAAGGTTCCATATGAAGGTCGAATATGTATTTGCTCAAACATAGAGGTTGAGACTGTTTCATACATCCCATTAAAGTGCCCACTGTACTCTCATTGATGGTCAAGGCTAATATACCTGCTCTTGAGTCTGATAGACTTCACTCATAATGAGGAGATTGAGGTATTCTTATTAAATGACCAATATCCAGGCAGTAGCAAAATTTTTATTTATACCCTTAGCTTATAGAAACCATCTGGTGCCTCCAATGAATTGTTGGTTTTATAGGGCTTCTTTCTCTTATATATTCATATATTGTTACATATGTATGTATTAATGGCGTGCTGTATTTGAAATTTTATGACATGGTTTTGGACCGTACATAAGTAAGCAAACAAATATGTCATTATTCTGGTGTCTTCATATATTGCTATGGTCACCACTGCTGCTGCCTTGACTAGCCAACAAGGTAGTACATTTTCAATGCACTAGTGACTGATTTTCCTTTTCCCATTACAATCCTTAAAAGAAAAATACTAAGATAGCAAAGGTGGTATGGAAAAGAACTCCCCTTAAGATCATAGTCCCATATGCTTCAAATACCAGTTTTTATTTAGGGGCTCTCACCCTGAACCTTGTTCTTTTTCATTATTATTTAAAAATTACCTTGTTCTTTTTTATTATTATTTTAAATTTCACTATTTTATTATTTCATTAGAGGGAACATAGATCAACATATTTTTAAATAGTAAAATTGTTTCTAATTACTTTCTTTATGCCAGTTATTTGTCCTTAACAACCATACTCTACGTGTCTGAGTTTGTCTTTTGTCATATATAGGGGAGCCATTCTTTAAATTTAGTCAAACTTCTCTTCTGAATGTATATTATTCATTTTGCCATTGCTGCTCCACAAGTTTGGTTTCCCAGTCTGATAATGTCAGCAAAGTTGCCTAATAGTTAATACTACATCTCCCACATAGCATTTTAATTTATATTCCTCTCCTTAAATCTTGATGCCTGATATTTGTTCATATTTTCTATTCTTATTTGCTAATTCTTCTAAACTGATGACAAATAGTAAAGGAGAAAGTGGACATCCTTGTCTAGTATCTTTACTTATTGAAATATTGATAGAAAGGGTTCCATTAGGTATGATGTCATTTGCCATTGACCTAAGCTTTAAATTCTTTTCTGAGATTTATTTTATTCAATACTGCAAGTAGAAATGGCCCTTAAAAATTGTCAAAGGCTTTTTCTCTGTCTAAAAAAATTATTGTCACTTTTTTTCCTTCTTATTGATATATTCTTGTGTTAAAAATCTTCCTTATTGTCCTTAATGTTTCTCTTGACAATATAACCAATTTGATCCATATGTATTATATCTGGAAAGTGCTTTTTTAAATGTTCAGTTAATGCTATAGTAAAAAAATTGTAATCAACATTCAATTGGTCTAAATGAGTGTAATTTCTTCAGATCATTCCCTTCTTTAAAAATCAAAGTTATATATGCCTCTTCCCATGTTTGTAGTATTCCCTTTGTCTCTGTAATTTCATTCATTGTTTTTGTCAGCAGTACTAGCAGTTCGTCTTCCAATTCTTTATAATACTGAGGTATCAGCCCATCTGGACCTGGCACCTTCCTAAGCTTAATTTGTTTTATTGTTTGTCTTGAACAATTATAGGTTTACTTAATATTTTTCTATATTGTTCATTAAATTATTTGAGTGCAAAATACTTAATATATTTATTCAGGCCTGCTTTGTTAATATGAGCATATAATTTCCTGAAGAATTCTACAAGTTCTTCTGTAATTTCCAGTCTCCTGTATACTAATTTATTTCCTTTCTTTATTGCTGATTGTCCATCTTTCTTTCTCTTTTCTAATCTGGTATGCCAAAAATTTCCCTGGTTTGTTTGCATTCCCAAATTATTTTGTTTAGCAAATGTTATCTTTTGTAGCTCTTCTATTTCAAGTAAATCTAATTATTGTTTAACTTTTTGCAATTCGTTCATCACTTGCCTCTTTGGATTGGTCCTATGAATTTTCTTATTTTTTCTTCCAATTATGCTTTCTGTCTATTATATTCATTTTTCTGTTTTGCCACAAGGTTTATAAAAAGTTCTGTTGTATGAGCTTTGCTTGACTCCCAAATGGTTGACTCTGAAATTCTTGGTGTTGTTTGTTTTCACTCCTCTTTGAATTTCTATAACATACTTTCCTGAAGTAGCAATCTTACATTCATCTTCCATCTAAAGGGTAACTTTTCTCCAGGGTACCATGTTATTAAGACTGGATTGTGATTAGCATATGTCATAGGAAGAATATGTATTTCTTTGATGGATGATGTTAAGGCCTTGGAAATCCGGCACATATCAATTCTGGAGTATGATTTGTGTCCTGCTGAAAAAATGGAGCCTTGAACCTTGGTCTTTATGCTAAATGTGTGATATGCTTTCTGGTTATTGATGAGTACTGAGTTAAACTTATACTTTGTACATTATGTTCAGTTATGTGAGGGGAAAAATGATTTATTAATATTTAAGGTTTTTGTTAATTGAAACATACTAATAAAACTAGCTATAAAGCAATAAATGCTAACACCAAATAAAACAAGCTTACAGAGCAATAAATAAAATTGCTATGTGGACTAAAGTTTTCAGTCATGGACAGGAAGCCGGGAAATAGATGGACAAAGTAAAGTGCTGATAGAAGGTCTGTGGCAGGAGAAAGGAACAGGGAAGGGGTGTAAAATTAGCACCAAGGACGGTAGCTCATTCTGGGTGTCATAATTGTGGTTTGTGGTTTTGAAGAATAAAAAGGATTGTTGGGAGGGGCTTGGGGCCACACTGGCTAAACTGTCTACCTGACTGCTTTGCCCATGCTGGACCTCATTGCAATGGGATCTTAAGTAAGCATGTTATGTTTTGTTGTTTGAACTAAGGTCTATGTATTGAACTATATTTGCTTATTGAATTAACATTTAATAAATACTTTAGAACTTTGAAGTGGTCTGTGTTCTGGTGTGTCTGTCTCTCGGGTTAGATGGGGTTTTTCCCCTGACAGTTACTATATATAAACACACAAACATTTTAATATGTATTTTAACATATGTTTACAGCAGCAATTTACAAAAATGTTCATGTCATGTAAATTATACTTGGTATTTATAGGGACTATTAAAATTTACCAGTAGTATACTTTAAACTGTGTTCATAATATCTTTAGTTAGAAAAGACTTTAATAAAATCTGTGCCATTTATTTCTTTCAGAAACAACTAGATTACATCATGGAAGTATGTATTTTAACATTACATGACAAGCAGGTACTCTAGTATCTCTAAGAGAAAGAGAAAACATATTCCTTCTCTGATGGCTTTCATGACTGCAATCCTATTTGGCCAAGTGATTCCCAATAAGATGTAGAATTGGGCTGGTTGTTCTAATATGCATTAGAATATATTTAATTCACTTACAAATGTGTTATTTGTCCACTCCTGAGTTTATTTGGCATGCCATCTGTCATTTAGAGAGAAATAATACTTATCTACTATTTTACATATTTATTGTAAGGCATAATTTAGTGCAAGAATAAAATGAGGTGCTTTATACATTGGTTACTGAACAGTGGTTCAGTATGGTACAGGCTATTTATCTATTTATCAGATTTTTTAAATTTAAACAGCCTAATATTTTAGTAGAACAGTCATTCTGCCATTCCTTGTAGAATAACTAATAATCAGAGATCTCCAAACCCACTCTGGAAAAGAATTACTCTAACTTACTAACAGAAGAAAGGAACAAATCTCAGATATGGGAATTCGACAAATTAGGTGCTGTTGCCAGAATACCAGCATCTTCTATCATTTGCATCAAGAAAATAAACTCTTAAACATTAGGGCTTTTTGAAGTTTCAAATGGGTGATTTGATGTGATTAATCATATCATGTACCTTCAAAAAACGTTGGAGATATTGAAGGTGATTTAGACATTCAGTGGATTTCTTGATGTTTCTAGCTTTGTAGAGTCTCAAACATTATTGCAGCTTTCCTTCCATGTAAGGATAAAGCTGGAGGGAAGATCAGTGACGTGATGAACTTTCTGATATTGACATGAATAGCTGGCCAGTGAGCCATGCCAATAAGCCTGTCAGCCTAGAAAAGCAAGCCATCAGAGGATGGTGAACTCTTTGATCTTTACTAAGAGCTTACTATTTAAACAATTTTTGAAAGTTTTAATTTTTAAGCCAGAAAAGGGCACTTTTTGCAATGGTTCAATAGAAGATCTCCATGGCTCTTTTCTGGACAATTTAGAGGCTGTTGTGCTCTCCTTTTCTACTCCCTGATATATCTGCCTTAAAAGAGATGCAAGATAAATATTTCAAATATTGTGGTGAAAGCCTTGAAACTATATGGCTGAAATTTTGCAGGATTAGTGAAAATGGTCTACATCCCTGTTGTTTTTATTCATTCTGCCAAAAGAAAAAAAGAAAAGAAACTAGTAATACTTTCTTATGATAATTTATGGTTGCATCTTTAATCATATTGAATCTTGTTGCCTTTAAATCTCAAATTTGAATTGAATCTTGCCCCCTTCAGATGTTAAATTTTGAATCTGAATCAGATTTCATTTAATTTACCCATATCTTAGAAACACCAATTAAAAATGTGAAAGGTATTGTAAAACATCCTGAAAATTGGATAGAAAGACAGAAGTTTGTTTTACAAGAAAATTGGAGGACAGATTTTGCCACTATGTGTATGCATATAGCATTTATGTATTTAATCCATTTATATATTCCTTTCTCATATATCAGCCAACCCTGAAATTATAAATGTTATTTTTTTCTATGGATGCTTATATTAATAGTTTCATTAACCATACTTAGACATCTCTCTTGGTTCTAATCTAGAATTGGTTCTCACAAGGAATTGTTCACTTAAGAATTGCATGGAAACTTACTAGATATAATCAATAGCTGAAAAACATTGGCAGTAGGACATTTGCATCTCTCACCTGTTCAGAAATGAAAAACAGATGGCATGTATGTCATAAAGGAAGGGAGGAAATCCAGACTCACAGTTTATCCAACATGTTGGTGGCTTGCCCTCAAATTGTTTTAACAAAACCTGGCAGCACCTCAAATTGAGTTAATTTCCTCATTATCTTAATCATTCATACACAGAGCAAATATAATCATATGACTTCAGATTGATGAATACATATGTCTGCCATTCTTGTCTTTCTATATGATATGAATCGGAAGCCTAGATGGAGAACTAACAAGCTTATTCCACATTGAACACTCAGTACAAATAAAATAAATGTTTTAGTTACTTACTTACTTACTTACTTACTTACTGGGGCTCATATGCTGCTGCAATCCATTATATTGTTTTATTGAGTTTATTTATTTATTTGGTCCTTCTATTGTATTGTATGCTTTATTCTACTGTTATCCACCCAAAGTCAGTTAGGGTTGGGGATATCAGTACTGGATAATAAATAAACAAATCAATCATCACATTTTTAAGCAAATTAAGTAACATGAAGATATCAAAAAATAACTACCTGGCTATTGTTTGTGCTATTATTCTTTACAGTCTATATTAAAAATAGAGAAATGGCTCTCCAGATACCAATTTACTGCAATTCCTATGAATATTGAACAGAGTGGTAAATGGTGAGGATGAAGTCCAGCAACTCCTGGATGGCCACACAAGTTCCTTGCCTTTCTATGTAGTGTATTGTATAGTATACAGTTGGATTGCACAAGAGCCTAACCACTAAATGCTTGAACTTTAGACACAAAGGAATATAACTTTGTAAACAAAGGAACACTGAACTTTATAAACAAACAAGCACCTGTAGGACAATGGCTTCAGCTCAGCCTTTTCAAAACTGATACTGCCCATATGGGCATGGATTGCAATTCTCAGAATTGTCAGTCAGATATACATTAGGAACATTATTATTTTCAATGTGGATGAAACACTAGAAGTGCTAATCTTTCATTTTGACTATTTTATCACATTTTATGTAAGATGGGATGGGATGAAGTTCTGAAAGTGTTAATTGAGGCAGAATACAGGGACCAATCTATTGACCATTGAGGCTGCAGTGAATCCAGAATGCTAGTTTTAAAATATTAGCATTAGTTATATATTTGAATGACTCATTCAAAATGTTAAAGTTTTCCCTTGGAGCTTTAAGGATATCAGGACAGCTCCTTTCATCATAACCTTGTTCCCTCTCTCTTCATTTCCTGAAACATGTACTGTAGGTACAGAAAATGTTTGCCTATCTTCTGGAATTCCTCTTTTAAGAAGTATGTTTTGCTTTCTTAGTATACTTTTCTAGAGTCAACTGATTAGTGAATTATTTAGATTATAATGTTATTAAATTAGGAAAGTACTCCTAATTAATTCAATGGCTGCTTTAATTTAAAAAGCATGCATGGCAGTTATCATGTTAGAAGAGGCATTCCTTTTTCTGTATAATAAAGAAAATAGACCCTAAGTTACTCATGATTTACCTCCATTGAAACTCTTAAACTAAGTTTAAAAGCATTTGCCTAACTCAGTACATTCAGTACTAACCTGCAGTGATATCCAAATCTACTTAGAGAAATCAGGGACTGTACTTGAGATGTGTTGTATACAAAACATTTGGCCCAGCCCGCCGCTCTAACTGATCTATTATAAGGCTACTTTGACTGCTCAGATTTTTTTTTTTGAAATCAGTTGGAATTTGACTTTATTTTATTTATTTATTAAATTTATATGCGACCCATCTTCCCCACAGCGGTGACTATGGGCAGCTCACAATTAAAATAAAACCTGAAATCAGTTAAAAATATCCACATTAATTTAGTTAAAAAATTGAACAATATAAAAAGAACATATACGTAAAAAGATTAAAAACATTTAAGATGACTGGGGGTGTGTATGTTAGAATAAATTATCCCATGAGCCAATTCCAATGGTGCAAGTCCCCATCTGGCCCCCAGGCCATCTGGCATAGCCAAGATTTCACACTTTTCCTGAAGGCCATGGGAGTGGGGGCACACTGTACCTCAGGTGGTAAGTTGTTCCACAGAGTGGGGACCATGGCAGAAAAGGCCCTCTTCCTAGACCCCACCAGTCGAAATTCCTTGACTGGTGGGGTCCATAACATGCCCCTTCTGCTGGACCGAGTGGGGCAGGCTGATATAACGGGGGCGAGATGGCTCTTCAGATAACCTGGTCCTGTGCCATGAAGGGCTTTAAAGGTAATAGCCAGCACCTTGAATTGGACCCAGAAACAAACCAGCAACCAATGCAGCTCGCATAACAAAGGTGTTATATGGCCCGCCTGGGGACATTCAGAACTGTCTGCACCACTGCATTTTGCACCAGCTGTAGCTTCTGGATACTCTTCAAGGGTAGCCCCATGTAGAGTGCATTGCAGTAATCCAATCAGGAGGTGACCAGGGCATGAGTGACCATGCGGAGAGCCTCCCGATCCAAGAAGGGGCATAACTGATGCACAGCATGAAGTTGCACAAAGGCCTTCCTAGCCATGACTGCCACCTGCTCTTCGAGCAGGAGTCATGAGTCTAGGAGGACCCCCAGATTATGCACTGGGTCTGTCTGGGATATTGCACCCCCCTCAAGAACCAAAGATGATAAACTCCTAGATCTTGAGGCTCCCTGTACCCACAGCCATTCCATCTTACCAGGGTTCAGTTGAAGCCTGTTGTCTCCCTTCCAGGCCCCTACAGCCTCCAGGCACTGTGAAAGGGTAGCCACAGCACCACTTAGGTCCCCAGAGATGGAGATATATAGTTGAGTATCATCAGCATGATGATACTGATGATACCTCATCCCATGGTACTGGATGATCTCACCCAACAGTTTCATGTAGATGTTAAATAGGAGCAGCAAGAGCACTGAACCCTGAGGCACCCCACAAAGTAGGGGCTGTGGGTTGGACCTCTTTCTCCCTATCAACACCGATTGTGTTCAGCCTTGGAGAAAGGAGCTGAACCAGCACAGAGCTGTGCCACCCAGCCCCAACTCCTGCAGCCAACCCAAAAGGATGCCATGGTTGATGGTATCGAAAGCCGCTGAGAGGTCAAGAAGAGCAAGATGGGTGCACTACCCCCATCCTGCTCTCACCAGAGGTCATCTAAAAGTGTGACCAATGCTGTTTCTGTCCCATAGCCGGACCTAAAACCTGACTAATAGGGGTCCAGATAGTGCCTTCCTGTAAGTTAAATCCATTATTACTGTACATGTAATGGAAGGTATCTGCGAGGAAGAGACTGGTATGGGAGATCAAGGCTGTCAGGAGGAAGGTAGTGCATTCCAGAAAGGGGGACAAGGCAAGCGCTTTCTCAGTCTGCAGCAAGAGCGTTTGAAGAAGAAGAGGTTTAGACTAGCCGCTCCTTAGAGTATCATGGGGTGTATCCACTAGTTGCTGTAGTGTAGAGTTAGTCTGGAGAGATTCTGTCTAGACGGTGTAAGCAGATAAAGGAACTGTACTGGACTGAACTGTTTCATCATCATTCTTGGGCTGAGCCTGACAGTACATGACGTGCACTTTAAATGAGAGATAACAGATCTTGACCTCTTGCCTTCTTTTAATCTTGTTGAGATTTCCCAAATTCACGTTCTTATGTCCCACTGTCATTCTGTCTTTACAGTTCTGTATTTTCTTTTCCCAAAGGGAATATCAGGAAGTAGATATCCTAAAGTCTTTAGTCAAGCTACAGCATTCATGCAAAAATCCTCAGCTCTTCCTCAGCAGCATACAAAGTACCATCTAATGAAGGCAATGATGACTTCAGTAACAACAGCTAAGGCACCATTTCATAAGGTGTGGGAAAAGGCAATGGTAAACTACTCCTGTATTTTACCAAGTAGGCTCTGCATTTCTAATAGCAGATTGAATTCATTATAAGAGTTTCTCAAATGTTGTTAAATTGTACATAGTTTTATAAGAAATTATACTGGGAACATGTGATCAGATCCTGAATTGTGTGAATAGATTTTTAGGTTTCTGTGCCTCCCTATACTGCAGGGCTGTACCACCTTTTGATGGTCAAAGATGAAATGCAACATTCTGGGAGTGACTGAGACCCAAAATGGATAGTGATGATTCTCAAAGTGCAATTCTCTATTTTTCCTGGTTTAGATGATTAAATACTCTTGGCATATACTCCTGGAGTTCTTCCCTCATCCCTCCCAGGAACATCTTCCTGCCACAATGAGGCAGCACAGCAGGACTTGATGGGGTGAAGTTTTTATACCCAGTCTAATTATCTATTCTCTCTCTTTCATAAGTAACTTCCTAAGTCTATAAAGTTTATTTCCTAGAAATTGTCCCCTTTACAGTTCAGAATTACATAATACTAAAATGTTTTTGATGCAGTATCAGACAGAAATATTAACACCAAATAAGGGAGAAGAAAATTACATAAGATAGACCGCAACCTAATACTTGGGAATGCATATTAATATTATCTCTAATACATTTAGAGTAGCCTAGAGTATGCTGTATGTATGTATGTATGTATGTACATATTGTATGTGTATGCATATATGTGATATGTATATGTGTGTGTGCGTGTGTGTGTACTGGGCCTCCTTGTCTGCTAATTACATAATTTATATGAAACCCAGGAAGTAATAGTTAGCATGAAATATGAAGCAACTAAATGGTTCAAAATTGGGAATTTTTTGTTGCGGATGAAAGAATAGAGTACAAAATCTGGTCTGCTTCTAAAAAACTAAGATTATGGCTATAGGCAGTGCCAATCCAATACAAATAGGCAGAGAAGTTCTTTAATGGCGATGAACGTTACAATCCTAGGCTCAGAGACTCACAGGCATGGGAACTGTAGCCATAAATAAAGAGATGTATTTTACTTGGGAAAAGACTATGACATATATAGACAAACTATTAATGTTCAGGGACATCATACTGGAAAAAAAGGTACATACTGTCAAGGCTACAGTTTTCCCAGTGTTAACATCTGACTCTGAAAGCCGGACCATCAGAAAGGCTGAATGAAGAAAAATCGATGCTTTTTAATTGTGATGCTGGAGAAAATTGTTGAAAATACCTTGGATCTCAGGAAGAACAAGTAATTCAATATAGAGGGGAAAAAACAGATTGCTCCTGGAAAACAGTAATAATAAAGCCAAAGATGAAATAGTTTAGAAGCATAATGCAGAGGCAAAAGTCACAGAAGACTCTGATGCTTAGAACAATTGAAGACAGTAAAAAAAGAGGCTGACAGAAGAAAAGGTACCTAGATTCTATCACTGATGACACATGTATGAACTTACAAGAAGCTGTTACTGACAGACAGTCCTGGCAAATGATATCCATCAGGTCATGAGGAGTTGGAAGCAACTGACTGACTGAACAACAATAAATCTTGTAGTCTGGAGATCAAAAATTCACATTACACTAAATGCATAATGTACAGCTGACACTTTGGTGTTTTTCCCCCCCTTTGGCATGTGTTGAATTCCAATCCAAATCAGGATTATTGAATGCAGCTAGGAAGTTTAAGCCTTCCTTCACTTTGTTCCAGTTTTCACTTTCATATGATCAGTACAATCACTTTGTTTCAGAACTGTCCCCTGTCCGAGAGAGAAGGGGGGGGGGGGGGAAGAAAGAAAGAAAGAAAGAAAGAAAGAAAGAAAGAGAGAGAGAGAGAGAGAGAGAGAAAGAGAGAAAATTTCTTTGTTAGGAAAATGTTAAGGAGAGTTTTCAGATAATATTTAGCATATTTCTTAGTCTACATCTTGCTTCATGTTTATCTCATTTTAAACGTTAGTAATGTCAAAATTCTGTGCTGGTCTGTAAACTATTTGGTGATTTCTTTTTAAAATTGTTAATATCAGATTGAATTCATAATAAGAGTTTCTCAAATGTTGTTAAATTGTACATAGTTTTATAAGAAATTACACTGAGAACATATGATCAGATACTGAATTGTGTAAATAGATTTTTTTTGCTTCTATGCCTCCCTATGCAGCAAGGCTGCACCATCTTGTGAAGGTGAAAGATGAAATCCAACATTTTGGGGGTGACAAAGATCCAGAATGGGTAGTGATGATTTTCAGAGTGAGATTCTCTGTTTTTCCTGGTTTTAGATGGAGAAGTCCTATTGTTGCATTTTAACGGGGTTGATTTAATTTTTTATCTCATTTTTTCCCCACCTCAAAGTACACTGCCAATTTTTGATAACTGTGCCACTCAGTTCAACTGTGCAGCCAGGGATCTTTGTGAACCCCAAAAATAGAGCAGAAGCAGCATGGATAGCTGCTGTACTAGTTGATTTTTTGTAATCTGACCTTCAAAAAGGTCTCAATGGAAAAGTGAAGAATAAATGAGTTTAGACTAGCCTTCCTTGTTGCCCTGAAAATGTATTTGACTACAACTTCCAGAATTCCTGACTAGCATCTGAAGCCTGTTGCACTTTGGGAAAAGGTTGGTCCCATGTTAAAGGATACGTAATTGAGCTACATATTCTATCATTTGCTGTTATACTACAATACTTTTCTTCAACTTTCATTTTCAGTTCAATTAAAAAAAAAACTTTGAACTCAAAATTCAGAAAGATTAAAGTTGCCCCGTTGTAAAACTAGATGATTGTCAAAATCTTTTTCTATCTTAAGAATGAAAAATACAGTGGTTTTTTTTTTTTTTGTAAAGTTCCAATTCATGTTGCACTTGCTTTTCTGCCATGTGATAAATTTAAAAATGTATGAGCTGGATACAGAAAATGCCAGACACAATCCCCTAGACATTGCAGTTCTTCCCGCTGATCTTTTAGCCCTCCCTGTATTGGCAAGGACCATCTATAGTCTATAGCTCAGATCTTTCTCTAACAGATGGTTCTCTTTAATACTCCCCATCCAATCTGGCAATTCCATTTAATATGTTGATGACTTGCCCTGGATGAGCAGTTAATTCATTCCCCTTCACCAGTAAGGAAGGTTTAAAGAAAAAGTTAAGTCAACACATTTCTGAGATTTTTTTTTTACATATCCTTCACAACCTATCAATCAGGAAATTTGTCAACATCAATTAGAACATAGTTTCCTCAATCATGAACAATATAAGGAGAGACACATCAAGTTTTATTTATGGTGTCAGAAATTGAAGGAGATAACTTTATATTATTTTACAAATAAACCTCTTTGAGTAAGCACAATTATGCAATTGTTTCTAATTAAAACATTGGGTGCTTTTCAAATTTTGTTAGGAAGGTATCCTGGGTCTGATTAGCTGAAGCCTACACTGAGCAGTTAATTTGACATCTAACATATTTTCAATGAGTTTACTGTCACAGAATGCTATCTGTCTTTCCAATGCCCGTGGAGCTGTAAAAAGTAACATTTTTTTCCTGAAATATCATCTTTTTCAGGAAGTAAATCTGCGCAGCAGCTTTGAACAGCTCATAATAATGCCAGTAATTTCTCAGAATAAAAGAGACCCTCCCTACCTGCCCCCCCCCCCAAATGTAAGTAAAATATGTTTCATTGGCCAACAATATGCATAACAGCAGTTGAATTCCATCAAAAAGAAATTTCAGAGCATGATAAAATATAAATTCTGGAGAAAATTAAATTATAGTGGGAAAATTATACAATATAGCTGCCTACCAGATTATTACTTTGATGTGGTGGGAGGGCTCAGTGGCAACAAACCTCTGAGAATAATACCAGTGGAAGTATGAAATTGTGGTTGAGTCATTTTTACTTGTAAGGTTGAGAGGAAGGAGATAATCCACAATGGAAATAAGACATGCGGGGCTCTGTAGGCATGAGGGTAGCAACCCCATTTAGAAGAGGAACTCCAAAATCAAATTTTGCAGAAGAGAAGGCAATGGCAAACTATTTCTGTACTGTAGCCAAGAAAACTGCATGAAATAAAAGGGGGGGGGTAGCAGATAACGAGATTCATAGGTCAGAAAACATTCTTCTAGTTAGTGAGGAAGAGTGTTGAATTTCCACAGGTAGATCTGCAGGTGATGATATGACCAGACCACAGCCACAAGGAAATTTGATAATTGATGCTATCAGTATGGAAAGAGGAGTTCCTTGCTTCACAAAGACACATACAATTGGAATATGGAACATGAGAAGCATAAACTAAAGAAATTTATGGCCCACTTTAAATCAGATAAAATCATGATATTCCTTTCAGAATATGAAATCATACAAAGAAATGGAATTACAATGATACCTAAAAAGGACATCACTAAAAATATGCTTGGCTATAACCCAATATGTCTTGGAATTCAAGATACAAAGAAAGAAAAATTGGGACACAGTCACACATGCCCGCTAGATTTCAAGTGAACTAATTTCACCTTAGGAGCACCTTAGAAATCCATTGTGGAAGCATGGGGAGATTTTGACTAAGCTAAGAGTTAAAAAAGACTTGTATAAGAATTTTGAGATGGGTGTAATTACCAAGGAAAATACCAGCAAGTAGCAAAGATCATGTCTGCCCTTTGAAGTAGGTCAGGTCAAGAAACAGACACCGCAGAGATTCCAGAATGCTACTTTATTCTTGTAGGGTATAATAACAGAATCTTGAAAGCCTGCCCAAGTTTCTCTCTGGCCCATTTTGTACTAAACAAAATCAAGGCAGAGGTGTTACATGGATGAACCTTGGTATACCTGAACTAGTGACACAATGGTGGAGACCTATAGACTCAACAGTAGAAATTTTATGACAATTTGCAAGAGACACTAAATGCAACACAAATAAAGGACATAACACTATTAATGGGTAATTGGAATGCAAATACTGGAAAACTAGAAAAACCTGGAATCAAAGTAAGATTTGGAATGGTTAAATGCATTATATAGGAGATACATTAATAGAATTTTGCCAAGAGAAGTCTTCGTTTATTGCCAACACCAGCTTCAAGGTATATAAATGGAGACTATACACATATATATACCAATGGATGAAAAACATAAAAAACAAATCAACTACATAATAAGTAACAGAAGATGCAGGAATACAATCCATTCAGCTGGAACACTTGCAGGTACAGATTGTCTAACAGACCATTTATAATTGTTGTTAAAGCCAAAACTTTGAAAATAGAGTAGGTATACTAGTAAGATTTTAACCTGGGGGATATATATACTTGCTCTGCTGTTGGAGATTGCAACTTAAGAGTTGCAACATAAACTCATATTGTTTGGTCTTTTCCTATTATTCTCACTCATCAGCCAAAATCAGTAGTGATGTAAATATGACTTTGGACCAATTGCCATGTGTGTTTTCTTCACTATATCCTCAGATTTGGAATCCAAGAACTGTGAATTTTGGGGATATGGAAGTTGGATAAGAGAATTATCATATAACACTGGAAGGAGCAATTCTATGCCTCATTTGCATCAACAGATTGCTGAAATATGTTCCGTGTCAATACTGATTATTTTTTTTTAAAGAAAGGAAGAAGACAAGCAATGGGATCATGTTGAGTTTGTTTACAACATAATTCGGCACCCCCCTTTTTTCTTCTGTTTTTAATTATGATTAGTATGTTTGAAGTTACTTTATTTCATTAATTGGTCTGAGGGGATGGGTATTTCTCTCTAACCTTGATTAACTCAGCATTGTATTTGTTTAAAAACACAATCACTGCAAGGAACAGATTCTGTGCATTGACTTACACGAAAAACAAACTAAGAAGCCATGAGAAGAGATAAGAAACATGAAAACTGAAACAGTATTTTTTTTTTCTTAAAATTTCAAAGAAGTAAAGATCCAAGTGGCTTTCAGAACAAATTATCTTGATAGCCAAAGAGAAAGGATGAAAGCCTTTGGCAACAAGAACATACAAAGACTGAATGCAAATTGTCAACATCAAGGTAGAATGAACAAAGAAATATACAAAGACTATTTATTTATTATTCCATTTGTACACTGCTGAATCTACCACAGCCTCCTGGTGGTTTACACTAATGAATAATACAATTAAAACATCCATAATAAATTAATTTAAGCAGAAATACTAAAATGCCACAAGAGTTAATACTAATAAATAAAAATTGATATAATTAAAAGCATTATCATATTGACAAAGCAACCATCATGAAGTGTAATTAAATAGCTAATAATGGCACTGGTTTATTCTGAAGAGGACTGTCTTCATTAGCTTCTGGAACGGTTCATCAGATGTGCAAGTTAGGCTTCTAAGGAGAAGCAAGTCTGTAGGGCCAGAGCTATGACAGAAAAACAATGTCTCTTGGCACCTGGCCCCCTAAATTCAGTTTTCTCCTGGGAAAAGCATATGGAATGGGCTGATTCTTGCTGGGAAAGGCAGTCCTGCAGCTATACTAGTGCCAAGCCATATAGAACAAAATGAACACTTTGAATAGCTCCTGGAAATTGACCAGCAACCCTTCACAATTGAGATTCCATAGACAAAAACATTTTTACAAACAGGTGATATTCAGAAGCCAGCTCCACTAGAAAACAAGAAAAGGCCAGTACGAATCCACTGAACTGTTTAAAACTCTGGAGAAAAGACAGTTAAAGTGCAAACAGGTTTATGTAAACAACTGTGAAACAAGACTGTGTATCCTAGAGACTGGAAAATATTGATATATATGCCATATCTACAAAGAGAGATGAAAGAGAATGGGGAAATTATTGAATCACTGCACTAAATCCCAACACAAGCACAATTTTGTTTAAGTTCTTACAAAATTGAATAGAGCTATACATGGAGAGAAAAATGCCAAACGAATGGCATTTTCTATGTTTTAGAAAAGGCAGAGGGACCTGACATCAAAAGCTAACATAAATTAGATAAAGGAAGGGAACAAGAGAATTTGCTTTAATGATCACACAAGGCCTTATGTAAATCAAGCTAGAATGTGGAATATATTAAGGCTGATGTGTGGGCCAGAACCTGCTTATTCTTCTGAGTGATCTTTATGAACAAGGAACTACTAAGAACCGAAACTGGGAAAAGAGTGAGACAAGGATATATACTGTACCCATAACTGTTTAGCTTATGTAGTAAATGTATTATAAGAATGGCAGGATTGGATTTTAAATCTTGAACTAATGATGTATACACCTATTTCATACTGATGTAAAGGAAAGACTGATCAATATTTAACTAAATAATTTATTTTATTTTAATACCAGCCTATTAATATGTATAAGTATTTGATATTATCTATGCATTTTTATCAGTTTATTCTTTGTTATTCAGTATATTTTTGTTTCCTTTTTCTATGTTATATATTAAAAGCAATAAAAAGGAATTTCAGAATTGGAAAAGATGAAAACAGGAATCAAAATAAAAGGTTGAAACATTAGCTGTTTAAGAAATGTAGATGACAGTGCTTTGCTAGCTGAGCTACTTTGTTAGTTTCAGAATTGTCATTATGAAAATAAAAATGAAAAGTAAAAAATCTGGGTTAATGTTCAATATGTAGAACAATAATATTAATCTGCATGCTCAGTGAACTTCTAATTGACAACAAAGAAGAGAAGATGGTAGATGGCTTTGTTTTTTAGGCTCAAAAATAAAGGTAGATAATGTGCTGGCAAAAAAAAGGATTGAATAATCTTAGGGATAAAGTCAATGACATTTCTATGACAACAAAGATAAGAATGGTTAAAAGAGTAGTTTTTCAAGGGTACAGCACATCTGTGACAGCTGGGATACTGAGAAAGAGTGGGGGAAAAAAGAAATAGAGATTTTTAAATTATGGATTTAGAGAAGTTTTCTATGAATATCTTGGATTACAATAAAAGTTAATCAATCAGTCCTAGACTGAAAAAAGATTGATTGCTCATTTGAGGCAATGATCAGCAAGCAGAAACACACATATTTTGGTCATGTGCTGCAAAAGGATGATGAACTATTAAAATATTTACTCTGCTTGGAAGACAGAATCAATGGATAAAATGGATGAACATAATGTCTTTGGAAGAGCTACAAATTATCACCTGAGGCAAGTTCACAGGGAAAGTGAAACCAAAATAACCAAAAGGGGTTGAGCCTCACTTGATGGCATCTAACTAACTAAGTTTAGATTATAAAGTATGTAACTCATAATATATCTGGTTTGGAAGATTTGATACAAGAGAAGAACTCAGATAATTAATCCACAAAGCATTAGATTATATAGTTGGTGGACTTAGTTAATGGCTGCCATTTAATACAAGTCTAAAAGCGAGGTCAACGTGCATCTACAAGTTTTTCCTTCCTCCCAAAATAGCAAAACAATCAGAAAGAATCTAATGCCACATGTGTAACAGAAAATACCTTTGCTGATTTGACTTGCCTTTTCTGCCTGTCATACTTTAAACAAAAAGCCAAAATATTTTATTTCACACATAAAAAGATAGATCTTTTCCTTATGGATTAAAATACCGCATATAACGATTACTTATTTTAGTGTTGATTATGTTTATAATTATTTTAGAACAACTGTTTTCAAAACTCATATACATAATTTACCACTTATGAGGCCAAAACTATAGTAAATACCTCTCCTATTCCTTTTCCAAAGGATTTGCTAGTCTACTCAGGTTGCTATGAATGAAATTATTTCACAAACCTCAGGCTTTACAGTGCAAGGTCTCTTATTGGTTATGTTGTTGAAGTTTACAGAAAATGAGTTTCTATATTTCATGTTTGTCATGTAAATGGAATAAGAAAAATAAGATATAATGAAGCTCATCTATGACTGCAATAAAGATTTGATTTGATTTGAGGTGCATCATTTCCTATAATAGCAGAGTGAGCCTGAGATTTGTGAGCTTCCAGAATGTGGGAAATGTTGAAATATCAGTTGAAAATGGGGAGGCTGCAAGGGCAGAGAATATTCTATTATGTCTCTAAAACTTCTTGCTGGGAATTATGGGAGTTAGACCACAACATTTCTGGAAGGTAGCCTGCTGGGGAGATCTGCTATAAAATCTTATACCAGATATTGGAAGAGCAGACTCTCCTGGGTATGGGCTGTGCAAGCTATGAGGGTTAAAAAAATCCAACATAGATATTTCAGAAAAAAAGAGAAAAACAAGGCGTCCTTATCCCATTCTTTAGAGTTTCTTGCATACTGACTTTTTTATTGCAATTCCTTTGCGTCCTCATCTCTTAAATTTCTGCCTGTTCATCCTTGCCACATTTGAGATTATATATGTTCACAAAGTGCAGACTGGCTAATTCAACAATTCATATTAGTGCTGAAATTGATCTGAGGCAAATGTTATGAAAGTTGAACTACTAAATCTTTGCCTCGACGTTTACTATATTTTTTGCTGAACTGAATTGCTGCTCAGTTGTTCACTCAAATATCCTTCATGTCAAAGTTCAAAATAACATGAGAAATCTTTTATGAGTACAATTATTATCATGGTCTGATAAAATAATCTCTAACAGACCTGCCAACTCTGTTTCCTTCTTTCATACCTTCAAAAGAGTCTAGTGCATTGTCTGCTATTCTATTCATTGAGTAAGATGGCATGCTAAAAACTTTATCTTAACATTGTACTGAATTTTTATTCACCATTGTGGGGGAGGAACCTCAATAATATACCTTATTGTTATAGCTTTGATATGTTTCTAAATAAATAAAATAAAGTATCCTAAAGATGAGACTTTTATTCCTCTGGAGAAACCTTTAACAGAATAGTTAAATTATGCCCTATTTTCTACTTTGATTTTCTCCTCTAAATACTAGGAAGCTTTTATATCAATGGCTTTTATATTCATATTTTATGAGGATAGAAATATTGCTCTGGGTCCCATCAGTTAAACAATGGCATACTATGGGACCCTGGAGAAACTTCCTTCCTTCCTTCCTTCCTTCCTTCCTTCCTTCCTTCCTTCCTTCCTTCCTTCCTTCCTTCCTTCCTTCCTTCCTCCCTCCCTCCCTCCCTCCCTCCCTCCCTTCCTTCCTTCCTTCCTTCCATTTATATAGCCACCCATCTCAGAGCAGTGACTCTTGTCATGCCTGCCCTTTTGAATAGTCTCCACCTTGAAATCCATAGAGCCTTGTCCCTGCTGGCTTTGAGGAAGTGACTTACCACCTGGCTGTTCCTGTAGGCTTTGGATTAGGATGGTACGTGGACCCATTAACCACTGTGTAAGGTGTGCTATAACTGATTCAGCATGGTGGGCTCTTAATGTTTGAGTTTTTTCCTTTAACTGGTTCTAAGCCTTTGTAACCCACCCAGAATCATGGTGATTTGGAAATGGACTAAATAAATAAATATCAGTAAATGGTGCTTATACCAATAATTACAACAAGAACAAAATAGTCACACAACTTGCATCTATACAGTAGAGCCACTCTAATTTCTGTATAATGGAGATATATGATATCTGTTACATGTTTTATATTCTTTGGCCTTTTGCTGACCTTCTAAGTATAACTATGCTTTATATGAAAACTATCCTATTGCCAAGTTCTGAACAGATCCCACAAATCATCTATCTTGAATAAATGTAATACCTAGGTCAAAAGAGAAAAAGCTGACATTTTAAGATAATTGTAATGGCATAGCCTCAAATGTGAACTATCATGATTACTTGGATGGTGAGACAAATATTGTATGCCGGGAGACAAATGGGATTCAGCATCAATCAAATATACAACTTCCACAAAGATTGAAAACCTACAGAATTTGGAAAGCATTGTTGCTAAATGTTTTTTCAGAATTTTATATGTATAATATTTATATTTCTGCTATCTATACAGATGCTGAGACTCATTATGACTGAGTTATACTATAGTATAGTTATCCTAATCAAAATAATTATTTGCAGGGATCTAGAAAGCTACCAGCAACTGCAAGTATAGAGAGGAAACAATTCCTCATTCTAGATGCTTTGCAGAGATGATTTGAAACATAATAATTTTGGAGAAATAGGTTTTCTGATCAAAAGCTACATCAGTCTGACTATGACAGGCATCCCTTCTTGCTGGTTCTCCTCATATCCCTCCATCCATTTATATATTTTTATGCCTTCAACTCAGTCTTGACTCCTGGTGACTGCCTGGCCAAGACCTTGAAGTTTTCTTGGCAACATTCGTTTTTGTCTTTTGCCATTGCCTTCTTCCTAGGCCTGAGAGAGACTGATTAATTCTAAGTCACGCAGATGGCTTGTGTGCCTAAAGCAGAATTAGAACTCACAGTTTCCTGGTTTATAACCCAGGGCCTTTAACCATTACACCAAACTGGCTCTTATCTGTACAAATACCCAATCAAAATAATTTTTTTGCTCATATGTTGCTGAGAGTAGGTGTTAGCTTAGATTCTCATAGGACATCATTGTCATAGGAAAGGAGGGGCTGTGGAGGGGCTGCTATTGGTGTTGATGGCATGCTGGAGAAGCTTGCGAATGGAGGTAGTGATTGGCAACTGATGGATTTAGGCAGCAAATGGCTGCTGAAGATGGGTGTTGGTTTTAGTAAAAAAACTATGCAAACTGGCCAATCTGAGTTGGATTAGGCAGTGTTTGCACTACTGAAGAAAACCATGTAGCACTATCCAATGAATGTGCTGAGGTCCAGAAGCTGAGCAAGAATGCCAAACCAACAGAGAACTGGGATTAGTGTAGATAAATATAGAGCTAACCTAGAAGGAATGCAAGGACAGTCAGGTAAACTTCCACTTAAGAAGGAAGATAGGGTGAGAAAGAAACTTAAGATAGCTCTGCCTTGATTCTCTTTAATATAAGAGGCGGCAAAAAGGAACTCTATCATTATACCCTACAACAATGAAGTAGAGTTTCAGTAATCCTTGTGGTATCTATTTCTTGATCTGGCCTTCATGAGGGGCTGACAGTTCCAGATGATCATGGAACATCAGAACATAAGTTCAAAGGTTTATCTGAGAAAGGGGAGACAGCAGACAATGAACAGGCAATGATCTGTCAGCCAGAAAGAAGAGAATAAAAACTGCCACTAATCCTTAACTATAGAGTTAGGACCAAGGCATAAGAAAAAGTAGTGAATGCATTTGTTAAGTGTGCACAGGTAGGGTTGGATTCTTTAAGTTTAAATATCTGCTTCCAACTCTTTGATTCTATGATTCTATCATTATTTGAGCTGATCTTCTGTGCATGCAACATTGGATTTAGCCTTGAGGCTACTTTATTTACAAATACATGCCCAGAATAAGAATCAACAGAATTTGATGGCTGGTAATGAGAAGCAGCTTCTTTAGTGAGGAGGAGAAACAATTTATAAGTATAGCAATCACAATTCATTTAACTTTTCAGTTTAATTGTATTTTGTTATCTGAATTGAAATGTATTCCCAAGAAACTTTTTTTTATTTCCAAAGCAGCTGCCCTTCCCCCTAATTACAAAGAATATAGGCCTTTAAAAGATTATCAAATTAAGATCCAATTTATTAGTCCATCATTTTGACTGGGATATTCTGATCATAATTAACAGAGTTAATAAAATGGAAGGTCAAATAAGAAATAGAAAGTATAATTCAGTTGAAAATTTCTGAATAGAAATTCTGTATAGACATATAGACACATACAATCCACTCTTCAAAATTTGTTTAGTATTATGGATAGAAAATTATATTATGGTTAATATAACATGCAAAACTCCATATTCCTATGATATCAGAATTGATCAGTATAATTGTTTAGTAGGAGTTAGGGAGATGTTACTGCATTTCTGGATTTAAAAGAATAAAGGACATTGAGAGTTTAGCTAGCTTTTCTGCATTAAAATCAACATTGTTGAATAAAAGTATTTTATTGCTTGACAATAGCCAAACTTCTATATTCGAATTTCTGGCTTTTCATTTTGTGAATTTCTGAAACTTGTCCGAAGAGCTTTTTAAAAATAAGGATAAATGTTTAATGTAGTGATTAAATTATTCAACAGTAATTATAAAATTCAGTGTATATAAGCCTCATTGAGTTTAATTCAGAGAAGCCTAAAACAATTTAAATATGTTTTATAAAACAACTAACATCACGTGGATATCTGAGCCATATTGGCAAGTTGAAATGCTAATAAAATCTGTACATGGGACATATTCACAGTAAAAATTAAAATGTTTTTCAGATATGCAACCTCAAAGCTACAGGAATAAATTGATGCAGTAATAGCTAAAAATAAATGAACATCCTGATATTGTATAGATGTAGAAGATACAGTCAGAAACAGATGCTACTTTTACTCACTTTAAAAAGTACAGTTTTTAAGAAGATTGCAAAACATTATTGCAAAGTATATTTAACTGTGAATATATACTGTAAGTGCAGCCACCAATTCATATGGAATACCCATATAAAAAAAGTCTAGCTAACTTATTTTTCTAATTTCCAGTGTCGGTAATTCTATCATTTTTTCAGATAAAATTAGACTTCATTTCTGCTTAGTGCTGGAAATTTCACTAGCTCTACCAGAAGAGGAATCCATCAGATAATTAGAAGAAACTTTAAACAGCCTTATATTGAAACATTGAGTTATTGTTAATTCTTAGACTGTACTCCAAATGATTTTATATAGATTTTAATAATTATATATCTGTTGCATATGTGTGCTAAGGGAGGAGAAGCTAAAAAAATCCCCCCCTTCCATCCCCAACACTCTAGTAGGAAGCTTTCAATTATATGCCTTTTAAATATATTGCTAGCTTCCTACAAGAAAACAGAAACATTACCTTTTTTTTTTTTTGGTCATAGACACTTTATGATTGTATTTGTTCTAAGTATTTAAACTGGCTTTATAAAAACACTGTTAAAACTTGCCTCTAAATATTATTTATTACTTAGCAGATTTATAGCCCACCTTTTATTTTGTACAATCCAATGCAGCGTATATGAGTCTCCTTCCTCCTATATTCTGCACAAAAACAAGCCTGTGTGGTAGGATGAACTGAAATAATTTCTCCCAAAGACCCCTAATCAGCTTCATAAATATCGTATGACACACAATTTTCTTTTAAAAAACCCCCTCTAAATCTTGCTTGTTTTCAGACATGCTATTGTCTGAAATTTTTTAATGGAAATGGAATGCCTTCTAAATATATATTATATCATTTATTAACAAAATAGGTACAGTGAAAAGGGCATTCATGTTGTCTGTATATAACCACAAATGGGCAGAAAGAGAAACTCTTAGCCAGAAGCCATTCTTTCTCTTTTAAGTGAAAAAAAGGTTGAAAGGAAAAAAATGGAGGTATGTAAGAAGGTTACAAAGGAAAGACCATGTAATCTGCATCCTGCATGAATGAGATGTGGTTCCCTAGTAAATACCTCCTGTGGATGCACCAAGTTTGTAATTTATTCTTGGAAGGGAAATAATTTTGGTTGAGTTTTAAGAATGATATTCGGTGCCCAAAGATTAAAATGAAAACTTGTGTGATATCACAATATTATCTAAAGTATAGCTTGCCTTTAAGAATAGAAAGAACTGCTTTTTAAAATGACCCTGATTAAAAATTAACATAATTCAATGAACAGAAATTGATATGAAGTGATTGAAAAATTTAGTGTGCACACCAATACTCATTTAACTGGTTAAATGATCTTAATTAGTTTTTGTTGAACTTATTAAGACTTCTGAATAGAAAACCATAATGTTGAGCTCCTGTATTTGAGAACAATTAAAATAAGATTAAGTCTAACTACCTGCAAGTTATATGTGAATTGCCAATTGTTATTATTGGCTGAATAGAAAAATATGAAACCCTTTAATTAATTCTCCTGAAAGATAAATGTAGTTCCTATAAAGTGGACTAGAACTCCGAAAGCAAAAAAGGTGAACAGGCAATAATGTGACGCAATGAAAATAGTATTATAAAATAAGGTTGAGGTCTAGAAATTCCTAGGTGCCAATTATTGTACAAATTGCTGAGAATAATTTATCTCTTTTTTTTTTTGTTTATTAACTAAGCCAAATATATAACACAATTAAAATACATAAATAGGTAATTCAGTACATTTAAAAAGTTTCCAAACTATTTATTTTAAATGGACAGGAAAATAATGTAGGAGAAAATCTGAGGGGCCCAGCTTAGAATCCTAACCTGCACATATTCTTTGTGTAAAACTGTATCACTAGCTCTTGCTAAAAACAATTAGGTACTAAGAATTATCAGCCATATCAAATGTAACAAGCACTAACAAGGTAAATAAAAGTGTTAACTTCTGGAATACAGACTGGACCATTAAGAACTAACAATTAGCTCTGGGAACTCAAGGTTTTTAAACAGTGGATATGCTGAAAGAACAACTTTAGACACCAATTCTTAGATCCAAAGGATCCGTTGCATAGGTAATGATTACCTCATCCTCTCCACTCTGGGTTACATCTTCAAATATCCATATAAGTTCACCCAGTTGGTAAGGTTAACCTTATCAATCACATTGATGGCTATGTCTTTACTGCATGACAAAATAACTATCTATAATTTTCATTGTAACCTATCAAACAAAAGGATAATTTGTGTAAGTACACAAAAAGGGCTTGTAACTCTACCTTCTTCAATCTGTGTCCAGTATCAAATCTGTCAATAAACCAATTTGTGCTTCACTGTAATTGTACCCTGGTCTCTGGTTCACATGTATGCTGGAAATATTCTCCTTCAATAACTACAAGCATACAATTTATAATTTCTAAAACAACAAAAAAAAAAGGAATAAAGGAAGAACTACTATAAAAGGTTATTGAGCCAAGGAAGCACAGCAGAATATGACTGACACTTGAAATAATGTATGAATAAATTCTGCTGTAAGAGGTGCCTGGAAAGACTGGGAGATGCCTACCAAAACAGAAGAAATCAAGGGGAGATGGGAAAATACTGCATTTCATCTATGAAATTTGTAGCAAAGTTGAGGCATCGGTTCACTAAAATAATGAATAATGGAAGAGAGGAAATAGGTCTTAGCAAAAGAATTAGCTTTGTAACTAATGTTAAATTTTACATGTTATACTCAAGCTTTATATCACTCTCTTGAGGTTTTCTTGAAGTCAGTTAAGCCTGCAACCATGTCTTTACTGGTATCACATCAGTTTATCTCTTGCATACAGTCAGAATCTATAAAGACAGCTTGCTTTAATTTGTTCTTTGGGTACTTTCTGCTCACCTTGTATTTTACTTAGGTCCTAATCTTAGAAGGAGGCTGGTAATTGAATCATTCTGTTTTGAGCCTGGACTTGAAAAATGATCGGTGTCTCCCAGCTTTGTTATTCTACAATGCAGTAGGTTTTTAGAAAGTAGATACATAAAACAGCTCACTAGATTGGTCCAAGAACCTACCTTGTTGAATATTCTCTTCCTACAGTTGCCAACAAGCTATTCTAAGAAGCCCACAAGCTGTACAAAAGCACCTAAACCAATGGTATATTTGTTGTAACAGTGAACTATATAGTCATTATGGTGGTGTGAAACTTCAGTTCAGAGATTCAGTTTAAAGTTGATTTGATTTATTTCTGACCAAGTTGACTTTCTGAATTGAGTCAGAAAATTGAATCAAATCTAATGTCTCCAAACTGGTTTGGCGATTCAGAAAAGTGCAAAAGCCACTCAATGTTCTACGTTGATTCAAATAATCAAGTAGGCCTGAACCAACGATCTAAATCAAATTGGACCAGAACAATCCTTGCACCTCTTTAGTCATGATTAATGGTCACTGATTGCTTTATCCTCTATAGTTTTATTTATTTCCATTTTAAAACTATTCAGGTCATTGGCTATTGAATTGGTGGTAGTGAATCTGATGGTTTAAATATATGTTGTATGAGAAAAACTGCTCCTTTATCCGTCTTGAATCTTTAGCTTCATTGGATAATGCCAACTTCCTTTTCTATTCATTTTTTCAAGTCCTTCCCATAAGAACCTTTTCTCTAGGCAAAAGAAAATGAATAAACATTTAACTTAAAATAAGAAGGTTGAAATCTGAATCCTGCAGAGCCCTCTATAATTGTAAGTTCACCACTTTATTAATAAACATTTCCCAAAAAAGAAGGTTAGAAGTAGCATGGCAGTTGTCCAATTATATTGCATCTAGGCCTGGACTCTTAAGGAGCAGGTGAACCAGTGCCTCTTTACGGACCTCTGACATTTCCTCTTCTCTCAAAGAAGCATCAATTATAGCCCAGATCCAACTGCCTGTCTCTTTCCTGGCTGCTTTAATTAGATAGGTGGTACAGGGGTGCAGTCCACATGTGGCAAAGCTAAGATTGCAGAGGACTCTCTCCACTTGGGATTCAAAGGCTCAAAAGCCTCCTAGATAGAACCACAAAGTGTCACCTCTATCATCTCACTATATTCTGCCTTATTTGGCTTCGAACTCAGAGTGAATTCAAGTGATTTTATCTGTGACATGCTTAGTCAGACATGCTTAGCCAGACATGTTTATTGGTAAATTTCTTAATTTACCAATAAAGAAATGTTGGACTCATGGAGGATCACAAATTATGCTGGCTTGGTCATCCAGCCCATTCTTCCCCAAAAGGATCTGGAACACTTTAAATAGTATACTGACCAGCATTCTGCACTATTCTGGTTGTTCTCATATTTCAAATTTGAAAGGAAAGTTATCTATTGACTTACTTTATAATGAAACCCATTTTTCCCCCTTTTTCATAGCTTTCTGTACATTAGATCTATACTTTAATTTTGTGATCCTCCATGAGTCCAGGATTTCTTTATTGGTAAATTAACACAGCTTAGACACCCAAGAGCATACACATAAAACTAAGAATTTCTTTTTAATCTCAAGATGTATCCCTTTAGAATTGTTTATGTTGAAGCCCCCTTGTCATTTTACCCTTGTCACTCAGCCATCTGGGTGTTGGCTGCTGGAGAGGATGTATTCTGGTCTTTTTGTTTCTTTCTTAGCTTTCATATTGTCTCTTTTGAATAGTGTATAAAAATGGTTTATTTCTATGTGTCTATTGACAGTTGATTTGTCTGAATGCCAAGCTTCCAGGAATTCTCTAGTGTTTTTGGATTTAGCTTGGTCTAGGATGCTCACAGTTTCCCATTGAAACTATGGTTGAATTTGTCCATGTGTTGTGAGATTAAGGAGCTTTCATCATGTCTTCTGACTGCTAGTTGGTGTTCATGGATGTGCTCTGCTAGTCTTCTGCCTGTCTGTCCTATATAGTGGCTGTTACACTGTATGTTGTAGACTCCTCGTTTTTTTTTTCTTGGGCTATTGGGTCTTTTGGTTTACTTAAGATGTTCTGGAGGGCTTTAGTTGGCTTGTGTGCTATGGTGATGCCATGTGATTGTAATAGTCTGTTAGTTGTTTCTTGATGTATGGGAGTGTTATCCTTTTCAAAGCTTGTGTTGGTTGTGCTGTAGTGGGCTAAGTGGTCAGGCACCTTTTGATAAAGTTGTGTGGGTATCCATTTTGTTAGAAAATGCTGTATAGGTGGTCTGTGTGGTGTTTTGGGTTACTGCAGTATCTTTGTACTCATTTGACTAATGTTCTTACACAGCTTCTCTTGTGGGAGGCTGGGTTGTTACTTTGGTAATGGAGCACTTGGTTAGTGTGGGTTGTTTTTTGATAGACTTGTGTTTCTAATTTGCCATTGTTTCCTCTACTGATGAGGATATCCAGGAAGGGTAGTGTGTTACTGTTTATTTCTTCTTCCCTTGTGAATTTTATTCCTTTGAAGGTGTTTGCTGCTGCAGCTTGACTGCTTCTACCTATCTTATACTTCCATGTCTGGTTACCAGGTTGAGGCTTGTCCATTTTCATACTTTGCTTCCTGGAGTCAGACAAAAGGAGCAATGCTCTGAGGATGAGGAATGCTGCTGGCCCAGGAATAGAACCTTAGTTAAGAGGAGGGACTCTTTCCATGGTATAAGCTGGGCTACGTTAAGCATCTTATGGATAGGATCATTCATCCGGAGCATGTAAGAACCTTTGAGTCAGTGCTGTTAAGATGAACTGTTGAAGAAAGTGCTTTGTTGGGATGATGTTTATATTAAAACTAGCGTCTTGGGTTCTTTTATACTTAAATCTTGATATATTTTAAATGATCTGTAACAAGTTAGTGTAATTTAATATATTCATTATATTTTAGCTATCTTTCGCTTGAACTCCTTTATAAAAACTGTGATATATAAATAATTAAGTCCTAAGTCTATGCCCAGGAAGTGGGAGAGGGACTTGAACTCAATGAATTAAGTGGCTTTTTCCAAATCTAATTTTATGTGTATTAAATAATTCTTCTCCATATGCTAGTTACTACTCACATATAACTCTGATAGACAGAACTATCCATTTGTAGCTTGGTCATGTAGTAATATATCACATTTTAGTAATATATCACACTTTATTATTTTTAGTACTATATCACACTTTAGTAATATATCACACTTATTTTACTCAGAAAAAAATATTAAACTAAATTAAGAAGCTTGTAATTACAACATTTTCCATGGAGACATTATAAAAATGGCCTACATAGATTACATTCTAGTCTTCTATTACAGAGACTATTTTTAAGGATGTGTTGTATTTCTTAAAAGATCAACTAGTTTACATTTAAATTATTTAAGATTTGTTTGTTTTCAATTTCATCTTGTGTTTCCATTGCTGCCTCAGCTACTTATACTTTCTTCCTCAAAGATACATTCCCATTTGGTATTTGTCCAGCATCCATATTGGGGACAGGCAGAAATATTTAATTCTGCTTCTCTTCAATTTCTATATATTCGATTAATATTCTGTTAATTCCAGCATCTTCAAGTAGATCAACTTGTTCTTGAACCACAGAAATATTTAATAGCTAGTTTTGAAAGAGTTTAGATGAGCTTTAACTATTTTATTTTTATATTTTAGTTGTGTATAAATTTTATAGGCGGTCTAGTAGAATGTTTTCAGTAATATGTCTTCAGCATCCTTCTTTGCGTCCCTTGCACATTACTTTTGTGCATTTGTCTATTCCATTTTATGCTTCTTATTTTGATAACTTTTCCTTTTCTTGAAGGAAGCCTTTTTTCTTCCTAATATCCCTGGCATTGTTTATCGGCTATACTGATGACCTCTTATTTATTTTTCTTGACCTGCAGCATACATATTAGCTGATTATCTCTTATTTTCCTTGTAAGGATCCCCACCCCTAATATTTTTGGGAAAGTTTGACCCTAACTTTTCCTTTCAAAATACAAGTATCACTATTCCATTTTGGAATTGGCACTAGAGTCTTCTGTTCTTCAGCCAAAAATGCTTTTTTCTGAGATGTGGGTGGGATAAATATGGGTCTGGAACCATGTTCATTTAGAAAGAAAGAAAGAAAGAAAGAAAGAAAGAAAGAAAGAAAGAAAGAAAGAAAGAAAGAAAGAAAGAAAGAAAGAAAGAAAGAGAAAGAAGAGACAATCTAGTTTGTTTTTCTAGGAAATGGACTGAATTTTTCCTATTTGGCTGACAATTCTGAAATAGTAATTGTGATGAATGAGTGATAGAAAATAAACACATTTTTATCCAAGAAGCTGAACTATAGGCAAAAACAGGAATTAGAGTACCCATCTACATCTCTAGTCTTTTTCCTTAAGAAAATAATGCATTGCTATATGTAGTTTCAACTAAACATTAAGAGAAATTTAAAGACAGCTGTTATGTATCTAATTCTAGACTTCTAAGTTGTGCAACTTAAAGATGTAGGAAATCTTGACATAATTGGAATATTTTTTAAAATGGCATTTATGAAGTAATTTGGACATCATGCAAAAAAATGAGGTTTTCCTACAGAAGTTTACCTCAGTTCTGTACCCTAGTTTAGCTGGTTACGTCATGAACTATATTTAGAAGGTCTCCAGTGTAACCATGGAAACAGCTTCTTAGGCAGCTGCATTAATTCATTCAAGATAAGCTAAGGATATAGAAATACTTTAAAATGTGTATAGAATTATGTCTCCCCATTGTCAATACTGGAACAATTATACATGGACAGTTTCTAGTGCATTTTTCTGTATATTTATGTTAATGTGCATGTCGGAAAGGAAAGAATATTGACATTTTACTTCCCCCCACCCCCCGTGTATCTTGACAACAGCTGGTATATCCTGTTAATCACCAATTTGGGGTCGGTTGTGAATAGCAGGTGGTGAATGTTGATAATATCCATTAGTGACATTTATGAGAAGATGTACAATGCAATTGCACAGATCCAGAGGAAATTGTACTTGTCCTAATGGCATCAGTTGAGTCTGATTTGTCCCAGAGTAATGGGTCTTGAATATGACTACATTTATTTGGACCAGAGCCAATTTTATTCATTTATTTACTTACTTACTGTGGAATTGTCTTAAACTGTAAGGCAGTGAAAGTAGAATAATTAAAACTTAAGAAGATTGTGTTTGAAAATATAAAGGCTATGAAATGCTACAGAAGTCTCT
Organism: Liasis olivaceus; assembly: GCA_030867105.1. Lineage (NCBI taxonomy): Eukaryota > Metazoa > Chordata > Lepidosauria > Squamata > Pythonidae > Liasis > Liasis olivaceus. The sequence continues at coordinate 48,387,247 of CM061355.1, read as the reverse complement.
GACAGAAGAGCCATTGAGCTATAGCCCTGAGGCTGTGGATAAAGTAGAACAGCTGGAATAGCAGTGCAGTTCATGTCTCTTAGTTCATGGGAAGAAAAAAAAGTTTTAAAATTTCTTGATTTCATAATTTGGTCCTACTCCCCAATGACCAGTATTGAAATGTGTTCGGATGATTCTAAATCTACAGGGTTTTTAACAATAAACATTTAAAGAGTATCAGTAAGATGAATATTAGTTATCCGCATGAATTCTTGAATAAAGAGTTGCAATTTCCCATATCCCAAATAAATGGCTACAGAAATATTAAAAATGTTTCTTATGAAATTGATGTGAGATTAATTCAACAAAAGTATCCAGTAGATACTTCAGAAAACGCTTAAAGAGGGTTAGTGGTTACCCCCATTAAGTTGGAAGTGTAAAATGAGTGAGGGGAGATTTACTTATGTGATATGGGTTTTTCTTGAATTAATATCCTTACATTTGTTAATACAGTTTTACATACATCAATATTATTTAAAGATGTGCATATACTTTTGAATTATATACCAAAAAAACTTGGAACGTATCACAATATGAAGAATTATGGATTTATAGAGCATAGGACATAGCAAAAGATATTACCCTGCAATGTTGGAAGGACAACACGATGCCTGATTTATAATCTTAGTTTGTTGATACGTGTTCACATTCAGCTTATGATGTGCTTCTCTATTGATTTAATGAGAAGACTGATTAATATTAATGTACCTTGTCTGAGGTTCCCTTATCCTGTTTCTATCCACATAGAGCACACATGACATTTGCTGGGGGAGGAACTGAGTACCTGTGGAAGAGCAGGCTGTTGAGGAACAATTGCAGGCACCTGTGCTGTCTCCCTCCCCTCCTATCTGAGCCTTCTCCCAGTGTCAGCATGGCAGAGTTGCTTATACAGGTGAAACTCGAAAAATTAGAATATCGTGCAAATGTTCATTTATGTCAGTATGGCAACTCAAAAGGCGAAACCAATATATGAGATAGATGCATTACATGCAAAGTGAGATATGTCAAGCCTTACTTTGGTATAATTGTGATGATTATGGCGTACAGCTTATGAAAACCCCAGATTCACAATCTCAGAAAATTAGAATATTACAAGACATCAATAACACAAGGATTGGAAATAGAACAATATCGGACCTCTGCAAAGTATAAGCATGCATATGTACTCAGTACTTGGTTTGGGCCCCTTTTGCAGCAATGACTGCTGCAATGTGGCATGGCATGAATGCTATCAGCCTGTGGCACTGCTGAGGTGTTATGGAAGACCAGGATGCTTCAATAGCGGCCTTCAGCTCCGCTGCATTGTTCGGTCTCATGTCCCTCATCTTTCTCTTGGCAATGCCCCATAGATTCTCTATGGGGTTCAGGTCAGGTGAGTTTGCTGGCCAATCAAGCACAGTAATCCCATGGTCATTGAACCAGGTTTTGGTACTTTTGGCAGTGTGGGCAGGTGCCAAGTGCTGCTGGAAAATGAAGTCAGCATCCCCATAAAGCTTGTCTGCGGAAGGAAGCATGAAGTGCTCCAAAATCTCCTGGTAGACGGCTGCGTTGACCCTGGACTTAATGAAGCACAGTGGACCAACACCAGCAGATGACATGGCTCCCCAAATCAACACAGACTGTGGAAACTTCACACTGGACTTCAAGCATCGTGCATTGTGTGCCTCTCCATTCTTCCTCCAGACTCTGGGTCCTTGGTTCCCAAATGAGATGCAAAAGTTGCTCTCATCAAAAAAGAGGACTTTGGACCACTGGGCAACAGACCAGTTCTTTTTTTCTGTAGCCCAGGTAAGACGCTTCTGGCGTTGTTTGTTGTTCAGGAGCGGCTTGACAAGAGGAATACGACATTTGAAGCCTATGTCCAGGATCCGTCTGTGTGTGGTGGCTCTTGATGCACTAACTCCAGCCTCAGTCCACTCCTTGTGAAAGTCCCCAACACTTTTGAATGGCCTTTTCCTGACAATCCTCTCCAGGCTGCGGTCATCCCTGCTGCTTGTGCACCTTTTTCTACCACACTTTTCTCTTCCACATAACCTTCTATTGATGTGCTTTGATACAGCACTTTGGGAACATCCAACTTCTTTTGCAATTACCTTTTGGGGCTTTCCCTCCTTATGGAGGGTGTCAATGATGGTTTTCTGCACAACTGTCAGGTCAGCAGTCTTTCCCATGCTTGTGATTCCTACTGAACCGGCCTGAGAGACCATTGAAAGGCTTAGGAACCCTTTGCAGGTGTTATGGATTCATTAGCTGCTTAGAGTGAGACACTTTGAGCCTAGAATATTGAACCTTTTCACACTATTCTAATTTTCTGAGATTGTGAATTTGGGGTTTTCATAAGCTGTACGCCATAATCATCACAATTATACCAAAGTAAGGCTTGGCATATCTCGCTTTGCATGTAATGCGTCTATCTCATATATTGGTTTCACCTTTTGAGTTGCCATACTGACATAAATGAACATTCGCACGATATTCTAATTTTTCGAGTTTCACCTGTAAAAGCTGCAACCTTTGAACAGGTGGGGGAAGGAGATTGTATGTTTGGAAGCTTTGCAGCAGTAGTAACAACAACAAACAGAAAGCAGCTGAATAAAGGAAGGCATTTGTTTCTTCACAGAGACTGAAAGGTTCAGAAGAAAAAGAAGGGGCACAGCAAAGCCAAGCCAAGCACAATGTTGGGAAGGTGCAAGTGCTTTACATGCTGCCCATTAATTAAAAAGAAGAAGAAGAAGAAGAAATCCCAGAGAGAGAGGGGGGATTTAAAGACAGCAGGCTCTGTAGGAGTAAAACATTGTTGTATACTAGTAATAGTATAATATAGCATAGGAATAGAAGTAATAGTATAGAGTGTAGTAGAATATAGTATAGAGAAAATTGTATAGCATCATTAGTATTATAAATAGAGCATAGAATAAGATAATACTTGTAGAAAATTTGTGTTTACAAATACAAAATATATGTTTGTATATTTCACTTTTGTATCTTGGATAGATTTTTTCAAATTAAACATTTCCCCAACCCTTACAGGGAGATATAAAAATCAACCTGTCCAGAGTCAAGTGCTTTTGTGGATCCGTTGAGTCTGGGTCAATCTTGTTGGGTACAGTTTAAAAAAAGAACCTGTGATAGGACTGCCTTCCTTGAGAATGGAAAAAGAGCTGCCTTTAGCCTTCAGTCCTTCCCATATTTCCCTGGGGGTAAATCTCACATCATTTCAGAAAATCTCTTGAAGAGACTTGCACAGGTGGTAAGAGCCTTTTGGGTCCATTTGACCTCTGATGCAAAGATCTGATAGGAAAGACCATTCATTCATTCAATTTAGAGGCTGCCTGTTTCCAAACAATTCTGGGCAGCTTACATTCTAAAAAAAAGAAACAATAAAATGCAGATACGAAGCATATGTATTAAGAAGAAAGCCATGTAAACAAACAAACAGAAAATCCTATAGGGGATTGATAATTACACTACCCTAATGCCTAGGAGAATAGCCAGTTTTTCAATGACTTTCTAATTGTTATCATAGATGTTGGGGGTTGGGGAGATGCTATACCAGACAGAAGGCATGATGACACAGAAGTAAAGCTTCTTAAGACTCAATAGATGGCTTTTGAATACCAGATCTATCTGTAATGAATCTGCTCTTATTCACAACTTAATGTGTTTTTATAAAGTTGGCATTGAGAGGCATTTAGAGTTTGTTCAGAATGAAAGAGGGCCATGAATATTTAATGACATTTGATAACAGGTATGACAAAATTGAATACACAGCAATGATTTTTGGATTGGCTAACTGTCCAGTGATCTTCTACAGATTCTTGAAATATTTTCAGTGTTTTGGACAAATATGTTGTGTACTTGGATGACATACTGATGTTTTCAGAAGAGTCATCTTTGCATGACACTCATGTCAGAAATGCCTTAAAAATACTTTTTTTCTAAACACAGAAATTCCACAAACATAAACTTGGAAAAATATGCATGCCTTCTTTCTCTGAAATGAACCGTGGCTTTTTCATGCCTTCCAAATGGAAGCTAGTAGAGACCTCTATTTTACATGTTAGTTTACATCATGCATAATGCTTTTAATATTGAAATGATTTCAGAAATAAGGTTTCCTAGTGGTGGAGGCCAAAATTCTACCAAATTGTTCTAAATAGTATAAAAAGAAAAAAGTGTTCAGATTAGGGTGCTTTGTTTTGTTTTTTTAAACCTAGTGATTCACCACTGAAAACAATCTGGAATGCTTTGGGAAAAGCTTTTCATTATACATTTTTAGACATTGATGTGTTCCCTTATAATTCTCCCATGTTTTTCTACTTCCTCTCTAATTGTAATTTAAAACAAAGCAAAATAATTTTTTTTTTAATTAAAACCCCATCAGCTAAGGCCTACACAATATTTTTTGAGAGGAAAATAGTCCTAATGGAAATATCCGTAGGTTTAGAAATAAACAACTCCTAAAGATTTCTTCCTTTCAACAATATAATTTGGGAGGGGGATTCATTTTGTAGCTGTTATTGATTAACAGCTATGAGTTAGGTATTCTTTCTGATCTACTAGAAATCACCAAGAGCTCTACTAGTAGATCCAGACCTTGTGCCTATTCTTGCCAAACTGACAGAATGTGTTCAGAGAATATAGTGTGCATAATTGAATAAGCGTGATGACAGTTAAGATAGGATGAACATCAAAAAGGCAGAAGAACAACTTTTTAATTAAACCCAAGGGAAAGCTGACAGAAACTGGAAGTGTCCAGTTCAGGAAGACTCATCCCTAGAGGATTATGGTGATGATGTTCTTGATAGTCCAAACAGGCATATAGTCAAAATCAGTCAAAAAGGCTCAAGGATTGTAAGTACAAATCCATCCACCAGGAATATTTGGAGAGAGATATGTAGTGATATTTTATGCTAATTCTAAAAGATTACAAGCCAAAATAGAGCTTGTAGATATGGTAGGCACAACAGGCAAGAAAAGGAAGGATAGACTGTCAAAGGAGCTAGAAATATTTTTAAAAGATGCCTGCATAAAATCTCTATGGAAATCATTAATTCAGCTATGAAATTTGCTGCTACAAGGTGTATGCCACCAAGTTGGACATCTTTAGAAGGGGATTAGCAGATGCATAGAGATTAAAGCAATCAAATGCTAACTATTAATTATGATCAGAAGCTGTTTGATTGTCAGTACCAGTTCCTGGGGAACTGTGTGGAAGGCAATACTGTACTTCATTTGCACTGTCAAACATAAACACTGTATATTTAAAATAACATATTGGTTCTGCAGTATCCGATTTCATATTTTACTTGAAAGTAGAAGGATTGATTGGATGCTTATGGCCTTATATATGTGTGTGTGTATGTATGTATGTATGTATGTATGTATAATGTATACATTATATATAAACATAAATTACTATTTGCAATGTTTCATAAATAATATATTACATTTATCCATTACATCCATTTATCCATTACAAATATACACTTATGAATAGCAATATCTGTGGTCTGCTTTCTGATCTATAGCAATCTGTTAATTATGTTTAATAATTAATAATTAATATAATAATTAATTATTATATCCACAGATGGATCCAGGCTATTGGTTAAGCTGCCTTAGTGCTTCAGGGTAAAAGATATTCCGAAGTCCTGCATAACATGTATATGTACTGAATGTATTCCAATTTATCCAGAAACCATAAATTGCAAGTTACCAGCCTGCAGCTAAAGTAATAGACCCCAGTGATCATTGTTCCATATATTTTAGATTGATATTTAAGGCCCCTAGGAAGATCAGCTCTGTATAATCCATTTTGCAGTATGCTGTCTGCCATGGGAATTTTATGCTATCAATTATAACTTGTATTGTACAATTATAATATGTAAATTTATACATATTCATACAGAATATGATAATGTCAGCATAATCACCATGGTTTAGATAATAATGTACAAATGACATGAGATAGATAGATAGATAGATAGATAGATAGATAGATAGATATGCTGTCAAGTGGATGCTGACTCTTAGTGATCATAGAGAAGGATTTTTTCCATGATGATCTGTCCCTAACCTGGTCCTCCAGCTCTTCATATGGTGCACCTATTGCCACAATAACTAAGCCCATCCACTTTACTGCTGGTTGTCCTCTTCTTCTCTTTCCTTTCACCTTTCACAGCATTAGAACCTTTTCCAGAGAGCTAGGTCTTCACATAATATGTCCAAAGTATGATAATCTGAGCCTGGTAATTTGTGCCTTTAGTGAGAACTCTGGGTTGATTTGTTCAATGATGTATTTGTCTGTTTTCTTGATTGTCCATGGTATTCTCAGGAGTTTTCTCCAACACCAAATTTCAAAAGTGTCAGTACTCTTTTTATCCTACTTCACCAAACTCCAACTTTCTCTTCCATAGAATGTCACAACGAATACCATTGCTTCCACTATTCTGATCTTTGTAGGTATGGACACATCATGGCATCTGAATATCTTTTCCAAGGCCTCCATGGCTGCTCTACTAAGTGCTAATCTGTGGAGTATTTCCTGACTGCTGGTTCCTTTACTGTTGATGGTTAATTCTAAACGGCAGAAGTTTTTCACCACTTAGATATCATCATTGTCAGTTCTAAGCCTGGTTGTTGTACCTGCTATCACTAGTTTGGTCTTCTTTATATTTAATTTTAGCCCGTTTTTTTCACTGTGACCATTCTTTTACTAGAGCTTGCACATCCTCTCTATTTTCAGCTATCAGAGTAGTGTCATCAACATAGTGCATACTATTGATGTTTCTTCCTCCAATTTTAAAACTATATTCATCTTTTTCCAATCCAGCTTCCCTTAATATATATTCAGCATATAGTTTGAATAAATAAGGGGAAAGTATACAGCCTTGTTTTACTCCAACCTGGAGCCAGTCTGTTTTGCCATGTTCTGTCCATACTCTGGTTTCCTGATCAGTATATAAATGTTGCATGAGAACAATGAGATGTTCTGGGATTCCATTTTTCTAAGCACATTCCACACCTTGATTTGATCAACAGAATCTAAGGGCTTTCTATAATCAATTCATACTGACTTTGTTTTTATATTCTTTGACTTTTTAAATTATCCAGCATGCATCAGCAATAATGTCTCATGGTCTTCAGCCTTTTTAAAAACCAGTTTGAACATATGGCATATTTTGCTGGTGTGTAAAATTAAGGATATTATACAATTTCTGTTAAGTCTCCTTTTTTTTGGAATGTTGATTGGCCTCTTCCAATCTGTTGGCCACCGTGTCTTCTCCAGATTTGCTGGCATAGTTTGATTAGAATCCTTACTGAGTCTCCTTCTATTGCTTGTCATATTCCAGTGGGTATTTCATCAATTCCTGTAGCTTTCTGACTTGGTAATGATTGGAGTGCTGATTTAACTTCATCTTCTAGTACTAGAAGTTCTTGTAAGTAGGAATTATCTTCTAAGGTATCTTGGATGTTGACACCTCTACTGTACAGTATTTCAGTATACTCCTTCTGTCTTTGAACTTCTTTGAACCATTTACCATCTGTCCACTGGCATCTTTTAGCATGCAGTTTGAGGTTGGAATCTTCTTCTGAGGTTTGGAAGACTTTCCTTGTTTTTCCATGTCTATTTCCATCTTCAGTGTCTTTACATATGTTGTCATAATACTGCTCCTTTTCTCTTCTAACAGCTCTCTGAAACTCTTGCGAGATTCCTTTCTAAGATTTTTGCCTTTCTTGGCTTTGGCTTCTCTTCTCTTGGCAATTTCCATGGTTTGTTCTGATAGTCTATTTACTTCCTTCTGTTTCTTCATATTTGGGAGTCTTTTTTTCCACATTCATTCTTAATTACTTCATTCCACAATTCCTCTGATTCTTTGTCAATGAAGTTCTGGACTCAGAGCGATTCCTGATGTTCACTCTGAAAATGGTGGGCGAATGCTCAAGATCATATCATAGAAACTGATATCATATATCAACACATCAGCTTTCTTCTTCTTCTTTAGCTTAACTTGGAACTTGCATATGAGCAGTTCATTATCTGTTCCACAGTCAGCACCTGGACATGTCTCTGATGCTATAATTGATGTCCTCCACCTCCTTTTAGCAATAATATAGTCAGTTTGATTTCTTTGTACTCATCTGGTGATGTCTATGTATACAGCCATCATTTTGGTGTTTGAAGACAGTATTAGCTATGAATAAAACATTGGAGTGGGAGAAGTTGATAAGTCATTCTCCTGTGTCATTTCTGTTTCCTAAGACATACAATTCAAATACATTTTCCTTCTTAATATTTCCAACTTTGGCATTTCAGTCTCCAATCACAAGTAACACATCTTGCTTGTATGTTCTGTCAATTTCAAACTGAATTTGATCATAAAACTTATCAAACTTCTTCTGCATCAATGGTTGGAGCACAAATCTGGATGATCGTCGTAATAAAGGGTTGTCCAAGCAGTCTAATTGATATTTTACAGTTGCTGATGGCATTATAGCCAAATACTATTCTTACTATACCCTTCCTAACTATAAAAGCAACACAATTCTTTCTTTTTCATGTCATGAGTAGTAAACACTGTGATCTTCTGATTGAAAATGTCTAATTCCAGTCCATCTCAATTTACTGATGTCTAAGATGTCAATTTATAGTAATTTAATTTCATCTTTCACTGTACTGAGCTTTTCTGGGTTCATGCTTCTTATGTTCCATATTCCCAATGTGAGACTGTCTTTGCAAATTTGGATTTTCTTTTCCTTATGGCAATATCAGCAACTAGATGTCCCAATGGCTTTAATCTAGCCACATCATAAACACCATTAGTACTCCAAAAGATCCTCAGCTATTCCTTATTAGCATATTAAGTGCCATCTGACATGAGGGGCCCATCATCCAGCACTATATTATCAATTATTTTATATTTTCTATCCATACAGTCTTCTTGGGAAAAGTACAGGAATGGTTTACTGTTGCCTTCTTCCATGCAGTATTTATTGATGCTTTTGCCATTGTCACTACAGTGATCATCTGCCTCCAGCATCTTCCTATATTGCTGCTGCCTGCTATAGGTACCTGTTTTGGGTGATTCTGCTGGGAATAATTATTCTTGGTATACACTCCCAGCATGTTTCACTCAGCCCTCCCAGGAACACCCCACCCCCAGCACCATGAGGCAGCACAGCAGGACCTGTGGGAAGAAGGGAACAAATACCTTAGATCATTATAAAATCTTCTTTCCTATAAATACATTCTTGTAAAATGGATTTCCTGAAATACTTGTCATTGATTGCATTGAATTTTGTATAATGTAGACTTGATATAATCAGGAATGTTTCAGATGACTTGATTCTTATATAACAGGAAGTATAGGAGGACCCACCATCACCAACAACTTTTTCCACCAGAGAGTATTTGTGCAATATGGTCATTGGGGAAGATAGTGTATTGAGAGAAGAGTTTTTCTCCCATTCATGGGATGGAACTATTTTTATCAAGCCTTTGACTCTTTTTCTTACTCTCTCTTGTTTTTTCTTCTTCTTTTGGAAATGGAGATATTTCCACATTTTGTGACTGGCTATACCCCTGAAATACTAGTCATGTGCTCTGGAGCTATGTCCACAGTTTTTTAAAAAAATATACCTCAGATGCAAAAAGCTTGAGTAACCTGGTTTAATCTAATTTTGAAACACATGGGAAGAGGTTTGTTAGCCCCTGGCATATGGGTCATCCTTAGTGGAAGAAGAGATGCAGGTTGAAATATCTGACAGACCTGATTCTGAGAGACATGGCCTGGCAACACTGGTGAGGCAGAATCAGAATTCACTGTTCCTGCTTTTGCCCCTGGAATCTCTGAGTCTGCACCAGTATCAGCCATTCATTCTATGGGAAAGCCATTGCTACCATGTGGAAAGCTAGAATGCAGAAAGATGCTGGACTGCATGGTGAGATAGTTTACTTGAGAACTGTCTATTCTTGAGTAGTCCAGCTCTTACAAAGTTGACCCAGACTTTAGATTCCAAGTTTAGTATTATGTTGAAACTTATTCTGTAATAGCTTAATCTCAGGTACTCTGTGTGTAATCTCTAAAACATGTAAGCCTCTTTGAAAACTTTGATCTTATGCCTGATACTTGACAGTGCCTTGTCCCTGAAGAAATGTTTGCTTATTCTCAACTTGGGTTTAGCTGGAGCTTTGCTTTTGAACTTCCATTATGAGTGCTTCTGACAGTTTACAACACTGGACCATTGAGAACTTTGCTAAAACCTTATAAGTCAGAGTAGTTATTTAAATTAACCATGATTTCAGGAATCAGAGGTACTTGCCAGAACATTATGTCAATAGAAATTAGTTATTTACAGCCTGTAAATTAGGCCACAAAAGTTGCTGCCTTTTGAGACCTGGCAGTATAAAAATTGAGAACTGCGTTTCAGTGCTGTCTCTGGAGAAAAGGACAACCTTTTTTTAGCAGCTGACTTAATTGGTCATGTTAGATTGCAAATAACAATCAAATATGCATCATATTATGTATTTTTATTTTATCTTTATACCACTCTTCCTTTGGGAGGAGTGTAGAAAGTTTTGCAATAAATTACATCTGAATTTAAATACATTTAAATAAAAGTATTAGATTAAAACTAGCAATCATTAGAAAAATTTAAACAGGATTAACAGGATTTAAGAAAAGAAAATGTAACATGTAATCTGAAAACAGTCTGGGATCGTTTATTACCATGCAAATGCACAAAAGAACAAGCATATATACAATTGTTGTCTTAAAATAATACACTATGGGAACCAGCTGTACTTCCCTCAGGAGAGAGCTCCGTAACTGGGGAACTGCCAATAAGAAGTCACTAATTTTAAGCCAGACCAACCTGCAACACCACAAGCAGGGCTACAGAAGTTGCTGTTAGTGCACAATATTAGGGAAGGTAAACTTCAAAGTATTCAGATTCTATGCTGTTTAGAACTTAATAGAAATATCAGCATCTAAACAGGGTCTGCTAGTTCATAAGCAACCTATGCAGAACTTTAAACACTGGTGTCATGTGGTCACATTTCACTGCCCCACTGCACAGTCAGGCAGTACATTTTGCTCCAGTTGCAGCACTGTGGCCATTGTCAAAGATAGTCCCATATAATGTGTATTGCTGTAATCCAATTGGGAGTTGTTTAGACATGGCTTATAGGGGCTAAGGTATCACAGTTCTGGTGTGTTGTACCTGATGCTCCAGCTAAAGTTTGGCATCAAGGAGATCCTCCAAGTACATTCTATTCCTTTTGAAGGTGCGCTGTCTTTTTAATATGAACCATCTACTCACAGTATATCTGTCTTACCTGGATTGAATTTCATCTTGCTTGCCCATTTCTGTTGATGTTATGGATAAAGAAGGAACACTGAGCTAAGAATTATGCTTTATAGTTCCATGAAAGTTATTCCAGCATTTTAAGGATTGTTTTATACAGAACCCAACATTGGCACTGGACATCTCTATATCTGGAACCTGGATGGACTCAGATGATAGTACATTTTTGTAGGAAAAAATAAAATAAAATAAAATGCTTGTCTCCCTTTCTGACTTGTACTTTGTCTAAATTCTTAAAGTAAGCAGATTTGCATTTGCATCCCATGTAGAAATGAGTACCACAGTTTGAAATTCAGTCAAGGTAACTAGAGTTTGCTTTTATCCTGCAGAAGCTAAAATGGTAGATTATTTCCCACTTTTATAACGTGCATTAAAATTTGCTTTTAATCATGCAAGCCAGGGAAAAATGTATTTACATTTTTCATGTATTCACCGTGGCATTTAAAAAACCCATAGGAAATGAAAAGAGCTGGCAGAATATTTGAGAAAGACCACTTGCATACTGTGTCAGATTTTTAATTGGCTGTTTATTTTGCGTATGTTCATACACTTTTTATTATTTTTTCCATTTATTGGCATTCAGGAGAACAGATTTTTTTAATGCATAATTTATTTGCATGCAAATAAAGTAGTCATGCACAGAAAAACATTCATTTTTTTCATGCTATGTTTACTGGGTGTTTTATAAGTTATGATTAATCCATCATAGAATGAGAATTATGGAGTTTGAAGGGACCATCAGGATTATTTAGTCCAAACCAAATCTGCAGTAAAACCAGTTAAATCATCCTTGAGAAATGGTTGTACAGCCTCTTCTTTGAAACCTTCAGAGATGAAGAACCCTTCTCTCCATAGGTAGACGACTCCACTGTTGTACAGAGCTTACTGCCAGAAAGTTTTTAATTATATTTAAATGAAATCTAGGTAGCACAATTTATAGCTACTACTTCTGGTCCTAATTCCTGATCATCTTCCCAATGGCACCTTTTTATGCCCCTTAATACTGATATAATATATTCTCTCAGTAATCTTTTCTCCAGACTGAACACCCAAAGTTCCTTTAGCCTGTCCTCAAGCCCTCGTATGATTTTTGTCATCCTAATCTGAATGCTTTCTAACATGTCAACATCGTTCTGGAAATGTGGTGCCCAGAATCACACACAGAGTAGGCATTTTAATTTCTAAAGATGTAGTTTAAAAAAACAAACACTACCTTCCTTTTCTTCTACAAGCAATATATACCTCTGAATGTTTTTCAAGATCTACTAGTGGTTTTTTTAAAATAATTTTCCAACAGTTCAATGTCCTTTCTTAACAATTTCTATGCTTCCTATAAAGTGTTTTATTTGGTCAATATGTTATTACTAACGTGGTCCTTAAATTTCCTTGTTGCATCCTATCTGAGCTACACTTATTATTGTGATTTGTGTTTCCTTGCATACACATGTGCTTTTTATTTGTGGACACATAGGACCTCTTCCTCTTTGCCTGTGCTGTGTCATGGCTCAATACTTGATAATTGTTCAAGTGAAATGAGAGAGGGCAGTCACTTCACACTGATGTATGCTGAACAGGGACTTTATATACATTTGCCACTTGTAGATCTTTCTCTTCTGTGTTGTGAAATTCAAACACCATTACTAATCATGAAAAGCTCAAACCTAGCATGTCTGTCTTTGAAGTACATCACATAATATTCAGTGTGAGATCAAATGGGACTACTTTTTTTTCCTTGAGAAGCATAGAGAAAACTTAAATAAAGATCATTATAGAGCAGCCAAAAATCATTCTATCTTCAGTAAAAGAATATATAGTTGTAATATGCTGTGATGCTAGCTGAAAAGTTGGAAATAAGTGTCTCATACACCAGTGTTTTATCCCTAGATTTTTCAGTAACTTTACCAACCTAAGCATCACTTAACTTATTTAGAAGATAACTGATATTGTACCCATTAAAAGCAAGACCTAATTCATTTTAATATTACATATTAAGTTTACAAAAACTGTGTAGGTACACATACACACACATGAAATTTAAAGTTAGTTAGGTGCCACTGAGACAGACATCTGTATGGATAAATGTTTGCCACCTTGACCTGTCTTTAGGAATAATTTATAGTTCTTCCAAGGACATTCCAGTAACCTTAATGACCTTATCCATTGTCTTCTTCTGCTTCCTTCAACCTTGGCAAGCATAATTAATTTTTCTAATCCATCTTCTTATATCACATACCCAAAGTGTGTGCATTTCTGCTTGCTGATCATCACTCAAGAGAGCAGTCAGTTTATTCTTAGTCCAGACCGGTTGGTTCTTCTTGCAGCCCATGGTACTCTTATTGATAACAGCTTCAAAACCCATAATTCTAAGTCATCTATCTTTTTTATGTTGCTTTTTCTCAATGTCCACCTTTCATAATCATATATTATATTGGTGTTTTGACCTCCTTTGTTGATTCTAGCTGTCATCTCTTTCAATCTTGCTATTCCTATAATATATTTTTGTATACATTAAACATATACTAGGAAAACATGCATCATTGTCTCATTTCTCCTTTATTCTATTTCTCCAAATCAGTTTTACAGTAACTTCTTGTTTTATTGTAAAGATGATCAGAAGAATAGTTGATGTTTTTTTCTGGCATGGTTTACATAATCAAAGACTTGCTGTAATGAATGAATCAGGCAAACCTCTTTTATGTATTATTTCCATTATCCATCTTATGTCTGTTCTCACGTCCCTCCGCTTTTTCTAAAACCTACATATTCACTCAGCAGCATTTCTCTTTTTATATATGGTTCTGTTCTCTGTAAAACGCTAAGCAAAACTTTTGCTTCAATGAGAAATTAGGTCTGGTCATGATATCACCTCCAGATTTATTTATGGAAGTTCAATGCTTTTCCCAAGTAACTAGAAGATAGCTTTCTGGGTGATATGATAATCTGGCACTGAAACATGTCTAAATGCTATAGCCATGTCTGTACAATGTGTACTGTTATTCCATCTTTTTGGTTTTGGAGTTTCTTCCACAAGGCAGGTTGGCTTCCCTCACAGCTGCAGAATCCCATCTGTCTCATCTCTACTGTGAATTACTCTTAGCTTCCCCTTCCTTTTTTTTACTTTATCAGCAAGGGTGACCTGCTCCTACTGGCATCACTCTCATGGTCTTTGGAACTATTGAAGTCCACGAAGTCAACATAGTAATCTCTCCAAGATTAAGTATTTATTTCCAACTCTTGCTCCTATGCAACTGTCTTCTTGTGGCTTAGAATAGTTGTGTACCATTAGACTCAGGTTAAGAAAGATTCTAATTTTCACACTAGTCACTCTGTCTTTTTGGAATTACTGTACCAGAATTCTTTACCTGTGGATGATGGTGGCCTACCCTCCTAGATTACAGCTTCTTGCTCAGCTTGTTTCTATACACTGCATTGGTTTGATTCAGTATGCTTCTTATTCTTAAGACCTGCATCTTAAGTTATTATCTGCTTTATATTTTTCTTCCCAATTTTCCCCACTATTGCTCAGAATGAAACCCTGTAGCTAAGCACACACACACACACACATACACACAAAGTTGTGTATATCAACTTTCATTCCCCCTCCCCCCCCCCATTTGTTATAGACTGCCTCAGCCAGTACTCAGCTGCCTTATGCATACTTCAGACAAATGGCTACTGAAAACATGCAAAAACCCAATTAGATTATCATCAAATTGCGCCTGGGATTTTAAAAATAAATATTTGGTGTGCGTTAATCTCTGCAGTACACAGTTCCTTTAGAATCATGCTTTTGAAAATATTTTTAAAGCAAATATAAGTTTGTTTAGAGGATGGAAAAATAAATTGGTAAGGTGACAGATTCTGTGATTTGATGGAAGCTCAATTATAAATGGATAACATAATATAACAAGTGCACATGAAATCCTATTAAGGTCTGAAAATCCAATATCTCATCTCTATGACTTTTAATTGATCTTTACACATATTGTCACAGCAGTCAAATATTTGAGATGATTCCTGTACACATAAACAAATGTAAGCACATTAACCTGGTTAATAATTTTAACAAGCAATTTGTATTTCCCATTAGACTGTCTTATATTTTGCTTTAGTATAATTAAAGATATCATCACTGATAAACCGGATGCAGTATTCAATGTCAAGCTGCTTCTCAAGATTTACTTTTATCATTAACTGCAGCTTGATAAGATGTGCATATGCCACTAAGAAATTAGATTTCATCTCCCAAGCAACTGGGAAGAATGGCAGAATATTCTTCTTTATTTTGCTCTCATTTGTATACTGTTTGCCAGTATTCTCCATTTTATTTATGCATGACAACACAGTTTTATTTTAATTAAAAGACCATCCACTTGGCCCAGATAATTTTTTCATTCAGACCAATCGTATGAAAACCACCATGCAAACTTTACAGGTTGCAACCACTGCTAAATATATAACCAATTGGCCTTTAAAGAATATAGTTTTGAATTAACTTAATTATAAAAGCTGGGTGTGCATATAATTTAAGAATTCAAAAATAAAAATCTAGGAGCTGACAGTTCTACAGACCAATATTATCAAAGAGAGAGTGTCGTTATTGCAATGGAAGCCAAATTTTATATTTGCCTAGCCCAGAGCAGGTGAGAAGAGACATCACAAGGGAAAACATACAACAGAGCAAAATGAAGACCATATGCCCAACACTTACGGCATTATTGGGGGAGATGGGCAGCATACAAATTTAATAAATAAATAAATAGATTATTGTCAGGCAGTACCCATCAATAATAAGCCATGATGATAGTCACATCCCCAACATGCTCAGTTATAAAGGTATACAATGTACTGCTGCTGATAGGTCAAATCATAAAAGCTTCCTATCACACTTGCCTCCTTCTCCACAGAATGTAAAGAGCATCCTTTTACCATGCACTTCTGCAGGGCAGATAATAAAGAAGCAGTTGTTATGAGTGCCAAAGTATCTCTGCAGGCAGGGATTCAAGACCCCTTGTATCACACACTGCTCACCAGTACAATTTTGATCACAACAAGGAGGGAGTGCCATGGCCTCAGCTTTGTGCTCTGAGCCAGGCTAGGGATACTCCCCACCCCCAAATTGGAGAATATTGCAGCAAAACCTATTCATCAGTGGTGAAATATACTACCATCAGGAGTCTTCTCAGTGTTGATGCAGCAAGAAAAATGCATGTTCAACACCTGGATATGAAGACAGCCTTTCTGTATGGAGACATTAAGAAAGACATACATGCAAAAACCACCAGAGTTAAAAGAACCAGGAAAAGGTTAGCTCATGGAAGGGGCCAAAGAGCACTTAGCTGCTAGAGCCTGGAGTGAAAAGCTAAGCCAAATACAATTTTGAGAGAAAATTACAGAAGGTGAAGGTAACCCCTGCTTGTATTTATGGTGCAAGGATGACAGATGGGCATGTATGCTAATGATCTGAAAATTAAAGAAATAGTCAAGAAATCATAAACCATAAAAAAAAAAAGAGTGAAGCAACTGAGAGAAATTTCCTGTTAGAGTACCTCATAATGAAAATGAAAGAGAACAAGATAGAAACATCTTGCTTGGCCAGAAAGAAAACATAATATACGTGAAAGAGACCAAATAGGATCATTCCCAGACACAATGCAAATCTTCCCACAAGCATAAGAAGTCCATTCCCATTGAAGAATGGGAGAAAGAAATGTAAAATTTAAACCTTGAGATTGTTTTATATATAGCAGGCTGGCCTTCTACATACTGCATAGCTGGTCCTCTTTACTAGGACATCTTGTTTCTGCAATAAAAGGAACTTATCTGAGTCTTGTGCTAGATTATTCCACTTCCAGCTCAAGTGTTGGTTGAGTTACTAGGGAGAGACTTAATGACATGCTGCCAGCCCTTCAAGGTAATCCAGAAAAGAAGCCCAAACCATGAGTACATCTTTATTGTAAGGTTATAGTAACAGAACCTTGCAAGTCTGAAAGCATTTCTCCCCTTCTTTATTTTTATTTTCCAGAAAACTATGGAGGGTCCCTTCTGAGATGCTTCCCACATTCCTTTTCCTTCTGTAGCCTGAAATACCTTTTGCATGGGAATTGTCTAGTCCATAGCTGTTCTTCCTGTCTCCCAAGGTTATTCCCACATACCATTACACATGCCCTGGATGAACCTCTGACAACTAATAGTAGTCAGTGATATTATGGAGAAGGATTTGTTAGTTGAACTCATAAGAAATAGGCAGTGGTTGCCCTTTTCTCTTCTCATCTGCAGTTTAAGCATGTCAAGAGTAATAAATTGTAGAAGGAAGGAAGGAAGGAAGGAAGGAAGGAAGGAAGGGAAGCTGACCTGGCTATATAAACTCTATTGAATGAACTAAAGCCAATTTTAATGAACAGAGAACTATATTCAGCTTTCCCAGGCAGAAAAGAATATACCATGTACAAAGTGCACTGATGCTAAATGCTACTACATAAGAGATGTGCAACACAAAGGACTTGTTGATCAGAAGCACTGTCTGACACAAGAAATGAAGACAAAAGTCCTATATAAGCCACTACCAAAAGATCAGTTTCAGGACCTACATGAAGTGATGGGAGTCATAAATCAGTGCACAAGGAAATGAGACCAAGTGTTGGAAGATCCACTTTTGCATGTTTTGCATCACTGTATCTTTTCAATGATATTGGCCACTAAGGACAATAGATGTACAGTAGTCAAGTTAGTGTAGGGATTTCCCTCTGTAGCTCCTCTACATTCTCTGTCTGACATTACCTAGCATGCCTTTAATTGGTTAGGCTGATGTTCTCAGGGTTTCTTATCCTCCCAATTTGTCTTTCTCCTCTGGTAATGGAGTAGATACCATGCCAGGCTCCATGCCATTTTACTCTTTTTACCTAGAATAAGCTAATGTAGGCTTTCTATCTAAATGTAGTTTTTTTCTAAGAAATACTTTCTTCCTTTTTAAATACAAGGACTCCTCTCCAGAAATCCTTCTGTGAATTGCTTTATTTCTTGCTGCAGAAAACTTCTCCAGTAATATAGGCCTATCATACCTAGGCTGCAGAAATCTGGATAACCACTAGGTGATAACAAAGAGATAGTTTTCTGTATTTTTTTTTCCTGAATTAATTAATGCCTATAAGGCAAATAGAGATAACAACACTTCTTCCCTTTTGTGTTACCTATGCGAGAAAGCTATAAGATTTCATTAAAAAGGAAGAAATCAAGAGTCTGATAGCACCTTTTCCAACTAACACATTTTGTCAAAAGGCATAAGTTTTCAAGAGCGACAGCTCAGTTCATCAAATACATGAAATAGTTAAGCTGATGTAGGCTTTGAATCTGATGCAGTGAGCTGCAGCTCACAAAAGCTTATGTCTTTTCATAAAATGTGTCAGTTGGAAAAGGTGCTACCAGATTCCTTCTGATTTTTGGCTACCATACACTAATATCACTCTCCTACAGTGTCTAAAAAGGAAGAAGAGAAAGACATATATGCATAGCTGGCAACATTTAATTCTATGCACTAATGCTAAGAATTCCATGACCTTTTGACACATAATAGCTGGTTCTTCCCAGAGAATAATAAATAGTTCTGATAGAATAAGAGCTATAAATGTATGGGAGCTGTGTTGTCAAATTGGTTTGGTTGTTACTCCATCCATTTGTTGAGTTTAACCATAAGACTAGATCATGTTTTAGACTGACCCTGTATCTAAATTTCTAACATAATTTTGCACTGAAAAATGTAAGACTACTCCAGGAGAAAATTATTTTTGCTGATTGGTGCCTGCCCCCATCTATAAGGCAGCCTTATATACCTTACTTACTTTATACAAAGCAAACAGGGGGTTGAATTTGATCTGTCATTGTATCTTTCTGAAGAAAGGAAGAAATTATCAGGCCAATTATTGCCTATGTTAGCAAATCGTATCAATGACATCAGAGCTACCAGATCTGGGTTGTAAAAACTCAAGTTCACACTTGATGGCAACAAAGACACCGAAAACTCTAACTCAGGATTGCACTGTTCCACCTTTGCAGGCCAGATCTATTAGTCTTAATGGCATATTTACTGAAAACTGCTAGTTTGGGTAGAACTAAATATGATTCTGTTGGAGGAGCAAACTGAATCTGGAGAAAGGAGGTCCACATTAAATAAGTGAATATTACTTTTCCATTTGTTGAATATATTAGTACTTTTCATAGTGTCCTTTACATGATATTCATGGACTTAAAATCAGTGTTTGGCTTGATTCCCAGAGATAAACTCTGGTAGAAATTGGAACTTTTTTTCATTAATCAATGACTAAGGATGTTAATTTATATACTACATGAGAACATCTCAGTGTATACAAGTGTATATATACACTCATACTCAGTGTAAATGGCAGGTAAGGTAGTTTGTCTGCTATTCCTATCTAAGAAAAGTGTGGCAAAAGGTTGTGTTCTAGCTCTCCTCTTTAATATCTTTGTTGAATCCATAGTGTCAGACTAAAGTAGAATTTCATCCCCCAAGCCTAGCTCGCACAGTAATAGCAGTGCTTTTTTAAGTGAAGTGATGAGATTGTCCTCTCAACAGCATAAATTGGCTGCTGGGCACTCAGCAGCAATACTCAGAGGAAAACCTAACTATTTGGAGAGAAGATGAGAAAGTAACAGCTTGCTTGCCAGTTCTCGTTGCAGGACCAAGATTGCTGAAATTGTACTCAGCTGAGATGACTCCGCAGAGATTCCCTTAACATTAAAGGAAGGCTGTCCAGGAGATAATGGGGTGTTATTATTTAGTTGTTATAAGACATACTGTATATTTGAGTCCCATTTAACAGCTTAACTCATAATATTTTAGTATTTGTCACAGTTTAAAATAAATACATTGTTTCATAGCAAGGACAAACTGAAGTGGTATGGACTCATGGAACAATTGAAATGAATCTGAAGATCCTCTCAGTGCAAAACAGGTGCTGGTTGTTAGGAACAATGAACTAAGAGTCATCCAAGGTAAAAACATTTCTGCTTTCTTCTGCTGGAGCAGGCTGCTACTGCTGCCTGGTGATCACATCTTCTAATAGAGGCTTTTCCAGAGATGTAGTCCCTGCAGGGAAATATGGAATCTCTTGGATCAGGTTGTACCCAGGCTTGGCTAAGTGCTAGAGAAGTTTAGGATTTAAGTGGCGGTGAAGTAAGTATTCAGTATGAATAAGGCCATTGATACTAGACAAAGAAGGTATACTAAAGGTTGGAGTGATATACAGAATAATACAGTACAAGGTACTTAGGGCAGAACATCTGTTGAAGGGATGAGGTTAACCTGTTTGTCTTCATGTTTGAACACAGAATTGGGGCTGTAATGGAGGAGAGGTTGTTTCAGTCTGCTGGTTGTATTAACTGAGGCTTATTACTAGATGAGTCAGGGAGACAGGAGAAAGAGGGAATGGAATATAAGGTGAAATAAGTATTGATGTAGTGTTTGGCAAAGAGAAATATGGTCACTACAGTTGTTACCTGCAGATTGTATAAAGTAATGAAAAATGCTGTGTGAACTTGCAGAAGTACAAATGGCGTAAACATAAGCTGCTAACTCATGGATGCCTTTTAAATGGTCTCTTCCCCTTGCTTCATGTTCATCTACTTTTGTTCTTTCCATTCTCTTTTTTTTTGCCAACTATCCTTTCCCTGACCATCTTGGAAACCTTGTGGATAAGCTCCCATACCTTACTTACTTACTTACTTATTTATTTATATATATATATATATATATACATACACATACACGCACATACATACATACATATATATACACACACACACACACACACACACCTGATCAAATTATATCAGAGGCAAAAAGGAGGAAGGTCCCAGTACTTAATTCTATATTACAAACACCCCGGTGCAGCTCCTAGGCACTTAGCTTCAACAATAAACAGAAACTGAGAAATCATGGGGTACTTGGTAGCTGGGAAAAGGGCAATCTGAAGACACAGTTGCGTAAGCTAGGATCACAGCAATTTTTTAAAGAGCCTGACCCTGTATGAGCAGTCCTGGTTTTACAAACGGGAACTTAGGTTTGAATCTGATGCAAAGTATCTTGGTAACAAATATGAGGAAAGGTTCTCATACTCTTACTCACCTAAGCAGGAAAAACTCTGCATTGACAATAGTCTTTTGACCCACACTTTATTTAGTTATGTCTCACCTTATATTGTATTTTGCCCAATATGGCAGGTGAGAATGAGCATGTTCCAGTGGTGCTCTATCTCTGTGGATCAGCTGCTATGCATGGTTAGTTGGTCTGAAGAAGCTGCATGTGAACTTGGGCACAGGAAAGTAACAGATACAGCATGATGTTGTTACATCAGCAAACACTTATTTTTCTATAACAAGCAAATTGATCATTTCTCAAATCATGAATATTTTAAATAGCATGAATGTATTTGTTTCTTTAAAAAATGAAGAGTTTTAAATATGTTGTTTGGTTTAGTTTCTAAGTGGCACTGGGCTTAGTTATATCTGGTGGAGTCTAGAGTTTTCTGTTGTTATTCTGTTCTTGTTTGAGAGAAACTATAAAATGTTTCTCTAGCTGTCTGACTTTTAAGTCTTTCATGGCTAAGATGACCTCAAACATGACTGAGTTGATTTAGAGACTTAGCTGTGAATCATCGCACCCACATTTTTTTTTTAGATGTGAATCAATTGTAAAGGGCCATTGCTACAGCTTGTGGCAATAAATTCCACAATTTAGTTGAGTATTGGATTTCATTTTCATCTTAGATCGTATCTATTGCATTAATGCAATGTTCTTCATGGACAAAAGCACTCAGAATGGAGGGAAGAGGAAGATGTCTACTTGTCTTCCAGATCCTTTAATAGACAAAATAGAAGGCTTTCCTGTTTGAGGGTATACTGGGCTACCTGGATCTGATTTTTTTGTTTTGTTTTAATTACTCTGAGAATTAAGACACCCCAAAAGAATACACAATATATTACATGTAAGTGGACTTATGAATAGCTCTGAATAATGTGTAAATGCAAGAAGTGTTTTTCTTTACCTTACAATACCTCATATTGTTTACATTTAGTCTATGTTTAGAAATATCCCTCTTGGGACATACTTTAAACCTGGACACAGGTATGTACAATAAATTATTATTTATAGACACTCCCAAGCTTGTTAAATACAATATATTCTTAAGTGACTTTTGCAGTATATTTTAAATATGACTTATTGAAGTGAGTTAAAGACAGATACAATTACATATTTTTCCAGCTTGAAATGTGAGCTTTTTGCTCATGGTGCAAATGTGACATTTGGGAACTTTCCTTAGATCCCTACAACACAGCCAAGTTGTAAACAAAGGCAACTTTTAAGACCAGCTGTGACCAATTGATTGCTCAAGTTCAATAAGCAGAACAAACACTGATTCACCAACAGCTGAAATTACCATGCGAGCTTGAAGAAAAATATTTTCTGGGTGAGTGAAGCTAATAGGTAGTTATAGAGAAATCTGTATAGGGTTATTTGTTTCCTGAAAGGCCTGAAATCCCTAGATAAAGTATGTGCAGAAAAGAAAAACAATTTTACCATGTGTAAATGTTTTTTTCAAATTTCTTTTAATAGTTTAAATATACTCTTCTATTGATGACTCACAGAAGGTTCAACAATTCTATTGTGTTTTGATATAGTAAAATCAGCAAGAAGTGGCCTGACCCCAAACATTTAGTGTTTTGATAGCACTCTTATCACATAACTTGACAAGTACTGCTTAACTCTCAAAATGAAAAGTTAGTAGTTTAATACTGTCTATCAAGAATCATTTCTTTTATATTTTCAGATAAGAAAGCCCTGTGATTAACAAGAGAAATTGTCTACATCCTTGTAAGTGATCAAACCTCACAATGGTTTACAGTAAAACTGGGATTTTGTTAGGCTATTAACAATTGTCGAAAAGGGCCCAGAAATAAACATCAGGAAATGTCCCAAAGGTTCTGAGCCTGAACAAATGGTGAGGGGATCAAATCAAAACCTGAAAAGCAAACAGATCAGGAACACTATATTGTATATCTCAAGTCAAAATTCTTTCAATTTGACACAGTATTAAACAATACAACATTATTCTTTGATTAACAATCTTGTCAAAATAGTGCCAGTATATAGCTGGGCTTTTGTTTTCCCCTAAGCCTTTCATGGATATGTTTAAGTACATGGATACAGACATGAAATACTGTATAAGGAGAAAATGGATAGGCAGCTGTAATTCTATTCTCTCCTCATTTACTGCTCTAGTTCCTGGCAGTGGTGCTCAGGTCTTGTCATACTCATATAATCTGGATTAGTATGAGTCTTTCTCTTGGTTTATCATTTCATTTTACTAGCCCTTCAGCTTTTCTCTTTAGTTCTCACTTTGATGTGAAATTACTATGTTTGCTGTACTTTATGGCATTTCTTATGTACTTCACTGTAGTGTCTCTGGCTTAGTGTGTTGAAATAGTAGAGGTTACATTTTCTCCATTATTTTTTATTGATCAAATAATACAGTATTTATATATAATACAGTATAGACTTCTTCCTTTATAAATAAGGAATTCAACTTACTTCCAGTTTCACTATGGTCAACCTGCAGTAACTTGAATTATCAATCTCTCATCTGCTTTAAACAGTGTCTACTGTAAATTACAGCTGAAAATCATGCAACTTGAATAATTAAAGGGTATAATTGGAACCACTGTTTTGAGTACTTCTAATGCTTTTGATTAATCCTACCCTCACTAGTCCAGAGATGAGAGATAGATTTTAATTAGAGTTATATGGCTCCCCATCTTGCCAAGTGACTCTGGGCAGCTAGCACAGTAAAAGCATCCATATGATGCACATTTTAAAAAACCCACCCAAACAAAGCATACAAACAAAAAGCAAAGAATGGCAACCAAGGTTAAACCCATCAACACAAATTCGTGTAACTCATGAGCTCAACTACCTCCTGACCCCTGTGCCTGGGAGAAAAGCTGGTGTTAAGAGCTTTTCTCTTAAGCCAGCAAGGTCAGGGCCACTCCCATCCCAGGTGGAATGGTGTTCCAGAGGGCCGGTACTGCAAGGGAGAAAGCATGCTTCCTGGGGCCACCAGCTGACACTCTTTAATAGATAGGCATAATATCTTAAAGCAGGGGAAATGATGCCTAAGAAATGTTTTATACTCAAAACATCAGAAAATGGTAGTCTATACTCAGCTGGGAGTCCAGGTAGTTTGATATGTAATGCACTTGCATGGCTAGATTAAAAATAAACAACTGAATATTTTAAAAATATGCATGATTAAGCATGTACTTTAGGCTAAAAAATGCTTGAGTTCAGTCAGTGGGCAAAGGAGACATACAGGTGAAACTCGAAAAATTAGAATATCGTGCAAATGTTCATTTATGTCAGTATGGCAACTCAAAAGGTGAAACCAATATATGAGATAGACGCATTACATTCAAAGCGAGATATGTCAAGCCTTACTTTGGTATAATTGTGATGATTATGGCGTACAGCTTATGAAAACCCCAAATTCACAATCTCAGAAAATTAGAATATTACATGACATCAATAACACAAGGATTGGAAATAGAACAATATCGGACCTCTGCAAAGTATAAGCATGCATATGTACTCAGTACTTGGTTTGGGCCCCTTTTGCAGCAATGACTGCCGCAATGCGGCGTGGCATGAATGCTATCAGCCTGTGGCACTGCTGAGGTGTTATGGAAGACCAGGAGGCTTCAATAGCGGCCTTCAGCTCTGCTGCATTGTTCGGTCTCATGTCCCTCATCTTTCTCTTGGCAATGCCCCATAGATTCTCTATGGGGTTCAGGTCAGGCAAGTTTGCTGGCCAATCAAGCACAGTAATCCCATGGTCATTGAAATCAGCATCCCCATAAAGCTTGTCTGCGGAAGGAAGCATGAAGTGCTCCAAAATCTCCTGGTAGACGGCTGCGTTGACCCTGGACTTAATGAAGCACAGTGGACCAACACCAGCAGATGACATGGCTCCCCAAATCAACACAGACTGTGGAAACTTCACACTGGACTTCAAGCATCATGCATTGTGTGCCTCTCCATTCTTCCTCCAGACTCTGGGTCCTTGGTTCCCAAATGAGATGCAAAAGTTGCTCTCATCAGAAAAGAGAACTTTGGACCACTGGGCAACAGACCAGTTCTTTTTTTCTGTAGCCCAGGTAAGACGCTTCTGACATTGTTTGTTGTTCAGGAGCGGCTTGACAAGAGGAATACGACATTTGAAGCCCATGTCCAGGATCCGTCTGTGTGTAGTGGCTCTTGATGCACTAACTCCAGCCTCAGTCCACTCCTTGTGAAAGTCCCCAACACTTTGGAATGGCCTTTTCCTGACAATCCTCTCCAGGCTGCGGTCATCTCTGCTGCTTGTGCACCTTTTTCTACCACACTTTTCCCTTCCACATAACCTTCTATTGATGTGCTTTGATACAGCACTTTGGGAACATCCAACATCTTTTGCAATTACCTTTTGGGGCTTTCCCTCCTTATGGAGGGTGTCAATGATGGTTTTCTGCACAACTGTCAGGTCAGCAGTCTTTCCCATGCTTGTGATTCCTACTGAACCAGCCTGAGAGACCATTGAAAGGCTCAGGAACCCTTTGCAGGTGTTATGGATTCATTAGCTGCTTAGAGTGGGACACTTTGAGCCTAGAATATTGAACCTTTTCACACTATTCTAATTTTCTGAGATTGTGAATGTGGGGTTTTCATAAGCTGTACGCCATAATCATCACAATTATACCAAAGTAGGGCTTGACATATCTCGCTTTGCATGTAATGCGTCTATCTCATATATTGGTTTCACCTTTTGAGTTGCCATACTGACATAAATGAACATTTGCACGATATTCTAATTTTTCGAGTTTCACCTGTATACTTGATTTAAAGGTGTCTTAGCTTTATCATGGAATATAACTATTCTTCATTAGCACTATTATCTGGCCAGACAACAAATTTACTACTTCTGAAATATTACCATGTTAATCATCATCAAGCCTTTGATATACAAAAAAGACTTCTCTAACAGGCATAAATGATGTGGTATATTATTGGTCAATGTCCTGCTAAATTTAATTATTTAGGAACCAATTTACTGATAGTTCACTCCGCTGAGATTCATTATCTTCTCCACCAAGTACATTTACCAAACTATTAATGGCAAAAGATAGGGCTGAATACAGCGGTACCTCTGAAGTATTTAAATATTTAATAGCATTGCATAAAATTAAAGTAAACCTCTGTTTTAACAGAACACAAGCTGCAAGGCCTGAAGGAAACTTTAGGGAATGATTAATAAATTGCCTTTCATATCTTTAATGGAGTTTATAAAGATCAGACTTGATAGGATGAACAGCCATTTCAAAATAACAATAAAATATAATGCAATAATAACATTTTAACCTTTTCCCAAATTATTCTTCTTACTGTTGCCATCAGAGTTGACACTAACAGGATTTTAGTTTAATACTAAATATTCTGAATATTACTTGGAAATTCTGGCAGCTGTTCTGAAATTGACTCTGCTCTCCTTAAGTTCACAATGCATTCATTTATGAAATGAATCGCTGATAAATTTTTACTCTCTTAAAAATGGCATTTTGTAATCTCACAAGACCTTAAGCTGTTTTTATTTGGAAATAGATCTGCTCTGATACAGGATATGCTTGCCTGTGTCACATCCTAAATGGTTCAACTTCTGAAGTTGATTGTCAACTCAGTAGAATGCAATATGCATTTCGCTATTTTCTTTCAACAAGTTAAATTGTATCTCAGAGATTTGGGAGCTCTGGTCACTGTTTAAAATGAAGAGGAACTAAGGCATGACACTACAGGCAGAATAATGAGAAGGAAATAAGATTGATACAGAAAAAATGGCAAAAGAGATCGGTAAATAATGGTCTGGTCAATTCCCTTTTTCAAGATTAATTTTAAGCAGGTCTTTCTTTCTGCACCTTGTCTGTCTCTCTCTCTTGTCTTGGACGCACACACACGCACACAGTTCACCAAGATGCTACAATGAGGAGCAGCCCAGGCTCTATCATTTCATATAGCTGTGCTTGGATATATTTATTTTTAATAAGTGTATTTATATGTTCAAGTTTTTTTCTTTTTAAAAAAGTTATAGAAGGCTTACATATGGGAACATTAAAGCAATATTTTCCAAGTGGTGCAAGATTTATACCCTCCCTCAGTTCTTCTACTATGCCCAGGCCTTTGGTGAGTGTGATTGAAGCCCCCTTCCAGGTAATATGGTTGCCTTCTTGTGGCTGCCTGGTTTTTGCCATCTTTTGTTCCTTGTTTTTACTACTGTATTATTTTATGTGTTTTTATCTGTGAACCACACAGACTCACTGGGAGTTGGGTGGTGTAAAAATGTCACATATACATATATGGCCTAAGGAAAAACCTTTGGTCAGCTGGAGAAATATAGAACAACATTAATGATTTTAAGCACTGCCAAATTAGCAATAGTTCTATTTTAGTTACAAGAAAGATTCCATGAACCCAGTGAAATACTTCAACATGCACAAAATGAGCAGGGGATTTCTAATTTCCTATATTTTCTGAGGATTCTCAACAGTGCATGCACCATATTGAAAGAAATGGGATGGCCTTTCCACATCAAACTACATCTCCCATGCAAAAGATTGGCAATGCAGCATGCAAGCTTTATTATTCTTAATATGAAGTGATTTTTTTTTTTTTTTGGTCCTTTGGTTATCCCAATGAAGGTTCTAGAGATGATCAAGTTATCAAGACTTTTTTAAAAATAAAATGCTTTTTATGGGTAAAATTCAAAGTATACATCAATGTATACATCCTTTCAAAAATGATGCCTTTCATCTGTCAGGAAATCCAACCAGTTGTTTCTCTAGCTGAAATACTTTTGATTCTCTTTCCAGTAGGTTTTTCCCAGTGCTTGTATATAATTTGCCTTCATTTCAGCTGCCTTCCTATGAGGCCTTGCTTTCTAGAACCATGAGATAATTTGGAGATTCCCCTCCTAGATTTGAGAAAGACTTCTGACCTTTAAAGGGGATGCCAGGATCAGAAATAAGCACTGCCTGTCAACCTCAGGAGCCGGTGTTCTGCTGTCAGAAACTCCATCAGGAAGGGATGAGATGGGATAGGGAGGGGAGGGGAGGGGCAGAAACAGGTAAGGTGGAGCTGGGAGTAGTTATGGATGGAAAGAAGCCAAGGCTATCTCGGATCCCCAAATGCCAAACTGGGAGATAGTTTAGACCTAGTGTTTAACATGGTAGTGGAAGGGAATAAAGAAAACCTAGCAACATACCTGGAGAAGAGAAGAAAAACAACTCTCACCATCAGGTTTTTAAAATTCCAGCTTTTAACACTGGAGCACTGCAAGAAGTGACTTAGGATATTCCTATCAAAATTAAAGAAAACCATGAAATTTATAATAATTACATGGTCAGAAAACACATTTTACATAACTGGAATGCTTGGTTTCTTATACACATTGATAGCATGCAAACTGTTGAGGCTGTGTTGTTGGTTCATGTACCAATGTGTTTTTGTTTGTTTGCTGATGACACTCTCCCTGATATTCTTACTTATTTTATTCTGTGCAGGAACATGCACAAAAATCTTTGAAGTTGATGTTAATTCCCTCAGTAAAATTCATCCTGATTCTTGTGAAGTGTATGAACAGACAGCTAATCGAGCAGCTTTTTATTTGATGAACTCTGTTTTTCTTCTGTTTGAGCCTATTATTTGAATTCTTTTGGGGAAATGCAAATGTTGCTGTTACATACCTCTGGGTCTTTTGTTCCTGGGTGTCTCTAAGTTTGGCAAAAAGGGTGATTGTTGAAGCAAAAGGTGGTTAAAAGAATTATTCTTAGGTGTAATAAAATGAAAAGCATGCAGGTGGTGCTATGGGAATTACTTTTGAAGGGTAGCATAGAATATTTAATTATGAATAAGGTACAACTTAAATGTGGCATAAATGAGATAAAGTAGAAAGAAAACTCTTTGGAACACACAAGCTTTGTTTCCTAACACAAGCTAAGAATGCTAATAAATACAAACCAAATCTAAATAATTCCAAGAATTGTTTATCTATCACTACTTAAAAAATCAAAACTTTGTCCAATTAAATAATCAATTATTATAGTATGTAATTCATTTTAAGTCTGGAGCCTAATTTTCACCTCAAGTAAAAATAAGAAAATAGAAACATTTTGGACAGAAGTTTAAGGGAAGCAAACTTTCATTATTGCTGTAGAATGCCATGGACTATTTTTCAAGTTGATATACATTAATATCGTTACAGAAAATCACTGGAGAGATTGGGAAGCATAAGCATCAAGCTGTGTCATTTAAAATGGGAGCAAAGCAAAGGATTAAGATATTATAATTATACATGGAATACAATAATTTCTGCACTTGAATATTCATTCAATAAAATTGAATCCATAATAAACTTCATATATGTGAACAGCCTTGTTTATATATGTACTGCTCCCTTTTACTATTTCCATCTGTAGCGAATGAGCTAAGAATATGTTTTAAAACAAACACACACATTATTCCTAATAGTACCTTTCAAATACTTCCTGTACCTTTGGGGAATTTATTAGCTTATTTCTCCTTTTCTCGTGAGCCTTGCCTTCCTCTTTTTCCTTCAGAAGTATCTTATTGAATTCTCAAAAAATGACACTTTCTAATGACAAAGAGCAATATTTCATAACAAGTTTTATATCGGGTGATGCTTCAATGTATCTTTCATTGTATGAGTATTAATATATTAAAATACAAATTGACATTGGGGATATTTGTGAGTCTTTCTCATTTACTTTTAGAAAAAGTCTTGACCCTTAATCAGCTGAAGAGCACAGGGTGTTCTGGTAAACCAGAAAGCTGTACAAGGTCTAGAAGAGTTAAACTCCTGTTAGGGTTTCTAGCTGAGCTAGAATAACTAAACATTGCTATCTACAATTTCTAAATTAACCTCATAGATGGGTGGCTGTGTCTCCTGCAGATGCTTTGTTAAAATGCTTTCGCTTGCTACTTTCTGATACAAGCAGACACCAGCCAACAGAGTGCAGCCCTGAATTTCGTTTTCATAAGCTAACAGATATGGCTCTTGTGAGTATATTTAGATTTTGAAAGAAGTTGAGAATTTTTAATAGAGGTCTTTGTGACATGATGCAATTATTTTTTAAAGGGTGGGAATAATATTTACCTTTATCTCTGGGTGTGTTTATGTGTGAATATTTATAGACAAACTGCATTTATATACTGTCATAATCAAAACTGACCCCTGGTACTTTACAACATCAATGAAAGTACAAACATACAATAAAATCAGATGAAAATCATATAATGTAACAGTATAAAACTATGGCATCTACCCCCAACCCAATACCTATAACCACTGAACTTCAGACAGCCTCTAGAAAAGCTACGTCTTCACTGTCTTTCTCAAGGATACCCAGCCTGAGCCTTAGAAACTGTTCCACAAGATGGGGGCCATCAATATAGGGCCTTTACTCATCTGTCTTTACGTACGTGGGGAATTTTCAGCATATTTACTTGAGATGACCATACAGGATATATTCCATGTGAGGAAAGTCAGCCTGAAGATACCTGACAGCCAGATATGTGGACCTTTAAATATTAAACCCAGCACATTGAATTGTATCCAGAAATCTACTGGAAACCAGTGCAGTGCCTGCAATTTTAGCATTATGTGGCTGTAACAGCTCTGATCTCCCAGCATGCGGGCCACTGCATTCTCCACTGATTGTAGTCTTCATAGTAAATCTGATATAAAGCACATTCCAATTCTGTAGCAATGGTAGCATGGGTTGCATTGCCAGGTAGGGCCATAAATGGCACAGCAGCTGGCAATGGGCAAAGACTGCCGTGCAAACCCTGCAGTAGCCACCAGAGGAGTGATACCCACCCAGAGTTAAAACTGGTGCAGATAAAATGCCAGGTGCTTTTGGGATTCAGCTTCAGCCTGTTCCAACCTATCTTGATTCCTACAGCCTCCAGAAACTGGGTCAAGACCTCTAAGGCATTTCCAGACCAGGATGGAGATACACAACTGGATATCATCAGTATGCTGCTAATATCTCACCCCAAACTGATCAGTAATTTCTCCCAGCAGAAATTACTTCCTATTTTTTGCTATTAGAAAATAGGAGTGAGATGACTGATCTCTGCAGTGTCCCACAAAAGAATGGCCACTAGCAGACCTCTCTTCCTCTACCAATAATTAGAGACACCAGCTGTAAAATAGTGCCTCCTATTTCCAGCCCTCTAAGGAAGTTGAGCTGGATACCATGGCTGATGGTATCAAGTGCCATTAAAAGTCAAGAAGGATGACATCCTCCCCTGTAAAGGTCAAGGTAATCCACCAGAGCAATCAGTGCTGTTTTCATGCCTAGGCTTGAACCCAGACAGGAAGATATCCAGATAATTTGCTTCCTTTCAACCATTATGTAGCAGAAAACTACCATCTTCTCAGCAATCTTCTCTAAAAAGCCAGGAAGGTGTGTGTTCAAGATTGCTGCATCCAGGAAGGCCTCTTCAGGCAGGGCCACCACTATCATCAGCTTTAAGTCATCCGGCATAATCTCTTCTCTCAAAACAGCCATTGACAACCTCCTATACCCAGCTACTTACAATCCACCAGCGACCTAAAGAAGCCAGGAAGGACATGGATCCAAATCACATTTAGCAGACCCCTCAGTAAATTTGAGTGAATTCATAATCAAACTGCTGGGTGCAAATATGTCACAATAATTTCTACTTACATCACCATATTGCTACCCATATTATGTAGTTATATAGCATGATTTGTAGTTGTTGGGTTCCTGTGCCATATATTTGTGTGAAAGTATGAATGAACAGGTATGAAGGATGAAATAACTCAGTGTGTCACAAAGGCAGGAGGATTATTCTAGTAGATATTACTACAAGAAATTACAACAATGTGGGTGTGAGGGCTAGAAAGACCAATGGCAGACGCAGAAAACCTGAAACTAGACTAGTCTTTTATGATAACCATGCATGGATATCAACCAACCACCCGACTGAGAAACAACCAAGTGTCAGTCTGTTGAGGTGCATGGGTGGCTGAAGGAGATATAAAATTTGAACCATGGAGCTGTTATATATAGGCTTATAATTGGCAGTTGCTGGTTTTCTCCTGTAATCATGACTTTTGTAGAGCCTGTAATAAAACTAGCTTATCAAAAAATGTTTTGGAATCTCTGCCTGCTAGCCTTCAGGTGTGAAGCCTGGGTGAATAAAAAAACCTTGTAAACCTGTTTATCTGGGTGTTGGTTAAAGACCAGAACTCATCCTCCCCAGCAACTAGCACCCAGATAAGCAGAGATTAACATGAGGCAAACAATCTAGCAGAAAACAATACCCTAATCAAGGAACTACCAAGGAGAAAACCACACCTCCACCAACGCTGGCAGGCAAGCTACTGTATGTATACAGGGAGCAAGCCCCACACTCACTAGCACTGATGATATCACAGAGTTGGGTAATGAAACATCTGCAAGCAAACAATCAAGCTCAGAGAGCACCAAGGACTCCACAGTTCAACCCTGAGCTACATATATTCTGTTCTATTGGATTTTAGTTATGCTTACTTTTGAATAAGTACATGTAATGTTGTAGCCTTAAGTTCTCTTAAATATGATTATTTATTAAATTAATAGTTTCTCAGTATTTTGATTGTAAAATTATTTTTAAGATGTCTCTATTGAGTACCAATTCTGATTATACATAAGCATTTTCTCACTGAGTATGTGTAATGATCTCTATATAACAAATATAGATTGACATTGATCAGCACAGAAAGTCTGGGAGAGATACTTATTGTCTGGGGAAAAAAATATATTTTTTTAAATTGGCAGCAAAAATAATTATATTTCCTGGTGAGAGCTGGTCACCATTTCAGAAAGTGATAAATAATAAGTCTCTTGGACAGGATTTTTCTTATTATTTTTTATTTTGGTACCCTTACAGCTGTAATCATGCTTCTTGTCAGGTACTGCAAAGATAAAGACAAATGACCTCCATAGCTATACTGTCAATGCATTTTGATATAAACTGAAGAATAGCATGCCTTTTAGGAGGGAGTATTTCACTATTTGTCCTGTTGTAGCCAGAGAAGAAAGAGCATCTTGTTTCAACAAGGTCCTCAGGGCAGGAAACATATGTGTTGGAGGGTGCTTGGGGATTGTGATATTTCTATTCGTTTTCATATTCACTGTATATGAAAGTACTGTAAGTAGGACTGTATCAGGAATGAGCTTCCAATGCACACATTCATGTTTGTCTTAGAATTATAGTATGTGTGCTGTGGAAGGGACCTAGAAGTCATCTGGTTTAATTCCTTTCCCATAAATCATCCCTGATAGGTGGTAATCCAGTCCTAGTCTGAAAACCTCTAGTGAAGGAAGGTCTGTCTGTACTCTAGACAGAATATTCTTCTGCTTAACAACTCTTACCATCATGGAATTCTTTCAAATATAAATCCTGAATCTGTTTTCTTTTTATTTCAACCCTTTGAGCATAGATTGTAACAGTTTGAAATGACCTTGAAAATTCAGCTTTCACCCAGTTCCAGTTGTCACCTAGTACAGGAATACATTAAATGCCCTTTGTTTAAACATGTCCCACAAAGAAGAGTCCACCATCTCTTAAGGCAGTCTCTGCCACAGTGGAACACCTCTTACTATTAGAACGTTTTCCTGTTCTGACAAAATATGCCTCCTTGCAATTTATATTCTTTGTTGATTATTCTGTACTTTGGAACAACTTGGAACAATTCTGCCCATTTTCCACCTGACAGCTCTTCAGATTATTGAAGTTAACCATCATGTCTTCCTATAGTCATTTATTCTCCAGGCTAAACTTAGCCAGTGACTCCAACAGTTCCTCATCAGGTTTTCCTTTCAGGCTGTTTATCATCTTGGTTGTTCTCCTCTTGGTCTAGTTTGTTAATGTCCTTTCTAACATGTGTTCCAAACTAGATGCAGTATTCTAGATATTGTCTGACCAAAGAAGAATAGAGAGGAAGTTTGACTTTTCTTAATCTTGATTGCATTGCTTACTTTTTTTCCTTTTGCTCTTCATTACACTGGTGGTTCATAATCAACTGATACTCCAGTCATACTCCTGGATTCTTCTGACATGCTTCTCCAATGCTAGGTCGCTCCAGTCCAGAACTTAGGTATTTAATGTTTTCCTACCAAGATGCTTAATTTTATGCTTGTCACACCTCAACATGATCCTGTTGGATTTGGCCCATTGTTCATGCCTGGCAAACTCATTTTGAATTGTGATTTTGTCCTCTGATTTATTAGTCTGTTCCCTTAACTTGGTGTCATCTTCAGCTTGACACTCCCACTTGATACTTCCCTTCAGGTGATGCAGAATCATTTATGAGGATTGACTCAACATAAAAATCACTGGACTGAAAATGATAATCACATAATTCTTGCTGCTGGAAAACAGCTAGATTTTTCACTATGTTTAATGGGGTCCAGTGCCAAAAGCATTTGGCATGGATGTAGGAAATTCATATTTAAATTCCAACGCAGCAATGACATGCCAGACTGATCCCAGCATTATTTTTTTACAGTTTGAATATGAAAAGTATCCTAGTTTAAATGGTAAAATTATTACTGTTTGAGAATCATGGACTTTGAAAAGTCAATCTTCTGCAGTAAACATGGGGGGAGTATTTTGATCCTTCTTTCCTGATTGCCCAATTATATTTTTATTACATTGACATGTACTTCTACAATTTGAAGTTCATGATGCTATATAGGTATTTTGCCATTTAAACCTGGATGCTTTTCATATTCCACTTTTAAAAATGTTAATTGTGAGGTACTGAATAGGTTTGAACAAGGTACTATTTTAACCTGTTATGTATGAACCTTATGAAAATAAGTTGTTACTCTGAGCTTTTCACACATAAACATATCAGATCATTTAAATCAGCTGCTGGAGCAGATAGCATGCAGAGTCTGTCATTCTCCTCCTGACCCAGCTTATTTGGCAGATTTCAGTCTTCTAACTTAGCTGAACTCCTGCTTTAGAAGATCAAACAGAAGAAAAATGTCAAGAGAAGAAGTCTTATGTAAAGGCAAAAGAATTACAGACTATCTCAACCATAAATATATGAATCTTAGTACTCCTCCAGCAACAAGGAGAAAGAAATCAACAATGAAGGTATCTAGAGTGAGGCACCTTAGATAAGTTATTGTGACTCTTGACTTGATCAAGTGCTTGATCAGATAACTCAAGTAAGAACTTAAACTGAAAAAAGAAAAGCCTATAACATTGTTAGAGGACTTAGCAAGTATGTCTGAACAAATTAATAAGCAGTTTAAGGAAATATTAAAGTAAATGTGTGACAGCTCAAACTAAACATTCTATAAAATTCTAGCATACAGAATGGAAGAGGTGTACAGACTGATTCAAGATATTCCCCTTTAACATCCTCGAAGGCATTTGCAAACGTTATAGAACTGACCAAATGAAAATGTGGAAAGACAAAGGTTTATACAAAATAAGAATAAGATCTTAGGGAAGAGGTTTTTGATGAATTGAAGATTACTACTAAACAAAGAAATACATTTACACAAAATTAGGAATATTACATATATTTGATGGAGAGAATATGAGGTAAGAAGCAAGAAATATATTATAAGTCTACTTTCAGCAGCTAAATTATTAATTGCTCAATATTGGAAATACTTGGATGATTTATTAATTGAAAAATGGCAAAGTAAAATTTTGTCAGCAGCTCTCCTTGAAAAAATATCAGATAAATTTCATATATTGAAGAAATAGGATTTGACCCATCGTTTTACAGGATCTGGAGGGAATATATTTGTTTTATAAATGAAAATACATCTATCAACTCACAAGATATGCAGAAATTATAATATGATCTGTAAAAGATGACAACATTTTGATGCTAAACTGATAAACTGTAATGCTATTGTTTAAAATAAACTATATATGATAATTTAAGTAAAAATCAAATCTATACTTTCTGTGGTTATTTACAGTGCAGTGATTGTAAAGGCTGAAGCTA
Organism: Liasis olivaceus; assembly: GCA_030867105.1. NCBI lineage: Eukaryota > Metazoa > Chordata > Lepidosauria > Squamata > Pythonidae > Liasis > Liasis olivaceus. Next base: position 48,350,675 of record CM061355.1, on the reverse strand, counting down.
CAATTGTCTGAATGTGAGATGTTATAGTTTTGTAGATAAGTATTTATTGTGCCCCATGATGGTCATCGTATTTTTCTTCCACCATCCAGAAGTAAACAGATCAACTATCTAAACTTTAATGATTTTTTCAATCTTTTTTTTTAGAGGAGCAGATGGGACTGATGTTAATTGTTAAATTAAATTGCCATACGGATATGAAATCACACACAGCCCATTAGTTAACACTAATTTTTAATAGGTTTTATCTTGTTATCACAACTATAGTTGTCATGATCATCTGCTTGATCATCTTGCTTTCAAGAAATTTATAGTCTAGGATACCACTGGTAACATATGGTGTAAAAATAGACTTTGCTACCTGATTTTAAAAGCTCTTGTAAAAAGACACACAAAAAATTGCAGTATTAATGCTCACTACTTGAGTCCAGTACTGGGTACATAACAGGAGGTTGAAATGGGATATGTTTTCTTTTCTGCTGTTCTAATGGGTTAAGGATTGTAATTGTCTTATAATTCCTTTTAGCCAGTGCCTTTTATGTTAAGAGTCCATAACTGTCAGTGCTGACAAAGGTACTGTAAAACAAAAAAAGAAAAAAGGTATACAGTACTGTTAGAACCAGGCCTAGCCCTTCCATAAGCCACAGCGAGACGCTCATTCCAAGCAGACTATTGGAAGCAGTAGTGGAATAGTGTTCCTTCTTCCCACCATGCTGATCCAGAATCAGGCACCAGAATGACTATACCCCCACTATGCTAGTTCTGCCTCCATTTATGGAACAATAGGATCAGCAACCTCATACACTGTAAAGTCCTGCTTTTAAGTCCTTCAGACTTCTTCCTAGAGGATCACATCTTGGTCCCCTTCTCTTCAGATTAAAACTGAAATTCACCAGGAGAAAATGGTGGCTGATGCCCAGTCGTGCACTTCGTGGCCATGAGCTTCTAGCTCTACCAGGTGGCAGATGGCACCTTTGATACTACCTTTGGGCAACATCAGCCTCCAGCCTGACTAGTTTCTATGGGGATGGAGCTTATACAGGCCTCTCAAAAGTCTCACTTAGTCACATTGTGAAAGAGGTAATCAAGTCCCACAAAATTTGAATGGACTTTTCTGTGCTATTAGCAAAAGTAATATATTATTTTAAGTTAGCTTTAGATCATGTTTATATGTTGGCATGGATTAATGAGATTTAGGAATCACTCTCCACCTACCAGGTACTTGGGATAAAATGTAAAAAAAACAAACGTTTAAATATTACAAAAAAAAAAAAAAAAAAACCAGAAAAAAATATTGATGTGATACAATACAATCTTAGAGTAGAATTAATATTTCAAAATACTAAAAACCCAGTGGAACAGAACCAGTCTTTACTAATTAAAGTAAAATAATAAAGGGCCAATCTTGTGTTACTCAGGGGTGTGTCATACAAAGAACTTTTCTTGCATTTGTAAGTTTCCATCATGTGAAAAGGAAACATAGCTTAAAAATCAGTTGGCTCATCCAGAGCATAGTTGAAAAGCAAAACGGAAAATATACATTCTTTGGGTGGTTCAAAACAAGGCCTTCCTATACTGTTTAAAGGATGGACATTTAACTTTAGCACTTATCTGGGCTGGTGAATGGTAGAGAATAGTGTACTTCCTATCCATCTCTACCACACCAGTTTTCCATAAGATTGTAACCTACCCATAAATACACATCTCACTATTTCCCTTTGGGGTAAGCAATGTTTATTAAAAAGGAGAAGCAGTGGCCAAAGGAATTTAAAAGCAAGGGTAGGAGGAAAAGAAAGGAAGAAATCTAAATCCAGTTTACATCAACCCCAATCACAGTACCTTTCCGTAACTTTTCCTTTGCTATCCATCCTTGCCTCCCCAAACTCCAATGGTAATTTCTTCACACATTTCCTATTTTCAATGAACATTCAGCCAAGATACACAAATTCATCTCTTTTCTAATTTTCCATCATTTATGTATAATTTACTATCACTCCTTTTTTCCTGTCAAAAACCACAGCCTTAATCTCAATACATTAATTTATACTTTAATGCAGCTCATTGCATCATACAATCTCAGTCAGTTTATTACAGTCTTAGACCAGTACAAGAAGTGTGTCCATGAGTGATCTGTGAGCACTTAAAAAATTATCTAATGAAATTAGTAAACACCGTTTGAGGCAAAATTAAAATACATCTATAAAATAACCTTACTAGAACCTATGACTAAAGTCCAACATTATATAATCGAACATTTTCAGCACATCATTAGGATTCTCTGCCAATAGCACATTATCTGCATACAAAAGTACATATGCGTTCATGTTTCTAACCAACACATTTGTACATAGATTCATTCATACATTAAACAAGCAAAGGGACATCACAGATCCATGTCTTACTCTCTGCTCAATGTTGAACCATTCTCTAAGCATTCAGTTTATTCTTACTTATGTCTCACTTTCACCATAAGTGATTTTTACTGCATTCAACAACCAACTTTCAACTTCCCATTTGGCAAAATGTTCCATACTTAAAGCGTATTTGTTTTTTTATCATATGTTTCTCTGAATCAATGAAGTTGCAATAAACTTTCTCAATTACTTGCTGAATAATAAAAATGCTTTGTCCTTTCCAAATGTTGGTGATTATCACAACTTACATCCTTATCAGAATTCTTCCAAACACCTTTCCAGGTATACTAACTAAGGTCTCTGTTGTTTTTACATTAACTTTGGCTATCTTTCCCTTTGAAATAATGCTGCTGCTGTTCCCCTATACAATCTTCAGAGGTATATGCAGCCTTTACATGCACATACACATTAAACTAGTCAGACAGCTATTCTATAAGCAAACCACACCCATATTTTAACATTTCTCCAGTTTTACTGTCTACACCTGAAATCTTACTATTTTCACATTTTACAGCCTTTATTACTTACTTTTCATTAGTATTTTCTAGGAGACAATCACTTGCAGCATTTGTTTCAATTATGTTCTGTAACTTCTCACTGTAATTCTCATAAAAGATCTCTAGAATACCCCTTCCATCATTCTTTCACTGTAATTTCATCTGAAGCCATTTCATCACTTTCATTTTTAATTGCATTTGCTCTGTTGGAGACTCCTTGTTTAGCCCCTTTCACTCACATTTGGAATCAATATAGATTTCATTTCAATAGAAGAGAATATATGTAGCTCTGGGTTGAACTGTGGAGTCCTTGGTGCTCTCTGAGCTTGGTGTTTGATTGCAGATGTTTCTTTACCCAACTAAGTAACATCATCAGTGCTAGTGAGTGTGGTTTTTCTCCCTATACATAAACAGTAGTTTGCCCTGTCAGTGTTGGTGGGAGTGTGGTTTTCTCCTTGGTAATTCCTTGATTAGAGTGTTGTTTTCTGCTAGATTATTTGTCTGGTGTTAATCCCTGCTTATCTGGGTGTTAGTTGCTGGGGAGGATCACCCCCACCAACACTGGCAGGGCAAGCTACTGTATATAAATAGGGAGCAAACTCCACACTCATTAGCACTAATGATGTTTTCTAGTCGGGTAATGAAATGTCTGCAAACAAACAGCCAAGCTCAGAGAACACCAAGGACTCCACAGATCTCACTTCTACTTCTCATAAAGGAAGGCTCTTTCTGATGAAATCTGAATTTTTCTTAATCTGTGCTTCTGAGTTCTTTTGTGAGGCTTGCATTTGCCTACTCTTAGCCTACAAACCTGTGCAATCCCTTTCCTTTTGGCAGAATGTGCTGATGGACATGTTGCTTCTGTTTATGTAGGCAGGTAATGTGCAGCACTTCCTACTTGTATGTATGTGTGTGTGTATACACACACAGACACACACCTTGTAGCACATGGAAAAAGATCTTGAATATATCAACAGTTATAAAAGAAAGTTATTCACTCTGCAACTTAAATATTTTAAAAAAGCAATCCCAAACAAAACAAAATAAGTAGAATTCAGAAAAGGAAAACCACAGCAATATATTTCATTAAAAATTGAGATATAAATTTCCAGATGCTTGGAAATGCAAAGGCACAGCTGTCACTTTTGCTGACACTATGGGGTCTGACATAATGTCAGTCTTAACTTTGAATTACTGGCTTTGGTTGGCTCATGTTCTCTCCGTGAGGCACAATTTAAATGTACTTTTTGTCTCTGAATATAACCATAGCTCTTATATTGTCAATAATAATAGGCTTCTTTTTTGCCCCCTTAGGGCAAGCACTCAAACAAATGGCATGTGAATCAATAAATACCTTAGATTGCTATATTTATTCATGAGATGTGTATCTCTTTCAAATTCCTTAGGGAAAAAAATCCTTAATTCTTAATCTCATCATATTGGATTGACTGTTTATCAATTTTAAATTAGACCTGATTTCTTACCTGAAAATGAATCTGGAGAAGAGGGGTATTATTTAGTCTTTCTGTGTCTCATTTAATTCCTGCTCTTCCCCCTTTTTTGTTTTCTTAACAGCAGCATCCCAGGTAAAAGAGCACATGCTAAGCATAAGGCAAACCTATGGCAAAAAATGCGTATATCGATTTGCTTGCATTTGGATGTTCTGTAAGCCGAGCTGCTATCTGCATAAGAAAGGCTGTTCTGTAACCTCACCAATGCTTGGCTTCTCATCTGATTGCCTTTGTTTCCTCCACCTCTCTCTTTTGTTTTATTGCTGGCTCATTGGCAGCTGCTCAGAGTGTAGAGCAGGCTGGTTGGACTGAAGACAATTATTTTTCTAGGGCAACAAAGGTACTTATGAACCCTTAAGCGTAACCAATGAACCTGATGCCATTGATGCCCTTCTTACAGCTTGCTTCCTGGAAAATTCATGAATAATATTTTGCTTGGGGCTCATTTGAATAGTCTCACCATTCATTAACTACAGCTGTAAGGCAAGGAATGACAGAGTTCAAAAAGCAAACCAAGGGAATATATTAGTAATAAAATTATCCCACAGCCTTCAGGCATCTTCCCAATCTCTCTTTTCTCTCCACCTAAATTCATAGCACCATTAGTTAAAACAACAGCTTTGTCATTTGCAAGTATCAGAAATGCTGAATTAATATTTGCTCTGTTCAGTTGGGCACAGATATGCAATATCTACATTCCACATCTCTGAAAATTTGCAAGGAATAAAACTCTGAAATGCCTTGGATGTTTTTCCCCATGAAATGTATTGCTACTGCTGAACTGTCAACCCAGTTAGTGTCTTTAAATCTAACGAAGTGTTTGTTCTTCTTGAAAATTTAACACCGATACCTGTATTTTTCTATAGGCAATAAACGGTGTGAAAATGTAGCATTCAGTGATGCAAATGGGTCTACCCTTTACACACTTCTTCCTATTAAAACCTAATGAAGAAGTATATTTGTATTTGCTATGCAAATGACAATCATTTGCCCATTAAAAATGCATCTTTTGTCAAACAGGTGACATGGTCTGAAAACCCATCTGCTAATATGAATTAAAGCAAGCAGCCAGCATAGGAGGGGATTGTTGTGTTTAGGTTGTACAGTGTGAGCATGCTAGAATGCTTAAGGGTTACCAAAGTGTTGACACGTTTAGTACAGTTTTCATCACTATCTTTGCTAAATAAAATAAACTACCTAACAGGGCTCTGGAGACTGGAATACTGCCTGTCCTTCTCTACAAATCAAGAGTATTTTCATTCTTTAATATTTATCAGCTGCATCCAGAATGAAATATATAATCTCTCCATTATTACAATATGTATTTCACCCTCATTCAGTGGATAGGTGACTTCTTGAGCAAGCAATTATTTAAATTTATTTCCTATTTTACTTTTACATGGATATAACAAAGAATTTGGAGAACTCAGGGAAATAGAAATTTGTTACATACATTACAATAGTATGAACCTGAAATGTTTGGTTTGTTTTTAACACAGAGCTTATCCCAAGCTTTTAAGATGGGCTCTAGGAATTGCTGAGAAATGTCCCAATACAAATCACTAAGATAATGGCCCAGGTTATTTTTACGGGATATATCTTATCACCTCTGCTGGCAAACAAGACATACTAAAAAGTATTCATATTTCTTTCTTGTGACAGCAGGCCCAAAGGCTGAACATACAACTTATTACTCATAGCTATAAGAAAGTTAGACTGAGTTTTAAAAAAGATAGTAATTACCATTGATGCTAGATGCCCAAGATTTCTGCAAGTCATCATATGTAAGAAAATAGTTTAGGGCAATGTGAATCAAGGACTAGGGGAAAAAAGTAGAAATCATGTGTTATCATTATTGAACTCTATATAATTCTTAATTCAGACCCACTGCATCATTTGTAATGCATGCTTCTACAGCAGTTGGCTTTGGATCATTCTCCACTGGTATTACCTGATACTATAAAACAAAAATTTTGAGTAGCACAGGTCAAACTAACTGATGTTTTAATCTGACATCAAAGTTCCAGGGAAACATTTCACCTTTTGCTTTTATGAGCACCTTGCTCAATTCTCATAAATCTGTGGTGAAGAGGTATAACAATCAATCTCTTCATAGTTCCAAGTTTCACAGTTCTTACTGTATATTAGAGCTTGAAAGAGAGCCTGCATGTTATGCTGCAGCCATATGTAATGAAGCCTCCCTACCAGTGTGTTTTTAAAAGTTACTTGAGTAGAGGTTTGCTTTCATTTTGAGATAACTAAAAGTAAAGTCTCCTTTGAGCTTCAAGCTTCATTCTGATGACTCCATAGGCATGTATACATAGTTTTCTTGGCAGCTATAGAGAAACGCCAATGTCTTATTCAACTTTCCAGTTCTGATCCTGGTTAGCTTCTTGAGTTCATCCTAGATGAATTGGATAGTTGAAGTGAATAGGCTCATTTGGTCCAGTTTGGACTTACATTGAAATAAACACTAAGAGAGGCAAACCGGCATAAATGGGAGGCCATCCTCAGGTGCAATTTTCCTGGTCATTACGGTACTTTACATGGAAGAATCGGTAGGTCATATGAGGTTACTAATGTAATTTGACCCTAAAAGGAGATCTGAAGTGTGATTTCGTCACTTCAGACTTGCACCTGATAAAAATAAAGCAACAGAGGTAATGAACAGTCAGTGAATATTGAATATTTCCAATAATGGTGATAGCAGGAATTGTATCTATCCAACATAGAGGTGGTAGTAGATTGGAATTAGTATTAGTAAATAAGTATGATAGTCTAGTGCTAAGTATATTTCACCTCTAAATGTAGTGTAGCATTTGTGGCCTACCTAGCACAAAATAGTCTGGCTATTCTTTACACACTCTAGTAAAATACATAATTAACTACTATAATGTTTTAAAGGACCCATCAATTCCTGGCAAATAGAAGGGGTAGAAATGGAAGCAGTAACAGACTTCATTTATTTGGGCTCCAAGATCACCGCAGACGGAGACTGCAGCCATGAAATTAAAAGACGCTTGCTCCTTGGGAGGAAAGCTATGGCAAACCTAGATAGCATATTAAAAAGCAGAGACATCACCTTGCCAACAAAGATCCACATAGTCAAAGCTATGGTTTTTCCAGTAGTAATGTATGGCTGTGAGAGCTGGACCATAAAAAAGGCTGAGCGCCGAAGAATTGATGCCTTTGAACTGTGGTGCTGGAGAAGACTCTTAAGAGTCCCCTGGACTGCTAGGAGGTCAAACCAGTCAATCTTAAAGGAAATCAACCCTGACTGCTCATTGGAAGGATTGATAATGAAGCTCAAGCTCAGATACTTTGGTCACCTAATGCAAAGAGAGGACTCTTTGGAAAAGACCCTGATGCTGGGAAAGATTGAAGGCAAAAGGAGAAGAGGATGGCAGAGGATGAGATGGTTAGATAGCATCACTGAAGCAATGAGCATGAAACTGAGCAAACTCAGGGAGGCAGTGAAGGACAGGAAGGCCTGGCACGATATGGTTCATGGGGTCACAAAGAGTCGGACATGACTTAACGACTGAACAACAAATGCTTTAAAGCTGTTGAAAGCCATATAGAAATTTCAGCTGCTTTAGAATACTTGATTTAGATTATTCTTTGGGATTTGCCATTGTGAAATCTATCCTGCTTTTCCCTAATTGCAATTTAACCAATTAATTTTCATTTATAATTGTTTTAATGGTTGAGACTGGGAACGTGCATGAAACAGGGCATTTTGTTTTGAGCTTGAACAAAATACCCTATTCAGAACATTCCTTTGATTTTTTTTTTTTAATGGATAGGATAACAGTTCATGCTGAATACTTCAGCAAGCCAACATGCAGAAAAATTGGCAAAAGAAAAAAAAAAAGAAAATATTTTTGAGAACTTTCATTATTTAAGTATTGTTTCTTCCTCCTACTATGCTCTCTTCCTTGAATTCAAGTATAAATGTGTCTTGCCATGGGGACATGCTAATTGAAAGGAATATGAGGAGACATTTATTAGGCTGGCTCTCTTTAAGGTCTCTCTGAGTTTTTTCCTCTCTCACATGCATCTTACAAATCACTTACCTCTCCCAGGTTAGAAGGCCAACCTGGCAAACAATTAATTCCAGTTAGTCCATAAACACAAATAGGATTTCTTTCAGAAATGTTTTAAAGTAAATCTCTTATGTAAGCTGTGTACATTGAAACCTAATACTGCGGACATTGAGGAACATGGACTATCTCCTTCTACCCCCGTATTTAAAGGTTCACCTTCAGGTTTACTATTTTTCCCTTTTGACAGACTGGCACAAACAAACTAATAAACAAAAGAATTTTAGTTTTTACCTGTAGAGTGAGAAAATTAATTGCTGAAAAGTAAAGAAAAAAAGCAAAAAATTTCTGCCCAGGAGGTAGGTCCCATTTTGTGCAATCCTAATTGGGACTAAAGTCATCTTCTCCTGTATGAAGTGTCCCATTTCTGAAGTTCATCTTTTGCCCCAGATATCCCTATTTTCTGAACCTAGGCAGGCAGCAACTGACAAGTGTATAACCTTGTGAAGAAACAGTGCATTTTTATCTCTCTGCTTATGTCTCTTACAGTCTTCTGAAACTGCAATATAACCAAGTAGTCCAAAAACCTGATTCTATTACTATATATTGATTTCAGTCACTTGTGGCTGCTTTAGACTTGGCAGGGAAGCTTCAAGTTGGTAGATTCAAACAACTGGACAAGGGGAGGTCAATTGATGATGGTTTTCAATTGGAGAAGGAAGCTCATCTCTGAGAGGATCTTGCTGAGAGAAGGGGTAGTGGGTGAGGAGATCAAGCAGAGGTCTTGAGGAACTTCAGCAAATTGTCTTTCATATACTGAAATCATTCTAGAAATTGAATCAGCAGGACAAATATAAGACAGAGAAGGCTGCTTTATGGATCTGTTTCTAATTGTGACTGATTTGCTGAGATAAAGGTTAGGGAGATCTGATTTGATGGAAAAGCTATTAAAGCTTATTTGGCTGTAAAGATTCTAACATATGAAGAATCATGACTGCTTAAATGTACAGTTTACACATCAGGGTAGGACAACAAAAGGCCTACTACACTTGAGATTATGCATATGTTCTTGGCACACTAGACCCCAAAACTCTTTTGCAGTCCATTAAAAAAAAATTACAGACATGCTAGTGTCTGAGAATGCAGCAAAAGGTATACACAAATAGTCAAACAAAAACATCTGAAGCAGCTTAATATTAATAAATAATAAGAATACATAAAAATATAATTAATTAATTCTGCTAAAATAAGCACAAATAGTACCATGAACCATATGATTAACAAAGTAACCTTTAAAAATTAAAAATTAAGACATAATTCTAGTTATAGTCATGTAATAAATATATAATTTTAGCTGTCATTAGCTGTGGATTGGATTGTAACTCATTTTTAGGAGCTGATTTTGAAAATGTTAGTGCATGAGATGAATCTCATCTAGCCGTTTTTTCTTTCAATCTTAGCCAAGTTATTTTATATAACCCCAAACAGTTATACTACTAGGTGTGAAAAAAGAAAGATAGGAAAAAATATGGTTTATTTCAGAGGGCATTAAATCCACTGAAAGCCATGACATGATCTCACTTCAGTATAAAATTGGTCTATTTTTCAGCATTTTGTATTTAGTCCACCTATTTATATTTAATGTGACTTCAAATAGAAAGCAAGAATGTTGGGTTGCTAGAGAAATGATTCATTAGAACTGTCAAAACATCCCAAGGTTCTGCAATCTTGGCATCTTTAGTGAGCTCAGATGCTGGGTTCAGAACTTTGCAGTGAAATGAAATCTCTCCGCCTTCTATTCCTCATCTATTAAAAACCTTTAACTTGTAGAGTGGGATGGAATAAAAAATACTAGGGAAGTGTTCCAAAAGTATGTTTTTTTCCCCCTGTAGCCATGTCAAGCTATATATAAAATCAATTTTTTATCACCATGCTGCAAACTCTAATTTAAGCTCATATTTGTGTTCACTCAGGTTCACTTCTAGGCTTTCCCCACCAGTGGCCCAAGTATTGCTTTTGCTTTTTATCTGCTGGTGTTCCATGTTGAACCAAGATGAACCCCAGGAGTGGCAACTGACAGACGTGCCTACCACTTTGCCAGGAAACCCCTCAAGTATCTGACCCTACACCTTCCAGAATCATCAGATTCCCAGGGTGGACAATTCTAAAAGGTATCACAGTCTGTCTAGGTCCTAGGTGGTCTGAGGTGGCAGTCAGTTTTAACAGGACCAAGAAATGATCTGACTACAGCAAAGGGTTTGATACATGTACTGGGTTCTCCATTTTCTAATCACAGTACAGGGGCTTGGAGCAAAAATGACATCCAGTGCATGGCTGCTGACATGTGTTGGGCCAAAGTACTTGGTGGCCATGAACTCTATAACCTTTCCTGACCCAGCCTCCAGAGCATGGAAGTCCAAGTTATACAAGCCCCAAAGATAAGGGGACTCCAGACTAGAGACTAGATTAAGGAGCCTGGAGAAAGGAACCCTTTGGGAAGCAGGGCAGACAGTTCATCAGAATGTGTAGAGAATAAGGAAGATGAGCTTGGTGGAGATATACACAAAGCTGTTGCTGCTTGCAGGATTTGCCTACAACAATTTAATATGTTCCTTTTTTGGCATGTCTTTGTTTTGGGTGACTTATGGCTACCACCCCACATGTTGCCTTTTGCAACCCCTAAATCTGCCCTTCCCCAGATCTCTGATTTCCTGCAGAAGAGACAATGGTTCAGTGTCTCTTAAGCAGCTGGATCTGGCAAAGGGGCCACAGACACACACAGTGGGCCATACAAGGGGGCCACAAACACACACGCACAGACTGATTGATTGATTGATTGATTGATTGATTACATGCCATCTTCATTGTTGACTCTTAGCGACCATGTAGATAAATTTTCTCCATGATGATTTGTCCCTAACCTGGTCCTTCAACTCTACCAACAGCGCTCCCATCACCACTGTAACTGAGTTTATCCACCTTGCTGCTGGTAATCCTCTTTTTCTCTTTCCTTTCACCTTTCCCAGCATTAGAACCTTCTCCAAAGAGCTGGGTCTTCACATAATGTGTCCAAAGTAGGATAATTTGAGGCTGGTCATTTGTGCCTCAAGTGAGAACTCTGGGTTGATTTGTCCAATGATCCATCTGTTCATTTTCTTGGCTGTCCACTGTATTTTCGGGAGTCTTCTCCAACACCAAAATTCAAAAGTGTCAATACTCTTCCTACCTTATTTCTTTAAAGTCCAATTTATGCTTCCATAGAGTGTCATAGGGAATAGCAAGGCTTGCACAATTCTGACACTTTAGACACATCACAGCATTTGAATATCTATTCCAAGATCTTCATGGCTGCTCTGCCCAGTGCTAGTCTGCAGCATATTTTTTAACTGCTTGTTACTTTACTGCTGATGATTGATCCTAAAAGGCAGAAGGTATCCACCACTTCAATATCTTCATTGTCAATTCTAAGGCTGGTTGCTCTACCTGTTGTCATTAGTTTGATCTTCTTTATATTAACTTTGGTCCCATTTTTTTCACTGTGCTCCTTGACTTTTATCACTAGGGCTTGCAGATCCTTTGAATTTCAGCTATTAATGTCAGCATAACACAGCTTATTGATGTTTCTTCCTCCATTTTTAAAATCACACTCATCTTTTTCCAATCCAGCTTTCCTTAAAATATATTCAGCATATATATTATAATTCCTGAAAGCTTGGTATTCAGATAAGTCAGCCATCAACAGGTACATAGAGATAAACAACATTTACATACTATTCAAAGGAGACAATAAAAATGAAACAAAAAGATCAGAACACCTCCTCACCAGCAATCAACACTCAGATAAGCAGGGATTAACACCAGGATCAACACTAGACAAACAATCAAGCAGTAAACAATACCCTAATCAAGGAACTACCAACTCAGACAGACAATCAAGCAGTAAACAACAGCCTAATCAAGGAGCTATCAAGAAGAAAACTACACCCCCACCAACACTGACAGAGCAAACCCCACCCCCTTCTAGAACTGAAGATGTTACCTAGCCGGGTAATGAAATGTCTGCAAGAAAACAACCAAGCTCAGAGAACCCCAAGGACTTCACAGTTCAACCCTGAACTACATATATTCTCTTCTATTGATATTCAGCATATAGATTGAATAAATAAGATATCAAAGTATGCAGCCTTTTCGCACTCCTTTGCCAACCTGAAGCCAGTCTATTTTACCATGTTCCGTCTATACTATGGCTTCCTGACCTGTATATTAAGTTTCTCATGAGGACAATGAGATATTCTGGGATTCCCATTTTTCTAAGCACTTTCCATAACTTGACATGATCAACACAATCAAAGGCCTTTCTCTAATCAGTGAAGCACATAGTGACTTCTTTCTGATATTCTTTGGCTTTCTCAATTACCCAGCAGCCATCAGCAATAATTTCTCATGTTCCTCAGTCTTTTCTAAAGCCAGCTTGAACATCTGGCATCTCATTTTCCATGTAGGGCTCTAATCTGCATCAGATGATCCTAAGCAATATTTTGCTGGTATGTGAAATTAAGGATATTGTACAATAGTTTGCACATTCTGTCAAGACTCCTTTTTGGTATTGGAAGGTAAATTGATCTCTTCCAAGCTGTTGGCCACTGTGTTGTCCTCGAGATCTTCTGGCACAGCTTGGTTAGAACTTTTACTAACTCTTCTTCTGTTGCTTGTGATATTTCAGTGGGTATTCCATCAGTTCCTGCAGCCTTTCAACTTGGTAATGACTGGAGTGCTGATCTAAACTCATCTTCTAGTACTAGAGTTCTTGTAAGTAGGGAATATCTTCTAAGGTATCTTGGATGTTGACATCTGTACTGTACAGTATTTCAGTACACCGCTTCCATCCTTGTTTGATCTCCTTTGAATCGATTGCTATCTGTCCCTTGGAGTTCTTTACCTTACCAATTTGAGATTGGAACCTCCTTCTGAGTTCAGAGATCTTTGAAAGACTTTCCTTGTTGTTCCATGTCTGTTTCCATCTTCAGTGTCTTTACAGATGTTGTTTTAATACTGCTTCTTGTCTCTTCTAACAGTTCTGTGAAAGTCTTTGTTAAGTTCCTTCCTGAGATTTTTGTCTTTCTTGGCTTTGGCTTCTCTTCTCTTCTTGGCAAAATTTCCATATTTTGTTCTGACATCCAGTTTGCCTTCTTCTTTTCTTCATTTTTGGCACTCTCTTTTCATGTTCATCCTTAATAACTTCTTTAGTTCTTTCTATAATTCCTCTGGTTCTCTATCAATGAGGTTCAAGACTTGAAAGCAGTTCGTGATGTTCTCCTTGAACACAAAGACTAGAGGGTGCTACCATTGCTAAAGGGGATTTGGTGTGGATTTTTACAAAAAAATTGTCTTCTGCCTTACCCTCCAGGAAGTAGACTCCAAGTTTATTGGCCCCTTCCCAGTGGTTCTGCAAATAAATCCAGTGGCCTTTTGTTTACAATTGCCAGCATCTATAGAGAGTAAGGAAGATGACCTCAACAGAAAAACATGCTTAAGTCCAAAATGAGCAGAAATTATGTCTAAGCAGTTCAGACAGACATCTCCCTAATTCGCATGGGTATAAGAAGAGGAGGAGACCCAGCACAATCAGACTTGCAAGATTCTGTTATTATAGCCACTCCCAATAAAAGTAGTCTTCCCGTGGAATTGATTCTTTGTCTGGTCTACCTCATTGGGTTGACAGCATCAATGAAGATTCATCCTCTTTTCCATAGATCATTGCTTGTGTGGGAGGTGCCTCCACCATACACAACCATACATCACATATCACTACTAAACCAAAACCCTCTCTCTACACGCTAATCCATCCCAAATCAAAACTATTTATCAAGAAGATGGTTCAAATGTTTAGTTATTCTCTTTGTTCTATAATATGTTGGCTGAAGGACTTGGAGGGTTTAAAGAAATTGCAAAGGCCAAAGGAAGTAAAAGGAAACTTCATTGATTGAATATTATTTAATTCCTCTGATGTTGGTTCACATGATACTGGTCATGGAGGGGGGTGGGGTAGTTTAGCCCCAAACAGCCATAAAACTTTTTTATGCAAAATACATTCCTGATCCAGTTAAGTGTGTCATGTGAAAATGATAAGAATTGCATTTTATGTTACATCTGAGTGAAAACAACAGTAGCTGTACATGCATTACACCTTACTGAATCTTGTTCTCAGTAGCAGCTCCATGATTAGCATCTGATACAAGTGTTCAGTATTTCAAAACATCGTGGTTCTAGATATGAAAAGTAGTACAGGAATATCTATTGGATGTATGAAGAAAGCAACTATTATTCTCCATCAGGAAATCATAATTTTGTGAAGTAATAGGTGTATGTGTGTATTTTAAGAAATCACACAAATAAAACTTTCTATGTTATTATTTATTATTATTTAAAACTACATTAAAGTGATCAACATTTACTATGTTATGGTAGATGAAAAAGATAATTCAACAAATAGAAATTAATAAATGTTGAAGGAAATAGCTTAAAACACTTATTTTTTTCGCTTCATAGTAGTGCATTCAATCAAATTGTTTCATAAATGTGACCTAGTGCTTAAAATCTTGAAGACAAGGAGAAATGTTTTTGCAATAAACAATATCATTATCATAAAGTAAACTTGATTAGGCTGGCTCTAGAGAAAATCAAAACTGGTTAAGAAAGCTTCCAACAAAGGATCCATTTAATGACAACTGTCAGTTTAATAAAAATCTTCTTTGCCAGCTAATGAGCTACAAGGTCAAATAATAAAATCTGAAACGTCAAATAAAGGGATGAATTAAATGCTTATTTATTATATTATCAAAATATATGAATATGAATTCTTATGTACATAAATGCTATATAAAATAGATAGATAAATGCTATATAAAATATTTGGGTTATTTAGAGGATCAATGGACACGTGCTACTGTTTATTGAAGAGCTCTGATGGAGGCCCAAGGTCATATGTTCTGGCAGAAGCCTTTCTACACTATACAATGTTAGATAAGCTGTTGTTATGCCAGTTAGCTAACATAAGTCCCAACTCCAAACCATTGTTTTAATCTTGTTTTGTTCAGATAAGCTATCAGCGTAACTAGAATTTCCCCAGTTCAAGCAAAGTGACAAATCCTAGTTAAAAACGGGTGCAGAAGCTTCTGATCTCTATCTCATGTATCAAAATCTCCCATGTGTTTCAAAGACACTAGGAGAAGAATGTATGAACAAGTCAGATGTATACTGTACCATTAAAAAATACATAAAAACCTATGTTTTAAACCAGGCCTGCACAACATATGCCCTGCAGGCCACGTATGATCCACCAAGCAGTCATGTGTAGCCCATCAGTTTTTTAAAAAAATAACTAATCCATTGCTGCCAAACACCACTGCTACCAGGAAGAATCCACTGCTGCTGCCTAGGTTTTTGCAGCCACTTCCACCCTGAATGACGCAGGTGTCATGGACACTGCCAGCTCCATTGCTGTCACTGTGTTGCCAGCTGTTGAGCAGCTCATCAGCATGCTAGCTGTTCCTTTGTGGCCCGCAATTTTTTAAAAGGTATTAATCTGGCTCTTTCCCCTCTGCAAGTTGTGCTGGGCTTCTCAAAACTCTTCCTTCTGGATGGATCAGAAATAAATAAATAAATAAACTCTGACTCAGTGTGACTGCTGAACCATGTCAAAAATTACAGGGGGTACTGACTCCATACTAGGACATCAAGACTTAATGATAAACTACACAAAGCTAGACCAGGGTAGTAAGCAAATATTGACCATATATTCACATCCTTCCAGGTATTTTTCGGGATCTAAGCATATGTTGTATCAAACAAATCACATAATTCTGAAACTTTTATTATAGCCCAGCCATAAGATGTAGTGATAGACACCGTTGGGATAGATATATTCTTGAAGGCAAAGGCTTTCAGTGCCTCCTAGTCCTTGTATTACCTTCAGAACCAGAGGGTATGTAGCTCCTATTACTGCTTGCTAGCAAGCACAAGCAAGGAGTATCTATCTGTCTGTGTGTCTATAGCTGTTCTTCCTAAAGGATTGACTATTAAGAAGTATCTGGAAACAAAACACTGAATTAGACTGTACCATATTACCTTTTGGCCAGATCATGCTTAACTTGTATGTTCTGCCAACTTTCCTTTTGCCCCAGTTACATACATTTGGAGGATTTCTTGAGGAACCAGTGGGAGATGATGGTGGATGTTCTGCTTATATAATACCACAGGCTATGAACTGGAAACTGCTAAATCTGTGTGTACTTAGTGTATGAAATTCATAAGGGGTGCTTGCTTACTGTCTTATATTACTTGAAATGATAAACAAGAATTAAAAGTGCATTACCTTAAATTACTAGTGAAAAGGTAGAGTATGTAAAACGATACAGGTACATAAAATATACAACATAATAGTTAGTTTTTAACTATTATCATCTGAAACACCCTTAGTAGAAATGGATGGATGGATGGATGGCACTTTCTCTGATGTCTTTTTCAATAATTGAAAGCAATTTATTAATGTGTTGCCTAACCACACTCAGTTTTAATCATTTCCTTAGATAGTCTACCATTAGCTATTATTTTTTTCCCTCCTTGTACCAAGCAAACAATGTCATTTCTCACCTCATAACAGCTTAGTTGTTTTGTGTTGTTAGGTAGTAAAACAAGAAAAGGCCAATTCAGATATTTCTCTTGCTTTTCCTCAGTTAGGTGCCAGGTTCTCAGGCAAATAATCCATAGTTGTATTTTCTCTTAAATATGTGGTATAACAGTAAATAAGTACTCAAATTCACAAAGTTCTGGATGCTGGTTAATGACTGTAATAAAGATTTGATTTGATTAACAAATTCAGGAATATAATGTGAAAGCAAGCATGAAGAAAGTGGAAGTTTCAATCAGCAAAAATTAGTTTTGATCAGAACATAGTTGGAGTATCTATTGAAGGCTTCTCTCTCTCTCTTTCTCTCTTCCTCTGTCTCTTCTGTACAAAAGGGAATAATTGGCTGACCACCAGTCATGGAGAACTTAACGACTCTCCAAATTTTCTAAACTATATTTCCTAGCATCCCTCTGCATTGAGAGGGGCTGCTAGAATATCTGGAGGATTACAGCTTCCCCATAAAGGCAGATAGTTTTGCAAGCACCATGGACCCTCTATCTAGAATAGCAATCTAAAGGGGCTATTATCTTATTCAGCAGGGATTCACTGAAAGAGAATTCTCAATTGATAAGCCAAGCAATGCCATTTCTACAGCTTTAGAACAATACAACACCAGAGTGTAGAGGTCTGCTACGTTCTGCAGAGTCTCTGAATCTCCAGACCAATTCTTTTCTGATGACACTACTGCTGCAAAACACATAAAAGAATAGGAGTAACCAAAAGCTGAAACAAACTATCATGCAGGGCATAGTGCTTTATAAAAAGAAGAAGAAAATGAAGACGGGGGGGAGAGAAAGTAGTGAAAATGGAACAATGGGTTATTTATCAAATCCCTTCAAAACTGTGATTAGGTTATTTAAAATCTGAAATCTAAAGAAGCATTCAACAGAGGAGATCTTCCAGTGATGTATCATGAGATCCCATGTGGTTTATGTATTACATCCCCTGATACACTGTTCCCATAGAAATACATGCAAATGTTTTCAGCAACAGAAACCAAAAAGACATTGTGATACCAGCTAATGCTGCCTTGAAAAACTGGCTATCAGACTGAACACAAACCAAGAACATCTGTCACAAAGCTTCCTTAGATAAAATAAAAAGCCACTGTCACAGTCCACTCCCCAATTTCTCAAAGAATGGCCAGAGAGATTAGCCAACTCTTTCACCTTTTTCTCTCCTACCATTGTCCCCAGATGGGATTAATGCCATTATTCTAGGACTTTTAAATATTTACTATGGTTTCTCATGGAATGGGTCACACTCCTTTCTTTGATAATGAAACCAAATCCATTTTTGTATTGGTCACATTAAGGTCAAACATGAAGGGTTATATTATATAGAATAATGTTTAGATTCATAGCAATATCTCAGATGATGAACCAAGAATGAAAATATGGGAAAGAATGCATCTTCTAGTTACTGATTTAATTACATATTTCTGATTCCCAATCAGATATAAGCAGAGTGGCTAACCTTTTTCTGCTGCAAACTCTAAAGTTTTCATCCCAAATTACTGCTTTAGCAAGTGGTGGCTTTTCTGTTCAGCAGGCCATAAAAATGTCTGCTTCACCAGTTGTTCTTTTGCCTGCACTGGCCCTGGCTATACCGCTGAGTTGCAACTTTAATCTTTCTAAACTGAGCTTCAGCTAAACTGAAACTAGTTGCATTTTAAGCTGCACCTCGGAGCACAGCATTCCTTTCAGAACCTGGAAAGTTTCAGCAAAAATCCAAAACATGGACGAAGTCTTAGTCCTTCATACCCAGGAGGCTTACAAAAATGCCAATATTAAAAAGCAAGAAAATAATACATCGTACCAACCTCAAAACAACAGTATAGCATTTTGTACAATAAAAACCTCTTCAATGCATGCACTTTCAATTTAACTTTTATCACTTTCATAATATAGACACAACAGCACATGAATTATATTACACAGACTTTATTTCTAACCTTTTATTGTTTTACCTTTTAATACAATGAAATCCCAGTAACTGTTTAAATTGGAGAAACAGTACATGCTCTCTAGAAATCAGTGGCAAAACTTCAATTGATATTATTATATTATTTACTTTATTTGGGACAGCTTAGAATACACACACACAGATACAAATTAATACAATAGTTTAAAATAATTGTTCATAACTTTATTAATGTTGAATAAAATGAAAGGTCTCGCAAAGTAAAATTACTATATTTTAACACAGAATAACCTACAATTTGCTAACATTTCACTCAAAATTAATATTTGACTTGGAGAGCCAGTTTGGCCTAGTGGTTAAGGCACCAGACTAGGAACCAGAAGACTATGAGTTCTAGTCCTGCCTTAGGCGTGAAACCCAGCAGGGTGACTTTGGGCCAATCACTCCCTCTCAGCCCACAATGTTAGGCTCGGGTGACAAGCTGGTCAGTCAATTCCTGTCACAACCAACAGATCAACATTTGATTGATCCGAAAAAGCAGACCCTGCACCTGTGGGAAAATGCTAGGAAGAAAAAAAATGTTTTCTCTTCTTAATATTTAATAACCAAAAGGAATATTTAATAACCAAAAGGGTAAAATCATAAAGCTGCTTACTATCCTATAAAAAGTCCTATAAAAGATTTTTATATGTTATCCACATGCTGTAGAGATCACTTGTCCAAGAAATGGGTCATAAAACTCAGAAAATTACTTTCTTCCTAGCACCATCAATTTTATCTGGCTAAAGAACTACAGGAACTTTAAAGCATATCCCCAAATATGGAGGATTAAAGGATTATTTGGATTTCAAATAAAATATGTGTGTTTTGCACTGTTTCTGAGTAAGTCAGCTACATGTCTTTGTGGTTGTTGTTTTTCAGACATTTCCCATTTTTTGTGACCTGATGGACATCACGCTGCCAGGACTGAGTCTGTCAATAAATGTTTTCTTATTGTAAGCTCATGTTATGTCACCAGGGATCATATATAGCTGCCTTCTATCAGTCTCTTTTTCAACTGTCTTCCATTTTTCTGTCAGGGTCTTCTCAAATTATGTTTTTCTTTCACATGAATGTGACCAATGTATTTAAGCCAGACTTTATTTCCACTGAAATCAATGAGAGAATTAATCACAACTAACCTAAATTTGGTTAATTTACTCCAGAGCTGATGGTCAGGGTTGAGAAAGATACCAACAGTCAACTTACAAGGGGTGTCCACAGGGAGGAGGTTTAAAAAATCAAGATGCTGGCCACAACCATGTGATCAAAGGCCCACCCTTTTTACATGAGTTGTGATGGGGGCAGGGTCAAATAGCTGTGGCTGCCACCCTGACTTTTTTTACTTTGTCCCTGTGCAAACCCCTGCAAATTAACTCTGTATAATGACAGCAATGTGCATCTGAATACTGCATTTACAGTAGTTTCCATTTCTTAGAGCTAATCCTACAGGTAATGTAAGAGGTACAGAGACTACGCTTGCAACATTATGGGCAGCTATGATCATATGAGGCAGAATTACCTAGGCAATTATGCCCTTCTGATGCCCAGCCTGGAGCTGAATGCATGTTTTGGATCTTCTTTTCTTCACTTACATACAGTTTTTTTGTGCCAGGTCAGCTGGCTGATAGAACATAAATTACAGGCTATAAATCTGCCACAGCCAGAGATAAGCAAGCTCAGGTTTTTTCACAGTTAGTAAAAAAACAAGCAGCCTTCGAAAAAGTTCTTTCACAGTATCTTGAGGCTAGAATGTGCTCGAGTCCAACAGGTCAGGCATGGATCAAGACTGGTAAACAATCAGATGATGAATCTGGAGAAGTGGCATGAGACATGGTGAGGCAAAATTCCGAGCCCAAGACATGGCAAAGCAATGTACACGGAGGACAGAGCTGAGGTTTGAAGAGGGAGTACAATAAATAAGCCATAATGAGTCTCCGTCCAGTGCAAAGCTAAGATACAGTACCCAGGAGTTGCAGAATCTGTTGTCCTGTTAGTACTTCCATGCCTTTTAGCTTAGCCTCTCTGATCCAGAAGGTTCAGCTCTCTCTTCCCAAATCTTCAATTTGTCCTCTAGCTAGGACTGAGGAGCTGAAGTTCTGTGTCTGAGACTGTCAGTGTGGGTAGTTGAAGGGTCCTGGGAACTAGTTGGATCTGCTAAAGATGGAGTGGGAGTCACTGGCTCCAGTACTGCTGGAATCTCCAACAACAGAACTGCTGCTACTGATCACTTGGGCTCCACTCTGGTCATACTCTGAGAATATCTTTATGCATTAACTGCTATAACCTATCAGATGCCCATACTGTTTTAAATTTACTACTGATTTTTATCAGTGGTCCATGCTTTGGGATCACCCCAATGAGCTACTCAGATTTAGCAGCTAGACTTGTCACATAGTCCTCAACTCCATGAAAACTCCTCTGAGTATTTATTTGGTATTATCTCAATCATCCATTTCATTGTCCAAGTATAGCCACATTATAAATATGCAAAATATACCTCTTTTCCTTTTATCTTCATCTGAACATGAAGTTTAAGAGTTAGACCAAGTTAAATTGTTTTGCCATTTTAAAACTTAGTTATATAAGAGGTTTCAATTAACTATTGGAACTTGACAAGATTGCAAAATTCATTATCCTAATCTAAACCTCAGGAGCAAGAATGGGAAGATAAGGGAATGTAGGAATGAAAGAGGAAGATAGGAATGAGGAAAGGTTCTTGGAAAACTTCAAGGGTTGTTTTTCTCTCGCCATCCATGGTATTCTTGATCTTTAATTCCTTTAGGATGTGACTGGATCAAGAAATTATGCTAGTAGAACAGGAACCCACAGGCTAACCAGGTTTCAGAGGTTATCACTTTTTTTATGGTACATCTCTCCTTAAAACCCTTAGGATATGATGTCATCTCTTTTGATACCTTGATCTATCCTTCTACTGGTCCTTCACCACTTTTTGTACAGATCATTCTGATATTTTTCCTTTGTTCTCTTCGTCAACTTTTCCATGGACATGTGACTGCCACTGGTTGTATCTATTAGCATCTTAGTTTGCATCTTTTGCCTGCTGGCAGTTAATGGTTGATTACACTTTTCTGCTTGCATGGCTTAAGGGTCTGATGCTGTCTTTCTACATATATTATCATCTGTGGTTAGCTATCAACTTCTTTTAGAACATTATTTCTCTTGATAAATCTAAAGAAAGAAGTATGAGAATAGAAAGAAGACAGAGGAAGAAATCCTGCTATCTAAAAATGATGCTAAAGGGCAAAAAAATGGTTCATGTTTAATATGTTAGTATGGGCAAGGCCTCTAGCATATTGCATCATTCTTCAAACAATGGAAATTTTGATTTTTGAAAAGTCATTATTTATGACCTAAAGCAGATTTTCTCAACCTGATATCCTATAGATAGATTTCTATTTCCATAATAGTCCAACTAGAATCATGAGCTTGGAGAAGGCCACTCACTTAAGCCATTCATATCCATAAGGGTTAGTTCATCGGGACTTAGTTTTGAGAGTTGACAAGATCACTCCTTGATGTTTGTTGAAAACTCTTAAAAGTCACTTGTAGTATTTCATATTTCACAACAAGCTGTCAGCTCAAGGGAACCTAATAATTTCATTTCAGTTGCACTTCTGAAATTATCTACAATATGTGAAGTAAACATCAAGTTAAAAATAATAATTTTTAGATCATGATTCTGAAAATGTGGACTCATTGTATTTATCCTTATTCATGGATGGTTAATAACTGTCCTGGCACCCATGTTTTAGCTCAATGATTCAATATAACTTCTCACCATCACTTATGCCTTAGTTATCTCCTGATTCAACTATTGTAATGCACTCAACCCAAGGACTGGTTATAGTGTTCCATAATGGAGTAGGTCAAGTAGATATGGGCATATCTTGATTGCCCATATAACAACACTATTTTGAGAACTACACTAGTTGTCAATTGGCTTCTGGGTGTAATTCAAGATGCTGTTACCACCTGTAAAGCCTTTCATGAGTATTTGTGGGACTGCCTATCCCCAATAGTATCTGCGTATCTGATAACATCTGGCAGAAGCTACCTCTATATCCTTTCAGAGAATGCCATCTTCAGGGAATACAGATGTTGACCCTTCTCAATTGCTGTTACCCTTGTGTGGAACAGCACTTCCCCAGAGATCTGTATGCTCCTTTTCTACTGGTCTATGTAGTTATTCCAGCAGGCCTCGGAGGATGCAATGTTTTGATACTGTTCCTTCTGAGAGTAGTGTGTGTGTGTATCTCCAAGTGACAGATTATCTCCATGTTATATTGTTGTTGTATTTGATGTTGGGTATAGCTTGATTTTTATTTTGTATTTTATGTTTTAACCTTATTTATGTATGTTGGTTGTACTCTGCTCAGAGTCATTTGATATTGGAGTGGCCTATAACCCAATAAGTATGAAAGTAAGTAAATATTAAGCCAAAAATGAAATATTTGTACCCTGTTTCTCCAGATACTTCCTTTCAGAATGTTGAAAGAGCCAACTGAAAATGTCTGTTTGCACTTGTATCTAAATGTAAGTGCATCTAAGTCCTTTCCACTCATAAACATGCTTGATGTTATATTATTAGTTACTGAAACAGAAAGGAACAAACTATATATTTTCCTATATCATATTTTTATTACGATTCAGGAAACCTCCTGGGACTTTTTTTTTAAAAAATCTGGGATGAAAAACTGAAAGCCTTTATTCTGAGAAAGCGATTCATATAAAGCAGGCAATAAAACATGATATTTGAATATAACAATGCATGTAGAAACTAATCCAAGAATGCAAAGGTTTTCATCAGCTATTCCCCCCGCCTTTCCCTCCCTCCCACCATACAACAGCATGTGTTCTGCTAGAGCACAAATTAATTTTATGGTTCTTGTGAAGTGATTCATTCTAGCTGAAAGAAATAGCAGTAATTTATCATGAAATTCAACAATGTAACTCTTAAAGAGAGAAGAACACCGTTATTGTTTTTATTTCTATTATTTTTATGCTATCCATTACTGGAGTGCAGCAAAATTATATTATTGTTACCGCATATTTTTTTTCTGGTTTGGTCATATCAGAAATTGGACTTGTCTTGAAATACATGTATAAAGAAGCCTTTTAATTTTAGCATTAGTGTATCATGGCAAATTGACCAAGTAAGCCACACTCAAGATACAATTATCTCAGTGGGCACATTCACATTCACAAACAACTATGAATAATTAGCTTAGGCAGGTGTTGCCATTCAAACAGGTGAATAAGTTAATTTTATACACACAGGTAAATATGAAACATGGGGAAATGATCATTCAATTATAAAGAGAAAAAAATGACTTCCTAGCCTGGGAATTGGCATAACCATTCTGTATATCCTAAAATAAACAAGCAAAAGGAGAAAAGAAAAAGAATTTGCCAAATGTGGTCAGTATCAGAATCTGCATTCCAATATACAGGTGAAACTCGAAAAATTAGAATATCGAGCAAATGTTCATTTATGTAAGTATGGCAACTCAAAAGGTGAAACCAATATATGAGATAGACGCATTACATGCAAAGCGAGATATGTCAAGCCTTACTTTGGTATAATTGTGATGATTATGGCGTACAGCTTATGAAAACCCCACATTCACAATCTCAGAAAATTAGAATAGTGTGAAAAGGTTCAATATTCTAGGCTCAAAGTGTCCCACTCTAAGCAGCTAATGAATTCATAACACCTGCAAAGGGTTCCTGAGCCTTTCAATGGTCTCTCAGGCTGGTTCAGTAGGAATCACAAGCATGGGAAAGACTGCTGACCTGACAGTTGTGCAGAAAACCATCATTGACACCCTCCATAAGGAGGGAAAGCCCCAAAAGGTAATTGCAAAAGAAGTTGGATGTTCCCAAAGTGCTGTATCAAAGCACATCAATAGAAGGTTATGTGGAAGGGAAAAGTGTGGTAGAAAAAGGTGCACAAGCAGCAGGGATGACCACAGCCTGGAGAGGATTGTCAGGAAAAGGCCATTCAAAAGTGTTGGGGACTTTCACAAGGAGTGGACTGAGGCTGGAGTTAGTGCATCAAGAGCCACCACACACAGACGGATCCTGGACGTGGGCTTCAAATGTCGTATTCCTCTTGTCATGCCGCTCCTGAACAACAAACAACGTCAGAAGCGTCTTACCTGGGCTACAGAAAAAAAGAACTGGTCTGTTGCCCAGTGGTCCAAAGTCCTCTTTTCTGATGAGAGCAACTTTTGCATCTCATTTGGGAACCAAGGACCCCGAGTCTGGAGGAAGAATGGAGAGGCACACAATGCACGATGCTTGAAGTCCAGTGTGAAGTTTCCACAGTCTGTGTTGATTTGGGGAGCCATGTCATCTGCTGGTGTTGGTCCATTGTGCTTCATTAAGTCCAGGGTCAACGCAGCCGTCTACCAGGAGATTTTGGAGCACTTCATGCTTCCTTCCGCAGACGAGCTTTATGGGGATGCTGACTTCATGTAATATTCTAATTTTCTGAGATTGTGAATTTGGGGTTTTCATAAGCTGTACGCCATAATCATCACAATTATACCAAAGTAAGGCTTGACATATCTCGCTTTGCATGTAATGCGTCTATTTCATATATTGGTTTCACCTTTTGAGTTGCCATACTGACATAAATGAACATTTGCACAATATTCTAATTTTTCGAGTTTCACCTGTAGACTAGGGGAAAGTGAATCATTGAAGGAATATGTTACAAGAAAGGAAATAAGTGAAACAGAGTGAGAGTGGGTTTTGAATTACTTGTGCTGGAGAAGATAGAAAGCAAAAGGATGAAAGTGTAATTTTGAAAGAATTATTGTAATCAAGCTACATACCAGAATTTTACATCTACAAGGCAACCAAGCAATCTAAGGAAAGGCAAAGATACTAGCCCTGGAAACATAAAGTAGTTCTCAGAATTAAAGGAGGTAATGCTAGGTAAGAATCCCAAAGATCCAAATGAGCCATAGGTCAATTTCTTCAGCTCCAAGTTCTAGACATGGAACATGTCTGACAAGGAAAGGAGAAGTGTTTGTATTCCAGGATGGCTATACCCTTCTGGACAAAGGTATAAAGTATCATAATCACCATAGATGATTTTTCTTCTGACAAGAAACAGAAACTGGATTAGGATAGACAGTCTGACAAGATCCATCCTGAAGAGCCAGGGTCTAGTTTAGAGGTCTGGTAAAATCCATTTCCACTGTCCCTCATTGTGCAACCCTGCACTTAGAAGCAGGTACGCAATCACCAGGTGTGTGAGAGCATTACCTTCTCCATGTTGAACTCCAAAGAATAGAGTTAGAGAACTGCCAGGTTGCTGGGAAGTGTGCCTTTCAGTAGGGGACTACTCAGAAATATGTTACCCATAAGTAGCCCAGCAACTTCAATTCAATCCAAACAGCACAGGCTGCACTTGGATGGAGTCAAGGAACTCTTTTTGCCTGGGCATATTCAGATCTCAAAACAAGAGCTGTTGATAGCCTGGCTTAACTTACTCTATTCCTTGCACTTGTGAAATAAAGCCAGTCTATACACTTTTCATCTGCTTTTCATGGTTTAATTTATTTAGTATGAAACCCTTTTGAATAGCATTTGGTGTGCTGCCCTCCTGGCCAGAAGGGGGCAGTAGGACAGGTTTCTGGTTTATTATTATTGACTCAATATTATCTGACTATATTCTTGGTTGTGGGAAACCTAAGAAAGATTACTTTGATAGCAGCACTTCATAAATACACTGCTTACCTTCTAGCCCAAGTTGATTAGTTCCAAAGCACACCTTTGTAAGTTTGTTACTAATGTATGAAATGCATGCCTGAAGATACATTTCCTTAAGTTAACTATTCACAGAGGGCCTCAGAATATACAATAAAAAGTTCAGTTTTCCTGACATTATTTCCAACTTTTTTCAGCTAGGCCGTCTTTTCCTCAACAAAATTACGCTTAAATGTAAGTCCTGAACCAGAAATTCCAGGTAATATTAACCATATCCCAAGATCTTCAAATGTATGTGTCCAGAGACCTATACATTGTTTATATTTAGTTTTAAATTTCTCCCAAAATGTAAATGAAACATGTGCCTGTGTATATAGGTGTATGTCTCTATGTGTGTACACCCACCTATAAATACATATGATTTAGTATACAGAAAGAGACAAATAAATAAAATGAGAAGATATACAAAATACATATGTAAAGAAGACTTGATCACACAGAATAATAATAATCAAGCTTTCTATTATGCCAATAAAGAGACAGTTTGCAAGCTTAAAGTGAACATATAATCAGTCCAAGATTGTAAATTTGAGGTGCCACCATCTTTGCATTGTACAGGTAGTCTTCTGTAATTAATGGTAATTGGGACCAGAATTTCTGTTGCTAAGCAATGAGGTCATAAAGCACTACATCACATGACTGCATCACTTAGCAATGGCAATCCCGACAGTCCCCATTGCTGTTGTTAAGCAAGAAGTGCAGGTTGTTAAGTGAGGACCTCATATGACCATGACTTGTGACTTCCTGCTGGCTTCCACCAAGCAAAGTCAGTGAGGCAGCTGGCAGGAATTTGTAAGTCCAAGTCACAACAAGCCTTTCCTTAGGCATCTTGTAAGCAGGCCAATGGGCGGGTGAGTGTTACATAGTGTGGGCGGATGGGTGGGTGGGTGCTGCAGTGTGGCACTAGTGTGGGCGGGTAAAGGTGGGTGCTGCGCCATGAGTGCGGGCAAGGGGTGGGTTGCCTGGCTGCCCAGGTCTATACTTGCCCTGCTGCCTGGGGGCTCCTTGGGAGAAAAAGCAGCAGGAGTAAGAATATCTTACGAGAGCAACTTGTGACCTTCTGCTGGATTCCTCATTAACTTTGCTTGTGGGAATTTGGCAGGGAAGGTTGCAAATGGAGATTACATGACCAGGAGACGCTGCAACCATCATAAGTGCTCTGGTAAGGCGATCATGCGACCATGGGGATTCTGCAATGGCCGCAATTTTAAGGACTGGTCATAAGTCCCCCTCGTTCAGTGCCGCTGTAACTGAACAGTCGCTGAACTAGTGGTTATAACCTGAGGACTATCTGAAAGTTTTTGTTTGGGATTTATTTTACTTTCTGCTTGATAACTTACAGGTCTGGGGTACGTGATTCAAATATTCACATTTTAAACCATATTATATGTCCAAAGCTATGTTAAAAAAGTTATGGATTTTAAATAAAAATGGAATAATAATGGGAGAAGCCCATATCATATAAGCATCCCCTCCATCATTTTATACTTCTAGCACAATGAAATTGGAGGACCAACACTTTTTAAACATTCTCTGAGGTATAAAATAAGCATGGCCAAAATATTTTATTGAATTATTATCATTTTAAGAAGATAAGTGATATGCTTAATATTCTTCAACATTCTTAATATGTTATATTCCAACACTTTATTACAAATTTCTTGTAAATAACGTATAATTACCTTAACAATACTTTTTAATTGTCTATAAAAATATTTGAAGAATTAGAATATTCCAAAAAGTATTTCAGTATTGACAGTAATTCAATAGTTTTAGCTGCTCATAATGCATCTGGACAAAATTGTGAATTCAGAAGAATTTTAATTGAATATATTGCCATTCCAGTTTTAGACACTTCAAATTCTTCTTTTCCAGATGAATATTTTATAGAAGTTCAATGTCTAAGCTATAAAATGCTAAAGAAAATAGTGAAGCAAAAATAATTGATTTTGTCCACAACAGGAATATAGTGTTGCAATACTTCTAAAAATAAATTCTTTGTTCTGATTGATATGATAACTTATTAAGTCTTAGTCTTAATCTAACCTAATATTGTGAGTTTTATTAAAAAAAAATCAAAAACGAAAACCCAACCCTCCTTTTCTCTGAATAGCTTTGCCAGAAAATAATTTAGGTTTATTTTCTGTTGCTCATTTGATATAAGTCTGCAATTACTCTGCTTTTCAAGGATAAATCATTTGTACATCATTTATCATACAGGTAGTCCTTGCTTAATGACCACAATGGGGACCAGAAAATTCATCATTAAGTGGGGCATTCATTAAGTGAAACATCACTTGACCACACCCAATTTTATGACATTTTTTGCAGTGGTCGTTAAGTGAATCACCACAGTTGTTAAGTGAATCACACAGCCATTAAGCAAATCACGCAGTTCTCCATTGATCTTGTGTGCTGGAAACTGGCTGGGAAAGTTGCAAATGGTGATCATGTGACCCCCGGACACTGCAACCATCGTAAGTCCAACTTGGTTGCCAAGCGCCCAGAACATGATCACATGACCATGGGGCTGCTGCGACAGTCATAAGTGCAAGGACTGGTCGTAAGTTACATTTTTAGTGCCATTGTAACTTCGAATGTTTGCTAAATGAATGGTTGTTAAGCGAGGACTACCTGTATATAAATAGCAAGTATTTCTGAGATTTTTCCCATTAAAATTTAATATTACTTTCATCTAATTGATTTCATTCAGAGTCCAAACCTTTTTCCTCTTTAATATTTGCATGATTTTCTGCAAGTCAGCCATTCTTGCTTTTATTTAGTTTTTATACTAAATAAGTAAATAAAGTAGCTATTGGCATTTAGATACGTTTTTCTTTCAAAGAAATTAACTAACTTCAGCATATCTTTCATTCTCATTTAATAAAATGCAGAAATTTTCAAGTTAGTTCCAACTTAAATTATGTTTTGCTGGTACAGAAGTATGGTAAGATTGCTCTCATTTCTTGTAACTTGCTTTTCAGATAGTTCTATGCATACCATACATTATTACTTCTCAGAAAATTAATATCCACCTTTACTTTAGCTGAAACTTTCTACCCAGAGGAAAGGTAGGTCCATTTGTCCTGAGATTTATGTTAAGATCACAGCCCATGTCACTCCCATTGTAGCCCTGCTGCCATGACCAAGGCAAGAGATCAGTACTGGATAACACACACAGCATGTCTCCAGTGAAAGTCCGCAAGCAACTAAATGGAGGGCTTTCTGAAATTAGATGTCCTAAGGAACAGAGAGTGCAGAGGAGAAGTTGCTCACAAACAACATCTCAGAGCCTGATATGTGTAGGTCAGTAAATGCTAATGAACAATTCCCCACCTCAGAACTGATTTCTTTCTTCACAAGTATTTTATAGGGTCCCCCTCCCCCAAGTTTCATACCTCTTTGCATATGAATGGTTAATGAATGGCCTTTCAGACCTGACTAGCCAAGTTTTACAAACATTTAGGTTGGCACTGAAAGCCAGTTTTGGCTTGGTCCCACCAAGAACTAAAAATAAAGGAAAGAAGATGGAAACTCATTAATGCCTATAAAACATTCCAAGTAATTATATGAAGGTACAAAAAATGTCCCTGTGTGGATAGAGCAATATTCTTTCCCCCCCCAAAATTAATCTAGCTGAATTTCCAATGATGCAAATCTTCAATCATCATATCCACAGCAGAAGAATTGGACTAGGAGCTATCTTTCAATTGCCATTTGGGAATCATTTTTCAGCAAACAAATCTGAGGTAAACAAACAGTCTCTTGCCTGCCCAACATTTATGTCCCTCTGTTTGGAAATCATCAAACCTGTTCAAAGAGAGGCCAGAAACCTTCCACCCAAAATTCATTCCATGTCATGAAGATTTGGCATGGCATTTAGCCAAATGTAGAATTGTCACCTGCCCAACAAGAAGAATATCCTTCTTATGAAGAAATAAAACTCAGCTCTCCTCTTTTTAAACGCTGTAGTTTAACCTTCAGCCAGAGTGAGAGCACTGTGACAAAAATGTGTCCATAAGTACTTTATATAATTAATAAATGCTGAGATCACTAGTGAAGATGCAAGTTTCTCATAATCTTGGTTATGATTCTTGTGTATATGAGCATAAAAATAATTAAAAATGGCAGTTCTAGATCAAAACAATGTTTTGGTTAGTATCAGGTCTATTACCAGCAAGTAGACTAGAGGTTTTGCAATAGCAATATACTTTCTCTTGAAGATGATTCACAGCATCTGTTAGTGAAAGAAGTGGACCCAGTACCTTCAGGAACACACTAGGAAAGGCGGGGGGGGGGGGGTCTGTTAGCCAGTTGTAAACCGTCCCTGAAAATGGAGTCTATACATACTTCGTTTCACGGGTAGCAGTTACAAAGACTTCTACTGTGTGGCTTTGGTTCAGATATATGTGGATGCAACAGCTGGAATTATTGATCCTGTTCATTTCCAAGATGTATCACTTGGTAAGTGACAGAACATCATACTTCTCTCATTCTTAATTCTCTGAAACGCCTTGGAAAGAAGTTTACATTCTCTTTAATCATAGTCAAAGCTATTGACCTTTGTGTTCTCATGTCATCATTTAAGAGCAGGGTTGCTTTGGTT